>CM056579.1:67925646-69151479 GCA_029721435.1 Gymnothorax reevesii
CGGTTGGTGATGCCAAGAAATCATCCATTGCTGTTGTCAATATATATCTCGGAAAATTCACAAAAACAATTTCACAATTTAGAATGTTAGATTTTCAATAAATTACTCACACAATGGTCTATCCCGGACCTTGAGCCCCCAATTTGTTATGGCCCCAATTTGTTATTACATTTATAACACAACAGCAACAGCAAGGGATGACAAACACAGTTTTAACAACTAAAACACATTTAATTTTTAACAAAGACAAAGACTAATAACAACCTACAACTAAAGACCAAGATTGATAAATAAGAAAAAACAGAAATAATTACAGTCCCTTTTTAGTGGGGTGGCTTGGTGATGTCCTGGATGAAGAAAATGCTCAAACACAGGCAAAGAAATCCACAAAAGAAACGTCACAGGTCTTGAACAGAATGGCAGGTCTGGTCATCTTCTTGCAATTTCTCCTACTACTTTACTGTCTCAATTCTTTTCCTTATATACTCTTTTGCAGACCCCACCCACATTTAGACCTCTTTTTTTAATTTTCTGAGACTTGCCCCAGACATGTCTAAACATGACTCCAGTCTGATCTTAACAAAAAAAAAGGTAAATACTGCTATCTAGTGGCCTATATTCACATTACACAACTGAATCCTGGTTGAATGCTTTTGTGTCAGACCTTGATATAGCTTTGGATGGTTTTAGTGTTTTAGGTGTGACAGGAGTAAGAGAAGGGGAGGTGTAGTGATTTTTGTAAAATCCTCTCTCACTGTTAATGTTTTATTATCCTCCTCTATGCCGAGCAATTTGAGTGTCTTGTTCTTAAGATAGGTTTGGTTTGTGGAAGTATTATTCTAGCAAGTGTGTATCGCCCACCGAGATACACACATAGTCCTCCTCAATAAGCAACCTCTCTAATATCTTGTCCGCTTATGCCCACACAAATTAGTTGTTGCAGCCGACTTTAACATCGATTGGCTATCACCGTCCTCAAACTATTTTAAAATGGTCTGTCATGATCTGATTCTGTCGCAACTCATTTCAGAACCTATGTGACCAAATTTTAAAGATTTATCCCGGTCAGCTTTACTTGATCTAATTTTAGAAACAGACCGCACAAGTACACTGAGTGGCGTCTTTCCCTTGGATGTTAGTGATCACTGCCCAGTCACGTGTATTCGAGACATGAAAGTACAAATACCCCTCCATGTTTTATTATTAAAAGAAATTTTAAACATTTCTGTGAACAGGACTTCCTCCACGATATTTTCTGGAGTGATTTAATGTCTGCAGGTTTTATTCCAGACCCTGACCTAGCGTTGGCTCATTTTACTTCCGTGTTTAATCGTGCTGTTGATAAGCATGCTCCAGATAAGAGACTTCGAGTAAAAAACAGAAGAAATCCTTGGTTTTCGGTTGCTTTATCCAATGAGCTACACGAAAGGGATGAAGCTTGGGTTAAAGCTAGGAAAACTTAGATTACTGAAAACCAGTCAGAGAGTGTCTAAGAAACAAATGCTGCCTACTGATAAAAAAAGGCAAAATTTGATTATTTCATCTCGTCATAGGCAAAAAGTCAGGGTAACCCGGCAAAATTTTGGCAAATTGTTAAGTCCCTAAAAATAGTCCTTCTTCTTCATTACCACATTCTATCCACATGGATTCTGATTCTATTACTGATAAGCACAAAATATGCTATCTTTTTAACCAACATTTTATAGTGGCTGGAAACATTTTGAAAATCTTAATAATCGATCCACTACAGGAGATACGTCCGACCTTAGCTCTAGTGCATTTACAAATTCACAAAATCCTACAGCAGGGGTGGCAAACCTGGGTAATTTTTCATAGCACATTGCGCTTCATCACAGGTGATGGTTATACACAGCAAAATCGCCAGTGTTAATTCAACTCCCATAGTGTTCCAATGTTTATATAATTCTCACTAGTTTATTGTTAAAGTAACACTTTTTCAGAGCTTTTTCAGCACTGTTAGAGTTACAGTAACTCTCAAATCAACATTTTACAACTCAAAATTTTTAACACCAGAAATTTTAACTCAAATCCACACTTCCGATTTTGCTGTGTAGAACTCATTATTGTGCTTTATATAATTCTGAAGGGTGGTTTTTCCTTCATTTTAGAAGGAAGTTACATTTTATTTTATTTATTTATAAAGCTGTGCTAAGCTAAGCAAACTTCCTTCATATCTGACTAAGCTCATATCCATGAAAATCAGAAGTCACGATACCAGATCACAAGAGGGGATTTTGTTCCCAGGGCTGGAACAAATTTGGGCAGTACCTCTTTAAGTGCATTCGCAACTTGTATGTGGAATAATTTCCAGCATACTCTGAAGCTAGATTGCCTCATCCCCTTTGTGTCATTCAAGAAATTAGTGTTATATATATTACTTTTAGAGGCCACATGTACTTGCTTTTAGTTTAAGGTAGGATTTTCACATCGATTTTCTCTGTCCTTGTCATGGTTTGGGAGCTTCGAGAGCTCTGTTTGTTGCTCTCATCCGGGACGATATCGTTTTGCTCCCTATCGGATTTCTAGGCCAGCTGGCAGTAATTGGGGGCGTTGCCCGGACTCTATTTAAGCTCTAGGTTCGCCTTGCGTTCCTTGCTAGAGTGTCAGTGTTTCTATGGTTATTTAGCCGGTAAGGTCTCTTGAAAGAGTTTTGTCAGGGACTTAGCTGCATAACAGGTTCAGTGTTAGTGAGCAAGGGAGCTTTGGTTTATTTCCCTTTTCTTTTGGTTTCCTCGAGCTCGCCTGTTTTTCCACCAAGGACGGCGTCCGGTCCGTTGGTAGCACGAGTCTCGTTATTTCTATCTGTTTTTTAGTCTTTCAGCACGCTGCGGGGTTTGCCTTTTAATTCTGGCCGCTGCTTTTGGCGTCTATCACTCAACGGCCGTCACAGTACACTCTAGGCATCATGGAGAGGCCAGCGGTGGCTGAAATTAAGAGGGCTATCGCCAGCCAACAAGAAATGTTGAGAGACTCCACCTACAAGAGACCCCTCTTCAGAATCAGGAGAGCGTTCTGTTATGCTTGACTGAGAGTATTAAATCTCTGACAATACAAGCTTCACAAAAAGTTGCAGAAGCACCATCCATACATCCTCCCCAAGAACCTAAGTTACAACTGCCCCAAAGATATAGTGGTGAGGCCAGATAGTGTAAGTGTGGAAACATTTTTTTTTATTTGATTCATTTAATCTTTATTAATTGCTTATTTTGTTCCATTTGATTGTTTATTGATTCATTATTATGAATTGATTATCCTTGCTTGCACATATTCTGTTTCAGATCATAGGCCCAGTGTGTGTGTGCTAACATATTTTTTATTTAGCAGGGGCCTGCATAACTGAATTCCAGTGCGTCATGGCATGTAGCTTATCTAGGACCAAGCAGACCTCAGGACCATAAACACGAGCAGTGTGTGTCTCTTCTAGTCTTTTGTTTTACCAGGAGATGGACACGGGGGAGCTGGGTGAGATAGGCCTAGGAGATGATAAGAAAACCACCTGCCTATTGTGCATACCAAGGGGTGGCTTGACGTGGACTACGCGCGTCTGCGAAAGCATTCCAGCAGATGCCATGATGTGTAAAACAGCGCGGGGGGGAGAAGAACGTCAATATGTTCTCCTATAAAAGGCACAGAATCAGAAACTGCCCTTATCCTCCATTTTGACTTGACTTGTATGGGGATCCTTTGCTGCAGAAAAGTAAACGGACTTTGGCTTGAATATTAACTTCTCTGCCTCTGACTGATTTTTTCCCTGAGTAGTCTGGGTTTCTTATGTGAAGGTGATACGAGGAATATAATGTTAAAATTCCTTTAACAGTAAGGATTTTATCGCCCAGAGTGAAATATTTTTTAAGGCTCAGCCTTCACGATTTGATAATGAGGATTCTCGGGTAGCATTTATTTGATCCCTGTTGGCTGGCACAGCGCTCAGATTGGTCGGCCCACTAATTAGATCTAACTCACCAGTCGTAGATTCTGTAGAGACCCTGGTTAGGGAGATGGTGTCTGCATTCGATCAAGACATTTGTTGTCAAGACGCAGCGACGCGTTTCATGCACCTTAAACAGGGCAAAGAAAGCGCAGCTGAGTTTTCAATTGCATTTCGTTCTCTGGCCACAGAGACTTGCTGGAGGCTCCTCTGATGACCGTATTTAGCCATGCCCTTACAGAGGAGATTAAGGACATGCTAGCTTTTTTAGAACCCTGTTCGACTTTAGACTCATTAGTTCGTACAGCTGTGCGAATTGACAACCCAATTCGCGAACGCAACAGGGAGAAACTAAACAGCTTGCCGCTAGCTGACAATGGGGCTAAAGTTGCTAGTGGCGAGTGTGCGGCTCCTATTCCACTCACTGAAAGTTGTACCCTGGTTGAGCCCATGCAAATTCACAGTTCGTGTGACAGTCGGACTAATAAACCGACTAGCAGAAGAATAATCTGCTTTAATTGTAATAAGCCGGGTCATACCCGTCCACGTTGTCCTTAGCGTCAGGGTAAATGGAAAACCCTTCCAGCTACGTGAGGGGCGATAGAGGGACAATTTCCCTTCTGGACATTAATCCCTGTCGAACTGACTGTGGGGTGCAAAAGATTTAGTATTAAAGCGTTCGTAGATTCTGGCGCAGTAAGTTGTTTCACGGACATTGGATGGGCTAGGAAGCACTCCGTTCCCACTGTTACGCTTCCACAGTCACGCTCGGTCAGAACTTTGGACGGTCACCCGCTTGGATCAGGAGTGATAACCGAAGTGTCTGAACCGCTAAATATGTTCATTTCATTTGGTGGTCACTCGGAGGAGGTTCGGTTTTTTATTATCAGTTCCCCTGCTTTTTCTATTGTTTTAGGGCATTCTTGGTTATGGTAACACAGACCTTGCATCAGCTGGGGGGAACAGAACAACCCTATCATCTGCTAGGGCACCAATTGCAGCTCTCTTTGTAGAGATAATGAAACTTGTTTTCCCAGACATCAAGCCACGGGGCAGGCTGATGCCTGGAGCAAGTGTGAGGGGGATATCTCACTGTACCCTCCTAGACTAGGAAAAGGGGCAGAGGAGGGGTTGGAATGGGATCCTCAGTTTGACTGGCGACAGCCAGAAGATGATTACCTTTTAGAGGATTTTTGCGATTCGGAATCAGTCATGGAGTCATTAGATTCTGAGCAGGGTAAGGGATTTAGAGTCATCCTGAACTTTGACTTGCCTCCGAATGTTCCCAGGGATTACGCTGATCTTGCTGAGGTGTTTAGTAAACAACAAGCCTCTACGTTACTCCCGCATCGTCCGTACGACTGCAAGATTAATCTTTATCCTGGAACAACTCCGCCAAGGGGATCGCTATATTTGCTGTCAGGACCTGAGCGTAGGGCTATGCGAGAGTGTATTCAGGAGGCTCTCGCCAATGGTTTTATCCGGCCGTCCATGTCCCCAGCCGGAGCGGGATTCTTTTTCGTGGGGAAAAAGGATGGCGGTCTGAGACCCTGTATTGATTACAGGGGTTTGAATAAAATCACCATTAAAAACCGAGACCCCCTTCCGTTAATGAATTTCGCATTTGAATGTCTGCAGGAGGCGTCATTTTTTACGAAGCTAGATCTTCGTAATGCGTATAATTTGTTTCGCATTCGGGAGGGGGACGAATGGAAAACGGCTTTTAACACTTATGACAGGTACTACGAATATTTGGTCTTGCTGTTTGGGCTGGTTGAAGCCCCCTCGGTGTTTCAGGCATTCGTCAATGACGTGCTCCGAGAGATGTTGGAGAAATTCGTCTTCGTTTATCTTGACGACATTCAAATTTTTTCTTCAACACTGTCGGAGCACAAATATCACGTCAGACGTATACTGGAAGCCCTGCTCAATTCCAAACTTTTTGTTAAAGCCGAAAAAAGTGTTTTCCACGCCCAAACTGTCTCGTTCTTGGGCTTTATTGTTTCTAAGGGGCCGGTGCGGATGGACCCGGACAAGGTGGCTGCGGACAGGAATTGACCTGCACCGCAGAGTGTTAACCTTCATCCTACCAGCTGGGGTCCGATCGGACCCCGCATGGTATTTTTTGCATGTCAAATTTTTACCACCTGCACTTTGGTGTCCAGGTTTTAGGAGTTTGTTGGTCTACCCTAGCCTGCTTCAGGCCATGTGACACTTTCAGATGCTAGCAGAGTATTAGGTGGTAACATTGATTTTTATGCTGGGGTCCAAACGGACCCCAGCAAAAATTGGTAATTTCACAATGTGTTTAAGATGTATAACATCCTGTACTTACTATATTTGCAGTGAATGATGGCCAACAGAGGTAGACCAGCACGATACACAGCTGCACAGGCTCTTAGTATAATATTACAATCAGATGAAGATTCTGGAAGATTCAGACATATCAGACGCTGAAAGCGATCATCTCAGAACCGTCTGACCAAAACGACATCGAGTCTGCATTGATTAATATTCTGGTATTTTTGTGCTATTATCACTTGTCTGTAACCAATTTCACATTTAAACAAGCAAAGGTCTTTTGTGATTCATTTTTCTTTTGTTACAAAAAGAAAAATATTTGGGGGGTCCGAACGGACCCCAGTTGGTAGGATTTGTATGTAAAATATGTTGGTAGGATGAAGGTTAAAGAGATCCAGAATCGTAACCAGGGCACCAATAACAAAGTTCGTGGTCAGACAAAAAGGGTTCGGTACACAGGCGTAGGTTTGGAGGAGAAACAAACTCATAAGCCAAAGACAGTCCGAATCCAAAACCAGGGCAGTAATCACAAAATCAAGGTCGGGCAGAAAAAGGTCAAAACTCACAGATGCAACAATATCCAAAAAGGGCAAACCAAAATCAATAGTCGAGCAATCCAGTCAGAAAGAAAAACACTGAGCAATCAAGGCGAGAAACGTGGCACGAGAAAACTAGGGAGAACAATCTGACAAGAGTGTGAAGCAAACAGACATCTTATATACACATCCAGGAGAACACATGACCAGGGAGAACAGGTGCAATCAATAGTAACAATGATTAGGGAGAGACACATGAGGGATAAACTAATTACATGAATTTGGCTGTAGCCAAAACGCAGACAGGGATCACAAGACAAACCTAAGTACAAACAACAGCTCCGGTTAAGGAGTACTAAAGTGCCAAGATAAAAGAAAAGGAAAGCACAGAGTATAAGTGGAAAACCACAGAAACTTGCAGCAGAGATAATTAGGGATAGGCAAGGAGGCGGAGACTAGAATTGGGCGACAGCTGAGAGATCATTAGTCAATTAGTAAGTGCAGCTATACAATCCCAAGTGCTTGTTAGTAAGTTAGTCCAAATATACAAGGTTAGTGTGGGTTAGTATCTAGCAAAAACAATAAACTGTTAGTATGTGTTAGTAAGACAGTTAAAGAGAGAGGAAGGAAGAACACGAGATAATGAAAGAAGATTGAAACCCAGAAACCAATAAATCACCCGAATGAGTGGCACACAAGACAAGGGACCGTGAGCAAAGATACACACATGACAAGACAGGGGAGACAAAGTGCAAAGCATGGAAATGAAAACATGACATGGAGACCAAATGATCTAAACATGAAAACAAACAAGAAATCTAAATTGCCAAAACACAAAACACAATCCTAAGAATAGTCATAAGGCAGGCAGTGGTCACTATACACAAAAAGCATACATGGCTGAGCCAGGCACAGAACTTAAACATGACAGCAGAATCAGAATCCCAACAGTTCAATGCTTTCTAAGCTTTGCAAATTTTTATAGGAGGTTTATTCCTAATTTTAGCGCGGTTGCTGCCCCCATTATTGCACTCATTAAAGAGCTCACTGAAGTAATTCTCAGAATCATCTGAAAGAGCAAAAGCTGGTCAGAAGCTAAGGGAATCCTACAAGTATGTCAGAGCAGGGAAACTCACAAAAGGCGAGCATTACACCTTCATTAGACATTATTATTAGTAGTAGTAGTAGTAAACTTTATTATTAGCACCCATTTAAAGCCCTGAAAGCAATGAATCATTTACACCTAAATATATAAAACAAATATCTCTATCAATGACTGGCATATGCACCCTCACCTTGGTTGCCATGTTGACGTGGGCACCCTTCTGCAGTAGCAGAGCCACCATGTCGCTGTTTCCCCCCTGAGAAGCCAGGTGCAGCGGAGTTACACCCTGCCTGGTCAGGACATTTGTTCCAGCCCCATACTGCAGGAGGGTGATGGCTATGTCCATCTGATTCTTCTTGGCCGCAATGTGTAGAGGAGTATATCCATTCTGGTGTGAACAGAGACATTGGTTTTAATGAAAAACCAATCCCCAAGTCTCCAGCTTCGAAGTGAGGCAATGCGAGCAAATACAAAGGGCTGAGGCAAACCATGGACACACTTTCAACTGAGGGTAGAGAGATTTAATCATGGGTACAGTTTCAATTGAGGTTAGAGTGATTTGGGAGGTCTTAAGTTCTCAGTTGTCTGGCTTGATGACATACCAATACAGTGGTTCCAAAACACCTACTCAATTTCTTTCAGACAGATTCAACTCCTGGACAGCTCAACCGTAAGCGCTCCTGATATGAATAAACAAGCATATGTTTAGTTGTATGAGGTGTGTTTGAGGAGGAACAAAACAAATGCCTAGATTCAGCCAGGACGCACTCAAGGAAAGGTTATGGAGGAACAGAATACCGCATAGAGCAGGGGTCATCAACCCTGTTCCTAGAGAGCTACCATCCTGTAGGTCTCTGCTCTACCTCCTACTCAGCACACCTGATTCAAGTAATTAGCTACTTAACAAGATTACGAGTTGGGCAATTAAGTAGCTAATTAGTTGAATCTGGTGTGCAAATTGGAGATAGAACAGAAACCAACAGGATGGTAGCTCTCCAGGAACAGGGTTGGTGACCCCTGGCATGGAGAGTGTCCACCATTCTATGTTGCATCTTTTATGAGATATCTCTATTAACTCTGCATGTACACTGAAAAAAATGTTTTGTTGAATGAACATAATTTTTTTAAGGTAAGTGGTTGCACAAAATATTTTTATCTGAAGCTAGATATTTTATTATGTTGACTATGTTGAAATTACTTATATTTTTTAAGTGGAGTTAAATAACACAACTTTTACTATTAAAATATGCTCAATTAATATATGGAACATTTACTAGGGGTCAAAATAACTTTTTTCAGTGTACTGAATGAATAAGAAATGTTCTAAAACTACCATCTAAATAAGTCATCAAGGAACAAATATTGTTCATTCAGGTACAGTTACTCAGTACAGACACTCAGTACAGTCAAACCCAGCACTAAATACATCTCTCAATTTCCAAAGACCCACATCTCCTTCTCACCTTGGCTATGGCATGAGAGGATGCCCCTTTGTCCAAAAGCAGCAGTGCCACCCTCTGATTATCATAATGAGCAGCAATGTGGAGCGGTGTGAGGCCATTCTGTAAGGGCAATGTTGGAGCAGGTGAATTAATGAGCTGTTAGCCAGAGCGCAAGGCACCATTAGTGTCACACAAAATCAAGCCAGGTCACAAAAATTGAGGTTATGAGACGGGGCTACAGTACAACATACTGTGCAAGCTGTGGAGGGCATGTTGTCCATAGTGTTATTAACCCCTTTGCACAGAAGCCAAATCTGGCAATTCATGCGTTCCCCTATTTAAGGCTTCATAATTCAGGATTTGAGAATTATAGAGTGAGTGTGGAAAAATAACTAAAATGAAACAAGACAATTATAGCATTTAGAATGCCGTCTTGTTCAGCTTATTTTCATAATTTTAGTTCAGAACAAGGGGCACAAACACAAAAAGACTTCATGAAAATTCAGCATTGAAGTTGTAAAAAATACAGCAAATTTAAAAATGGCTTGGAGGTAAAACAATACATTTCTTGGACCATAAACTCCTTAACCACAAGTGTGTTGCATCCAATTGTGATATTCAAAATTACCAATTGTCCATGAGCCAAATAAGATCGCTATCCAAGTGGCTGTCCAAGCTCTCGAAAATTGTGCACAGTGAAATCATAAAATATTTACATTTTTATGAAAAATAATCTATTGACCCCATGACTCAATATAAATTAATGAATTTCAAATGGGAATTTGCATTAGTTCATCAATATAGTGGGGATGGATAGCAATGGTCAAGAATAACCTCTAAAAACCTAAAAAAAAGTTTAGTATTGAAATTTGGCCAATTTTTCATCAGAGCCCCATCAGCCAGCACACATTTTCATTGAAAAACAGATCATTTTCCTGTCAGAACTTTTATCCTGCAACAAAATAGTGCATTATGACCACCCCTGACCAAATAAGCAAAAGGCAAGCTTGTATGAATGATTTATATGCCTTAAAAATGCAAGTATAACTCAATTATACAATAATATCCAAAATATACTTTAGTTTTCAAAAAACAGGTATTCCACCATCAGTAAAATGCAGGCAATATACTACCGTAGACTGAACAGAAATTTGTTGACAGGGGGTATAGTGAAATCCTTGAGCTGTCCACATGATAAACTTGTGTAAACCTAGGCATTTTATTTCATTGAATGTGGTATTAATTCTAAAACAGATTGTTAGATTGAGCAAAATGCCACTATATTCAATATTATTAGCAACGGCTAACGGGTACCGATAATAACCAATATATATATAATGTATTAAAATGTATTATAATTAATAATTATAATGAAATTTAATGTAGCGAAATGTAAAGTTGTACATGTAGGTAATAAAAACATTAGACGGGATTACTTCGTGAGAGGTTTAAAACTGGAATGTGCTCCACACAAGAAAGATCTGGGAGTGATTGTTGACCAAACAGGCTCTAGCCATTGTGCGGTAGCACTTAAAAAAGCCAATCGGATGCTGGGATACATTACCAAAAGTATTGAGTACAAATCTAAGGAGGTGATGCTTCTTTTGTACAACACATTCGTCAGACCACATCTGGAGTATTGTGTGCAGTTCTGGGGACCATACTTTAAGAAAGATATAGAGGCTCTAGAGAAAGTTTAGAGAAGAGCCACTAAGCTAATTCCTGGTATAAAAGATGAAAGCTATGAGAAGAGGCTGAAGATCCTTAATCTCTTTAGTCTTAGAAAAAGGAGACTAAGGGGTGATTTGATTGAGGTATTTAAATATGTTAAAGGGATTAACAAAGTGAATTATGTAGGATTCTTTCGACCAAGTGTTGTGAGTAGAACTCGGGGTCACAAATGGAAGTTGACCAAAGTTAAATTTAGCACTGATATTCAGAAATATTTCTTCACCCAAAGAGTAATTTCAATGTGGAATAGTTTGCCTGACCATATTGTTGAGGCAGAGACCTTGGGGGTTTTCAAGAGCAGGCTTGACTTGAAGCTAGATATCATTGAGTATCTGAAAGGATATATTCACAATAGTATAAAGAAACTGGCGAGCGTAGTTGGGCTGAACGGCCTGTTCTCGGTATTCATGTTATATGTGCGTAAAGGTGCATAGCCTATCAGTTGCAAGCAGTGGGAAGGCAAGGCTCCTTTCAGGCTTGGTTTGTGCAATTACGGTGGTTGAAAATTCACTGGAAACAGAGCCCAGAGAATCAAATGACCACCCTCAAAATCAAACTGGCAGCATCACAAGCCAAGTCACAGAGAAGACAATAAATTGTGTGCAAATGGAATGCTTAGGCCCTGACATTGTAGGAAACATGGTGTATTTATAAAGTTGATTGATTGCTGTCAGTACAAGGGGCATTAATCTTTAAGAGGTTACATAATTTCAGTAGAAAAAGGAATGGAGAACTGATTAAATAAAACTATGCTTATCACTATCCCTGCTGTCAAAATTACCTCAATGGAAAAATATCAATGGAAATTTAAGTACATACTCATGCCAGCATTTAGATTCTGTGCGGTCTCGTTCAAGAACCAGTTGCGAGAACCAAGCAGAGCAGTAAAACTGGATTTTATTAAGGAAGGGGGAGAACCCCCGCAGAGCAGGAGGCAACAGTACCAAAAGTCCACAATCCAAAAGTCAAAATCAAGAGGGCGAAATCCGAGTCGTAACCAGGGCACCAATCACAGTACTTGTAGTCGGGCAAAACAGGTTTGGTACACAGGCACGGGTTTGTCAGAGAATCAAAAGCCAAAATCCAGTGGGCGTAATCCGAACCGTTAAGGCAAAACAGGTATGGTACACGGGCACAGGAATATCAAAGGTAAAGCTAAAATCAGAACCCAGTATGTTCCAGTCAGAAGTATAACACTAAGAGTACAAGGCATAAACAATCGCAGCACAGGGAAAACGTTCTGACAAGAGCTGTGAATGAAAAGAGAAATAAACATAGGGGAAGTCACATGCTACAAAGGGGAGGCAGGTGATATGGATCAGACTAATTACAAAGGAATGAACATGAGGAGGTTCCTGATTACAAGAAATTTGCAAAAGCCAAAACGCAGACAGGGATCATAGAGATAGCCTACTGACAAACATACGGCTCCAGTTAGGGAGTTCTAGCTTGCACAGAGAGAGAGGCTGAACAGTGATTAACAAGGTGCAGAAGATCTGCTTGAAGCACAGCAAAGTAAATTGAGTGAGGCAAGGGGCAGAGGCTAGGGCCATGAAACCATGAAATCACCCGAAAGTGTGGCACACAATACAGGGGCTGTGAGAAATCACATGACAAAAGATCAGACAGGGGGAGACAAAGTGCAATGCGAGGTATGACACAAAACAAGGCCTGGAATATAACTGCAATGGTGAAAAATGGCAAACAGACAAAGACAGGGCAAAATCAAAACATGGCAAGTAATCTAAATCACAATAAAAAATACAGAGCATGGTCAGGCAAGGCAGAATTCATATTCAAAACATGGTCAGGCAGGACAGGATCAAAACAAACCTACCATGCAGTTTAGGGCAGTGAAAGTACAAATGCAATATATAGACAGCAAAAAGGAGCCTTTATATTCTTGTGTCTGGACAGAGCTTGGATGTTCTTTCTTAGGAAAACAGAAAGATAAACTTCTGTCCCATGAAATCCATCTTACAATAGCACTGTGTAATTCTCACCTTTCCAGCAATGTCAGAGGAAGCATGGCGTTGCAGGAGGAGTTCTGCTACATCCAGGCTTCCATACTTTGCAGCTACATGTAGTGGTGTGAAACCTTTCTGCAAAAAGGTGAAATAAAAAGCACCGTCAAAGCACTGGCCAAAGAAGCAACAATATAGCACTGAATTATATTACTCATGCTTCAGTGACGTGTACAAAGGCAGTGTTGATGTCTGTGCCCAACATTTACAAAATAACAGTAATAAAGAAAAATAGTGCCACAGCACTGTAGCTCACCTGGACAAGTTATTCAGTCCTTTTGCTTTAGTTAACCATTGAATGGCATTATTTCAGTAGCCAATTAAACACAAACATGGTAATGAAAAAATATTTGAAATAAAAACTCACAGCGTACATTATAAGTTGGGCACAATTTTTAATTGATAAAAAATTATTTGGAAGCAAAAATAAAATTCACTCAGAATGATTTTGTAAATATTTTCTGTTCCCAGATCCATATATCTAAATTAAAAAGAGTAAGTGATCTATTTAATATAACCTTCAATGGATTGCGAAAAAAATAAAAATGTGACATGTACGGAAAAGTGTATTTATTAGATTCATACACTCTCCAGAATCGAAAGACAGAGGATAGAGGGGATGTTTTGCGTTAATCATTTCCAACAGGCATCCAACACTCTGCTTACCAATTAATGCTTCATTGTACCACACCATATTCTTTCCTGAGGCTTACCACAACAGCTGGCTTCATAGTGAATTTTAGTCTAGATACCTCTATATTTTCCTGTAGCAATAATATACTTTTCATTCAGATGAAAACTATCAGCATGATCAGTGAAGAAGTGCTTTTATTGGTATTTCCTATAAAAAGGTGTCAGCCAATGGTGAAATAAGGAGGTGAAATGAAGGTCAAAAGGCATTGCACTGAAAAACCTGTAAAATGTGTTCAGCCTTGCTGCTCAGCATCTACAAAATAAATTTCAATATGGCTGCCGCTGTTGTCATATTTGAAATGGAATCAGAACACCTTGACTAAACTTTCATCTACCTAGCTACAGGAAGGTGTATACAAAGGTTTAGCTCGATCAGTCACACAGTTTCAGACAAGAAGATTTTTAAAGATATTTCTGAAATTAACAGGCGTGGCCCCATGCGGAGGTCAAGTGAAGGTCAAAATGCCATGCACAGTGAAACCAGAGTTATTGAGTGTTGTTATTTGGCACATACACAGCAAATTTTAGCTGAATCGCTCCAGAAAATGAGTGAAAATTGAGCCGAAAGAGCATTTTCGATATGGCTGCCAAAGCCTCCATATTTGATGTTGGATCGGAACGCCTCAAAGAAACTTAGGTGTCCTCATGGATAGGAACATGCACACCAAGTTTCAGCTTCATTGGCCCGGTAGTTTTGGAGAAGAAGATGTTTACAGACGCCGACGCACAATGACAACGGACAAGCAGGCCATGACATAACCTCATCTGGACTTTGTCCAGGTGAGCTAAAAAATGAGTGAAACTAGGATTTCTGCCTTGCAAGTGTTTACCTCTCCCAGCCAGTCAAGTTGCAGTTAACATCCATGTCTGTCCAGACTGATACAATATATATGTAGTCAGGGGCGTATACTCACTTTTATTCCCATGGGTTTTTTTCACCCCAAAGGAGCCCCTGATTAGCCTGTCTGTCTGTCAATCAAAATGTATCTTTCTATTAATGTATTTATTAAAATATTGAATTTACACCAACTGAAACATTTAGCTAGCAGCACAAATAAATGTATTCATTTAGGCAAACCTTTTTGCCAAAATAGAATGCAGCTGCACAATGTTACAATGTTGGAAATAAAGTTTCAGTAATCTGTTTCCAATTTACTGCCTTATACTTTTTTATTTTCACTCAATTCGTTCACAGGAAACATTTCATGGTAAAGGCTTATTGGCCTAATAATCCCATGTTGGCAACTCAAAAAAGGTCAGAACAAATTAAAAACGCTTCAAAAAATAAAAAGTAGGCCTATTGTTTGAATGTGTAGACTCTATGAACTTATTTTCTTCATCCTCGCAAATGTAGGCTATCAGTTACATTGCTGAAGTCCACTCATTTCTCTCTCGATAAAAAGCATTGCCAGATTTGAGAGACGATTCTCACTCATTGAAGACCGCAGATATGTTTTAATTAAGACTGAAATTACGCTCTGCCTGTTCGCTGCTTATGAGAATAGTAACATAGATCCGATATAAAGTTGAGATGCATGTCATTGGCAACAAGGAAATACAAAATTTGGCCTGGATAAAACTCTCCCCCTTCGGTGAACTGAGCCAGATCATTGATCTTCTCCACTGAATTTGGATTTTTTTTTTTGTTCAGTGCCGTTTGTTGAGGACTTGAAAATGACTTGCCATGTTGCGAAGGTCTGTGAAACGTGTCACAAACTGTTGGTCAAAAACGTCCAGGATATAATAGAATGAGTCCACTTTAAAACGTGTTCTACAGCCGCATAAAGGCTCGTCTGCAGTTTTTTCCTCGAGGAAACGCTTTCCCTTTCTCACTCTGCCCTCCTGGAAATCAGTAGATATGTCGCATTTGATTAAGTTACGGTGGATTTCCCCACTTGTAATATGGAAATCATTTATTATTCCGGACTTCTCACGCTTTTCTTCACGCATGGGTTGGAAGCAATGGAATTGTATAAAAATGTTTCAAATGGTTTTATTTCATTTAAACGATTTGAACAATCGTGAAACCCACGCATTGCATTGATTGCTGACTACAGCACGGAAACGTGAGTGAAGCACCAAATCTCGCGCAGAATGCCTAAGACTTCCTAGCCCTGATTTTTGTTGTGCACAAGCCTCGATATTTGCAAAGCCCTCCTCTGGCCGTAAGCTTTACAGATCACTTGCGCAGCAGTAAATAAGCTCAAGCGTGGTGTTCAAATCGATGGATTCTTTCTGAAGATAGTTTAATAGAACAAACCCCAAATTTTGTTTACCCAAAATTGTGTTCCAAAAATTGATCCTATGTCTTTTTCCTCTCAATTAATTACCCTGCGTTAATTTGCCTCAGTCGCTGAACTCAGCCGGCCTTTTTTTTCCCCTGGCTATCCTCCTGAGGGGGCCAATGCACGCCATGCAAATTACGCTACTGTATGTAGTGAATAAAAGGTATGAGGTCTATTTTTTACATTTTCTTTCTTTTGGTAAAATAAAAGTTATCACTACATCGACATCAGTGAAATGCCGTCGGAGGCAAGTTAGGTAAGGCAGAATCCTCGTTGTTAAGCATACACTTTATGCCACTTAGTTCATTTGATTAGCCATCAAACGGTCTAATAACTCATTTACTAAGACTAATTAACAGAAAGACCTACCAATTTCAATTTCCACTACATTACAGCTCATTGCATCTGAACTTGAAATGCACATGAGACATCAGATTTGAGCATATTTGAAGACCACAAATTTGTTTATTTGATATATTATACTAGTGCTGGTCAACGAATTAGAATAATTTGAAATAGCGCAATCGTTAAATTTTCTTGATGCATTTTTTGGGCAGAAAGCAAATCAGGTGTTCACCGCGCCTGTCCTACTTGTTAGAGTATTCACAGAACTCGCTACCTGTAAAACATTAGCTCAGCTGAGCTTTCCAAAAGGCCCATTTAGGCCATTTAACTGTGACAATGTTGTTTAATTGAATTAGAATAATTGAGAAACCGTTTTGCTGAATTAGAATAATTTTTTATTATAATTAGAATCATCACTTTCTCAGTATTTTGTGGCTGCCCCCTTGGCTTGTATGACTGCCTGAAGTCTCCGCGACATTGATTTGACCAGCTTGTCACAAGTTTCCACACTCACAGCTTCCCAGGCAGTGGCGATGCTCTGCTTCAATTGGTCCAGCGTAGTCGGCTTTCTGTCGCGAATTTTCCGCTTGACGATGGCCCAAAGGTTTTCAATAACATTCAGGTCAGACGAGTTGGCCGGCCATGCCAAAACTTCAAGCTGTTTTTTGGCGAACCAATCTTTGGTCCACTTTGGCGCATGAGCCGGTGCAAGATCCTGTTGAAATATGAGGTCTTCTTCGCCAAACTGTCCCTCAACAGTCGGAATCAGGAACGTTTTCCAGAACATCTTGGTATACGGCAGCCTTGACAGTCTTCTTGAGGAAGCAGAGTTTCCCTACACCCTGAGCGGACATGCATCCCCAGACCATAACGCTCTGGGGAGACTTGACGCATTTTTTTACGCACTCGTGGTTGTAGGTTTCACCACCACAACGCTAGACACGAGGACCTTGGTCACCGAAGGAGATGCAAAAGCGTGATTCGTCACTGAAGACCACTTTCTGCCAGTCATCAGCAGTCCACTCGCCGTGTTCTTTGGCCCACTTCAGCCGTTTCTCCGTTTGTTCCTTGTTCAGCATCGATTTTTCCTGCTGGAACGCGAGATTTGAAGCCGAGTTCGCGCAGACGACGGTAAGTGGTTGATCTCGAGACGTTAGCGCAGGTCTGCTCGTACCACAAGTCGCTGAGCTCAGAAGTGGACTTGAACCGGTTGCTGACTGCGATCTTTATCAGCTGCTTGTTGTCACGAGCTGAAGTTTTTTTGGATGCCGGAACAGTTGGTGCGCTTGCTGCTGTCTTTCTTTAGAGCTTTGCAGATGGAAGACTGGCTGATGCCGAGCTGCTCAGCAATTTTAGTTTGGGTCAAGCCTTGTTAGCAAAGGGCTTGAATTTGAGTCACTATTCCGGTTGAGAGGTCGCGCTGCTGACCCATGATTGATTTTACAACTTAGAAATTCTACTCAACCCTGACTTTATACTGCACAATGAACACTCTTCACAGAAAACAAAAATTCGAGCACTTATTCTAATTCAATGAAATGACTTATGAATTATTGTAATTCAATGAAACAACAGTGTCACAGTTAAATGGCCTAAATGGGCCTTTTGGAAAGCTCAGCTGAGCAAATTTTTTACAGGTAGCGAGTTCTGTGATTACTCTAACACGTAGGACAGGCGCGGTGAACACCTGATTTGCTTTCTGCACAAAAAATGCATCGATATATAACGATTGCGCAATTTCAAATTATTCTAATTCGTTGATCAGCACTAGTATTATAATATTTCTGATAATATATGATAGTATTTTTTATTTTTGCTGATTTTTTCAGTGCTTTGTTTCTAAGATTGATTTGAATTTTTAATTCATCATTTCTCCGCAATGTGAAAATGTGACTGATCATTTTTTCATTGTGGTCTTTTGTTTGCTATAGGTATATAGGAGGCCAACACAATGCTATTTCAAACAAATGTAAAAATCTTTCTTATGCCATGTTCAGTGCTTGACCAATTTGTTGAAGACAATGCTTTCCACCTAAAATATTTTCAATCTTAAAAATTATGCAGTTTATTTTCATTCTTCTTTCAGAGTCCTATGAATAAGAAGTCTACAACAATACACAAAATTACAGAGAAAAATTAGATCTTTTTGTAAATTAATAATTCAGATTTCCATCCACGCATTGTTGTATTGAGGAATAATGTGAATGGACCTTTCTGTCATTATCACCACTTAATTATTATGTTACAAATAGTCTAGGTTAGTCTTAACTATTGGGTAAAATAAATGGATTTATTGCTAATCAGACAAAATATGTGGGAACAGATTGACAAATTCCATCGAAGAAGGCTGACGTCACTGCACCAAACCCTCTTCCCCCAATGGCATGTCTCTAATTGACATGTGATGCCAGTGGAAAATTTCCAGTGAGAAACATGCTGTCTTCACTTAGAGCCAATTTTAACATAGGAGTTAAGAAGACTGATAGGTAGCTTTGTCACATGGTACAACAATAATCGCCTGAAGCTCAATATCAGCAAAACCAATTTAGTTTAAAAAATATGTGATATTGTCGCATTCATCAATGCACTTCCTGCAATTTGACATTGAATAATAGCCAGAAAAGCGTTTTTGCAGGACATTCTGTTGTCATTGTGAAGTTGACCTTTTTGATGTTGAATGTCATCTCTTGATCATTTCATCAAATCAGACTTTTGCATAAAAGTTTGCCATAGGTAGCTATGAATTTGTGATTTATGGTTAAAAATATGTTTGGTGAGGTCACAGTGACCTTTAACCTCCAAATTCGAATCAGTTCATCCTTGAGTCCGAGTGAAAGCAAAGTGCCTGATATAATGAAATTCCCAGGGGTTTCTGAGATACCACACGCTTAGCAATATCAAAAACGATGGCCGGTTACACATTTAAGAAAAAGCTTATTATACCGTTCAAATGTTCACCCTGCAACAGAAAGCCTGCTGTCACCAACTCTGAGCATCCAAGTGAAACACTGGGCAAGAGGCAAGTATAACACACTTACACAGTAATGTCACGAATATACTTTTTTCAAAACAGCCATCAGGTAAAAGCAGGCATTAAACAACCCTAGATTGAACAGAATTGGTGCAATGAGCATAGCAGGAGGGTTGGCAAAGTCTTTGAAGTGTGTGCATTTATAATTTGCAAAAACCTCCGTATTCTACTGTCTTGAATACGGTATCAATTCTAAAACACATTCCACTTTGGACAAAATGTCACTATATTCAGTATTCTTAGCAAAGGCTAACGGTTACTGATTATGATCAAAGTGAGAAAGAAGCTGCAACAGTTTGAGCATTTTTTCAATGCATTTGCATCACTCACATGTGCAAAGTTGAAATGATGCAACATAATTTGATGTTACGCAGGGGTTAATATAACTCTCTGAGGGTCCAATCAATGCCTTTAAAATATCGAGGAAAATTTATACTGCCTGGAATGAACCTTTCCACTTTGCTCTGAGCAGCTCCACTCCATGACAGTATCCATGACATCAAAATTTGTAGCAGAATGGAGATATAACAGTAACCGCGAAGTGCTGGCAAATGCAGAAAAGCCAGACACCCAATAAACTGCACACTGGGATCAAACCAGTTCATATAGAGGAATCGTATTGCATGTGTAAAGCAGGGTAAGTACAGAATCTCACAAAAGTGAGTACAACCCTCACATTTTGACAATTAATTTATTATATCTTTTCAAGGGACAATGCTACTGAAGTGAAACTTCTATATATTCTAGAGTAGTCATGGTACAATATGTGTAGCAGTTTAGATTTACTGCACTGTCCAAATATCTGAACAAACAGTCACTATTTCCAAAATGGATGGCAACAAAAGTGAGTACACACCCCAATTGATAATGGTCAACCAAGCAATGAAACACGACTTGTTCATCATGTTCATGCTTTTGTCTGTTTGACTGGGCCATATGAGGTTGTGTAACATGTTGAAGGGTTAAATTGCGGTGCTTTGGGTGCGATGCTCTCATTCTAGTCACTGGATGGTCAACATGGCACCTCATGGGAAAGAACTCTCTGAGGATCTGAAAAAGAGAATTGTTGCTCTCCACAAAGATGGTCTAAGCTACAAGAAGATCTGTGAAACCATGAAACCGAGCTACAGCACGGTGGCCAAGGTTATCCAGCGGTTTTCCAAGACGAGTTCTGCTCGGAACAGGCCTCGTCAGGGTCAACCGAAGAGGTTGAGTCCTCATGCTCTGCGTCAGGTCTACAAGTTGGCTTCAGAAAACAGACGCAGGAGTGCTGGCAGCATTGCTAACAAGGTTGTAGCAGTGGGATAACAGCCAGTCAGTGCTTAGACCATATGCCATGCTCTGCGCAAAGTTGGTCTGCATGGCCTTCAGCCAAGATGGAAGCCACTTCTGAAGCTAGCCCACAAGAAAGCCCAAAAACAGTTTGTTGAAGACAACCAGTCCCAGAACATAAACTACTAGAACCATGTTCTGTGGTCTGACGAGACCAAGATAAATTTGTTCCAGCATGTGTGGCGGCGCCCTGGTGAGAAGTATCAAAACAAGTGTGTACTGCCTACAGTCAAACATGGTGGTGGCAGCATCATAGTCTGGGGCTGCATGAGTGCTTCTGGTCCTGGGGAGCTGCACTTCATTAATGGAATAATGGATCCAACATGTACTGTGAGATTCTGAAGCAGAACATGATGCCCTCCCTTCAGAAACTGGGCCCCACAGCTGTTTTCCAACATGATAACAACCCAAAACACACCTCCAAGATGACAGTTGCCTTCCTGAAGAAGCTGAAGGTGATGGTATGGCCAAGTATGTCAGACCTGAATCCCATTGAGCACCAGTGGGGCATCCTCAAGAGGAAGGTGGAGGAGCAGCAGGTGTCCAACATCCACCAGCACCGTGATGTTGTCATGGAGGAGTGGAGGATCCCAGCAACAACCTGTGCAGCTCTGGTGAATTCCATGCCTCAAAGAATCAAGGCAGTGCTGGACAACAATGGCGGTCACTCTAAATATTGACACTATGGACACAATTTGGCATTTTGACAGTAAGGTGTACTCACTTTTGTTGCGACCCATTTTGGAAATAGTGACTGTTTGTTCAGTTATTTGGACAGTGCAGTAAATCTACACTGCTACACATATTGTGCAATGACTATTCTAGAATATATTCAGTTTTCATTTCTGTAATGTTAGCCCTTAAAAAGATAGACGAAACTAAATTGATAGTCGAAATGTGAAGGGTTGTTATGGCCCCAATTTGTTATGACATTAACGACAGCAAAGGATGACAGACAAAAAATTTTAAAACTAAAACACATTCAATTAGACAAAGGCAACTAACAACAAACAACTCCTGGAGAAGTACGGGATGATCAATGTCATCAGAGTCACTTCTCTGTAGGAGCACAGATCCACAAGCTTGGTCGCTAGCATCGACCGCGATGGAGAACGGTTTGTTGAAGTCAGGAGATTTGTGCACGGGGAAGTGACACAGCAGAGACTTCAGGCGATCGAAGGCTCTCTGGCATGTATCGTCCCAAGTGAACTTTACGCATTTCTTCAGTTGGTTGGTGAGACTGAGAGCAATCTTAGCAAAGTTCTTGCAGAACTTGCGGTAGTACCCGATCATTCCAAGGAAGCGGCGCAAAGCTTTTTTGTTGTCAGGAACTGGAAAGTCCATGATGGCTTGGACTTTAGCATTTATGGGTGCCACCTTACCCTAGCCTATGACGTAGACAAGATAGGTGAGAGTCGCACAACCAAAGTCACTCTTGTTCAGGTTAACAGTCAGTTTAGCCTGGGTCAGGCGCTGGAACAACGTCTCTACATCTTTTAGATGTTCTTCCCAGGAGTAACTCCATATGATCAGGTCCTCGATGTACGCACCCGTGTGTGATCCGGCGATTGTAGACTGTATCATCCTTTGGAACGTGGCTGGGGCATTTTTCATGCCAAAGGGTAGGACTTCATACTGGTACAACCCAGATGGTGTGGCAAAAGCAGAGATGCTCTTGGCCCTCTCAGTTAAAGGCACACACCAATAACCCTTCAATAAATCAATATTGGTCAGAAACTTTGCTTGCCCAACTCTATCAGTACAATCATCAATCCTATGTATTGGAAACACATCAGTTCTAGTTACAGCATTGACTTTGCGGAAATCTGCACAGAATCTAGTACTTCCATCAGGTTTTGGAACCAGCACACAGGGTGAACTCCAATCTGAGTTGGAGGGTCTGATAATATGATGTTCTAACATGTACTCAACCTCTTTCTCAGCAATCTCTCCATTTTCAGGATTCATCCGCTGTGGATGCTGTTTTATTGGTTTGGTATCACTAACATCTACATCATGAGAAGCTATAGAAACTCTCTTTGGAACATCAGGAAATAGATCTTTATATTTCTTCATCAACCTCTCAAACTGATCTTTCTGTGAGGGTTCTAAGTGCTGGAGTTTTACATCAAGATTTTGCAGCACTTCAGAATTTGACAATTTACATGAAAGAACTTCAGCTTTAATTCTAGGTTCATCGTCTTGAAACTCCCCCTCATCTTCACACATCTCGACCATAGGAGAATCTATTCTGTCATGTTAAGGCGGCAGCATGTTAATGTGACACAACTGTTTTGGCTTTCTCCTATCTGGAGTCTTCACAATGTAATTGAGATCATTGAGTTTTGTTAGAATTTCATACGGACCATGAAATCTAGCCTGCAATGGATTGGACTGCAAGGGAAACAACAAAAAAACCTTGTCTCCTGGTTTAATTTATGGCTTCTAGCCTTTTGATCATACCAAGTTTTCATTTTTCCCTGACTTGATTTCAAGTTCTCTTTGGGTAGGTCACAAGCTGCACGCAGTCTTTCCTTGAACTTGCTAACATAGTCTAACAGACTGATATGCAGTTCTTTCTCTTCCCATTCAACAATAGCAAAGGTCCTATCACTTCATGGCCAAACACTAGCTCAAATAGACTGAATCCAGTAGACTCCTGCACTGCTTCTCGAGCCGCAAACAACACCTTCATCCCAATCTTTCTCGTGGTCATAACAATAAGTCCTCATCATTGTCTTGAGAGTGGAATGAAACCGCTCTAAGGCACCCTGACTTTCTGGATGATAGGCACTAGAAAGAATCTGCTTTGCACCTAGTTCATACACAACCTGCTGAAACAATCCGGAAATTGCTCCCTTAGTCTGACTGAATTTCCCTGGGAAGGCCAAACAACGTGAAGAACTTTATCAAAGCCTTTGAGATTGCAGTTGCCTTGATATTGCGTAGAGGTATGCCTTCAGGGAATCTGGTAGACGCACACATGATTGTCAACAAGTCCTGATTTCCAGATCTAGTCTTGGGTAATGGACCAACACAATCAACAATGACCTTAGAGAAGGGCTCCCTAAATGCTGGGATAGGCTGCAATGGAGCTACAGGTGGGTCTAACTGGTGTTTTCCAACTACCTGACAAGTGTGACAGGTTTTGCAAAGTTGGAAACATCTTTCCGAAGCCCGAGCCAGAAGAAGGGTTTCATGATCTTATCAACAGTCTTGTTAACACCAAGATGACCTCCTAAAGGTAAACTATGAGCCATTGTTAAGATCTCATTCCTGTAGACCTTCGGAACAACAATTTGCTTGACCACTGCCTTATCTGCATTGGCAGGGATATCAAGAGGGCGCCACTTCCACAGCAACACACCATCCTTGAGATAATACCCAACTGGAACTGCGTCTATTTCTTTATCAGGAAGGGCTCTCCTCTTTAGGACACAAATTTCAGGATCATTAGTTTGCTCCTCAATCAAACGCTTTCTGGACAGAGACAAGTCTCCAGACACATCAGAATCACCAGACCCATCCGACTGGCTGAATAGAGAACTGATAAAAGTCTCTGATAAGTCCTCAAACGGAGAAACCATAGTAGGCCGAACAGAGTCATAAGATGAACCACCTGAGTCATGACTATTCAAAGTGCTGGACGGCACCACATCATCTACTTCTTGAGCCTTCTTGAGTCACTGCGCTAGAAGGATACAGAGATGGGTCCTCATCGCCATCTTCAGAGCTCGGCTGTGAAGTAAGATGTACAGGGGGAACTACATTGCCCCCAGCAAGGTCATTGCCTAGCAACAGAGAAACACCCTTGATAGGCAGACTTGACATAAGTCCCACCCTTACCTGTCCTGTAACTAAATCTGACTTCAAGAATACAGAGCACAGGGGTACAGACACAGTCCTCCCTTCAATACCTTGTACAAGTATGAAATCTCCAGAAGCGGTCTCATCACGTAACTCCAAGGAGTCCATCAACAAAAGTGACTGAGAAGCTCCGGTATCCCTTAGAATATATATGGGGACAGGAGTAGTATGCTCATTCAGAGCTACAAATCCCTCTGACACAAATGGAAAAAATTCCTCCCTCACAAAGTCAGCGGTATCAGGCTTTTTAGCCCCACAAGAAACAGGCAATTTAGCAGATCGGTTATCTACTACAGGGGTTTCTAACCTTGTTTTCACAAAGGCATTTGGTTTGGTATCCTTTTCTTTTTCTTTCTTTGCGTTAAGGAACCAACAGTTAGTTGTAACATGACCAGATTTCTTGCAATAACTGCAAACTAGACCACTTTTGTCACTGTCAACTTTCACACTTTGATCAGACCTGTTACTGGATTTCTGAGCACCATTACCAGATTTGTTTTTGTCTTTGGGTGAGGAATCTTGGGTATCACTGTTCCCTTTCTTCTGAAATTGGAACCATCTATTGTTACTGCTAGACTGAAATTTGGACTTCTGTGTGAGAACATATTCATCTGCAAATTTGGCAGCTGACTGCAAATTCAGTGCTTGCTTCTCATTAAGGTAGGTCTTAATATCATCCTTAACACAGTTCTTGAATTCTTCAACTAACACCATCTGTTTTAGTGAGTCGAAATCATCCTTGACCTCTATAGAAGTACACCAGCGGTCAAAGCAAACCTTCTTCTCATTAGCAAATTCCACATAATTCTGATTTTAAGATTTCTTCAGACCTCAGAATTTCTGTCGGTAAGCCTCTGGAACCAACTCATAAGCTCTCACAATAACCTTTTTGACAACCTCATAATCAGAGGAATCATCTGCAGACAAAGCCGAATAGGCTTGTTGAGCTTTACCCTTGAGGACAGTTTGCAACATCAGAGGCCAGTGTTCCATTGGCCACTGGCAACTCTTTTCTACCTTTTCAAAACACTGGAAATAGTTGTCAACATCCTTTTTCTGAAAATGGAGGCACCAGTTTTACTTCCTGGCCAGCACAAAATGTATTTTCAGATTCAATTTTAATTTTTAGTGGCTCCACTTGGAGTCTTTCTTCTCTATCCAACTTCTCTAATTCAAAATCTCTCTGTCTCTGTCTCTCTTTCTGCTTTTTCCTCTTTCTCTCTCTTAAATTCTCTTTGTTTTTCTTTTTCCTCCCTCTCAAATTCTCTTTGTTTTTCTTCTCTTGCTAATTTTTCTAACTCAATTTCTCTTTCTTTTTCCTCCCTTTCAATCTCTAGCATTTTTAATTTGAGTTCCATTTCTATATTTGGATTTTCCACTGGAAACTGTTCCAGATCTCCGGGTGCAAACACATTTTCATCAATGTAATATTCAACAATCTCTCTAGCCAGTCTTGCTTTTCGCATGGCTGGTTTTACCTCTGTCAGCTCTAAATGTCTGCATATTTCTAGTAGTTCTGTCTTTTTAAAAGACTTCAAAACCTCTATGGTTGGTGATGCCAAGAAATCATCCATTGCTGTCTATCTGTCAATATATATATATATATAGGAAAATTCACAAAAACAATTTTACAATTTGAAATGTTGGATTTTCAATAAATGACTCACACAATGGTCTATCCCGGACGAGCCCCCAAAAATCCAGTAAAAGCTTCACAGGTCTTGAACAGAATGACAGGTCTGGTCACATGTATCCTTCTCCTTGCAATTTCTCCTTCTACTTTACTGTCTCAATTTTACTCCTTATATACTCTTTTGCAGACCCCTCCCACCTTTTTGGCTTTTTAAAAAAAAATGTCTCTGAACTTGTCCCAGACGTGCCTTAAACATGCCCAAACCTATCTCCAGTCTGGGCTTAACAAAAAAAAGGTAAATACTGCCATCTAGTGGCCTCTATTCACATTACAGGGTGTACTCACTTTTGTGAGATACTGTAGTTTTCATATGTTTGCTGCTATCACAGAGACAAAAGTAACACTGGATCCAATGTGCTGTCAGTTGGAAATGAGTCAGACAATACCCTTGCTAGACTTTGTAATAAATCATATTACGCAGTTGAGACACAACTAGACACAATCAAGTTATCAACCTAACGTTTGTCTTATCAACATTTTGCTCCAAACCAGGGACAATGACAAGCTAACTTTGCTCATTTCGGCTCAGCGACTAACATTCTGAAGCCAACTGTAGCTAGTCTGCTGGCCAGCCACTTAGCCAACTTTCCTCATGATACAGTTCAAAGCAGATTACATCATGCAGTTACAAAATCCTTCACCATCTGGGTAAATGTTTTATTTTATCCAGTGTTGTGAATGCCTGTGCTGGGTGGCATGAAGGATCGTTCTCAGCAGAATAGCTACTGGTTTGTGGCTATATCTGGCATTCCCAGCAGTCCACAATACTATGTAAACAAATACATTAATGATGCTGTTGGTGTAATTCTGTCTTCTCAGCAAAACATACGCATAGATTGTGAGTAACTAACTAGCGAAGGCAAAAAGGAAAAAAATTTCATCTGCTTACCCTCGAGTAAACAGCCTTGTGATGTTTGATCTCATTCACATTGAGTTGCCTGGGAGGCATTTCACATGCCTTAATCCAGTGCACACACTTTTCTAACTGCATTTTTG
Source organism: Gymnothorax reevesii (assembly GCA_029721435.1). Taxonomy (NCBI): domain Eukaryota; kingdom Metazoa; phylum Chordata; class Actinopteri; order Anguilliformes; family Muraenidae; genus Gymnothorax; species Gymnothorax reevesii. The sequence continues at coordinate 67,952,977 of CM056579.1, forward strand.
GCCTTGGAAAAAGGATTAAAGAGTCCTCTGCAACCACAATTCCTTGCACGTGCAAAGTGAGATATCCACCATTTTATCTGTCTTCTAAATTCTGACATTTTGTATGTTGAAATCCTTGTCTAGTCTTGTTTGTTTGCTTTATCGAGGTCTTAAACTGCCACAAATACTTTTTTTTATTATCGTTGCTTATATCTGGCTCGTTATTTTATCAGTATTTTTTTTATTTTCGACCAATTCCTCATTCTTTTGCCCGCTTGGTGTAACAGGCAGTGGCGGTTCGTCGGCCGTAACAAAGCAAAGCCAAAACCTCGCCCTTCAAAGCTCAATGACTTAAAACTTTTGCAGTTTACTTTTCGTGATCAGCAGCTCATACAAATTTACTATTGTTATATATTACACCACGATATTATGAGAGGTTTTCTTTCACACATAAATTACGACAGAAATTTCCATAGGCCTATTTCTTTATAAATTCCGCGCTCAAGTATCTTGTGAAAAGGCATATGTTCGCAAATTGATTAGTGAGGCTCATTAAGCAATAAGCTGTGCAAGATCGCATTCTTTACTTCTATATTAAGATTGTAGAAAGTGGATTCTCGTGGCTTCTTGTAAAAGAAGAGGATATTTAAAATAGGGGAGGAATAACAGAACGGGGTAGAGTCTTACCTTCGTGGCAAGTGAGTGAGAGGCCCCGGCCTCCAGTAGGATGGAGGCCACATCCAACTGCCCCTCGCGAGCAGAGATGTGTAGGGGTGTGTATCCATTGGTGGTGGCTGCGTCAGGATGCGCCATATGCTGGAGTAGCAGCTGTACTATCTCAGTTTTCCCCAGACGTGAGGCGATATGTAGAGGGGTCTGATCCTCCTGAGGGAGGGAGTTTGGGTGCAGAAATAAGTACAAAAGTCTTCACTGCAGTGGCAACACCAGCAGTAAATGGGACAAGCAAACCTGATGAACACTGCTCAGTACCTTTACTGAGTTCCATCTATGTTCATTATCAAGACAATGTAATGGTATATGTGTAAATTATGCTAAAATAGTGACTATAAATGTGCTTACTTTTCTGTAGTGAGCATACCTAGCATGCTGTGATGAATTTTTGAGTATATGGTACAACAGTAGGGTAGTACAAAGCAGCGTTCAAGCCAAACCGATTGGATTGCTGACAAGCCTTCATCCTTAAACCTCGGCCCCCTCGTAATAGGGATACCAGCATCCCATCCATCCATCCATTCTCTATACTGCTTCTTCCTCACTAGGGTCGCGGGAGAGCTGGAACCTATCACAACTAAATGGTGGAAAGGCAGGGACCCGCCCTGGAAAGCTCCAATTTGCTCCTACACTCATATCTATGGGGAATTAGCATCTCCAATTATCCTGATCTGCATGTCTTTGGACTGTGGGAGGAAACCAGAGTACCTGGAGGAAACCCACGCAAACATGGTAAGAACATGCAAACTCCACCCAGAATGTGTAATGGCCGGTAGAGAAAGGAGGCCAATTGCAGCGACAAGAGGGAAACAAGCAGCACGGACACAAAACAAGCACAGAGAATAATACAGACCAACAGAAAGTGCTTGCATTTCCAAAGGATGTGTAATAGTCAAAAAAATGGAAGCAAAGCAAGATAGGAAAAAAGGAGAAGAAACTCCAACAACGAGAAGATAGAAAGTCAAACAAATCCTGACTACAGATATCTTTGGCTATAATGCTTAGCTACAAATAGACACTCTAGCAAAGAGGCATGGCGAACATCCAGCTTATATAGAGTCCGGGGAAGCGCCGCCACATTTCAATCAGCCAGCTGGGTAAAGAATCCGACTGAAAAGGAATACGATATCATCCAGGGACGAGAGCCACAAAGAAAAGTCCAAAACACACGTACAAACAACCAGAACCGTGACAGTAAGGCCATGGGCCAGATTCAAACCCACAACCTTCTTGCTGTGAAATTGCCACGGTTAAAGCTGTGCGTTCTTTTTAAATTTGTGAAACTTTGATAATCAGAGGTTCTTGCATGATTCAAAGATGAGTTACTAAGAGCTGGTTCATACTCTACCCAAGGTACGTGAGCCAACTGAGCACAGGTCCGTTCCATTCCATTCACGGAGAAGCCTCAACGCGCGACCCTTGCTGCACTGTGCTTCGTTAAAAAGCAGTACACTACTCATGCAATAGGGGGTAGCAAAGTCTTCTCCTTCTCCTCCTCCTTTTTTCTTTTTGGTGTGTTGAACACAGCGTATGCCGCATTATTTGCTTTATCTCTCCTATTGGAATCTCACGGAAATACACGCATCGATGCCTCGCATTACAAAAATTTGGACGACAAACTTTGCTACACAAGGACGCAGGATGGCTACCTTGCGTTGCTCGATGCCTTGCCTTGTGCTCGCGCTCACATACCTTGCGTAGAGTATGAATCGGCCCTTAGACAGGGTGTCCCTCATACAATCCAGTTCTGGATCTCACATATTTTCATGCTATTGCTGACAAATGTGCTCCCTTTCAGAGATTAATGGATTAAATATGGATGTACTGCTTTTCCACAAATTATCAGAAATATTAATTGAAAGGAATTCAGCGTAGGCTAAAGCTAGAAAAAGAGATCCTTCTGTCTGGCTTTTGTAAAGGCAGCTGCAGATCAAGTGTACTACGACGATTAGGAAAGCAAATCTGCATTTTATTGTAATTCATTAAATTTTTTAGAAAACAAATAAATTAATGAGGAATAACTGTGCCCCAGGAGATTTGCGCAGATATAGTCTGACTTCAGCCCCTTAAGTGACAAAAGCGAAATTCATAATGCTTCTAATGAACACTTCATGAGTGCAGGCTAATTTGATAGGATGAATCCAAATCTGACGGATGTCAGGAACAGCATGAACAGCAGAAGCAAATGATGTACGCCAGCGCAGACCAATGGTGAACTAAATGTAATAAAAGAAAGTTTATATCAAATGTTGTTTCCTCAAATACTTGTAGCAAACCAATGTCACCTGAAATAATCTGGTGAAATCAACATTTTTTATTCGCCAAGGTTTTTAAAGCCAATGTAATGATTTGGCATTCTCACATGGTCAAATTGTCAAACAAAATATTTTCTGATTTTAAGATTTTTTTTTTTTAATTATTATTGTTCAAACAGTCAAAGTAACTATATAGCCTATTTAAAAGTTAGAATGCACTTAAGATTGCTTAATCATCTGTAGGAAGAGTAAACTGAGTATGCAGGTTATATGCACTAGAGAGTGAGTGTCTTACCCTGGCTCTTGCGTCGACCAGAGCGCCGTTTCTCAGGAGGCATCGCACCACTTCCACCTGTCCCGCCCGGGCGGCCATGTGAAGCGCCGTCTCCCCACGCTGCAAGTAAACCACCTTCATTACTGCATAAACGCAGACACTTAGGGCCCTATCTTATGCCAGAGTCCCTAAACCCGTTATTTGGGGATTTAGCATTACGTAAGAGGCGTTCCCCCGCAAAAGTTGCTATCTTGCACACCTGCCTATATCCCTAAAAAACCTGCGCTACCAGTTATATTATGCATAGGCGTGGTTTGGGCGTTACGCCAGTTAAACCAATCAGTGTGCCAGGTGCTATTGCCTTTAGGAGCAGGCTGCGCCCTCCCAAATCCTCAAACCGAAACCCGTGATGGAGACAAGAAGGTAAGTTAATCATGATTTGTATTATTTTGTTATTAGTTTTATTATTATTTGACATTGATATATTGTTTAATGTCTGTTATGTAATAAAAAACATCAAGGCTACCCCTTTTGTAATGGAAACTTTAAAAAAAAGGAAAGAAAAAATTTGTTTCGCCATGCACTTCTAACTCCCTCTCCCGTCTGAAATGAAGCATAGAACAAAATCTCATTTTAGAAAAATAAAATTAGGTCTATGCACTGGCACTCAGGGACGTAACTTTATTTTCCAGCGAGAGCGGCATTTCAGAACTCTTCACCGAATGAAGGAAATTTTGGTCACAAGTACGTGGTTTCGTCCCTTTACATTTTCCAATTGGACAGCTGTCTATTTTTTACAGCTAGTTGCGTGACCTGTGCTGTAAAAACAGGAGTGTGTACTTCACGCCGAATTTACCTTCACCTGCATGAGAGTTCTGAAATGCCCCTCTCGCTGGAAAAAAAAAAATTACCGTTGCTGAGTGCCCATTCATAGACCTACTGTATTTATAATTAAATTATTTTTCTGTACTGAATGTAGCCCATTATTTTGTCGCTGTTAGATCGCATGGGGGAGAGAAGCCGTGTCTTCAGTTGCCGCTTGATTATTCTTGAATTAGAAAACGTGTTAATAGCGGGTGGTTTGAGGACCTGCTGTACGCTTTCCATAACGTGACAGGTCAAGATAGCAATTGTTGGGAAAGTGCATAAACATACCCACGGGCACACCTCCAGGCGCAAATAAGGGAGTCGGCATAATGCATAGCGGTTAGTGTGGCCGCAAGATACTGTTTAGGGATAGTGGAAGCTGCTAAATGCGTAATTCATGGGTAGCAGGTAGTGGCAACGGGTAGGGCAGTGTGAAAGATAGAGCCCCCAGTGTCTGTGACACTAAACCACTTCTAAATAGTTTCTGAACCGCTCTTATTATCTGTAAACCACTCCCAGCAATCTTCAGACGACCATTAGAAACTGGAGAAATACCAAATGATGGGAAGCAGGGCAATATCATACCAACATATGAGAAATAGGACTCAGCCAGGAAATTACAGGCCAGCCAATTTAATTTGCATTGCATGCAAAATAGTGGAATCTCTTATAAAAACGAGCTGGAATTAATCCTTGATCGTAATAGTATCTTAAGGGATAGCCAACATGGTTTCGGTAAGGGAAGATCATACCTGACAAACCCTCTGGAAGTCTTTGAAGAGGCCACCAAGATGTATGATCAGAGCACTGCTTATGACATCATATACTTGGATTTTCAGAAAGCGTTTGATACAGTACCGCATAAGAGAATAATTTTTAAAATGAGCTCCACTGGAGTTACAGGAGGTATTCTGAAGTGGATTCAAAACTGGTTACAGGACAGAACAAAGAGAGTGGTGGTCAGTTGAACGTCATCTGAGCTAGGTATGGGGGGGAGTGGAGTCCCTCAGGGATCGAAGTTGGAGCCCCTGCTGTTCCTCATGTACATTAATGACCATGACAAGATTATTGAAAGCAAATTAGTTAAATTTGCAGATGACACTAAATTGGGAGGTTTGGCGAATAGTTTAGAGTCCACTTAAGTGATTCAGAATGTCTTAGATAGAATCCAAAATTGTATCGTCCATGTTGAGTATTGTGTACAGTTTTGGGGACTGTACTTTAAGAAAGTTATAGAGGCTCTAGAAAAAGTTCAGAAAATTGCCAGTAAGCTAATTCAAGGAATTAAAGATGAAGGCTATGGGAAGAGGCTGAAGATCCTTAATCTCTTTTGTCTTAGGAAAAGGAGACTTAGGGGCCATCTGAGTGAGGTCTTTAAATATGTTAAAAGGATTAACAAAGTGAATTACGTAGGATTACTTGGGCCAGGTTTTGTTAGTAGAACTCGGTGTCACAAATGGAAGTTAGCTAAGGGTATATTTAGCACTGACATTACAAAATATTTTTTTTCACCCAGAGAGTAATCTCAGTGAAGAATAGCTTGCCTGACCATACTGTTGAGGCAGAAGCCTTGGGAATTTTCAAGAACAGGCTTGATTTGGCACTAGATACCATTGAGTATTTTAAGTGATAGATTCACTATGGTAACAAGAAACTGGCTAGCCTAGTTGGGCTGAACGGCCTGTTCCTGCCACTCATGTTATGTTATCTTATGTTACTTGAATTTCTATCAAGACACGCAACATGGGTGCAAGAGAAGCCAAATCAGAATATTTACAAATACTGAGCATATTCTGAGGTGGTAGGGACACATTTTTCCCATTCTGTCTGGGACAGCTATAGATACATTTGATTGCCTGCCCACTAGGCTGGCAGGTTGGTCTTCCGGGTAAAAAAAGGAATATCAAGGCACTAAAGGTGCAGCTTATTTGAAGAGATGGCAAGGCCATAGTTTAAAAGAACTGCAGCGTATTGATGAATGAGCACACTCACAATGTTGCTGACATCAGACGAGGCTCCGTTCTGTAGTAGCAGCAAGACAATGTTCAGGTGGCCCATGAAGGCTGCCACATGAATGGGGGTGAGGCCCGACTGGGGAGGGGGAGAGAGAAAGAAGTGTCCACTCAAGGCCAGTGCAAAATTAGATCCAGCATCCAATTATAATAAGTATCTCATAATATGACATCAAGAAGCTATCAGAGTAAGAAACATCTCATTCACTCATTGACACAATTTAGAACTTCTAAGACATTATTAAAAACCTACCTAAAAGTTTTTAGTGGTGCCAAATACATTAATTTCTCCCACTTTCTAGAGATATCAAAACCTCAGTTTAAAAGAAATGGCACTGAAATTTGAAGTCACACAGAATTACAGAATCTAAAATGAAAACACACATCAAAAAATGATCGCATTGAAACCTGTAATAAAAACCCAAACATACAGTTGCCTCCTATATTAGAAAGAGTAAAGCACCAGCCGTTCTCTTCTCAATTTTACAGCAAAAAGCTCTGGCTGTACCTCGGTAATGGCCTGGATGGAAGCTCCGTACTTCACCAGCAGCTCCATCACCTTCACCCTATTCTTCTTGCAGGCGATGTGCAGGGGGGTGAAGCCATTCTGAGGGTAGACGCAGTACAGTGTAGAACATGGTCAAAGATGCTGTGGAGGAAGGAAGCATTCCTCACCATCCCTCCCCCTCCTTCTTCTACCTGTCTTCCCCCCCACCTCTTTCCATTGTTATCATTTGAATTTCTATCCAAAAGCCCCAATAGGTCATTTATTAGTCGTTTCTTCCAATTATGTATCCATGTCCAATCAATAAGAACTCTTTTGTGAAGAGCAGCCCTCTTTGGTCTGGTATAAATTTGTAAGTGCCCATTCTGGGGCCTCTTTTGGGGTAACAGGGATAAAAGAAAAATCAGTAGTTGTTTTGTTTGTACCTGTCACACAGAAAACAAATTTGATAAAAAGGTGAGGGTATGAGGTTTTATTATTATTATTATTATTATTATTATTTTTATGATACAAAGTCACAGTACAATGCAAATTTCTTTGCTCTATTTTAGTTCCGGTTCTAAAAGTCCAGTGTCTATGGGAAAAATAAATGGGTTTTCGAAAATTGGAGGATAAAAGGTCCATGATTATAGGACCAGTGTGTAAAATGGGGAGGAGACAGTGACATCCAGCGTTCAGATTCTAGACTGCAGCGCTCACTCACTCATCCCTCCTGTCGGCAAAAAGACGGTGGCCTCCGAGGCCCAAAACACTTTTGCAGAAATGGCGTCCTCCACAACTGGGATACAGCGCCTCCATAATTATTGGCAACCCTGGTTAAGATGTGTTAAAAGCCTTAAAATAAATTCAAATTTTATAGCAAAAGCATACCCTCACACTGAAAATTGTAGAAAACAATTGTAACCTTCATTGTAACAATTTTAACCATGTAACCTTCAACTCAATTTTAAGGGGGAAAAAAAATCCATGACTGAGAAATAATTATTTTTTCATAAGATCACCTGTTCCACAATTATTGGCACCCCTAACAATTCCTAGGAAATAAATGTAATTGAAGCATTTCTCTCATTTCTACAGTAGTTTACAAAGTTGATCAGAGTATCTAGGAACATTTAATTAGTAAATTATCACTTCCGGTTTCCCTGGGGTAAAAATATGATGTGACACAGAGGCCATTTTTCTTATCCACTCCTCAACATGGGAAAGACATAGGAACACACCATTAAAGTAAGGCAGATGTGTGTCGACCTCCACAAGTCAGGCAATGGCTACAAGAAAATAGCCACTCGCCTGCACCTGCCCATATCTACTGTCAGAGGAATCATTAAGAAGTTTAAAACAACTGGAACAGTGGTAAACAAGCCTGGACGAGGACGCAAAGGTTATTTTGCCCCCACGCACAGTCAGGAGGATGGTAAGAGAGATAAAATGTTCTCCAAAGCTCTCTGTTAAAGAATTGCAACAAATGGTAGCATCTTGGGGTCACAAAGTCTCCAAAACAACCATCAGGCGCTATCTAAATGCCAACAAGCTGTTTGGGAGACATGCACGGAAAAAACCTTTTCTTACTCACAATCATAAACGCAAACATCTGGAGTTCGCTTAGCGGTACTGGGACTTCAACTGGGACCGTGTACTTTGGTCAGATGAGACCAAGATAGAGCTTTTTGGCAACAAACATTCAAAGTGGATCTGGCGGAACACAAAAGATGAGTATGCAGAAAAGCACCTCATGCCCACTGTGAAGTATGGGGGAGGATCGGTGATGCTGTGGGCCTGTTTCTCTTCCAGAGGCCCTAGGAACCTTGTTAGGGTGCATGGCATCATGAACGTTTTGAAATACCAGGACATTTTAAATCAAAATCTGTTGGCCTCTGCCCGAAAGCTGAAGATGGGTCGTCACTGGCTCTTACAGCAAGATAATGACCCCAAACATGTGGCCAAATCTACACAAAAATGGTTCACCAGACACAGAATTAAGCTCCTCCCATGGCTATCTCAGTCCCCAGACCTCAACCCCATTGAAAACCTGTGGAGTGAGCTGAAGAGAAGAGTGCAGAGGAGAGGACCCAGGTCACTGGATGATTTAGAGAGATTGTGCAGAGAGGAATGGTCGAAGATCCTCCTTTCTGTATTTTCCCATCTTGTGAAACATTATAGGAGAAGATTAGGTGTTGCTTTGTTGGCAAAAGGGGGTTGTACAAAGTAGGAACATCAGGGGTGCTAATAATTGTGGCACACAAGATTTGACGTAAAAGAATTATTTCTTAATGTGGGATTTTTTTCCCACTGAATAAATGCACTTGAATTAAAGGTTGGATTTTCCTTTTTTTCATTGTGGTCCTACATCATTTAGAAAAAAACGGAATTTATTAGAAGCTAAAGAACACATCTTAACCAAGGGTGCCAATAATTATGGAGGGCGCTGTATATAACATTTATACATGCGAAACGCGTTCTCTAGCTGGCTGGATTGTCCGGTCGGGCTGCTGTACCAACATGGCGGTGCAAGATGGCGATGTCTCTTAAGCAAGGCCTTTGCAATATGTATACAGTACAGGCCAAAAGTTTGGACACAACTTCTAATTCAATGCGTTTCCTTTATTTTCATGACTATTTACATTGTAGATTCTCACTGAAGCCATCAAAACTATGAATAAACACGTGGAATTATGTACTTAACAAAAAGGTGTGAAATACCTGTAACTGAAAACATGTCTTATATTCTAGTTTCTTCACTAGTAGCCACCCTTTGCTCTGATTACTGCTTTGCACACTCTTGGCATTCTCTTGATGAGCTTCAAGAAGTAGTCACCTGAAATGGTTTTCACTTCACAGGTGTGCCTTGTCAGGGTTAAGTTAGTGGAATTTCTTGCCTTATCAATGGGATTGGGGCCATCAGTTGTGTTGTGCAGAAGTCAGGTTGATACACAGCCGACAGCCCTATTGGACAACTGTTTGATACATACGTACATAATTCCACATCTGTTCATTCATAGTTTTGATGCTGTAATGTGAATATAGGCCACTAGATGGCAGTATTTACCGTTTTTTGTTAAGCTCAGACTGGAGTCATGTTTAGACATGTCCTGGACATGTCTGGGGCAAGTCTCAGAAAATTAAAAAAAAGAGGTCTAAATGTGGGTGGGGTCTGCAAAAGAGTATATAAGGAAAAGAATTGAGACAGTAAGGTAGTAGGAGAAATTGCAAGAAGATGACCAGACCTGCCATTCTGTTCAAGACCTGTGACGTTTCTTTTGTGGATTTCTTTGCCTGTGTTTGAGCATTTTCTTCATCCAGGACATCACCAAGCCACCCCACCAAAAAGGGACTGTAATTATTTCTGTTTTTTCTTATTTATCAATCTTGGTCTTTAGTTGTAGGTTGTTATTAGTCTTTGTCTTTGTTAAAAATTAAATGTGTTTTAGTTGTTAAAACTGTGTTTGTCATCCCTTGCTGTTGCTGTTGTGTTATAAATGTAATAACAAATTGGGGACATAACAAATTGGGGGCTCAAGGTCCGGGATAGACCATTGTGTGAGTAATTTATTGAAAATCTAACATTCCAAATTGTGAAATTGTTTTTGTGAATTTTCCTAGACATATATTGACAACAGCAATGGATGATTTCTTGGCATCACCAACCGTAGGGGTTTTGAAGTCTTTTAAAAAGACAGAACTGCGAGAAATTTGCAGACAGTTGGAGCTGACAGAGGTAAAACCAGCCATGCGAAAAGCAAGACTGGCTAGAGAGATAGTTGAATATTACATTGATGAAAATGTGTTTGCACCAGGATATCTGGAACAGTTTCCAGTGGAAAATCCAAATATAGAAATGGAACTTAAATTAAAAATGCTAGAGATTGAAAGGGAGGAAAGAGAAAAAGAAAGGGAGGAAAAAGAGAAACAAAGAGAATTTGAGAGAGAGAAAGAGGAAAGAGCAGAAAGAGAGAGACAGAGACAGAGAGATTTTGAATTAGAGAAATTCGATAGAGAAGAAAGACTCCAAATGGAGCAACTAAAAATTAGAATTCAAACTAAAAATAAATTTTGTGCCAGTCAGGAGGTAAAACTGGTGCCTCCATTTTCAGAAAAGGATGTTGACAACTATTTCCAGTGTTTTGAAAAGGTAGCAAAGAGTTGCCAGTGGCCAAAGGAACACTGGCCTCTGATGTTGCAAACTGTCCTCAAGGGTAAAGCTCAACAAGCCTATTCGGCTTTGTCTGCAGATGATTCCTCTGATTATGAGGTTGTCAAAAAGGTTATTTTGAGAGCTTATGAGTTGGTTCCAGAGGCTTACCGACAGAAATTCAGAGGTCTGAAGAAATCTGAAAATCAGACTTATGTTGAATTTGCTAATGAGAAGCAGGTTTGCTTTGAGCGCTGGTGTACTTCTATGGAGGTCAAGGATGATTTCAACTCACTAAAAGAGATGGTGTTAGTTGAAGAATTCAAGAACTGTGTTAAAGATGATGTTAAGACCTACCTTAATGAGAAGCAAGCACTGAACTTGCAATCAGCTGCCAAATTTGCAGATGTATATGTTCTCACACATAAGTCCAAATTTCAGTCTAGCAGTAACAATAAATGGTCCCAATTTCAGAAAAAGGGTTACGGTGATACCCAAGATTCCTCACCCAAAGACAAAGACAAATCTGGTGATGGTGCTCAGAAATCCAGTAACAGGTCTGATCAAAGTGTGAAAGCTGACAGTGACAAAAGTGGTCTAGTTTGCAGTTATTGCAAGAAATCTGGTCATGTTACAACTAACTGTTGGTTCCTTAAAGCTAAGAAAGAAAAAGAAAAGGATACCAAACCAAATGCCTTTGTGAAAACAAGGTTAGAAACCCCTGTAGTAGATAACCAATCTGCTAAATTGCCTGCTTCTTGTGGGGCTAAAAAGCCTAATACAGCTGACTTTGTGAGGGAGGAATTTCTTCCATTTGTGTCAGAGGGATTTGTGGCTCTGAATGAGCATACTACTCCTGTCCCCATATATATCCTAAGGGATACCGGAGCTTCTCAGTCACTTTTGTTGATGGACTCCTTGGAGTTACGTGATGAGACCGCTTCAGGGGATTTCATACTTGTACAAGGTATTGAAGGGAGGACTGTATCTGTACCCCTGCGCTCTATATTCTTGAAGTCAGATTTAGTTACAGGACAGGTAAAGGTGGGACTTATGTCAAGTCTACCTATAAAGGGTGTTTCTCTGTTGCTAGGCAATGACCTGGCTGGGGGCAAAGTAGTTCCCCCTGTACATCTTACTTCACAGCCGAGCACTGAAGATGGGGATGAGGACCCATCTCTGTATCCTTCTTGCGCAGTGACTCGTGCTATGGCCAAGAAGCCTAAAGAAGATGTTGTGGTGCCGCCCAGCACATTGAATAGTCAGGACTCAGGTGGTTTGCCTCATGACTCTGATTGGCCTACTATGGTTTCTCCGTTTGAGGACTTATCAGATACTTTTATCAGTTCTCTATTCAGCCAGCCGGATGGGTCTGGTGATTTTGATGTGTCTGGAGACTTGTCTCTGTCCAGAAAGCGGTTGATTGAGGAGCAAACTAATGATCCTGAAATTGGTGTACTAAAGAGGAGAGCCCTTCCTGAAAAAGAAATAGATGCAGTTCCAGTTGGGTATTATCTCAAGGATGGTGTGTTGATGCGGAAGTGGCGCCCTCCTGATATCCCTGCCAATGCAGATTGGGCAGTGGTCAGGCAAATTGTTGTTCCGAAGGTCTATAGGAATGAGATCTTAACAATGGCTCATAGTTTACCTTTAGGAGGTCATCTTGGTGTTAACAAGACTGTTGATAAGATCATGAAACACTTCTTTTGGCCTGGGCTTCGGAAAGACGTTTCCAACTTTTGCAAAACCTGTCACACTTGTCAGGTAGTTGGAAAACACCAGTTAGACCCACCTGTAGCGCCACTGCAGCCTATCCCAGCATTTGGGGAGCCATTCTCTAGGGTCATTGTTGATTGCGTTGGTCCATTACCCAAGACTAGATCTGGAAATCAGTACTTGTTGACAATCATGTGTGCATCTACCAGATTCCCCGAAGCCATACCTCTACGTAACATCAAGGCAACTGCAATCTCGAAGGCTTTGATAAAGTTCTTCACGTTGTTTAATCTTCCCAGGGAAATTCAGTCAGACCAAGGTAGCAATTTCACTTCAGGATTGTTTCAGCAGGTTGTGTATGAACTAGGTGCAAAACAGATTCTTTCAAGTGCCTATCATCCAGAAAGTCAGGGTGCCTTAGAGCGGTTTCATTCCACTCTCAAGACAATGATGAGGACTTATTGTTATGACCATGAGAAAGACTGGGATGAAGGGGTTCATTTGCTGTTGTTTGCAGCTAGAGAAGCAGTGCAGGAGTCTACTGGATTCAGTCCATTTGAGCTAGTGTTTGGTCATGAAGTGAGAGGACCTTTGCTATTATTGAGTGAACAATGGCAAGAGAAAGAGCCGCATATCAGTCTGTTAGACTATGTTAGCAAGTTCAAGGAAAGATTGTGTGCAGCTTGTTACCTTGCCAAAGAGAACTTGAAATCAAGTCAGGGAAAAATGAAAACTTGGTATGATCATAAGGCTAGAAGCCGTGAGTTTAAACCAGGAGAAAAGGTCCTTGTGTTGTTTCCCTTGCAGTCCAATCCATTGCAGGCTAGATTTCATGGTCCTTATGAAATTCTGACAAAACTCAATGATCTCAATTACATTGTGAAGACTCCAGATAGGAGAAAACCAAAACAATTGTGTCATATTAACATGCTAAAGCCTTTTCATGACAGAAATGCTAGGGTTGAAGCTGTCACTTCAGATTCTCCAATGGTCGAAATGTGTGAAGATGAGGGGGAGTTTCAAGATGATGAACCTAGAATTAAAGCTGAAGTTCTTTCATGTAAATTGTCAAATTCTGTTGCAAAATCTTGATGTAAAACTCCAGCACTTAGAACCCTCACAGAGAGATCAGTTTGAAAGGTTGAGCAAGAAATATGAGGATTTGTTTCCTGATGTTCCAAAGAGAGTTATGAGCCTCTCATGATGTAGATGTTGGTGATGCCAAACCAATAAAACAGCATCCATACCGGATGAATCCTGAAAAGAAAAAGATTGCTGAGAAAGAGGTTGAGTACATGTTAGAACATGATATTATCAGACCCTCCAACTCAGATTGGAGTTCACCCTGTGTGCTAGTTCCAAAACCTGATGGAAGTACTAGATTCTGTACAGATTATCGCAAAGTCAATGCTGTAACTAGAACTGATGTGTTTCCAATACCTAGGATTGATGATTGTATTGATAGAGTAGGGCAAGCAAAGTTTCTGACCAAGATTGATTTATTGAAGGGTTATTGGTGTGTGCCTTTAACTGAGAGGGCCAAGAGCATCTCTGCTTTTGCCACACCATCTGGATTGTACCAGTATGAAGTCCTACCCTTTGGCATGAAAAATGCCCCAGCCACGTTCCAAAAGATGATACAGTCTACAATCGCCGGATTGCCACACACGGGTGCGTACATCGATGACCTGATCACATGGAGTGACTCCTGGGAAGAACATCTAAAAGATGTAGAGACGTTGTTCCAGCGCCTGACCCAGGCTAACCTGACTGTTAACCTGAACAAGAGTGACTTTGGTTGTGCTACTGTCACCTATCTTGGCTACGTCATAGGCCAGGGTAAGGTGGCACCCATAAATGCTAAAGTCCAAGCCATCATGGACTTTCCAGTTCCTGACAACAAAAAAGCTTTGCGCCGCTTCCTTGGAATGATCAGGTACTACCGCAAGTTCTGCAAGAACTTTGCTGAGATTGCTCTCAGTCTAACTAACCAACTGAAGAAAGGCGTAAAGTTCACCTGGGATGATGCATGCCAGAGAGCCTTCGATCGCCTGAAGTCTCTGCTGTGTCACTTCCCCGTGCTCAAATCTCCTGACTTCAACAAACCGTTCTCCATCGCGGTCGATGCTTGCGACCAAGCTTGTGGATCTGTGCTCTTACAGAGAAGTGACTCTGATGACATTGAGCATCCCGTGGCATACTTCTCCAGGAAGTTCAATCGCCACCAAAGGAACTATTCCACAATAGAGAAGGAACTGTTGGCTCTGGTCCTTTCTTTACAACACTTTGAGGTTTATGTTTGTACAGGACAAAAGCCAATGATTGTGTACACTGACCACAATCCGTTAATGTTTTTGAGTAAGATGAAAAACAAGAATCGGAGATTGTTGAATTGGAGTTTGATTTTACAGGAGTTTGACTTGGAAATTAAGCATGTGAAGGGTACAGAAAATGTAATTGCTGATTGCTTATCCCGTGTTTGAATATTGTATGATATGTATATATAGACAAGTGTTCACTTAACCATTTTGTATTGAAAAGAAAAATTTTGCCTTTATGAGTCAAAATTTTTCCCTTTTGGAATGGAGGTGTAATGTGAATATAGGCCACTAGATAGCAGTATTTACCTTTTTTTGTTAAGCTCAGACTGGAGTCATGTTTAGACATGTCCTGAACATGTCTGGGGCAAGTCTCAGAAAATTAAAAAAAAGAGGTCTAAATGTGGGTGGGGTCTGCAAAAGAGTATATAAGGAAAAGAATTGAGACAGTAAGGTAGTAGGAGAAATTGCAAGAAGATGACCAGACCTGTCATTCTGTTCAAGACCTGTGACGTTTCTTTTGTGGATTTCTTTGCCTGTGTTTGAGCATTTTCTTCATCCAGGACATCACCAAGCCACCCCACCAAAAAGGGACTGTAATTATTTCTGTTTTTTCTTATTTATCAATCTTGGTCTTTAGTTGTAGGTTGTTATTAGTCTTTGTCTTTGTTAAAAATTAAATGTGTTTTCGTTGTTAAAACTGTGTTTGTCATCCCTTGCTGTTGCTGTTGTGTTATAAATGTAATAACAAATTGGGGCCATAACAATGCCTTCAAGGAGAATCTACAATGTAAACAGTCATGAAAATAAAGGAAATGCATTGAATCAGAAGGTGTGTCCAAAGTTTTGGCCATAATTAACGCATAATTATAAGGCTAAGAAAACCAAAGAAATTTTATTTCATAGAAAAATAATATATATAAATATATTACTGGGTAGTATATTCAGATTTTGCCAATAAAGCATGCCAAATATTACACACTGGTCCTTTAATTCAATGTGTGGAAAGCTTTATTGTTTTGTTTCCAAACCTTTCAAAATACAAGAGACCCTAAAAGGTGAACGTTGCTATTGACATCCTTAGGTTGAAGTAATATGGAACTACGTCACCCACTTGTCTCAGATCAGCTCTTTCAAATAACATCTAGTTTAATTATTATTCATGATAGCTCATCATGTACAACATGAGCATTTTATGAGTTTTATTTTTATGTGGTTGGAATGACATAAGTATGTTATCTCACTATACAAAGCTTATGCCATCTTGGGTGACAGTTGAACTCATGGACCTTATTAGGGCATTTTTTGTAATCTCTTAGTGTCTTTAACCCCTTAAGCCCGACGACCCTGGTACCGCATGATACGCATGATAAATACAGCATGTTTCCAAATGACAACATTGTCATGCGGCATATCCACTTTACGTGAAGAACTTCGGCAAAAAGCTCACGTAGACCATTTTTACCTCAAACGACCACCACATTTGTGGTGATTTTGTGATAATTTATTTTGGTTAGAAAAGGTTGAACAATCAAATATTGAACGTCTCAACCTCAACCTTGTTAAAATAATTATATAATAAAATTCGGCCTGTAATTGACATCAAACGTAATATTCTGTTTCGCCTTATGTTGGCGCTTGACCTTAATACAGCCCTCAAAAGCGATTTCACAGAAAAAGCACGTAAGTCAGGCGGAGGATACGCGCAAGTGTTTTTTGCCTGAGAAACGCCCAGAAACGCCCCGATTTTCGCCTTCCTCCGCCCCAAGTGCGTAACTTCCTTTGGGGCGCGTAATGCACAGACTTAAGTCGAGGGGAGAATACGCTTAGGCTGAAAAGTGCGTAGCTGCACGCTTTTTTCGACTTAAGCGCATGGGAGAATAGACCCCATCGTGCATTTGCCAACAAAAGCATTAATAATGCGCCCCTAAATAGCAGGTAAAAACTGACTATTGACTTTAGATTAGAGTTTTGTTGCCCAATCACATAAGCGCTTAATGCTGTCTCAAGATAGCAACATGCTACCAAAGCACCTCATTTTAAGACCAAACTGCCCATGGATGCTCAATTTAAAGCAGCTGCATTTGTTATTATGTATTCAGCATGGACACTGGACCAGAAAATGGTATCTCTATTGGTCACAAAGCAGCAAAAAACTTCTGTCACACTTAGCACCCATTTGTGCTGGGTGTAAGATAAAGACCTTCATGTTAATACATGGACACCAACGTGTCATTTCAATTTGTTGTGCTATCTCTAACTCAAACAGAGTCACAGCCCTGTCATCATTTTGAAGGCTAATGTGGCTTTGTAAGCATTTTTCGGTTTCTGGTATCATAAGGTGTCTTCACAGATGTGCAAGTTACCTACGCATGCACCCCCATATTATAATGGATAGTGGCTTTCGAACTGTGCACGGATAAAAAGCTAGATGGTCCCTCTCCTCTTTAGCCCAGATGATGTGGCAACCATAATTTCCTAAAATAATTGCACATTTTTGATCAGACCACAGGGCAGGTTCTAACTCTACCTCAGTCCATCTTAAATGAGCTCGGGCCCAGCAAAGGAAGAAGAATTTCCAGATCTTGGTTTTATATTTTGCATGGCGGAGTTTTACTTGCATTTGTGGATCTAGCAACAAATGGTCTTCATTAACAATGGTTCACAGAAGGGTACTGAGCCATTGCAGTGATTTCCACTTCAGAATCCTGTCTGTTTTTAAGGCAGTGCTGCCCGAGGGCCTTAAAATCATGGGCATTCAATACTGGTTTTTGATCTTGTCCCTTGTGTACAGAGATTTTTTTGGATGTTATGAATCTTTTGAAATATTATGTCAAGCATGAAATCCCCAAATTGTTTGCAGTTTTACGTTGAGAAATTGATTGATTCGGTGAATTGAACATGGGCTGACCTCCATGCATTAAATGTATGGAACTCGGCCCCTGCTGAATTCAGTGATTCAATTGTTAAACTATTTGCACGGACAGTCTTTCCCTGAGTGGTGAAGCCATTGCCATCTTTATGTCTGAAAGACTTTTTAATACTCAATCATGTTAATCGTGTTGCCAATTAACTTTATTTCCAGTGAGATATTCCAGCTGGTGTAATTTGTTTGACATCATTCAGCTTTTCCAGTCTTTTGTGGCCCTTGTCCGAACTTCTTTGAAATGTGTTGCGGGCATCAAATTCAAAATGAGCAGGTGTTTTTCAAAGAACAATAAAATTGATCAGTTTAAACATTTGATATGTTGTCTTTGCACTATTTTCAATTAAATATAGGGTTTGAATGATTAGCAAATAATCATACATAATAATATACATCATTTTACACACCGTCCCAACTTTTCTGGAAATGGGGTTGTACATACATGAAAACAGTTACTATAGAATGTTGGTTGTATTATTTTTTTCTGAATTAGTGACAATATTAATTTTACCTTCACAGTTCAAAATAATTTATTTAAAGAGAACATGGGCCGAGTTAAGTATGAAGGACTGTGACTGCAATACCCACAGCATCACGAACAGATTATTCTATGGATATTGATCATTTACAATTGACCGATCAAAACAATCCTGATCAACCAGCAGCCCACCAACCAAACAATAAAGGACCTGACAAAATGGGGTCAGCCCTACAACGTCTGTCAGAGCAATTGAGCGGCACGCATGACATGCCAGCCACAGTTCAGTCAGGGAACTCATTGCAGCTGTTGCATCGCAGAATGCAGAGATCATGTGTCTTCACGCTACACAATCATGTCTGCACACATCACTTCAGTAATGCAGTGCACTCTTCAAAAATGGATAATCAAGCTAAGGCTTTGCACCTGTTCACACCAGCGCTTTGTCTGCAACAGGGCAGCTTGCATTCACACCTCATTGCTGTTTATTATGCTGCTATTTTGTTTTTTCTGCTCACCCACCACCACCCCCGCTTCCACCTGTTTGTTTTGATCTGCTTGTGTACTCTAGGGATTTGGTTTCATGTTCATAGGTAGATAAAACTTCTCCCTGTATTCAGGTTAGCACACATATTGGCCCTCATTTATCAAACTTGCGTAGGATCTGGTGTAGATTCTGGTGTAAATGGTGTAAAGTTCGCCAGGTGTCACGTCTGATTTACTCAAAGAGTATACGTCGCTGATTTCCTTCACTGTGGAGGAAATATAAATTATCACATCTGAAGTGGAGAAAAACAAAATAATTTTATTTGGAAGCCTTAAGAGTGGCATAAAGGGAGCCCAGAAGGCTGCAGTTTGGAAAACTATTGCTTCTGCAGTACACACTGTTGGGGTGGAAAACCGGAGTGCAGCAGAGGTTTAATTTAATTCATTAATAAATTCAATTTATAGATCCATGATATTTCATGTAATGTAGCCTACATAACTGACAATCCAAATGCTTTACATGTAAGTAAAAAAAAGTAGTCCTATTTTAAGATTGCAACCAAAAAAAAAGGTTGCTGCGCTCAGCCACAGCAGCGCACAGACTGGTGGAGGCCAAACCAGACTTGAACCTCCAGCTGTCACTGTTCGAGGAGAGCATGGCAGCACTTCTGGGCTTCTCCTCTATCGTGGGAATATGAGGCGGTGGGGACAAGAATGAGTCCCCACCACCTCCATCGGAGCTGCATGAGAGTAATACAGCCTGCAGAGATCACTCTGTACTTTTATTAGTTTTACTCCATGACATTTTAGTGCGTGCCACACAAAACGAGCAGCCACTCATCATTTTCCCGGAGGAAATCTGTTCTGTGCCAAAAGTTCCTCTCATGTCGGACAGAAGCGTATTCCTCTAATAATAGAAGATCTGCCATTGTCAAAATGTGATCATGGTCAAAGTGTCTGTAGGTCTATATATACTGTGAAACAAAAGAAATGCAAGTTAGCTAGTTAGTTGATGTACTCTTATGGTTACTCAGTCTAAGTTACCACAAAATAAAGAAAGGTTTGATGAAACGAGTGTAAATGTGCACACACTGGAAATAAATTTGATTTTCTAAAATAATTACGTGCAAACTTATTTCCAGTCGGCCTTTAATTAACTTGCGTTTCTTTTGTTGTTCAGTATATATCTGACTGGATGAGCATCTGACATACCAGACTGCATATCTGTCAAGCCAAACATTGCGCTAAATCAAATTGATTGTAATTGTCAATTGACAAGCAGGTTGTCTCCAAATATAAGTTAAATTAATTTCTCAACACAGGTGTCTTATTTATTTATTTATTTAACCTTTTTATTAATTTTTCTAATAAGAGCAACAGCAGCTTTATGTCCGCATCACTGCATATGATTTATTAATAATTTTGACAGCTGCACTGGTTCCTGCATGTTGTATGCTGGTTTCAAATTTGCGTACGCCTGGTCAGACCTGGCGTGAGATTTTTGCGGTCTGTTCACTCATGGTCAGATTGATAAATGCCGATCCTTGCGGGAGATTTGATGTACACCCATTTTTTTGGTGTACGCACGTTTGATAAATGAGAGCCATTGTGCATGGAGTACCCAAATCAGATCTATTCAGGGCCAAACTAAGTTCTACATCATACTCAAAAAATGACTGTCATTTTAATTTGTGAGTTGCCCTGACTGAAATTATTGAATTAAGGGGACATAACTTCTCATTTTTCCCCCCACACAAGTAAAAAATATTGATTTAAGTTACCATGTACAAACCCCAATTTCAATGAAGTTGAGACGTTTAGTAAAATGTGAATAAAAACAGAATACAATGGTTTACAAATCCTTTTCCACCTATATTCAATTAAGAACACTAGGAAGACAATATATTTAATGTATATAATGTTTTCATTGATTTTGAATTTGATGCCTGCAACACGTTCCAGAAAAGCTGGGACAGGAGCATGTTTACCACCGTATGACCTTTTCTTTTAACAACACTGAATAAGTGTTTGAGAACTGAGGACACCATTTTTAGAAGCTTTGTAGATGAAATTCTTCCTCATTCTTGCTTGGTGTACGACTTCAGTTGCTCAACAGTCCGAGGTCTTTGTTGTTGTATTTTGCACTTCATAATCCGCCACACATTTTCAATGGGAGACAGGTCTGGACTGCAGGCAGGCCAGTCTATTACCCACACTCTTTTACGACGAAAACACCCTGTTGTAATTTTGTACATGCAGAATGTGACTTGGCATTGTCTTACTGAAATGAAAGGGGACATCCCTGAAAAAGATGCACTTGGATGGCAGCTGCTCCAAAACCTGCATGTACCTTTCAGCATTAATGGTGCTTTCACAGATGTGGAAGTTACCCATCCCATGGGCACCAACATATCCCCATACCATCACTGATGCTGGCTTTTGAACTTAGTGCTGATAACAATTTGAGTGGTCCTTTCCCTCTTTAGTCCAGAGGACACGACGTCCATGATTTCCAAACATTTTAAATGTAGAGTTGCCAGACCACAGCACACTTTTCCACTCTGCATCAGTCGATCTCAGATGAACTTGGGCTCAGAGACCCTGGCAGCGTTTCTGGGTATTGATATATGGCTTTTGCTTTGCATGGTAGAGTTTTTTTTTGCACTTGAAGATAGCGACAAACTGTGTCAACTGACAATGGTTTTCCGAAGTGTTCCTGAGCCCACATGGTAATATCCTTTACAGAATGATGTCGGTTTCAATGCAGTGCCACCTGAGGGACAAACGGTCATGGCCATTCAGTATTGGTTTCCGGCCATGCCGCTTACGTGTAGAGATTTGTCTGGTTGCTCTGAATCTTTTGATGATATTATCAGGCATGCAAACTCCTCACCTTTTGGCAAAATTCGCCATTTTGAGTTCGAAATGGGCCATATACGTGAATCGCGGAGATCCGAGGAAATTTTTTTTTGGGGGGGGGGTGAGCGAGCGACCGAGCGAACAGAACAGTGGACCGCAGAAAACTACAGAGACCTACATTACACTCTTCTCGTGAGAGCAAATGAATGACGAGATGCTCTAATTGAAGGGGCAATTTACACCAATCAGGAATGAGCAAGGCGCCCCCTTATTCATTATTTTTTCCAATGGTGCTAACCTGAAGCAATTTACCCACAAAAGAAATCAGCTCAAGGCCTCCATCGTGGAAATTGGAACCTGCGGCAAGGTAAGGTTCCTTCTTTTTCTCATGGTCACTGAAGGAGTAACAGCTCTGAACAGCGACTGCGCGAAATACTGGAATACAACAGCAGAGTCGGGAGAAAAGTTGAGAGATAACTTTCTAACAATCTCTGTAATCGCTAAAATCCCTTTTCTCGAAACTAAGAAAATGGGTAAGCCCGGTGGAAGCAAGGAAACTGGGAAATCAGGCTCACTGGATCCCGCAGCAGTCATGGAGGCTCTCGCTGATTTGTGAAAGGAAGTGAGGGAGTGGAGGGACAGTATGAGGGAGCAAATGGAACGGCTACTGGAGGAAAACCGTGATCTCAAAAAAGAGATTGCTAAGAAAGACATGGAGATCAAATCTTTAGGAAGCAATCTGGAGGAGCGGGAACAACAAGAGAAACGTAATGATGTAATCCTGACCGGGCTCAAAATCAAACCCAGGAGTTATGCCAGGGCAACAGCGAGTGCTGATGAGTCAAACGAGGACGATAACAAATTCATGGAACTGCAGGTGATGGAATTCCTTCAGTCCAGAAATATTTCTTTGGACCAAAGCAATGTGGATTCATGTTATCTGCTACCAAAAAGGAATGTAAGCCGAGACCAAAATGCAACAACACGAGCCGTGTTGCTACGACTTACAAGTAACAAGCACAAGATCTCTCTGTTGAAGCAAGGGAAAAATCTCAAAGGATCCAATGTATTCATGAATGAAAACCTCACCAAGCATAATGCAACACTCGCATGGAAAGCTCATCAAATAAGGAAAGAGGGTAAGATACACAGCACCTGGTCGACAAACTGTGGAATTTTTATCAAACCAAATGGATCTTCACCGGAAACCACCAGACCGGTGCTGATCAAGATGATGCGGGATTTGGAGAAGTACGACCACTGAAGTCCTTGACAGACATTCATGAGTAGTCATCAACCTACAGAAATAAATTTTTCGGGAAATGAATTTTTGACAGGAAGTCACCATTTTTCCGAAATAGACCCAAATGAAGAAATCGATCCGGATAACCATATTTTCTACAAAGAGACTGACATATGCTAATACTTTTTTGTGGACAAATTCAACAAAAGCATTAAAATGGATGGGAGTTTGTCCATTATCCACTTAAATAGTAGGAGTCTATATTCCAACTTCGATCAAATAAAGGAATACCTTCAGTCATTTGCTAACCCGTTTAACATCATCACCTTATCGGAAACTTGGATTAAAGAGGAAAAGGGCAAGGACTTCTACATGGAGAGATATAACTTTGTGTGCAAGAGTAGACTGAATAAAGCAGGTGGGGGAGTTGGTCTGTTTATTGATCAGGCCATAAACTTCCAGGTAATAGAATGTAAATCATATGTTGTGGAAAATGTTATGGAATGCCTTACAATTGAGATTCCCAGATTGAAAGGTAAAAATGCTGTTATTTCTTGTGTGTACAGGGCACCAGATTCGCAAATTGATGTTTTCAGCAAATGTATGGGCAAACTACTCACTAATATAAGCCATAAAAATGTTTTCATGTGTGGGGACTTTAACGTTGACTTGATAAATCCAAATAACAGCTCTATAATAGAGGATTATATTAACACCACGTATGCCATGGGTATGCAACCATTAATTACAAAACCAAGCAGGATTACTAGGCATAGTGCCACTTTGATAGATAATATCTATACTAATGTACTGGATTCTGATATACTTTGTGGCATCATGATAAATGACATTACTGATCATCTGCCAGTCTTTGCAATTTGTGATTGCAAGGTAGATATAAAAGATCAGGCCAGATCGAAAATCCGGAAATACACAGAAATCAAAATTAAAAGTGAAAAAAGGTTAAAGGATCTGGAAGTAGATCTGTTAAATCAAAAATGGGATAATGTATTAGCAGAAAACGACCCGAATAGAGTGTATGAGGCTTTCCTTTGGGCAGTAAATTCTCTGTATGATACCCACTGCTTAGTCAAAACAGTCAATAATCTGAAGAAAAACAAAGAGAGAAGATCTTGGGTTTCAAAAGCACTGGCCAGTGCCTGTAAGAAAAAAAAATACTTTTTACAAGCAGTTCCTGAGAGAAAGGGCTGAGAAAGCGGAAGTAGGGTATAAGTCTTATAGAAATAAAATTACACGCTTGTGAAGGAAGCATAAAAAAGAGTATTATGAAAAGCTTTTAGTAAGGAATAAACATTACACCAGAAATCTTTGGAATATAGTAAAGAATGTTTCTGGGAGGGCTCCGAAGAGGGAGTACCCTGCCTTCTTTAATATTCATGGTAAACAGGCAGAGAACATGGATCTAGTTGTGGTACATTTTAATAATTACTTTGTGAATGTTGGGCTAGAACTAGCGAAGGGTATTGAACCCTCACACCTAAGATGGGACTACCTTGATAAGGATGAGGAAGTACAAGACACATTGACATTAACTCCTGTTACTGAATCCGAAATTAGATCAATTCTGAATAATTGTGCAGCTAAAACGTCTGTTGACGTAAACCAATTAGATATGAAATTACTGAAAACACTTACCAACGCAATTGTAACTCCACTTACGCATATATGTAATCTATCCTTCTCTTGCGGAGTGTTTCCAGATAAAATGAAGATAGCAAAGGTTATCCCTCTCAACAAAAGTGGGGATAAATATGATTTCTCAAATTATCGACCTGTCTCGATTTTACTTCAATGTTCAAAAATCTTAGAAAAACTCTTCAATGATAGATTGGACAATTACATTGATAAACACAAACTTCTATGTGACAGTCAGTATGGGTTCAGGAAAAAGCATTCAACAGCACTAGCCCTAACAGAACTTATTGGGATGATCAAAGATTCACTAGATTCAAAGCTATATTCTATAGGTATATTTATTGACCTGAAGAAGGCATTTGACACTATAAATCACGATATAATGATTGAAAAACTGTATTGTAATGTGAATATAGGCCACTAGATGGCAGTATTTACCTTTTTTTTGTTAAGCTCAGACTGGAGTCATGTTTAGACATGTCCTGGACATGTCTGGGGCAAGTCTCAGAAAATTTAAAAAAAGAGGTCTAAATGTGGGTGGGGTCTGCAAAAGAGTATATAAGGAAAAGAATTGAGACAGTAAAGTAGTAGGAGAAATTGCAAGAAGATGACCAGATCACACATTCTGTTCAAGACCTGTGACGTTTCTTTTGTGGATTTCTTTGCCTGTGTTTGAGCATTTTTATCATCCAGGACATCACCAAGCCACCCCCACGAAAAGGGATTGTAAATATTTATGTTTTGTAGATAATTCAATCTTGGTCTTAGTTGTTAGTTGCTTAGTCGTTATTGTCTTTGTTTTAAAAATTAAATGTGTTTTAGTTGTTAAAACTGTGTCTGTCATCCCTTGCTGTTGCTGTTGCGTTGTAAATCTAATTACAAATTGGGGCCATAACAGTATAAATATGGAATAAGAGGGACCGCGTTAAAATGGATTAAAAATTATTTAACAAATAGAACGCAATTTGTACAGATGGGCAATAATAAATCAAATTGCCTGGACAATACCTGTGGAATTCCTCAGGGCTCGGTCATAGGTCCTCAGCTGTTCATAATCTACATAAATGACATTGTTAAGGTATCCGATATCCTAAGATTAATTTTATTTGCTGACGACACGACTATTTTTTGCTCTGGTGCTGATCTCAACCAATTCGTCAAATTGGCTAATAGTGAAATGTCTAAAATTCACACGTGGTTTAATGTAAACAAACTATCATTAAATCTTGCAAAGACCAAATTTATGATATTTGGGAAAAAAGGCCTAAAGGACGACATAGACTTAAAAGTAAATGGTATCAGCATTGAAAGAGTAAACGTATATAAAGTCTTGGGAGTTAAGATAGATAATCTCTTAAGCTGGAAACCGCATGTAAATTTAGTTCAAAGAAAGTTAGCTAAAAGTGTATGTATTCTTTGGAAAATGCAGAAATTATTAAACCTTAAATCTCTTAAAATAATCTATTCAGCCCTCATAGCACCCCATCTACATTACTGCGCTGAAGTATGGGGTCACACTTACAAAAATACAATAGAACCTTTATTTAAACTACAAAAAAAGGCCCGAAGAATTATTTATTGCGTTCCGTATGGCACTCATACAAATGATTTGTTTATTAAGGCAAAGCTTCTTAAATTACAGGATATAGTAAAATTCAACTCCTTGCAACTTGTCTACTTGGGATATAAAAATTGCTTGCCTAAAAATGTACAAAACCTATTTCTTCAGCGCGACTGTATGCAGCACACCAGAAGTAGGATGTTATTACAATCAAGCAAGGTCAGAACGACACGTAGGGAGCATTCCCTATCTGTGGCTGGAGTCAGGGCATGGAATGTACTTGATGATAAAATAAAGATGGCTGGAGAGCTGAAGGTCTTCAAATATTTGTTGAAATGTGCATATCTGAGTAACTATAAACATGTTCAATCTTGTTAATTGTATTTTGTTAATTGTATCCTGTCACTGGACGCTTCAGACTAACTGTCCGAAAGGCAACTCACATGCCCGACATGTCCAGATGGGACATTCCCGGCCGGTTACGTCATGGATTCATGGGGAAAGTGTCATTCGCTGAGTTTGACAGTCCTGGACTGAGGATGTGCTTCCTCTCATCTACTCCAAATTAGCTGGAACAAATCGAATGATCAAGAATGGGGTTTTCGGGATAATGTCGCTTTGGATCAAGAGTGGCATTTGAATCTAAGTTATATGAACACTCACTTAATCAGCAATTCTAATTCTTATGATATTCATAAATTTTCAGGATCTTACTTTCTGACGTTAAAACGTAGCGTACATGGACATTAACTCTGCTGTGATTTATAATCCTTATGATATTTTAACACTTACCAAACTGTTTTTTCTGGAAGCTGGGGGCGGGACTCTGATAAGTGATTTCTCTTCTCCCGCAACCCTTTCGGTCATGATACATGTTGTGTCGTGTTGAAATTGTCATGAAATGTTTACAATCATGCCGAAATAAAATTTTTTTAAAAAAGGCATAAACAATACAGTTATACATTTCTTAAAATGAAAGCCTATGAACAGCTTTATAAATCAGACGTCAATGTTGTCGTTAGATTAATTCCTGCTCTTGGAACTTGCGCTGGTTTCGTTCGTGCCTACTGTGCTGTTTGTAATTCATTCTGCCATTAACGGGCTACACGGCTCTTTACAATCCTGTGGAATGCTCCATTCACTTCCCAACATTTTACTGTGACATTTCTTGATAACAGACCATTGTATAGCCTACAACTAGCTGCTGTTAAAGTGAAACAGAACGTTGCCATGAGGGTAAATTAACTAATCTTTAAAAATGAATTTATTCCTCCATATTTTACTGCCTTCCATAACGTTATCCTGGCCTATCAAATGCACAGTAGGTCAACCGACTTGATGTTTGAGAAAGTTGTAGCTAGAAGAGCAAGCCTGTCTCTCAAAAGAGTTGTTGAAGAGTAGCTTAAACCTAAATAGGTCGCAGGCCATCTCCCTTGCATTTATAATTTCGAGGGAGACTCGTTTTTGGGAACAGATAAAAGGCTAAATACGCCTACCATCTCAGTCACGTAGTTTATAATTAGTCACGGTATTGCTTAGACCTCACCCTGATGAGTAAAGCACATCTCGTTTTCTTCAATTAAAATAATAAATTATCAGTAGCTATTGTGGTTATTTTAAAACAATTGTGCAAATGTTTTAACCAGTATGATCAATGAAATTAGAGAAGTATGGAACTTAGTTAAGTTTAATGTAGGTTGATAAAGGCATGAAAAAATGCATAAGGTGGGCCTATTAAAAAGTGACTTTCCATGTTACCGTTTACTGACATGTGCATAACTTTTTGACTTTTATTTAGGTGTTCATGGTAAAAAGGGCATGTGATATATGTCGTGGCCAAAACAAAAAATGACATGTGCATAACTTTTTGACTTTTATTTTGGTGTTCATGGTAAAAAGGGCATGTGATCATTGTCCAGGCCAAAACAAAAAATGACATGTGCATAACTTGTTGATTTAGATTTAGGTGTTCATGGTAAAAAGAGCATGTGATGTCCAGGCCAAAAAGAAAGAAAAAGGACCTGTGCATAAGTTATAGTTGTTTTGAATGGTCGTCTCAATAAAGAAGCGATGTACATGGTAAGTCATTTTGTACAGTATTCTATTCAAGATGCCTCTGGTGATGCATGTTTCTATAACGCAGACTATGAAATTCACGTTTCCGTTCGCGCCGTGTGTCTGTGCGCCCTTCTCACCTTTTTCACCCATGACCAGTTTGCATGCCTATATTATGGACTGTAGATAAGAAATCCCTAAATTCCTTGCAATTGCACGCTGAAAAACGTTGCTCTTAAAACTGCTGGACTATTTGCTCACGCAGTTGTTCACAAAGTGGTGAACCTTGCCCTATCCTTGCTTGTGAATGACTGAGCCTTTCAGGGATACCCCTTTTATTCCTAATCATTACACTTACCTGTTTCCAATTAACATGTTCACCAGTGGAGTGTTCCAAACAGGTGTTTTTTGAGCGTTCCTAAACTTTCCCAGTCTTTTTTTGTCCCTGTCCCAGCTTTTCTGGGACGTGTTGCAGGCATCAAATTCAAAATGAGTGAATATAAAAAAAAAACAATAAAGTTTATTGGTTCGAACATTAAATATCTTGTCTTTGTAGTGTACTCAATTGAATATTTGTCAAAAAGGATATGCAAATCATTGTATTCTGTTTTTATTCACGTTTCACACAACATTCCAACTTAATTAGAATTGGGGTTTGTAGATTGGCTGTCAGGAGGAAGGGGAAATATTATGGCCATACCAGAGCACGAGCGTTTGGGTTTGCCCTCTTGTCCAGTAGCAATTTGGTGACTCTGTAGTGTCCACAGTGAGCTGCCACATGCAGGGCAGTCAGGTAGTCAAGGGTGACATCATCAACAGGCGCCTTGTGCTGCAGCAGGTGCGTGACACACTCAACGTGGTCACCCTGGGCAGCCATATGGAGTGGAGACAGACCATTCTGTTGAAAGACAGATGCCAACTTATCATGCACCATTTACATTTGTGGTCAGCTATTTGGCAAGCCACCTCTAACAAGGTATACAGTAAAAACCGACTGAGCTCAAGACACAGAATTCCAATGAAAAAGACAAGTGAATTAAATTTAAAAGACCAATAATGTAGGTATATATAATTCATATATATTCATCAAAATCTTTATCAGTGGAGAAAAATGGCATAAATTTACTGTCAGTTATGCACCCCAATCTACTATGCACATGCAGTCGTTTGGAAGTCACTTGCTTATGGTCACAGCAGAAGCCAAAATCATACATCTGCAAGACTATGATGTTTGCATGTTATGAAAAAATGAATGCTCACTATATTTTAAAATTGACTCCTGGACAAATGGATTGTTTTTCAGACATGTTTCACATCAATAGAATGTCCTCTATCAGCGCTGATGATAACACAGCACAGCAAGGCTCTGAAATATGCTATAATAAATCCAGACTCAGGAACAACCACAGTATCAGTGTTCCATACTGCAGATTGAAAGTGTTTCTAGAGTCAAATGGCAATACCCACCCCAGCAGACTAGGCACGAATTGGAGTGCAACAGACATTGATGTCTGGCCCTAGTCTCCACACACACTATATGTCTCCAGGTGTGTGCGTATATTGAGCTCTAAATAAAATTTTCTATTCAACCTTTGTTTTGAAACAAGTCTTGGTCAAAACCTAGTTCATGGCTGGATTAAAGCGAGTCACTGACATCCATAAATGTTTGAAAGAACAATGGCCAACAGGGAAAGTACACTTGGCTGGCCAACCCACATTTAAAAGTGACATAGAATAAAAAACAGTTTTTACCTTGTCTATGTTGAATAACGGAAGTCTATCCGCATTCAAGAACATACAAAAAGTGCCAGACATTCTGAACTTCTCCGTCCCATAGAAAGTCCTCTTTAAAAAATGACCGCCAGAAAACGGGCCAATCTAAACAACGCATACATATGATGTCATATGTATCTCACTGGGTCCCCCCCACCCTCATTCCATTTCCTCCACTTCAAAATAATATGTATACACCTGCTCTCCCGCCCCCTATGGAAAGTAATTGCAGCAGTGTTCGTGAAGTTCAAGGCGAAACGGCGAGTCACGTACTGAGGTGTACTCTTCCGGGCTGTGGAAGCAGTGTGCAAACGTTTCATAACCTTCCAACCGAAAGAAATGCAGGAGATGTGTGGCTGCTGTTCATTTTTAATCGCATTCCCACAACATTCAACCACAGACTGTTACTTTGCTCAGCCCATTTTCATTTCTGACAGTTTTACTAACCTGGCACAATTTCAAGCTGGCATCTCGCAATGTTCGGTGCTACGTAGCGGAGCAGTTCCGACTTTGCTTCTAACTCACCCAGTACAAACTGAAAGTATCACGTTGTTGTTAGATTGTTTTAAAACGTTAAAAATAGAATATATTTGTTTTGCTCGTCTAGCCAGTGTTTCCCAAACTTTTTTCTCTCGTGGCACACTGTTTACTATGAAAAATTTTCACGGCTCACCGCTATGATATTGTAGCGTTCCGCCCGAGCTACCTACCCCGCAGCGTGACCGAGTGACGAGGCAACCACTCGAGCTTTCAAACCTGGTTTCCGACTTTCATGCAATCATAAAATAAATGACTCTACGCAGTCTTTTCAGTTCAGCCCGCACTTCTCCAGATACTCAGATGTCACTCGAAACACTTCCTCACCTGTAGTTTTCTCTGGCAAAATTTGATAAAAAATTTATTTTCTTTAATTGTCTCCCCATCGACATATCTGACATTGGCCAGTAATTGTGCATGTAAACTGCCATCGGTTGTTTCATCCAGCTGCAGCGCAAATTTCTCACTCCCTTTTGTTTTCTCCATTACAACATCCTCTATATCTGTCGACATTTCTCCTATTCGTCTGCCAATTGTATTGTTTGAGAGAGAATCCTTGGATTTTTCATTGGCAGCATTTTGACCCAATATGGTCCCGACGATAGCTTTGCATGCCGTCAGTATAAGAGATTCGGCAATTGTTAGAGACGTCTTTGATTTTGCTACTAGTTCTGCAATCAGATAGCGAGCTTCTAATGCTTTTTCTGACACTGTAGCGGTTTTCATCATGAAACTAGCTTGTCTGTTCGTCAGGCTTCTCCACCGTATTAAATATTCACAGTCTTTTTTTTTTTTGCGAGAGAGAAGGGTGTTTGGTTGAAAGGTGTCTTTTTAATTTATTTGGCACCATAGCCACGTTCGCGAGCTTTTCGCCGCAAGCAAGACACAGTGGTATTGGGGTAGCAGGATCTCCGGTGAATGGAAACCCATAAGTCAGATATTCCTCACTGTAAACTCTGCTCACCACTTTGATTTTCTTTTTCTGGCCAGCGCAGCAAGAATGAGGTGTTTCAGGGTCTTATGGCCGGTATGCACTGTACGATTTTAGCAATCTAATAAGACCACTGCGTGATACACTATGCGACTTAGATCTAATCAACTTTGGTACGACCTTAAGTTTGCTGTGTGCAGACTGTACGATGCCTGTTTACTAAATCGCAGGTTACGATGTACGTCAATATGCAACATCATCAGCGTACAACATCCATCTGTGCTACCATGTTCATTGTATTCACTGTTATTTTAGCTCTGTGGTCTATGCTAGCGTAATGGTAATGGAAGACGCGAATAAGATAACGTGCAGCTAATATGGTTATACAATCAACAGTACTCGCGATAATGACACGATGAACCATTTACGCCACAGTGAACATTTAAATGCTTTTTGAAGAATAATTGTTGTGTAAGGTTAATAGTTCATAGCCTTCAAAAGCCGATGGGTTGGCAAGCTGCATTTGTGAAATGTTTTAATGCTCGTTCTCTTCGAGAATGCTTTGTATTGAGCTGATTTGTATTTTATTTATTTTATTCAGTTCACACGGCATGGCAAACAAGAAGGACTGTATGCAATTAAATGCCCGTTAAAGGGATAGTTCGGGATTTTTCACATGAATCTGTATGGCATCACCATCTTTAGTCTCGTGCACACACACTGACTTTCCCCCGACAGTGTCCTATGAGCCGAGTTCTGTCCAGTTTTGGTCAAAGCGAAAGTAGTTCCGGCAGGTTTCCTGGGGTCTGCAAAGTAAAATTTTTTTCTTCTCAAAACAGTATGTGTTCGAACGAGTGATTTATTTACATAACAAAACCCTGGTATTCCAAAAAGTCACATCTTGTAATGGCTTGGGGCTACTTTCTCTCAATAGCGATCACTGCGCGCTGTCACTGTTAACAGCTGTGCGCACTAGCCAACTACTTTCATCAGTTGTTCGACAGTGTTAACATATTCCAGCCAGAGAAAGATGTCTCCTTACGGTCGAGGACGACAGACTCGAGAGAAACTACCACTTCTTAGCGAACTGATCCAGGGATAACCGGAGCACTCGGAGTAACTTTCCAAAGGATTTTATTATTATTTCGGGAAGACGCTGTTGCGTCGACACCAAAATAAATATGTATGCTGGGTGCTGCGGTCATCCCTCGCTCTAGTAGCTGAGAAAGGTAGCCAAGTTTGTCTTGATTATGCTAGCCAACGCTGTGACAGGAGTCATAGACTTCTCATGCAAACCTAGAAAAACCCGTCCACGTAGTTTCTGACGATTGTAACAGTACAACAATAACAATACATATTATGCTTCATAAGCTTCACTGGTAATATGACACCGATAGATGAATCTATGTTGCGCTTACATACCCTTAGCAAAAAGTAGTATACTTGAAGTTCATTTTATTAAGTATACTTCAGTATTAGTATAAGTCTATCAAGTATCCTACGGACCCATGTACTTGTAGTGTACCAGAAAGTATACTAATTTAATACTTCTTCGGACTAAATTGGAACATTTTAAGTTTATAAAAGTATACTTTTAAGTATACTTCAAGTTTAAGCAAAGTAAACTGAAAGTATCCATCTAGTTTACATCTAAGTTTCATTCTATACTGCAAGTACACTACAAGAGAACTTTTTTGTATACTGTGAGTGAAGTAGTTGTATACTTCTAGTATACTTTTCAATTTATGAAAGTATACATTTAAGTATACTGCAAGTAAACTTACAGATATACTGCTAGTTTATTAGTTGTATACTTCTAGTAAACTTTTCAGTTCATGAAAGTATACTGTGAGGAAACATAAAAAGAGCATCATTGGATGTTTATTGACTACAATGAGTCAGGACCTCAGGTTCACATCTCATCTGATAGACAACATCATCGTCACTACACTATTGCACCAGTGGGAAGATCCCAACCTACTGGCCCACCAACACCAACTTACATTCCTCAGGCAGTCTCCCATCCAAACACAAACCAAGCCTACAGCTGCTTAGCTTCAACCACACAGCTGGTCCAGATCAAATTGTGGAATTGTTGCTTGTTGTAAAACTAGTACAGACATTTCATTGTCACTTTGTCAGATCGCACTGAAGTTCCAGCCTTCTTAATCTCATGTTGGAAAATACTGTGTACATTTATCTGTGAATCTGCAGATAATGGCCAGCTAGATTTAACTGATATCTCAACTTAAACACAGCAATGTTTGGTACTGGTAGAATATGCAGGGCTTTGTTGTCCACACTCTTGTTTAAAAATGATTCAATCATTGATAAAAAGAATGTACCATCTTTCAAGTATTACAGCACTGCTGCATCTTTTCTTTAGTCGGTCATATTTTTGACTGTGATACAGAACTTCATTAACTGAAAAACATCATTGGTGTATTCCTACTGGTCAGGCTGAAGGCATTGATAATTAATATTTTATGTGTATTTCTGGTTCCATATAAGAGAAAGAGGTACTTTTGTTTTGAATTGGGATTTCAATGAGAGTTGCCATTGCTTTGTTCTTATACTTCGGCATCTAATACAATATTATGTTTGAAAATTAAATTTATAAAGGAATCAATTTTGTTCTCTCCTGAGTATGTGCTCCATTGTAAATCCTTATAAGTACCTTCATCTGTGAATTAAAGCAGAATGCACTTCAGCATTGTCTACTCATAGAGTACATGAGGTAACCTCTCGTCTACTTGCGTTAAATAATATCTGAATTGCGACAGTAATATATTTTAGATTGCAATAATCATAATCTGTGAGTTTGATGTTAAGTTTGAAGTATACTTGCAGTTAAAAAAAAACTTTTAGCTCCCTGAAAGTTTAGAACTAAATTTAAACTATAGAGGGCTTGAAGTATAGAACTAGTGGACTTGTAGTCTACTATCAGTTTACTTGCAATACACTTCAAAGTGTACTTTCATGAACTAAAAAGTTGGTTTGAAGTATATAACAAGTAAAGTTAAAGTTAAGTTTACTAGCAGTATATTTCACGGTATACTTTCATGAACTGAAAAGTTTACTAGAAGTATATAACTAATAAACTAGCAGTATATCTGCAAGTTTACTTGCAGTATACTACAAATTATACTTTTATACACTAGAAATTGTGCTAGAAGTATGTAACTAGTAAACGAATAGTTTATCTTTAAGTTTACTAGCAGTATACTTCACAGTATACTTTCATGAACTGAAATGTTTACCAGAAATATACAACTAATAAACTAGCTGTATTTCTGTAAGTTTACTTGCAGTATACTTAAATGTATACTTTCATAAATTGAAAAGTATTCTAGAAGTATACAACTAATTAAGTCACAGTATACTTAAAAGTTCACTTGTAGTGTACTTGCAGTACAAAATAAAACTTAAACTTAAAGTACCCATCTAGTTTATATCTATGTTGCTTAAACTTGAAGTATACTTTTGTTTGCAAGAGTATGTATCAAGTCTGTCAATTTGTTCTCAAATAAAATCAGACAAATGTTTACCTGTTTCTGTGTGGGTTCGTAACACTGCATAAAAATCAAGTTCAGCTCCACCCATGTGCTATTTACTCTGCTATGCTACCCCAAAGCTGACTTGTTACTGTGAACTTACATGTGCAATAAGTAAGTCCATGAGATAGCAAAAACTGAGAAAAAATATAGTACAGTATACTTCAAAGAAGCCAATATGTATGGTAAAAATATTTTAATGTGCTTATGCTTTTGATAGTAGCCTAACTGCAAGCCATTATACTTGAACATTAGGCATGAATATTTTAGTTATTAGATATACTCAAGAAAAGTATGATAATCAAAAGTTTAGGTACCAGTATTAGCTAAATATACTTAGACTTTTCGGTGTACTTTTCAGTATAAGCTAAGTATATGTAAGTACTTTTGTATTACTTAGCTAAGTATATCTCTGATACGTACATCAAAAGTAAACTGAAAGTATACTCTCTTATTTTTAGTTTAGACGAAGTATACTAATAGCACACTTGAATACACTACTTTTTTGTAAGGGTAGCCCTCGGTGCATCACCAGAAGGCTATGCACGGATGCTATAGAAAATCTTTAGTGCAATTTTGTTTACCTGGGGTGTAACCGTTAGGGACAGCAGAGCTCTTCAAAACCCGTCTCTTCCTCTGTCCTGAAGGAAAGTAGTCGTCCTCGCTGAAGTGCACACTGCAAACGCGAAACTTTTTCATTTTAAGTACGGTAGTTTGGTGTCCATTTGGAAGCCCAGAGCAAGTAGCCAAAGTTGCCTCAGAGCTACGTCCGTCACAGGGAAGCGATGGAATGTGTGAGGAGACTCACTCACGTCTTTGCTGGTACAGCCTGGATAATCGCAAGTGCGCACCATTTTTATCACATAAACTATTTTCTGGAGAAGCTGATGAACTTCTCACTCTAGCTCTCGAACTAGCTCGTTAGCGTCGTAGGTCTGTAGTCGGTAAACACTGTCTAACAACTGAGCTCTGCTGTCCCTACACCCCAGGTAAACAAAAGTGTACTAAAGATTTTCTATAGCATCCGTGCATAGCCTTCTGGTGATGCACCAAGGGCTATGTAAGCGCAACATAGATTCATCTATCGGTGTCATATTACCAGTGAAGCTTATGAAACATAATATGTATTGTTATTGTTGTACTGTTACAATCGTCAGAAACTACGTGGACGGGTGTGGATGGTTTCTAGGTTTGAATGAGAACTCTATGACTCCAGTCACAGCGTTGGCTAGCATAATCAAGACAAACTTGGCTACCTTTCTCAGCTACTAGAGCGAGGGATGACCGCAACACCCAGCATACATATTTATTTTGGTGTCAACGCAACAGCGTCTTCCCGAAATAATAATAAAATCCTTTGGAAAGTTACTCCGAGTGCTCCGGTTATCCCTGGGTCAGTTCGCTAAGAAGTAGTAGTTCCTCTCGAGTCTACCGTCCTCGACCGTAAGGAGACATCCTCCTCTGGCTGAAATATGTAAACACTGTCGAACAACTGATGAAAGTAGTTGGCTAGTGCGCACAGCTGTTAGCAGTGACAGCGCGCAGTGATCGCTATTGAGAGAAAGTAGCCCCAAGCAATTACAAGATGTGACTTTTTGGAATACCAGGGTTTTGTTATGCAAATCAATCACTCGTTCGAACACATACTGTTTTGAGAAGAAAAAAATTTTACTTTGCAGACCCCAGGAAACCTGCCGGAACTACTTTCGCTTTGACCAAAACTGGACAGAACTCGGCTTAGAGGACACTGTCGGGGGAAAGTCAGTGTGTGTGCACGAGACTAAAGACGTTGATGCCATACAGATTCATGTGAAAAATCCCGAACTATCCCTTTAAGATCAAACGCATTGTGTCAGTGATTTAACTCCAATGTGTATATACATGAATCACTGCCGGCATCAGTTCGTAATCTATAAATTATTCTGTTTATTTAATTTTAAAAAATAAACGATTATAATTTTATTTCCTGCTGCATTTGTATTGGCTGATTAGTAGACATTGGTTGTACCAGCTGTCACATTGTGAGATAGTCATCCTAAATTTTTGACACCGTCAGAATTTCATCTTAGGTTCTCTTTGGTCGCAAGACACTGACAACAGCCGTCCTTGAGCCTGTCTGACGTAAGACCACCGTTTTAGAGCCACGACCAAAGATTTCTGCACGTTTCTCCTATGATGGTCATCTTTCATCTGGGACGGCCCAAAATCGTGCAGTGTGTACCGGCCATTAGTCGGACGGGCTTTTCAAGGTTTTTGTCTGGAATTTTTCCATTTTCGTTGTTTCATTTCAACTAGCCTACGCTGCTGTTTTAGCTGAGTTTTACCAGTGAATGCCTAATTTTTCGCGTTAGACGATGTGTGATTGGCCAATCATGAGAAGGTATTGTACAGTAGAATACATGATGCAGAAATATCGAGAAGGAATTTTAAATGTGCATTGTAATAACCTGAATTGATAATGACATGAATTGTTATTTTTATATCCTGTAAATTCCGCCGTTTTATATTATTAGGCTCTCAGGAAATAAAACAGTAAGTGGGTTTTCTCGCGGTACACCAAGGAAGCTCACACAGCACACAGATTGGGAAACACTAGCCAATGTCGTATGACGTGATTATCACTCAACAACAGCTTTGAAACAAGATCTGAAATAAATCCGTGAAGATTTTGGTTGCCAATGATCCTGCCATGCTCAGATTAAGATGGTGGGAGGTCGGCATGTGCACCTATAGTTTGTGAAGATTTTTTCGCCTGGTGCATCAACACAAAAACATGTGGGTCTAGCGCATTTTTTTTGGATTATTCACCGTAGTCAGCAATTATTCATTGAATGCTTATTAATGAGATTCTCATGTGGAATTAAAATCCTTGTGCCTTGAAGTTTCAGTTTCACTCGCATAAAGGTGAATTTCACCGCAAGTAACATGGGAAGCCATTATGACTTTCATTACTTTAGGCAGCAAAGCCAGCCAATCAGCGTCAAGTGCTTGCATTTCATAATGAGGTTGCCAGTTAAGCCCAGGGCTTGAAGTTCTCCGGCACCCTGCCGGATTTCCGGCGTGAGGAGATTTTTTAGCTCGAGCCAATCTGGATTTTTTATTTTTTTTTAATTTAATGTGAGCTGAGTTTTTGATATGTAACCGTTTATCCAATCACATTTAACGCTGTTTAGAGGCAGATAAAAGTGATGTAATTCTAAACCAATTATATGTGAGTATTGCATGTTACTAGACAATAGAGGCAGAGCTGGGCACGTACAGGGCTCATTACGATGAATAGGCGTGTCTATCGAGCTGACACTAGTCGCGCATGCGAGATATAGGCCGTTTCTCAATATGCGTTCTTCTCTGTACTTCTGTTCTTGTGAACTTGAGAAACGTCATCCCTCTGAGACCATGTACTGTCTCAATTCAAAGTTCGCATCTCGACGAGAACGGCTACCAGTCCCGGAAATGTTCTTGATACGCCCATTTTTCCGAGGATGCATCGGATGGTAACTTGTGTGAACTTGACAGCACGCGTATCCCAGAATTCTTTTCGGCATCTAAGCTGGAGCTGGACGCTCCTGAGAGAGAAGGGCAGGGTGACGTTT
Source organism: Gymnothorax reevesii (assembly GCA_029721435.1). Lineage (NCBI taxonomy): Eukaryota > Metazoa > Chordata > Actinopteri > Anguilliformes > Muraenidae > Gymnothorax > Gymnothorax reevesii. The sequence continues at coordinate 67,991,416 of CM056579.1, forward strand.
GCCAAAAGCATTGTTGCTAAGTAAACAAGTGTGCAGTTTCCACTAACGTGGCAATATCCCCCGCCGCCTCAGTTTTATTTGTCCGTACGGACGGAGCCCAACGCTATACCCCCGTTTCGCGTTAATTGTGCGGCGGGGGATAATTACATAGATCGTCCATTCAGTCAATGGGTCTAACTATCCAAGTTACCATCTGTGATTTCGGGAAATGCACCCCAAGATTGGTAAAGCTGCTTTCACACCGGACGTGAAACAAATTTTTCGCACGACAGATTTACATTCAAAGTCAATGCGAAGACGCAAATTCGCCTCTTTGCATTGACTTTGAATGCAATCTGTCGGTATTTGTTCGCTATTTCTTAGCGAAATACTATTCTGCTAGGGCGAGGAACTATTATCGGAGTACATTTGGAATATTGGCTGCTTTACAATGTTTTATGTCGAATATGCTCCAGTGTTTTTGTAGTAGAGAAACTCCGCAACAGCCGACGGAAGGTAGCTAAGCTAAGCACCTTAACTAACTCACACTCACAGATCCCTCTTCCCCACAGATAAATAAAAAATAAAAGACTGATTGCGGAGGAAGTCGCGGCTCACTGGCTGGCGTATTGCGTAATACCAACAAGAACGCATCGTTTCAAACCGTGGACAGTGTTTTGAGTGCTCCCAGCCTTGGAAGTGCACTCTTCCTAGAACGACTAGCGAGGACGTTCCTCCCAAGAATGCAAGCTCGTTCTAAGTATTCTTGGTATTGAGAAACGGCCATAGTCATCGGTCTCACGCATGGACCGTATATTAGATAAGAACAATTTTCCATTTGTTCACTCGCTTTAATGGGACGTAGCAGTGAAATGACAATAATCAAACATGTCATGAACAGCTTCCGAAATGCCGTCAGGCTTATCTCAAACGAGTTATTAACTTCCTGTTTGCCTGTGTGTCAGTAAAAGGATCTGTAGTACAATATCTCCCCCCGAGCCTTTAACACTTCTAAACAAAGGCTTAGAAATAACAAAGGCTTAGTAATAGTGCAATAATAACAGCAAACAGCAGAAATAACAAATGTAGAACAAGTCATGCTATGCCTAGGGAACCCATTAAAGGCTACCTCATAACATAGTCCCTGTGCCATGCAGGCACGCTGGGCGTCCTGGTGGACCGGCGTAAACCCGTTGCTGGTGACACGTCGGGCGATGAATGCAGGGCAGCCGCCGGGGCTACAGGAGCCAGTGGCGGCATAACAGGGACGCCTTGTGCTGAGGTCACAGGTGGAATGGGCAGGGGCTGCCTGCTGCGCTGGGAAAGCTCCATGAGAGGCGGTGCCGATGATGTACTGGGCCCCGACGGTAAGGCAGGCCCCGGCTCTGTTGCTGGCATCGCCGGGCCATTCAGGGGGCCTGGCAGCACAGGCGGCGCGATAGGCGTTTGAGTGGTAGCATGAGGTGCCAGGTCGTCGTGAATCGACCGAGGGGGAGGCCGGTCGTTGTGAACGGGGAGGAACTTGCGCAGGAACCTCCGGTTCCGAAGGGAGACCCTGCCCGAGCCGTCAATCTTGACCACGTATTGATCATGCTGGCGCACCTCAACAACGCAGCCTGTCCTTTCCCACTTGTTGGGGTGGGGACTCGTCTGGTTCTGCACATGCACAAAGTCCCCCACTTTGAGGGGTGGGAGGCGCCTGGTGTGCTCTGCCCAATTGTCAGCTGTGCGGATGTGGCGCTTGCGCAGGGCCTCCTCCCTTGCAGTCAGCGTTTCACGCCACGTGGTATGGGGCCTGTACCTCCCAGGGAAAATCGGGATAAAGTCCCGTATCGGTCGGCCGAAAACGCACATCGCAGGAGAAATTTTCGTGTCAGGGTCGGGCGTGTTGCGGTAGAGCAGTATTGCCCTCTGCACAGAGTCAGTGTCCAGTTCCCCTTTCGGACCCGTGTTATCCGTGATCAGCCGCTTCATTGTCTTGACGCCGATCTCAGCACGGCAGTTTGCTGTGGGGGTAGGCCACAGATGCAAGGCGGTGGTGCACGCCCCATCTGCGCAGGAAAGCTCTGGTCTCGGCAGAGGTGATCTCCGGCCCCCCGTCAGACGCCAGTTCCTCAGGCGTCCCGTACGTGGCGAAGGCTTGACGCAGGTGGCATATGAGGTCCGCGGCGCCCCCCATTGACCTGGAGATGATTGGCCAGTTACAGTAACGGTCCATGATGACGAGGTAGTGCACCCCTCTGTGCATGAAAAAGTCAGCGCAGACAGCCTGGAAGGGGTAAACAGGCATGATGGGGGGATTCGGTGGTGCCGCAGGCTGGGAGGGCACCATCCGGTGACAATGTTCACAGTCATTCCGGGTGGCAAGGATTTCAGCCGACATGCCCGGCCACAACACGGACGATTCCGCACGGGCGGTCACCATAGAGACGCCCTGGTGAGCGGCGTGCAGGGTGCCCAGCACCTCGCTGCGGAGTGAAGGGGGTATGACCACTCTGTCTGAGTACAGGACTACTCCATCAGCTGATGTAATGTCCTCGCGGTACTGGAAGAAGCCACGGATCGCTGCAGGTATCCCAGCCCTGGACTCGGGGAAGCCGTCCGCCGCCATCTCCTCCAGTGCGCGCATGTCATCGTCGCTGCTGGTGGCCTCCCTGACGCGATCCCATGTCACGGACTGCAGTGACTCAAGCCCTGCAGCGCACCAGGTCAAGTCACCACCCTCGTCGTCGTCCACTGGCCCCGTCCACCGTATGACAGACAGGACATCGGCGTGCGCACTGGGTGAGAGGTGGGTAACAATTGCAGCATTATCATCAGGGAGATCTGCGCGACATGGCGTCAGCGGCCCTGTTTTTCATGCCAGGGACGTGCATGATGCGAAAGCAATAGCGCAGGGTCTTTTCTTTGAGAGTCCTGAGGCGGGAGTTGGGTATGTCGTCGAGCGCCCTGTCGCTGAGGAGTTTAAGCACTTGCTTGTGGTAAACCGCCACGATGAGGTCCTTGCAGCCCAGCACGAAGTAGCGTGCCTTGTCCAAGGCGTCAGCAACTGCAAGTGCCTCGTCCTCTATGGGTGCGTATCTCGACTCTGCCGCGTGGGTGAACCTGCTGCCGACCAGGGTCACCTTCCAGCCGTCGTTGCAGCAGAAAGGTTTGACTAGCATGCACCGGCAATGTTTCTGGAACAGCCAGAAGCTGACCCCCTCCCTTGACCAGTCTGTGGCGAGGCATGTGGGTTTGGACTTGTCGAAGATGCGGACGCCACGCTCGATCTCCCGGACGATCGTCTCCTTGAACTCACGGAAGACCTCCTCCAGCTCCGGAGACCACTCGAAGTGCACACCGTTCTGTAGGAGCTTCCGAAACGGCTGCATGCGTTCAGCCATACTAAAGGCATAGGCCACCTGGTTGACTAGTCCGAACCAGGACCTGACGTCAGTGACGTTTCGTGGTCTCTGATCGCCTCCAGGTAACGACTGCCTGGTAATAGTGAAGCTTGCGAAGTCCACTGTCGGTGAGGCAAAGACAAATTTGTCAGGGTGTAGGATAATACCGTTTCTGCCGCAAATGTCGAGCCACTGTACTGCCTGAAAGTAGGCCTCCGCCATGGTGTCAGCCCACAGCAACGTGTCGTCCACACACTTGGTCTTGTTGCCGATATCTGCGACCACCTCGTCGTAGCGGCGTGAGTAACCGTTCCCCGATGCTATGTATCCTTGTGGGGCCGAGAGGTATCGATACCTGCTCCATGGGGTGATGATTGTTGTTTTGTGGCGGTCGTCCTCGTGCAGCGGGACACTGTGGTAACCATTCCAGGCATCGAACACGGTTTTGTACTTCCCACTGGGTACTTGCCTTGCCTAGTGGAAGGGTGATTGTGTGTGGTGGGTTTCACGGAGGGCGTGTTTGTTCAGGGCTTGGAAGTCAACAGTGCGCCGTGGCTCGCCGTTCTTTTTGGCGCAGATCACCATGCGGTGACACCATGTCACTGACGTGCCAATGTGCACCTCTTCCAGCACGCCTAGGCGAACATCCTGGTCGAGGCCAGCCTTCACCTCGCTCTGCCAGTGTATGGCCACCGGGATGGGGGTGTGGTAGGATACCGGAGTAGCGTCGTCGTCGAGCATGAGGCGAAGTGGCGGACTAGACATCCTTGGCAGGGGCTGGTGAGGGCATGTGTTGAATGTGCTCTGAGCATACAGCTCCAGGATGTTTCTCCGGAAAGCCTCCCTGTTGGCCTCTGTGGCCGGCATGGGAAGCGAAGTTGGTTTGGTTGGGGGCTCTGCACGCCGTGGGCAGTCACATGAATCTGTGGTTGCTAAGTTGACCCCACCGAGTGTTGGGAACTTGTCTGATATCATGCTAAGGTCCACACAGGCCGCACGAGAGAGGAAAATACGATCTGAAGTGTCTGTCACGTATGCGATTTGACGAGTCTCCAGCCTCCGGGCGTCACTGCTGTTGCCGGTGAACCTGACGATGGCGGCCCCAAGAATGCGTATGCCTTAATTGTTTGCAGCTCTCATGGTCATTGACACAGGGATGAGGTCGTCAGTGCTCAGACCCAGCTGCTAGGCAACCATGACACCGATCAGGCAGCTCTGGCACCCCGTGTCAGCCATGGGGTTACTGTGCAGGTGTGTTTCCGAAGGTCGAGGCCCAGGGCTCTGTAATCCTCACGCTGGACGCTGAGGGTGAGGCAGATGTATGGCTGTGGGTTGGACGGGCGCCTCATCCACTTGTCACACATGTCGTCATACAGATGGTGGGCCAGGGTAATGTGGATACCTTGTTGTTGGCGCTGTCCATGGTGAGTGTGCATAGTTCATCAAATGCTGCCGTCTGCTGTTTGTCGCACACCCCGTCGGTCTCCTCTGGTGGTGGTCCAGCTGAGCGGCCACCCAGGCAGACCTTGTCGAGGTGATTTTGATGGCTGCATTTCCGGCAAGTCTTGCCATATGCAGGGCACTCAGCACGCCGGATGCGCCACTGCGGTGTCTTACCATGGCCTACCTCGCCACAGTAGATGCAGGCTCCCTCTGGTTTCACCTTTAATTTTTCTGTCCTTGGGCTCGCCTTGGCGCAGACGTCCTGCTGTTTCCCTCGTCGATATGAGCTGCTGATCGAGTTTGTGCTTTGGGGGTCGAGCAGGCGTGAGGCTGAGCGCTTTCCTGACTCTTTAGCTTCAATGTATTCTATCATGTCCTTTAATTGCATATTCTGATTTTTTTCACTGAGTAAGTCAAGCTGTATCTCCTGGTCTGCTATGCCTCGGGCAATCACATCACGCAATATTTCCTCTGTAAAGTCATTTATTTGGCCACAGCCCTCTTTAGTGCATTTAATTTCATATTTGCATGTGCCTGCCTGCCCCTTCAAACGAGCATGAAACGATCTGATTGGCTCTTCATGTCCCTGCCGCATGTTGGATAGAGCCACGCGAGCCACCATCGTGTTTTCAGAACGGACAGCGAGTGCCTTCATAGCTGAGAGGACGTCTTTTTCGTCACTGTCTACTAGGCTCTTGCCTGCTGCGCGGGTGAGGTCTTTTCTTAAATCCTCCTCGCAGCATTCCAGCAGCTGTGTGACGACGTCGGAACCGGCCAATTCAGTGCCCCTTTTGTATTCATCCCAGCGGATTAGGAAGTATGACCATGTCTCGGCCGTTCCCGCTAATGCGATGGAGGGTCGCTTGAGTTTCTCTACCTTAGTGTTTGTGTGCGGCTCTCTGGGGGCTGCGGTGTGCACTGTCGCATGAATGTTTAGCATTGCTGCCACCACTGCTGCCTCTGCGTGTGTAGCCACATAGTCACAATTCTCGATCGGGCAACGTACGCTCATTCTTGGTCTTACAGGTTTATCTTATCCTCTTTGCTTTTGCCGATGCACACGTCCACTCACCCGTTTGTTTCATCGCATTCCTTCCCGATGTCGGCGATCTCAGCTAGATCGAGTTTGGATGTTTGATTATAGATAAGAACAATGTTCCATTTGTTCACTCGCTTTAATGGGACGTAGCAGTGAAATGACAATAATCAAACATGTCATGAACAGCTTCCTAAATGCCTAAAAAACTCAAAAGAGTTATTAACTTCCTGTTTGCCTGTGTGTCAGTAAAAGGATCTGTAGTACAATATTCCCTATATATAAATTATATGCAGTTCAGTGTCTCGCATTCTTACATGCTCAACATACAGAAGGGGGAGAGATATAAGTATAGGAAAGGATAATACATCCCCAGGGATCTCAGACGCAGCCCAACTCCAAGCATCCCATCCATGTTTTTGCCATTTTGGACAGACAGACATGACAACTTGGCAAAACTCGGGATCACCCGTCTTGCCAATGCAGAGCAGAAACATTCGCATCATCTTAAGCTATACAATTCGAGCTAGAAAAAAACGGCAGGGAGTATTTGCTGACGAGTTAACTTCTTCAACCTGAATACCCCAGATTTTTTGACAGATCTTCTGTGGCCTGTAAACCGTCAGAGGCGTGGAGCTTTCGTTTTTTTTTTTTTTTTTTGCATCATTGCGCTCAATTGGTTATAGCAAAAGATCGCTTGAGTAACATTTTAACTGTTTTTTTTAATTGAATAATCAACACTGCTATATAGCCCTATATTGTTTTAGAAATTATAATTCATGTGGAAAAAAGATCACCGATAGGTGACACTAACAACGAACATAATACCCTACATGCGATCTTGTAAGGATGCATTAATCCAGACAATAAATTAATCCAAAAATTTCCATGAATTACAGCGCTCATTTCAGAATTTTCTTGGCAGTATAATTTATTTTAAGATGGCATTTCAATATTCAAAATGTCCTAAAAAGGTTAAAAATTATTTAAAATGCAAAACATCTTCAGGGTATCAAACTGAGAATATTAGCACAAAACAGCGTATTACAGCTTTCGCCCAGCTAGGCCTAAATATGTACCGTCTCACGAAGTAGGCTACAGGATTCAGGATATTCAACAGACAATAGTCGTTTTATGCCCTCATTAAGAAAAATGCCATATAACTTTTCTTGATGAAATCAACAGGAATGCAAGCTACAAACAGATTTATCAGTCGATAGGCATACTGCCCAGTCCTCACAAGTGAATTAATCCATGCTGGGTTACGGAGTAGATGTGGGGAAAATGCATGAGCACAATCGCCTCCACAACACATTAATAATATAGCCTATACATTTACCATAGTTTCGACACAGGTTTTCGGGACACTATGAGTCGATTTAATACCCTAAAGACTGTCGTCGAAACAGCTGGTAATTAAATGCATTAAATGATCGAATAGTGGCTTTGAGTGTCCTCGGGCTAACACTGGGGATTCAATGTGGTAGAACGCAACTATTCTAAATGAATATACGGGCGTTTACTTTATCATCGCCCATGGACCACCCTCTCACCAGAATTAAATCTCCTCCATTTTTAATATTGAAGTCATCTTTCTTTAAAAAGGATACCAGCAATGTCTGCCCGTTAGACGCCCCCTTCTTTTTAGGACGGCATGTTTTGACCAGCTGCCGAATGAAATTCAAATATTTTCAGAAAATACAACAATATTATAATGTGAAGAGGATGGAAGTAGAATTATTAGAGTTCATATGACACGATCAATGTTATTGGATGTTGAAATTGTTCACGAATCACTGCGTGGCTTAGAGCAACATTTCAATACGTCGGCAAAGAGAAGGCCAATAGGCAAACTGAAAAGCGTTTATCAAAATAAAACGCATTTAAACTCGCCTGAAATTAGCGGGAAAGTAGCCGTAGGTAGAGGACAGAGTAGTCGGCGAAATCACCGACGCGAACGTTAATCAGGTCACTGCTCTCATCGGCCGAAGCTCATACCTTAGTGAATGTTTTTTTTTTTAACAAAAGTCAGGCAATGTCAATGTGTTAGAAGCTCTTGTATTGTGATTTTATGTAGGCCTATTTCTACTTTATGACGGCCAGGCTACTATCACAAAGTACCTTAGATTGCAACTCAAGATCGCACCCCCCCCCCCCGGTAATTTCATTTTCCGGCATGGCAATTTTTTGAGCTTCAAGCCCTGTAAGCCCGAAAGGTCGCCAAATAGGTGCAACACAACGCGTTCAAAATCCCCCACCCTAACATAGCTTTTTGAGAGAGGTTTTTAGGAAGCTTCAGAGGCATTATAGACCAAACCAAAATTTTGTGGTGTATATGTCACTTCACTGAACAAGGATAAATACCCCGTTCAGCCACTCTGGGTCACCTTTAACTTCATCAGTCACTCACTCCCTCAGCAACTGACATCCGCGGATGTAGGGCCAGACCAGCAAATTTTTCGGAATCAGGGGCCTCCCATAATAATGATGGTTCCTATTTTATAACATGGATGTATCCACATGCGTGTGTGAGTGTAAATATTTGCACAATTGCGGCAGTGCAGTACCTTGGTTCTAGCTAGCTTGGGTGCCCCTCTCTCCAGCAAAAGCTCCACAGCCGGGTCATGCCCACTCCTTGCAGCACAGTGCAGGGGCGTCAGACCATCCTGTTGAACAACATAAGCACCACAGAATCACATCCAGACACAGACACCCCGCACAGAAACACTCACTGGAGGAATACTCACTCAGCACTGGAGGAACAGAATGTTCAAGGGCATGGTCAGTACGGAACCATTTTATCAGGGGTATAGAAATATTTCAGAGAGGCATCACTAGTTGCAAATTCTTATAATTTAGCAGATAAGCACACAGAGGCATTCATACAGCTAAGTTGCCTTACTTTTCACCACTGCTAAAGTTTATGGAGGTTGTCTCTGTCTTGTTTAAAGAAAGAAAAAATGCACCAAGACAACAAGAGGGATATAAATGTCAAAAGTGACCCAGTTTGGCAAAGAAAGCCGAGGAACTCAGTTGCATTGTATTGGAAACTACAGATTATCCCTAACACCGCATGCCAGTTGCTGGAAAACAACACGGGGAAGTGAAAAATCTCACCCGAGTTTTGGCATCAATCTGCGCCCCTCGGTCTAGCAGGAGGCGTACCATGTTGGTGTTACCGCGCTTAGAGGCCACGTGCAGAGGAGTGATCCCATTCTGCAGAGAAAAAAAATGCTATGATTTCATCAAACCCAATGCAATCACTCACTAAATTTTCAACAATTACCAAAGTCAACTTGAAAGATTGCAAAGGTCATCAATCGGGCAACTTTATCATGAAACTGCCACATTGATCCTTACCTGTAGAAGTGATCGACTGGCTAGCTATACATAAGCAACTGTCCATATTAGCGGATCTTACGATCTGTAAAACCTGTATTATGTTCAAAACATAACCAGAGCGCTCTCTAGCTGTTGCATACTATCCATAAAGCTGCTTTCACACGGGACGCAAACAAATTTTTCGCGCTACAGATTACATTCAAAGTCAATGCATTGTCTTCGCATTAACTTTGAATGTAATCTGTGGCACGAAAAATTAGTTTCGCGTCCAGTGTGATAGTGGCTTTATGGGTAGTATGCAACTGCCTGAGAGCGCTCCGGTTATGTTTTGAACATAATATAGGTTTTACAGACCGTAAGTTCCGCTAATATGGACAGTTGCTTATGTATGGCTAGCCAGTCGATCACTTCTACAGGTAAGGATCAATGTGGCAGTTTCATGATAAAGTTGCCCGATTGTAGCCACTTGAGTTGAAGTTAACTGGAGAGGTGCTGTATGTGTCTGCAAAATTGGGCTTAAAAGGCTGCAGTTAGGCCAGACGTAGGTTTTGCAGAGCTTGGGCTACGTGTTTGGGTTTGTTTACGGCTGCTTGTGATTGCTTCACTTATCCATGACTGATGTCACCTGGATACTTCACCAATATCTGGATTAGCTCTCTAATGCTACCGTGAGAGCAATTGTGAAATGCACAAGCTCTAACGTGTCTGGTATATGGTATAGAAAACGATTTCTCTGCACTGCTGTGGCATAATTTCATTCCCCTTTAGAAATTGTTCTGGCTAATAAAAAGCCGAAAAAAGCGGAGACTGAATAGAAAATTCTTTCCAAAGTAATACAAGTATACAGATCAGAATTAGCACATATAAGTTAACCAGGAGCATTATTAAGTAGCACGGCACGCAAACTAACATGCAGTAGCTGGTAACCGCTAACGACGATAGAGACAAATGTTACCCTGCAATACAGGTTTTACAGACAGCAAGTTACGTTACCATGGAAAGTTGTACCATCCATCCATTTTCTATACCCGCTTATTCCTCACTAGGGTCACGGGGCGAGCTGGAGCCTATCCCAGCTGACTACGGGCAAAGGCAGGGACCCACCCTGAACAGCTTGCCAATCCATCGCAGGGCGCATACACCATTCACAGACCATTCACTCTCACACTCATACCTATGGGCAATTTATTGCCTCCAATTAGCCTGATATGCATGTCTTTGGACTGTGGGAGGAAACCAGAGTACCCGGAGAAAACCCACGCGAACACGGGGAGAACAAACTATAGTACAGTGCAACTACGTGCGCAGATAGAGCAGCTCCTTGTCTGCAGGCATCTACATCTGCACAGAGGGGATAATTCCTAATTTGTGTGCATGTAACTTTAGTGTTGTGTGTTCATTATCTCTGAAATCATGAAATCCCAGTGCGAAAATATTCCTGCTTAATTTGTAATTACACATCCACAAAATAGATCTACGACCACAAAACATTTTTACGCGCGCAAATTATATCTGCCAGCACAAAACCTTTGAACACACGGTAACACGCACAAAATATTTCTATAAATATAAAACTTTTATGCAGAGCCGGCCCAAGGCATAAGCCAACTAAGCGACTGCTTTAAATGTCAAAGTTCCAGTGCACCGGTAAATTGTGCATCCTGCCATGCAGTGCACACTGCGCATCCAAGGAGCAGCTGGATGAAAGCTAAACAATGTCACAAAACATACATATCCTTCAGGAGCGGATAAAAGAAAGAGGAAGAGGAGAAAAAACGCCATGATAAAAAAATGTTTGCATGACTTGGAAATGTAAGTTTCCTCAAGTTAGGAAAGCCCTAAATATCCTTAACATGATGCAACTCGTTGCGTGTAGCCGTAAATGCCAAATTAGCTAACTAGTTAAAAACAAGAGACATTTCTCTTTTAACTGACAGGCAGAGGTGTTATAGTACTTAAGGCGTATTTTATTTTGAGGATTTGTACTTTACCTGAGTATTTTTTTTTTACTGGGACTTTTACTCCCCTACACTTAAAAGATAAAAAGTATACTTTTACTTCGTTTCTTTGACACTGGCCACTTTGATACTCCTCACAAGTTAAAATAGGCTTATGGCGTCGGAGGCGACGGCTTGATGTATATGCCCGAACGCCCCCAATCCTCCAATTCCTCAATCCTTGAATAGACTCAATAAAATGTAAAGCCCCTCAGGTCATGACCTTTCATTTGAGCTTAATTTCAGGTCAATCGGACAAATGGTTCAGAAGATATGGCCAAAATGGTCATTTTCCATCACAAAACGCCACCTGGTGGCAAAATATTGAACCATACAGGTATGATGTCATCATGTGACACGTTGTGAGGTCATGGCCTTGCAGATGCACATAGTTTAATGTCAATTTGACAAATAGTTCCAAAGATATGGCAAAAATGGTGAATTTTATGTGACAAAGCTCCACCTTGTGTCAAAATTTTGGACCAAACAGGTATAATGTCATCGTGGGACACATCCTCAGGTCATGAACTTTCATTTGCACTTGATTTGAGGTCAATCGGACAAATATTTCCAGAGATATGATGAAAACAGTGATTTTTTCAGTTTTTGGCCCCTGGTGGCCAATCTAGAAATCATAAATTGTCCAAAATCGAATCAGTTCTTCCTCTTTATGATACTTACTTATATGCAAAACTTGCAATTTCTAATTGAAATATTACTGAAGTTATCCTGTTAACACGTAAAGTGGCGCGGCGGCGGCGGTCGGACCAAAAAAATAACATCCCCGGAACGCCATTTGGCGTTCGGGGATATAATAATGTTTTTGTACATTTGAAGTTATTTTTATAAATCTTAGTGAATTTATTTGTTGTTGCACTTTATTGTTGTTCTTGCACTACAAATTATTTTTGCACATTGCTGTTGCAGTTTTTTGAAACCAAAAATAATAAACCAGAAGACACTTTTACAGTAAATGCATTGTCTACTGGTGTATTTTTGTTACTTTTAGTAGGCCTAGATGGTATTCAGTATCCCACTTAGTGCTTTATCACTTGCAATGTTACGTAAATCAACCCCAGTCCGCTCTTGTAGCTGAATGTGCTCCCTTTTTTGAGATTAAAAACCATACATGGGTAAAGACATGTCAGACTGACAAAAGGATAATGTAAACAACACTGCCACAGCTGCATAGTTAGTTTATAATAGGTGTATTAATGATCATTATACCATGGTCTGGGTGAATACATTTTTCTGACTGGCTGGCAGGTATGCATTAAAACCGTGGAACCGCACAGGTAGTTCGGCTACGGTTGTTTCACCATTCGAAATTCATCCACTAGCCAACTTGTATCCCTAGCAACGTTAAATGGGGTATTCGGCTGGGTACAACGGAAAACCTAGCTGCTCATTTATCTCCAGTAAATTTAGCGGCGTCATACAAGTTGCGTCCAGCGAGGCGGTTGACTATAGGTACTCGAGCGATAATGACCGGAAATATTATTGCAGCGAAGTAATCAGGCTTTATTCATTAAACGATTGTAATTGTGTACGGTTACAAAGGAAGCTAACGTGTCCACTTCATGTGTCAGCAACTGCTGACAATTCGCTAGCTACGTGCTATGCCAGCAGACTGATTTCAGCTCGCAGCCTGCGGAAACCGTCATAAGTTAATTGTAATTGTGGGTAGCAAGTTAGCGACAGTCAGCATAATCGCACATAATGTTGCGTTATGCATAATCTCCATTTCAGCTGGAATCCGTATTCAAATCAGCTGGTAAACGGATGTAAGCGTGTGCAAAAAAAATCTTTCTCCATGAACGTAAGATGAGCTAAGATAGCTGGTTCAATTTAACTTGGCCTATAGTAGGGCATGAGAAGGCGCGGCGCCTCTTTAATGATTACCAGCTCGTTTTTTTTAGAGCAAAACTTTCACCAAAATTTCAGAAAGCTGCGATTTGATATCGCTGGCAAATGACCATGGTATAAGCGGGATAATCAACTCGAAGGTGAGCATTCCACAGTTTTAATGCACTTTGCGGAGGCAACCTTTGCGTCGGGTGGTTATTTGCCTCCGCGTCGTGCATTAAAACCGTGGAATGCACACCTTCTCGTTAATTATCCCTTACATAATCAATATTATTGGCAGAAATAGAGGGTCCCAAAATCAATTTTGCTTAGGGCCCCATGGGGGCTTGGGCCAGCTCTGCTTTTATGCTAGTACCAAACATTTTCACACATCTACAAAATATCTCCACAGAAACAAAACGTTTTTACGAGCATTAATTATTTATAATGCTTATTTATTTTCATAAATAATCCCAAAAGCCATCTGAAGTCTGAACAAATATCTTACATGATGTACAAGGAATCATGTCTCCATTCTTTAGTGGGTCTGAACTGTTACAGTTTATGCCCCTGAAGTGGGATATTCAGACTCTAGGGTATGATGGCCATTCACTGTAATGGCTATCACATCAAATAAAGCCCAGTCAAGAGATATATATAGGCCATGTGCTAAGGCTGAAAATATGCCTAGAAAATGGTTTTCGTTCCAACGACTGGGTAATACTTTATTTTTTCAAATGACACCCATGTCAATGGGGTCCACAAAACCATTCACTCAGGGGAAATGTTCATGCATTTGGGCCCCATTTTAGGGGGTTCCCTGCCCCTGGGCAGCAATGAGTTTGTGGACTCCAGCGACATGGATGTCATTTGAAAGGTCTAACTAAACATACTTGAATACAACATATTTGATCCTCCTCACTTGCCCCTGGGCCCCATGGTAAGGGGCCAGAATCTCATTTTTTCAGATTTCAACCCCCTCTGCAGGGGCACAGGGGCCAGCGGATCGGGACATATATTTCCTTGAAGCACATTCATAGACCTACAATTTAATACCAAACTTGCTACAATCTGATGACATCAGATTTTCGACCCCTACTCCATTTTCCTTTGCCCCTGAAATGGCAGTTGTTTCTGCAAAAACTGCACACTTTTCAGAGGAGAAGTTTTGTTTACTTAAATAGTATGTGCTTCTGGTTAGAATTATGGAAAAATAAAGTATTCCCCAGATGGTGGAACGAAACATCATATTTTGAGCCTTTGCACGTGGCCTAATAAGAATGCAACCCTAACATTGATTCCTGGGCATCACTGGCATTCCTGACTCTCTGCAGTCAATCATATGACGTAATTCCCAAACTATTTGTGTTTTTAGCCAACAATGATTGCTCCTGATTAAGTATGCTCCGTTACTAAAAGGTGGTGCGTCTGGTTGATAGGTAAAATTCTGTGTGTATAAATTGGGATGTCCGCTGAGTCAAAGATTTGGTGCCTGGTTATATTTAGTACAAAAAAAGAGTCCCTGACTCTCAGTTATTTGGTATTTCTAGCATCCTGGCATTGCTACACAAATCTGTATCCCCCATTTAAGAAAGATGTGCTGCACAATTTAAAGCAATGAACAAATTGACACCGCAGCTTCTCAAAATCAGTGGTGCTTTGCCCAGAATCGTGGAGGTTTTTTTTCTCCCCCTTTCCCCATGTCACAAAATCAGCTTTAGCTATGAGGAATCAGCAGCATGTGTCCGTAAGTGCAATGTTTCGCAGCTCACGTGTCATCCACTCATCTCAGGGTAGTCAGGGTATCTACTCAGGCTTCAAAATGTACTCCCTTGCTTTAGAACAGGAGTGTCAAACGTACGGCCTGCGGGCCAAAACTGGCTCGCCAGAGGGTCAAATCCGGCCCGCAGGATGACTTTGCAATGTATAAAAATTTTTGAAAAAACATGAACTACAATTTTTCAATTAAAGTAAGTGCTATTCCTAATTTGTCCACTCGATGTCGCGCTTTTTTTTTTTTTCGCTGTCAAAACTACACTGTGGCACCCGCATTACTCAAAATGGCTTTGTCTAAAAGGAGAAAAGTGGACTCAGAGTGTAGAGTTTTCCAAGAAAAATGGACCCTTTCCTATTTATTTATGGAGGTTAATGGGAAACCTGTGTGCTTGGTGTGCTCGCAGCCTGTTTTTGTGCTCAAAGAACATAATATTCGGCGCCACTATGAGACTAATCATGGCGAAAAATACAACAGCTTGCAAGGACAATGGAGAAGAAATAAATGAATTGTTAGCGGGTCTGAGGAAACAATTGTCTGTTTTTACACATAGCCGAGAGATCAGTGAAGCAGCAGTGAAAGCTAGCTACCTTATTGCACGCAAAATAGCATCAGCATCAAAGCCATACCATGAGGGTGAGTTCGTGAAAAGGTGCATGCTGAAGGCTGCAGAAATCGTGTGTCCTGAAAAGCGACAGGCTCTTGCCAACATAAGTCTGACGAGAAACTCTGTGGCAGATAGTATTTCAGGTCTTTCGATAGATTTGGACAACCAAATGAAGCAGAAAGTCAAGTCATTTGTTGCATTTTCGGTCGCAATTGATGAGAGCACGGACACTACAGATGTTGGGCAACTAGCCATATTAGTTTGTGGTGTTGATGAGACTTTAACCATCACCGAGGAGTTCCTTGAGTTGATGCCTATGATGGACACCACAACAGCAGTCAACATTTTCAACTCTCTCGTTGGAGGGCGGGACAGGGTCGGAGTGGACTGGGCCTGCGCTGTCAGCCTGGCTACAGATGGCGCGCCATCAATGATCAGGAAAAAAGCAGGTGTTGTGACAAAATTCAGAGAGAAAGTGCAGTCCGCGAATGGAGGACATAATTTTTGGAAATTTCACTGTATTTTGCACCAGGAGGCATTGTGTTGCAAGTCGTTAAAAATGGATCAAGTCATGGAAGTGGTTGCCCAAACAGTTAATTTCATCCGAGCCAGAGGTTTAACTCACCGTCAGTTTGACAGCCTTCTTAGTGATAAAGACATTACCTATGGACTGCCATACCACACTGAGGTAAGGTGGCTAAGCCGAGGTGCCGTGCTGAAGCGTTTTTTTGATCTACAAGAGGAAATTGGACAGTTCATGGAGAAAAAGGGCAAACCATTGTTGGAATTTAAATCCCCAGAATGGTTGCAGGACCTTGCATTTATGGTGGATATTACGGAGCACTTGAATAATTTGAACAAAATGTTTCAAGGCCGCAAAAAAGTTGTCACACAGTATTATGACAGCATACGCGCGTTCAAGTTTAAGCTGACTTTGTGGGAGAGACAGCTGTCAAGTGGCGATCCTGCTCATTTTCCTTGTCCAAGAGATGTGCGTGCGACCGGAATTAATGCTGACATGAGTCGGTACAAAAACAAGATAACGGGATTACTGCGGGAGTTTGAGCAAAGGTTTCAGGTCTTTGGCGAACTTGAGACAGAGTTCGCAGTTTTCCGCTCGCCATTCACAGTCAAGGCTTCTGATGTGCCCGTCGACATCCAACTTGAAATAATTGATTCGCAGTGTGATTCAGATTTGAAGGACAAATTTGCCTCGGACACATTTTATCAGTATCTCTTGCCAGGGCACCCCAAATTGACAGCCCTGGCCGAAAAAGTTTTGTGCATGTTTAGGACTACCTACCTTTGTGAACAGGTTTTCTCTGTAATGAGTATCAATAAAACAAAGCTGCGCTCAAGGCTCACACACAAGCACTTAGATGACATTCTGAAATTGGCTGCTACTTAGGATCTGACACCTGATGTTGATGCACTTGTGAAGTCTAAAAGATTCCAAGTTTCAGGAGCTAATTAAACAATGAGTTTGCCTAAATCATGTAAAATGCTGCACCCTGAAAAATACTGTTCCGTGAAAATGAATTCATACTGTGAAAAATATTTAAAAGCCACTGAATATTGTGCAATATAAGTCAGCAGCTTCAGTGCAAAAGATTTTTTGGTTTGGTGGAACCCTATTGCTCATGCACTGCCACAACTTTTATGTATTTTTATATGTTTCATTCATTTACAAGGCAGGGGGATCATTTAACCCTCTCTGTGAGGAATCGATCTGGAACCAAATGCGAGGACACGGTATTGCAAAAAATAGGTGCTTTATTGAATAAGGGGGATAACCCCCGCAGAGAGAAAGGCAACAGTATAGAGTCCGTAATCAAAAGCTCGAATTCCAATGGGACAGAGCAGAGTTCTTTACCAGGGCACCAATCACAAAAATCGTAGCCAGACAAAACAGATCCGGAACACAGGCGTAGGTTTGAGGGAGAAGCAAACTCATAAGTCAAAGGACAGTCCAAATCGTATACAGGGCAGCAATCCACAAAATCGAGGTCGGGCAGAAAAAGGTCAAAAATACACAGATGCAACAATATCCAAAAAAGGGCAAACCAAGAATCAGAAGTCGAGCAATCCAGTCAGAAAGATAAATCACAATGAGTCGAGGCGGAAACAAACGTGGCACAAGAAACAAGGAAGTTACGATCTGACATGGAAGTGCACGTGAAGACATCTTAAATACACATCCGGGGTGAACACATGACAAGGGAGAACAGGTGCGATCAATAATCAGGATTGACACATGAGGAATAATCTAATTACTGTTCATGAATTGGCAAATGCCAAAACGCAGACAGGGATCACAAGACAGTCCTATGAACAAACAACAGCTCCGATTAAGGAGTACTAAAAGTGCATAGACTAAAGAAAAGGAAAGCATGAGATATAAGTGGAAATTCACAGAAGCTGCAACAGAGATAGGCGAGAGGGCAGAGATTAGAAATGGGCGATTGCTGAGAGATCGTTAGTCAATTTAGTACGTGCAGCTATACAATCCCGAGTGCAAGTAAGTACGTTAGTAAAAATATACAATGTTAATATGTGTTAGTAAATTATTGAAAACAATAAACTGTTAGTACGGTTAGTAGATAGCGAAAGGAGAGAGGAAGGAAGAACACGAGATATGAAGGAAGATTGAAAACCCAGAAACCAGTAAATCACCCGAATGAGTGGCACGTAAGACTAGGGACCGTGAGCAAAGACCTACACAAGACAAGATGGGGTAGACGTAGTGCAAAGCATGGCATGGCAGAAATAAACAAGACAAGAGAATAAAAACATGGCATGATAACCTATGACAGGAAAATAATAAAAACATGAAATCCAAATTACCAAAACACAATACAAAATCAGAGAATAGTCATAATAACAGGCAGTGGTCATTTAACACGAAAATCAATAAACATGGCATAGCCAGGCACAAAACTTAAACATGGAATGAAACAGGATCCTAACACTCTCCCTTAATAGCTCCCACTTTAGTTTGTATGGTGTGGTGACTCAGTTCAGGTGGTCAGGATTACCACACAGATGTAGAAATGTATGTAATATTAAAATAATTTGTAGATCTTGACAAGTTGTTTCACTCACAAAGTAAAATACCATATTGTTCAGTTCCAGATACCTGTGACTAAATGTTTTTTGCCATTGTACGTCTACTGTGATCTGTAAGTTCTAATGCACATTTGCAAATTATAAACTGAGGAGAAATAATTTTGAAATTGCACTTATATTTCTTAAGAAATTTCAGGTTCAGAATATGTTTTGTAAAAAGATAGTTCATTAAATGTGAACATTTTCAGAATGGACTTGTACTTCTTTGTGCGAAAAAAGGGAAAAATTTGGAGTTGTCATAATTTATAGGTTATTACGCTATGATTTTACTGGTCCGGCCCACTTGAGATCAAATTGGGCTGGATGTGGCCCCTGAACTAAAATGAGTTTGACACCTCTGCTTTAGAAGGTACGTTCTTTCAGTTGTCCATTAAATGTGCGTATTTTTTGGTACTTTTATTTTTAGAAATATCCCTTGTGCTGATGGCTATGCACGTGTAAATATAGTTTGACAAGGCAAAACACTAAGTTAAATGACTTATCCATCGATTCAATATTAAAGAAATTAAATTGTTTTCTTACCTTTTGTCGTATAGTTTGTGATGTCACGTCAAATACACGCCCTAAGACTCGATGGAGTGGACAAAAATGTATGGTAGGGTTATTCCGGGCAATTCTTGAAGGCTGCGACTTCAGCAGCAAACTTCTTTTGGGATACTGAAGTATTATTGTTGTTGTTATTAAATTAAAATGATCAAAACTTATTGTGTACTTAGGTGAAAAGACGCAGAGCTATTTTCAGATAATGCCTCACAATTAGGTTGGGTTTTATACTTCTGGTTAACTGGGATTCAACTGTACGGAGGATTTTTCTTTAGCTCTGCCTTTTACTGATTTGCTACCGAATGTGCAGGATGACCTCGGTGGTCACTTAATTGGGTACACTTGTATACCTTCTCCTGAATGCAAATATTTCAGTCAATCACAAGGCTAAATCTCATGCAATGCATGTGAACATGTTCCCACCAAGCATCAGGATGGGGAAGGAATGTGGTGTAAGTGGTTTGACTATTAACTCACTGCTGGGTATAGGACACATGGACTCTTTTTTAAATATTAGTTTTTTTATTTATGTAGCCTATAACAGAAAGATTTGTTGAATTGTATACTACAAAGTTCAATTTAAAAAAAGCTTATTTGCATGGGTATTATTTATGTAAAGTAGACATATTAAAATGGCACAGTATAGCTAAGCTGTGCCCACTCAAAAAATTTGGCTTGCACAGCACCCCAGCACAAAATGGGGGGAAAAAAACGACACAGAGCACAGACAGTGCCCATTGTGACACCACAGAACAACCCTAAGTGTCTCTCTGTACTAAACCATTCATGTCTTCATCTCATAAGTCATAAGTCTGTCTAGCACAGAACGCACTCTTGTGTTTTGATCCAACTACTGTTGGCTTTCCTTCATGACTGAGTAATAGAAACGCTGCATTGTAGGGGGGACCACACAAAAAGAGTAACTTTTCACAGTAAGTGCAACAATCGATGGGATGTTCCCACAAAAGATGAAAACACAATGTGTGTGTATGTGTGCGTGTTCAGTGTATACCTACAGATGCACTACCTGATTTCTTTATTCAAACAAGGACATTTTCAGGTCCCCATGAGAAAAGTTTGTGCATGGGTGTGTGTGTGCATGTGAGAGGGTGAGAAAAAGTAAAGTTTGAAAAAGGGGTGTGTGTATTGGTGGTTAGAATGATCTAGTACATGCGTATATGGTTACATTTGTATGGTAGCATCAGAACAAAGATGTTTCGATGACCACTTGCTTGGGTTCACCTGCTCAAGTCAAGTCAAGTCAAGTTTATTCTCAAAGAATCACCAGAGGTGATATAGAGAACATATAGCAATATAAACATAATACGATCACAATATACAATCGCACAAAAACAAACTAAAATCACACACAAACGTGAGGAATCATAACCACTTACACCTATGTACATACTCATGCTTCAATATACATGTGGGTATGCTTCTATGTACATTGTGTTTGTAAGAAGGAAGCTTGCCAGTGAGAATAAAAAGCATGTGTGGACTGACATTGAATCTAATTTAGAAGGTCCCAGTCTGCAGCGAAAGAAACAATAGTCTATTGCTGTTACGCTTTACAGTCCTCGTAAAAGAGTGCTTACCCTGGCAGTAAAGTCCACGGCCGCTCCTCGGTTGAGCAGCAGTGTCGCTACATTGACATTGCCGTAGTGGGCAGCGATGTGCAGAGGGGTAAATCCACTCTGAAAAACAGCAGGAGATGGACGGACCAAGGGTGAGAGCAAGCCCTGACTCTGACCCACAGGCCGTAGCCAACTGCCCTTAGGTTTCCCAGCATGCAGCAGTCGCATTAAGCAACACAGATTAAAAAAGAAAAGGCTATCAAAGCTCCAATGTTATAAAAAAGAAAATAGGGGGAAGAAGAGTTAGGATGTTAGAGTAATTAATGCTCACGCACACACAGACGTACACACTGAGGAAATAGTTTCCATGCAGCAGAACCTACAATCCAATCTGTATGTTTAAATTTCTCATAAACAGAAAGAAAGGAAGATGCAATTGTCAACAAAAATGAGGCACAGTCCAGTCATTAATACATATACAGTAACTGAGGGGTACAAATAAAAAAGAACATCCACAGAAATGAACTCAAAAGTGCACGGTTCCATACATTACCATTTATCATGTTTATAAAAAAAAATCATATATATAGATACTTTATATTGCAGACTAATTTAGTATGTGAAATTCTTGCCTTACCTTTCCATTCTGATAGACATGGTCCGATTTAATGTGAAAACATTATTTACAAAATTGTGAAGAATATCGTGACTACGAAATGATTTAATACACATTCAATGTTGATCATGGTGCAAAATAAAATGCTGTGGTATACAGTATCATGTTGCCTGGTTCATTTGTTTTTAAAACTGCTTGTAATTATAGTATGGCTGACTGTATCAAAGTTACTAACCCAACAACGGGGCGCCTACAACTGTGCTGTACATATAGGCAAAATCTTACACTAAATTAATTTTAAAGCAAAGCATAAAACATAGATCTTTCCATCAAACTTAATCAAACGCAGATATATGCAACCTTGCCTACCAACCAAAGAGCATGTGCCTCTGACTTTAATCAATCTAAACTGCAGATTTTGTTTCTACAGTTTTAATTATAAATTTTGGCCATCATGTTTTGAAAATGTGGTGTTTTAATGTTAGTTTATGAATATAAATGGTAGGGCTGTCACGTTAATTAATCGCGATTAATTTCAGCGCAATAAAAGTAACTGCCTCTATGAGGCAGACAGTTTTTTCCTGCTTATTACTTTCTCTATGGCACATACTTAATGCGGTCATTTGAATTGCTTCCGGTAAGAAAACTGTGATTCGAAGTCTGCTAATTACCAGAGAGGTTGGACAGCCTCCATCGCCATGGCATAATTAGCTCACCTTAAATCAATTCCAGTGTACTTTGCTTGACTTGCAATCAAGCCATTTATTCAGCCAACTAACAAATCAAAACCAAAATGTGGCCTATAATGATTAAGAAGTGATAATGAGAAGCAGAGGGACCTAACGAGGTTGCCGTGTTAGATTGAAAGAATTTCAATAATCTGAATAAATAGCAGACCTCTGCATTCCACCTTTCATCAAGGAATTTTGTATGCATTATAAAAGATGTTTCTAAAAAAAAATGAAATTATTCAAAGATGGCCCTGGTTTTAAGAGCTTAAAAATATAGGCTACTTGAAGTGGGAAACATTTTGTGAAGCATATCGAACGTTAAAGTGAGAGAGAATATGTTTGCATTGCAGGCAATAGTCAAATGCACCAATTAACGTTCAGGGGAACCTTTGCCGCGAATTTGAGGCATTTTTTTATTAGATAATTGAACGAGAGTAATTTAAAATAATGTAACTCATAGCACTTATTTACTTTTGAGCATTTGAAATAACCAACAGTGAAGGTGGAAAACATTTTGTTTCAGCGTAGGCTATAGAACGTGACATGTAAATTGTAAACGAATTTGAAAATCTTTCAACATAACACGGCAGCCTGGTTAGGTCTGTCTGCTTCTCATTATCTCTTTTTAATCATTATAGGCCACATTTTGATTTTGATTTGTCAGTTGGCTGAATAAATCGCTTGATTGCAAGTCAGGCAAAGTACACAGGAATTGATTTAAGAAGAACTAATTATGCCAAGGCGATGGAGGCTGTCCAACTTCGCTGGTAATTAGCGGACTTCAAATCACAGTTTTCTTCCCGGAAGCATTTCAAATTACCGCATTAGGTAAGTGTCATAGAAAAGGTAATAAGCAATCATGTCTGTCTGCCTCATAGTGGCAGT
Source organism: Gymnothorax reevesii (assembly GCA_029721435.1). NCBI lineage: Eukaryota > Metazoa > Chordata > Actinopteri > Anguilliformes > Muraenidae > Gymnothorax > Gymnothorax reevesii. Next base: position 68,014,303 of record CM056579.1, read on the forward strand.
AACTTTTATTGTGCTTAAATTAATCGTGATTAATTAATGCGACAGCCCTAATAAATAGCTGTGGGCAACACAACAGACAGGTACAGATTATTACAATGGAACAACTACAGAGCAAACTGAAAAAGACAAAAGATTAAACAGTTTTCAGCCATTTTATAATTTACACTTCATCCCATGCAAATGAAAACATCTACAAGAAGGGAATTATACTAGCTTATGCCATCAGGGCCAAGTTAGGGTGCAGGTTTTTGTTTTAAGCAAGCATTCTTTTAATCGTGTAATCATTCAACACTTTCAGGAAAAACATCAGACATCTTAGTGCTGAAGCAAAACAAAATTCTGCACCTCTATAGACCTCTTCAGACTAGAAACTAGATGCCCCTCATCTATACTTTGAATTATCATCTAACTTCCAGGTTTCTGATCAAAATAATACTTGCAACTACAAGTAAAAATTTGTTCAAACAGGTCAATTGTGTCAATGGTACTGGTAAATTATGCAGGAACATAGCTATGTTTTCAGATCTCCTTTGTGAGAGCTAACACAATATCTGCAAATCTTTGTACAGAATTACCAGAGTTCACAATTTTCCACTGCTTGCTGAGCAGAGCCAAAAAAAAACTAATACATTGCAAATATGCACATTAAACCACAGGTTTAACAGTGAAGCAGAAAATAAATGTTGGAAGCAGATCAAAAACAAATAAAAGATGAATTAAAATCAAACAAAAACATTTAGCAACAAAATACATCAGGAATAGGATTCCATTTTGTATAGCTAAGTTACCAGAAGCAGCTGTGCATGTGTGCAAAAAGCAAAATTATTAAGCACACTGAAGGATGCCAGTAGTCTTAATTAATCCACAATATGATGCTGACAAAATAACAGAGATGAGCTTAAAAAATGACAATGAGCAGAATATGATGACTAAATGAATTTGTATACCTCAGTTGTCCTATTGACCATCATCTGCAGCAGCATGAGGGGAGGGAAGTTCTTAGTTATAACACTAAAAAAAAAAGAGGAGCCTTCAAAATATAATGATCAGCAACATTAGGAGAGTATTTTGTGTTTATCAGCGGAAATAGTCAGGTGCCAACAAATCTCATTGTTCCTTTTTCTTTCAACTTCACAGTACTATATTGAAAATGCGTAGTGTGTAGCATCTTATGTGTTTACACAAGTGGCCTATGTTTTCCCTGAAGGGCCTCTCAACCCTGAATGCAAAGAAAACTTATTGACTGATCCCAAGCCTTGCCGTCCATTGTTACTGTTGCTACAACTAAGGGCTGTGATATACTTGCTGCAAACAATGCGAACGTGAGCGCATCATGGCTGCCACGTGTTAGGTGCGTCGGTTTGAGGCATCGGACACGGCCGGCCACACATCTCGACGTGAAGTACCGCGACGCGTGCGCGAGTTGCAATATTGGCATGACCGCTAGAGGAGCTTGTGCAAATAAACACTGTGACTAGACTGGAACAGACTGACGGAGTCCAAAGATTTGAGGACAAATTGTTGTCTGCCCCAAGTGGAGACTGCCAGTATTTTGCGTTTTGGCTGCGTAGTGCTGCAACAAGGGCTGAATCCAAATCTCCACCCTCTGGACTTGCAGACTGAGGCCTCACGGACTTCTGGCATATATAATGTGAAGTCTTCACCATCATCACATAAAGTCTTCAAGAGCGAGAGTCTGCAGCATCATAAAATGAGTTGATAGACAGGCTTTGAGTCTGTTTCACTCGTTTCCGTGCAAATGCATATTGATTACCTCTGTAGCCTGCATTTCTGTATGATGATGTTAAATTTTATATCTGGCTTACGTTATTCAAGTAATGTTTTAATATTACACATTTTTAATTAGTTTATGTGGTTTTGTGTGTGTGTGACTATTCTTTTCTTCTGTCAGCAATTTGGAAAAAATAAAACGTCACATCCATATTGCAATGTATTATGGGTAATTACACTAGTGAAATCTGCTGAAGTCTGCACCTTAAGCAAACTCTCTGGAAGTCCGCAGAAAGTCCGCTTGAGGCCCCTTGTGGACTGGATCAATTGTCGATTGGCACAGCCCTCAGCACTCCCAGAATTCCCTTGAATGCGCCCGCAAAGTCCGTGAGTCTGCGAGTGCGGTGAAGTGCGGATATTTGGATTTAGCCAAGTATATACACACACCTGCACAGACGCGAGCCTATGCATTCACGTACGTTTGATCAAGCAGCAAGTATATCACTGCCCTTACCATCGCGGGGACTGCATTAACTGAGCAGTTAATAAAATTTACAAGATGGCTAACAAGCTAGCTGCTTGTAACTGACATTCAACGGCAATACTTAATTCATTCATCTTCTATACCCACTAATTCCTCACTAGGGTCACGGGGCGAGCTGGAGCCTATCCCAGCTGGCTATGGGCAAAGGCAGGGACCCACCCTGGACAGGTTGCCAATCCATCGCAGGGCGCACACACCATTCACTCTCACACTCATACCTATGGGCAATTTAGTGTCTCTAATTAACCTGATATGCATGTCTTTGGACTGTGGGAGGAAACCGGAGTACCCGGAGAAAACCCACGCAAACACGGGGAGAACATGCATACTCCACACAGAAAGGCCCCAGGCCGGATTCGAACCCACAGCCTTCTTGCTGTGAGGCAGCAATGCTAACCACTGTTTCATATACACAGTCCATAAGAAAAAATCATAAGAAAAAAGTTTTCGCTGTTCCCTCGATCTGTGCTGTTCAGTGATCATTTCTGAGAGGAGCTTTTTTACGGGACAGGGGCAAAGATGAAGCTGAGGAAAGGAGTAGCCAGAGTTAACTAGCGCTTCCTTTTAACAATGTTGGCATCAGCCACATGATTCAATATGAAAAATTTGGTTGACGGCAAATATGCTCAACCAGGGTATAATAAAGTGAGGAAACCAGAGAATAATTTGATAACGTACACGGACATTCAATGACGTTCCTTATAATGGGGAAAACTTCCAAGCACATATCTTATTAGAGGGTCATTAAAGGCCTTGGTCGCGTTAACTTAACTTTTCTGCTCGCACTTAAATGTTGACACCGAGTCACATTTCGATCTTCCCATTAGCAAGTGTGCCGCTTCTCATCCACATATTTAGGGAGACAAAATGTTGACGCCAAAATAACACCGACTCAACGCAACACATCAGTGAATGGATCTGGGCCTGCTGTGCTTGTTGTTTTGAATTCAGCGTTTGTTGTTAGTCAGCGGTCTATTCAAATCAATGGGACGGCTAATTAGCTAGTTAGCATGAAAAGTTTTATTACAGCCCTTCAAATGAATATTGCTGAAAAAGGTATGAGAATACAACTGCGTAGGTTTGTTTGATAAAAGTGCCTTCTGTAATATTCTTGTGCCATAAATTGTAATTATCTTGTGAGATTTATCACCAATGAAAAAGACACTAATTTCACAACTGTTTCAGATCTTTTTTAAAAATTAGTTTAGGAATACATTAAAAAGCTTATTATGGTTTTGGAAATGGAATAAAAAACAGCCCTTTAACACGGTCGACATATCGAGTGTCTGTTCCATGTTACATCGTTTTACCATAATCAGAAACCCAAAATGCCTGGTTTGACATCTGCCTGAGGTAAAAGTTGTCCAAGGTTCTGTCAGACCCCTGCTTGCCCCATTGTGACGTAGCCGGAAGTGGGCGGGCTTGGGATCGGTCAATTAAACTAAATTCCAGCATCCTGCTTGCATGGTCTATTTTTGAATAAATTGTTGGTTTCATAATCAAATCCTTTCATTTTGATTTCCACTTCTAACCTGAGGAGGCTTTAGCCTTGTTTTAGTCTAAGGAGACCCAAGAATGAAAAGAAAATTTTGAAAGGATACTAGACATTCAGTATTTAAAAAGCCTGATATGGTCCCTCTGTGCCTAAAACAATTTTAATAGAAAAGCTTCATACCTGAAAACTGACTCAAGGAAAAATATCAGAAGGAACATTTTGATCAATGGGCAGTTCCACGATGTCAGACGTGCATATCTGACACATCTTTCAAGGCAAGACATACTTTTGATTGTGACTTCCAGAGAAGGCACATATGTTGGTGCCAGACGTGCATTTATTCGTGTCAGATATACACTTCTGAAATTACATATCAATGTACGAGGTAATTATTTTGTAACTAAGCTTTCTGTCATCCTATACTATCTCCGAAGAGGTTTTGTAAGCTTTTCAATCACAAAAAAAAAACCAGTCCTAAACCATGCTAAACTTCTCAAAAGTAAATGAAAAGGAATTGGGAGATGGAATATTCAACAAAAACTAAATACTGTCCAGAGAGATGTAAATGTTGTAAGCACATCATGTACTGTTACATTTAAACTTAAAAATGTGTCTTCTCATAAATACCATTGATAATCCTCACAATATTTGTGAAGCACTCTAAACGAAATGGGTCTGGCATCAGATTAAGCCAAATGTAAACTGGTTGTTATTTCCTGTGACAATTTGAGCAATCGCCAATACAAAAAAAATATCTCGATGTGGCCTTTTTACCGAAATTTCTTTCACATCCGGGACTGCCACAAGCCCGGTGCGCAGCTTACAAAGCAGCATGACAATGACAATTCAGCTAAACTTGAGAAACTGTAAACAATATGAATGCTCAAATCAAGCCCAGAAAAAGTACTGTATGGATGAGGAATCAATATGGTCTGTATGCTCAGTATCGTCCAGCCAAGTATCCTTAACCACGAATACTAATACAACTTTGCCCCCGCAGCAGTGCAAGACTGTAAGTGACTTGGCCTCCTAACTATACCATTAAGCATTGGAAATGGGGCTTAATTGTTTTTTTTTTGTTTTTTTTATTGTCGTTTGCTGAAGTTGGTGGGTCAATCTTCTTGAGGACATCTTCTTGAATAGTCAAAGTCATGCATTTTAGAAAAGCATAAAAGAAAGCCTATTGTTGGCTTTGAAACAATGGTGGGGCTATAAATGCAAATGAAATGGACAGATGCCTCATGTTTGAGTTATCTTCTCATACAGTCAGAAGGCATTACTTTTTTCAATTACAAAATTGGAGCTAAGACAATTAATCAGGCTAAAAAGTAATGATGACTTTCAGGGAGTACGGTAAATATTAACCCAATTTCACTGTATTTATAACTAAATTTTCAGAGAAAAATAACAGCTGAATACTTGAAGGTGGCTAGAAATAAATAAGTATATTGCCAGGAAATACGCACTTTTTAAAGCTTAAAAGCTTCAAAATGACATACAATTTGTATACAATTTTGCGTACTGAAAACACCAACCTAAATCTTCTCTAAGTCCATGATGGGAAGAGTTCTCTCTCAGCCCACTCACCTCCTGCCCCTTCACTTCACCCTCCCAGCCTGCTCAGACTCTGCCTATACCCATTCCCCCATGCCCCCACCCCACCATCACCTTGGACTGGACATCAGCGTTGTGGTCATTTTGCAGCAGCAGCGCAGCGGAATTGGTATCATCTTTACGGGCGGCGATGTGCAAGGCGGGCAGCCTCACCTTGCCCTTAGTGTCATTTTCCAGCAGGATTGACACCACCTGGTTGTGGCCCTGCTGCAGGGCAATAGCCAGAGGGGTGAACCCATCCTGCGCAAACACAGTGGACAGAGGCCAGTGGACTGATTGTCAAAATGGCTAAGAGAAGCAAGTAAAATACAAAAAAAAAAAAACGTTTAGTGAAGCGTATGGAATCACAAATCGCACATCCAACCCATACCCATAAACCCACATTTATATGGTTTAATATTCAAGTGCAAACATTTCTACATTAGTTTCAGGAAGAGGGAAGTGTTTATGTTCAGTGACTCACCTCTGTTGCCGTGCTCTGGTTGCCTCCATTCTCCAGCAGATAGCGCACAACATCGAGATGGTTCTCCTGGGCAGCCATATAGAGTGGAGTGAAGCCATTCTGGGATAAAATTAACATGTTATTTACTACGGGAAAACTAAGTAGATGTGAAGACACACATGATACAAGCTATGAGGGGAGCCACATGGAACTCGGCTCCTCTAGAAAAGAAATGAGCTCCGTTGAAAACATGAATTGGGAGTATGTATTAGGTCCCTGAAACATCAGATCGTTATTATCACAATTTTTCCATCTTAATACTATACTGCTTAGGTTGCAACAAGCTACGATGCACATGAATTAAAAAGTCTATGACAAAACCTGGTACATGGCTTGACAGTGTAACGAAAGAAAACCTCCAGATGACGTAATTGATGACTATTTACTTTGATAGAGCTTCAGTCAACAGGGAAACTCCAAAACAATACTGACCAATAGAGCAGCTTCATCAACCACTCAGTAACTCACTCAGTCACAGGCTTTCACAATTATATGACTGGCCCCCACTTGGCGGCATTCCGGACAAAAAACTCAAATGTGTGAGTTTAATGGAGGTGGGTAACTCACCACAGCCATCCAAAGAATGTCAGAAGTAAAATATTCAAAGGCATTTAAAAAAATTTGGATAAATCAGTGACTGATATTTCAACTTAGCTAGTTAACCTTGCTTGTTATCATGTTATTCCGCTTGAATCGCAATTCTGCTCCCCAGCAGTGGCTAGGTTGCCAACGAACCAGGTAGCCCATCAATGAATCATGCCAATGAGTCCCTGAACCAGCTTGATGGCTCATAAGCTATCCTATTAATTTATCACAACTCGTTGTTCTCACAGACCTACAAAGCAAAATAAAATCATTATTTACCATTTAGTATTCATTATTGTTCAGTGCTTGCTAACCAGCTAGGAAATGGTAGCCAGCTGTAAGAGAAGGTAACTCAGTTGTTAGTACCTTCTATAGTTTATTGGAGATGGCCAGAATCCTATGGTTTGAATTCTCAAATTTAAGTCTCCGATCTGTCTCCATGGTTGTATATGTTTGCTGAAACTGAGGTCTCTGAATAGCCAAGAATTACTCTCAGGCTATTTACGCATTTGTGTTCTGGCTATGTAGTTCATGCAAATTGGCCGAAAACTGGACTACAAGTCCAATAAGGCTAGCCTTGGATTGTAACCAATAAACTCCAAATTTGATGTACTCGTTTGCACCTATGTACCTGCAGGTAAATTTAAGCTAAAAAAATAACTTCTAATTCAAATAATGGTGGAGATTTGTCCAAACCCATATTACATTTCCATAGAGATTTTATTTCACGACCTGTAGAAAACTGCTTCTGATGTAGCCGCCTTGGCACTCTATTTAGATTCACCAGTGCTGTTCTTACACTCTTCATCCAAGAAGTGGTGCAATTTACTGAACCAAACGGGTAAAAAGAGAAGACAAGTAAGTATCATGTCGAGCTGGGAGCACATAGTGTGGCAGGTAACCCACAATCCACCAGAGGTAACTCACTAACTATGAGGTATAGCAACAGCTGCCAGAGGTAATGTACATTGGCTGTATAAAAAGATGGACGCAGCACCTGCGTCTGAAAAGTGAGGCCAATGCAGAAATCTCAAAAATTTGCATTATATTTAATTGCTAGCAGATGGCAGCGTCAGTGGTTGCAGAGAGAAGTTCAATGCTATTGAAGTCTATGAGAAAATGACCCACTTTGCCACCTGTTTTATTCGGGGTTCAAGCCCATAGGGCTGAAACCCTATTGTTTTTGTGCTGGTTTATTAGGGATTTAAGCCCATAGGGCAGAAACCCTATTGTTTTTGTGCTGGTTTTTTATTATTATTATTATAAGCGGTTCAAGCCCTTAGGGCACAAACACTATTATTTTTGTGCAGGTTCATTATTATTATTATTATTATTATTAGGAGTTCAAGCCCGTAGGGCTGAGACCTTATTATTTTTTGTGCTGGTTTAGAATTATTTGTTTTCTTCTTCAGAGATGTTCTTGCAAATTCCTGAGAGATGGTAAATGGTAGTGACCTGAAATTTTGTAACTTGGTTGGAAGTTGAGAGTAAATGCTGCCCGAGGCATTTTTAACTCAATTGGCCTGATGATGGCACTATAATTCAAGTAAAACAGTTTTTCATGTTAAAGGTCATAACTCCTACGCTGTAAGTCCGATTTACACGAGACATTCCTTGATCCTGTAATGTGGAAAAATGGCAGTATTGACTTTTTTTGTTAAGCCCAGTCTGGAGCTAGGTTTGGGCATGTCCTGGGCATGTCTGAGAGGGGAAAGTCCCAGAAAAAAAGGTCTAAAAGGTGGGAGGGGGCTGCAAAAGAGTATATAAGGAGAATTGAGAAAGTAAAGTTGTAGGAGAAATTGCAAGGAGAAGGAAACATTTGACCAGACCTGTCACTCTTTTCAAGACCTGTGAAGTTTTTTTTGTGGATTTTTGCCTGTGTTGGAGCATTTTCCTGTCCCAGGACATCACCAAGCAACCCCATCTCAAGGGACTGTAAATTTTTTTTTTCATATATATGTCAATCTTGGTCAGTAGTATAAATTGTAGGTTTGTTGTCAGTCTTTGTTTAATTAAATCTGTTTCAGTTTTAAAAATTTTTCTGTCATCCCTTGCTGTCTTATATGTCATAACAAATTGGGGCCATAACAAATTGGGGGCTCAAGTCCGGGATAGACCACTGTGTGAGTCATTTATTGAAAATCTAATATTTCAAATTGTGAAATTGTTTTTTTTTTAATTTCCTATGTATATAGATAGACAGATCAACAGCAATGGATGATTTCTTGGCATCACCAACCGTAGAGGTTTTGAAGTCTTTTAAAAAGACAGAACTGCTATAAATAGGCAGACATTTAGAGCTGACAGAGGTAAAACCAGCTATGCGAAAAGCAAGACTGGCAAGAGAGATTGTTGAATATTACATTGATGAAAATGTGTTTGCACCAGGCAATCTGAAACAGTTTCCAGTGGAAAATCCAAATGTAGAAATGTAGAACTTAAATAAAAAATGCTAGAGATTGAAAGGGAGGAAAATGAAAAACAAAGGCAGTTTGAGTGAGAAAAAATAGCAAGAGAAGAGAAAAAAGAACAGGAGGAAAATGAAAAACAAAGGCAGTTTGAGTTAGAAAAATTAGCCAGAGAGAGAGAGAAAGAGGAAAGTGCAGAAAGAGAGAGACAGAGACAGAGAGATTTTGAGTTACAGAAGTTAGATAAAGAAGAAAGACTCCAAATGGAGCAACTAAAAATTAAAATGGAAGCGGAGAACAAATTTTGTGCTAGCCAGGAGGTAAAACTGGTGCCTCCATTCTCCGAAAAGGAGGTTGATAAGTATTTCCAGTGTTTTGATAAGGTAGCTAAGAGTTGCCAGTGGCCAAAGGAACACTGGCTTCTGATGTTCCAAACTGTCCTCAAGGGTAAAGCTCAACAAGCCTATTCAGCTTTATCTGCAGATGATTCCTCTGATTATGAGGTTGTCAAAAAGGTTATTGAAAAAAGATTCCTCACCCAAAGACAAAGACAAATCTGGTGATGGTGCTCAGAAATCCAGTCACAGGTCTGATGAAAGTGTAAAAGCTGACCGTGACAAAAGTGGTCTAGTTTGCAATTATTGCAAGAAATCTGGTCATGTTACAACTAACTGTTGGTTCCTTAAAGCTAAAAAAGAAAAAGAAAAGGATACCAAACCCAATGCCTTTGTGAAGACAAGGTTAGAGACCCCTGTAGTAGATGACTGATCTGCTAAATTGCCGGCTAAGAAGCCTGATACTGCTGACTTTGTGAGGGAGGAATTTCTTCCATTTGTGTCAGAGGGATTTGTGGCTCTGAATGAGCATTCTCCTCCTGTAACGATATATATCCTAAGGGATACCGGAGCTTCTCAGTCACTATTGTTGATAGACTCCTAGGAGTTACGTGATGAAACCGCTTCTGGGGATTTCATACTTGTACAAGATATTGAAGGGAGGACTGTATCTGTACCTCTGCGCTCTGTATTCTTGAAGTCAGATTCAGTTACAGGACAGGTAAAGGTGGGACTTATGTCAAGTCTACCTATCAAGGGTGTTTCTCTGTTGTTATTGTGGGCAGTATAAGGTACACCTGTGCACTAATCGTGGTGTCTGATGAGCATCTTGATGTGGCACACCTGTGAGGTGGGATGGATTGTCTCAGCAAAGCAAAAGTGCTCACTATCACACATTTAGACAGATTTGTGAACAATGTTTGCGAGAAATGGTAATATTGTGTATCTGGAATTAATTTTTGATCTTTGAGTCCATCTTATGACAAATGGGAGCAAAAACAAAAGTGTTGCGTTTATATTTTTGTTGAGTAAGTTGTCAAATTCTGAAGTGTTGCAAAATCTTGATGTAAAACTCCAGCACTTAGAACCCTCACAGAAAGATCAGTTTGAGAGGTTGATCAAGAAATGGAAAGATCTATTTCCTGATGTTCCAAAGAGAGTTTCTATAGCCTCTTATGATGTAGATGTTGGTGATGCCAAAGCAATAAAACAACATCCATACCGGATGAATCCTGAAAAGAAAAAGATTGCTGAGAAAGAGGTTGAGTACATGTTAGAACATGATATTATCAGACCCTCTAACTCAGATTGGAGTTCACTCTGTGTGCTAGTTCCAAAACCTGGATGGAAGTACTAGATTCTGTACAGATTATCGCAAAGTCAATGCTGTAACTAGAACTGACGTGTTTCCAATACCTAGGATTGATGATTGTATCGATAGAGTAGGGCAAGCAAAGTTTCTGACCAAGATTTATTGATTGAAGGGTTATTAGTGTGTGCCTTTAACTGAGAGGGCCAAGAGCATCTCTGCTTTTGCCACACCATCTGGGTTGTACCAGTATGAAGTCCTACCCTTTGGCATGAAAAATGCCCCAGCCACGTTTCAAAGGATGATACAGTCTTCAATCGCCGGATTGCCACACACGGGTGCGTACATCGACGACCTGATCACATGGAGTGACTCCTGGGAAGAACATCTGAAAGATGTAGAGATGTTGTTCCAGCGCTTGACCCAGGCTGATAACCTGAACAAGAATGACTTTGGTTGTGCAACTGTCACGTATCTTGGCTGCGTCATAGGCTAGGGTAAGGTGGCACCCATAAATGCTAAAGTCCAAGCCATCATGGACTCTCCAGTTCCTGACAACAAAAAAGCTTTGTGCCGCTTCCTTGGAATGATCGGGTACTACCGCAAGTTCTGCAAGAACTTTGTTGAGATTGCTCTCAGTCTCACCAACCAATTGAAGAAAGGCGTAAAGTTCACTTGGGATGAAGCATGCCAAAGAGCCTTCGATTGCCTGAAGTCTCTGCTGTGTCACTTCCCTGTGCTCAAATCTCCTGACTTCAACAAACCGTTCTCCATCGCGGTCGATGCTAGCGATCAAGCTTGTGGATCTGTGCTCCTACAAAGAAGTGACTCTGATGACATTGAGTATCCCGTGGCATACTTCTCCAGGAGGTTCAATCGCCACCAAAAGAACTATTCCACAACACTTTGAGGTTTATGTTTGTACAGGGCAAAAGCTAATGATTGTGCACACGGACTACAATCCGTTAATGTTTTTGAGTAAGATGAAAAACAAGAATCTGTGATTGTTGAATTGGAGTTTGATTTTACAGGAGTTTGACTTGGAAATTAAGCATGTAAAGGGTACTGACAATGTAATTGCTGATTGCTTATGCTGTGTATATGTGTATATATACTGACCAAAACTTCCAACGCAACACTCGGATTTATTGCAACACATGTCATTTTCTTACGATAAATTTAACAATACATAACAAATATTAAGATTCAAATTAAAAACAGTTTTTGAGTCAGGAATGAAGAACAGATTTTTCCGGTTTCCAATTCATTCCATCAGTTGAGGGCACAATTCTTGATCACAGAAATCGGTATCTTGTAATGCCTCCTCTGGCGTCATACTCAGCCTGGATTCTGCAATGCATGGAGTCAATCAAATTCCGAATTTCAGCCTGTGTGATGTAGTCCCATTCCTCCTGGAGTGCTTGACGCAACTGTTGGACTGTGGCTCGTTATGGATCACGGCTTCTCACGCGGCGATCCAGAATATTCCATAGATGTTCTATAGGGTTTAAATCTGGGGAATACACAGGCCAATCAAGACATTAAACATTATTCTGCCTCAGATAGTCCTGACAGACTCTGGTGACATGTGGTCTCACGTTTTCCTGTTGCACCGTTAGGCGATAGCGATGGACGAGTGGAACTGCGACAGGAGTAAGGATGTTGTCACAGTAACGGGCCGCACTGAGGTTTCCATCGATGAAAATGAGGTCTCTGTTGTGTCTACTGCTTATTCCAGCCCAAACCATCACACTGGGTCCACCCCAGCGGTCACGCTGCAGGATGGTAGCGTCAGTATAACGTTCCTGTCGCCTGCGCCTTTCACGCAGTCTTCCGTCAGACACACTCAACTTGAACCTCGATTCATCAGAGAAGAGCATCCTGTTCCACCGGAGAGCATTCCAGCCCAAATGTGCCCTTAACCATCGCAGACGGATGCGGCAACATGCAGGAGTCAACACCAAACCACGACGAGGACATCGGTTGTGCAAGTCGGCTTCATGCAGGTGGTTGTGTACGGTTTGGTCGCTAATCCAGTTCTGGTGACGACCTGTGATCTGAGCAGCAATGACTGTAGCTGGCAGGAAGCGATTGCGCAGGTGCTGGAGGCGAATATGGTGATCCTGCTGAAGGGTGGTGACACATGGTCTGGGGGCACGTGGTCGATCACTGGTGCTTCCTGTTTCATTATACCGGCTCCAGAGACGTGATATGGTCGACAAGTGGATGCCCAGGTTCCTTGCAACCCGTCTTTGCGACATTCCAGCAGTGAGCATACCAACGGCTCGCTCTCGCTGATTTTGACCTAGGCGCAGCATGGTCACACGTTGACCCAGGATAATGCAAAGGAATATTTAAGTTGCCCATTCTTGAAGGATTGGTCCATGAGTTCTACTCAACCTGACGGAATAGGCAAAATTCTAAACAATATGCGATCAAGCGGAACGAGCTGCCCACACAGCAAAATCAAAACAATCCTCTGAGCTTTTTAGTTGTAGTTGATGTATCATGGCTCAAAAGCAATATCCCATTTTATGTACACCAAATACTTCAAAATTGTATGTGTTGCTTTGGAGGTTTTGGTCAGTGTATATCACGTGTTTATTAGCAGATTGTATTACATGTTTATATATACAAGTGTCTACTTAACCATTTTTATCTTGAAAAGTGAAATTTTGCCTTTATGAGTCAAAATTTTTCCCTTTTGGAATGGAGGTGTAATGTGGAAAAAAGCCACTAGATGGCAGTATTGACTTTTTTTGTTAAGCCCAGTCTGGAGCTACAGTGGGGTAAATAAGTATTTGACCCCTCGGTGATTTTGCAGGTTTGCTCACTTACAAAGAATGCAACAATCTATAATTTTAATCGTATATACATTCTAACAGTGAGAGACAGAATCCCAAAGAAAATTCCGGAAAATCACATCATATGAATTTCTAAAAATTGATAACCACCTGATGAGGAAAAATAAGTATTTGACCCCGTACCAAACAGCAAGTATTCTGGGTCCCACAAGCCAGTTAGTCTTTCTTTAAGACACACCCCCAATACCAACTAATTATTTACATCAAATACACCTGCCTCACCTCATTACCTGCATAAAAGACACCTTTCCACTCCCAAACAACCAGATTCCAACATCTCCACCATGGGCAAGACTAAAGAGCTGTCTCAGGACATCAGGGACAAGATTGTTGACCTACACAAGGCTGGGATGGGCTACAAGAGAATCGGAGAGCAACTTTGAGAGAAAAGATCAATTGTCGGTGCAATTATCAGGAAATGGAAGAAGTACTACACTGCCGCCAACCTCCCTCGGTCTGGGCCTCCATGCAAAGTCTCTCCTCGTGAGATGTCCCTGATCATGCGAACAGTGAGGAATCACAAGGGGGGAACTGGTTAATGAACTGAAGGCAGCTGGGACCACAGTTACAAAAGAAACATTTGGTAACACACTACGCGGTCATGGATTGAAATCCTGCAGCGCACGCAAGGTCCCCCTGCTCAAGAAGGCACATGTACAGGCCCGCCTGAAGTTCGCCATTGACCACCTGGATGACTCAGAAGAGGCCTGGAAGAAGGTGATGTAGCCAGATGAGACCAAAATAGAACTTTTTGGGCTCAACTCAACTCGCCATGTTTGGAGGGCAAAGAACACAGAGTACAACCCAAAGAACACCATCCCCACCGTCAAGCACAGTGGTGCTTTTCAGCCAAGGGGACGGCACAACTCCATTGCATTGAGGGGAGGATGGACGGGGCCATATACCGTGGAATTCTGGACCAACAGCTCCTTCTCTCAGTGAGAGAGCTGAACATGGGTCGAGGATGGGTGTTTCAGCACAACAACTATCCTAAGCACACCGCCAAAGTACAAAAGAGTGGCTGAAGAAGTACATCGAGGGTCTGGAGTGGCTTAGCCAGTCTCCAGACCTAAATCCAATTGAAAATCTTTGGAGGGAGCTTAAAATTCAGGTTGCAAGGCGACAGCCTCGGGACCTGAATGATTTGGAGGCTGTCTGCAGGGAGGAGTGGGCCAACATCCCTGCCAAAATGTGCACAAACCTTGTCAACAACTACAAAAATTGTTTGACATCTGTGCTGGCCAATAACGGCTTTTCTACAAAATATGAACATGCTGTTTGTCCAGGGGGTCAAAAACTTATTTTTGACCAAAAATATGCAAATAAATTCCTAAAATGCATACAATGTCTTATTCCACTTTTTTGATGGTATTCTGTCTCTCAATGTTAAAATAAACCTATCATTAAAATTATAGACCGTTGCACTCTTTGTTAGTGGGCAAACCTGCAAAATCAGCAAGGGGTCAAATACTTATTTCCCCCACTGTAGGTTTGGGCAGGTCTTGGGAATGTCTGAGAAGGGAAAGTCCCAGAAAAAAAAAGTCCAAAAGGTAGGAGGGGGCTGCAAAAGATTATATAAGGAGAAAAATTGAGAGAATAAAGTAGTAGGAGAAATTACAAGGAGAAGGATACATTTCACCAGACTTGTCACTCTTTTCAAGACCTGAGAAGTTTTGTGGATTTTTGTCTGTGTTGGAGCATTTTCCTGTCCCAGGACATCACCAAGCGACCCCATCTCAAGGGACTGTAAATATTTTTTTTCTTGTATATGTCAATCTTGGTCA
Organism: Gymnothorax reevesii; assembly: GCA_029721435.1. Taxonomy (NCBI): domain Eukaryota; kingdom Metazoa; phylum Chordata; class Actinopteri; order Anguilliformes; family Muraenidae; genus Gymnothorax; species Gymnothorax reevesii. The sequence goes on from CM056579.1 coordinate 68,029,474, forward strand.
GTAGTATAAATTGTAGGTTAGTTGTCAGTCTTTGTTTAATTAAATCTGTTTCAGTTTTAAAATTTTGTCTGTCATCCATTGCTATCTTATATGTCATCACAAATTGTGGCCATAACAGTCCAAACACTACAACTTTCACATAAGGACCTCTGAGGTCCGCCATATTTGACTATCCGGAATTTTGAATTTTTTGAATTTTGAATCTCCTCCTAGGCTGAATGTTTGATTCCTTCAAAATTTGCTATGGATCATCATTGGACCAAGCTTATCAAAGATTGCATAAGGCTTGTTGAAATCTCATTTTGTTTCCAAGATATTGACCAATGAACTTCAGCAGAGCCGCGGCTTAGCACATAAATGGACAAAATTCAACAATCATTGGGCCAATCATCACAGAACTCACAGGATATGTCCATATAAGTACCAAGAAATACCTTGACAGTTCTATGCAAATTGGCCCATAGGGGGCACTATAAATGCAAAAAATGGGCATGGCATGACACAAATCAGACTATAAATCAGCAATTTTTGTCCTATAGCCATAAAACTCACAGGATATATTCATGTAAGCACCTGAAACATGAATATATGAATGCAAAAAAAGGGGCATGGTGTTATACAAATCGGATTATAAATCAGAAAGTGTTTGTCCTTTCACCACAAAACTTGCAGGATATGTCCAAATGAATACATGAAACATACTTTTTTATTTAAGGTTTTTCATTAAGCTGTTGAAGCTTTCAACTACTAATGGCCTTTCTTGGCTTGAATCCTGGAATTGCCGCTTGCGGCAAAATTTATTTCATTAATTATTTTCCACATCATTTTATGGTGTCTATCGCAAGTTTCAAGTCTCCTTCGATATATCGTGATGTTCATTTTTGTAAATTATGGTCCCAAGTAGACAAGAAAAAATGATAAAGCTAGAATATGCTTAAGGGGCGTGGCTATCTTCTGGTCCTCATCCGATACGGTCAGATCCAGAGCCACGGTCCTCCCCGGATCTTCAATTCACGCTCTCATCCAATTGGAATCACATCTGGCTGCAAAATGATAAAATGGCGCAATTCAAATTGCCAATACTGAGGCTTCCTAAATGGTATGCTGAAACCAATGGTTGACGTCACCGATGCTTTGCCAATCTTTTTATACAGTGTATGGTAACGCCCCTCTTTGTCAATTTGTCACTATAAATAATTGTGATCTTCAATTGAAGGGTTGGTTTCCAGAAGTGTTCAGGTCGGTTTTTGTCTTTTTAGAGAAATGAGATTTTTAGAATTTGAGAACTTGCGGGGATCATGTTACATCTGATAAGCTGATGTAAACATAATGAAATATGAGAAAAAATGTCTCAAAACATATGAGGAGACCTTCTAGCCTCTAGATTCTTTGCCCTGATATTTCGCCAGACTACGGACTTGAGTAGAAGCTAATGCCTCAAAATAACAAAAATTGACCTCAATTTTAAAAATTCATAGCATTAAATTTGATTATTTCAGAGTACTAAAACAGAGCATCCTTTTGAAAACAAAATGCGCCACTTTCTAAGGAAAATGAACAGGAAATACAGTCATACCAGTATTCTGAAGTTATGCATGTCAAAAAGTTTCTTGAACAAAATGGATTGAAGAAATATAGTATACAGTGAAATGGAAGGTTAATGCAGCTGAGCAAAGGTCACAATAAAAACCAATCTCCATGAATTACACTGCCCTCAATAATTATTGGCAGCCCTGGTTAAGATGTGTTCTTTAGCTTCTAATAAATTCTAATAAACTTTTCTTTTTTTGCAAATAATCATTAACTTAGAATTTAAAGGCAGCATCACATTGCAAAAAAGTTGGCACAGGGGCCTTTTTACCACTGTGCTACATCGCCTTTCCTTTTAACGACACTCACTAAACGTTTGGGAACTAAGGAGACAAATTTTTGAAGCTTTTCAGGTGGAGCTCTTTCCCATTCTTGCTTGATGTACAGCTTAAGTTGTTCAACAGTCCGGGGTCTCCATTGTCGTATTTTATGCTTCATAATGCGCCACACATTTTCAATGGCAGACAGGTCAGGACTACAGGCAGGCCAGTCTAGTACCCGCACTCTTTCACTACGGAGCCATGCAGTTGTAACGTGCAGAATGTGGCTTGGCATTGTCTTGCTGAAATAAGCAGGGGCATCCATGAAAAAGACGTCGCTTGGATGGCAACATATGTTGCTCCAAAACCTGTATGTACCTTTCAGCATTAATGGTGCCTTCACATATGCGTAAGTTGCCCATGCATTGGGCACTAATACACCCCCATACCATCACAGATGCTGGCTTTTGAACTTTGCGCCTATAACAGTCCGGATGGTTCTTTTCCTCTGTGGTCTGGAGGACACGGCGTCCACAGTTTCCAAAAACAATTTGAAATGTGGACTGGTCAGACCACAGAACACTTTTCCACTTTGCATCAGTCCATCTTAGATGAGCCTGGGCCCAGCGAAGCTGGCAGCGTTTCTGGGTGCTGTTGATGAATAGCTTTCGCTTTGCATTGTAGAGTTTTAACTTGCACTTGCAGATGTAGCGACGAACTGTAGTTACTGACAGTGGTTTTCTGAAGTGTTCTTGAGCCCATGTGGTGATGTCCTTTACACACTGATGTCGGTTTTTGATGCAGTACCGCCTGAGGGATCGAAGGTCACGGGCATTCAATGTTGGTTTTCGGCCTTGTCGCTTATGTCCAGTGATTTCTCCAGATTTTCTGAACCTTTTGACGATATTATGGACCGTAGATGATGAAATCCCTAAATTTCTTGCAATAGCTTGTTGAGGAATGTTGTTTTCAAACTGTTCGACAATCAGCTCATGCATTTGTTCACTTAGTGGTGACCCTCGCCCCATCCTTGTTTGTGAATGAGTGAGCATTTCAGGGAAGCTGCTTTTATATCCAATCATGGCACCCACCTGTTCCCAATTAGCCCGTTCACCTGTGGGATGTTCCAAATAAGTGTTTGATGAGCATTCCTCAACTCTTGCAGTCTTTTTTGCCACTTGTGCCAGCTTTTTTGAGACATATCGCAGGCATCAAATTCCAAATGAGCTAATATTTGCAAAAAATTACAAAATTTACCTGTTCGAACTTTAAGTAACTTGTCTTTGCAGTGTATTCAATTGAATGTAGGTTGAAAAGGATTTGCAAATCATTGTATTCTGTTTTTATTTACGATTAACACAACATGCCAACTTCACTGGTTTTGTGTTTTGTATTTCGTGGCAAAATAACCTTGTGTCCTCGTCCAGGCTTGTTTACCACTGTTCCACTTGTTTTAAACTTCTTAATGATTCCTCTGACAGTAGATATGGGCAGGTGCAGGCGAGTGGCTATTTTCTTGTAGCCATTGCCTGACTTGTGATGGTCGACACACATCTGCCTTACTTGAATGGTGTGTTCCTTTGTCTTTCCCATGTTGAAGAGTGGATAAAAGAAATGGCCTATGTGTCACGTCATATTTATACCCCAGGGAAAAAGGAAGTGATGAATTAATAATTGAATGTTCCTAGATACTCTGATCAACTTTGTAAACTACTGTAGAAATGACAGAAATACTTCAATTACATTTATTTCCTAGGAATTGTTAGGGGTGCCAATAATTGTGGAACAGGTGATTTTATGAAAAATAATTATTTCTTAGTCAGGGATTTTTTTCCCTTAAAATTCACTTGAGTTGAAGGCTACATTTTTCAACAATTTTCAGTGTGAGAGTATACTTCTGCAATAAAAACTGAATTTACTTTAAGGCTTTTAACACATCTTAACCAGGGGTGCCAATAATTATAGTGGGCGCTGTATGAATAGGCAGTACTGTTGAGGCCAAAATGTTAGTTTTGGGTTGAATTGTAATGCTGCTGGTTCCCATTGGGGGGCACACTGGATTCACTTGGGGCACATAAGGGTTAGTGGAATTGTGTCCGGGGGAGGCGACTGACCCCGGAAGTGCAAACGGTTTTGACTTTATGTTAAAGGAGTTCCTGTCCTGTACGGGAACTACTGAGGCTAACTGGCTCCGGGTACCTGTGGCTGACGCGCTGCGGGCGTAAATGAATGAATGTCCAGGCTGCTTCCTTGTTGCGTTATCAGTAGAGGTTTATTACCGTAAGAAACAAAAAAAAAAATGACATCCAAATCCAGTACGATGAAAAACGGAACAAAGGAAACCCAAGAGTCAAACAAGTTCATACGTTGTTGTTACGCTCCGTTGCGGTCAAAAACCGTTTGCACTTCCGGGGTCAGTCACCTCCCCCGGACACAATTCCACTAACCCTTATGTGCCCCAAGTGAATCCAGTGTGCCCCCCAATGGGAACCAGCAGCATTACAATTCAACCCAAAACTAACATTTTGGCCTCAACAAGTACCACCCTCCAAACAGACTTCATTCATCATCGATAGGGATGTGGCGTGGTAATTAGAAAGCTCAGCCAAAGAATAAGCAGCTAAAAATGTCAAAAACCAGATTTCTTTTTCGCCCATGTTTCCGACTGCCTGGGTCTTTTTTTTTTTTTAGCTCTTGGGTTTAGTCCACATGCACCCATCCTGGCTTGTAGAGTAAGCCATTTTGGCTAGGTAAGAAAGCTACAGTGTCTACAATTGGCCAACCAATTTTCTAGGTAATGCTGTGATTGGCTGACTGCACTCTGGTACTTGTAGAAGTTTTAGACTGGACTTAGCCGCCGCGAGAACTAGCTTCCTGGGGAATTTCCAATTTACTGCTCATTTTACATTGTATTTGAGTGGTTCTTGGCCAAAATAGCTTATGGGGCTTATTGCTCGTCAATGAAAGAAAGGAGTTGTGGTGCTATCTGATTTTTTATTAATATGGAATGGAGCACTTATGGAAATAACCCCTTCAATTAATTTTCTCAGGTCTGGAGCTCTGTTGTATTTAGAGTAGTGGTGTGACGTTTGTTCGGAATTTTTTCATGTATTACAAATGTGCTGATAGGGGATAAAGCAGTGTGTCTGTTCAATGCTGTGAAAAAGAGTTAGCAAGCATGAACTGCCTCTATAACCTCTTCTACCAGGGACTTCACAACAGAGGGGTTATGGCCCTGTTTCCACCTTACCTTCAAGCGCATTGCTTCGCTCAACCTGATCCCAGAATTAGTGTCCACTTCTCCTTAGCTTGCATTATTGTTCATTATAATAATTCTCAAGCATTTTACGCATTAATGGTGACATAAAATGTCAATGTCTTTCGAAGCTTCTTCTATATTTTTTGCGTCAATGTCCGATCGGCTTAATATACCTAAGAAAACGTTTTACAAAATGTTGTTTTGCTGACTCAGATCCGTGAGTAGAGTTAATTTGCTCATGTAAGAATAAAACTCTGTCTACAACCAATGACATTACCATAATGCAGGTTAACGCTCATCCTGTTTCTGATTCAGGTTGTACTGAGACACTAGTTGCTCATGAAGTATTTTGCATCTGGATTTTTAGAATGAGATGTTTAATTAACCAAGAGTATAACAAATCTTAACCTGAAGTTTTTAGGTGTTTTATGACGCCCTGGTAGTTTGGGGCCCAAAGCTGTTGCCGACCTTTGCCTGAGGTTAAAGACTGCTGCTGCTGACAGAGAACCAAAGCGTGCTGTAACAAACATCAGTGACTAGTTTGACTGAACCAGCTCAAAGGGTCTCACTCAGTAGTTGCATAATTCTAGAATAACTATGTTTATTACATTTTTAAAGTTTTAAACCTAAATTGGGCCAAAAATGTATACTTAAATTTAAATGCATCAAACATATATATTAAATATTTGATTTTAGACTCTTTTTAATGGGCTATTTTTAACAAAGGCTAATGTTAGTTTTATACTTCATATATTATATTGAATATATTTCAATATCTTCATCAATGCTACACATATATAGAAACATATTATGTATACACTCCTGATCAAAATCTTAAGACCAGTTAAAAAATTGCACGAATTTACGTTTTGCACTGTTGTATCATAAGAAGGTTCTAAGTAGAGTTTCAAAATGCAAAAAGAAGAAATGTGAGCAAGAGACTAAATGTTTTGAGCAGGCAATTTATTGAAAAGAACAATTTAACTAAAATAGGCTGTTCATCAGCTGATCAAAAGTTTAAGACCATAGCTCAAAAAAACCCGTAAAACAGAAATTAAAGTCTCAAAAACAGACTCGTAATGAGTAGCTCCACCATTATTGTTGATCACTTCAAAAATTCGTGTTGGCATGCTTGATGCGAGTGTTTCCAAAAGGCTTGGAGGAATGTTGCTCCAAGTGGTGAAGATGGCTTCACGAAGGGCATCCACTGTCTGGAACTGATGTCCATTTTTGTAAATTTCCCTTGCCATCCATCCCCAAATGTTCTCAATTGGATTTAGATCAGGGGAACATGCAGGATGATCCAAAAGAGTGATGTTATTCTCCTGAAAAAAATCCTTTGTCAGACGGGCATTGTGAATTGCAGCATTGTCCTGCTGAAAGACCCAGTCATCACCACACAGACGAGGGCCCTCAGTCATGAGGGATGCCCGCTGCAACATCTCCACGTAGCCAGCTGCTGTTTGACGCCCCTGCACAACCTGGAGCTCCATTGTTCCATTGAAGGAAAAAGCACCCCAGATCATGATGGCGCCCCCTCCGCTGTGCCGTGTTGAAAAAATCTCAGGTGGCATCTCCTTGTCATGCCAGTAGCGTTGGAAGCCATCAGGACCATCAAGGTTAAATTTTTTCTCATCAGAGAATAAAACTTTCTTCCAACTTTGAATGTCCCATGTTTGGTGCTCCCTTGCAAAGGCCAAACGGGCAATTTTGTGGCGTTGAAGGAGACGTGGCCTTTGAAGACGTTTTTTGTTTTTGAAGCCGTTCCTTTGCAGATGCCGTCTGATGGTTATTGGGCTGCAGTCAGCACCAGTAATGGCCTTAATTTGGGATGAGGATCGTCCCGTGTCTTGACGGACAGCCATTCGGATCCTCCGGCTCAGAGCCGGTGAGATTTTTTTGGGTCTACCACTTTATTTTTTTGTTCCATAAACAAAAGGATCTTTTTTCAGGATCTTTTAAGAAATGCAAAATGACTGTCTTACTGCGTCCAACCTCAGCAGCGATGGCACGCTGTGAGAGGCCTTGTCTATGCAGCTCAACAATCCTGCCACGTTCGAAGGCAGTGAGTTTTTTTGCTTTTCCCATCAAGAGGTCTTGACAGTGTGATTACTTGGACAGAAATTGACATGGAATCCAAATTTTTTCCACAGATTTGGGCTTTTAAAGGATGTGGTCTTAAACTTTTGATCAGCTGATGAACAGCCTATTTCAGTTAAATTGTTCTTTTCAATAAATTGCCTGCTCAAAACATTTGGTCTCTTGTTCCCATTTCTTCTTTTTGCATTTTGAAACTCTACTTAGAACCTTCTTAAGATACAACACTGCAAAATGCAAATTCTTGCAATTTTTTAACTGGTCTTAAGATTTTGATCAGGAGCGTATATTGTGTATATATATATATTTATCTCCGCCAAGGAGATAATGCGATCGGGTCCGTTATTTTATTTATTTATTTGTCTGTTTGTTTGTCTGTCTGTGGACAAGATTTCTCGGAAACTACTGGATGGATCTTTATGAAATTTTTACCACAGATAGATCTTGGGCCGAGCACGACCCCATTAAATTTAGGTGGTGATCAGGATCCAGATCTGGATTCTGGATCCAGATCCAGATCAGAGCTATTAAGTGGAATTTCTCGGAAACAACATAACAGATCTTCATGAAATTTTTACCAGTTGCAGATGATGATCTGGGAACAACTTCGTTAAATTTTGGTGATGATCCGGATCCACACCTGGAAGAGATTTTGTTTTACTATCCACGTCATACCTTGGCGGAGATCTGAAATCTCGGATTGATCTTGTTTATAAATTATCTGTTTTTGTCAGTTTGTATTGCTAGTATAGCACCTGTTGAAAACATACCAGCCGAGAATGGGGCAGTTGCTTCATGCAGCTTTCTCGAGAACCACTCATCCTAACAATGTTATAGAACGTGCATGAATGAATCTCAAATAAATACGCAGTATTTACTAAATTTTATCACCAGTTTATGTCATGGTTCTGGGTCTGCAAGCTGCAAGTTAATACGTGAGGTGGCCGTTGCATGGACTCAATTGTTTGCAGCAGGTGATTCCCGTGCTCATTGCACGCTCCGCCCCGAGTCTCTGCTATTGAAGCTCTGCAGCTCCTGCACTCTGGGCTTCTGTGTCTCTCGTTAAACACTCTAGCCGGTAAGGTAAAGAATTGTACGGACGGTATTTGCAGAACCAGTTGAAAAGAATTGTATTTGTTCTGCGTCCGACTAGTCATCTCATTTGCCTGGTCTAGTTCGGTGTGGGCAGTATCGCAGAACTGGGAAAAGAATCGTGAACGTTCTGCGCCCACTTAGCTTTCTTTATTTTGCATAGTTCGGTGTGGGCGGTATCGCAGAACTGGGAAAAGAATTGTTAACGTTCTGCGCCCACTTAGCTTTCTTTATTTTGCATAGTTCGGTGTGGGCGGTATCACAGAACTGGGAAAAGAATTGTAAACGTTCTGCGCTGACTTAGTTTCTTCTTTATTCTTCGGGACTCCACCAAGAGAGGGCTATCTTTTGTTATCCGCGATCGAGTCTTAAGTTCACCAGGGATTCCCTCTGCCCTATACTTTCTGGGCCCCCAAGTCTCTTTAAGCCTTGCGACTTTCGCCCGTTTGGTAGGGTGTCACTCTTGCAGGATTTAGTTTCATGTAAAGGGGTTTTTCGTTCTTGTTCTACCGGAACCGTTTTTAGTATTCTCTACTGGTAACCCACAACGTCCCCCAGAGGTCGACAGCATCTTCCCTAGGGGTATCCTGTACGTCTTTTCCTGAACAGTTCTGCTTGCAGCTTCTTCGCCTTGGCGGTTTCTCCAACTGTTCAGAGATATATTTTTCGTCACGGTATTTTTACAGTGAAACTATTTAAATATATGAGAGTTGCCCTTATTGCTTTAGTTCTGTTTTTGCTTCTGCTCCAATCCCTATTTTTAGTCCTTTTGGACCTAGTGGTCTGGGGTTCCTTGACTTTTTGACATTCCCAATCTCCGTCGCAGTTGGTTCTCCACAACCCTACACACACACCACAGTTTAATTTCATTCAGGTTTCCTACACAACAGTAGCCGTCTATCAGCAGTAGTAAAGGTCTTCAGAAACCTCTACTTTCAGTGCTTGATAACCGAATCCTCTAGCAGTTTAATTTCCTGATTAACAGCAGTTGCTCAGACTAATTGATAGAACTGAAGACAATCTAATTCATTTTTGATCGCATTGTTATTCATTACACCACAGAGGGGTTCTTCTGCACATACTGTAAATGACTGCTTAAAATATCAATGTCTTCTAGATTTCTGCCCTCATGAAGCTCATGAAAGCAAAGATTTGCGAAAATTAGTCTGCAAGGCTCATTTAGCAATAAGCCACGAGAATCCATTCCATATTCTGAATGTAGTCATCGGAAAAGGGCGTTGTTAGGCATGATGCACAGCTGAGTGACCCAACTGTTCAAAATGCGTGCGGTTGGGCCCTAATTGAATTCACCAATTCAACTGTATGGATGGCGAAAAGAAATGCTGCAAAGTTAGCAAAAGTTATGGATTTTTGCATTTATATTGCCATCCTTACAATGCCATAACAATGTATGTAAGTGTAGGTAATAGGCATTCACTTTTTCATTTATTATTATAGGTCATGTATTGGTCCTCGTTATTCAGCTGATAAATTGTTTGATATTAATCAGGCGAACTTAAATGAGAACAGCTAGAAGGGTCCATCCATGCAATAGGGTACAGAAGTGTGACATAGACATGGTATTTTAGAACATGCCCCATGATAACCATTTTTTGGGTTCAGGTAGTTCAATTAATGTACTATTCAGTGAAATAGAAGACAAGATAATGCTGCTGCTTGGAAAGTCGTTATTTTGCTTGATGTGTGACCTTATGAAAATTTTCACTTACATGACATTGACAAGTAAGTCCTCCCAAAAATCCGCAAAATTATGAAAAGAAAGAGATTCTGTTGTTTTTCAGTAAGTAAATGCTTTTTTCTTAAGGATTGGGTTCAAACATTTGCAATATACAACTTGAAGGTCTTGAAAATATAATAGTTGACACTTGCTGGCCTGAGGTGGCCTTGGACCACACTTGGTTAAGATTCTTTTTTTTACAAAACAGACCCTCATCATTGTACCAGTACATATTTTTTTCTGCTATTGGTGGCATATAGTTTCAATGATAAATGATAAAAACAAGCCAGCTTTGGTTATATAATAATAGACTAGGTGAACGTTACATGCGTGATGAAAATGCTGGACGGAAAAACGTCAATTACGTGATAAATGTCACTTCCGTGATGTAACTCTTCACGATATGTTCCTGGTTTTATTTGAACTTTACATACATCAGAACTGCCCTTAAACAGTTGTAATCTCCTGAACCCTATAATTTGTATTGCATTATGTACTTCTTGTTATATATGCAAGGATTGTTGACAAAATAATCAGTGTTTATTTCTATACTTGCGACAATAAAATGGTTGTTATTCTGCTGTCCTTCATATGTAATGGGTTATTATTAGTTGAACTCATGATTGGACTACACTAGCACCATTCAATGATGATATCATAAGTGAGCTTACAGTAAGTGAGGCGATGAAGAGTACCTGGTACCGAGTGAGACGGTAGAGGTCGAACTACGTGAGGTGGAGAAAGTGGCCAGAAAAAAAAGTCAAAAGTATTAGTACTTCTCTTTTTAAAAATATATTCTGGAATGTAATAGAACATCTCCACAAAAGTAAAATTGGAACAACAGAACAAAACAAGTGGCATAGAAGTTCGATCATTCTCAACCTAAGTTGCAACAATTTTCTTTGTGCTTCAATATATTAGTTCATAACTTGCATCATTTCAAAAAGAATTGTGGATTAACTACCCATATTTCTGCAGAGCAGGTAGCGGTTTAATCGACTATACTGCAATTTTGTCATGGAAAATTCTGATGAAGTGTCTATTGCACGGAGCAGTTTTGTGAAGTTTTAGTGCAGGGGTCACCAACCCTGACGTTTAGACACTATTTTTGTCACAAATGTAACAATGACATGATTATGAGAAGTTCATAATCACGATTGTGCACTGCGTGGACAATTTGAATGAATCGCGCAATATGGTAACTACCCTGAACTTGGATATAGCGTTAGCGATACAACCACCAAGTACAGAACACGCAATCAACCTGTCACAGGCCGAAGGAACGCCGAAAATGAGAATACTTGGAACGATCGTGACCCTTAACCCTCTCCAGCCCAATTTATTATTTTGAGATTTGAAAAATATTTCATTCATGGAGAAAAGTTCTTATACACTAGTGGCTGCAGGGGGAACTAACGTTGTATTTTTGCAATACTGAGCTGGAAGGGTAACTTTATCAAACCATTTCCCATGTGGTCTTTATATTTTATAGTCAGTCATCAATTGATTTATTGTTGCAAATTCGCAACATGAGCCTGGAGAGGGTTAACAACCGTGAAGTGATTTCCATCGTCATGTTTGACAATCGGTCAAAACATGTACAACGCAAGTGCATCCACTTTTAGGATGCAAAACAATGAGGGTAACGCCCTAAAGTTTGCTTGATATTCCCACTAATTTTACGTCAGAAGGTTACATCGTACCTCTATATGATAATCCACAAAAGACTGCTTGATTGCACAAATGAGATTCTTAGAACAAACGTGATTTGTGGAAATGAGTTGTCGGAAAAACTTATCCGACTCGGCTGGACGCCATCCTGCGGCTTCCTGCTTTATAGTCTGGCAGGAAAAATAGGTCCCCATGCACCCCCCCCTAAAACGAAATTTCAGAAGCAGTTTTGCCACCCCTGAGACATGCAATAAAAGAATCTGCATGTTGCCATTGGAAATAAAGGTTGCAAATGGACCTAATTAGCATATTTCCAAGATGGCCGCCATCCGCCCAGGGGAAAATGTAAAATGCTCTATCTCGGTCAATAATGGATCGATTTTTGCAAACTTGCTGTCGATTTCATGGTTTTCAAAGATTCTGAATCGAATTGTGATGTTTCTAAATCGATTACAGGTAAAGGTTACGCGATACATGTGAAAGGAAAGTTTTTTTTTTTTTTAAAAAGATCAAATAACAAATTAATCCAAGTGTGATACAATAGGCATTACTGCTATACTGCTGTTGCGATTATTTGATTTCATGAATGTTATTAATTCTGAATGCAATTGATCCAACAAACTTCCATTCATGCTTGTTTCTAAGCACAAAGAGCTTGTCACCAGCTATGGCAAGGTTTTAGCAGGTGCTGGACTAGATGGTCTTGGTGGCGGTAAGATAGAGGTTGTGGTCATCCTGAAATACATGTATGTTCTTTATTTCTGCCTGTATGCTTATCATATTATATGCTTCTATTTTCTAGATCAGCTGGTGAAGGTGGCACAGTAGCTAGTGGTAGCTAGTAGATATTAGCAAACTAGTATTAGCTTGGCATCGCAGTAGTAGCAGTGAACATTATAACTGAACTAATCATGCCCAAAAGAAAAAGAACAAGTAAACACAGTCCAGGTGTGCCTGGCACGTCTGCTACACAGGACGCTCCCAGTAACACGTGTATTGCACAACCCAGATGTACCAAGTAATGACCCATTCACCAGTTTCAGTTCTGGCAAAAGTGATCCATCAGAGAAGTTGTCATATTTACTTGATATCTGTGACAGACGACTTGCTGAACCAATTGATTCTCCCCACCGCATGCAAGACGTGACCAGGTACCGAAAGATGTCGAGGGACTGCATTTGGAGAGAACTGGGTACCACAGACGGTGTTACCAGCACTTCACTGCACATCTGGATCGATTGAGAAGCCCATCTGCTGATGCTTCATCACAAAGGCGTCATTCTCCGCGTAAGCAGTCTGGGAATCATACATTGTTTCCACCTGATGAATGCTTTTTTTGTGAGAAAAAGAAAATCAAAGTGAAGGGAAAGACAGGGCGACCATCAGCACAGCCTAAAATACTGCACCCGCACAAAATCTGTTTTTTTTTGTTTTTTTTTTCGCATTTCTTCTTTAAATATTACAATATTATAAAATTATTTTCTTTCATCTCATTTATTAATGTATTCTTTAATATGTCATGTTTGCACTGCATTTCTTTATACTTTATATATACACACTGCATATGTGTTGTATGTGTGTGTGTGTGTATATGTATGTGTGTATATAATCTTTCTATAATCTTTTTTTTTTGAACTCTTGCGGTACAGTCTCTCGCCTGCCTTGGAAGCCCTGATGGTTTCCTAGCCAAGACCAACAAGGCGGCTATGGTGCATTACCTCTTGAAAGACAGGACCGAAGATGTACCCTATCCCAAAGACAGCTTCTTCATCCAAGAAGGAAATGCACTCTTTCATACCCTGACCAATATGCCTCCGACATTTGGTGACATCTACCTCATGATGTTGGACCACATGGTTCCAAAGAGGAATTTTATATTTTCCACCGACTCCTATCAGACAGATTCAGTCAAGGCACAAGAGAGTTCGAGACGTGGTTCTGGCGAAAAGTTTCTTGTGGATGGTCCTGGCACACAGAAACCGAGAGACTTCAAGGTTTTCCTCACCAATAATGAAAACAAGATTCAGCTTTGCCAATTGCTGCTGAAGGTCTGGAGAAGTAGCAGTGCTGCATCTCGACTAGCAAAGTGCCTGACAGCCGTCCTCGTTGCTGATGGAAAAGCTTATCAGCTGGTCTCCTCAGACGGAGAGGTAATTGATTATTCACAGTCATAATGCTATGGAAACTATATCATATTCTGGACATGTAGACCCTACAATGATTTGTCTGTTGTTTTTTTTCAGGTCAATGTGACTGAGATTCATTGTCTGCGATCAGACCAGGAAGAGACTGACACCCGTATTGTCATCTTCACTATGCCCAGACTCTTGGCTTCAAGACTGCAGTTGTTTGTACGCCGGATTCGGATATATTTTTCATTCTGCTCCATCATGCACATGATCTCACCATCACAATTTACCTTGACACTGGAATGGGAAAGCACCGACGGCTCATCAACATCAGTGATTTGGCTCAAGAGTTTGGCCAAGACTGGTGTTCCAGCCTTCTTGGCTTCTATGTATTCTCAGTGGAAGATTGCACAAGTGCCTTCAAGGGCAAGGGAAAAGTCACGCCGCTGAAGACCCATCAGAAGACCCCGAAGTTTCAGAAAACTTTCAGGTAAATAGAACTCGTATGTCAATAGGTTTGTATTCAGAATGAAACATTCTTCAAAATGTAATGCTATTGGCATTAATCTTTGTTTCAGGCAGCTTGGTACCACGTGGAATGTTGGCTCTGAAGTTCTCCAGCAGATAGAAGCCTTCACCTGTGCCATGTATGGTCAAGGCTGGGAGAGCTCCATCAACGTGGCCAGAGGGAGGCTGCTGAAGAAGATGGTAGGAGAGGACAAGTCACTGAACTCCAAATCAAATGTTGACATGGTTCGTCTGCCTCCCTGCGAAGACTCGCTCATTCCACATGTACAACGAGTAAATTACCGAGTGGCTTGCTACGAGCATGCACCAGAGCCATTCTTTGAGCATCCGAAGCCATACGATGAAGGTCAAGGGTGGCAGAAGAGCAACGATGGAGTTCTAGAGCCTGTGTGGTCCATTGGGCCAATATTACCTACGTCACTCATTGACCTGCTGGACAAAGAGGGCCCCAGCAATGATGGCCATCTGGAGGCTGAGGAAGCAGTGTCATATCCCGAGGAGGATGTAGAGATGGACGATGATGATCTCTTGATGGCTGACGACGATGAGAAATAGGCTTACTTACCTACGTCTCCTAGTTGCATAATTATAGCTATTACATGCTGTTAACAGTTTGTTTTCACCAAGAATCTCATGATGATAATAAGTTAACTGATTTTGCAGTCTCTATGGTTTTAATTGAGATGGCTTCCACCGCTAGTGTTAAAAGAAACGATGTTCTTTCTACTGAGTTGGTTAGGATTTATTTTACGAATGTGTTATACTAATTTGACTGTCTGCACAGTCCTTATGTTGCTTCAAAACGACATATGGCGCGCCAAGGGGCATCAGATTCACAGTAATTTGGATTTAAGCATTGTAAAAAAAAAACTTTTGGTGTTATGTCTCAGATGGATTGAAATGAAAGTGTCTGATGTGTATAATGGCGTGTATTTTTTTTCAAGCAATCATGATTTGGACCAGTATTACGTAATCTTTACCTCCAATCGATTTGGAAACATCACAATTCGATTCAGAATCTTTGAAAACCATGAAATCCACAGCAAGTTTGCAAAAATCGATCCATTATTGAACGAGAAAGAGCATTTTACATTTTCGCCTGGGCGGATGGCGGCCATCTTGGAAATATGATAATTAGGTCCATTTGCAACCTTCTTTTCCAATGGCAACATGCGGATTCTTTAATTACATGTCTCAGGGGTGGCAAAACTGCTTTTGGAATTTTGTTTTAGGGGGGGTGCACGGGAACCTATTTTTCCTGCCAGACTATTATCCTCAGATCCAACAACTTGGGTAGCATTGTAAACAAGAATTGACGACCTCGGCGCTGATGTAGATGTGGAAATGTGGAAATTATGGTCGGTGAAATCCGGTCTTGAACGTTACGTGACAGTTGACGGAATTTCCGCATTGAAATTATTATGAGCTCCACTGAATCACCAGTTGTATTGACAAGTGGGGGATGAACAGAATTTATTACACTGACAACTAAACATCACAACCAGGGTCTAAGTTTGTTTATTCAAACATTGTTTGAGCACAAAAACAAATGTCAGAGTTCAGGCTCTTGTTTGACGGAATTCATCACGAAAGTGACACTGGAAAATTTGTTTTTATATATGAAAAATAAGCTTTTTAATTTTTGAAAACAAGTTTGAAAGTGGTTAATCAGATGCTGACAATAAGATTAGTTGCTGTATGCAAATACTACAGCCTTTTGAATATTCTCAGGAAAGCTTCAAAAATACAATGCAGAAAATGTCACAAAATGACGTTTGAAAATCCACCAATTTTTCACTCATTTTCAAGTGCTGTAAAAATACTAAGGAACAAAGCATATTGAAACTATAGACGTTATCTCCCCTAGTGATGTACTTCTTGGCAATATATAAATATTCCACATATCTCTTATTGTCATTGCACACAACTGAGCTTGTATCACAAGGCAATAAAATACACATTTGCATGGATGGACCCAGAAGGCAATCGAGCGGAAAATGGTGAGGTTACTCAAAGCCCCTTGGACATCTGACGGCATGCCCTGCAACACATATGGAAACGTTTGGAAAAGTATGGAATTTGATTTCGGCATTTTCCAGGTCTGGAAAAATCTGGGAAAAAAGGGTTAAGTATGGAAAAACATTTGTGTTTCCAGACTATTGGCCCTACCTTGGTCTCTAAAATGTGAAATTCAGTTTAACTGTGCACCGCTATCAGCAAGAGCGTGGGGAAGCACAAGTTTAAAGGATTTATGCCAAAAAAAAGTGGTTATTTTAAATTATGGTTTTATTGCCTGTCAATTGCTCCGTAACCACACTAACCAAGCACGAATTAACCACCGGGGGCCTCTGACCTCTAGGGGGCCTCCAAGCACCCACTGTCTTATTTTATTTTTTTAGTTAATTTATTAATTTTTTTACGTCGAATCAAATAAATTAATTGAGTTAGTGTGTGCACATATCTATTGAAATACTAAACATTCAACGTAAAGTTACACTAACAAGGAAAAATTATGGTTGGTTTACTGGCTGTTGTCTGATGAAGATGAATCTGATGAGCTTTTTTGTACTTTTTGCGCCTTATACAGTCCCTGCTTGCAATATGTTAAATAAATGGTGGAGCAGCAATAAGAAAAAGAAAACCGAGACAATGAACTGAGGGAAAAAAATACCGGCTATTCAAAGATAGTTCGCGAGTAAAGATGATGCTGGCGAAGAAGAGGATGGAAACGCTGCTGCCCCAGCCTCTTCTCCTACTGAGCATGTCTCCCCGACACACCGATTCAGTCGGAGGAGACTCAGTGGCGGGTAGGTTACCAGTTGAGAAGCCCCACAAATTATCTATTACTTCTACCCATCTAAGCCATAATATTAGCAGTTTCAACCACTCAGGCCAGGCGCCAGGATGAAGTGAATGAGCAGGCTGTTAAAAATTTTGAGTCAGCTCTTTTTTTTTTTTTTTAATTAAAATAAATTGACTGAACCACATTATTAAACAACAACAACGTAACGGTTACCAGCAAGGGGACTGGTGACATTACAGCGTTTGCCAGTGAATGGAATCTGATCAATCGCGATGCAAGAAAATAGTAGGGGAGACTGGGGTCCAATGAGCCATGGGGACCAATGAGCCATATCAATATTTTGCAATCAATCGAAGACAGAGCTGCTTAAGATAGGTAAAATATTTTACCCATTGACTGATGAGTCAGGGAGATAAAGGAGCCATATCACTATTTTGCCTGTTGTATTTTAAACACCTTTGGCATCGATTGATCGCAAAATAGTGTTATGGCTCATTGGTCCCCATGGTTCATCGGACCTGTGAGGGTTTGGCCTTGCAGTACCTCCCCTGTTGCATTCTTTCACCTCCACCTTAGCGGGCAACAGGTGCTGCCTGTTAAGGTGCAGGTGATTGCAGAGTTGCCTCTGCATTTTTTTTTATCCTGCTGTTATGTTTAGTGCTGCTCCCAGTAATGTCTGCTTTGTTGTTTTAATTATTCATTAAGGCCCAGTTTACACGAAGACGCTCGCGAGTAAAGACGACAAAATGTTTTAACGGAAGTGCCTTTTATTTATATGGTGACGGCGTTTTTGGGGCTTGAAGATGCAAAAATCTCAAACCACCCTTGAAAGTGGAAAACTTGAATACGCTCCAGCGTAGCGTTTCCGTCTAAACTGGCCAAGACGCAAAACTGGCTCAGATCAGCTATTCTACTCACGTCGCGTAGGCGTTTACGTAACGCAGTAAACAAACATGTCGGATTACATCCATGCTTCGGACCTTCAGGCTACTCTGGCAGCCATAATAAATGTACAGGAATCGTTACAACAAATGTACAGAATCTGTCCACATGCTATTGGCGAACAGAGGAGGATCTACCTGACCAGACGAAGTTCTTGTTACCGGTAGCCATATTTTGTGATTTCGCGGCACAGTGACGAGAAGAAGGAAGATTCTACGCATGCGAGTAGGCATGGCGGCGTTTTTGTTATTGTATCACAGCACCACCTAGCTGTCTGGCATGCATACCCAATCGATTTTTACACACTTTTTGCGTCACCGTATGCACACAGATTTCCTCCCGAGAACGCTCGTCTGAACGCGAAATAAAAAGTGAAGACGCGACGCCACTTTTGCAACTTCTGTTCACACCGTCATCATGTAGACCTAGCCTAAAACGTTTTTCTTACCAGCCTGGCACTTGAGGTTTTTTTTTTTTTTTAAATCTTTCGGCTCATGGTCCTAGCTCCCGCCGGATTGCAATATTCGTCTGGCGGGAGCGAATCCATGACAGGACCCCAGTCTCCCCTATTACACTTGTGTGATACCAGACCTGTCTCTTATGGATTGTATTGTACTAATTTTTCATTTATGAGATAAAATAATTTAATAACTTGGTATGTTTTTCTATAGTTGTGTCCTTAAGCTGAGTGGTGCATGGCTTGTGTGTTACACTATCATTTTACTTCCCCATGATTGCATCTATATCATTGCATCATTGCATCTCTATACCAGGAAGTGTGATGTGGTGGGAATCTTGGATGATACAGGTTACAAATATTATTATTTATAGGTCTTCCAATGCAAAGCAGCATGCATTGATTACTTGCATTGATAAATTCGTAGACCAAGCACATGCGCGGCGAATGGGGGGTGCGCCGCACCAACGGGGTGTGTCCAGGCGTATGTTGCAATTTTGTGCCCGGTGTAGCCTGGCGCAAGTACTCCTCTGTCTCGTCTCGGTCCCTCCTGCCGGTGCAAGTGGCAAAGAAGGCGTGTTTGGGTGTAACACAGCCGGGTCAAATCTTTAACAATCAAATGAGCTCCTCTCCTCACCTTGAATGTGTTGGAATATAGAAGCCTCTGTTCTATATCTGTATGATGGGTTAATGTTGCATTTTACTTTGCTGCTTTAGGCATGTTTTCTGCACCGCTTACGTCTATATTAAGCATTACGAATATGAGTTAGCTGGCTAGCTAGGGCATTCACAAATTGTTTTCATTGGCGAACTTGAATGGAATTTCAAAACAAAACTACATCCGAGTATTCAAACTTATGAAGTTAGAATGAAATATGAGGTTTGCTCATTTATTTCTTCTGCCTGCATCATTGGGAAGAGAAACGATGCATAGCATGTTCCTATTATTACACCCTGTTGCTGCTTAAAATTTTGGGATTAACATGCATGGACAACAACGCAAGATACGTTACACATTTATTTTCAATATGTGATCTTATCTCAGAACAAGATCATAGCAATCAGGCTGTATTCCTTTCCCCCACTAAAAACGATAAAACCTAAGTGACAATAATAGTAGCCTAGTATTAAGGTGCTTGCACACTGGACTTGACACAAATTTTTCGCACGACAGATTGCGTTGAATGCAGTGTCTACTTGTTCGAAAGTCTGACAAGGTTTTAATATATCTCCGTGCCCGAAAGTCAGATGGTTTCAATATGACACCGTGTCCGACAGTCGATTGTTGTTTTTAATTTCTTCAAATCTACAGACTCTTTTAGATATTAAACGTGAATGTTTTGATAAGAGGGCTAAGGTCTTCAAGATGAGTACCAAGAATTTCAATCAATGTTTCTGTTTAAGCTCTCCTCAATAAAGTGAGTTGACATTGTCACGGGACAATGTACAATGCCTCTGTGTCTGACAGCCACAAAAAAAAAAAAATAGAGGCCGATTATAACAGATTGATAATGAAATAAAGAATAAAAAGAAACATTTTAACAACAGAACATCCAATGAACATTGCGATTTATTTATTTGCGGGTCATCTTTTTTGGATGTTCTGGTTGTTGGTAATATATTTTTATTCTTTATTTTGTTATAAATCTGTTCTCATGTCAATACTTTTACTTTTTGCTGGCTGCCGGACATGGAATATTTTGCATTTTGCGTCGGACAGTCTTGATCGTGCATGCGATAATTTATTCACGCTGTCAATGGTCATGGAAATGATTTGCTCACTGACTACAAGCACTATTTTATCTCTGCTGTGGAAATTAAGCGTGAATCTGTTCGATCTATCTGACTAATTTTCAAGAAAGACCGAATAAAGACTGTTGTCTATCTTAAACGGAAGAAAACAGATGAATAAAAAGACCAAGAAAAGTTGATAGCTATCAATTTGCATTTTGTGAAGGTCGAATACAAACATGGCCTGGTTTGCACGTCTAATAATTCCTGGAATACTCGAAAATTGACAACTTTTATGACTTTCGGACAAGGAGCTATATTAAAAGTCTATCCGACAATCGCGTCTTTGCGTTGACTTTGACTGTAATCAGTCATGCGAAAAATTTGTTTCCCGTCCAGAGCGCAAGTGGCTTTACTGAGCATAGAACGCAAGCATTTTATGCACTGCCTGAGGCAGTTTGTAGTTGGCTGAGAAAGATGTGAAGTCGTTAATTTGCATCACTGATTCAGCTGCTTGATTAAGCCAGGTCTAGTTTCCATTATGCATGCCAACTGCCTTTGATGTGACATCAGGATAATCCATATAGATACAATAATTTTTGTGCCGATTCAGATAGTTACATTAAACAGTGGTTGCTGTAATTTTTCAATGTATTGAAATGTGCCTGACAGTCTGGAAACCTGTCTGTGAGGTTTCGGTGACGTGTGCGCACTGTGCGGTGGTCAGCCAAATTACCACAGCACAGAAAGTAAATCAGGTTGGAGCTGGCAAGCTTTCTGCGCAACTGCAGAGAAGACTTTTTCTACAAAATTGTCACTGCGTCTTGATGAATATGTGACACCTACCCCTACTACGCCGCCACACCCATCTCGGGGCACGTTCATCTACCAAAGGCTGCACACGTTGTTGCACCTCACGAAATTACCACTGCGCGGGCTGCGCCGGACGAAATTACCACTGCATGGGCTGCGTCAAGCAACGCCACGCTGCACCACCCTGTGCTGCGCCAGGAAATTAGAGCCCTGTGTGTGTTTTTGTGTGTGCACGTGTTGTAGTTGCGTGACAGTGTGTGTATGATTGATGGAAGAATCTGAATCATTGAACTGAATTGGTATAGGCAGAGCAGTATGTGCCTCTATGCCATTTACCGAAATGCTGTAGACTAATGCTCTGATATTATTGTGCTAGCCAAGTAAAGTATTGCTGCAATCCTGTGATGTAAATCCTGTATGATAGAAGATATCTACAGGCGTTGTCGATATTGTCCTTCAGGTTGTGGTCATAGGTTGTTGCCTGTCAGTGTAAATCCTGTGTAGGCTACAGGTGTTTTAAACACATATTAGCCTTGTGGGGGGCGGGGTTAGGGTAAGGGTGGGGGGCCTCCAAGATTTTGTGCCCAGGGGCCTCTGTATTCGTACTTCTTGTCTGACACCAGCTATAGCGCTTTTACCACCTATGGCGAATTTCTGGCCGTAAAAGTCGGTAATTTTACAGCCCAGGAGCCAGAAGCAAGCAGTAGAAGTGAAAGTCTCGATCCTTCATTCTGTCTGAGTTCAAGCCAGAGATCACAGAAGTACAGTGCCGCGATACACAATCCAAAACTCAGGTTCGTAGGGCAGGCAGAGTTTGGTAACAGTGAGTCAGAATGGCAAAGGTACCTAAACGGCAGGAAAAAATCAGAGTTGATAAGAGAGATCCAAAAATCCAAAAAAAACCAGGGCAACAAAAACAGGAATCATGGTTAGGCAGGCAGGTCAAAACCAGGACAATAAACAGAATAATCAGAAGGGCACAGGCCGAAAACGGTAGTCGAGCAAAGGGTGTCTCAGATCTCTCAGATCTACTGTTGTACAGGTCTCTCGGCACAGAAGAGAAGATCAACGTTCTGATGGAAAAGGAACAGAAATGCAAGGCTTCAATGCACCAAACGGAAGTCACATGCTGCAGGGAAACAGGTGAGGGTAGTAACTGATAATGAGCAGAGAAGGTGAGCACAAAAGGAAGCCCTAATACAATAATTGACAAAAGCCAAGATGTGGACTGGGAACAACCTATGACAGATAAACGGTCAGGTTAAGGAGTTCTACGTGCAGAATAACAATTAAGCAGGTTCGAGAGATTTCACGGAAACACAGGAAGATACAGGGAAAGCAAAGCAAGGGGCGGAGATTAGAACAGGGCGAGTGCTGAGATTACGTTAGTAATTAGTAGTGGTGAAATGTACAAATTAACCAAAGTGCTTGATAGTTAGTCAGTAATATGTATACGGATTAGTCAAGTTAGTCAAGTAAATATAATGCAAAATACAAATATTAGTCTTATTAGTAATCAGAGAAAGCAGAGTGAAGGAAGTAAATGAGGATCAAAGTAATAATGTGAAACACAGTGGCGTGGCCAGCGGGGTGCTGAGACACGTCCCTTTTTGACTGCAATTAGTAGTTCTCAATCATTTTCATTTATTGACGAGTTTTCCAATTATCGTTATTAACAACCGAAGACATGGTTTCTCTCCGTATCCGATCTAACAGCGATTAAATCATGGGCTAAATTCAGTCCAGTTGCAGAACACAAACAGAGAATTGGGTTGCACAAAACATCCGTTGAAAACAATTATTAGTCTTGACCTGTTCTCAGTCATTTTCATAATTAACAGAAGGTTCACTCTGAGAGCACTCCAAAGTTGACTGGTGCGGCTTGTTCTCCCCGATTAGGAACAGGTCAGGACTAATAATTGTTCGAAACGGAAGTTTAGTGCAACCCAATTCTCTGTTCTTGTTCCGCAACTGGACTGAATTTAGCCCATGATTTAATCGCTGTTAGATTGCATACAGAGAGAAACCGTGTCTTCGGTTGCCAATTACGATAATTGGAAACGCGTCAATAAATGAAAATGATTGAGAACTACTAATTGCAGTCAAAAAGGGACGTGTCTCAGAACCCCCGCTGGCTACGCCACTGGTGAGACACCAGAAACTACTGAAATCACCCGAAGTATGTAGGCAAGCAGACTGGGGAACTTACCACACTGATCAGAAGACAGGGGTAGACAGTGGTGCACAGACAGAAAATAAATAAATGGTAAAACAAAAGCTGGGATGTATGGAATGTATGGAAAGCTGGGATGTAAGCCCATAGTGGACAATATTCAAATGAAAATATAATCCCACTAGACAATATTAAATTGAAAATGCATTATTCCAATTATCACTTTCATTGTCACATACACATTTGGGAAATCGATGGCTATATTCAAATGATAATGAAAAGCTGTTTAACATTTCATTTTCAAAATCATGCTCCACAATACAGTGAATAATATTCAAATTCAATAAGCAAAACAGCTCCCTCAGCCTATTGTATTTACATTTACATGTCATCAGGCTCTTTTAGGGTTAACTTGAAAATTAAAATGCAATCTGTTAGCGTCTCATCAAGGCAGGTCTTCCACTAGGACGTCACTCATTAGGGGCGTGAACGGAAACCATGTTCCTCATTTGCATACCAACTAATCAGCTTCTGGGTAGCGCTTGTACGCACAGAGGCTTAGTGATAATGGCATGGCTAGACTGCTATGTATTGTGTGCCATCGCGCATTAGGTTACGTTGCGCTTTGGATGTAGCCATCTCGGCAGCTAGTATGCTAGCTAACGCTAACTAAGGAAAATATTTGTAAATGATCATCACATTAAAGCAATATGATTTGATTTTTACCCCAACTCTATTTACTGAGCTAGCTGGAATATGCATGAACTTATCCAAGGCTTTACAGCAGTGTTGTGCAACTGCAAACCAAGTGTGCTTGCAGATTTCAGAGATGTCAGCTAGCTTGCTGGTGAGTCTAAACGCAATCACTTAGGTACAGCTAGCTAGCAATGATGCCTACTGGAGAAGCTCTAACAGCCCTGATCTCTCTCACAATCTCTTTCACCATTGATCAACAGCTTCTTTTCCCTAAGTGGAAAATTGTAATGCAAGAGTATAACTGCATTTTCATTTGAATATTGTCCACTAAGGGCTTCCATAGGGATGTAAACAGATCATAAACTAGAGCACTCGGCAACCGAGCACATGTATCCGTCGAAGGCCCCCCAGTTGGGCCCAGATGGTCCCAGAGTACCCAAAATCAATTGGTGTCGTGAACTTACCATAAAACATGTCCCTGCAAAATTTGAAAAGAATCGGTGCACTTATGTGGGCTGTAGAGCGGTCACAAGAAAATCTCTGCGAACGCGTGACGAGGCCAAATCCATAGTATCTTCGAACTTCGTTCACAATAATACATAATTATGAAAAATAACAAAAACTGGCAACAGGCATGGCAGAATCATAATAAAGTCAGCAGCCACTATCTGAAACAAAAGTTAATGAACTGCAGCTCACTTGACCTACTTGACATCAGATTAAGGACAGCCTAAGTGACTTAGCTGGATGTCAGTGTGGAAACAAATCAATTTACATTATGTCTGACTATGAATCCGACCCACTGGAAAGCCGGCTAACCAAGACAGCTAAGGTATGGTCATGTACTTATGATGTGCAGTTTGTTTTTGCTAATTTGCCTGCTAATTCAACAAAAATTAGTTGTAGAGCTGTAAACCATATGTGGTTAGAATCGGTAGAGTCTCTGCTTTTATGTGATCTATCATTTGTGCTGTACAATAAAGTCACGGATTCTTGGCACCACTTAAGTAACTTCTATGCTTTTGTGTTCTGTGCTTTAGCTTCAAGCTAATTTAGTAGATTGGCGTTTGAATTGTATTTCGTTTTGTTAAAAATGGTTTTCATAGAGTTTCATTCCGTTTAGTGGTTTTATAATATGACTCGGACGCTGCATGGTTAACATGCCCTCGGATTGTGTTAGATGTGAGATGCGCTGCTGCCCCTGGTACCAGGAGCGTTTGGATTCGAGAAGATAACCCAGTCAAGCAAGCAGGTCACGTTCCAACATTGCCTTTGGAAACTGTTCACTGCAAAGCTTATGGTGATGTTTCAGCTCAAACAGCAAAAGCGCTATGTGTAATGGATCGATTATTTCCATGTTGCTGGATTCTTTCAAAAGGAAAAGAAAGAAATATCGCATCCCTTCTGGAGCAAGCTGTTGCAGCCATATGCTGCCGTATCACTGAATAGGCATCCTGCAAGTTTTGGCGTAAAAACTTGTCAAAAAGCTTGAATAATTATTGAGCTAGCGAGTGATTAAGCAAATCAGTGGAGCAGCGCAAATGTCGGCTTTATTTTTGACCCTAATGTGACGTCACCCACCTAACAGCTTCAGTCTCGAATCTCAAGTATGCATAATCTCCTCAGGCTTCTTACTGGTCAGAAAAACAAGGATTGTGGAAAGGCTGGGAGGAGTGGTTGTGCGTGGCTTATTTTAATAATATTATTTTTACCGAAGCATTATACGCCGTAAATGAGCAGATTTATTGGCATGAATCCTTTAATGTTGTTGTAGTTGAGAGAAGCAAGACGTGGAATGTGACAGCTGGTTTTGGCTACATGGAATCTGCGCAAAAGCTATGGAGACTTGATTTTATTGCGTACTGGTGTATTTACCAAGGTCTGACCATTAACAAAAATCCCTCTCCCTTAGTTGCTGTTGCTATATCTGTCAAACTTTTCAGGACCAATATGTCTTGGTATTTGGGCACTACCTGCAAAACGCCAAAAAAAAGCTGTTTATTGCCAGAAAAAACCAATGAAGAAATTGAGAAATAATCATCCATTCGTAATATCATCCCATGTGCTACTGAATGGGGTTCGTGTGGAAGTGAAGCAATACTTTAACAATAATAATATTTGCACCGAAGAGGACATGAATCAGGAAGAGTGCATAGGTCCCTATTAAAGAACGTGAAATCCTATCAATTCTTCCAAAAATATGAGACGACCAACAGAACACTGTGGACCAAAGCCCTCATAATTCAGACAAAGTTGACTGTTTCAGTTATTTGAATTTTTAGAATTACTGTATCTACTTCATTGTATGATAATTGACATTGCTGAGGTATGCACCACAATAGACACATCCAATATAACTGTGCAGTGATTGTATAATATGAGTCCAATAAATCTGCATTTGTTGTTTTTACTGAATATGAGCTGATTTCCTGTAATATTTTGTGTCTATAATACCAAAACACCAGTTTACACACTGGGTTTAAAGTGCTTGAAAGTCTGAAAAAAAGATACTGAAACAAGACCTCTGTCATTTTGTAGGTCTCAGTAAGCAGATAAAGAAAATGCAAAAATAAAAAAATCTGTTGGGAATTTTTGGAGAAAATCCACTTTTTCTTTGGCACCCAATTGAAGTTTTCAAATTGACGTTAAAGGGTCAAAGCACTTTTGTGCTTTATTTCAGAAAGTCTCCTTTGCAGGCTTGTCAATCAAAAGCTTGTGAAAATAGTAAGTCCATCTCCTTTCTTTAACCCGTTACCACTCCGACGGCCCGCAATCGGGCCGTCAGGGAAGTTGAAAACATACTACGTCATTTACACAGCTTGTATGCAACTGAGATACTCATGCCACATATCGTCAGAAAGCTAAGATTCTTGAGATTCGAATGATGCCAACCATTTCAAAGTATAATCATCCCAGCAGCTTTAATCAACGCCCATGTCAGACCACAAACAAACAAACGAACAGTTACAAAACTGATGTGACTCACCGATCAAGCCCCCTAGTACTCTTCCAGTCTGACATATCCCCTCAAAAAGTAAAGTTTTTAGTCCAAAACACACTATTATACCGGTAAATATCCATGAACAGCTGCTGCATCGTTTGAAATGAATCGGTGGTTATCCACAAAGTTCGCTGCATTAGTGGTCGTTGCTTCGGAACAGATTTAGACCGTACACAGCCATTTGCGCCAAAATGGAGTCTGCACTCAAACCTTTCGATTGACACTTCACTCGACCAGTTACGAGCTTCCCTGCCCTGTCTACAGCCTGCTATAGCCAACGAGTGCCTGTGTTGAAAGGAAGCTCATGCCTCCTTTTTTTGCGTGTAGCCCGAGCAACCAGCAACCAATCAAGACGACGATTGTTGCATTATAACACCAACGAGATTCTGGAAACGCCGATATATAGGTTGTTGGGGTGGCGAAAAGGCTGGCGCTGCCTATCGCTCGCGTAAGAGAATGGACAGAATATGGCTCAGCTGTGCGTAATGCGTGCTGTGCGTTCCGCAAAACAGAGCGAGGCAGAGAGAGATTTCCAGCGAATGTTTGATGGTTGTTTACGGAGTTTGAAAGAAAAAATAGCCAAAAGGTTGCGAAAAAAATCATTTTCAGTTCAGAAGCTGCAGAGCTGTGCACTCGGCGTGCAAGTGATAGCTCAGGGGAAGAAATATCCGACCAAAACCCTGATGGCTCCGTAGCAGAGGAAATGTTTCTCGGGGGAGATGACATTACTCTTGACAAGTACGCATCATATTATAACTTATATTTCATTATATAATAACATTACATTTATATTTATTATTATTATTATTATTATTATAAAATTACATTACGTATTATTTGCATCTGTCACGGAAGGTGGAAGGACGTCATGTTTTCACTGGAGTTCACCGTCATGTTTTCACCGGAGTAATTCTGTGTAAATAATTACGGGAAAAGGATATTATAATATGATGCTGATATTATGATGATTATATTATTACCATATTACGCATTATTACCTCCGTTACCGAAGGTGGAAGGAAGTTATTTTTTCGCCGGCGTTGGTTGTTGTGGGAATTTAAATTTTCATCCCTGTAAGAAATCAGAGTGAGACAAAGTAAGTAAATAGGATCCATTTTACTATGTGCCACATAGGGTCTTCGTTACAGGCAAGAACGAAGACAAAGGAATCTCTCCTTTGCTTTGGATATATGTAAAAGCACAAAGTCAGAATCTCCTCCCCTTGGGGTTTATATGCACAAATTTGAGTTTATGCCTCAGTAACCTTTTAATTTTTTTATTTATCATATATTGTAAATAGTTTGCTATGGAAAGGTTATTTGTTTGTTTACCTTTCATGTAAAAAACATTTTTTTACATGACAGCACTTGTTTTGACTTTTATATGCACAAATTTGAGTTTATGCTTCAGTAACTTTTACTTTTTTTATTGATCATATATTGTAAATATTTTACTGTGAGTTTGCTGCGTAAAAGGTCATTTGTTTGTTTACCTTTCATATAAAAAAGCATTTTTTTTAACATAAAGGCACTCGTTTTGACTCTTATGTGCACAAATTTGAGCTTATGCATCAGTAACTTTTTTTCAGCAATATTGATAGTGAATCTGGATATAGGATTGGATTCCTCTAAGTGTCACCTTTCATTAGAGCCCAACATTATGACTGTAGGTTGAAGCGTTCAAGAGTTATGCCCTTTTATCCTAGGTATGTGACCATGGTTATCCAAGGGTCCTTTTGGGGTCTCCAAATGGCCATTTTTGGAAACGCCTAGACATGGCCTTAGAAAAACATGTGTAAAATGCTCATTTTCTGTAGGATTGTTATCAAATTTGAACTGGAACTAAGTAAGACTTCATGCTGTGGTCCCATTGTGTTTTTCAGCTAATAAGTCCCAGCTGCTCTCATCTACAGGCATCTGTTTGCAAAAAAAATTTTTGGCGAGAGTAAAAACCTTCTACTTCAGTGTGTTCCAGCTTGGATTACTCAATGACAGTAGCACTTAGAGTATTTCTTTTAGCTGGGGGAAAAACTTCAGAGTGTTTCCTTTCAAATGAGACCATAACCATCCATATAGTCCAAACGGTTCAAGAACAGCGTTCAATTTACTTTGGGTATGCTTTTCATAGGCATTTTAGGCAAATTTTCCCGGAGTTTTAAGGGTTAACCCTCACATGGAAAAAATGTTCTATCAAGCTAAATGTAATGCTTAGACATGTGCGCTATAGTACTCTTTGAAGGCTTGCTTTAAGCGCAAACCAAATAGTTTGTTTCTGCTGTCCTTTATCTGATGCCTCTTCCAGGATGTTGAGAAGTCAGCGTGAACTGCTTCAAAAGCTTGCTCAGAATATCTAGCCAAGCCACAACCATGGCACTTACAGAACTCACACAAATGGTCTCTGATGATGTGGAATTTGGGTGTAATCGAGATGCCAAGTTTCGCATAGGCCTCGCAGAAGTTGGCAACATGGTCTTCTCATCCACTGTTTAGGGTTTGTCAGAAGCAGGAAGTGACCATCTTTCCCATTGCTGCAAATGCATTTGCGAAGGGTGTGGCTGGATGGCTTGCATCAGTTCTGCATAGTAAGGCGAAGCATTCTTTTCCGTCAAACTGTTTATGGTATTCTTCCTACACCAGATGTACCTTCCTTGCCTACTGTTTCTTGTTTCTACTTCCACTCTAGCTGAGGTAATGAATGAAAAGACCTATTATACATGATGTAATTAGCTGCCAATTGTTCCTACCACACAAAAGGAGAGTTTTGAACTATTGGACTAGAGCTGACCAACATTTTGAGCAACATGATGGGTTATATTATATTCAGGGATTTAATATTTTCATATTTTTAACAATAAATTCGGTTGCCATGGTAACCATTTTGTATTTTCACCAATCTGACCCTGTGGTATGATTATCTAATGAGTCAAACTATCGAAAAAAAACATGATGGCTTGCAATTATTAACCCCTTTCTTAGGATTTTGCAATTCAAGATGACTGCCACATAAAAAATGGATTTTCTCCAAGAATTCCCAAGAGATTTTTTTTATTTTTGCATTTCCTTTATCTGCTCATTAGGACCTACAAAATGACAGAGGTCTTGTTTCAGTATCTTTTTTCAGACTTTCAAGCACTTTAAACTTAGTGTGTTTATTGTGTGTTCCTAGAAATAAAATCAACAAATGCCTCCTGACCCCCTCAGAATCACCTGATTTTTGTAGTACAATATCTTCAGGAAATTTAATGAATCCTTGCTGAATTTTACGTTGATGTTCTGAAAATTTTTGTAGTTACAGGCTGTAAAATTACACAAGGGTAGGTCTAAATTTCTTGTGTATTTTTCTCTAGCATTTTTGAGCCCTCATAACTTCATGTGTATGAGAGAGAAATTAAATTTTCAGAGCTGATAGACGTATTGGAATACTGTAATAAAATGGAATTAAATCAATTGTATACCCATTCTATGTGTCACAATCTAAAACCAAAATCTGGATTTTCTTCAATGAATTACCGTAAGTAAAATTTGCTTTGAGAAAAACTGCTTATTTCACCAGGAGAATCTGAAATTTCAGAGAACAACTCATGCCACTGAATGACATCTGAATATCTTTGGGCTGAACAACCTGCTTAACAATAATAACGGAACTTTATGATGGTCAAACTGTCTGTGTTAGTGTAGGAAAAATACATGAAGTACTGTGGGAGAATGAAATGTCAACATTGATGGACCTCACACTCAGCACCAAAGACTGATCGCTCTGAAGTTAGGGATCTGTGCAGATTTGAGTAAGACACTTGAATAATGCATTGACTTAACACTAAAGGATCATCACAATTGATGGACTATGCAGTAAATCTCACCTGTGACTGTGAGTTGATATCTGCTCCTCGCTTCACCAGGATTTTGACAACTTCCACCTGTCCTGCCAGGGAGGCGATGTGGAGGGCAGTATTCCCTTTCTGCTTGGCAAAGAAACCCCAAATGCAAACACAAGTCAGGCACTGAACATGTGCAAATATGAGGCATAGTAAGGAGTCATAATGAATAATGTTTTCTTCTCTTTGGGGACCCTGAAAACAAATCAAAGCACTGCTCACACTCTAGCACCATAAAAATAAAGATGCAGAGTCATTGACGGCAAACTTTACTGCATATTTCATACAGTAAACCCCAGCAAAAAAAATCATCTGTTGAAGATTTAAGTTCCACATCATTAGATTCAGCATAGCCTAGTCAGTACCTGTAGTAGCTGCCATTTACAATCTTTCTATTGTAATGTGAATATAGGCCACTGGATGGCAGTATTTACCTTTTTTTTATTCAGCTCAGACTGGAGCTATGTTTAGACATGTCCTGGACATGTCTGGGGCAAGTCCCCGAAAAGTAAAAAAATGAGGTCTAAATGTGGGTGGGGTCTGCAAAAGAGTATATAAGGAGTAGAATTGAGACAGTGAAGTAGTAGGAGAAATTGCAAGAAGAAGGATACGTGTGACCAGACCTGTCATTTCTGTTCAAGACCTGTGAAGTTTCTTTTGTGGATTTTTGCCTGTGTTTGAGCCTTTTTCCTCACCCAGCACATCACCAGGAAACCCACCAAAGGGACTGTAAATATTTCTGTTTTTTTTTATTCAATCTTGGTCTTTAGGTTAGTTAGTTGTTAGTTATTGTCTTTGTTAAAAATTAAATGTGTTTAAGTTTTTATAACTGTGTCTGTCATCCCTTGCTGTTGCTGTTGCTGTTTTGTTGTAAATGTAATAACAAATTGGGGCCATAACAATTTGGGGGCTCAAGGTCTGGGATAGACCATTGTGTGAGTAATTTATTGAAAATCTAACATTTCAAATTGTAAAATTGATTTTTTTAATTGAATACATATATATTGACAACAGCAATGGATGATTTCTTGGCATCACCAACCGTAGGGGTTTTGAAGTCTTTTAAAAAGACAGAACTGTTGGAAATATGCAGACATTTGGAGCTGACAGAGGTAAAACCAGCCATGCAAAAAGCAAGACTGGCTAGAGAGATAGTTGAATATTACATTGATGAAAATGTGTTTGCACCAGGAGATCTGGAACAGTTTCCAGTGGAAAATCCAAATATAGAAATGGATCTTAAATTAAAAATGCTAGAGATTGAAAGGAAGGAAAGAGAAAAGGAAAGGGAGGAAAAAGAGAAACAAAGAGAATTGGAGAGGGAAGAAAAAGAAAAACAAAGAGAATTTGAGAGAGAGAAAGAGGAAAGAGCAGAAAGAGAGAGACAGAGACAAGAGAGATTTTGAATTAGAGAAATTCGATAGAGAAGAAAGACTCCAAATGGAGCAACTAAAAATTAAAATTGAAACTAAAAATAAATTTTGTGCCAGTCAGGAGGAAAAACTGGTGCCTCCATTTTCGGAAAAGGACGTTGACAACTATTTCCAGTGTTTTGAAAAGGTAGCAAAGAGTTGCCAGTGGCCAAAGGAACACTGGCCTCTGATGTTGCAAACTGTCCTCAAGGGTAAAGCTCAACAAGCCTATTCGGCTTTGTCTGCAGATGATTCCTCTGATTATGAGGTTGTCAAAAAGGTTATTTTGAGAGCTTATGAGTTGGTTCCAGAGGCTTACCGACAGAAATTCAGAGGTCTGAAGAAATCTGAAAATCAGACTTATGTTGAATTTGCTAATGAAAAGCAGGTTTGCTTTGAGCGCTGGTGTACTTCTATGGAGGTCAAGGATGATTTCAACTCACTAAAAGAGATGGTGTTAGTTGAAGAATTCAAGAATTGTGTTAAAGATGATGTTAAGACCTACCTTAATGAGAAGCAAGCACTGAATTTGCAATCAGCTGCCAAATTTGCAGATGAATATGTTCTCACACAAATTTTTGTGCTCATCTAAATTTCAGTCTAGCAGTAACAATAGATGGTCCCAATTTCAGAAAAAGGGTTATGGTGATACCCAAGATTCCTCACCCAAAGACAAAGACAAATCTGGTGATGGTGCTCAGAAATCCAGTAACAGGTCTGATCAAAGTGTGAAAGCTGACAGTGACAAAAGTGGTCTAGTTTGCAGTTATTGCAAGAAATCTGGTCATGTTACAACTAACTGTTGGTTCCTTAAAGCTAAGAAAGAAAAAGAAAAGGATACCAAACCAAATGCCTTTGTGAAAACAAGGTTAGAAACCCCTGTAGTAGATAAACGATCTGCTAAATTGCCTGCTTCTTGTGGGGCTAAAAAGCCTAATACAGCTGACTTTGTGAGGGAGGAATTTCTTCCATTTGTGTCAGAGGGATTTGTGGCTCTGAATGAGCATACTACTCCTGTCCCCATATATATCCTAAGGGATACCGGAGCTTCTCAGTCACTTTTGTTGATGGACTCCTTGGAGTTACGTGATGAGACCGCTTCAGGGGATTTCATACTTGTACAAGGTATTGAAGGGAGGACTGTATCTGTACCCCTGCGCTCTATATTCTTGATGTCAGATTTAGTTACAGGACAGGTAAAGGTGGGACTTATGTCAAGTCTACCTATAAAGGGTGTTTCTCTGTTGCTAGGCAATGACCTGGCTGGGAGCAAAGTAGTTCCCCCTGTACATCTTACTTCACAGCCGAGCACTGAAGATGGGGATGAGGACCCATCTCTGTATCCTTCTTGCGCAGTGACTCGTGCTATGGCCAAGAAGGCTAAAGAAGAAGATGTTGTGGTGCCGTCCAGCACATTGAATAGTCAGGACTCAGGTGGTTCGCCTCATGACTCTGATTGGCCTACTATGGTTTCTCCGTTTGAGGACTTATCAGATACTTTTATCAGTTCTCTATTCAGCCAGCCGGATGGGTCTGGTGATTTTGATGTGTCTGGAGACTTGTCTCTGTCCAGAAAGCGTTGATTGAGGAGCAAACTAATGATCCTGAAATTTGTGCACTAAAGAGGAGAGCCCTTCCTGATAAAGAAATAGACGCAGTTCCAGTTGGGTATTATCTCAAGGATGGTGTGTTGATGCGGAAGTGGCGCCCTCCTGATATCCCTGCCAATGCAGATTGGGCAGTGGTCAGGCAAATTGTTGTTCCGAAGGTCTACAGGAATGAGATCTTAACAATGGCTCATAGTTTACCTTTAGGAGGTCATCTTGGTGTTAACAAGACTGTTGATAAGATCATGAAACACTTTTTTTGGCCTGGGCTTCGGAAAGACGTTTCCAACTTTTGCAAAACCTGTCACACTTGTCATGTAGTTGGAAAACACCAGTTAGACCCACCTGTAGCTCCATTGCAGCCTATCCCAGCATTTGGGGAGCCATTCTCCAAGGTCATTGTTGATTGTGTTGGTCCATTACCCAAGACTAGATCTGCAAATCAGTACTAGTTGACAATCATGTGTGCATCTACCAGATTCCCTGAAGCCATACCTCTACGTAACATCAAAGCAACTGCAATCTCAAAGGCTTTGATAAAGTTCTTCACGTTGTTTGGCCTTCCCAAGGAAATTCAGTCAGACTAAGGTTTGTTTCAGCAGGTTGTGTATGAACTAGGTGCAAAGCAGATTCTTTCTAGTGCCTATCATCCAGAAAGTCAGGGTGCCTAAGAGCGGTTTCATTCCACTCTCAAGACAATGATGAGGACTTATTGTTATGACCATGAGAAAGACTGGGATGAAGGTGTTCATTTGCTGTTGTTTGCAGCTAGAGAAGCAGTGCAGGAGTCTACTGGATTCAGTCCATTTGAGCTAGTGTTTGATCATGAAGTGAGAGGACCTTTGCTATTATTGAGTGAACAATAGCAAGAGGAAGAGCCGCACATCAGTCTGTTAGACTATGTTAGCAATTTCAAGGAAAGATTGCGTGCAGCTTGTGACCTAGCCAAAGAGAACTTGAAATCAAGTCAGGGAAAAATGAAAACTTGGTATGATCATAAGGCTAGAAGCCGTGAGTTTAAACCAGGAGACAAGGTCCTTGTGTTGTTTCTCTTGCAGTCCAATCCATTGCAGGCTAGATTTCATGGTCCTTATGAAATTCTGACAAAACTCAATGATCTCAATTACATTGTGAAGACTCCAGATAGGAGAAAACCAAAACAATTGTGTCACATTAACATGCTGAAGCCTTATCATGACAGAAATGCTAGGGTTGCAGCTGTCACTTCAGATTTTCCTATGGTAGAGATTTGTGAAGATGAGGGGGAGTTTCAAGATGATGAACCTAGATTTAAAGCTGAAGTTCTTTCATGTAAATTGTCAAATTCTGAGGTGTTGCAAAATCTTGATGTAAAACTCCAGCACTTAGAACCCTCACAGAAAGATCAGTTTGAGAGGTTGATCAAGAAATATGAGGATCTTTTTCCTGATGTTCCAAAAAGAGTTTCTATTGCCTCTCATGATGTAGATGTTGGTGATGCCAAACCAATAAAACAGCATCCGTACCGGATGAATCCTGAAAAGAGAAAGATTGCTGAGAAAGAGGTTGAGTACATGTTAGAACATGATATTATCAGACCTTCCAACTCCGATTGGAGTTCACCCTGTGTGCTCGTTCCAAAACCTGATGGAAGTACTAGATTCTGTACAGATTATCGCAAAGTCAATGCTGTAACTAGAACTGATGTGTTTCCAATACCTAGGATTGATGATTGTATCGATAGAGTAGGGCAAGCAAAGTTTCTGACCAAGATTGATTTATTGAAGGGTTATTGGTGTGTGCCTTTAACTGAGAGGGCCAAGGGCATCTCTGCTTTTGCCACACCATCTGGATTGTACCAGTATGAAGTCCTACCCTTTGGCATGAAAAATGCCCCAGCCACATTCCAAAGGATGATACAGTCTACAACCGCCGGATTGCCACACACGGGTGCATACATCGACGACCTGATCACATGGAGTGACTCCTGGGAAGAACATCTGAAAGATGTAGAGACGTTGTTCCAGCGCCTGACCCAGGCTAACTTGACTGTTAACCTGAACAAGAGTGACTTTGGTTGTGCTACTGTCACCTATCTTGGCTACGTCATAGGCCAGGGTAAGGTGGCACCCATAAATGCTAAAGTCCAAGCCATCATGGACTTTCCAGTTCCTGACAACAAAAAAGCTTTGCGCCGCTTCCTTGGAATGATCGGGTACTACCGCAAGTTCTGCAAGAACTTTGCTGAGATTGCTCTCAGTCTAACTAACCAACTGAAGAAAGGCGTAAAGTTCACTTGGGATGATGCATGCCAGAGAGCCTTCGATTGCCTGAAGTCTCTGCTGTGTCACTTCCCCGTGCTCAAATCTCCTGACTTCAACAAACCGTTCTCCATCGCGGTCGATGCTAGCGACCAAGCTTGTGGATCTGTGCTCCTACAGAGAAGTGACTCTGATGACATTGAGCATCCCGTGGCATACTTCTCCAGGAAGTTCAATCGCCACCAAAGGAACTATTCCACAATAGAGAAGGAACTGTTGGCTTTGGTCCTTTCATTACAACACTTTGAGGTTTATGTTTGTACAGGACAAAAGCCAATGGCTGTGTACACAGACCACAATCCATTAATGTTTTTGAGTAAGATGAAAAACAAGAATAGGAGATTGTTGAATTGGAGTTTGATTTTACAGGAGTTTGACTTGAAAATTAAGCATGTGAAGGGTACAGACAATGTAATTGCTGATTGCTTATCTCGTGTTTGAATATGTATATATATATATCATGTGTTTATTTGAATATTGTATGATATGTATATATGGACAAGTGTTCACTTAACCATTTTGTACTGAAAAGAAAAATTTTGCCTTTATGAGTCAAAATTTTTCCCTTTTGGAATGGAGGTGTAATGTGAATACAGGCCACTGGATGGCAGTATTTACCTTTTTTTTATTCAGCTCAGACTGGAGCTATGTTTAGACATGTCCTGGACATGTCTGGGGCAAGTCCCCGTAAAGTAAAAAAATGAGGTCTAAATGTGGGTGGGGTCTGCAAAAGAGTATATAAGGAGTAGAACTGAGACAGTGAAGTAGTAGGAGAAATTGCAAGAAGAAGGATACGTGTGACCAGACCTGTCATTTCTGTTCAAGACCTGTGAAGTTTCTTTTGTGGATTTTTGCCTGTGTTTGAGCCTTTTTCCTCACCCAGCACATCACCAGGAAACCCACCAAAGGGACTGTAAATATTTCTGTTTTTTTTATTCAATCTTGGTCTTTAGGTTAATTAGTTGTTAGTTATTGTCTTTGTTAAAAATTAAATGTGTTTAAGTTTTTATAACTGTGTCTGTCATCCCTTGCTGTTGCTGTTATGTTGTAAATGTAATAACAAATTGGGGCCATAACACTATATATCGACCATAAATTGTGATGCCAAGTTAGCTATCTAAAAAGCAGGAGATAAGTGGTAATTGATCAGGAAAGAATGTATTTGTGCTTAATGATAGAACTGACGTCATAGGTTGAACATCTCAAAACCCGATCAGATCTGGGGAAGCCTCATGCACCTGGCTCTCTGCTGTCGGCCTAAGGAAAGAGGTTCAGATTGATAAACCAGGCAATTGCTCCATGCATGCTTGTTTAGCTTATGACAACAACAAGCTCCCAGAGGGTAGGGTGAGTGAGAAATTTTTTATCGCTAGCTTCTGAGACATCCTCATCCCTCTTCTGGTTCAACCCCACAACCTAATGCAATGTAGTGGCTAAGAAGTATTGTCCTCCCCCTCTGAAGTCCATATTACTATACATCTCTCTGCATGCACTATATGACTCCAACCTCAGTTCCAATAAATCATTCATTCAATTTCTGTTACCATTCATCCTACAACCCCAAGTCTGAAATAGTTGGGAAGGAGTTTAAATTGTGTAAAAAGATCAAAATGCAATGACTTTCGGATCACATGAGCCAATATGTTACTTACAATAGAACACAGATAAAATTTCAAATGTTGAAACTGGGACATTTTATATTTTTATCCATGAAATTAGCTTATTTCAAATCTTCTGGCTGCAACTGGTCTGAAAAAAGTCGGGACACAGGCAAAAAAAGGGCTGAAAAAAGCTATTTGTATATAAGATAATCAGCAGAGATTAGCATTAAGCTAGTAATTAAGTTAACTGGGATCAGGTGTGTAACATGATTGGCAATAAATATTGTCCACTGTATTGCGGAGCATGACTTTGAAAATGAAATGTCAAACAGCTTTTCATTATAATTTGAATATAGTGATAGATTTCCCATTTGTGTATGTGAAAATGAAAGTGATAATTAGATTAATGTATTTTCAATTTAATATTGTCTCAAATAACGAATTCATAAGTGGAAAATTAAGTGTGGTTTGCTTACAGTGGGAAAAGCGAACAGACTATCCAGTGAACCAAAGAAAAGAAGTGGATCTAGGTTGATATAAAACATCCTTACATTTCACTGGACATACAATTGGAAAATGGCCGCCCATTCATTTCAATGAAAATTGCTCAAAATTGCACGCCGACATGGGGGCCAAGCTTCCGGACCCAGGTGGACATGCGCTGTGTGATTTTTGCTCACAAGTGCACAGTGTGGGGCTCATGAACGCGCTAGTATCCGAGGTGTCCATGACAACGGCTCGCGCTCATGGAACTCCAACCCAGGATGCATGTTCCTGATCACTTTTCACCGGAAATGGAATTCTGAACACTGCAGACTTCACCCTAGCGTAAGTATGAGTGGAACAAATAAAAAAACAAAAACATAGCCGTCGGTAAAGGTTTAATTATAGTTTGAGATAGAATTTTGAAACACAAATGCAGTGTCAGATGTTTGTTATTTGATTGTTTGATTGTGATGATTGTTATTTAACAGGGAAGTAAAACGAATGATTTCAACTGAAAAATGTTGGCAAAATTAGTTGACTTGCTGTTGTGTAATGTGACATTGCTCAGGGGTACGCTTCCAGAAATCACACATGCTAACTTACCTAATTGGAACTATTGACTGCGAATGGACGAATTACTTAAGTTGAGCCTACTACGCTTTTTGCGAAACATCACAGGCTCGTGTCCTCTTTAGTTCAACGATGAATAACCACATTAATGGAGTCAGATGATTCTTGCTCGTTTGCGCGCAAATTCCATTATCTTCTCTGGATTCAAGACAATAAACCGAACAATATCTTCTCAAAGTTTCATGAAAATACTTTCAAGTTCTGTAACGGTAATGTAACTTTCCACATGTTTCTGAGCCTGTTTCATTTGTTTTCATGAAGCAGAAAATCCCAAACAGCAAAAGACACCCTCTTCAATTCACAGGTACGTTGGAAGTTTTGTTACTGAGTTATGCCTCAGAAATGAGCTACACCCTAACCAGAAACTGGGTGTAATTTTAGGCTATAGAAACACACAAAAAAATCTCAGCAATTCCTAAATAGGAAAAGGCTAATCTACTGGGTACATTACATCAACATGCCAATTTCAGAGATTAACATTGAATAATTATCATGTATTGCTCTGGAACCAGTGACACTCGCTTCAACTTTCTGCCATGAAAAAAAAAAAAAAAAAAAAAAAATTGTTACATTGTAAATACCAAAAGGCGCTTTGGACATTGTATATCAAATCTACACACCAAATATGGTGAAGAAATATTAAAAGGTTATTGAGTTACACTCCGGAAACGAACCATACCCTCCCCAGAGACTAAGTCCAACTTGTGGCCTTGGAAACACAAAAAATAAAAATTTTAGAAATTCCTAAATACCAAAAGGCATATCTACATGGTATATCAGATCTACACACCAAATTTCGTGAAGAAATTTCGTGTTGGCTGCGTACATGGTTCTAAGATGTCACAACAGCTGCCTTAGCCTAGTGTACATTTTATCGTGCTACATGAAGTGCAGCAATCGAGGTGCTACATATTACGGCCATTCATCAATTAAAATGGCAAAAATATACTGAGCAACAAAAGAAATGCAAGTTAGCTAGTTAGTTAATGTGCTCTTATGGTTACTCATACAGTGGTAGAAGTAAGTATTTGACCCCTCGCTGATTTTGCAGGTTTGCCCACTTACAAAGAATGCAACGATCTATCATTTTAATCGTATGAACATTCTAACAGTGAGAGACAGAATCACAAAGAAAATTCCAGAAAATCACATCATATGAATATATAAAAATTGATAACCATCTGATGAGGAAAAATAAGTATTTGACCCCCCACCAAACAGCAAGTATTCTGGGTCCCACAAGCCAGTTACTCTTTCTTTAAGACACACCCCCAATCCCAACTAATTATTTACATCAAATACACCTGCCTCACCTCATTACCTGTATAAAAGACACCTGTCCACTCCCAAACAACCAGATTCCAACATCTCCACCATGGGCAAGACCAAAGAGCTGTCTAAGGACATCAGGGACAAGATTGTTGACCTACACAAGGCTGGGATGGGCTACAAGAGAATCGGAAAGCAACTTTGAGAGAAAAGATCAACTGTCGGCGCAGTTGTCAGGAAATGGAAGAAGTACCACACGGCCGCCAACCTCCCTCGGTCTGGGCCTCCATGCAAGGTCTCGCCTCGTGAGATGTCCCTGATCATGCGAACGGTGAGGAATCACAAATAGGGAACTGGTTAATGAACCGAAGGCAGCTGGGACCAACAGTTGGTAACACACTACGCAGTCATGGATTGAAATCCTGCAGCGCACGCAAGGTCCCCCTGCTCAAGAAGGCACATGTACAGGCCCGCCTGAAGTTCGCCATTGACCACCTGGATGACTCAGAAGAGGCCTGGAAGAAGGTGATGTGGTCAGATGAGACCAAAATAGAACTTTTTGGGCTAAACTCAACTCGCCGTGTTTGGAGGGCAAAGAACACAGAGTACAACCCAAAGAACACCAGCCCCACCGTCAAGCACAGTGGTACTTTTCAGCCAAGGGGACGGCACAACTCCATTGCATTGAGGGGAGGATGGGCGGGGCCATATACTGTGGAATTCTGGACCAACAGCTCCTTCCCTCAGTGAGAGAGCTGAACATGGGTCGAGGATGGGTGTTTCAGCACGACAACTACCATAAGCATACCGCCAAAGCAACAAAAGAGTGGCTGAAGAAGAAGTACATCAAGGGTCTGGAGTGGCTTAGCCAGTCTCCAGACCTGAATCCAATTGAAAATCTTTAGAGGGAGCTTAAAATTCGGGTTGCAAGGTGACAGCTTCGGGACTAGAATGATTTGGAGGCTGTCTGCAGG
Source organism: Gymnothorax reevesii (assembly GCA_029721435.1). NCBI lineage: Eukaryota > Metazoa > Chordata > Actinopteri > Anguilliformes > Muraenidae > Gymnothorax > Gymnothorax reevesii. The sequence goes on from CM056579.1 coordinate 68,070,607, forward strand.
GAGGAGTGGGCCAAAATCCCTGCCAAAATGCGCACAAACCTTGTCAACAACCATAAAAATGGTTTGACATCTGTGCTGGCCAATAATGGCTTTTCTACAAAATATAAACATGCTGTTTGTCCAGGGGGTCAAATACTTATTTTTGACCCAAAATATGCAAATAAATTCCTAAAATGCATACAATGTCTTATTCCACTTTTTTGGTGATATTCTGTCTCTCACTGTTAAAATAAACCTATCATTAAAATTATAGACTCTTGCACTCTTTGTTGGTGGGCAAACCTGCAAAATCAGCAAGGGGTCAAATACTTATTTCCCCCACTGTAGTGACCGCAAAACAAAGAAACGTTTGATGAAACAAGTGTATATGTGCACACGCTAGTAATAAATTTGATTTTCAACAATTACGCGCAAACTTATTCTCCAGTCTGCCATTAATTAAATTGCGTTTCTTTTGCTGCTCAGTAGATTTCCACCCTAACGCCAGCTCACATCACTGGCTTGGCAACGTCAATAATGTTGATCACAGACGGACGGCGAGGAATGCCCATTTCTGGTCTTCCCATACCCAGCGACATGTGATGCGCTACATGCGGCTTATCATTAGCAAGTGGCCGCACTACCAAGCCTCTCACATTCCGAAGACCGCATGCTGTGGCTCTTAACGCTGCCCCTAGTATTGTAAAACGCCGCGGATCTATGGGAGTAAGCCCTGAAAAAAATCAGGATAAGCCCCTGCTTGGGTTAGCCCACAGGTCCTTTCAAGATAGCCTCTCTGGTGTTGGCACTGGTGATTTGTCTTTCTATATGATTCCACTCCAGAGGCTAAATTTGATTGTCAATAATTATGCGCAAACTTATTTCCCGGTCTGTCTTTAATTAACTTGCATTTCTTTTTTCGCTCAATACATTTGGTCCGTAAAGTCGCCAGCTCACTTTACCGACTTGGCTTCGTCTTTAATGTTGAACACAAACAGACGGCAAGGAATGCCCATTGCTCGAGGAGGAGACGAGAACGCGCTTACATATGAGGGCCCGTTGGTGTTTGCATAGCCTGAATATAAATAAGACATTTTATCTTTGCGGAGAAACGAGGCACTAATGATTTAAAAGAGAAAAATAAACCATTGCGGTATCGATAATTTGTGACTGTCAAAAAAAATAATTCACAGATTTATCAGCGTGTCTTTTTCAATTATTCCCTATGAAGAAATTCCTTTTTGGCCCCCATGGCATCATGTGACAATATCAGGTTCACCGCTAGGACCGTGTCGCTGTGTGTGTCCAGTTCTCCTTATAGGTCCATGGGTTGATGAGTTTTCTTCCTCCTCATGATTTTTTTCTTCGTATTAAATGCACATTTTGGGCAATACAGCCCCAAACGAGCAGTTGTTTTAACTGCATGATGACAGTTTGGTCCGCTTACAAAAGTGCAGTGTGAAAGTGAACCAAACCAAATGAAGGTGAGTAATTTTTCGGCATTCCCCGCCCAATCGAAACAAGTCCCCCGGACTATCCTGGTGTGAAAGTGCCCTTATAGTGCAATAATGGGATTATATTTTCATTTGAATATTGTTCACTATGGGCATCCATACTTTAGAGTTGAAACCATTTCATGAATGGCTTCAGAACAGAGGTGTACGATATGAGTGCAAGCTTGATGGTCTGTGTTCTGATTTTTTGACCAACCAGTGATCTTAGCTCAAGTTAGGTCAGACAGCTCCATTAACTACAATGGTTCACTCTTGCTGTTCAACACAAACCTGGATACACTAAGCTTAGTGCATTAGCAGTAGGAAGCTGCAGCTGGAACAAATACAAATGTCAGTACAAGTTAGAATTAAGCTAATTAAATATTTAAGCGCAGAATTTGGCTCGATATTTGAAATGGATCTGCCCTTTTTTTTTTGGAAGCCCTGCTTTACGTGCAATTTATTGAGCCATCATCACCACCAGTACGATTGCTCTGATTTCATTTACTGTTCCTCATCCCATCCATTGAGTACCCCCTTAATCCTACCCCCTGGGAACGTTACACTTGTTTTCCTCATTCTCTGTTCACAGCAAAGCTGCAGTCTCAACTATATTAGAGAAGAGACTAAACACACAACAGTAAATTCAGCATCCAGCAAGAGACAAAGACTCAGTCATTTCAGGAAAAAGAGGACTTACAAAGTCTCATGCAGTGGTGCATACCCTCCGTCTCATAAATTACAGCAAATTAGCTAATTAGCAGCCATTGATTTGAGCTGACCTTGCAGGGAGCAGGTAAAGACGACAAAAAGTTGTGGAGTCAATGGAGAGATGGCTCTGCATTCCAACCCAGTCCCTTTAGGGGTCATTCATGCCAAACATAGTTCATCAGCGTGGGGCATCCTTTAAGTTAATATTTCTGATGACTTGAAGCATTATGGATGCTGCTTTTGAGCATTGGGCACCTGTGTTTAGGTGGGCTTCCAGCTAAAAAATTCTTACTCTGAGGCGCCTTGATTAAATAGTGCTTCACGTCATTGTCAGTCTATTCCCTGCTTTTATTTTACTTTGGGTTCCACTGTAAACAAAGATGGCAGAGAAATCTTTTGCTACCCATCACGCTGTCATGGCCCTAAAACAGCGATTTCAAAACAGTTGTTCAATTTTCCTTCTAAATTTATTTCTCACTCTTCCTTATAGTGAAAGCAAGTGCAAAATGCTTATCTGTCGTTTCAAAAAATGGACAAAACAGCCTTCGTGGTGGAATTTGTTTGCCACTGCTGTTACCATTGCTCAGAATGTTTGCAATGAGTGAGTCGTTACAGTACATTTTCACTGGCGCGGCGCGTCAATGTCTGCAGATGCCTCGATCCCCTTGGTTTGGCCGCTTATGGGTGGTTCAAGCGTTCCCAGGGACGTTACTGAAAGTGAAATATCAGTAACTGTTGGCGAGAGGAAGCTAATACCAATAACAATATTAATTCAGCCAATTGTTATTTTTTCCCGCCTGGATTAAGAATTTTGAAGGGGCTGCAGTTGTGTTTATGCAGTTAGAATGTAGAGATTTAATCCTTTCAAACAATATAAATTCTTCCAAAGCAGCGCATATCTTACTGTATAAAAACGGAGTTATCTAGCCCTCCTAAGGCAACATTGAGCAGAAGATTACAGGATTTATGTCATTTTTAGTTAAACGGTAAACCTAAGAGGGACACCAACAATCTCTGCAACCTTCTTCCGTGCGCTGTTTCTTTTGTTATTGTCCGTGTAATTTGGCAGGGAACCCTCTAATAAAATTGGAAAAGATGATACGGCAATAATCAGCATCTCCTCCATATCTTAGGTGGAACTTTCAATAAGCAGAACTAATATTTTGCGGGCTCCGTGGCCTTGAAGACATTGTACACACAGCCTGCCATCACCTGACTGGATTTTGTCACCTCACGTTTGCCAGATTCATTTCCATAAACCTGAGCTCTCCCAGCTGTTTCTGCGAACAGAAAATTCGGTGTGCCTCTACCATCATGCATTGCAGCGCTGCCTCGGATGCTCTCGCTGCTCTCCATAGAAAATAAATGGGAGGTGTAGGTGTCAGCTGATGCTCCATGCCGTTGTTAATGCACCATTACTTAGCTACCATAGACAAGATGTATCCAGCACTCTTTACGATGTAGGCTTCAAAAAATTCAGGGCAGACACACCTTTTGTTTCAATGCTAGTAAAGCACGTTCTGTGTGAACAGCTGCGCTTCATTGGCGTGGTACTCTTTCTGTTAATATTTTTAATGATCTTCAATGATTTTGGATGCTGCTTATGAGCATTGGCCACCTCGTTTATGTGCCCCAGGTGTCAATCTGTTTTTAGGTCTCTAAAAAAAAAGAAAAAAAATTCTGTCTATGAGGCGCCTCGATAAAAAGGCACTTCACATCATTTTTAGTCTTTTCCTTGCCATCCAATCACATGAAAGCAGGGGTGGAGGTTCTATTTGAAAAGGAGATGAAACAGAAATTTGTTGTTGCTGTTAGCTCTGTCTTGGCACTAAAACAGCAATTTCACAAAAATTGTTCAATGTTCCTCCAAACATTATTTCTCACTCTCCTTTAGACCAAAGCACCCGCTTATCTGTTATTTAAAAAAAAACTGGACAGAGCATCAGACTTTGCGGCAGAATTACTTCTCCACTGCCATTAACGTTGTTTGCAAAGTGAGTGACAGCAGAGTTTCTTAGCAACTGCAGAAAAGATTCATCCACAAATTTTTACAATGTAGGCTTGAAAAAATCAGTACAGACGCATCTTGCATTTCTATGCTGTTAAAGTGCGCTCTGTGTGAACGGCCCCTTACTCTGCCTACTTCCAGAGTCCAGTACCCAACCAGACTCCTGCTCATCACGAGCACACTCTCATTTCAAATATCTACTAATGAAGACTCATTCTAAACAAACACTCCCATAAAACACCTTAAACATCTACAAGTCCACAAACTAGGCTCATTCCAACAAACTTCAACTGGTTCCAAACTTTTTTCCAAAATCTGTGCACATCTAACTCCCTGAAATTCCCTAACCAATGCTTATTCCACATCTCCTGATCTAGCATTTATACTCCTTCACCTCTTGTTTTTCAAACTTTAAAATGTCCCAGTAACATTTTCAGAATATACAGTAGTGTGCAGTGATGGTTGTACATTTAACAAAATGAGGATAATCAGCAACCAAGTACTACTCAAGTATTTATTTCATATGACACCGGAAAATAAGTTAACCAAAAACAAGTAAAAACAAAAATAATAATGGCAGCGTTTCCCAGTTAAGAGCATTCTTAAGGAGTTAAGAAGGCTCCAAAGAAGAGCTCAGCTAAGAGGAAGCCATTTAGCAACTGTAAATGTAATAAAAAACAACAAATGTAATAAAGTAATTTTTCTTCGACAAATGACCACTTATCATATCAGAAAGATAAATAAAATGTACTAAACTATTGGATCTGTTGATATTAACTGGTATTTTGTCAAAATTTTTCAAGTTTATTACATTTGTGGTTATTGTTACATTTGCGGCTACAGAGCCATTTTAGGCTAAGAAAGAATCTGGGAAACGCGTTTGCTTCTTACTGGAGCCTTAAGAGGGATCAAAAGAAGCTCTTAGCGCTAAGATCTTCTTAAATGAATCTGGGAAATGTGGCCAATGTCTTTTTGAGATAAAAAGTCAATATCTAGAGTGGCCACCCTTTGCTTTGATTACAGCAATTAATCTTCGGGGCATAGTTTTCACATACTTTTTTTATTTCCTCACTTGCTCAACCATTCCATATGGTTTTAAGTTCATTCCAAAGAGATTCTCTCTATGTTACGACAGATTTGCTCCATTATTGTTATGATTCTGCCCTGTGTGCTTGTTTGTGCTTGTGCGTTTTTTTCCCCATGTCTCTCTTGGTTTGTGTTTCAGCTCCAATCCCGCGGCCTGACCACCTATTTCCCCCCGCCCGGCTCCTGTGTATGGAAGTTAAAAAGAAAATACCCTCCCTAATTGGGTGTGCTCTGTCTATGAGAAGGTGGGGCTTCCTCCTCAATTTGGTAGGGATTGGGTATTAACAAATACAATCAATCTCTTTGGTTATCAATCAGGGCGAAACTGCTGCATGTTTAGGCCTATGTTTATGCCCAAATGGCAACTTAAATAATTGGAGCCACTGACTGTGCATGGACGCTCCCAGGACATTGCAGAGTTAGATAGAGAGTATAGCTAAAGTTTTCCCCCGAAGACACAGCTCTCGCGCTCAATTACCCCTGTGTGTGCTTGGATTAGCGCTGCTTCCACTGAAATTGGGTGCTTAACACTCAGATCTGTCCATCTTCGGACGGGTTATCTGTGCATCATCCGTTTTGTAGTTCAGTCGGTTTCAAACAAAGTTCATACGCTCCTGCTCATGTACTTCCATTGCTTTCTTCACAAATTTGGAGTGAAAGGGCAGTTAGAAACAGTTATAGCTAAGAGAGGGTCAGATTCATCCTGTTCGCTTTCAACCTGCGGCTGTAGAAGAAAGGCTTGCGGAATCCATAGATCTATGATTTTTCTTATTATACCGTAAAATCGCTTATAATAATATGTTGTCGCAGGCCATAGCTAGCCGTCGACACAGTGATATGTTTCGGCCTATCGAAGTGTTTTTCATGAACGGTAACATGGTCAGACTAAAATTGCAATGATCCTGCTCTCGCACACAGTTAGCTCCCGCGTTCGCTTGGATTATACCTGCTTCCACTCAAATCATGTGCTTACACTCGATAATTCAATGGTTGGACAGATTATCTGCACGCTATCTTTTGCAGGTTCATAGGCCTACGGTCCTGCATAAGTAGCTACTTCCGCAGCTTTCTTCACGATTTTGGAATAAAAGGACCGCTTATATATCAATACATCAGTGCACATACTTCTCTTTTACCTTAGTTGCTGCTACATATAAGGGTTGCCGGGTAACAAACACATTGGGTCATGAATCTCAGGGGTGCAGCGGGAGAGAGACGCATCTTGCTGCAAGCATAGTGTTACCACTAGGGGTGTCTACATCTACATGTGTAAACGGTTACACGGATAACAAATCATAACCGTTTAGAAAAATCAATAACTGTGTACATGTCATTTTTTCCTCCTCCTCGTTCATTTCTCACCAATACATATAGTCGCCTATTTTTAGGGGTGATAATGTTGCCTGAAAGCTTCAGATAATAACATTAACTAACAATACACTTAAATGTTCCCACCAGTGCAGTTATCCGCATACAGATGCATGGTGCGCAATGTTACCTTGATATATATTTTTTAAAAAAAAACTTGCAGGCACAGCCAGTGTCGCGCCACATCAAGAATAGGCTGCGGAGGACTTAAGTGCGCAGCACTCATCATCTTCTCCATGTGCAAATGTTGTGCAGCTGAAAATAAAAACTGTTAATGGCTTGTTATTTTAGCCTATATTGTTGCGTGTTGTTGTACATTATATTGTTGGTTGGTGTTCTGTCGGCTTTTCACGACCTGATCATGCATCCTCGCGTCTAAAGAGGAGGAAGAAAACACATTTTTTTCGCCAATTTTAGTGAATAATTGTGAGAGTCCCTCTCTACTTTTTAACTTTGTGTATATAAAGGTGAAGTTTTTCCCCTCACTTCATCTTACTTTGACTTCTTTTTGAGTTGCTTTCTCTCGCCAATTCCAGATTACTTTTACTATGAGACGCATAGGCCTATTTAAATTCAGACGCAGCTCCCTTTGCGAGAGAGGGATGCAGTTTGCACATTAAGTTAAAAAAAAATGTACAAAAGTGAGCAATAGTTAAAACAGTGATTAGAAAAGAAGGTTAAACCTTTTTCAGCTTTCACTTGTACGTTTTCTTTTCTGTCAAAATGATAGAGGATTTTATTTTCAACTCATTTTATTTTCTGTGGTCATATAGCGCAACTGCGATAGAAAAAGCTCATAAATCTCTGAACGTGTAACCAGGTACTCGTCGGTTAGTAGTCCCCGTGTAGGCCTACACGTGTAAAAAAAATTGTAAACGTTGACACCCCTAATTACCACATAAAAACAGACGTGCGAAACCGATCGCACTGTGGTCACGTTAAATGGACTGGAAGCAAGGTTTATGCTATAGTTGTTCGTAATGTTCGTCATCTTGCAGGAAAGTAGTTAGCTAATTAACGTCGTGTTAGTCTAATGATGTTACCGTTCAGGAAAAACGCATTGATTGGCCTAAACAAATCATTGTATCGACATCTGGCTTTGGCCAGCGATAACACATTATTTCAAGCAACTTTTCGGTATAATAAGGGAATTCATAGATCGATGGATTGTGCAAGCCGTTCTTCTGCAGCAGCAAGATTCTAGCGAACAGGATTAATCTGCACCTTTCTTAGCTCAGTCTACCTCTGCGATTCATCCACAGACTCGCATAATAGAGAACTGGAGGTCGACGTGTTACACGGCTACCATAGTATGTCGCCAGCTATTAAGGTAATTGAGACGTGTAGGCCCTGGTGTATTAATACGAACTGTCCTTTTACTCCAAATTCGCGAAGAAAGCAACGGAAGCACATGAAGCTGAAGCCCAAGAGAGCAGGGGCATATGAACTTGCTTTGTAACCGACTGAACTACTGAGCACATGATGCGCAGATAACTCGTCCGAAGATCGACAGATCTGAGTGTAAAGCACACAATTTCAGTGGAAGCAGTGCTAATCCAAGCACACACAGGGGTAATTGACTGCGAGAGCAGTGTCTTTCAGGGGAAAACTTAGACTATATTCTCAATCAAACTCCGCAATGTCCCGAGGGGGTCCATGCATAGTGAATGTCTCCAACTATACAAGCTGCCAATTGTGCTTTGACATAAAAGTGCGTGCAGCAGGAGTTTCACCCTGATTGATAACCAACGAGATCGATTGTATTTGTTTATATCCAATCCGAATCAAATTCTGGAGAAAGTCCCGCCTTCTCACCAACAAGCCACACCCCACTAGGGAAGGTATTTTCTTTTTAATTTTGTTATGAAAAGCGCGTGGGACCTCAAAATCGAAAATGCAAAGCCAGGCAGGGCAGTCTGTCACGAAAATGAAAAAGAAAAGTGGCGAACTGCGTTAGCGATATAATTATGTAACAGATATCGCGTCTGCTTTTCCAAGAATGTATTTGCTTTATGAGCTTAGCGTTTTCGATTTAGTTTTGTTAGTGATATTGCGGGGCACGTCTTGCAAATGAAAACAGTGCCTACACGGATTTGAAAATGCAAACGCAAAGTGGAGGATTACTTAAGCATTTTCGTGATAATACAAATTATGCGCGTGCTCCTCGAAAACGAAAAAGCATTTCCAAGAACGTATTTGCTTTATCCGATTAGCGTTTTCGTTTTGTTAGTGATATTGCAGGGCACTTCTTGAAAATGTAAATGTAAATGAGGAATGTATTTTAATTTTCCAATTGTTTTAAAAATTGCATACATGGACTTGAAAATGAAAATGCAAAGTGGAGGATTAAATTTGCATTTTCATTATGATACAAGTAATGTGCTTGTATCTTGTAAATGAAAAAGCATTTTTGACATTGCATTTTCATTTTCATTTTGTTAACTATATGCTTCCATAAGGTTACGAATGTTGTGATTCTGATTCTGCATGTCACGTTTAAGTTCTGTGCCTGGCTATGCCATGTTTGATTCTGTGTTTAGTGACCACTGCCTGCCCTTTGACTATTCTTAGGATCATGTATTTTGTTTTTGGTATTTAGATTTCATGTTTTATTATTTTTTCATGCCTCAGTTTCCATGCCATGTTTTCATTTCCATGCTTTGCACTTTGTCTCCCCTGTCTTGTCATGTGTGTATCTTTGCTCAAGGTCCCTTGTCTTGTGTGCAGTCATTTGGGTGATTTATTGGTTTCTAGGTTTCAATCTTCTTTCATTATCTCGTGTTCTTCCTTCCTCTCTCTTTTACTGTCTTACTAACACATACTAACAGTTTATTGTTTTTGCTAATTTCTAACCACACTAATCTTGTATATTTTTACTAACTTTCTAACATGCAATCGGGATTGTAAAGCTGCACATACTAATTGACTAACTATCTCTCAGCAGTCGCTGAATTCTAATCTCCGCCTCCTTGCCTATCCTTAATTATCTCTGCTGCAAGTTTCTGTGGATTTCCACTTATACTTTGTGCTTTCCTTTTCTTTTATCTTGGCACTTTAGTACTCCTTAACCGGAGCTGTTGTTTTGTACTTAGGTTTGTCTTGTAATCCCTGTCTGTGTTTTTGCTACAGCCAAATTCATGTAATTAGTTTATTCCTCATGTGTCTCTCCCTGATCATTGTTACCATTGATTGCACCTGTTCTCCCTGGTCATGTGTTTACCCCGGGTGTGTATATAAGATGTCTGTTTGGTACACTTTCTTGTCAGATCGTTCTCCCCAGTTTTCTCGTGCCACGTTTCTCGCCTTGATTTCTCAGTGTTCATCTTTCTGACTGGACCGTCCTTGATATCGAGCTTTGCCTACTCTCTGTACTTTTGCCGCATTCTTGTTTTTTGACCTCTTTTGTCTGACTACGATTTTTTCTTATTGGTGCCCTGTGTATGACTCTGGATTTCGCCCTTTGGATTCCGATTTTGGATTGCGGACATTGTACTGTTGCCAGCTCTGTTGGGGGGTTTCCCCCTTCAGAAATAAAGCCTCCTTTTTGCATTTTACTGGTGTTTGCTCTTGGTTCATTTCGTAAAACCTCACAACGAATATGGACGAGTTCACTCCAATCCCTGTTTTTCAGGAGTTGCCTGAATAAAACTCCTCAGCTAAGCATGATGTGCAAACTGCTCGATATATCTGCCCATAGTATCTATCCAGCAGTTAAAAAAATAAACAAAATTAAAAAATCTCTTGCAACAGTAATAATCGTTGCCCTCTGCAGCAGGCACTTCAGCTACAGTGAGCCAATGGTATCCCAATCAGTTAAGATCAGTAGTTCTGTTTTCTAAAGCAAAAATTAGACATGTTATTGATACTATGTCATTTTACTGTTAATTATAGTAGTTTTTAATCTGCCAGTAAACTCAAAGATGAGGTATATTAAGGAGAGACTGCCTGTATGTTTTTTGAATACTGTATCTTGCATTCACCTGAAAATTGATTAAAGACCACAGGGAGAGCACAAACAGTGGTTGCTTTTCTTCTTACTATGTGTACCATGAAAAATACTTCGTACTTATACTTGCATTTTTGATACTAAAGTTAAATTTTTCACAAAATTTTGGTACTTAAGTACATTTACCGTGAGCTACTTTAGGCCATTTGCTCAAGTAATTGTCTTATGAGAGACTTCATCTTTTACCAAAGTAACTTTCAGTTATGTACTTTTACTTTTACGAAGTAATTTTTTTCCAGTACTTAATACACCTCTGCCCGTTTTCCACCATTAGTGAATGAATAATGCAGCTTTCAGAAAGTTGTTGTAGCAGGATCACTGCTGCAACACACTGAACAGCGAGTTGGCTGGCTATTGAACAGACAGTGCAGTGAAACGATGTTGGTTCCACAAATAATAATAATAATGACAATTATATGTAAAAACATGACTACTTGAAATGTTGGCCGCATAACATAGGTTTCAGTGACCTGAGCTTGCCTGGGCCAGCAAAGTCGGCACTACATCTCCCTCAATAATTATTGGCACCCCTGGTTAAGATGTGTTAAAAGCCGTAAAATAAATTACATTTTTATTGCAGAAGCATACTCTCACAGAAAATTGTAGAAAAATGTAACCTTCAACTCAACTGAATTTTAAAGGAAAAAAATGGCTGACTAAGAAATAATTATTGAATTATTTTTCATAGAATCACTTGTTCCACAATTATTTCCACAATTTTAATTCCTAGGAAATAAATGTATTTGAAGTATTTCTGTCATTTCTACAGTTGTTTACAAAGTTGATCAGAGTATCTAGGAACATTTAATTAGTAATTCATCGCTTCCTGTTTCCCTGGGGTATAAATATGACGTGACACAGAGGTAATTTCTCTTATCCACTCTTCAACATGGGAAAGACAAAGGAACACATCATTCAAGTAAGGCAGATGTTGTCGACCTTCACAAGTCTGGTAATGGTTACAAGAAAATAGCCACTCACCCGCACCTGCCCATATCTACTGTCAGAGGAATCATTAAGAAGTTTAAAACAACTGCAACAGTGGTAAACAAGCCTGGACGTGGACGCAAGGTTATTTTGCCACCACGCACAGTGAGGTGGATGGTAAGAGAAATGAAATATAAAGTTCTCCAAAGCTCACTGTTAAAGAATTGCAACAAATGGGGGCATCTTGGGGTCACAATGTCTCCAGAACAACCATCAGGCACTATCTACATGCTGCCAACAAGCTGCTTGGGAGGCATGTGCGGAAAAAACCTTTTCTCACTCACAATCATGAATGCAAACTTCTGGAATTCGCGAAGTGGTACTGGGACTTCAACTGGGACCATGTGCTTTGGTCAGATGAGACCAAGATAGAGCTTTTTGGCGACAAACACTCTACGTGGGTCTGGTGGGACACAAAAGATGAGTATGAAGAAAAGCACCTCATGCCCACTGTGAAGTATGGGGGAGGATCGGTGATGCTGTGGGCCTGTTTTTGTTCCAGAGGCCCTGAAAACCTTGTTAGGGTGTATGGCATCATGAACGCTTTGAAATACCAGGACATTTTAAATCAAAATCTGGTGGCCTCTGCCCAAAAGCTGAAGATGGGTCATCACTGACTCTTTCAGCAAGATAATGACCCTAAACATGTGGCCAAATCTACACAGAAATGGTTCACCAGACACAGAATCAAGCTCCACCCATGGCCATCTCAATCCCCACACCTCAACCCCATTGAAAACCTGTAGAGCAGGGGTGTCAAACTGACCCGTAAACGGGCCAAAATTCTGCAGGTTTTCACTCCAACAATGCAGAAGCGCACCTGATACAACATATCAGTTGTGCAGGCTTAGATCAGTTGATTAAATCAGTGCTTTCAGGTGAGCTTCTGCTTGGTGGGATTGAAGACCTGCAGCCTCTTGGCCCGTTTACGGGTCAGTTTGACACCCCTGCTGTAGAGTGAGCTGAAGAGGAGAGTGCGGAGGAGAGGACCCAGGTCGCTGGATGATTGAGAGAGATTGTACAAAGAGTCGAAGATCCCTCTTTCTGTATTCTCCCATCTTTTGAAGCAGTATAGGAGAAGATTAGGTGCTGTTTTGTTGGCAAAAGGGGGTTGTACAAAGTATTAACATCAGGGGGTCCTAATAATTGTGGCACACATGATTTGATGTAAAAGATTTATTTTTTCAAAGCACATGTGGGATTTTTTCCCACTGAATAAATGCACTTGAATTAAAGGTTGGATTTTCCTCTTTTTTTCATTGTGGTCCTATATTATTTAGAAAAAAACTGAATTTATTAGAAGCTAAAGAACACATCTTAACCAGGGGTCCCAATACGTATCGAGGGCGCTGTAGTACATTGGACTTGTTTTGTCCATATTCTCAATATCTCTGCATCTTTCGGCCACCGAAACATTCCATGGCTATATGCATGCGTTGCACTGCATCCCCACACTACACATCACTTTCCGTTCACTCTTGGTGATTTTTGTTGGTCCAATCTTTAAGATATTCTCCATCCAGACCACAGTCGTGAACTACATTTAACCACCTAAACACAATCCATGTACAACTTATGATGTCACGTGGCTGATGTTTGTAACTTCAACTCCACTGTATGAGAGGTCTAATAGCAGGGGTTCAGTTTGGTGCAAGATGTTCTGGCCCATCTCTTCCAAGCCTATTTCTAATAGCCCCCAAGCAATACCTAGATCATTTGTTCTCAATAAGTGCCACTTTTCTGCGGCTATGTAAGGTGTACGTACGGCCTCTCGAACAACCAGGCCGCTGGTCATCTTCAGCATATTCATACCACGTTCGCCTCAAAGCATCTGCAAACATCAAAGCCCAAAGATCCCTGGAAGCCTTTTTTAGTCCAGCGTAAGCTTGCAAATAACTGATGGTCGGTGGTTGACTTTTATTTGTATTCCTGCTGTCACTTGCTAATTGCATGCCGGGCTTTGCAGCCCCTTGCCATTGCTGGCTATCATCACGCCAAAATAAATAAATAAATAAATAAATGTTTTTGCCAGGTCTCGCAAATTCCTTTTCACACTTTCATTTCCAGATTTTCAGGTGCCTTGGCCTAAAATCAGCTCATCACCGGTTGCAGTCTTCTCTCGAGGTTCAGCCTCCCATGCAGCCTTATTTGAATTCCGCTAGATTCTACATGAAAAATAGTTACACTTTCTCTGCTCCAAAAATACATGATTTTGCTGGAGAATGTTTGTTTGTGTTTCTCTGTTTTGCCACTAAGTCCTCTTTCAGTTCGTGCCGTCTGTGCATTTATTACCTTCGCCAAAGGGGAGCAAGGGTATTTCAATCGGCAGTCTGTATATGTATATGTCTGTCCTTCTGTCTGTCCGCTCACATAACTTATCAACCGCTGATCGGATAAACTTGATTTTTTTTTTTTTTTACAGGCGATGAGTGTCTACCAGTTCTCGGTCCTCCTCAGATGATCTGGTTCAGGATCCAGATTTGGGAACCGTTTTCTGAATTTTTCTCCATATGCCTACTCATCAGCTCGTATTACTTAAAAAATAAATATACCGATATATAATCTTTATTTATTAATTTAACTTGAAATTTTTCTCATTGTTACCACTACTTATGCTTTAAGGGGCAAGGGTCTGCAATCCTTGATTTTCTTGTTGTCATTGGTTGTTGTTCGTCGCTTAAAATCCACCATATATGAGGTCTATAGCTGGGGTTCAGTTTGGAGCAAGATGTTCTGACCCATCTTTTCCAAGCCTATTTATAATAGCCCCAAGCAATAACTGGATCATTTATTCAGAATAAGTGCCGCTCTTCAGAGGCTATGCAAGGTATATCTACAGCCTCTCTATTAACTAAGCCACCGGTCATCTTCTGCAAACGCATCCTACGTGCACTCCGAAGCATCTGCGACCATCAAAGCCTAAAGATCCCTGAAGTCTTTTCAGTCCATGGTAAGCTTGCAAATAACTGATGGTTGGTGGTTGTTTTTTGCTGTCACTTGCTGATCGCATGCAGGGCTTTACACCCCTAGCCATTGCTGGCTATCATCATGCAAAAATTTTAAAAATGCAGAGCTTTGCAGCCCCTATCCATTGCTTGCTAATGTCCGGATTGTATAGTTCTTTAGACCTCATTTGTGTTCCATGTCATGCTCATCATGTTTTCTCTCAGCAGCCCTTGCTTCTCGGTCATTATGTTGTTCCTGCTTGGTGAGTATTCCTTCCTTTGGGGTATTCATCAGGCTGTGTTTTCAAGGGGCTTCCGCCCCCTATTTTGGGGGAATTTTCCTGCTCTAAGCTGTGCTCCTGTTCTACCAGCCTTCCCGAACAGTCCAAGCGCCAGACTTACCTGATTTTAAGCATGTTAATTGTGACTGCTGTCTTCCTGCCATCATGATCCTCTCATCCCTAATTTACCATCTATTAATTAGCCAGCCAGTGAAGGATGGGCTTCCCCACAAGTGCCAGGTTCCTACTGAGATGTCTTCCCACTGGGGAGTCTCTCACCACAGTTCGAGGCTTTTTCTCTCTACAGGGAGTTTTCTGCCTGCTATTTGGGGATTAGAGATTAGTCTGGGCTCTGCCCTTTTCTCTCGCAGAAGCATCTTCGTGACGGCCCGTCTGTGAAAAGCGCTATAAATTAAAATTAATTAGAATTTTACTCATGCACGCATAATAAATTTTTCCTGATTTCACTCGAGTCTCTCCCGATTGAACTTTAGCTAAGCTTCATTTCAGTCAGGAAGACACTCTCTTGCACACTTGAACTCCGTTTATTTTCTTTTCATTCGCTCACATGCTCACTCAAATCTCCACAGTTAATCTGTGCGGCTGTCAATTGAGCGTTGTTATGTTACGACGATTTTTAATACCTGATTGTATTTTTTTTGCTCAGTCAGTAGTTTCTTTATGCTTATGTAAGTGTAATGAATATTCATGAGTGCTTGTAAACATTATGATTAGCCTGGGAACACCTTACTGAGCAAGCATTCGAGGTGGTTCATGCCTCATTTGCGAATGACTTGAAACACTATCTTCTCGGCAAACATCCAGAATATGGACAAAGATTGAAACTGTGAGGTTTTACGAAATGAACCAAAACCAACAACCAGTAAAATACAAAAAGGAGGCTTTATTTTTGAAGGGGGAAACCCCCCAACAGAGCTGGCGACAGTACAACGTCCACAATCCAAAGTCAGAATCCAAAGGGCGTAATCCAGGTTCATAAACAGGGCACCAATCACAAAAATCGTAGTCAGACAAAAATGGGTCAATAAACAAGATTGCGGCGAAGTATAGGGAGAAGGCAAAGCTCGAGGTCTAGGACGGTCTAGTCAGAAAGATAATCACAATGATACAAGGCGAGAGAAGCGTGGCACAGGTAAGCAATGGAGGAACGATCTGTAAGTGCTACAAACAGACATCTAATATACATATCCGGGAGGTCACATGGTAATGGAACACAGGTGCAATCAATGGGAATGACAACAAGGGAGGAACACATTGGGAGGAGTCTAATTACATGAAATTGGCCGTAGCCAAAACGCAGACAAGGATCACAAGACAAACCTATAGACAGATAAACGGCTCCAGTCAAGGAGTACTAAAGTGCATAGATAATGAAAGAGAAAAGACAACACAAAGCAGTTATGGAGACCCACAGCAGCAGAGATAATTAGGGAAAGACAAGAAGCGGAGACTAGAATAGGGCGAATGCTGAGAGATCGTTAGTCAATTAATAAGTGCAGCTATACAATCCCGAGTGCTAGTTAGTAAGTTAGTCAAAATATACAATGTTAATGTTGGTTAGTAATTATCCAAAATAACAAACTGTCAGTATGTGTTAGTAAAATAGTAAAAGCAAGAGGAAGGAAGAACACAAGATAATGAAGGAAGATTGAAACCCAGAAACCAATAAATCACCCGAAGAAGTGGCACGCTGTACAAGGGACTGTGAGCAAAGACAAGACTCATGACAAGATGGGGGAGATGAAGTGCAATGCATGGAACTGAAAACATGGCATGGAATAACTATGAATAAACTAAAACATGAAAATAATAAAATGAAATCTAATTCCCAAAAGACAATACATGATCTAAAGAATAGTCAGACATAAGCAGAATTTCATAAACACGAAGGTCAGTCAGAATCATGGCACAAGGCCAGGCAGGAACTTGATACATGAGAAATGCAGAGTCACAACAGAAATTGGCAATTAGAGAGTTTAATGCAACTAATGCTTAGAAGGTTTCAGGTCCAATTCTAATTGGTGATCCTTTCCTACTAGTCTTGGAGTAACCAAAGCTAATTTTGGCAAAAGGTCTGTTTTTAAGGTCTTTGAAAAGTTCATTTTCAAAAAAGTAGTTTTGGGAGAAAAAATTTTTTTGGTAACTGAAAGACAAGTGGGAAAGGATCTCTATACAAGATTTCATCCAGATGGTCAGGTAATGTTCCATCAATATCATGAAATTGTAGTTTTTGTAAATTTAAAGATGTCAATTTGTGAAATTGAATAAAAAGTTGATTTTTTTCAAAAAATTTGCTTTGGAATAGTTGATACTAGTGAGCCATATAGAACAACTTCCAAGCATTAGTTTCTCTGGGCAATTTTTTCAACTTTCTTCAAGTTATAACCTGGTGTGCACTGGCATATGTACAGGTGTTATTTTCACTCTAGTCTATGCGCACAGCAGCAGCATCATCTGTTAGGGTGTCTTACATCTGTTTCAGTGTCACGTACTGGTCCTTGATGTTGAACAAGTGAATGGCAAACCCTGGAAGGTGTTCTTTTGTTATGGCCAACAATTGCTCAACAGATGAGTTGCGTTTTTCAAGGAAGCCCCTCTTTGACTCCTTCATTTCCTCTGTGCCATCCTTGAAGGACTTAGTAGAGGGGACCGTCTTATGATCCATTCTTGCCATATAACAACGTTGCCCCGTGTTAGTGGATCCAGGGATGTGGGAAAGTCATTCTCCATGCATTGTTGACATTTGCCATAAATGCAGGACACGTTGCTAGTGTCACACACACTGGACTGCTCAAGGTCTTTCACACTTGAGGCTTCAATGACACCCAATTCTTTTAAACTCTTCACTTTTAGGCCAAAGTTTGCAGGCACATGTTTCTCTGTCTGTGACTTTAGGTCTTACAATCCAAAATGGCCTCAATCTGAAAAACTGGGCTTTAGATACATTTTTTTAGATACATCAGCACAGAATCTTCTGTGGAGAATTTCCATGGTGTCTCTCAATGCTCTCTTTTGAAAGATTTGTCCCTTGCCACGGATCTCCCCAGCCTTGCCGTTTATGACTGTTGAAACATCACTTCATGTAGAAACATGCTCACCATCTTGCCAAGTTGTTTACGTTTGCTCTGAGGAGGTAATCGCTTTGAAGACTCCCTCATCCTGACCTTCTGAGGAATCTTTGCCGCTGTCTTTACCATCTTCCTTTGGTTACTTTAGTCTCCAGCCTTCTAAGTTTTCTGTTCAGTTTCAGCATTTGTGTTGTCTTTGCCTCAAGTTTCTTTTCAGTGTGCCTTAGCTTTGCTCTTAATTTGCCCAGAAGTTTTGATGAGATTTCTTTTTTTTTTTTAACACACAGGCCCTGTTTCCTGGGGTGTAGATGCCATCACTGGCCCCGTCAGGTCTACACTTTCTTCTGCAGGTGTCATGTTCAGATTCTCATTCACATTGTTCAGTTCCTGTCTGTTGGGCTCTCCATTTGGAAAGGAATTTTCTGCTTTGTTTACTGAAGACCCTGGGGTTAAATCAAGATTGCGTTCTCTTGCTTTTTTTCTTGGTGATATTTTGCAGAATTTTTCCTCCATTGCTGTTTTTTCCTATCATGCTGTCTTTTTGTGAGATCCTGAGTATTCTTTATTTTACCATTTTCTTTGCGTTTCCTGTACCTGTAAACGAGGAAGTGATTGAAATGCATAAAGCACATATGAAATAAATTAAACACAATAACCCTAACTTTGGGTGCAATTTTGGTAGACTAGACCAAGTAGACCTCAGAGTATGAGTCAGCACAGTCACTCACACGTTGACATGCATGTCAACATGTTCTTTATTTTACAGGATCCCTGGCACATATGTACCTGATTGAGTACAGTGTAACAATCTGTGCAGCATGTAATGTCATGCATGTACCTATACCTCGACCCTTAACCTGTATAGTGTATGTGCAATGTAAACACATCATATTATATTGTTACATGGATTGATACACCACATTTAATGAGGTACATTGTATCAGGGATCCTGTAAAATAAAGTAGTACCATATCTTTTCTTATTTCATGGGACAATACTATAGGCCAGAAATTGAACTTTAAAAAGGTAGTGAGTGTACAGTTTGGAGTAGTCAGTGTATTGCTTGTATAACAGCATAGATTTACTGTCCTCTTAAAATAATTGAACACACACCAATTCATGTCCAAACAGCTGGCAAGTGAGTACACCACACAGAGAGCATGTCCAAAATGGACCAACATGCTGTAGCTCAGTTCCAGGGTGAAGCAATCTTCCTATAGGCAAGGCCCTATATTCTCAAACTGTGGTGCATGGCTCCATCTTGCTGGTGCAGTGAGGGATTCTGATATCTAAACTTCAATTTACACTTTTTTCAGTTCTTCTGATTCAGCACTGCAATAAAGTTGCAATTATACCTCTATCACATGCCACACTTCTGTAGTTGAATGTTAAATGAATTAGTGCTACTTGGAGAGCCTAATATTTTCTTTGGTGGTACACTAGGTGATAAAGTTTGAGAACCACTGGCCTAAGCCATCTTTGTGAAGAGCAACCATTCTATTTCTCACATCCTCAGAGCTCTTTGCCACAAGGTGTCATGTTGACTATCCAGTGGCCAGTATGTGAATTGCACCCAAAATGCCAAATTTAATAGCCCTGCTCCACATTCACAATTGAAACCTTGTAACACTAACCAGTTAAATGACATCAAGAGGGACAATGATACAATTGGGCCCACTTCTGACACTTCTGTTCTCAGTGAGGTGTATTCACTTGTGTTGCCAGCAGCTGAGACATTAATGGCTGTGTTGAGTTATTTTAAGAGGACAGTAAATCTATACTCCTATACAAGCTGTACACTCCTGGCTACGTAAAGTCAAGTCAATGTTTCATTTCTAAAGCACTGTCCCATGAAAACATATAATAGACTATTTACAAAAATGTAAGATATTGTACACATGTACACACAATAACTTTTGGGAGGTACCATACAGATGTGTGTGAGCGTGTGTGCGCAGGTGTGTGCATGCACGTGCATGCCTGGGTTGTGTCCACTGCAAGTCATTGGGCTCTAAAGTCGTAGACCAGGTGCAGGCGTGGTGAATAGTGGGAGCGCCGCGCCAACGGGGTGTGTCCAGGCATATGTTGCAATTTCGTGCAATAAATCAAACTTAACATTTTTTCCCTATCATCACCCTGTCCCCTAACCCCTCTCTCTCTTTTCTGTACTCCTCAAGTTACTCTGGATTTTTGCATATTTTCTCTCTATACTTTGCAGATGCCCTTTTCTTGATTGCCTGTAATAAAATACACATATCATACTAATTTGTACCATTTCATAAAATATATAAAACATAGGCCTGGTTATAAATGATTTTACTGTAAAACTTCAGACAAATTATAATAGGTGGACTATACTGCCTTCACGCAACACTTTGTGTAAGCACTTCATAAAAATAGGAAATTAATGACCCCTGCTGGAGAAGTTCTTGCAGTCACTAAAGTCACTAAACCTGTTTGTAAAATTGTTTAAGACAAATATAGTGTTAAACAAGGTCATGAGCCAGAATTATATGCATCTCCTCCCTATACATGTCTGTTTCTCATTACCAAAAAACTGAGTCTCATCTTCCGCAACCGGCCCTCGATTGTTGCGGTGCATGAGAAAGGTGTTTCGGAGGATGAGTGACCTTGAACTTCATTGCTAACTGTGGAAACACCATAATAGTTAGCTAAAAATTTTCTCACATTTTATATTTAGACCATATATCATATAGGGTATATAATAATCAAAAAATAAAAACAGCAACATTTTTTTTAAAACTTCTAAACTTCGCGTTTCGGTAATGAGAACAAAAAAGTTGTGTAGATACTATGACAAACATACTTTTAACTTTTATCTGAAGAGATTAAAGGAGATCTGCTTACCTGGTAGCCATCTTGAGTGTCGTTGTAAATACTGTCCCCTCCAACAAAGTTCCTTGAGGACTTTTTTTAATAATGATTGAAAATTGTTGATTTTGGATGAGAAGGATGGTCTTGGAAACATTTATTTTTCTCATTATTTTCAACACATGTACCAATGATGACTAAATACCACATGTTTAATGTAACTGTTTATAGTATGACATACACAGATGTTAATTTTCTTTTTCATCAGTTTTTACGCCAAAATTCTTCATGACACCTAATGAATCTAGTTTTGCGAGTATGAAACTGCAAGAAGTGACAAATTTCCTGCCTCTCATGTATTGCACACTGGGATAGCCTACAACCCTGTCCAGGAGTTAGTCGATTTGAAGATTGATGTGGGGAAAGTTTGATTTTGAAGGGTCTCCCATAATCTAATGGCTTTCAACTGAACAGTTTCCATGATCCCCCATAATACTGTATACAGCCTCTGCTCCTCATTGGACCTTGCTGTCTGCTGTAGTTCTGTAGCCAGCCCTGATACCTTAGTGGCTGAGTCCACTGAGGATCCCCGCTCCAGCAGCTCCTGTACCAGCTCCACGTGACCCTCTTTCGCAGCCAGATGCAATGCATTGAGCCCATTCTGGAACAGAAGCAAATGAACAGCTTCAGTCACTGAAAGTTCCCCACAGTGCCTAACAGAGTATGATAAAAATAGGACCAAGGGTCCTGTAGCTTACCAGCAAGCAATCTTTTTGTGATGATACAAGTTATGAAAATTTTGTGTGAAGTTTACCTTTGAATCATCAAGGGTCAATGTCAAGGTCACTAAATGAAAGTTCTTATACAAACCCCAATTCCATTGAAGTAGGGAAGTTGTGTGAAACGTGAATAAAAACAGAATACAATGATTTGCAAATCGTTTTCAACCTACTGGATTACAGTCCTGTGAAAAATAATTTGCCCCTTCCAGATTTCTTTTTTTTTTTCATATTTGTCGCACTTAATTGTTTCAGATAAAACAAATTTTTATATTAGACAAAGCTAACCGGAGTAAATTCAAAATGCAGTTTTTTAATGACGAGTTCATTCACTGAGGGAAAAACTATCCAAACTTGCCTGGCCCTTTGTGAAAAGGTAACTGCCCCCTAAATCTAATAACTGGTTGTACCACCCTCGGCGACAACAACTGAAATCAAGTGTTTGCGATAATTGGCAATGAGTCTTTCACATTGCTGTGGAAGAATTTTGGCCCACTCTTCTGCAGAATTGTTTTAATTCAGCCACGTTGGAGAGTTTTGGTGCATGAACAGCCTGTTTAAGGTCATGCCACAGCATCTCAATCAGATTTAAGTCTGGACTTTGAGTAGGCCACACCAAAACCAAAGCCATTGATCAAGCTGGTGTGTTTTGGATCATTGTCCTGCTGTGCCTTTGAGTTTGAGGTCACAAAACTGATGATCGGCCATTCTCCTTTAGGGTTTTCTGGTGGAGAACAGAATTCATGGTTCCATCAATAATGGCAAGTCGTCCAGGTCCGGAAGCAGCAAAGCAGCCTCAGACCATCGCACTACCATTACCATGTTTGATTGTTGGTATGATGTTCTTTTTATGAAATGCCGTGTTAGTTTTACACCAGATGTGGGATGCAAACCATTCAAAAAGTTCAACTTTTGTCTCATCAGTCCACAGTTTACCATAAGTCTTGGGGATCATCAAGATGTTTTTTGGCAAATGTAAGAGGAGGATTTGTGTTCTTTTATTGGTCAGGTGTGGTTTTCGCCTTGGAACTCTCGCATGAATGCCATTTTTGACCAGTCTCTTTCTTGTTAGATCATGAACACTGACTTTAACTGAGGCAAGTGAGGCCTGCAATTCTTTAGATGTTGTTCTGGGTTCTTATGTGACCTCCTGGATGAGTCGTCGATGCACTCTTGGAGTTATTTTGGAAGGCCGGCCACTCTTGGGAAGGTTCACTTCTGTTCCACGTTTTATTCATTTGTGGATAATGGCTCTCACTGTGGTTCACTATCTACATGAGGAGTTTGTTTCCCAAACCTAATATGCCAATTTTACTTATTTTGATTAAAACAGCTTTGTATATGTTGGTGCCCATTGTATTTTATACACATGAACCCAGTACACGATCCATCGCCCCTGAGCCGACTGGAGAAGATAGAAGCTGTCCTTCAGCACCATGAGGCCATGATGTCAGCCGCCGCCTCCGACACCAGGCAATCCTTCGCGGCATTAGCTGACAAACTGCAGCAGCTGATGGCTATGGTGGCTAAGCCAGTGGTACGTCCTGCACATGTACCAACGCCTGACCCCGTGCTACCCATGGGGGCCCCAGAACCTAGAGTAGGAACCCCTAAGCGATATGACAGAGACCCAGAGACCTGCGGCCCCTTCCTGACCAACTGCTCCTTGCTGTTCTCCCTCCAGCCCTGTACCTTTGCTTCCGAGCAGGCGAAGGTAACCTTCACCATCAATTATCTGATGGGCCAGGCTTGTCTGTGGGGCACTGGTGAGTGGGAGAGACAGTCTCCAGCCAGCATCTCCTTCCAGGTCTTTGCAGAAGAGCTACGTAAGGTCTTCGGTCTGAGGGTCTCCAACTCTGAGGCCGCTCAAGGAGTACTAACCCTGAAACAAGAGAGCCGGATGGTTGCTGACTACTCCATCGACTTCCGCACCAGAGTCAGTCAGGGCTGATGGACCTTTACAGCCCAGGTGGACGCCTTTGTCCATGGCCTTGCAGACTACCTAAAGGACGAGCTGGTCTCGTACGAGGTTCCCCCCACACTTGACGAAATTATCGAGCTCGCCATAAGGATTAACCTCTGCGTCCAGGCCCCAAGGCGGGCGAGAAGTCAGGGGGCCTCTCATGGCCAGACGCCAGCCCAATCCTGAGAGAGTTCCACTCAATTGTCCACCTCACCTATTCCACAGGTGGAGGATTCTGAACCTGTGCAGGTGGGCCGCACCCCTCTCACTCCAGAAGAACAGGAGCATCGATGACGCCTGAATCTGTGCCTGTTCTGTGGGAATTGGTCACTTTGTTTCAGTCTGCCTGGTAAAAGTCAAAAGTCACCCCATAGCCAGGGAGGTACGGGTGAGCTCGACAACACTATCTCCCTACAACCACAGACTGAATCCCAAAGTCCGGCTCCTCCTTCCTGATGGTCCCCTCACCTTGGCTGCCTTGGTGGACTCTGGTGCCGATGCTAGGCTGCTGAGTGAGGAGTTAGCCCAACAGTTGGGGCTCGGTCGGGTTCCTCTGCCTCGTCCAGTTCTCGCCTGGGCTCTAGATGACGACCGCTTGGTTACCATTACCCACCAGACCACCCCGGTTCCCATGCTTCTGTCTGGCAATCATCATGACACCATCCAGTTCTACATCCTGAACTCTCCTGGCCTGCCACTCATCCTGGTCTATCCTTAGCTTCGGCGACATAACCCCCACATTGACTGGGAGACCGGTTCCGTCTGCAAGTGGGGAACATCTTACCACTTCACCTGCCTCAAGCATGCCTCTTCGCCGTTCCACTGTCCCAAAACCAGTCCTTCACCTGATGTCTCCAGGGTGCTTCTAAATACCACAACTTCCAACAGGTTTTCAACAAGGCTAAGGCCACCTCTCTGCCCCCCATCGGCCCTTCGACTGTCCCATAGACCTCCTGCCCAGCATCTCTTAGCATCTCCTAGAGTCCGCCTGTACTCTCTGTCTGCCCTCGAAAGGAAGGCCATGCAGACTTACATCAATGATTCCCTAGCTGCAGGCATTATCCGTCCCTCCTCGTCTCCTGCTGGGGCAAGCTTCTTCTTTGTGAAAAAGAAGCATTAGACCTTGAGACCCTGCATTGACTATTGGGGCACGAATGAGATAACAGTCAAGAACCGCTATCCACTGCCACTCATCTCTTCCGCCTTTGAACTGCTTCATGGGGCCCCCATCTTCACCAAACTCAATTACCATAATGCCCATCATCTGGTCCGCATCAGAGATGGGGAAGAATGGAAGACACCCCTCCAGGGCACAACGAGTACCGGGTCATGCCTTTTGATCTCACTAACGCTCCTGCGATGTGCTCTGAGACATGCTCAACTACTTTGTCTTCGTTTAGTTCGTTTGAGATTAAAATTAAGGATAACATCATAAAACAGGTGCAGGAGACCAAACTGTTGGGAGTAACTATGGACAATAAATTGTCATGGAAAAAACATATAAACGACATAGTTACAAAAATGGGTAGAGGCATATCTATCTAAGAAGGTATGCTACATTCATGAATCATAAATGTTTGAAAACAATTACAGAAGCGCTAATTCTTTCTAGTCTTGATTACTGCCCAGCAGTTTGGTCAAATGCAACCGGGGAATTACTTAATAAACTGCAGAGAGCACAAAATAGGGCGGCCAGAATGACACTTAGGTGTGGTTTTCGTACTAATGTACAATGGATGCACAAGGAGCTGAAATGGTTACTGGTGAAGGATAGATTATTATATTTGTTAATTGTGTTTATAAGAAATGTACATACTACAAGATCTCCTCCGGAACTGTTTAAAAATCTCTGTCTCAGTGCTGACAATCACACTTACAATACAAGACACGCAGCTGAGGGTAACTTCTCGTTGCCCAGGGCGAGGTCCAACGCAGTAAAGCGCACTGTTTTCTATAGAGGAATGAAAGAATGGAATTCATTACCTAAGCACATTAAACTAACGACTAATATTACACAGTTCAAAAAACTAATAAAGGAATATTTATCAAAATAACAAAAAAATAAATAAATAAATAATAAAATAAAATCAAAATTTTTCTAACTTTGGGCTGTAAAAGAGTTGGGAGAAGTGCGTTTTGCTGCGTGGGACCTTACTCTGGGAACCAAATCTACTTTATCTTAGGGGACAGGAGTTAGGAGTCATGGGTGCAGTGTGTGTGTGTGTGCATGTGTGCATGTATGTGTAGGTAAGTATTGTGTAGGTGGGTAATTAATCATGGGTTTTTTTCTGAATTATGTTGAATTAGATAGTTAACAAACGAGATATTTTGATCTATTATTGATGATAATATATTATTAGATATATGTGTATATATTTTTTTATTATGTATGAGCATGTGTGAGTGTGTGTGTGTATGTATATGTATGTACGTATGTATGTGTATGCATGTGTGTGTATGTATATATATGTATATGTATATATATATATATATATATGTATGTATGTATGTATGTATATATATGTATATGTGTGTGTGTGTATATGTATGTATGTAGATAAGTGTGTACATATGGATATATGGGCATATAAGTGTGTATACATAGACAGATGCATATATTGTTTTGTTATTGTTTGTTGCTTATGTCAGCTGCTTATCTACTTAAAATCTTTATCTTCGTTTATTGTTTTGTTTTGCATGTTATTTTCTGTCTAATTAACTCTGTAAGTCTTTATCTTCAGTTTACTCATGTGTTTTTGTTTTTTGGCTGAATTTATTTTATTTCCAATGTCTTTGTATGTTGTTTTTTCGCTTAGTCTGCTCTTTTGTAAATTTTAAGCTTACAGTATTTAAAAAATGTCTAGACCCCAGGAAGAATAGCTGTGGCAATGCCACAGCTAATGGGGCTCTAAATAAACAATAAACAATAGTTGGACGATATCCTTATCTTCTCAAAGACCATTCATCATGTCCAGTCTATGCCCCAATGCCTCCTGGAGAACTCCCTGTTTGTGAAGGCTGAGAAATGCAAATTCCATACCACCTTTGTATCGTTCCTGGGGTACATCGTGGCCACAGGAAGCATCGGATGGACCCGGCGAAGGTTTTTGCAGTCACTTCTTAGCTTGATCCTGACTCCCACAAACAACTGCAATGGTTCCTGGGGTTTGCTAATTTCGATCGCCGGTTCACTTGCGAATACAGTTCAGTAGCCGCCCCTTTACTGCCCTCACCAGCTCCAAGTTGTCCTTCCAGTGGTCCCCTGCTGCCAACGAAGCCTTCCAGACCCTGAAAATCAGATTCACCTCTCTGCCCATCCTCTAGATGCCAGACCCAGATCGCCAGTTTGGAGTGGAGGTGAATGCCCCAGACGTGGTGGTAGGAGCTGTCCTGTCCCAAAGATCTGTCTCTGACCAGAAGCTTCACCTTTGCGCCATCTTCTCTTGGCGCTTCTTTTCTGCTGAGAGGAATTACGGCATCAGGAACAGGAAGCTGTTGGCGGTGAAGCTGGCGCTAGAGGAATGGAGGCATTAGTTGGAGAGCGCCAGGGAACCCTTCTTAGTATGGACTGACCACAAGAACCTTGAGTACATCCACACTGCCAAGAGGCTGAACTGGTCCCTCACCTGGCCCACTGGTCCCTCTTCTTCACCTGTTTTAACATCACTCTCTCTTATTGCCCGGGGTCCCGCAACGCCAAACCTGATGCCCAGTCCCAGCATCCCGGAGGATTCCTCTGAGGGTCCTGCTTCCATCCTTCCCTCCCCTTGTGTTGTAGCCATCCTGTTCTGGGACATTGAGGAGAGAGTGAGGGCCGCCACTGAGGGTCAACCTGGTCCCAGCGCCTGTGCCCCCAACTGTCTGTAGGTGTCCCTGAAGCCCTGAGGTCAGAGGTTCTGCAGTGGGCCCATGCCTCCAAGCTCACCTGCCATCCCGGTTCCCAGTGAAACCAAGACATCCTCCTCCAACACTTCTGGTGGTCCACTCTGGAGGAAAACAACCGCAAGGCGTGCCCCATCTGCAACCAGCACAAGGCTTCCCATCAGGCTCTTGCTGGACTCCTCCAACCCATTCCTGTCCCACATCAACCTTGGTCCCACATGTCCTTTGACTTTGTCACAGGCCATCCACCCTCAGACAGTTACACAGTCCTAATGGTGGCCGCTTTAGTAAGATGGCTCACTTCACCCCCCTGCCCAGGCTGCTGTCAGCTAAGGAGACTGCACAACTGGTCCTGCTACATGTTTTCCACCTGCATAGCCTCCCCCTTGATGTGGTGTCCGACCGACTAGTTCTCAGGCTTTTAGAAGGAGCTCTGTAGCCTAATGGGAGCCACTGCCAGTCTCTCTTCGGGATTCCACCCCCAGTCCAATAGGCAGATGAAGCCAATGGACCAGGAGATGGAGACAGCCTTCCGCTGCATATTGTTCCAGAATCCATCGTCCTGGTCCAAGCAACTCCTGTGGCTGGAGTACGCCCACAGTTCCCTCACTATCCCTGCTATGGGCCACTCTCCATTCCAGTGCATCTTTGGCTAACAGCCTCCGCTTTTTCTGACCTTCGAGAGAGAGGTCTTCTGTTATTCAGCCCTAGCCCTCGTCCACTGCTGTCGCTGAACCTGGGCCCAGGCCTGCTCTGCCGTCCAGCATGCTTATGGGTGCTACACTGCCTCGACCAACTGACGGCGTTCTCCTGCCAAAGTCTACCAGGTTGGTCAGAAGGTGTGGGTCTCCACCTGAGATCTTCCTCTCCAGGTGAAGTCTAAGAAGTTGGCACTCAAGTTTGTTAGCCCATTCCCTATTCAGAGGGTCATCGGCGATGAGACTCAAGCTTCCTTGCTCCATGCGTGTCCACCCCACCTTCCATGTGTCCAGAGAATCCTCTGTCACCTGCTGTTCCACCACCTCCTCCTCCTCCTCGTCTGATCGACGGTGGTCAAGCTTACTCAATGCCTGGTCCATTCCCGTCATCGTGGGAGGGGTCTCCAGTATTTAGTCGACTGGGAGGGCTATGGATCTGAGGAGAGGTCTTGGGTTCCAGCTTGCCATATCCTCGACCCGGACCATCCACCTGACCAGCCCTCTGGCTCCACCGTGCCTTCAGGGAATCCCCGCTCACCAGTACGCACCTCTTCCTGGCCTGATCTCCCTGTGAGGGACTCTACTGCTGGGCAAACATCGGTCGACAGGGACTCTGACAAGTCTGGTGAAGAACAATCAGTCGACATGGACTCCGACTACTCAGGCTCCCCTGTTGATCTGGCTGAGGAGTTGGATGGTTACGGCCTTGAGGAATATTAGTTATCCAAGCTATATCTTATATCTTATAGCTATATCTTTTTTGACTAATAAATCGTAGATATTTTTAAAAAATCACAGTCAGATGAAGTACACTGGTGGTCAAGGAGTTTATGATTTTAGAAATTAATTTTTATAGCTCCCAGCCATTTTTCAATTCTCAGTATTTTTTTTTAATTTCATTGCTGAATTTTCCTAAAGATTTTTTGTGTTTGTGGCCCTTTCTCTGAACAAAAATTAAGAAAAGAATCTGAAATACGATAGAATTCTTAATGCAACCAGTGTTTTGTCTCATTTAAGCCATTGCCCCACTCGCTGTGAAGCTAAAATCTTCAATTATAAAAAAGGTAATGCATAAATGGTCATATTTGGCCTCTGCACAAAGGGGTTAATGCAGCTTGCAGGGCCTGGTGCAACACCAGTATCCTATAAAAGGATAGAAAAGCAAACATAAAAATATCTTGAGACCGTATTCATCATATGGTTGAGTGTACCTGAACTGATCAAGGATTTTAGCTGATAATGGATAAAATTTGGATGATAAGTCTAGCACAGGCCTGGCATCACCTTAGACTCTGATAGTAATTATTTTCCATGTTGAAAACCAGACTCAAAGAAGCCATAAATTAAGAAGCATATTGTCACTGTCGGATAGAAACCTCGTACCTCCATTTTTAGTAATATTTATATTTTTCACAAATTAATGTCATTAGTCACCCTTTGTGTCTGTCCTTTGGTTTTGAAAATGAAAAGTGATGAATGTCTGCACACTAGATTGTAGCTCCCAAACCTTTATTGACTGGAAGAACATGCAATGTTTCAACCCAACATGGTCTTCATCAGACAAATGACTACATGACCTGAAGACAGGTATATATAGAGGCAGTAGGCCAATTTCATCATTCTGACATCACTGTTAACCAGTTAAGGCTAAGACACAAATACAATCAATAATACATAGTCAAGATTCATCAAGGAAAAAAAATAATACAATGTAAATAGACATAACACAGCAGGCAACAAGAGGTTTACTCTGGAATATAATATGGAGTGCATCAGTTTTGTTGATGTAGTGGTTTATAAATGTAACGGTACAATTTAGACTGATCTTTTTTGTAAACCTACAAATCGTTACTCTTTGCTAAGAGGAGACCGTTATCACCCACGGCCATTAATTAATAAAAAAGTTTACCGATCAGTCAGTTTCATCTGGTCCGGAGAATTTGCAGTGATGATGCATAATACTCCATGCAGGCTACAGACCTGCTTAATAGATTCCTCGTTAGAAGGTGCAAAAGCGAGTGAGTATATGAAGCAAAACATTTTGATCGTGTTACTCAGGACGAATGTCTTCTACCATATACAGCGCCTTCCATAATTATTGGCACCCATGGTTAAGATGTGTTCTTTAGCTTCTAATGAATTCAGTTTTTTTCCCAAATAATATAGGACCACAATGAATAAAGAGGAAAATCCAACCTTTCATTCAAGTGCTTTTATTCAGCGGGGAAAAAACCCCACATTAAGAAATAATTCTTTTACATCAAATCATATGTGCCACAATTATTAGCACCCCTGATGTTAAAACTTTGTACAGCCCCCATTTGCCAACAAAACAGCACCTAATCTTCTAAAATGTTTCAAAAGATGGGAGAATACAGAAAGAGGGATTTTTGACCATTCCTCTTTGCACAATCTCTCTAAATCATCCAGCAACCTGGGGTGCTCTCCTCTGCACTCTCCTCTTCAGCTAAGTACACAGGTTTTCAATGGGGTTGAGGTCTGGGAGATGGCCACGGGAGGAGCTAGATTCTGTGTCTGGTTAACCATTTCTGTGTAGATTTGGCCACATGTTTAGGGTCATTATCTTGCTGAAAGACCCAGTGACGACCCATCTTCAGCTTTCGGGCAGAGGCCACCAGATTTTGATTAACAAAACCAAAAACCAGTGAAGTTGGCACGTTGTGTAAATCGTAAATAAAAACAGAATACAATGATTTGCAAACCCTTTTCAACCTATATTCAATTGAATACACTGCAAAGATAAGTTACTTAATGTTCGAACAGGTAAACTTTGTAATTTTTTGCAAATATTAGCTCATTTGGAATTTGATGCCTGCAACATGTTTCAAAAAAGCTGGCACAAGTGGCAAAAAAGACTGAGAGAGTTGAGGATTGCTCATCAAACTCTTATTTGAAACATCTCACAGGTGAACGGGCTAATTGGGAACAGGTGGGTGCCATGATTGGGTATAAAAGCAGCTTCCCTGAAATGCTCAGTCATTCACAAACAAGGATGGGGCGAGGGTCACCACTTAGTGAACAAATGCGTGAGCTGAATGTCGAACAGTTTAAAAACAACATTCCTCAACGAGCTATTGGAAGAAATTTAGGGATTTCATCATCTACGGTCGGTAATTTCGTCAAAAGGTTCAGAGAATCTGCAGAAATCACTGCACGTAAGCGACAAGGCCGAAAACCAACATTAAATGCCCGTGACCTTCGATCCCTCAGGCGGTGCTGCATCAAAAACCGACATCAGTGTATAAAGGACATCACCACATGGGCTCAGGAACACTTCAGAAAACCACTGTCAGTAACTACAGTTCGTCGCTACATCTGCAAGTGCAAGTTAAAACTCTACAATGCAAAGCGAAAGCCATTTATCAACAGCACCCAGAAATGCCGCCGGCTTCGCTGGGCCCTAGCTCATCTAAGATGGACAGATGCAAAGTGGAAAAGTGTTTTGTGGTCTGACGAGTCCACATTTCAAATAGTTTTTGGAAACTGTGGACGTTGTGTCCTCAGTTGCCATCCAAGCAACGTCTTTTTCATGGACGCCCCTGCTTATTTCAGCAAGACAATGCCAAGCCACATTCTGCAAGTGTTACAACAGCATGGTTCCATAGTAAAAGAGTGCGGGTACTAGACTGGCCTGCCTGTAGTCCGGACCTGTCTCCCATTTAAAATTTGTGGCGCATTATGAAGCGTAAAATACGACAACGGAGACCCCGGGCTGTTGAAAAACTTAAGCTGTACATCAAGCAAGAATGGGAAGAGTTCCACCTGAAGCTCCAAAAATTAGTCTCCTCAGTTCCCAAACATTTACTGAGTGTCGTTAAAAGGAAAGGCGATGTAACACAGTGGTAAAAAGGCCCCTGTGCCAACTATTTTGCAATGTGTTGCTGCCTTTAAATTCTAAGTTAATGATTATTTCAAATTTAAAAAAAAAAAAGTTTCTCAGTTTGAACATTAGACATCTTGTCTCTGCAGTGCATTCAATTGAATATAAGTTGAAAAAGAATTGCAAATCATTGTATTCTATTTTTATCTATGATTTACATAACGTGCCAACTTCACTGGTTTTGGGTTTTGTAAAATGTCCTGGTATTTCAAAGTGTTAATGATGCCATGCACCCTAACAAGGTTCCCAGGGCCTCTGGAAGAGAAACAGGCCCACAGCATCACCGATCCTCCCCCATACTTCACAGGGACCATGAGGTGCTTTTCTGCATACTCATCTTTAGTGTTCCGCCAGACCCATTTAGAGTGTAAAAGCTCTATCTTGGTCTCATTTGATCAAAGCACATGGTCCCAGTTGAAGTCCCAGTACCGCTAAGGGACCTCCAGATGTTTGCGTTTATGACTGTGAGTGAGAAAAGGTTTTTTCCGTGCATGCCTCCCAAGCAGCTTGTTGGCATACAGATAGCGCCTGATGGTTGTTTTGTAGACTTTGTGACCCCAAGATGCTACCATTTGTTGTAATTCTTTAACAGTGCGCTTTGGAGAAATTTTTATTTCTCTTACCATCCTCCTCACTGTGCGTGGTGTCAAAATAACCTTGCTTCCTTGTCCAGGCTTGTTTACCACTGTTCCAGTTGTTTTAAACTTCTTAATGATTCCTCTGACAGTGGATATGGGCAGGTGAAGGTGAGTGGCTATTTTCTTGTAGCCATTGCCTGACTTGTGAAGGTCGACACACATCTGCCTTACTTGAATGGTGTGTTCCTTTGTCATTCCCTTGTTGAAGAGTGGATAAGAGAAATAGCCTCTGTGTTACGTCATATTTTTACCCCAGGGAAACAGGAAGTGATGAATTACTAATTAAATGTTCCTAGATACTTTGATCAACTTTGTAAACTACTGTAGAAATGACAGAAATACTTCAATTACATTTATTTCCTAGGAATTGTTAGGGGTGCCAATAATTGTGTAACAGGTGATTTTATGAAAAATAAATTATTTCTTAGTCAACGATTTTTTTTCCCCTTAAAATTCACTTGAGTTGAAGGTTACATTTTTCTACAATTTTTAGTGCGAGAGTATGCTTCTGCAATAAAAAGTGAATTTATTTTAAGGCTTTTAACACATCTCAACTAGGGGTGCCAATATTTGCGGAGGGCGCTGTAAGAACAAAAAACTCAAATTAATTTTCCTATTTGCTGCATCAAATACTCACCGCTTGCCTCAGAATTCAGAAAGGTTATCCAAAAATATTGGTACATCATCGAGTCCGATTCGAAGCTGAGGAGTGTTTTTATAGAGGCATCTAGGCTTGTTTTTAGATGACTCACTAACTTACAAAGCTCTCTGGTTAAGTTGGATACTTACCCTACGGCTATCCCTATTGTACCAGACGGCAATTGCAGGTGAGGCAATTGTGCGCAATGTAGAGATTCAGCCATCTGCATACCGGTCAAAGCATATCAATAAAGGGTGCTATTACATGCAACACCATTCATGTTGTATATATCATCCGTAGCCCTTTTGGTCTGGCCTACGTGGGGAAAACCTCCCGTGCACTTCGCACCAGGATTAGCGAACAGAGAAGAAATATTAGAATTGCAGATGAAGGCAATCCTGTGGCCGCTCATTTTAAGCAAGTGGGTCATAATGTCAGTGCATTAAGTTATGTTGGCATTGAAAAAGTCGAGAAACATCCCAGAGAGGGTGATCTCGAAAAAAGCCTCCTCAAATGAGAAACTTACTGGATTTATTTTCTTAATACCATGTCCCCAAAGGTTTGAATGAGGAATTTGACATAAAACCCTTTTTGAGACTGTCCTTTGCCTTCCTGCCTGGTACTTCCACATGCATATGTCATTTACATTTTAATACAAAAATCTCTTTTCTGCTATGTTTTGTCTATTTACATTGCATCATTTTTACTATGTTGATTCTTGACTATGTAATATTGATTGTATTTGTGTCTTACCCTGAATTGGCTGACAGTGATGTCAGAATGATGTAATTGGCCTACTGCCTCTATATATACCTGTCTATGGGTCATGTAGTCAGTTGCCTGATGAAGAACCTGTCGAGTTGAAACGTTACCAGTTCTTCCAGTGAATAAAGTATTGGGAGCTACAATCCAGTGTGCGGACATTCATCATTTTTTGTTTTCATTGATATATTTTTTGTCCTGCACCTGACCTAAATACAGGTTGAATGTGCACACAATTGCTTTTTTGAGTTTTGTCCATGGGTTTTACAAATGATTAGCCAATGAAAACTATATAACAGAGCTTGTGACTAAACCTCGTAACTCCAGTGGATCATCAAACTGTCGCCAAATCCTTATAACTCCATACCGCCTCCATTATGACTGAAGTTGCACAGGTGCAGACGAAAAGCGGAGTAGCAGCAGTCGCAGCAATGTTTTTTTGTCTGACTCTTATCCAAATAACTGAGGCAAACAGGTTTATCCCTCTGCGCATGTGCCACTATGAAGATTTTCTTTTATAATCCTGCAGGATGGCCCCAAACAGGTCTGTATCCACTGTATATTACGTTTGCGTGACCTGAGTTTGGCTGCCTAACAAACAGTTTCTTCTTCAGCTGACAATGTCCCCCACGTGGAATTTTAAAGGGCTACGTTTACACTCATATACTCATCTGGGGTAAAATACTTAAGCAACTGTTCCAGCCCTGCCAGTCTGTTTGTGTCAAGGGTTGGATAAGTGTGCATTTAAAGATCCCAACTTGATAATTGGTATCCAGTGTTTCTCCAATGATCTCTCAATCTTGGGTGGAATAGTGAAGAGCCAATTGAAGCTCATTGGCCCCACCCTTGCCAAGTATTATTTAATTAACTGCCTTCTCTCAATTCAGGAGGAGGGATGCTGTGTCATGGGAGAGTGGATTTATTTAGGGTTTATCCACTCTGACAATGTTTTTTCTGCAGGCATGGTCATAATATGCTTTTATTTCTCTGAGTCTGCCTTGTCTCTTATTTTTCTGAATCGTTGTTATGCTAACAACGTTAGTTCTGCTACTCGGCTAATCGGCAATTCCCTTGGAAGCAGAGTGTTCTGCACAGGTGCCTGATTACCTGGATGATTCGATTGCTGATCTGTTATACCTGTGGGAGGTCTATTTAAAGGTTGCTAACAGGGCTGCTCGCTGCTTCAGAGTCATCTATACTCTCGGCCGGTATCAGTCAAAGGTTTAGTCTAGGATACGCGAATCATTCGCAGGTAGGCAGTGTTCTGACAGATATTCTTCAGATTTTTTGCGGACGCTTGGTTAAGTCCGTTTTCTCTTAGTGCCGTGGTTCGGCAGTTTCAACACGCTTGCTGCGGAGCGTACTACTTTCGTTTCGTTTCTTTCTTTTGTTCTACGTTGTTGTTCCTACGCTTCGGTAACTAATGGAGTTATTATTATATTTCGTAAACCTAGCGAGGAGGATTTTGTTTTACTAGTCAGTGGTTATTTCACTCCTGCTACGTTACTCATTAGTCTCTCAGGAGATCCTTGTGGCTAGTTCGCTAGCTTATTGATTGAACTTAGTGTGCGCTTGAGATTCTCTCGCTTCCACTCCCCTTACATGCTGCTTGCTTGTTGGCAGCTGGTTGCTGTATTTCTCCCCGTTTTCATTCTTGGGGTTGTTTTCAGTTATTCAATGTGCTTTGTTTAAATAACCTTCTATTTACATTTCCCTGTGCAATCTCCCTTTTTGTAATGGCCTATGACTTGGGTCGTAACACCAACGTTCTATTTCATATACCGATTAGTTTCGTCCTTTAACCCCTTTCTGCAGATGTAGACACACGCGTCTATGGAACTGCAAATTTAAGCACGCAGTTACTGTACTCGATCACTAGATAGCACCACTGGATCAGTGATGGATCAGGAGAAGTTCACTCCACTCTCTGTTTTTCAAGAGTAGCACGAATTAAACCCCTCAGCTAAGCCTCATGTGCAAACTGGTCAATATCCTTGCCCATAGTATCGATCCTGTAGTTTAAAAAAATGATCTCTTGCGACAGAAAAAATCGTTGTCCTCTGTAGCAAACACTAGGCTACAGTGAGTCAATGGCATTCCAATTAGTGGTTCAAAAAAATCAGTTTTCTGAAGCAAAAAATTCGACATGGTTTTGATTCTCTCACATTCTACTGTCAATTACAGTCATCACATACAAAAAATGTGTAGTTCCCTACCGTGGATTTACGTGTAGATTCCTTCATTGACAAATTCAGTGCTTCCTTATATCCACCCAAGCACTGGTGTTGATAGCCAATCAGTTAATCATACACTCAGGCTCTTCTGCCTAACTGCACAGTTATACTTAACACCCTCGTGAAACTTCACCGGTAACAATATTTTGATTGGCTCATTTCTTATCCAATTCCCGAGTTTTTAAACATTCTGCAGTCGATGAAACACATTGATTGGACAAACACAGAGCATACAAGCCTATGTGTATCAGCATTCTTGGTTGTATCCTGTCTACGTTGCAGCGACGGATCTAGAAAATTTTATATGGGGTCGCAAAGGGGTGGCAAGAGGTCTGGGAGGGGTGGCATGGGACATCCTCAGTGCGGTATTAGGAAATCCCCAGTCCCAAAGAAGTTGGGAAATTGTGTAAAACGTGTATAAAAACAGAATACAACTAGAAAAAGAGTTTATAAAGAAACTCTGAGTTTGCATGTGATAGCACAGATCACTGTGTAATGTGATGTATATTTTTGCATTGTCCTGCCATCTGCTGTATGAAAAGGTTCAAAGTGTCTTCTTTACTGATAGGCAAGTATGATAAACCATGATGACTGACCATTGCATGGTCGAAGTGATCAAGACATATTTAAGGGTTAAATTAGTTGTCAAGCTACATCATTGGTATATAGCATTATCTAAGTTATTTGGATGATGATAATCGTTATTGTTGTCAGTAATGGTTCAGGTATGTACAACCCCAATTCTGAAATAGTTGGGACAAAGTGTAAATTGTGAATGAAATCAAAACACAATGACTTTCAAATCACACCAGCCAGTATTTTATTCACAGTAGTACAGAGATGACATAGCAAATGAGAATTTAAACAATTTTATCCACGAAATTAGCTCAATTCAAATTTGATGGCTGCTACAGGTCTCAAAAAAGTTGGGACAGGGGCCTATTTACCATAGTGTAGCATCCCTTCTTTTTAACACAGAGTGGAGGCGTCTGGGCATTGAGGAGACAAGTTTCTTCAGTTTAGCAATTGGAATTTGATCCCACTCTTGTTTAATACAGGCTTCCTGCTGCTGGAGACTTTTGGGTCTCATTTGACGGACTTGTCTTTTTATTATGCGCCAAATGTTCTCAATCGGTGAAAGACCAGGACTGCAGGCAGGCCAGTTCAGCACACGGACTCTTCTACTACGAAGCTATGCTGTTGTAATCGCTGCAGTATGTGTTTTTTTCATTGTCCTGCTGAAAAACACAAGGCCTTCTCTGGAATAGATGTCATCTGAAGGGGAGCAAATGTTGCTCTTAAACCTTTATATACCTTTCAGCATTCATGGTGCTTTTTAAAACATGCAAGGGTCCCACACCATATGCACTAATGCATCCCCATACCATCAGAGATGCTGGCTTTTGAACTGAGTGCTGATATCAGGAGGGGTGGTCTTTCTCCTCTTTAGCCTGGAGGACACGACGCCCATGATTTCCAACAAGAATGTCAAATTTGTACCACAGGACATTTTGCTACAGTCCATTTTAAATGAGCCTTGGCCCACAGAACACGGTACTTCTGGATCATGCTCAACAGTGGCTTCCTTTTTGCATGATAGAGTTTTAGGTGGCGTCTGTAGATGGCATGGAGGACTGTGTTTACAGACAGTGGTTTCTTAAAGTATTCCTAGGCCCATTTAGTAATGTCAATGACAGAATCATGCTGGTGAGTGATGCAGTGGCGTCTTAGGGCCCGAAGATCATCGGCATCCAGTAAAGGTCTTTGGCTTTGTCCCTTATGCACAGAGATTTTTCCAGTTTCTCTGAATCTTTTGATGTTTTGCGCTGCAGATGATGAGAACCTTCAAAGCCTTTGCAATTTGACATTGAGGAACATTGTTTTTAAAGTATTCCATAATTTTTTTTACGCAAGGCTTCACAGGTTGGAGAGCCTCTGGCCACCTTTATTTCTGAGAGACTCAGTCTCTCTAAGACATCCCTTTTAAGCCAATCATGTTACACACCTGATGCCAGTTAACTTAATTACTTGCTAAATGTTCTTTTAACTGATTCCCTTACATATTAATAGCTTTTTCAGCCCTTTTTTGCCTGTGTCCCAACTTTTTTAAGACTTATTGCAGCCAGAAAATTTGAAATGAGCTCAGTTTGTGGTTAAAAATGTGAGATTTCCCAGTTTCAACATTTGAAATGTTATCTATGTTCCATTATGTATAACATTGGCTCATGTGATCTGAAAGTCATTGCATTTTGATTTTATTCATAATTAACACTTTGTCCCAACTATTTCTGAATTGGGGTTGTATTTGTTAATTATCTATACACTGGTTTTTCATGGCTATTGATGCACTATCATCTTTATCGACATGTTATTATTCACAGCCTAAGATTGTCATACAACTATTATTTATCTAAGTCTGATGATACATGGCAGACATTTATAATCATTCTGTTGCTTTTATCAATATTGTAGAGCAGACATTGCTAAAAGATGTATTATTATTATTATTATTTCTTTATAATTGGTTTCCTGACTGGCAGCATCACCACCTTGTAAAGCAGCTGCAGTAATTGAGAGGCACAGGGTTCATCGGGTGGTGCAGTCAGCCCACCGAGTTATTGGTGCTGTATTGCCCAACCTGATGGACTTAAACCATTTGAAGTGAGGACCCCTGTGAGTGTGAGTTCGACCACCGTGCTACCCTACTGACTAAGATGAATGATGGGCAACCAAATCTCACTGCTTTGAACGAAATGTGGATCTGATGAATCACAAAACTTGAACAATTTGATAATTATGTATGTATTATTATAGATGTATGATTTTTGTTTGTATTATTATTGGTGTTAATAACAATAATACTATTACTATTTTTGATTATTATCATATTATGAAAATATTAATAT
Source organism: Gymnothorax reevesii (assembly GCA_029721435.1). Lineage (NCBI taxonomy): Eukaryota > Metazoa > Chordata > Actinopteri > Anguilliformes > Muraenidae > Gymnothorax > Gymnothorax reevesii. The sequence goes on from CM056579.1 coordinate 68,109,795, forward strand.
CCATCCATCCATCTTCTGCCGCTTATCCGGGGCCGGGTCACGGGGGCAGCAGTCTAAGCAGGGATGTCCAGACTTCCCTCTCCCCGGACACTTCCTCCAGTTCTTCCGGGGGTATCCCGAGGCGTTCCCAGGCCAGCCGAGATACATAGTCCCTCCAGCGTGTCCTGGGTCTTCCCCGAGGCCTCCTCCCGGTGGGGCATGCCCGGAACACCTTCCCAGGAAGGCGTCCAGGGGGCATCCGATAAAGATGCCCGAGCCACCCCAGCTGGCCCCTCTCGACGTGGAGGAGCAGCGGCTCTACTCTGAGCTCCTCCCGGGTGACAGAGCTCCTCACCCTCTCTCTAAGGGAGCGGCCCGCCACCCTGCGGAGGAAACCCATTTCAGCCACTTGTACCCGAGATCTCGTTCTTTCGGTCATGACCCAGAGTTCATGGCCATAGGTGAGGGTAGGAACGTAGAGTGACTGGTAAATTGAGAGCTTTGCCTTTCGGCTCAGCTCCTTCTTCACCACGACAGATCGGTACAATGACCGCATTACTGCTGCCGCTGCACTGATCCATCTGTCAATCTCACGCTCCATCCTTCCCTCACTCGTGAACAAGACCCCAAGTTACTTGAACTCCTCCACTTGAGGCGAGAACTCTCCTCCAACCCAGAGGGGACATATCACCTTTTTCCGGTCGAGAACCATGGCCTCAGACTTGGAGGTGCTGATTCTCATCCCAGCCGTTTCACACTCGGCTCCTTGAATCGCCACCTTATCGTGGTGGAGGGGTTTGAGCACCTGGGTGATCCTAGGAGCTATGTTGTCTGGGGCTTATTTGCCCCTGGTAGGGTCTCCCAGGGCAAACAGGTCCTAGGTGACAGGTCAGACAAAGAGCGATTCGAATAACCCCTTATGAATGTCAGAAAATCGAGGATGCGTACGTCGCCAGGATTGGCATCACCGGGACCCCACCCTGGAGCCAGGCCTGGGGTTGGGGTTGATAGGCGAGCGCCTAGTGGTCAGGCCTCCGCTCACGGGACCTGCCTGAGCGTAGCCCGAACGAGCGACGTGGGCCCGCTTTCCTGTAGGCCCATCCTCCGCGGGAGGGTTCAGAAGGGGCTGATGCCTTGTGTTTTGGGTGGCAGTCGTGGGCGGGGGCCCCGGCGACCCAATCCCCGGACTCTGAATCTGGTTCTGGGGACATGGAATATTAATATTAATTATGATATTCATATCATACAGAACCCTCCCCAAGAATGCAAAGTGTCTTTTTTTATAGTTTCTATGATGATAATGACATGATGAATATTATTGATATTCTAATCACCAGATAAAAATAATCAAGTATGGTTGACTGTTCAATTTTTGTGTCGACACAGATTTCGTTCCATAGTAAATTATGTGTTACTCTAGCCGATTCTGGCTTGGTTTTGGGTCTCTCACATTGTTTTTCATTCTAGAGCTGGAAATTGGAGATTTGGAGCAGCTCATTGAGACAAGTGTTATTTTCAGAATAATACGGATGATTGGTTTTCCAATTTAGAGTTCTTTCCAGATCGGTTGCTTATTTTAAGAAGCTATTACAGATTATCAGTCAACATTCCAATCATATATGGCCTGCGTCGTGTTAGAGATGACCCGGATTCTCGCTGTTCAACAGTGATAATTTAATTTCGTCCATTTCGGAAGATCGAAATATCATTTCAGAGGCAAATGCTTTTATAACGTCGTGTTAAATGGAGTAGCCTAAGTGACGCAGTATGAGTGAGATCGCGCTGATGGTTAGCGAGCCTGAGTCCGTGCATACGACCATTGCGAAATGTTGCGACAGATCATTAAATGCTGATATAGATACTGTGTCCTCCGTCCCTCTTGCATTGTTCTTGCTAGCTGTTCGGACTATTCTTATTGGATAGGAATCGCAAATCTAGCCATTTTTCATTACCCATGCAATTGTAATATGACTCGTGATCGCTGTAATCCTCATAATTATACGGTGTTCTTTGGTGGCTTCTGTGAGCGCCTCCCGATAGATTTAGCTTTTAGAGCTCAGATGATGGAAAAAATGCTACGGGTCTGACAGAAACCTGAAATTGGTATGCTAATTTTTGGACATAAAAATGGCCATTCTGTTAAGGGTAAGAGTATTTCATGCATGACTGATTTATAAACTGTACAGCTGACGATGTTTATACCCTACTGCTATATTCTGAATGCTCATGGGAGCGATTTTGGTCAACTGCATAGAAAATTTCAATTTCCGATGTTTAAATGAATGTTAACAAAGCATACAGCCTGTTTATATTCAGTGGACAAATGTTCGCGTCGATGCGAATTTTGCATAGAATTTACATAGCAGGTGCAGTCCGCTTGCAAGCCATCTGGGCTTTCTGAAATCACCGACTTTTTAAAAGATGGTGTAACGTGTTATATTGTCTTCTGTGTCTAGTTGGCTCCATCTAGCATTTTGTTTACCTAGCTGGACATAGCTAAGCGTTTTTCCGGTCATTTTTATTGTATATAATTATTTCGTTATAAGTATGTAGCTAGCATGCTAGCTAGCTACATGGAACTCCATGCTGTGACACGGAGCCTGAGAAACTATAATCGCCATACATTTTCATAAAACAATATGCCAGTTGGCATGAAATAATTATGTTTCCTAATTGTATGAGATTTGTTTGTTGTGAAGTTACGATTAAATTTGACATTTGATTGCTATTTGCATTGCATTACTCCGCATACTTTCGCTGCATACTGCCCGTTTATAGTTAGCGGACAAAGCGATCGCGTTGACGTGGATCTTGCATGGAACTGTACACAGCAGATGCGGTCCGCTTGTCAGCCATTCTAGGCTTGCTGGAATCGCCGATTTTTTAAAAAGATCTTGTCTTCTGTGTCTAGGTAGTTCGGTCTTGCTTTTTGTTTTACCAAGCTGGACATAGCTAAGCATTTTTGTGGTCATTTATGCTGTATAAATGAATTTGACTTATATTACACGGCGAGTTAGCCAGCTGTTAGCCAGCTGCCCGGGATAAACTACGCCATGCCTGCGGGACCAGCGCATTGTTCGTCGGTCCTCGTATTAAAATGGAGGCCGCTGCGGCTCGTAGGCCTATTTGCTTGATGCCTGAGGAGCCTGGATTGTCGTGTATTATATCGTTTTCTATGTTTGCCTAGGTAATCGTATTAATTTTTTTTTGCGAAATGAACATTACGTAGAATTTCTGCGAACGTTTGTGCCGTATGTAATTATTTCGTTATAAGTGTGTAGCTAGCATGCTAGCTAGCTACATGGAGCTCCGTGTTGTGACACGGAGCCCTGCGAACCATAATCGCGATGCACTTTCATGAAACAATATGCTAGTTTGCATAAGATAATTATGTTTCATAATTGTATGACATCTGTCTGTTGTGATGTTACGAATAAATTTGTGGCTTGATGGCTATTTAATTTGTATTATTCAGCATATTTTCTCTCGCATCGGAAGCAAAACAAGATGGCGGTATTTCAATTTTGTCCCGATGCTGTTTAGCCAATAGGAAAAGAGAGAGAGAGAATGGTCGATGCTGTTTAGCCAATTGGAAAAGTGAGAAAAGTGAAAAAGTGTGGTTGTGCAAGAACGCCTCGCTCCCATTGAAAATGAATGGGCTCCATTCATTGTCCATGGGAATTTTTTCATTTTTAATTTCTATTAATTAATAAACTATAATTAATATCGATATGATTAATTAATTAATATCGATAATTAATTAATATCGATACCGACACCAGTTTCATGCGAGACTTATCGCAAGATAGATGTATACTTGTCACGGGCACTAGGCCCATTATCTTCCTACGCACGATATATGTGACTTGTACATTTACGCTGCAGCGTGATATTCTCTTGCATGTCTCATATATTTCTCCCCATAATCTTGCGTAGAAATGGCACTGTCTGCTGGCCTGCATTGTAGCGCCCTTTATTGTAGCCCCCGTACAAAGTCGGGTGGCTACTATGGAGTCACGCTTATCGTCTCTACGTCCTTGCCCGTAGACACTTCCATGTGTACCCTGTACAGGCTGTATTTTTGACAGATTACTTTCATATTTGGTATGGACAAATGTTATACTTAAGTTATGACAGCTATCGATTTTGGTTGCCACAACGACAGCAGTGGCTGAAAAATTTGCAAATTTTGCTGAAAAATAGAGATTTCCTCGTAGACGCGGTAAACGCTGGAGAAGCGAGCTTTCAGGAGCTAAACCCATGCGGTCGCGGCTGACCGGACTGTTAAGTTTTCATTGTTTTTCCCGTAATCGGGGGAGTATATGTGGTGCACTTGTATGGAAAATTGCATTGAGCACATGAGCCGCAAGGATTGTTCCCTGATGGAGGATCAAGAAAAGTAGTGTTTCTAAGAAATCAAATTTTATCCACACTTGTTTCCAGTTAGGGGATGTTTTTACACCACCTTGGGTAAATCCTTGAATTCATTCTGAAGTAGTGGATCAGCACTCAAAATATGCCAATGTTTTCTTATGATTTTTTCGAAGTCTTTACCCAAAGTTGAATATATTTTAAAAGTATTTCAGAACATTCTTTGGTTTTGATTTATCTTTTTTGATAAAAACATTAAGAAACCTGTCTCTAGCAGTTTTTCCCCAGCTTTCATTATAGAATATAGATTCAAAGTAAGAGGGTAATTCATTAACTTGTTCATCAAAATCAGTTTGTTTTGTGCATATTCTTCCAATGGGAGTAAACTGACTGATAGGGAGGCTTTTTTCTGATGGACAGGATGAAATCCTTGCCCATGTTAGAAAGAATATTCATCAGTTTCTTTTCTGTGCAGGTCTTTGACCAATGTACTGCCCTTACGTAAAATAAGAATATGCAAAAAAACAATTTTTTTGTGAATCATTACTGATGGTAAATTTTAAATGTTCATGACAGCAATTTAGGTACTCATAAAACTGCACTAAACTACCAACAGGACCATCACAGATTATTCATATGTCCTCTACATAGCATTTCCATAATTTCATGTGGTTAAGGAAAAAACATAACCATTTTCAAAACAAGCTACATATAAGGAACTGAAATTACTGCCCATGGCCGTCCCTTTGTGTATAAATATTTTTTCAGAGAGGGCAACCTCTCTTAACCTCTGAAGTTCCCTAGAGCAGATAGTGCTAAGCATGGTCCCAGGAGGTTTTTTGTCCAAAAATACAGTTAAAGCATTTAAGCCACCCTGGTGATAAACATTGGTGAAAAATATACAGTGGATAGAAAAAGAATACACCTCCTGAACATTTTTTCAGATTTATTTGACAGATAGCCTGTAATTAAAGTGCAATTCATATGTTTTTTCAACAAATCTACATACAGTACTAAACCTGTTCAAAGTGATAAACCAATTAAAAATAGTTTTAACATGAATTAAAAATGAACAATTGCAATAAATTGGTTTGATAAGTGTCCTTCCCTTTTACTGAATCATCCCATGAACTCTCTCAGGAAATGACAAATTGCCTTCAAGACCAAACAATAGCTAATTGCCCCACATCTGTGTGGATTCACAGCAATTAACTTGATGACATGAATAAAATCGCCTGTTTTTCACAGTCCCTTAGTATGCAAGAGCAATCTCACCGAAAGGCAAAAGCATGGGCTCCAAAGATCTTGCAAAAGAGGTCCGTGACAAAGTTGTGGAAAGGTACAGATCAAATGAGGGATATAAGAAGATTTCTATGGCTTTGAAAACACCTTGAAGCACTGTTAAGACCATGATTAAGAAATGAAAAGTGCATGAAACCACTCAGTTTGCCTAAATCAGGGCATCCCTCTAAACTGGATGACCAGGAGAGAAGACAACTGGTCAGAGAGGCTGCCAAGAATCCAATGGCAACATTGAGTGAGCTCCAGGATTGTATGGCCAACAGAGGGAAACTTGTGCATCATAAAATTATATCAAAGATCTTGCACATCTGGCCTGTATGATAGAGTGGCAAGAAAAAAGCCATTTCTCAAAAAGGTTCGCCAGGAGGTCCGCTTGAAATTTGCAAAAGAACACCTTGGGGAACCTGGAACAAACTGGCAGAACATTTTTTGGTCTGATGAAACCAAAATAGAACTTTTTGGCATGAATGCCGAACGCTATGTTTGGCGAAAACCCAACACCGCTCATGACCAAAAAAAAAAAAACACCATCCCGACTGTGAAGCATGGTGATGGCATCATAATGTTATGGGGAAGTTTCTCATCTAAAGGCACTTGGGAACTTGTCAAGATTGAAGGGAGGATGGGTGGATGGGCCAAATACTGGGATATTCTGGAGAAGAATCTGAAGAAGTCTGCAAGGAGACTATGAATGGGTCCAAAATTTATATTCCAGCACAACAATGACCTAAAGCACAAGGACAAAGCTGCCACTAAGTGGCTTGTAAAGAACAAGGTGGATGTGCTGGAATGGTCAAGCCAAAGCCCTGACCTAAATCCAATTGAAAACTTGTGGAATGACTTGAAGGTTGCTGTCCATCAGCGCAAACGAACAAACCTCTCCCAGCCTGAATAGTCCTGCAAAGAGGAGTGGGGGAAGATCTCAAAGTCCAAGTGCGCCAACCTTGCGCAGAACTACCCAAAAAGACTTGTAGCTGTAATTGCTGCCAAAAGCACACCCACTAAGCACTGATTCGGGGGGCTTATACTTGGAAAAATTGGGCAATTTCAGTTCTGTTCATTAAATGCGCTCTTTTTTTTCCAAATTGAAATAATTTCACTGCATTCATATATTATATGAAAATATTGTTATATTGTGTTCTTCGGGTCAGGAAAAAGTCCCATTTTAATCCATTAAATTTACATTCTGTGACACAACAAGACAACAAGACAAGAAGGGGGGTGCATTCATTTTCTATCCACTGTACATATAAGTATTTGACCACATAAAATGACAAAAAACAAATTTTGATGGTACAGTATTCAATTGTTTAAAAAAAAAAAAAAAGTTATTTTTAATCTCCCAAAAAAAGTAGACATTTTGGACATTGAAGGTTTTTGTCCGAGAGCGACGATATTTGACTGCTTTGTCTGTGGAGTGAGATGCTGAGTGACCAATACACCTGTTTTCACATGCAGATGTCATGCAATATACAAATATTATTATGTCTGCTTGAACTATTCATGAATAAAACTGTGTGTAAGATGGCGCTCTCATTCCCTTGGTGTTACACGTATATCAGTGTTTGGGCAGATACTCTCAGCGTCACTATACGTCAATGTATGATTCCCTTTCCCCCATCCCAATCTTGGATCAATGTAATAAATGAAATGATATTACAATTTCCTTTCCCCATTCCCATTGAATAATGGCAACAAATAATGATGCAAAATGACTCTTTTTGCATCATATATCCCCGTTTAGTCATAACAGTGTCATTATATCACCAGTTCTGTTGGTAGGATGCAGGCATTGGGGAGGAATCAGTCTCTCCTGCCTACCTGGTTGCAAGTGCTGATGTCCACACCGCCTTTCAGGTACTCAAGCACCTTGTCAATGTTCCCCGCCCGTGCAGCTCGGAGGAAGCTGGTGTTGCTGTCAGACTGGAAGGAGATGGACAGGATAATGTTAAAATAACATTTTAGCGACATTAAAGCTATACAACGACATTCACTGAGCACTCTGTATTCTCAACACAAAAATTCAGCATCCTATTTCACTCTGAAAACAGCATGACCAGGTCGCAGCCTCACAGAGGGAATTAGCTTGACCCATCTGGATACTTCAGGTCACATCCCATTGTTATTTTCAACTGCCCATACAAATAAAACACACCATTTCTTTAAAAAAATTTTTTTATGAAGAAGAACAAAACTTGCAGCAAAAAAAAGTTTCAGCCACACACTGGGTGTACTCAAGATCAAACTTCAGTTTACTACACTGCTCTCGGAGTTATTGTGTTCAGATACATGGATCACAAAGTGGGCAAAAAGACACGGATACAAATGCAGTAATATCAAAGCAGAAAAATAAAAGAACAAGAGATTCCTGAATGGCTTTTGGGACCCACAATTGAACCCTGCCGACTAAACTGACCAAAGTAGCAACAGTATTTGATTCATTACGTTTCTATAATATTTAAAATATATTACTAAAAGAATATCTGTATTATGCTTTTTTAGAAGGGATGCACCAATCCACTTTTTTCATTTCTGAACCAATTCCAATATTGGAATTTTGACATCTGTCCATCCTGAGACTGTTCCGATACCAGAGCTAATTCTTCTTGAAAATTATTAATCGGGCCGGTAGGCCACAAGTCCAAGTTTTGGCTCCGTTCTTCTTTTTTCTTTTTTTTTTCTGGGTTGCGATTGTCCTGCTCATGCGCACGTGCAGTTTCATGATTGGCCCAGGCTTAGACCCAGCCCAGGTTCGGGCTTTGAGGCGCCTCTTGTTATTATTATTCTTATTGCTGTCGTTGGTATTATGTGTAAGGCTACATGAGGCTGTTGTAAACCATATAGCACTTCTTAAGTAAAAGAGCAGAAATATCCAAAAATAGTGTTTCACTTTTATTTTTGCAACACCAACATAACACCAACACCAACATAAGGCTGAAATTATTTTCAATTATAATGCAAGAACTCAAAATGGTAAAAACAACAGTGCTTCATCTGAACAGCACTTAGCAAGAGAGCTATGCAGTTGTAAGGGTTTCTCTCTCAGCACCAATGTTGTGCACAGAGATCAAGGATTGCGGACTGGACTCAGATGCAAATATGGATCTGGTATTTATTATGCCTCTGTGGCACAGCAGGAAGGCACAGTAAATCGGAATACGAAAGAATACGGAATCGAGGTTCCGGGATCATAATATTAGTAATGTATACCCCAATTCCAATGAAGTTGGGTTGTTGTGTGAAACGTGAACAGAATGCAACGATTTGCAAATCCCATTAACCCACATTTTATTCACAATAGGACACCAACAACATATCAGATGTTTATAAGTGAGACATTTCATGAAAAATATTAGCTCATTTTGAAATTGATGCCAGCAACACATCTCAAAAAAATTGGGACAGGGGCAACAAAAGGCTGGAAAAGTAAGTGGTGCTGATAGAACTGGAGAAACATTTTGCAGCTAATTAGGTTAATTGGCAACAGGTCAGTAATATGACTGGGTATAAAAACAGCAAAAAGAGCATGAGTCTCTCAGAAGTAAAGATGGGCAGAAGTTCACCAATCTGCGAAAAACTGCATCAAAAAATTGGGGAACAATTCCAGAAAAATGTTCCTCAATGTTAAATTGCGAACACTTCTGGCGCTTTCCACTACGTGGTACTGTATCTACAGTACTGTACTCAACTCGCCATTTTTGTTTTTCCATCAGGAAAAAGTACCTAGTACTTGGTACCTGGTACGACCTTTTCTGGTACCCTCTCTCCAGGGGTTCAAAAAAAAGCCAACTGGGTACTAGTAGGTACTAAAATGTGATGTGACAACACCGAAGCCCACTGATTGGTCAGAGAGAATCGTCATTGCAAAAGTCGACCTCGGGACATCTCATTCAAGTTAGAGTGACGAGTCTCAAGATTAGTGGTTATTGAGATCATCGACTTGTATTGTTTTAGGCAACTTTTTTGAGATACTGTGCATTGCTTCACCTTGCAAACACGGTTTTGCTTGTTCACCAAAGCTGCTACGTTCATGAAATATGTTTCTCTTTGCTTGTGACCTGGTTTGTGCTGAAATGAAGTGGCAGTATTGTGTTGCTACCGTTTCTGCTCCCGTTTTAAGGAAATTGCGCAGAAAAATAACTTTACGGGTGTTGACAAATCTTTTTTCTCTTAAATTTATCACAGATGAGATCACGCATCATAAAGTGATGAATTTCTGATTGCCTGCCATCTCCTGCGATTTGCGGATTTGCAACGAGGAACTGTGCTCGGCAATGACCATTTAATTATCTCATGCTGTAAGAATTTGTTTGTTTGCTGTCAAATTTGGAGTGAAATATACATTCGCTCTCCATGCCTTTCACGGATATCACTGCTTTGCGTTGTTAGGTGGTTCGCAGGTGAATCAGACAAGACAATGTCGAACAGAAAATACAATTCAACACTCACCTGTTGTGATTCTGTCTTTGCCATGCCATGTCCCATGTTTTTTGCCCATGCCATGTTTCAAGTTCTGTGCCTGACCTAGTGCCATGATTGTCTGACCCATGTGTTTAGTGACCTCTGCTTATGTCTGACCATTCTCTGATTACGTATTGTGTTTTGGTAATTTAGTTTTTCATGTTTTATTATTTTCCAGATTTTAGTTCATTCATTCATGCATTCATTCATTCATGCCATGTTTCATTTCCATGCTTTGTACTTCGTATTTTCCAGATTTTAGTTCATTCATTCATTCATGCCATGTTTCATTTCCATGCTTTGTACTTTGTATTTTCCAGATTTTAGTTCATTCATTCATTCATTCATGCCATGTTTCATTTCCATGCTTTGTACTTCGTCTTTCCTTGTCTTGTCATTAGTGTATCTTTGCTCACAGTCCCTTGTTTAGCGTGCCACTCCTTTGGGTAATTTATTGGTGTCTGGGTTTCAATCTTCCTTCATTATCTCGTGTTCTTCCTTCCCCTTTTACTATTTTACTAACACATACTAACAGTTTGTTATTTTGGATAAATACTAACCAACACTAACCTTGTATATTTTGACTAACTTACTAACAAGCACTCAGGATTGTATAGCTGCACTTACTAATTGACCAACGATCTCTCAGCATTCAGCCTATTCCAGTCTCCGCCTCTTGTCTCTCCCCAATTATATCTCTTTTCTATGGGTCTCCACAATTGCTTTGTGCTGTTCTTTCTCTCATTATCTATGCATGTAAGCACTCCTTGACTGGAGCTATTTGTCTGTTCATAGGTTTGTCTTGTGATCCCCGTCTGCGTTTTGGCTACAGCCAATTTCTTGTAATTAGTTTGTTCCCAATGTGTCTCTCCATGATTATTGTTCCCATTGATTGCACTTGTGTTACCTTGTCATGTGGTTACCCGGAAATGTATATTAGATGTCAGATCGTTTCACTTCCTTGTCAGATCGTTCTTCCATTGCTTACCTGTGCTATGTTTCTTGCCTGGTATCATTGTGATTTATCTTTCTGACTGGACCGTCCTAGACTTTGAGCTTTGCCCATTCCCCGTACTTTGCCGCATTCCTGTTTATCGAGCCATTTTTGTCTGACTACGATGTTTGTGATTGGTGCCCTGTTTATGATTCTGGATTTAGCCCCTTGGACTTTGATTTTGGATTGCGGACTTTGTACTGTTGCCAGCTCTGTTGAGGGGTTTCCCCCTTCAGAAATAAAGCCTCATTTTTGCATTTTACTGGTGTTTGCTCTTGATTCATTTCCTAAAACCTCACATCACCAGACTTCAGTGCCATAACTTGGTGACGGTAGTGCACGTCCCCTGATTTGAACACACAGATCTTTAACAAAATCAACAGAATAAATGTAAACTTCATATAACTGCAACTACAAAACTCAAAACCAGTGAAGTTGGCACGTTGTGTAAATTGTAAATAAAAACAGAATACAATGATTTGCAAATCCTTTTCAACCTATATTCAATTGAATACACTGCAAAGACAAGTTACTTAATGTTCGAACAGGTAAACTTTGTAATTTTTTGCAAATATTAGCTCATTTGGAATTTGATGCCTGCAACATGTTTCAAAAAAGCTGGCACAAGTGGCAAAAAAGACTGAGAGAGTTGAGGAATGCTCATCAAAAACTTATTTGGAACATCCCACAGGTGAACGGGCTAATTGGGAACAGGTGGGTGCCCTGATTGGGTATATAAGCAGCTTCCCTGAAATGCTCAGTCATTCACAAACAAGGATGGCGTGAGGGTCACCACTTAGTGAACAAATGCGTGAGCTGATTGTCGGTTGACAGTTTAAAAACAACATTCCTCAACGAGCTATTGCAAGAAATTTAGGGATTTCATCATCTACGGTCTGTAATATCGTCAAAAGGTTCAGAGAATCTGGAGAAATCACTGCAAGTAAGCGACAAGGCCGAAAACCAACATTGAATGCCCGTGACCTTTGATCCCTCAGGCGGTACTGCATCAAAAACCGACATCAGTGTGGAAAGGACATCACCACATGGGCTCAGGAACACTTCAGAAAACCACTGTCAGTAACTACAGTTCGTCGCTACATCGGCAAGTACAAGTTAAATGGCTTTCGCTTTGCATTGTAGAGTTTTATCAACAGCACCCAGAAACGCCGCCGGCTTTGCTGGGCCCAAGCTCATCGAAGATGGACTGATGCAAAGTGGAAAAGTGTTCTGTGGTCTGACAAGTCCACATTTCAAATTGTTTTTGGAAACTGTGGACATCGTGTCCTCCGGAGAAAAGAGGAAAAGAACCATCCGGACTGTTATAGGCGCAAAGTTCAAAAGCCAGCGTCTGTGATGGTATGGGGGTGTATTAGTGCCCAAGGCATGGGCAACTTACACAAATGTGAAGGCACCATTAATGCTGAAAGGTACATACAGGTTTGGAGCAACATATGTTGCCATCCAAGCAATGTCTTTTTCATGGACGCCCCTGCTTATTTCAGCAAGACAATGCCAAGCCACATTCTGCACGTGTTACAACAGCATGGCTCCGTAGTAAAAGAGTGCGGATACTAGACTGGCCTGCCAGTAGTCCAGACCTGTCTCCCATTGAAAATGTGTGGCGCATTATGAAGCGTTAAATACGACAACGGAGACCCCGGACTGTTGAACAACTTAAGCTGTACATCAAGCAAGAATGGGAAAGAGTTCCACCTGAAAAGTTCAAAAATTCGTCTCCTCAGTTCCCAAACTTTTACTGAGTGTCGTTAAAAGGAAAGGCGATGTAACACAGTGGTAAAAAGGCCCCTGTGCCAACTTTTTTGCAATGTGTTGCTGCCTTTAAATTCTAAGTTAATGATTATTTGCAAAGAAAATAAAGTTTCTCAGTTTGAACATCAAACATCTTGTCTTTGCAGTGTATTCAATTGAATATAAGTTGAAAAGGATTTGCAAATCATTGTATTCTGTTTTTATCTACGATTTACATAACGTGCCAACTTCACTGGTTTTGGGTTTTGTACATTGTGTTTTGTGTTAAGGATGATGTTGCGGAAGTTTCTTGCTGCACCGCTATGACGACCAGCTACACTGAGGCAGTACTATCCTCTAATGGAAAACGACCCGCCAGAAAAGTACCAGTACCTGGCGGGTGGAGTAGAGAAGAGTAGAGCTGGTACCACGTAGCGGAAAAAGGCCATTAGAATATCCCAACATCTACCAGCACAATATCATCAAAAGTTTCAGAGAATCTGCGCAAGGGACTAGGCCGAAGGTCAATATTGGATACTTGTGATATTTAGGCCATCAGGTGGCACTGCATAAAAAACAAGTCTGATTCTGCGCTGGAATTCACTGCATGGGCTCAGGAACACTTCCAGAAATCACTGTCTGTGAACAGTCTGCCGTGCAATCCACAAATGCAAGTCAAAGCTGCATCATGCAAAGAAAAAGCTAAATGTGAACACAATTCAGAAATGTTGCTGTCTTCATTGGGTTCAAAGCTCATTTAAAATGGACTGACAACAAATGCTCCCATCCAAACAATGTCTGTTTCAGGGCAGGTCTTGCATATTGCAGAAAGACAATGCTGAACCACATACTGCATCCATCAGAACAGCATGGCTTTGCAGTAGAAGAGTCCGGGTGCAGAACTGGCCTGCCTGCAGTCCAGACCTGTCACCAATAGAAAACATTAGGTGCATCATAAAACGAAAAAATCCGGCAAAGAAGACCCAGGACTGTTGAGCTGCTATCGTTCATCAGACATGAGTGGGACAAAATTGCTTTCCCAAAACTCCAGCAATTGGTCTCCTTACTTCCCAGATGTTTGGTAAGCAAAGCCCTGTCCCAACTTTTTTGAGGTTACTTGCTGCCATCAAATTCGAAATGAGCTCACATTTTTCATGAAATGGTAAAATGTCTCACTTTCAACATCTGATGTGTTGTCTGTGTTCTATTGTGAATAAAATATGGGTTTATGAGATTTGCTAATCATTGTATTCTGTTTTTATGCACATTTTACAGAACGTCCAGCCTTCATTGGAATTGGGGGTTTGTACATAGAACTGGGACTACAGCTACAGTACTATGTATTACAAATAAAAAGAAACACGGAATCGAGGTTCCAGGATACAGCGCCCTCAATAATTATTGGCACCCCTGGTTAAGCTGTGTTAAAAGCCTTAAAATAAATTAAATTTTTATTGCAGAACCATATTCTCACACTGAAAATTGTAGAAAAATATCACTTTCAACTCAAGTGAATTATAACAGAAAAAAATCCCTCACTAAGGAATAATAATTTTTCATAAAATCACCTGTTCCACAATTATTGGCACCCCTAAAAATTCCCAGGAAATAAATGTAAGTGAAGTATTTCTGTCATTTCTACAGTAGTTTACAAAGTTGATCAGAGTATCTAGGAACATTTAATTAGTAGTTCATCGCTTCCTGTTTCCCTGGGGTATAAATATGACGTGACACAGAGGCCATTTCTCTTTTCCACTCTTCAACATGGGAAAAATAAAGGAACACACCATTCAAGTAAGGTAGATGTGTGTCAACTTTCACAAGTCAGGCAATGGCTACAAGAAAATAGCCACTCGTCTGCTCCTGCCCATATCTACTGTCAGAGGAATCATTAAGATGTTTTAAACAACTGGAACAGTGGTAAACAAGCCTGGACGAGGACACAAGGTTATTTTGCCACCAGGCACAGGGAGGAGGATGGTAAGAGAAATAGAACGTTGTCCAAAGCTCACTGTCAAAAAATTGCAACAAATGGTAGCATCTTGGGGTCACAAAGTCTCTAAAACAACCATCGGGTGCTATCTACATGCCAACAAGCTGTTTGGGAGGCATGCACGCAAAAAACCTTTTCTCACTCACAATCATAAACACAAACGTCTGGAGTTTGCTAAGCGGTACTGGGATTTCAACTTGGACCGTGTGCTTTGGTCAGATGAGACCAAGATAGAGCTTTTTGGCAACAAATACTCTAAGTGGGTCTGGCGGAACACAAAAGATGAGTATGCAGAAAAGCATCTCATGCCTACTGTGAAGTATGGGGGAGGATCGGTGATGCTGTGGGCCTGTTTCTCGTCCAGAGGCCCTGGGAACCTTGTTAGGGTGCATGGCATCATGAACACTTTGAAATACCAGAACATTTTAAATCAAAATCTGGTGGCCTCTGCCTGAAAGCTGAAGATGGGTCTTTCAGCAAGATAATGACCCCAAATATGTGGCCAAATCTACACAGAAATGGTTCACCAGACAGAGAATCAAGCTCTTCCCATGGCCATCTCAGTCTCCAGACCTCAACCCCATTGAAAACCTGTGGAGTGAGCTGAAGAGGGAAGCGCAGAGGAGAGGTGGCTGGATGATTTAGAGAGATTGTGCAAAGAGGAATGGTCGAAGATCCCTCTTTCTGTATTCTCCCATCTTGTGAAGCATTATAGAAGAAGATTTGGTGCTGTTTTGTTGGCAAAAGGGGGTATTAACATCAGGAGTGCTAATAATTGTGGCACATATGATTTGATAAAAGAATTATTTCTTAATGTGGGATTTTTTTCCCCTCTGAATAAATGCACTTGAATTAAAGGTTGGATTTTCCTCTTTTTCTCATTTTGGTCCTATATTATTCGGAAAAAAACAGAATTTATTAGAAACTAAAGAATACATCTTAAGCACGGGTGCCAATAATTATGGATGGCGCTGTATAAACATCAGGGTATGAATAAAAGTAATTTTGAACAATATTTTAAAAATGTTTTGATTACTTTTTTGGAGATTACTATGTTCCGGATTCGATACTGTAAGTGGTGGTTTACTTGCGCGCTTCATAGACCCTTTAATCTGCATCGCACACTTTTCCCCCTGCTATTAGGCAAGTGTGCCCTTATAATAGCAGTTCACCAAGGCGCACAAGCATCTGGCTTTTAAAGGACAAGGGAGCTGACCTTCTGATTGGCTTATGATTAATTAAGAGATTAAGTACGACCCCTTTGAACCTTGCGCCTTGCATTACACCCTGATAACCAGCCGTTAGTCTATCAAAAATGGATTTGGACATGCCCTAAACGCACTTGCGCCACACGCTTCAGTCTATGTGATTACATCATTAAAATAGGGCCCTTAGTGTCCACCCTTAACTCTGATTATTTTTATGGGAGTATGTTTATCAAGTACATTTGTGATTTCAGAATTAAGAAGTTCATGCATCTTCAACAAAAGGAATTAACTAAAATCTATCCTAGTTGATAGCAATTAAATCATTTAGGGGGAGAAAAGTACAGTGGCCGACAGGTACAAACGCGCTGCATATACAGAAACGAGATGCATATGCATAAACGACGAGATGCAAATACAGAAACGACATGCAAATACAGAAACGACATGCATATACTGAAACGACATGCATGTAAGAAAACAGATGCAGTAGAAAAATGCTGTAAATACAGAAATGCGCTCCGAATAAGAAAACAGATGCAAGAGGAAAACGCTTTAAGTACAGGAACGCGCTGCATTTAAGAAAACATGCAATTAAGAAAGTCACACAACGGATGTTCTCCAGGCCGCGCGTCTTTTTTTTCGTAACCAAGCGAGGCCAGATTTTGCATTTTCTCACGAATATTCATGACGCAGGCGGGCCACGATTTTTTTTCTCTAAATGTTATGTCTATTGCACCTTTTACCTGTTCTCTGATTAGTCAATCGTCTCCAAGGAGACATTGAAACTTATGAATGGGCAAGGTCATGTGGTAGAGTCCCTGACTTACGGTTGCGTATTGCTGCCATTCCTGGAAAAAAACGGGTCTGTAGTGAAAAGTTTCTTGTTATTACAAGATCCTTTTCGTGTTATGACAACATATTTTCACGCTTTAACAAGATATCTTCACGTGATTTCAACGCGAAAACATCACATTACGACTAGAAACTTTTAGCTCATTTACATGGTTTGATTAAGTTCTACTTCTTGCTTGTCTTGAAACATGGCGAGATTATGCTATTATTGAGCACGGTGGGCGATACTGTGATTAGTATGCATACAAGAGGGATTTTAAAATGCTTGGGGCTGTACAGAAGACAGAATGAGCCTGACCCCCTTGAGGTAGCGACGTTTCTGAACATCGGTCAAGCTATCACTAGCTTGGAAAACGACGGTCGTACCGTCACAGCTAATAATAAAATGCGCAAATACAGCAGACATCACGTTAGTAACGTTACGTGATGTACTTGCTGTCAAATAATCGTGACATGGAAAGGTATAACGAGGCTTGTGCATGTGACAGGTAGGGCTTTAGGACCCTGTTAAAAGAAGCATCGCCCGGCACACCGCTGGTGTGAAAACGCGAGTACTCTCGCGGTAGTTCAAAGAAAATCCCATTCTCTCGCGGTAGTTGCTAAAACCGCGTTTGTAAGGAAGTGCGGTAGACAGTCCACGTTGCCGACGCTGGAAACGGGTAGTAAACAAACCATTTAAGCTACAGCAAACGGTTGAAATGTAAGTTCTGTCAACTTATGTTTATTTGTATTTTAATGCATCCAGGAAATGATGTTATGCTTGGTAACTTGTAGTCTGTGTATGTGTTCTTAGACAAAGTCTTGAATTATAAATCCGTCTTGTTAATGATAGGTGGTAGATGCATTGCGTGGAACCGCTATGTAGATGGACTATCCAGCATTGTACATTTTGTTGCATATTGTTTTTCATATGGTATTAATATTTTTTTTGCCGTAAATATTGTGTTTTATAGAGTTCTTATGTGGTAGCAGTAGCGATACCAGCAGGGCCAGTCAGCACTAGGATCAAGGTGAGAATTCCGTTTAAAGTAAAGCTATACATTAAAGGTTATTATTTTAATAGGTTAATTGTATATTAAAGGCTCCTATGTGTGTGACAGATTTTGTGCTAATGCCATCCACTGGCAACCACTGTTTTTCCTACACCTAGAATTACCACAGATAATTTAAGAGGCAGCCTTATTATCAGGTCAAGTATTTAGGGGGGGATTGCGAGTAACGGTGGTTCGCAGTTCAGTAACTGCGGGGTTGTGTGTATTTGGAGTGAACCACCAGTGTGCAGTGAATTATCAGGTTGTTGCCAACCACCAGTGTGCAGTGAATTATCAGGACATTGCGAACCACCAGTGTCAGTGAATTACCAGGTAGTAGTGAATTACTGGTGTGCCGTGACCTGTCAATTTGCAGTGAACCACTGGTGTGCCGTGAATTATCAATTTGCAGTGAACTACCAGTGTGTAGTGTATTATTAAGCTGCAGTGAACCACCTGCCTGTGGTGAATTATCAATCTGCAGTGAATCACTGGGGTGCAATGAATTATTAGGTTGTAATGAAACCCTGACTGTGTAGAGGGATTAAGGTTCCTTCACTGTGCTGTGTTGGGCTCTAGAAGCCCTCTAAAGTGTGAGTTTTACCACTGTGGGTTGGGTTTACCTGAGCATAGTACCTGGTTGTCTCTGCCCTCCTAAACACTTGGGTCCCGGTCATTATTTTACCTCAGTATACATGCTACTGTGCTGGCAGAACTTTTTCATGGATTTTAGTATGTCCCTGTACCCATCATTTTAGAGTGTACTGAATAAATATTGTTTTATTTTTCTATACCTTTGCCTCTGAGTGATCTATTGATTTTGATTGCTTTTGGGGGATTTGTAACGGGGAAACACAGTCTGTTTATAGTTATCACGGGTCACATTTGGCGTAATCGGCAGGATCCCCTATCCAGAGGCTTAGGTATTTCGTGGTGAGGCTTCCAGTCAACAGAACTAGGGATAGTTGGCTGCCTAGGTGTATGAGAAAAAACAGTGGTTGTCAAGAAGAAGACGGAGAGGACGTCAGCTGCCCTGATATTGACACTGGCTTCAGGAAGTGCCATTAGGGGAGGTGTGCAGCAGAGGAAGCAGGCAGCGGTTGGTTTAGTTAAGACTGGTGTTTTCTCTCTGAGTCCACGATGACGACGGAAAATATGGAGGAACAACTGAGAGCGCTGACAGAACTGGTACAACAGCTACAAGCGGAAAATGCAAGACTCAGGGAGGGAGTCGGGGAACCAGCTTTCCCCGTTGGGGGAAGTGAGCGTGTTAATCCTTTGAATGACCCTATGAATAACAGTTCAAATCCTGATTCTTCTATTGCTGTAGCAAATAACCCAGTTGAGCAAGTTTATGTCCAAGCACCTTGAGAGAGGAAGTGTCCCAGGTTTTCAGGAAAATTGTCTCAGGATACTATGTCTGTAGAAGACTGGATAGAAGAGCCACGTAGATCATTGGCTACTTGGCAAATGCCTCCTAAAGAACAAGCCCTATTTTTTTATGATCTTTTCGATGGGGAGGCAAAGTGTGAGATTAAGTTTAGCTCTCCAGAGGAAAGGGATGACCCTGATAAAATTTTTTCCATCTTAAATGAGAACTTTGGTTGTGCACAGTCCTACGTGGTGTTACAAAAACAGTTTTTCCAGCGTTGGCAACATGAAGGGGAGTCTATTAGACAGTACTCCCATGCCTTATCTGAGTTAATGGAACAACTCAAAGGTAGAGATCCCCGTGGGGTGTCGAACCCTGATTTAGTTACTCGCGACTAATTCATAGAGAATGTAGGTGATGACATGTTACATAAAGAGATGGTGCGTCTAGTAAGGACAACCCCTAGAATCACCTTTCGTTAGATTCGTAATGAAGCTGTTAAGTGGGGAGGGCAGGAAGTTGCGCTTTAGTACACCTCGAGCCCGGGCGTACTCTTGTGAGTCCCAGGTAGACATGAGGGAAGACGTGGGTGTTGATTCTAATGCTGTTTATGCTAGGCCTCAGGATGAGCTACAGGAACTGAAGGAGGGCCTCAGTAAGCAGCAGATCCAGCGAGATGCTATCATGAAGCCCTTGGGCGCAGTATCAGTTGCCGCTCCAAATGTTCTGCATGCTGGTGCCACCAATAGCATAAAACCTTATCGCTTCCAGGCTGATGGAAAACCAATATGTATGCGCTGTAATGAGAGCCGCCATATAGCTAGGTTTTGCAGAGTCCAGATGCGTGAGGGGAGTAAGAGGGAGGAGCAAGAGTTGTCTGCCCAGGGCCATCAGGTGGGGGCAGCAGTGAATTCCACAGAGCAGCAGGTAAACTAGCGCCCTCTGGTGTTGGGAGTCCGACACCAGAAGGGGATAATTTGGACTCAATCAAGGCAGTTGCAAGTACATCCCAGCTTATAGGAAAGTGTCCAGTGGTGGTGGTTTGGCTCGGAGGTATACCCGTTTCGGGTCTTCTAGACACAGGATCAATGGTAACAACTATCACTAAAGCATTCTTTGAGCAGTTCCTCCAACCCCAGACCCAAGAACCCCTAAAGCCCTGCAGCTGGTTGCGGCTTAAGGCCGCTAATGGGCTTGAGAACCCATACCTTGGATATTTGGAGTTGGATTTGGAAGTGCTCAGCAAAGTTCTCCCTAACATAGGTGTGCTCGTCGTCAAGGATCTTCCAGACACAGCCTTTAAACATCAAAAAGAAGCGGTGCCGGGCCTGCTTGGCATGAATGTTATCAGTGGTTGTTATCAAGAATTGTTCCGACAGCATGGTGACAATCTCTTTCACTTCCTTCCTGCCCAGCCAATAGGCAAGGGGTGGACACGAGCAATGGCAGAGTACCAGAGCCTAGAAAGGATTGCAGAGACAGGATACCTTGGCAAGGCAGCTGTTCAGCTAGGGACAGCTGTGAGGATACCAGCTGGTTCGCTGCAGTTTGTTTCCTCTTCTTGCAATCAGGGTTTCAGGCCGGCGCTGACCTCAGCATTTCTTGAGCCACTTTTCTATGGGAAAGGTAAACTTCCATCCAACCTCTTGATCCCCAGTGCGCTCCTCTCCTTCTCTCAAGGCCTGGTTAGTGTATCAGTGGTCAATGTAGGGGAACATGATCAGTGGCTTCAACCCAGAACAAAATTGGGTACCCTGCACCTAGTGGATGAGAAAAATTCAAAGCACCCTGTTTGTATTGAAGAGCACTGGGAGGAACAGGAGCGAGTGGCAATAGTGCAATCGGTGGATGGGGGGGTTTCTACAGCTTCAACATTTTTTGACCTCCCTGCCTTACAGTGGCCCACCCTGTCCCTAGAGGAACAACAGCAGGCCCGGGCGCTCCTTGAAAAGTATAGGGATGCTTTCAGTCAATATGAAGGAGACTTAGGCTGTACCACCTTAGTCCAGCGTGAAATACCGTTGGTGGACGATGCGCCAATACGCCAAAGGTACAGACGACTGCCCCCTTCCCAGTTCTCTCAGGTCAAAACACACATCCAGGAATTATTAGACAGAGATGTGGTTAGGCCAAGCTGCAGCCCATATGCTTCACCCATCATAATCGTTCAAAAGAAGGATGGCATTATTCGTCTCTGTGTGGATTATCGACAGCTTAATTCTAAAACTAGAAAAGACGCTTACCAATTGCCACAGATTGAGGAATCTTTAGACGCCTTAACTGGCGCAAGATGGTTCTCCACCTTGGACATGGCCCGTGGTTACAACTAAGTACTTGTGGCCGAGAAAGATAAAGAAAAGACTGCCTTTTGCACCCCATTTGGCCTCTTTGAATTCAATCGCATGCTGTTTGGGCTTTGTAATGCTCCAAACACTTTCCAGCGCCTTATGGAGCGGATTTTTGGGGACCAGAGCTTTAACTCACTCTTGCTCAACCTTGATGATATAGTGATATTTTCATCATCGTTCGAGCAGCATCTACAACGCTTGGAAGTGGTCCTTGACAGACTTCGGAAACATAACTTAAAGTTGAAGTTGACCAAGTGTCATTTCTTTCAGAGGGAGGTCAAGTACTTGGGCCATGTGATTTCGGCGGATGGGGTTGCTACTGACTTAGACAAGATCAGTGCAGTGGCAGAGTGGAAGAGGCCCACCAACACTACGGAGCTTCGTTCATTCTTGGGGTTTGCCTCCTATTATCGCTGATTTGTGGAGGGCTTTGCCAAGCATGCAGCCTCCCTTTCATAAGCTGGTTGGAGAACTGCAGGGCCGCCGAAAGAACCTGGGTCCAAAAATCAATAGTAAGCTCGACAAGAGATGGGACGACGAGTGTGAACAAGCTTTTATAACTCTTAAAAACAAACTAATCAGTGCCCCCGTGTTGGGGTACGCGGATTTCGCACAGCCATTCATTAATGATATTGATGCCAGCCATCAATGGCTGGGTGCTGTCCTATCTCAAGAAAATGAAGGGAAGCTAAGGCTAGTCACGTTTGCAAGCAGAGGGTTACGCCCAACAGAAAGAAACATGTCCAACTATAGTTCCATGAAGTTGGAATTTCTTGCCATGAAGTGGGCGGTGACAGAAAAATTTAGAGAGTATTTGATTGGGGCCAAATTTACTGTCTATACAGACAATAATCCCTTGAGCTACTTAAAGACAGCCAGGCTCACTGCAGTGGAACAACGCTGGGCATCCCAGTTGGCGGTTTTCGACATTGAGGTCAAGTATCCACCTGGCACAGCAAATCGTAACGCCGATGCCCTGTCACGCCTCCCAGTCCAACCCTAGACCCTGGAGACCATCGCAGCAGTTACTCCAGGCATCACCGTCCCAGCCCCAGTGGACAGACTATGCCCCTCTACTGCCACCACCTCAACAGTGGATGCTATTCCAGTGCGACAAAAGGCTGACTTAAAAGCACTCCAAGCCGCAGACCCAGTCATTGGGGCATTTGGGCGCTACTGGAGAAGGGGACGTGCTCCTACACTAAAAGAGAGGACAGCAGAGGCAGAGGGCGTTCTGGAAATAGTCCGTCAGTGGAAAAGGATCAGAGAGCGGAAGGCCGTCCTTTATAGGGAGGTCCAGTTACCTCCTGGACGGGAAATGGTGCATCAACTTCTTCTGCCTGACATTCTAAAGGTTGAAGTACTGACAAGCCTCCACAACCATCATGGCCACCAAGGCACGGAGAGAACAACACACTTGATTAGGGAGAGATGCTACTGGCCCAACATGCGACGAGACATCGATAAGTGGTGTAAAGCGTGTGAACGATGTGTCGTGGCCAAGGCAGTACAACCTTCAGTGAGGACCTTCATGGGCCACCTTTTGGCCTCCAGACCTTTATAGATAGTGGCTATTGACTTCACCACTCAGGACAAGGCCAGTAATGGCAGAGAAAATGTTCTGGTCATAACGGACGTCTTCTCCAAGTTTACCCAAGCCTATCAAACTGCTGACCAAAAAGCTAGTAGAGTAGTCACAGTCCTCACGGAGAGATGGTTCTACTCGTACGGGGTGCCGAGAAGAATACACTCAGACCAAGGCAGAAACTTTGAGGGGAACTTCTAAAGCGCCTCTGTCAATTGTATGGGATAGAGAAAAGTAGGACTACTCCCTATCATCCTGAAGGGAATGGGCAGTGCGAACGATTTAATAGAACACTTCACGACCTCCTACGCACACTCCCAGCAGATAAGAGGAGAAAATGGCCCCAACTCCTCCCCCAGCTGTTGTTTGCTTACAACACGACAGTTCATCAGTCCACAGGCCACTCTCCGTACGAGCTTATATTTGGCCAAAAGCCCCAACTGCCTGTGGACCTCCTTCTGGGAGTGGGAGATGAGGAACCAGTACTGGGAATGACAGAGGACTGGGTGACAAAACATCAAGATAACCTAGCCTCGGTGTACTCCAGGGCCAGGAAACAGCTTGAAATGGAAGCTAGCTCTCGAGAGTGACACAACCCAGCCGCCCCCTCCATTCTCCCCAACGGCACTTTAGTGTACCGGAAGAACCATCTGCCAGGACGTCACAAAATCCAGGACGTATGGGAGTCTACCATGTTTGAAGTGATGGAGTGTCTGGACGACATTGAAAACGTGTATAAAATCAAACCAAGAGATGCTTCAGCACCAAGTAAAAATATTCATCGCTCGGAGCTGCGGCCCATTCCTATAGGGGCAGCCCACAGAGCCTCAATACTCATTGAGGCCCCCACTCAAACGCTAATCATTTCACAGCCTTACTGTTTGGACGAAAAGGATGATGACGATGGCGGTACTGCCTCAGGATTTATTTGGTTACCTAGACAAGGGAACGGAGACATCAGAACTACTGCTGGACAGGAGGCAAGTACGGATCTTACACCTTGCCCAGCTTCCTAGTTCCAGGTGCCCACCAGTGCTTGCAGTATATTAGCTACTGCCTGAATTATAGTCTGGCTATTCCCCTCCTGGGGGCGGGCTTCTGACTGTGGCAGATGAAAGGGATTGGAATAGCAGCCTGCTGTTGCCCTAGTTGACCGTCTAAGGCCAGTTTCAGGAGGCCCCAAGATCTGCTGCTGAGTCTCAGACCTAGACGGCCTCTCATAGCTTAGGGGTGTCTCAACTAGCTCGCTTGGGGGCTCTTCTAATGATTTGGGGTCTGAAACTGATTGGGGTCCCTGAGGTTGGTCCAATGCCATCTCGGAGGTTGGAATATTCCTAGCTGGTGTTAGTGTGACACCGGGACAGTGACCTTCTAAAGTGGGGGTGTATGTGACAGGTAGGGCTTTAGGACCCTGTTAAAAGAAGTATCGCCCGGCTCGCCGCTGGCGTGAAAACGCGAGTACTCTCGCGGTAGTTCAAAGAAAATCCCATTCTCTCGCGGTAGTTGCTAAAACTACGTTTTACCGCGTTTGTAAGGAAGTGCGATAGACAGTCCACGTTGCCGACGCTGGAAACGGGTAGCAAACGAACCATTTAAGCTACAGCAAACGGTTGAAATGTAAGTTCTGTCAACTTATGTTTATTAGTATTTTAATGCATCCAGGAAGTGATGTTATGCTTGGTAACTTGTAGTCTGTGTATGTGTTCTTAGACAAAGTCTTGAATTATAAATCCGTCTTGTTAATGATAGGTGGTAGATGCATTGCATGGAACCGCTATGTAGATGGACTATCCAGCATTGTACATTTTGTTGCATATTGTTTTTCATATGGTATTAATCTTTTTTTTTTGCCGTAAATATTATGTTTTTATAGAGTTCTTATGTGGTAGCAGTAGTGTTATCAGCAGGGCCAGTCAGCACTAGGATCAAGGTGAGAATTCCGTTTAAAGTAAAGCTATACATTAAAGGTTATTATTTTAATAGGTTAATTGTATATTAGAGGCTCCTATGTGTGTGACAGATTTTGTGCTATGCCATCCACTGGCAACCATTGTTTTTCCCTACACCTAGAATTACCACAGATAATTTAAGAGGCAGCCTTATTATCGGGTCTAGTATTTGGGGGGGGATCGCGAGTAACGGTGGTTCACAGTTCAGTAACTGCGGGGTTGTGTGTATTTGGTGTGAACCACCAGTGTGCAGTGAATTATCAGGTTGTTGCGAACCACCAGAGTGCAGTGAATTATCAGGTTGTGGTGAACCACTAGTGTGCAGTGAATTGTCAGATTGTTGTGAACCACCAGTGTCAGTGAATTACCAGGTAGTAGTGAACTACTGGTGTGCTGTGACCTGTCAATTTGCAGTGAACCACTGGTGTGCCGTGAACTACCAGTGTGTAGTGTATTATAAAGCTGCAGTGAACCACCTGCATGTGGTGAATTATCAAGTTGCAGTGAATCACTGGGGTGCAATGAATTATTAGGTTGTAATGAAACCCTGACTGTGTAGAGGGATTAAGGTTCCTTCACTGTGCTGTGTAGGGCTCTAGAAGCCCTCTAAAGTGTGAGTTTTACCACTGTGGGTTGGGTTTACCTGTGCATAGTACCTGGTTGTCTCTGCCCTCCTAAATACTTGGGTCCTGGTCATTATTTTACCTCAGTATACATGCTACTGTGCTGGCAGAACTTTGTCATGGATTTTAGTATGTCCCTGTACCCATCATTTTAGAATGTACTGAATAAATATTGTTTTATTTTCCTATACCTTTGCCTCTGAGTGATCTATTGATTTTGATTGCTTTTGGGGGATTTGTAACGGGGAAACACAGTCTGTTTATAGTTATCACGGGTCACATTCAACAAAAATGAATGTGTACTTTGTTCAGAAAAATACGCAAGCAAACTTGAATAATTTGCGATAATAATCAATTGTGATTGATTAGTGAAAAAATAAATACATACTAAACAGGATAGGAAGTTGGTAGTTTGGCCAAGGTGATGGGTTAAATGCAGCGCGTTCCTGTACTTAAAGCATTTTCCTCTTGCATCCGTTTTCTTATTCGGAGCGTGTTTCTGTATTTACAACGTTTTTCTTTTGCATCTGTTTTCTTCTATGCATGTCGTTTCTGTATTTGCACGCCGTTTCTGTATTTGCATCTCGTTTTTTTATATGGAGCGCGTCGTTTATGTATATGCATCTCGTTTCTGTATATGCAGCGCGTTTGTACCTGTCGGCCACCGTAAAATCATTTAGGGGGAGAAAAGGGCATTAAAAATTTTCAGACAAAATGCAACAAAGTTATCACTTAAATATTAAAATAAACTTATAAATAAATTCCTATCATTGAAAGAGGAACAATTAAGCCAGTTGCTTTTGAAGTCACCTAAGCTAATATATTTATTGTGCCTCTTAAGAGATTAAATAGTTGACAAAATAGATGGTATGTAGTCGACTGCAGCTGAGGGAGGCCTATAAATGTTACCAATCATTACATATTTGCCAACACAAAGAATAATGTAAATGAAAAGACATTAAAAATTAACTGACTCTACACCAGGGTGACACATGCAGAGACACGAATTGCACCAAAAAATGTGGTCGCACCACCTCCTCTAGAAGGCTTTTCCAATCCATACAAAACAAAATAATCCATTTTGATTTCACTGCCAGTGATTTTATTATGAAGCAATGTTTTAGAAGTACTGATAATATGAGGCTCTGAGATCTATTTTTGAAACAGTTCTCTTTATATTAAGATTAATTACCTTTAAACTTATAGCTGATTCAGTTGTACTTCGGATGAAAATAAAAACATCAGGTCACTGAGAGAAGAGAGAAAACATAACGCGATGCTGAATACCCCTCGGCCCGGACACAATTTCCTGCCTGATGGCGAAGCCCCGCAACACACGGAAAATCCGCACCGTCCAGTGGAGTTGCTCATTTATGGACGTATCTGGTCTGCTGGCTTGTGGGCGTATCAGACAATATGTCATCAAATACAATCCATTCCCGCTGGATTTAGATTTTTATGCTGTTGTTATAAATACAGAGTTGATAGGTTTAACAATATAGTAATGTAACTGTGACAGCCTGATGCATTTAAATTAATCATGTCAGACACCCTGAAAAGATACGTTCATGTCACCTAGTTGTAAATCCTTGTTTACGATACCAAGCCACGAAGCTCAAAACGTCACTTACCATGTTAAATTGAACAGTAATGGAACGTTGGAATTATGATAAGAAGATACAAATCGCTATTTCACTTAACTACAGCTGAACGTTTGCCCTGATAAAAAGTTCCCCTGCTCATTTGCAAGCGAAAGAGACTGGTTCACGCAGCACGGGAACCATATTCACTTCAATCTGGCTTGAAAATTTCATCTTCGTCCCCTCCCACTTTCCCTCACCGGAGCCCGGCTCATATCGGATGGTAGCCCAGAATGCATCGCGCATCAAAACGCACGCATGTCATAGAAAATGAATGGGATGCGGAGGAGTGCGGAGATTTCCCGTGTGGAGTGGGGCTTCACCGTCAACATCATAGCGTTAAGGTCAAAGGTCAAATCCAGGAAAAAAGGTAATATTGCTCATCTGTGTGTCACAGTGAGCTACCATACCAAATTTGGTGAAGCTGCGATCAGTAGTTGCTGAGTACTGACCCATATAAGATTTCCTGCCTTACGGTCACAGCGCAAAGGTCAAAGGTGAAATCCAGCAAAAAAACATGACATTGCACATATGTGTGTGACGGTGAGTTACCATACCAAATTTGGTGAAGCTGCGATAATTAGTTGCCGAATACTGACCTGGACAAGATTTCCAGGGTCAAGGTCACAGCGCTAAGGTCAAAAGTCAAATCCAGCAAAAAACCTGACATTGCACATCTATAGGTCATAGTGAGTTACCAAACCAAATTTGGTGAAGCTGCAAGAATTAGTTGCCGAGTACTGACCCGGAAAAGATTTCCAGGGTCAAGGTCACAGCGCTAAGGTCAAAAGTCAAATCCAGCGAAAAACCTGACATTGCACATCTATGGGTCATAGTGAGTTACCATACCAAATTTGGTGAAGCTGCGATCATTCAGGGTGCGTGCTACCCGCTCGCCACGTCGCCATTGGCGAAGTGGTATGGCATGTGGCGATCGAAAATTGGCCTCAAAGCGCCACGTTGGCAAAAGCCTAATGGAGAGAGTGGCAAAGTAATAACCTCAGGTTTTGCGCCAAGGCTGCCTGATGCCTACATCAAGTCCAATCGCCCATTCACCACCGGCACTCGCTATCATATTTGGTTTATACATGGTTCATACTTAATTTTCATACATTAGTCATAAATTATCTTTATAACGTTCATTCCGATCGCACTGATTGGCTGACGATTCATCATTCCATTCGGGACTTTACCATGTTGTAGTTCACGTGTCGGAAAAGTAATTCCAGGTTAGGAACCTCACTCACCTCCAGCAAATGAAAAACAAAGCGAGTGATTTGAGATTGAGCGCCTCAATTATACAAAACCCAAAACCAGTGAAGTTGGCACGTTATGTAAATCGTAGATAAAAACAGAATACAATGATTTGCAAATCGTTTTCAACTTATATTCAATTGAATACACTGCAAAGACAAGATATTTAATGTTCAAACAGAGAAACTTTATTTTTTTTTGCAAATAATCATTAACTTAGAATTTAAAGGCAGCAAGACATTGCAAAAACGTTGGCACAGGGGCCTTTTCACCACTGTGTTACATCGCCTTTCCTTTTAACGACACTCAGTAAACGTTTGGGAACTGAGGAGACCAATTTTTGAGGCTTTTCAGGAGGAACTCTTTCCCATTCTTGCTTGATGTACAGCTTAAGTTGTTCAACAGCCCAGGGTCTCCGTTGTCGTATTTTATGCTTCATAATGCGCCACACAATTTCAATGGGAGACAGGTCTGGACAACAGGCAGGCCAGTCTAGTACCCGCACTCTTTTACTACGGAGCCATGCTGTTGTAACACATGCAGAATGTGGCTTGGCATTGTCTTGCTGAAATAAGCAGGGGCGTCCATGAAAAAGACGTTGCTTGGATGGCAACATATGTTGCTCCAAAACCTGTATGTACCTTTCAGCATTAATGGTGCCTTCACATATGTGTAAGTTGCCCATGCCTTGGGCATTAACACACCCCCATACCATCACAGATGCTGGCTTTTGAACTTTGCGCCTATAATAGTGCGGATGGTTCTTTTCCTCTTTGGTACAGAGGACAAGACGTCCACAGTTTCCAAAGACAATTTGAAATGTGGACTCGTCAGACCACAGAACACTTTTCCACTTTGCATCAGTCCATCTTCGATGAGCCTGGGCCCAGCGAAGCCGGCGGCGTTTCTGGGTGCTGTTGATAAATGGCTTTCGCTTTGCATTGTAGTTTTAACTTGCACTTGCAGATGTAGCGACGAACTGCAGTTACGGACAGTGGGTTTCTGAAGTGTTCCAGAGCCCATGTGGTGATGTCCTTTCCACGCTGATGTCGGTTTTTGATGCAGTACCGCCTGAGGGATCGAAGGTTACGGGCATTCAATGTTGGTTCTCGGCCTTGTCGCTTACTTGCAGTGATTTCTCCAGATTCTCTGAACCTTTTGACGATATTACAGACCTTAGATGATGAAATCCCTAAATTTCTTGCAATAGCTTGTTGAGGAATGTTGTTTTTAAACAATGTTCGACAATCAGCTCACGCATTTTGTTCGCCAAGTGGTGACCCTCGCCCCATCCTTGTTTGTGAATGACTGAGCATTTCAGGGAAGCTGCTTTTATACCCAATCATGGCACCCACCTGTTCCCAATTAGCCCGTTCACCGGCGGGATGTTCCGAATAAGTGTTTGATGAGCATTCCTCAACTCTCTGTCTTTTTTACCACTCGTGCCAGCTTTTTTGAAACATGTTGCAGGCATCAAATTCCAAATGAGCTAATATTTGCAAAAAATTACAAAGTTTACCTGTTCGAACATTAAGTAACTTGTCTTTGCAGTGTATTCAATTGAATATAGGTTGAAAAGGATTTGCAAATCATTGTACTCTGTTTTTATTTACGATTTACACAACGTGCCAACGTCACTGGTTTTGGGTTTTGTATTAAATCTCACGGGACAGCCACAGATAAGCTAAGTAAGCATGCTATGGGGTTTTTCTTGCTGAACTAACCCTCGTTAAAGCAGCGCATTAATGTCAGTGGGACAAGATCAGCACTGAAATGTGCGCTATTTCGAGCTCAGTTCTGTCGTGCAAAGGAAAAGGGCTTAAATTCATTAATGATCAATAATGATTATTTGTATAGGCTGTGAAAATAATGGGTTGTGTTCACCGTAACGACGAGAAATCACGTTACATAACTTGGGGTTCTTTAGCTTTGTTTTGATGCCCTTAAAATACAATGCTGAGCCATGCATGAAGTTTTTCATGCATTTCATTTTTCAGCACTGATATTAAGGTGCGTTGCCTTAGTATTTTATTGGCCTATCACATGGGCTACTTTACACAAGCAGTCCACCCGCAATCGTCATAGAGCAACCTTGTAACTAAATAAATTGCAAACTTGTGGTTGACATCCCAGCTATTCGTCAGAAAAGCCCAGTATTCTAAACGCCGCTACCCAGTCACAGGTCATTAAAAGCAGAAAATAGATTTACAATTTAGTCGGTAACATAGCAGTGATTATTAGCTTGAGCGAGCCAACGCACTGTATACTAGTGGCAGAACTGGACAACTCTTCAGAACAGTTCAGTACAACCAGGACAAACAATTAGTCGACTACCCGGGTAACTGTTCGTAGCTTAGTATACAACAATGATTGCATTTTTCGCGACTTTAAAATGACATAATGCCTGAGTCATTCTCAGCTGAATTCCAAGCAGCCGACTGCATGCCTCTGATGTTGAGACAGAAGGACACTTAAACAATCATACTGATTGTTTGCTTTAAGTTAAATCCAAAACATGATCGAGCCTCTGGGCTCTACATTATTAGCTATTGCTTTCAGAAACAAATCCATAACGCGAGTTGGCTACTACAAACTGTGCTGTCGTCAAAATGATAATCATCCTCGTTTTGCTTCATGGCGAATGATGCATCTAGACATATTACACCAAAAAACTAAGCTAAGAAGTACATACAACATCGACCTTTATCACGTAATACAGTTGAATCCGAAAACTTCCACCGATTTTTCGTCAAACCTATGGCATTATTTCCCTCATATTGGCATACGTTTGTCTATAACACATTTTTTCCACAACTAGTTTGTTATTCAGGTAAAATTTTATCTAGATGGCAATCATGTTCAAACCTGAACATATTGCACTCTGAGAAAATGGAATTTACATAATGTTAATATTCACATTTCTTGTTACTTCAATCTGACATTTCTTAGGAGTTTTAGTAAAATAATTCTGACAAACAATTATTATTACCAATTGGAAGAAGGTAAGTGCTTAATTGAGTGTGGGTTCATGGCATTAAAGTCATATTTTACAGTAGGAGCCCAAGTAAGGTTGCATCCTGTTGTGTTGATGTGAATTCATAGTGGCTGCATGGGATAACTTTCAATCTATTCCACACCCTGAATTACAAAGCATGCCCGAGTTGGATCTGTTGTTGTTGTAATACATGAAATAATCACTTGGCCACAAGTGGGGATTACAAAATGACAATCTTTAGCATGGTAAGCT
This sequence comes from Gymnothorax reevesii, assembly GCA_029721435.1. NCBI lineage: Eukaryota > Metazoa > Chordata > Actinopteri > Anguilliformes > Muraenidae > Gymnothorax > Gymnothorax reevesii. The sequence goes on from CM056579.1 coordinate 68,141,756, forward strand.
GGCCGTATCAAGTTTGTAATTCAACTATGTGTCATCAAAGTGATATTGGACTTCTGTCGATCAGGTTCCCATTTGTCTAAAGTAGCAGCCAGATAATTGGACTGGAGGATGGCCTTAATAGTTAATACTTACCCGGCACTCTGTTGGCACCTGAACCAGCTCTCTGTCACCACAATATTGTTATACCATGTGACTTTGTGCAGTTCGTTGTAAAGTTTTGGTGGGTGTTAGTTATACAAGTTACTATTTTTCACTGAAAAATATGCAGCAATTCCATTTTCTGAACAACTTTCTGTTTTATTCTTTTCATCTCCAGTAGCATGCAAATTACATTACAGCGGCAGGAAAGCCAACACCGACAGAGGTCAGGATACTAGTACAGTGCTCTGTCACCACAAAATTTGAACAGGGTTGTCCCTATCTGTTCAAAAATGTGTAATGGATTTCCGTCCGTGTTTGAATTTTAATCACAGTTTAAAATTAAAAATGCGATTTTTAATGCATTTTACAGCCTGGACAAATTTTATTGGAACTCTATTTGAAAATTTCTTGTGACTGCCAGTAACCCATCCTGATAGGAAAAAACCTGGCCAGAACACTATAGTACAGGTGTCCCTCACAAGATGATGCATACCTACTAGTCTCTGGATGTCTGTGCTCTTATTCTGTGACTGTGTACGCACACTGAATGACTGAATCCAAGTCTTCTAAGGTTTCTAACTAAAATTTAAGGCAAAATGTGTGGCTAAATGATTTTCTGTGTGGCTAATTGAACTTTGGGGTGATTAGCCACTGTGGCTAAGAGAAATTTTCTGCCAGCACGCACCCTGATCATTAGTTGCAGAGTACTGGCCCGGACAAAATCATGGACGGACGGCGGTGACGACAATACTCCTCTGGGTCGGAGTCAGCCGAGGGGTAAAAAACAGAATAGGGAGGTGGGGTGATGAGAGTGGGGAGTGAGAACAAGTAGCAGGAATGAAAGATAAATGAATAGGCCACACAAACACACATACACTCAAATGAAAACATAAAAGAAGTGCCAGGTTAAATGAAATAGAGCAAATAGCCACAAGCTGAAACTGCAGCATAGTCTACATAAAATAAATAGCCCCCCTCTTGTGTTTTCTTAAGTGAAATAAAATAAATTATCCAAAAATCAGATATTCAAAATAAGAGAGAGAGGGTGCAAGTGTTAAAGAAATAGGGCCATATCATTACATCTACAGGCAGAAGTGAGCAAAAATTTACTATTTTAACTATTTAGCAGTTTAACAGCTGTGGTTTTATAACAATGGTTAGCTTATGACATCATTGCGGAAGTTTGAACTCGAACCCACACCATTGACATTATAAGTGTAAAATTTCAGGGCAAACAATGGCTCACACCATGGATCATCACGCAGAGTAGTAGGTTAACCAACATACCTTCTTTTCAAGAATTATTATTTGCAAGCAACTAAGAAAAATTATAAAATGAAGTCACTGAGCTAAAGTAATGTTGGGCAATGTCCCAGTTATGTGGCATAATCCAGAGGAGAAAACTTAATATCAGTCAATCAGCCCTTTTTGAGTCTTCGCACTCATTTTGTCAGGTTGTCAACATTATCTTGATTATAGCTCACCCAGTGTTTGAGCTCTGAAATCTGCTCACCCAGTGACAATAAGGATCCTTGAATGCTGCTTAGACTAGTTTGAACTGTCTCAATGTCTGTGTCAAAATGAACCATTAGATCAACTTTGATTCATTGAATTGGTGTCCCAAATTCATTGGTAGGGAAACCATGGCCTGATCCATAGCGGAAAGCAAATATTTTTTTTTCTGCACAAGAAATACTTAGCAGAACAGAGCAAATTATAGGAGGTAGATCAACCTTGAGCAATTAGAAATATATGTAGATCAGCTGATGAAAGTAGTAATGACAGGGCTATTTAAAGGTAGCGGGCCGAGACCTGTTGTATGCGCTTAGGCTACAGCATCCATCTTGCAAGATTTCTTGCAAGAAATAAACCCTTGTTTTGCATTCACTTGCCTAGATTATTGCGATACTCTACTCTCTTAACTGGATTACCTAAAAACTATTGATAGGCTGCAATGTGTATGAAATACAGCGGGCAGAATTTTAACAACAACCAGAAGAACATTTGACACCACTTCCCTGACTCCCTGTATTGTTGGTTTGATTTTTAAATGTCTTTTTCAAGCCCAAAATGGTTCAGCATCTTCATACCTCAGTGAGTGCCTAACTAAGTATGCGCCAAACCGTTCGGTTGTCTTCTGCTGGCTTGCTCAGCGTACCTATAATGAATTACAAAAGCATAATTTTAAATATATACTTCGCAAAATCCTGCAAAATACACACCCCAATTCCAATGAAGTTGGAACGAGTAAAACGTGAATAAAACCCGAAGACACAAGGATTTTGCAAATCCTTTTTCAACCTATATTCACTTGAGTATAGTACAAAGACAAGATGTTTAAGGTTCAAACTGATAAACTTCATAGTTTTCACTCATTTTGAATTTGATGCCTGCAAGACATTCCAAAAAAGCAGGAACAGGGCCAACAAAAGACTGGGAAAGTTGAAGAAAGCTGAAAAAACACCTGTTTGTAACATTCCTCAGGTGACCAGGTTAAAAGGAGCATCCCTGTAAGACTCAGTCATTCACAAGCCAGGATGAGGCAAGGTTCACCACTTTGTGAACAACTGCGCGAGTAAATAGTCCAACAGTTTAAGAACAACATTTCTCAATGTGCAAATTGCAAAGAATTTTGGGATTTCACCACCTACAGTCCATAGTATTATCAAAAGATTCAGAGAATCCAGTGAAATCTCTACATGTAAGCAGCAAGGCCGAAAACCAACATTGAGGGACCGATGGTCCATAAATCATATGTGAAATAGGTGTGGTAGTTATTCCTCAAAGGGTCTTTTCACCTTTAATTTTGAGCATAAACATGAGGGTTGTAGTTCACAACCATATGACTGAAAAAACATAAACTAGAAGAATTAAGAATTAAATTTTAGGGTTTACAATGGTCGGTTGATGCAAGTGTTTGTACGAAGATGTTATCCGTGTCGAATCATCCTGGTTTTTTCATTGACTGTTGGCCATACCCTACGGCAAATTTCAGTAAATTCCCTTAAAACGACACCACATTGAAAGAACAGCAGGCATACACTTTACAGTCTACAGAGATGAGCAGAAAAAAAATTCTTACCTTTGATATTTTGCAATAAAAAAATTGCTCGAGGGTAAATCTGCGCTCGCTATTGTTAGCCCAATGTGTTCGCGTTATAACGAAACTAGATCTGCCGGAATCCTAGCATGTTCTTACCCAGGGCATTGCTTCAAATATCTCAGCTCCGTAGCATTCCGTCTCCTTGCAATGTATTATTTTTTCTGAGATCGGCTTGTGATGCTGTCAGGAAGACTATACCGGTAGGAATTGGATTGTATGAGTCCTGATGATTCTAACGAACTCTAAACCACTTTTATGGCAGAAACCTAGCCTGAGCTACAGCCTTGCGTTCCAAATGCGTCAAACTGAGCCCATGGGACATAATGAATGTTCTTCAATAGCGCGACAATATAAAAGCATAACTAGTTAGTTTGAGGTATTGTCCGAATAATTATCCGCTAAATATTCAACATTCATTTTCAAAGTCGTTTCCTGACAGAATCTTTGCACTATTCCGCACAAATACTGAGTCTACAACAGTACAGTAGCCTACGTATTTTCCTTACCCATTCTTTGAATGGGCAATTTCACCATAGGCTGTTGTCGATTGGCGCAGCCTATTGGATAAAATGCTGTGCTGCTGAAAGGAAATTGTGAAGGTACGATTCCTGATCAGGGTACTTTTATTTATTTATTTATTTATTTATTTAGGAAATAATTGCAGTTGCCGTTTACAAATAATATCTGGGGTTTTTGTTATTCTTACTTTTCTTCAACATATTTTCCCATTGCCTTTGTATTTATCATTTTACTTATTTGTTTTGTTTTTTAATAAATATCAAACTTAATTTTCATTGTATGTATTATCTTTGAATGGGAAATTGCATAGGCAACAAAACTGGCAGAAATAAAAATAATTTTTTTTATTCTGAAAATTAAATAATGTGTTTGGTTGGAATGGATGCCTGTAGTGATATATAAGTGAAATTTAATGGGTTTTACAGCTTGGTATGTAAGAAATCTGAAATGGAACACAAGGTACCTAAATCGCCAAAATGGAGAAGCCACCTAGACATTCCTCTCTAATTTTGTTTTGATTGACCTGATCAGAATAAAGTTTGGCACAGATAATAAAGACATTCTGTGCTGTAATTTTTTGAGGTTTCAGGCTGCAACTCAACAAATTTACAAGGGATCGAAGTAAAAATTTGTTAGGTGCAAAATGAGATCTTTCATTTACACTGTGTCCAATCTCCATTTACTCTGACTCAGTGACATATATAGTGATTTTTACACCAGGTATGAAATCCCAAATAGTTTTACCTTTATTACGATTCCAAGATTATTAAAATGGACCAAGTAGTCACAGAGATATACTCATTTATACTCATTTCATTTTGGGCTTGCCATTTTCAAAAAAAGAGGCTCAGGGCTTAAGGGGTTAATGTGTCATGGCTAGGAACTTCATCAAATGAACCGTTGTTTACTCACTTGCCCATTGGAAATTTCCATTTCAGAACATATTTTTTGAACAAATATCTTCCTATCTTGGCAGTATGACATCAATTTAAGTAAATTCTTTTTTTATTCATTAGGAAAATATATCAGCTACAATGTGCATTGACACATGATTATAATAATTGGTGCCACCTTGTGGGGCCCCAGAATGGGCGGCCTCTCCCAAAAACCAAAAAATGATAATTTATTTTTCTGTCAAAAATTGATATCGCTGGTTTCTCTGGTGGATTCATGAACCCCATGGGGTGGTTTATCAATGCTGAAAATTATTTTGAATTTGGTGGTTTGGGCCAGAAAACACCCTCAATGGGACTCCACCTTCAGTGTGGTGTATCTTGGACTTTTGGATGATTTCTGGTTATGCTGGGAAAGATCTGAGTAGGTAATGGCTTTGTTATTTTTTTTCTTCTATGACAGCTCTAATATTGATGGTGCAATTGCCGGAATTTTCTGTAAAAGATTTAATGAGCTTTGAGCTCGGAAATGCCCTTGTTGAAGAATGGAACAACATTCCAACTGCAAGCATCCGGGTTCTGATTGACAGTGTGACCCGATGTTGTCAAGCCGTCATTCAAGCTAGGTGAGAGGTGAAACCATGAAGTTTTTGTGAAAGCCAAAAGTGTGAGGCTGCACGCTCATTTAATGTCATTAAATGCACTTGCAAATCTGTTTTGTGTCTGACTGCATGTTATTTATCCAATATGTTGTTCATCAGTGGCAGTTACCAAATTTGCATGTCATTTCACAAAATAATTCCTATGATCCCTATCAAATTTTGAGTAGTAAATAGCATACGTTACCTAAAATTGGCCAAATGCTTTAATTAACATCACCAAGTTTAAAACATATCAGTTCATTAAGCACGGGCAGTGGTCTGTGCAGTTGGGTTATCGTCTTCAATCTGGTAACGATAGAGAAATTCACAAGCTAACAAGCGTGAAACGTCTCACTTTCAATGAATTTATTCAGCTTTGAACTGCTTGAAAAACATCAGATTGGACAATGTCATGATAAACAGCAACAAGTCAACTGTTATGCTGGCATTTTTGCATTATAATAAATTGTGTTAATTCCTCATGAAATAAAAATAGTTTACAAACATTTTATATTGTTTATGGGTTTTCAAACTATTAACAAACTTTATTCAAGCCTTTACTGAGTGCTGTGTTTGCGCACAGTGGTCATAATGACTTTTTTGGAGAACACTGGTTGTGAACACGTGTCCTATGTAAGAGTGCCGCAGGAGTAGGCCATTGTCATAGTTATTTCAGACGCCCGCGAGTTCATGAGCCCCAGACATTGCTGTTAAAGAGAAAAGTCACACAGTGCAAGTCCGCGTAGCTTCGAAAATAAAGCCCCATGTCGGTGTGCTGTGCCAATTCCATTGAAATGAATGGGCCCATATTTTGGCATGCCATGTCTAGATCTTACGATACGTACATGCCTGAGAGCCCCAGGTTATTACACTCACTCTCAAGTGTCGCAAACTGTTATCGTGCACCTTCTGTTCTCCCACTGGGAGGGTAACTCTTCTTCATTAGTGAAGTGCTGTTTGGTGACCCAACCTGGTGCACATTAAGAAAGGTAAGGAATAAACCAGTACTTACTTTCCCAATCAGCCCACCCCCCCCCAGTTGCAAGAACAGAAAAGGCCACGCCTATCCAGCACAGGTGACCCTCCAGAAGGGGAGGGGTGAGCGCCAACATGTTTACAAGGGGTCAATCAGTGACACAAGTACACACAATTTGCCTCACACTCACCATTCAGTCAAACGCATCCAGAAACCACAACACTCCTGGCTGGGACTTATCTGAGGGCAGGGGTGTACAAGGCCACCACAGTTGGCTCATGCAACAAACAAAGCAGAGCATGTGTGTGCAATGAGAGAGGACAAAGTAGACACTGTCTCACTTCACACAATAGCATCATTAATACAAGAGTAGCAGTCTGGTGGGATCCCGCAGATTCCTCTAATAACTTGGGAACAAATTTATGCTAGATATTTATTATCATCCCTTTGCAATCTGTGATGTGACGAAAGTTTCATTTTTACAACCCTGTGCGAGTCGAACACATGAGAGCAAAATGAAAATGTTTGATGTTGGGGAAAAAAGTGTTTCATTGTTTTATTTTTTTTTTCAGCTACCTACATACTGCATGTAAATAGTCTTATTGGCCTAGCTTATGTGCTCCACTTAGCTACCTACTGCTTCATGCTTGGGAACATGTAAATATTGCAATAGTGAAGACCTTGGTCTCCATAAATTTGTGCTGTTTATATCATTGCAGCAAGAAATAACTTGGCCTGGCAGGGGCAGTTCAGGGAATAGAATAGAATAGATATTCACTGTGACAGAGCATATTACCTTTCAGAACATGTTCGTCTCCATTTCCCAAGTAAAACAAAAGAATTACAGGATAGAAACATAGAAACTGTGAATAACTCATAGGGTATTGCCATGGCAGCAGAGATCAGCATATTTGCTTGGCTTTTTAATCATAACAGCCTTGCGCATTCCTTATCTGCCACGCAGAAATGTGGTGCTTGATTCTGACACTCACACAGGCCACTCCCTCCTAACATTCTATAGTATCTCTGATGCATAAACAGATGGAAGCTACATGCACCTAGCACAGATGTGCACTTCCTCAACACTGGAATTCAGACTGATGCAATGTCAAAAACAATAGAGGTACAGTCTGATCGATATAACTCATCTCACACTCCACGCTCAGCATTACCCTGACAACCGCAACATAAGCACTCTCAGAAAGACGCAAAAACAAACACAAACGTGAGCACGGGCACATCTGTACACACACAAAGATTATATGAAATGGACACTCTTAATTTTACCTCAGAAGTGTATGCAATTGCTACCAATTCCAGTTTTCGCTGACTCAATGTCAAGATGTGTGTTCTTTTCTTTTTTTGTAAAAAGACTTGGCGCATGAATTCAGTTGCAGAGCGGTACGGTAATTAATGTCCACATACCAATCAAAGTTTTAAAACACACATATAAAACTCACAGAGAGAGCATTACTGCTGTGCACTATATATGAGAAGACCACCTTTATCATATCAGGGGTAGAGAACCCATCCATTCGCACCACAGTATAAAACCATGCCTTATAAGTAACGCAACCTGCAGTGAAGAGTCAGGCACACTCTCACTCCTCCCTGTAACCATGGAGACAAAAAGGCCTGCCCTTCCCTGTTGCCATGACAACAGACCTGTAAAACTGAGACGGCCAGCTCTAAATGTCCAAACTTCTGCCGCATTCTTCAGCTTCCTGCTCTCATTCGATGTAAATGGCAACAGCAGGACACTACCTCTGATTTGGCAGGTCTCACTCATCAGCTCTCCCTCATATGTGTGTTTTCATACTTTAGGAGTGCATTGGCTTGTTCATGTATGTATGCTTGTTTAAGCTTGTGTGTGCATTTGTGCATATCGTTGTGTGGCTTTCTGAGGATGCCTGTGTGTATCCAGATGGTGGGGGAGTACCTTCATAAAAGTCAGCCAGTCAAATGTCTGTGTGCATGTGAGTGTGTACATATACATGTGGCACATGACCGGGGACTTTTTTCGACCCTCACAAACAGGAATAATGTGCAGCTCATCCCCTGTAGGAACTGCTCAACACAAACATGCATGCGCATATGCATTCTTCAGAGCATGAGCACATCCTTATTCCACAATTCATGGTGCAATGGGATTTATCTGCTGTCCACTTCCATATACCAGATGTGAAAACATTCATTTACACTGTATGGACAAACACAGCGTCTTTCCTTAATCAGTAGGTGACTTCAATGTGACCTCCCCTCAAATTCAAATTAAAAACAAATAATAAAAAACCTATTGAGATTGAGATTAGCCCTCTAAGTCACAGCCTGATTTATGGGCCCTAATATCATCCTTGTGGTGAATGACTTCACCCTCAGTTTCAAATTTTGAGCTAGTAGTGACTCATTAGGGCTAAAATGCTACCTCTTCTCTGATCCCATAGAACTTCCACTGGAGATGCAAAATATGTGCAAGCTGCTTGTTCAAAGGTTCTTGCTATAGCAAACTGCTAACCATTCAGGTGGACGTGTTCCTTGGCTTTCAGTTCCTCCCACTAGTGTTTTCCATTTTTTTCAAAAGGGGTCCACAGTTCCTCAATGGTAAAGCAGGAGATCTCTCGCCAGACTAGATATACAATGGCTAAAATATTTAATTTGTGGTGGGGGTTACCGGTATTATGAAAAGAGAAAAGTTTGGTGTCGGTATTTACTCTTGTTAATTTTCATCTTTTTAAAAAATTTCATTCCGTTTAATTTCATGTTATCACCACTTCCATGTTCCTCTGTTACCTTACCATTTCCACATCCTTGTGCTCTCATTTCTCTCTTGTGCTCCCTGTTTCCCTGTGTGATTGAACCCTTGATTATCTTGTTCGTAAATCTTCACTCTCTGATTTCCTTTGGCTGTGTTCACCCCAGACTGCCTCTCCTACATTTACCTGCGTGTATTTAGTTTCTTTTCTGTGTCTGTTTCAATGCAAGTTTGTTCCAGTCACTTCTTGGAAGCCTTGTTTCTTGTCTGCCTAATCCCCTGTTTGTCATGGTTTCCGTTTCCTGGATTCGACCTTCACGTCTGCTTTGCCTGCTTGTTACTGCCTTGCTTCATTTTCAATGCCAATTTTGGATTGACATTTCGTGAAGCATCTTACCCTCCTGGTTTTTGAAATCAACCTGTTTTTGACTACACTCAGGCACAGTGATTTGTCCCTCAAACTCCCTGCTGGCTTTTGACCCAGTCTATCTGACTGCCCCTGTGCTTAATAAACTTTTATTCATTCTTCACATCTGTCTGCGTCTGAGTCCCGGAGTTCTCTTGACACAAAATCATATTTCCAATAACAGCAGCACAGCTTCTGTAATCCACAGAAACCTTTGAAGCAGTGAAGTAGGGCCACAAAAACACTGGAGAGGGGGTCAAAGATGAAGCCTGAATTGGCATCGTTGCCCAAGCTGTGGATCGGGGGCCTCAATTACAAATTTAAGCATGAGCACAAGAAAGATGTGTACACCATTTTCTTAGCATTTTTCAGATTTATAAAAACAAAGATGACATTAGGAGACACATGATTATAAGCTTCTGTACACTTGAAAAATTTCAAGCTGATCCTGATCCATTAAGTAAGCTACATGCAGTTTAGCAAAACTGCAAGTTTATACATTAGGATTTTTTTTACAATACACTACTTCTCTATTTTAGTGCAAACACAATATTTTCCTTTTACAAATTAGACCCCTGGTGAGGCTAGACCAGGGGTGGGTAGTTCTGTTCCTGGAGGGCCGGTGTGTATGCAGGTTTTTATTTTTACTAATTTACTTAATTGGTTGCACACACAAATATAGATTTGTCCAATGATTAGATCAAAGAAAAATGTTTCATGAAGGGAGAGAAGAACCGTCTTTGGTGTTCATTCATGATCATTTAAATAAATGCGCCTGAATTGTCAGATTTCATAAATGGTTTGGCTAATTTATACAGTGGCGGATAGGGACAAACTCGCTGCAACAGCCAAAAACAGCTTCAATCGGAAAAACACGCTGCAAAAACAGAAACGATGCAAAGCCAAAAACACGCATACCAAACAGCTAATGAGAGAAAACAGAAGTGCTCCTATTCCCTACGGGGAGCGCCAACAAAAACAGCTTTAACTTCTATACTGAGTGAGACTAGCCAGCTGGCTAGCTAGCCAGCTACCTAGCTGACGTTCCTTTGCTTGTTTAGGCAGCAAGTTTGCTAGCCTAGCTGGCCAACCGTTTTGTGCATGGAAGTCAATAGAAAATAAATGAATTAAAAAATCTGTTATTTTGCCATCTCACTAAGCTAGAGGTGGACCCCGAGCATTTATGTTATACTTAATATAACTGTCAGCTAGCTAGGCTAGCGAACTAGCTAGCAAAGCAAGAGAACTAACGTTAGCGAGCTAGCTGGCGAGCAGTTATATTTGGAATAACTTAAATGATCGCGGTTCAAATCTAGCTAAGAGAGAACAAAATAATTGATAATTTTTACTCATTTATTGGTGGCCAAGCAGCGTAGCAACTGTACATAGGAAAATGTTAAAAATTTGGCAAACAAATTCGAGACAGTCCCCTGATAACTCAGACCAATTTGCATGCCCCTTATTCAAAAGCTTTAGCGCCGAAGAAGATGTGAGGTTATATTTCAGCACGCGTAGACGTATCAACCCCAAACTTGGTACATGGTCTCAAGGCCTGCCCTTGAGGAGGCATGAAAAATTCTGTGACCTTTGACCTCTGGGGGCGCTGTAAATAGCAAAAACATGTCTTAGCTGATATTTCTTGATCTGTTTGGACTAAAGCCATAATTCCAGTGTTTGCTGATGCTGTTGGACATCCCGAGACAGATCCTAGAAGACTGTGTACGTAAGCATCAGAATTTAGCAGCCATTTACAATTTTATTCAAAATGCCCTTAAATTTACAGAAATTACAAAGTTTGTACATAGAACAATGTTGAAACTTGGCGCACTAATTCGGGCTGTCCCATGATCACTCACACCAATTTGCATGCCCCAAGCTCAAAAGCTTTAGCACCACCAACAGATCACAGTTTGACCTACATTCACCTTCATAACCTCTGACCCATTCATCCAATTTTCAGAAATGAGGTACCGTTGGAATTCTTGGGCCAAGCCAAGTTCAACGTACCCGATGCCGGCATTTTCTTCAAAATGGTGGAAAATCCAATATGGAATTTTCGCAAAAACCTTTAAAGGGGACCTATTTTGCTATTTTTCCAAGTTTATATTTTAGTCTTTGACTCCCCTAGAGTACTCCTGATCGCGTAAAGTAAAAAAAGGGTACTTATTTCGCTCATACTGCCATCCACAAAAAACCCCATTTGTAGTTTATGGTAGTCTTTGCCTGAAACGCCTCATTGGGGTGGCTCTTCCGCTATGGCCCCCACTCCCCGTGTGCCCACTTTCTTCTGACTGGCCAGCTCTGTGAAGGGTGGGAAGAGGAAGAGGCAGCAGAACGCAGTTTTCCAAGTCTACTTCCCCGAGAGACACGGCTGCCATCTGATTGAGCTAATGAAATGAACTTGTTTTAATAAACGCAGCGGTGCAAGTGGAGGAAGCAGTGCGAAAATCTGGCAGCACAAGCTCAACTTTGCTATCGGCTACAGTTTGCTACCAGTGAGTACATCGGTTCTTCTACTAGCTAAGATGCAGGGAAATCTAGAATGCACAACATACAGACACATAGGTTCAACTGTAGTGGCTACAATCAGGCAACAATATGATGAAACTGTCAAATTGATGCTTACCGAAGTAACACAAGCATACCGATCAGAATTGCTGCAAGTTAACCAGGAGCATTTTTAATTAGCAGAGCACGCAAACTAACATGCAGTAGCTGATAATCGGGCATGACTTTGAATGTAATCTGCCGCGCGAAAAATTTGTTTCATGTCCGGTGTGAAAACGGCTTGACGTATTCGTGTCTTTGCATTGACTTTGAACGTAGGCTAATCCGTCCTGCGAAAAATTCCTTTTGTCTCTGATGTGAAAGCAGCTTTATGGATAGTATCCGACAGCTAGAGAGACCACGGTTATGTTATCAACATAATACAGGTTTTGCAGACCATAATTTCTGTTAGCGCTGTAATGTGAATATAGGCCACTAGATGGCAGTATTTACCTTTTTTTTGTTCAGCTCAGACTGGAGTCATGTTTAGACATGTCCTGGACATGTCTGGGGCAAGTCTCAGAAAGTTAAAAAAAAGAGGTCTAAATGTGGGTGGGGTCTGCAAAAGAGTATATAAAGAAAAGAATTGAGACAGTAAAGTAGTAGGAGAAATTGCAAGAAGGATACGTGTGACCAGACCTGTCATTTCTGTTCAAGACCTGTGTAGTTTCTTTTGTGGATTTCTTTGCCTGTGTTTGAGCATTTTCTTCATCCAGGACATCACCAAGCCACCCCACCAAAAAGGGACTGTAATTATTTCTGTTTTTTCTTATTTATCAATCTTGGTCTTTAGTTGTAGGTTGTTATTAGTCTTTGTCTTTGTTAAAAATTAAATGTGTTTTAGTTGTTGAAACTGTGTTTGTCGTCCCTTGCTGTTGCTGTTGTGTTATGAATGTAATAACAAAAAGGGGCCATAACAAATTGGGGGCTCAAGGTCCGGGATAGACCATTGTGTGAGTAATTTATTGAAAATCTAACATTCCAAATTGTGAAATTGTTTTTGTGAATTTTCCTAGATATATATTGACAACAGCAATGGATGATTTCTTGGCATCACCAACCGTAGGGGTTTTGAAGTCTTTTAAAAAGACAGAACTGCTAGAAATTTGCAGACAGTTGGAGTTGACAGAGGTAAAACCAGCCATGCGAAAAGCAAGACTGGCTAGAGAGATAGTTGAATATTACATTGATGAAAATGTGTTTGCACCAGGAGATCTGGAACAGTTTCCAGTGGAAAATCCAAATATAGAAATGGAACTTAAATTAAAAATGCTAGAGATTAAAAGGGAGGAAAGAGAAAAACAAAGAGAATTTGAGAGGGAAGAAAAAGAAAAACAAAGGCAGTTTGAGTTAGAAAAATTAGCAAGAGAAGAAAAACAAAGAGAATTTGAGTTAGAAAAATTTGCAAGACAGAGAGATTTTGAATTAGAGAAATTCGATAGAGAAGAAAGACTCCAAATGGAGCAACTAAAAATAAAAATTCAAACTGAAAATAAATTTCGGGCTAGCCAGGAGGTAAAACTGGTGCCTCCATTTTCGGAAAAGGATGTTGACAACTATTTCCAGTGTTTTGAAAAGGTAGCAAAGAGTTGCCAGTGGCCAAAGGAACACTGGCCTCTGATGTTGCAAACTGTCCTCAAGGGTAAAGCTCAACAAGCCTATTCGGCTTTGTCTGCAGATGATTCCTCTGATTATGAGGTTGTCAAAAAGGTTATTATGAGAGCTTATGAGTTGGTTCCAGAGGCTTACCGACAGAAATTCAGAGGTCTGAAGAAATCTGAAAATCAGACTTATGTTGAATTTGCTAATGAAAAGCAGGTTTGCTTTGAGCGCTGGTGTACTTCTATGGAGGTCAAGGATGATTTCAACTCACTAAAAGAGATGGTGTTAGTTGAAGAATTCAAGAACTGTGTTAAGGATGATGTTAAGACCTACCTTAATGAGAAGCAAGCACTGAACTTGCAATCAGCTGCCAAATTTGCAGATGAATATGTTCTCACTCATAAGTCCAAATTTCAGTCTAGCAGTAACAATAAATGGTCCCAATTTCAGAAAAAGGGTTACGATGATACCCAAGATTCCTCACCCAAAGACAAAGACAAATCTGGTGATGGTGCTCAGAAATCCAGTAACAGGTCTGATCAAAGTGTGAAAGCTGACAGTGACAGAAGTGGTCTAGTTTGCAGATATTGCAAGAAATCTGGTCATGTTACAACTAACTGTTGGTTCCTTAAAGCTAAAAAAGAAAAAGAAAAGGATACCAAACCAAATGCCTTTGTGAAAACAAGGTTAGAAACCCCTGTAGTAGATAACCAATCTGCTGAATTGCCTGCTTCTTGTGGGGCTAAAAAGCCTAATACAGCTGACTTTGTGAGGGAGGAATTTCTTCCATTTGTGTCAGAGGGATTTGTGGCTCTGAATGAGCATACTACTCCTGTCCCCATATATATCCTAAGGGATACCGGAGCTTCTCAGTCACTTTTGTTGATGGACTCCTTGGAGTTACGTGATGAGACCGCTTCAGGGGATTTCATACTTGTACAAGGTATTGAAGGGAGGACTGTATCTGTACCCCTGCGCTCTATATTCTTGAAGTCAGATTTAGTTACAGGACAGGTAAAGGTGGGACTTATGTCAAGTCTACCTATAAAGGGTGTTTCTCTGTTGCTGGGCAATGACCTGGCTGGGGGCAAAGTAATTCCCCCTGTTCATCTTACTTCACAGCCGAGCACTGAAGATGGGGATGAGGACCCATCTCTGTATCCTTCTTGCGCAGTGACTCGTGCTATGGCCAAGAAGGCTAAAGAAGAAGATGATGTGGTGCCGTCCAGTACATTGAATAGTCAGGACTCAGGTGGTTCGCCTCATGACTCTGATTGGCCTACTATGGTTTCTCCGTTTGAGGACTTATCAGATACTTTTATCAGTTCTCTATTCAGCCAGCCGGATGGGTCTGGTGATTCTGATGTGTCTGGAGACTTGTCTCTGTCCAGAAAGCGGTTGATTGAGGAGCAAACTAATGATCCTGAAATTGGTGTACTAAAGAGGAGAGCCCTTCCTGAAAAAGAAATAGATGCAGTTCCAGTTGGGTATTATCTCAAGGATGGTGTGTTGATGCGGAAGTGGCGCCCTCCTGATATCCCTGCCAATGCAGATTGGGCAGTGGTCAGGCAAATTGTTGTTCCGAAGGTCTATAGGAATGAGATCTTAACAATGGCTCATAGTTTACCTTTAGGAGGTCATCTTGGTGTTAACAAGACTGTTGATAAGATCATGAAACACTTCTTCTGGCCCGGGCTTCGGAAAGACGTTTCCAACTTTTGCAAAACCTGTCACACTTGTCTGGTAGTTGGAAAACACCAGTTAGACCCACCTGTAGCTCCATTGCAGCCTATCCCAGCATTTGGGGAGCCATTCTCTAGGGTCATTGTTGATTGCGTTGGTCCATTACCCAAGACTAGATCTGGAAATCAGTACTTGTTGACAATCATGTGTGCATCTACCAGATTCCCCGAAGCCATACCTCTACGTAACATCAAGGCAACTGCAATCTCGAAGGCTTTGATAAAGTTCTTCACGTTGTTTGGCCTTCCCAGGGAAATTCAGTCAGACCAGGGTAGCAATTTCACTTCAGGATTGTTTCAGCAGGTTGTGTATGAACTAGGTGCAAAACAGATTCTTTCTAGTGCCTATAATCCAGAAAGTCAGGGTGCCTTAGAGCGGTTTCATTCCACTCTCAAGACAATGATGAGGACTTATTGTTATGACCATGAGAAAGACTGGGATGAAGGGGTTCATTTGCTGTTGTTTGCAGCTAGAGAAGCAGTGCAGGAGTCTACTGGATTCAGTCCATTTGAGCTAGTGTTTGGTCATGAAGTGAGAGGACCTTTGCTATTATTGAGTGAACAATGGCAAGAGAAAGAGCCGCATATCAGTCTGTTAGACTATGTTGGCAAGTTCAAGGAAAGATTGCGTGCAGCTTGTGACCTTGCCAAAGAGAACTTGAAATCAAGTCAGGGAAAAATGAAAACTTGGTATGATCATAAGGCTAGAAGCCGTGAGTTTAAACCAGGAGACAAGGTCCTTGTGTTGTTTCCCTTGCAGTCCAATCCATTGCAGGCTAGATTTCATGGTCCTTATGAAATTCTGACAAAACTCAATGATCTCAATTACATTGTGAAGACTCCAGATAGGAGAAAACCAAAACAATTGTGTCATGTTAACATGCTAAAGCCTTATCATGACAGAAATGCTAGGGTTGCAGCTGTCACTTCAGATTCTCCAATGGTTGAAACGTGTGAAGATGAGGGGGAGTTTCAAGATGATGAACCAAGAATTAAAGCTGAAGTTCTTTCATGTAAATTGTCAAACACTGAAGTGTTGCAAAATCTTGATGTAAAACTCCAGCACTTAGAACCCTCACAGAGAGATCAGTTTGAAAGGTTGATCAAGAAATATGAGGATTTGTTTCCTGATGTTCCAAAGAGAGTTACTATAGCCTCTCATGATGTAGATGTTGGTGATGCCAAACCAATAAAACAGCATCCATACCGGATGAATCCTGAAAAGAGAAAGATTGCTGAGAAAGAGGTTGAGTACATGTTAAAACATGATATTATCAGACCCTCCAACTCCGATTGGAGTTCACCCTGTGTGCTAGTTCCAAAACCTGATGGAAGTACTAGATTCTGCACAGATTATCGCAAAGTCAATGCTGTAACTAGAACTGATGTGTTTCCAATACCTAGGATTGATGATTGTATTGATAGTGTAGGGCAAGCAAAGTTTCTGACCAAGATTGATTTATTGAAGGGTTATTGGTGTGTGCCTTTAACTGAGAGGGCCAAGAGCATCTCTGCTTTTGCCACACCATCTGGATTGTACCAGTATGAAGTCCTACCCTTTGGCATGAAAAATGCCCCAGCCACGTTCCAAAGGATGATACAGTCTACAATCGCCGGATTGCCACACACGGGTGCGTACATCGATGACCTGATCACACGGAGTGACTCCTGGGAAGAACATCTAAAAGATGTAGAGACGTTGTTCCAGCGCCTGACCCAGGCTAACCTGACTGTTAACCTGAACAAGAGTGACTTTGGTTGTGCTACTGTCACCTATCTTGGCTACGTCATAGGCCAGGGTAAGGTGGCACCCATAAATGCTAAAGTCCAAGCCATCATGGACTTTCCAGTTCCTGACAACAAAAAAGCTTTGCGCCGCTTCCTTGGAATGATCGGGTACTACCGCAAGTTCTGCAAGAACTTTGCTGAGATTGCTCTCAGTCTAACTAACCAACTGAAGAAAGGCGTAAAGTTCACCTGGGATGATGCATGCCAGAGAGCTTTCGATCACCTGAAGTCTCTGCTGTGTCACTTCCCCGTGCTCAAATCTCCTGACTTCAACAAACCGTTCTCCATCGCGGTCGATGCTAGCGACCAAGCTTGTGGATCTGTGCTCCTACAGAGAAGTGACTCTGATGACATTGAGCATCCCGTGGCATACTTCTCCAGGAAGTTCAATCGCCACCAAACAAACTATTCCACAATAGAGAAGGAACTGTTGGCTCTCGTCCTTTCTTTACAACACTTTGAGGTTTATGTTTGTACAGGGGAAAAGCCAATGATTGTGTACACTGACCACAATCCGTTAATGTTTTTGAGTAAGATGAAAAACAAGAATCGGAGATTGTTGAATTGGAGTTTGATTTTACAGGAGTTTGACTTGGAAATTAAGCATGTGAAGGGTACAGACAATGTAATTGCTGATTGCTTATCCCGTGTTTGAATGTGTATATATATATCATGTGTTTGAATATTGTATGATATGTATATATAGACAAGTGTTCACTTAACCATTTTGTATTGAAAAGAAAAATTTTGCCTTTATGAGTCAAAATTTTTCCCTTTTGGAATGGAGGTGTAATGTGAATATAGGCCACTAGATGGCAGTATTTACCTTTTTTTTGTTCAGCTCAGACTGGAGTCATGTTTAGACATGTCCTGGACATGTCTGGGGCAAGTCTCAGAAAGTTAAAAAAAAGAGGTCTAAATGTGGGTGGGGTCTGCAAAAGAGTATATAAAGAAAAGAATTGAGACAGTAAAGTAGTAGGAGAAATTGCAAGAAGGATACGTGTGACCAGACCTGTCATTTCTGTTCAAGACCTGTGTAGTTTCTTTTGTGGATTTCTTTGCCTGTGTTTGAGCATTTTCTTCATCCAGGACATCACCAAGCCACCCCACCAAAAAGGGACTGTAATTATTTCTGTTTTTTCTTATTTATCAATCTTGGTCTTTAGTTGTAGGTTGTTATTAGTCTTTGTCTTTGTTAAAAATTAAATGTGTTTTAGTTGTTGAAACTGTGTTTGTCGTCCCTTGCTGTTGCTGTTGTGTTATGAATGTAATAACAAATTGGGGCCATAACAGCGCGGACAAGTTGCTTATGTGGAGCTAGCAAATTGATCAATTCTACAGGAAAGAATTACCAATTTAATTTCCGCCTTTTTCGGCTTTTTATTAGCCACAACAATTTCTAAAGGGGGATGAAATTATTTCAAGGTAGTGCAGAGAAATCATTTGTAAACCAATAGAGCTTCTGCAGCTGATTCTGGTCATGGATAAGTGATGCGATCATTAACTGTAGTGGCTACAATCGGCCAATGTTATGATGAAACTGCCACATTGACCGAAGTAACACAAGAATACTGATCAGAATGACTGCATATAAGTTAACCAGGAGCAATCTTAATTAGCACGACACGCTAACTAACATGCAGTAGCTGGTAACCGAGCTGTCATAACCACAGAGACAAACCCTTGCAATACAGGTTTTACAGACAGCAAGTTCTGTTACTGTGAACAGTTGTACCAAGGATCCAAATTATAAAAAAGTATTAAAATTTAGCTTCAAATGAGGTTTATGTTCACACACCTTCTGTAGAATTTCCCCAGATATCACTCTTGCATATTTAGGACGCAAACATTAGGAACAGTAACTTGGCTACGTTAGCTGCTGTGCTACAGCCACAATGGCTATCACGTCAGGTTGGCTTATGCAGTAAAAGCAACTTACAGCTTATGTGTCTATGAGTCAGGGACAGTTGTGACCAATACAGGCTTTATGTCCAGATATTTTCCAAAGCCTGCGTTTGAGGCCAGTGCTTCGTCAGTGCTAACTATCACTAGCGGTCCTGCCAGCCACCCGTAAAATGTTAGCTTCACTTACATTATTATTATGGTTACTCACTGCTTGTGGCTCCGTGTGCTTGATTGATGCAGCTGCTTCAGGTTTGAGAAGCAGCTGAAAGGCTAATCCTGTGTCGAATTATCCTTTATTGACAAAACTGTCTTTGGTGAAATGCTGAGCACCAACAGCTAACGCTCCCTTTGGCCGTGGCTGTTTGCTGCCATCAAACAAAAAAAAACTACCCAATGATTTCTGGGGGCATCGTCTTTTGGAAGAGAAATATTTGTTTCTCTTCGCATCCAAAAGTAAATGGAGAAGAAGCTTTGGGAGAAATTACTGACAAAATTGCACCTCAAATGATCTGCGGTTCTTCTTTTGTATTTCCAAAAGTGTAGACGCTACTAAGGCATAGTATGATCTGCTGTTGTTAGTGCCTGCTAGAATAGTTTCCGGTGTGGGCAGGTCCAGCGGAGTGGTTGGCTCTGGCTAGATCTGTACTAATTGGACGGCACAACCTGATGTCAGGTTTTGCCCAGATCCCGTGAAGATCTCGGGAGGAGCTGTTTAGAGAGGTAATCACGCTCATGAAATTACGTTCTTGGATTACAAAAAAATCCCTGTATCTTATGTTTAGAAACTTTTCAGAGGTTGAGCATGGACAACCAACATTGTAACATTACTAATATGTATTAAAAGAAAGATCAGCATGTTAGGTCCCCTTTAAGCCAAGTGCTGTTTGCCCGTTCGGTACAGAGCTGTTGTATGGGTTTCACCGTGGACATAGTTAGCTTCATTTCCGGAGAAAATTGGTCATGAACATGCTTCCTTTGTGGGAGTGCCACGGGCGCGGGCCGTTGTCATAGATACCTCAGACGTCAGCGCATTCATGAGGCACACACTACGAATGCGTGAACGAAAAGTCACACAGCGCATATCCAAGCGCCTCCGGAACTATGGCCCAGTGTCGGCGTGCTGCGCCACTGAGCAATTTCCATTGAAATGAATGGGCGGAAATTTTCTGTTAAGTATCCAGTTCTTGTAATACAACCATGCAGGCGAGCCAGTCAGAGATTGGTTCTGGCCGACGACCTGTCTGCAAAAAAAGGACATGCAGGCCAGTGACAGACCGGCGCTTCTCGAATTCTCCTGGTTCTCCCGATGTACAGTCTGGGCCTGAATAAAACGTAAATCCCTCAATGTGCGAATTGCGGGTTTTTTCACTTGCTTGCGGGTCCGCGGGTTTTGCTATTTAAATGCAGTTCACTTGGGAGCTGTGTTTTATAACAACCACTAGTCTGAAAGCGAGGTAAAGCATATGCACGAGCGGCTGTTTACTTCCTGGCCTTCTAGAATTTCCACAAACTTGTTTGTTTCCCTCATAAAAGAAGGAAAAAAATTTCCCTCTACAGTAATAACGTTGGCAACAAGTAACGCTATGGGTATTTAAACCTTTTTGCGCAGATGTGTCTGCCAGTCTACACGGAGCTGCAGATTTATGCACGCAGTTAAAATATTCTCTAACTAGATGGCACACCCGGATCAGTGATTGAATATTCACAAGCAATCCGAGGAACAAGGTTTAGAAAATGGGCGAGTTCGCTCCAATCTCTGTTTTTCTGGAGTTGCCTGGATTTAACTCCTCAGCTAAGCCTGATTTACAAACTGCTCAATATACTTGCCCAGAGTACCACATTGGTCTACCACATACCTACATTGTTTTATTGGCAGTAGACTTATTACAAAAAGAGCAAATCAACATTCCTCACGGCTTGCCTTGATATTTGAATCTCTCCCCATCCTACTTATCTCAGACAAATAAAAATGACTGTTTCATGTAAAGGATATTGGCAGCAACAGTGCAATTTGCTGCAAATGATATGCTGCCAATATTTAAGACTCCGAGATAGAAAACCTTATTTGTCCCATTTTACCTGATGTCCCAAATTACCTGATACCTCGCCAAATTTTTTTATATCTTTGAGACAAGGTACATGTGCAGATCTCTGTTCCATCAATTGTTAATAAATTCATTTAAAAACACATAAATGTAAAACTTTGTGGCTAAAACATTGTAAGGTTTTTCAGCTAAAGGGGCTAAAGGTAAAAAATCAGAGAGCACACCCAGGAATGAAGATGGGTCTCTTGAGTGAGATGCCCCAGGGCTGGTGATAAGCGGTATCACATTGCAAAATGTAATCAGTTTTTTTGAAACGCGCCAATCTGCGACGGGCTTTTGAAATCTCATCGCATATTTAGTGATACAGGTTTCGGATAATGTGAATAAAAGTTTTTGTCCAGTTTTGAACAAAAACGGGCTCCATCAGTCTCTTAATATCGTCCTGGGGTGCATTTCCCAAAATCACAGATGCAAGCTTGCATAGATGGACCCATTGACTGTGAATGGACAAACTATGTAAGTTGCTAACCAAGTTAACAACTACGTTTTGGGAAACGCACCCCTGATCAGCCTCCACCACCGCACTATGGATAACCTAACGGCGCGACTCTGAAACCATGGTCGTGAGTGGAATGACCCCACTATTTTCCTACCTTTGTGTCAGTCCCGCCCACAGAGCCAAAGAAAACACTAGAGTGGACAACGTAATTGGCTGAACCAACTGCAAAAAGAGAGACGTGTCTGCCATCTTGTGTAAGGAATCGGCGGGGGAATTGCGCAATCAAACGCTGCATGTGTGTACATGCAACTAGATAAAATAAAATGAAAAACATTGTACTGGTGTCACACATCAACCTACAAGCACGTCCATCTATAATATAATAGCGAAGTGGACTCTGCATGCGTGCGAGTGTGTCTGGCCAAAATGGCGTTATGTTTATAACGTTACCATTATGATGTCATCATGTGCACCATTATGGTGTCATCACATTTTTACGATGTTTCCATGAAAATTATCATGTTACCAAGCCAATTCATCCACAGGAGTCCTGAATCCCAAGCCAATTCGTCCACAAGAGTCCTGAATCCCAAAAAACAGATGCCAGGCCGCAATAGACAGTGTCTCAGTGACAGCCACCTTAAAGCAGATGCTGAGTGAACTCCGTGAGCGTGTATGCATGTGCGTGCGAAGTGGACTCTGTGTGCGTGCGTGCCCGTATGTCTGGCCAAAATGGCGTGATTTATATAATGTTACCATGATGATGTCATCATGCTGCTATGGTGTACCCTAAAAACATTACATGACCAAGCCAGTTCATCCACAAGAGTTCTGAATCCCAAAAAACAGATGCCAGGCCGCAATAGACAGTGTCTCAGTGACAGCCACCATGAAGCATATGCTGAGTGGACTCTGTGTGAGTGTATGCGTGTATGTCCGGCCAATCAGTGGAAAATGGCATGGAAATGACTCAGTCACGTGACCAAAGTCCACTTCGATTTTACATTATTGTGAACAATGCACCATTATGCTGTCATCACTTTGCTAAAGTGTTTCCATCAAAACATCACATCACCAAGCCAATTCGTCCAAAACCGTCCTGAATCCCAAAAAACAGATGTCCAGCAACAAGAGAATCAGTGGAAAACCATGTGGACCTGATATTTGCCATTTAGCATAATTAGGTATTTTGGGTCAAGGAAGACCCTCGCGAAAATGGCAAGTTGATGGGACCAATTGTCCTATCAAATGCAAATGCTGAAGGAATGAGGGCTAAGAGAGCCCGCAAGAGAAAGCCTCTCAGTCAATGACACATCCCCCGAAAGACTTCAGCGCCACACTGCAAATGCTGAAAGAGAGAGAACCTGAAGAGCAATTGAAACTACTTCTAGAACCCGTGGTTCCCCATGGGCAATGTGCTAGTTATTCCATGAATTATTATTTTGTTTACGGGTTTTGGTGTCAAGAAGTTCTTAATAGTTAAAATTTTTTAAAATTTCATTTAAATTCACTGTAAATATATATAAACAAGTTGTATATTTATGTCTAAGGAATGCTGTTTTCATATTTTGAAACATGTACATTTGAATTTATACTTTTATTCCTGTAATGCTCTTTTTTCAAGATTATGACTATTTTTATTCTAATAATTAAATGTTAATCTTGGTTCATAATAATTACCAGCATTAATTTATTTCACAGTAAAAATATTATGTATGATAAAAATCAGTCCTGAATATTCACTCATTCACAGCCTCAGCCAGGTGAGTGGCTAGTAGAACCAACTAAAACTTACTAATTCCGTTTCAGTTACTGAGTTGCTACATGTTAGCTGTAAGTGGGACCCAGTTGCGAAGTCCAAGTAGTTTTAATAACACAATGATACTGTTACTCAACTGCCTTGGTCTTCTTTAGGCTATGTTGATTACTGTTAGTACAGTTAGCTAATTTTTTTAAGTTTTTTTTTTTTAAGAATAAAAAGTTAAAATGCACATACAGACATTTATTTTAAGTTTTATTTTTGCTGCACAGCTCTAAAAAAATGCTACAGACGTTGCAGTTATTTTCTTAATTTCAGCCCCTTTCCGGATTTCCATATTCCTACGACTGTAATGCGTAGAAATATGAAAGGTGGTGCGTTGGGTTCGTGCTTGTGCACACAGGAGAGTGTTGAGGGGAGAAATGCAAACGAAACAGTCTAAAAGTGATATCCTGGGAGATATCACCACGAATGCCTCTAATTAAGAGGCGAACCAAAAGAGAACGCACCCAAACCCAAGGAGAGGAAATCTCAAATAGGGACTGATATAACTGCGACCAGGCAGAGTCGCAAAATCTAAATAGGCTACTCTCGCTAAAGATCCTCCCACGGAAAACACACTGAAGGGAGGAAGAGGGAGACAAACGAAAAGAAAAGGACTGACTACCAGAACCCAGGTAGGGCAGCCCAAGGAATACATTTTCAAAGAAAAGATAACCAAAAGGCTTAGAAGCTAAGTCACAGATTCAAGACCTAAATAGCTATGAACGAAAAATCTTAACTTCAGGCATGTAGAATTGACACTGAAGTGCTGGCCGGCAAAACCGAAGGGATTAAATAAGCTCAGCGCAGCTGGCACCAATAAGCAAGACCACGCCCCCCAAATCAGCCCTCCAATAGCCGATTAGCCACCATAGCAAAGAAATGACAGACCTAACAAACCTAAACCCATGACAACAACAGGAAATAGTCTAAAAATGCCAGTCTTTTCTCACAAGCTGTCCACTGGAGGTGAGAAATCAGCAGCTGCATCATAAATGACAAGCTGCTTCTTCAGTTTCTCCACCTCTAACACACACATAAACATACCCGCATACTAATGAGCACGCACAAGGATAAACACACAGGCACACACGCACACACACACTCTTATAACAGGATATTTTACACTTCTTCATCATTACATACTCCCTGAATGAGAACAAATCGAATGCTGAGTGTCCCTGTTAAGGACACAGACAGGGAACACATTTCTGAAACGGTCTCTTCCTCATCACGCAAAAAATGTCATTTTTCAATGTTATTCTGGAAGATGAAATCCCCCCCGAAACACCAGTCATGGATAGGTGTGTTTTGCAGCATGAAACCTTTCACACTGTAGCCAGAGGTAGGTGAAATGATCACAGCGTTTAAAATTGGCAGTTGCTACGGGTACGGCAGTTTTTCAATGTGGAGTACCATAGTAGATAGGTACGGCAGCCTCATTTCAAGCCCTACCCTAACCTAACCCTAACCCTTCCCCTAACCCTAACCCCAACCTCTAACCCTTCCCCCAAAGCATAATCCCGAATCCTTATCCTAATCCCTTGAAATTGACTGCTGTACCAATAAAAACTGCCGTGTCTCTAGACACTGCGTTTAAAATTTCAGATGAAGCACATCCTGACACACAATGGCCCTTGGGGCTAGCGCAGGATTGCTCCTCCTCCCTTCAGTCCAATCAAATCAGCAATACTAAAGCTTTGGCTACATTCAGAAAACACAATTAAAGCAAAGGCCACCTAACAAATTGAAGCCTTAAACAATGACTTTGTGAAAACAGGAAAATCAATAGGGCAGACCACGAAATATCTGAAAGCAGAGGGAGAGACAAAAGCAAGCAAGCAAGATAGTAAAAGTTATATCGCTAGTGTTTAAACCAAAGGCTGCGATGAAGCTGAAGTGGGTGACGCACTGGCATGAAAGTTGGTACGAATGCCATTAGAGAAATAATAGCGTGTCCAAAGCTGTCCATTATGATGCTCTGCCCAAAGCTTGGCCATCTTATTGAGCTGTAGAGTGAGGGAGATATCAGCATCCACCACCCCAACATCCCATCAGAATATTCCACAGCAGTGAGCCTGATTACAAACACAAACTGAGTACTGCTCAAAGCAGAGATGGAGCAGGAGACAGACAGAGAGAGAGAGAAAGAGAAGCTAGAGCAATGTCAACTGGTCGCCAATTCTTTCTGTTCTCAGTAGACACAATGGAGATGACCGTGGAAAGAACAGAAGCACAGGTATGTGTTGGACTTACTGCAAATCCTCACCTCCTTGTCCGGGGTCTCCAGAGTGGAGCTCACTCAGATCAAACAAAACAATGAGTTTGTGAAATATAATAAGGCAAACCACCGCTGAAATCTTACCACAGACTCAGCATAGAAATCCAGACAGTTCACAAGATCAGCTTGACTCCCATTGGCTCTTGCGCTGCTGTCAGGCTCATAGGTCTTAAACATCGCTGCATTACCCATGACACCAGCTAATGACTGGTGTGTTGCCCCATGTCATTCAAAAAACAAGAGCCTTTCCACTCGGGTCTGTCAACTGCTCTTCCCCTCTTTTAAAACAAACCGGACCACCAACCGCTGCACCCCTGCCCCAGTCAGAGCGTCTTGTTTTGGGCTCCCTCAGCCTGTTTACAAGCCCATACTCTCCGATACCAAGGGACACCAGCAACTGTGGCCACAGGCACACTCCCATTGCTAATTCAAGCTCCAGCCAGATCTATTTTTACACCCACTAGCCCAGAAATGCATAGGAATGCAGCGTCATACGCCCCAACACAGGGCGCTATGACGACAAGGCAACATTCTGTCTAGTGTCCAGAATGTTTTCCATAGCGGTGGCGGGAAATGCTTCCGAGACAACTCTGAGGGTTTCCATTAAAGAGCTGACGGTCCAGTGACTTTCAAATGATCGCTCATAACACCTCCACACTGTCCCACCTCAAGCCCTCCACAGAAAAGAGTATTCCTTCATTGCCACATCTAAGTTAGTTCATGTCATTTCTCCTCATAGTGCTCGGAAGCAGCCAGAGAACAAGTTCATAGGATGGCTATACCAGAACATTCATTAAGCTTCTCAATTAATTCACGAGATGAATGCAAAAAAACCAAGTCAGCTAAAAAAAAAAAAAAAAAATGTAGCATTCCTTGATGCTGGAAAATATTCACTAAATTCTTCATATTGGAGAACCATTCCTGATGTTTGTAAATGAGCACATGAAGAATAACTCTCATGCATATACACTGTTCAACTATTCAGTAGGCTTCTCATTACATTTGGAAGGTACATCCTAAAAGGTAGTTAATATCTAATTGACAAGACGATTCAATAAATGGAAAGTGGGAGACATTTATTTAAATATTGATTTGGCCAAGAAGGCTGGGAGTCTCTGACATTCATTCAATTAATCCGCAAGTTCTAGCTTCCATTTTGATTTTGAGAAGCTGGAAAATATACATTTGAGACCCACTATCTTGCTGCGACCTACTGATATCTAAGGAGCAAGACCTCAAGGCTCCATAATCCAGACAGAAGACAGCTTCAGCATATTAGTAGCATAGCCAATCAAATAGTTCCCTGCCCTTGCAGATGTGTGAAGGCATAGTTCTAGAGGTGAATATTCCCATTATTCAGTAGGTCCGTTAGAAGGCAAGGTGCATGACCATCCATTGTGATTCACTGGACAATATACGCACTGCTCAGCCCAAATACTTCTCATTCACTCAACCATATCACGCACCATTCTGCAGAGAATGACCTCAGATCAGCAAAATGGACACAAAAAGAGGAAGAATTGCCAGATTTAAAAGTTTGACTTTTTTACACAAAACTGGAACAAACCCAGAATCTCCAGACTGAAATGGAAAACTTATAGGCATAGAGTCCAAGATATTTTAGATTCTCAGAAATTTATGAGACAAGCTTAGTTTCACCACAAACAAGCTATGTTTTTACATATAAGAACCCCAGATATTTTTCCAGATGAAAAACTAATTTTTCATGGCTTTCGTTTTATTGCAGGAATGAAAGAAAGGGTAACTGTGTCTGCAAAGCTTGATCAAGAAGGGGAATGGGACTATCATTTAAACTACTGCATATCTATGAACGGAGGAGTTTGAGTTCCTGGAACTGGCATAAGAGAGTGAGTGACAGCAGCAGGCATGGCTTCACCAGGTGGTGGTAACAGCAGCTGCCATGTGACAGCAAACAGCTAACGACTGTTTCATTATCTTGGTGATAGTTTTTTATTCACATCACGTCCATGCCGAAGCTACAACATTCTGATGACTAATACTCCTCGCAGAACAATGACACCCTCCCAATCAACCCCATTACTCTTACAATGCTGTTACATAGTACACAGAGTGAAAGCATCCAAACAAGATCCCGGCTCCAGTGATATCCTAAATATGTTTTAGGAGGAGGCAGAGATTTTACAACACTGATATATGACACACAGCCCTTATGCTAAATTCTTATTGCCAAATTCTGCTACGAAAGGTTGGCAGGCCCATAAGTCACCAGATGCACTACCAAGGTGTCTTGCAGGAACCATCAATTAGAGAAACCTCAAAATGAAACCTGTGAAATTTTCAAAAAGGTCACAAATAATGGGCTTATCAGCATATTAATAATAAATCTATGAGTATTCCATAGAGTCAAATTTTTTATCCCATGGAAAATACATTTGTGTTAATGTGCAACTCATTGAATTATGCTATTTTTTCCACGAATTTCCAACAATTGCATTTTTACCCTCAATTGTTTGGCTATTTGTCCTCTTGACAGGCACTTAATTCATGATAAAATTCGCCTAGTTGTTTCCACAAACACTGTCAACAGCACAAAAACATATGTGCCACCTGTCCACTACTTCCAGAACCCGCTAACCTCTCCCTAATGACAAACCACCACTAGTTTTACAAAGCTGATTTAGGTTTATTTCTCATAGCCATACCAGAACTGAAGTGTATTCCCCAGCCTTCAGCCCATAATTGCTGATGACAGAATGAGGCTTGACACATTTGACACATTGAGACACAAATTGTCCCGTCCGCAAGCCTTACTCTGGTTTGAGGTGAGAGGCAGCCATTTTGACGGCATTCAGATCTGGGGAGAGCACGACTGACCTTTAATCCACCAGCCTTATCACTCAATTAGATATTGATTATTGGATTATATGAGGGCATTTTAAAATGAGTTGGTTTACTTAATTTTTGTTTCCCTAGCAAGGATAAAAGCAAAGTGTCAGATGGGTGAAAATTATGTGGAGAACTCCAGTTATTACACACCCATGCAGAGCAAGATCTATCCAAAGCACACGGGTGTGACTCACCAATGAAAAAAAGCTGAACTCCACCTGGACAAGGAATTTTATGACTGTCCAAGTGCCATGGAATTCGTGGGGGAGAGTTATTGAGGAGGAATCCCCCTCTCGTAAGGAAGGTTTGCTTATAATTGACTTTTGCACCTTGACATTCCAACAGATTGAGCTATTGGAACAACAAATGCCTGTAATGCCTTGAATGTTGCTGGTTGTTGCTACAATAATTTTTACTTGATTCAAGTATCAAACCAGAGGACCTGACCGAGCCAGTCACACTTGGGGTGCTGTGGCTGGTGGAAGCATTTTAGGAGATGCGCTTTAATATCGACTGATTCGCAGCATGTACGACTCCACTCCACTGTACAGGTCCCACTACACATTAATGAATGTAGACGTGAGTTTACACCATGTACCAATTACGCTTACCCTCTCTCCTAAGCTCCTGGAAAGCCATTTTTAGTGCCATGTATTGCTATGAGAACACATTTTTGCAAAAACAAACAGAAGCAGATCCAGTATGTGCACCAGTGCAAGTAGCCACTGGACCTTGGGCAAATCTCGGAGCAGTATATTGGATCTAAGGAGAAAAAAATAATATTTTTATATTAGCCAATGGAGATAGGGGAGACTGAATTTAGTTGTTACACTTTTTCTTTTAACAGCTGTAGAATTGATATTATCAGGTTTTTGTTATCAATATGCACTGTGAAGATAGAAAGTTTATTAGACTACATGACTGATCTGCAGCAACCCTTATATTCTGCGCATGCGTAATGCTGGTGAGGAAAAAATAGACCCCTGTCACCTGTAACAAACTACCCCATATATGGAGTTGTTTGTTACAGGATTGGTAGTTTGTAGCAGGTTGTGGGGCATTTTGTTACAAGCAAATTGCTTAAGTAAGACATGTTTCCCAATTAAGTAGGCAAGTTAAGGGGAATGCTTTACTACTATTATCCCATGTAGCCACAGTAAGGAACCTCTTGAGTCATTCTCTAATGGCATTGCCACGTTTCATTATTCATTTGTAATTTCAAAGCATCTTTCTGAAATACAAAAAGGTGGAAAGTCATTCAGTGAGGTAATTTGATCTTGCCCAAGTTGTTACAGGTTTTGGGGCAAGTTCTTATTGTAACAACTTGGGTGTATCAACTAGTCCATTAGCAACCCTTCGCCATTGTCCCCACATTTTGAAATGTTTCAGTGCAATCTTTACATGGGTGTGTCATGACACAGTGGCTAATGTCTTCCTCTCTCTTAATCCAGAAAATCTCGGGTATGTATCAGTTACAGTTGATGTGAATCAAAATCTCCCAAACACCAAGAAAGTTACTTTTCGAGCATTTTTCGATGTATGGCTTTCTGTCACGTAAAAACGCGGGTCACCTTCGCGGAGCAGCAGGAAAAATTGACGCGTCCTCTGTGTTTTATTGCCAGAACTATTTAAAATGTAACAACACGAACGTGTAATAACTAGACCTGGTCTCCCCTAATGTTTGTGATTATGATTTCTTAACATATTTAAAGACTGTGTGTTGATACAAGAAAAGGTTTGGAGGAAGAAGTGAAATTTCATTTCTGTTTGTGAGAATTGAAGCACAGCTACTATTGATGTTTGTTGCCATTGCAGAAGTATTGGCCGAAAAATGCGCAAATTTGTGCTGAAACATAGAGTTCCTGTTGAGGATTATATTTCAATATTTCTCATATTCATTAGTCATCAGTAGAACAAATGCCATATTGAATAACCATAATCAATAATCATAATCAATAGCCATATTATGTAAGCTGCAGTAACACACACACACACGAGCAGTGCACACAGATACATGCACAGGCATAAGCAGCACACAAACACATACACATATGCGCACACACACACAAACAGTTCACACACAGACAGACACACACATACAAGCAATTCAATTCCCGCACACATGAGCAGC
Source organism: Gymnothorax reevesii (assembly GCA_029721435.1). Classification (NCBI taxonomy): domain Eukaryota; kingdom Metazoa; phylum Chordata; class Actinopteri; order Anguilliformes; family Muraenidae; genus Gymnothorax; species Gymnothorax reevesii. The sequence continues at coordinate 68,172,396 of CM056579.1, forward strand.
TCACACACACACAAGCAGCAGGCTTCTGTAGCTTTGATTAGTAAGCAGGCTTCTGTTTAATTAATTCAAAAACATAATCAGGTGATGTATTTGATTTCTGTAGCTTTGATCAATATTTGTTCAGTTAAATTGTTAGTTGTTGCTGAAAACATAATCAATTGAATCATTTATGTACCTACTTGTATCCTATTCTGGCTGTATTTTTCCTCTCTTGGCTGTAATTTTCCAGTCCTTTGTAGTGATGTGCATGCTTATCTTTGCTTTGAATTCCTGAAGGATTAGCTAGCCATGTTTTGGTTTGCCTGTCCAATTTTAGCGCGAGAATGAGAATGCGGAAAGACCGTATTTGGAAGATATTTCCTGTGAAGAAGGTATAAAAACTGGGTGTGAAAAGTAAGAAATCAGTTCTTCTTGCGGAAAAAGAACTCGGCTTTACATTTATCAATATGCCTCAATAAAGCCTAATAATTGTCTGAAGAATCTGTCTCTCTCCAATTGCTTGAAGATGGGGGGAACGTTATAATCTGAAACAAGTGTTTGTCACTAACATGGCAATATCCCCCGCCGCCTCAATTTTATGTGTCCGTACAGACGGAGCCCAATGCTATATCCCCCGCTTCACGCTAATCGCGCGGCGGGGGATAAATATGTCTGAATGAAAACCACAACATTCCTTGTGGACACAATACAGACTGGAGAAGTGGGCTTTCGGGGGCTACAAGATGCAGAAAAATGCACGCACATCCAGACCAGAAATTCCCAGGTGCTCGAACCAAAAACACAATGTAGAAAAAAGAATAAAAGTCTGCACACTGTTTAAATAGTTCCTAAACAGTTCTTTTTTCAGGGGCTACACCCATGGGGTCCCGGGCGACTGGATTGTCTAGTTTATTAGATTACCAACACTTCTTTCATCAAAGCATTGGTAATTGAATAATTTAGTAAATTGGTTATTTGTCCGTAGCAAAAGTTTGACACATGGTATGCATTCAAAATAATTTAAAATGCATGTCATGCGTCAAACTTTTATGGTGTCAAAATCATTGATGAGGTCTTTATTGTCTAGCTTCCTAGAAAGTTGTCAGAAGGCTACTACATGAAATTGTTAAAACAGCAATAATTGAATGAATTACTAAGGAACAAAATGTTAGCCTTATCAAAATACCATCTTCAGCAGCATTTACGTTTGTACTTTCAGATGTAACTTCGACAGTTTTATTTTTATATAAGCATACTTAACATACATACCTGAGTTGGCAAAACCGCATTTTCAAAAACATTTTTTTGGCCCATCAAGCTGATCGGACTCTGACGCAGAAAAAAATTTGTTTGTATATAGCGTCTTGTGAGCAATGGGAATTCAGTAACTTTGAAAGACACAAACATTTTATGCCAACATTAAAAGAGCAATATGTAAGAAATGTATGTTGATTAATCATGAAATGGCCCTGATATATCACCAGACATTAAGGAATGATGTTAATTTCAAATACTTATATCACTGACAACAGTAGTCCAGTCAGAATATTCTCATTACAAAACTGAAGTTGCAGCCCACAAGTAATGTTCATGTTTTCATTTTCTGTTTTGGCCGGTTGCGCCACCCTCCAACTATCTCCCAAACAAGAAGTCAGTAGTGTTTCGGCATCCAGGTTGCCAGTTACCACTGAGCTGCAGCAAGAAACGTTTCAGAGCACAAATGTCTGGCGTTACTAAACATAAAAGATCTCGTTATGATTCTGAAACACGTCGTGACAAAGTCAGAAACAAAACAAGGATCTGTATAGGACATGCCTTTGAAAGATGGAGACAGCTGAAAGCAGAAAAGAATTGGAAGGCCGACACTGAAGTTGCTCATTTTCTCCTGAGCAGGTAAGATTCAGCTCAGTTTGGGTAACTTAATTCTATTTAATGTAGGCACGGATATTTCAAATATTCTCTGCAGTCGAATAACGTTATGTATGTTCGTTCATGGTACGTTAGTGCGTATGCAGGTGGCCGTGGGTCATCGAACTGACTAGGTAACAAATTGTTTGAGAAATAAAAACCGTGGCTCTTCATTGCTGACATTAGCAATACATTATTAGTCCGTTTCTCTGGCATTATGCTGAGACGCTATGGAAACCGTTCCAACATTAGCACAGCCATTATGGCAATATGAAATGTAATTGAGACAATACATCGGTCAAATGAGTCCTCATATATTCTTAACGCATTTTACAGTATGGACTTTAGTGGGCTATCCACACAGAAGAGTGACGAGCAAGTTCACCAATATGACCATTGCTAAAGTTAGTAAGTCATTAGCCTCAATCTTTTCTGAATTGAACTAAACTGAACATAAACCTGTCAGAGCAAATCATTGATGATATTGAAACGTAGCCACGGTAGCTCCGTTTAGTAGACGTTCTTGTTGGATCGAGCAACCTAGCTGGTAACCTCGTCTGGTAGAGAGGAGGAGGGGATGCTGTGCTCTGCACTATTTTAAATGTGACTGCACTACCAGTTTTGGCCACAAACTTACACAGCTCCTTTAATTTGGATAGGTCAGGTCATGAGGAAAATAACCCATATTCTGTTTGCTGTTTAATAGCCTTTTGTTTGACGATGTTGGTTTATTCTTAAATATTTATAGCCTACTGTAAATGCACTCTAGAATGTTTTCTGTGCACGTCTCATTTTGTCATAAATAAAGCATCAAATCTATCGATTCAGACGTCAATTTATATTTAAAGCTACGCCTTGTTGCAGTATCCTAAAAATGACAGAGGTCACATTCCATGTCTTTTTTCCTTCAATTGCAATTGCAGTAATTATAAGTTTGATATAGATTTCGCCTCTGTTTGTACAGTTTGATGGATTTAGTTTGAATGGATAATCCTTCCTCTGCGATCAGACAGTCTCTTATGTGCAACGGCATTTCTTGATTTTCATACAGAGACATCATAGGTGCTCCTAAATAAGGGGAAATACGACGTATCTTCTCTACTGACATCTTGCTTACTGAATGATAATTTTCCTTATTACGTATGAATTTAAAGGATGAACGGGCCTCAAACTGTAGATTAAAAAAACTAATCCTTTTCCATTTTGACATCTGGAACTTGCAGCCTTTGTATTATTTAAGCCGTGGCTTCTTTCGCATGTGGTATGAAAAGGGACATCTACTCATTAATCGAGTATAGGATTATAAAAATAATGTCACGCTGGGTTGCATTGTTAACAGAAGAATTTTGTTTTTCCTTTCTGTATATGTGATAATATAGCTATTCTTAAACACACCCCACGTCCCAATCGATCGGTCCAAAACTCTAAACTTAACAGAGCCGGTAAACCTCTCAATCGGATAAATACAATAATCACAGACTAATAAATCTTTTTTCGACCAGATTAATAATAATCCGATGACCGTTACACTCAAAATAGGAATTTGCTACTTTTAACAAAATGTTTTACAAATTAATTTGTTCCATGAGAGATGAGAAATTAATTTGTTAATTTGTTAAAAATTTGTTCAGGAAGTAAAAAATTAGTTTGTTTTATTAACAAAGTTAAATTGTTGCTATATTAACAAAATACTTTGTTAGACTAACAATTAAGTAACAATTTTGTTTTGCTAACAGGATTGGACCATAAATTATTTTGTTAGGATTTTTGTTAAAATAAATCTGCACAAATCGATTATGCGGCCGATGTAGGCTACATGTAGATGAAATAATTAAGCGCGTACTTTTATTACTTCAAAGTGAAGTGGTAGCCTAATGCAAGAAGTGACCAGTAAGGCGAGTTTTTGACCAATCAATCAGCTATTAAAGCTGCAGTTGGTAAGTTTTGGAAAAGTAACTTTTTGTCATTTTTGCTAAAACTGTCACTGTGTACAGACAGTATTACATAAAACTAGTACTCTGTAATTAAAAAAAGGCTCCTTTAAACCCACCTAATGCTCCTATTGCAATTTAAGAGAATCGTTCGGACCGACTAAAAAGAACCAATTAGAGCCAGGATGGTGTCTGACAGGCATCAAACAGTGCACATGCACGCGCACACGCTGCAGACAGCCCCAGCCCCTTCATCCTCAGTTCACGCCGGTGCTCAGTCAAGTTCAAATCTCCGAGAGCAGGTTCAGGAGCTTAGAACCATCAGCGAGGAAAAAAATTCCAATACCTCAGTTACCAGCAACAGCACACACGGCTAAGACAAGTAAAAAAGGAAGTAAGAAGAAAAAAAAATCACAAAAGAAAGAATTTAACTAAATCCAGGATAAAACCAGAATGAACATCGAAGTGGATTTTTAGAGGTGGACGGAACTCTGAGATCTGGAAGGATTAACCTTCCTGCTTTATTAAACCCCTGCTTTATTCGTTGGTTCATTTTTGCTTTGCAAATAAGCGAGTGTAGCTTACAAGCATAGTCGCTGTTCGAATAGCCAGTGTCTTGTAATTGTTACAGTACTCCGCAGTGCATGTGATTTTACTGTGATGTTGCAGTCGAACTCACGTTGGCTTGTTTCAGATGCTAGGGCTAACGTCACTGGCGTTGTTTTATTAGAAAGCAGCAGAAAATCTCTTTATCAAGTGACCTGGCAGTCTTATCAGTTGTGTTGTTGTCCTTATAAATATGCGTAACGTTTCTGTGCTCCCACAGCTTAATGCTGACATACATGATTTACTGGCCATTCAGCTGGATTCACGACAGTTTCTATACTCAAAAAACAGGTAAATTACTGAAATTAGTGTGCGCTGGGTTTTTAATGAATACATACTGCTGCAGATTACTTTTCATGTCGACATTATTTATTTCTGCTGGTTTGTTGGCAGGCGTGTCATTGGACCTGAAAAATCTGGGGCTAATATCCCTCCTTTTTTAAAAAAATAATTAATCCTGGCTAATTCTAGATTGGTTTCCGTTATTAACACGTTTTTCAATTCAAGAATAATCAAGTGGCAATCGAAGAGACGGCTTCTCCTCTTCATGCAATCTAAAAGCGGCAAAATAATGGGCTGCATTCAGGACAAAAAAATAATTTAATTATAATTAGGTCTATGCACCTGCACTCGGCGACGGCATTTCAGACTAGTAAGTGGTTTCGTCCGTTTACATTTTCCTATCGGACAGCTGTCTATTTTTTTTTACTACGAATTGAGTGACCTGCTGCAAAAACAGGTGTATGCACTTGTCGCCGAAATTACCTTCATTCGCTGAAGAGTTATGAAATGCCATCGCCGAGTGATGGGGCATAGACCTAATTATAATCAAATAATTTTTCAGTACTGAATGTAGCCGATTATTCTGTCGCTTTTAGATCGCATGGGGGAGAGAAGCCGTGTCTTCAACTGCCGCTTGATTATTCTGGAATTGGAAAACGTGTGAATGAACCATCTAGAATTTGCCAGGACTAATTATTATCCCGCGCTGCGCGATTAGCGCGAAGCGGGGGATATAGCATTGGGCTCCGTCCGTACGGACACATAATATTGAGGCGGCGGGGGATATTGCCATGTTAGTGGTGTAATGTGAATATAGGCCACTAGATGGCAGTATTTACCTTTTTTTGTTAAGCTCAGACTGGAGTCATGTTTAGACATGTCCTGGACATGTCTGGGGCAAGTCTCAGAAAATTAAAAAAAAGAGGTCTAAATGTGGGTGGGGTCTGCCAAAGAGTATATAAGGAAAAGAATTGAGACAGTAAAGTAGTAGGAGAAATTGCAAGAAGATGACCAGACCTGCCATTCTGTTCAAGACCTGTGACGTTTCTTTTGTGGATTTCTTTGCCTGTGTTTGAGCATTTTCTTCATCCAGGACATCACCAAGCCACCCCACCAAAAAGGGACTGTAATTATTTCTGTTTTTTCTTATTTATCAATCTTGGTCTTTAGTTGTAGGTTGTTATTAGTCTTTGTCTTTGTTAAAAATTAAATGTGTTTTAGTTGTTAAAACTGTGTTTGTCATCCCTTGCTGTTGCTGTTGTGTTATAAATGTAATAACAAATTGGGGCCATAACAAATTGGGGGCTCGTCCGGGAGAGACCATTCTGTGAGTAATTTATTGAAAATCTAACATTCCAAATTGTGAAATTGTTTTTGTGAATTTTCCTAGATATATATTGACAACAGCAATGGATGATTTCTTGGCATCACCAACCGTAGGGGTTTTGAAGTCTTTTAAAAAGACAGAACTGCTAGAAATTTGCAGACAGTTGGAGCTGACAGAGGTAAAACCAGCCATGCGAAAAGCAAGACTGGCTAGAGAGATAGTTGAATATTACATTGATGAAAATGTGTTTGCACCAGGAGATCTGGAACAGTTTCCAGTGGAAAATCCAAATATAGAAATGGAACTTAAATTAAAAATGCTAGAGATTGAAAGGCAGGAAAGAGAAAAAGAAAGGGAGGAAAAAGAAAAACAAAGAGAATTTGAGAGGGAAGAAAAAGAAAAACAAAGGCAGTTTGAGTTAGAAAAATTAGCAAGAGAAGAAAAACAAAGAGAATTTGAGAGAGAGAAAGAGGAAAGAGCAGAAAGAGAGAGACAGAGAAAGAGAGATTTTGAATTAGAGAAGTTGGATAGAGAAGAAAGACTCCAAATGGAGAAACTAAAAATTAAAATTGAAACTAAAAATAAATTTTGTGCCAGTCAGGAGGTAAAACTGGTGCCTCCATTTTCAGAAAAGGATGTTGACAACTATTTCCAGTGTTTTGAAAAGGTAGCAAAGAGTTGCCAGTGGCCAAAGGAACACTGGCCTCTGATGTTGCAAACTGTCCTCAAGGGTAAAGCTCAACAAGCCTATTCGGCTTTGTCTGCAGATGATTCCTCTGATTATGAGGTTGTCAAAAGGGTTATTTTGAGAGCTTATGAGTTGGTTCCAGAGGCATACCGACAGAAATTCAGAGGTCTGAAGAAATCTGAAAATCAGACTTATGTTGAATTTGCTAATGAAAAGCAGGTTTGCTTTGAGCGCTGGTGTACTTCTATGGAGGTCAAGGATGATTTCAACTCACTAAAAGAGATGGTGTTAGTTGAAGAATTCAAGAACTGTGTTAAGGATGATGTTAAGACCTACCTTAATGAGAAGCAAGCACTGAACTTGCAATCAGCTGCCAAATTTGCAGATGAATATGTTCTCACACATAAGTCCAAATTTCAGTCTAGCAGTAACAATAAATGGTCCCAATTTCAGAAAAAGGGTTACAGTGATACCCAAGATTCCTCACCCAAAGACAAAGACAAATCTGGTGATGGTGCTCAGAAATCCAGTAACAGGTCTGATCAAAGTGTGAAAGCTGACAGTGACAAAAGTGGTCTAGTTTGCAGTTATTGCAAGAAATCTGGTCATGTTACAACTAACTGTTGGTTCCTTAAAGCTAAGAAAGAAAAAGAAAAGGATACCAAACCAAATGCCTTTGTGAAAACAAGGTTAGAAACCCCTGTAGTAGATAACCAATCTGCTAAATTGCCTGCTTCTTGTGGGGCTAAAAAGCCTAATACAGCTGACTTTGTGAGGGAGGAATTTCTTCCATTTGTGTCAGAGGGATTTGTGGCTCTGAATGAGCATACTACTCCTGTCCCCATATATATCCTAAGGGATACCGGAGCTTCTCAGTCACTTTTGTTGATGGACTCCTTGGAGTTACGTGATGAGACCGCTTCAGGGGATTTCATACTTGTACAAGGTATTGAAGGGAGGACTGTATCTGTACCCCTGCGCTCTATATTCTTGAAGTCAGATTTAGTTACAGGACAGGTAAAGGTGGGACTTATGTCAAGTCTACCTATAAAGGGTGTTTCTCTGTTGCTAGGCAATGACCTGGCTGGGGGCAAAGTAGTTCCCCCTGTACATCTTACTTCACAGCCGAGCACTGAAAATGGGGATGAGGACCCATCTCTGTATCCTTCTTGCGCAGTGACTCTTGCTATGGCCAAGAAGGCTAAAGAAGATGATGTTGTGGTGCCGTCCAGTACATTGAATAGTCAGGACTCAGGTGGTTCGCCTCATGACTCTGATTGGCCTACTATGGTTTCTCCGTTTGAGGACTTATCAGATACTTTTATCAGTTCTCTATTCAGCCAGCCGGATGGGTCTGGTGATTCTGATGTGTCTGGAGACTTGTCTCTGTCCAGAAAGCGGTTGATTGAGGAGCAAACTAATGATCCTGAAATTGGTGTACTAAAGAGGAGAGCCCTTCCTGAAAAAGAAATAGATGCAGTTCCAGTTGGGTATTATCTCAAGGATGGTGTGTTGATGCGGAAGTGGCGCCCTCCTGATATCCCTGCCAATGCAGATTGGGCAGTGGTCAGGCAAATTGTTGTTCCGAAGGTCTACAGGAATGAGATCTTAACAATGGCTCATAGTTTACCTTTAGGAGGTCATCTTGGTGTTAACAAGACTGTTGATAAGATCATGAAACACTTCTTTTGGCCTGGGCTTCGGAAAGACGTTTCCAACTTTTGCAAAACCTGTCACACTTGTCAGGTAGTTGGAAAATACCAGTTAGACCCACCTGTAGCTCCATTGCAGCCTATCCCAGCATTTGGGGAGCCATTCTCTAGGGTCATTGTTGATTGCGTTGGTCCATTACCCAAGACTAGATCTGGAAATCAGTACTTGTTGACAATCATGTGTGCATCTACCAGATTCCCCGAAGCCATACCTCTACGTAACATCAAGGCAACTGCAATCTCGAAGGCTTTGATAAAGTTCTTCACGTTGTTTGGTCTTCCCAGGGAAATTCAGTCAGACCAAGGTAGCAATTTCACTTCAGGATTGTTTCAGCAGGTTGTGTATGAACTAGGTGCAAAACAGATTGTTTCTAGTGCCTATCATCCAGAAAGTCAGGGTGCCTTAGAGCGGTTTCATTCCACTCTCAAGAGAATGATGAGGACTTATTGTTATGACCATGAGAAAGACTGGGATGAAGGGGTTCATTTGCTGTTGTTTGCAGCTAGAGAAGCAGTGCAGGAGTCTACTGGATTCAGTCCATTTGAGCTAGTGTTTGGTCATGAAGTGAGAGGACCTTTGCTATTATTGAGTGAACAATGGCAAGAGGAAGAGCCGCAAATCAGTCTGTTAGACTATGTTAGCAAGTTCAAGGAAAGATTGCGTGCAGCTTGTGACCTTGCCAAAGAGAACTTGAAATCAAGTCAGGGAAAAATGAAAACTTGGTATGATCATAAGGCTAGAAGCCGTGAGTTTAAACCAGGAGACAAGGTCCTTGTGTTGTTTCCCTTGCAGTGCAATCCATTGCAGGCTAGATTTCATGGTCCTTATGAAATTCTGACAAAACTCAATGATCTCAATTACATTGTGAAGACTCCAGATGGGAGAAAACCAAAACAATTGTGTCATATTAACATGCTAAAGCCTTATCATGACAGAAATGCTAGGGTTGCAGCTGTCACTTCAGATTCTCCAATGGTCGAAACGTGTGAAGATGAGGGGGAGTTTCAAGATGATGAACCAAGAATTAAAGCTGAAGTTCTTTCATGTAAATTGTCAAACACTGAAGTGTTGCAAAATCTTGATGTAAAACTCCAGCACTTAGAACCCTCACAGAGAGATCAGTTTGAAAGGTTGATCAAGAAATATGAGGATTTGTTTCCTGATGTTCCAAAGAGAGTTACTATAGCCTCTCATGATGTAGATGTTGGTGATGCCAAACTAATAAAACAGCATCCATACCGGATGAACCCTGAAAAGAGAAAGATTGCTGAGAAAGAGGTTGAGTACATGTTAAAACATGATATTATCAGACCCTCCAACTCCGATTGGAGTTCACCCTGTGTGCTAGTTCCAAAACCTGATGGAAGTACTAGATTCTGTACAGATTATCGCAAAGTCAATGCTGTAACTAGAACTGATGTGTTTCCAATACCTAGGATCGATGATTGTATTGATAGTGTAGGGCAAGCAAAGTTTCTGACCAAGATTGATTTATTGAAGGGTTATTGGTGTGTGCCTTTAACTGAGAGGGCCAAGAGCATCTCTGCTTTTGCCACACCATCTGGATTGTACCAGTATGAAGTCCTACCCTTTGGCATGAAAAATGCCCCAGCCACGTTCCAAAGGATGATACAGTCTACAATCGCCGGATTGCCACACACGGGTGCGTACATCGATGACCTGATCACATGGAGTGACTCCTGGGAAGAACATCTAAAAGATGTAGAGACGTTGTTCCAGCGCCTGACCCAGGCTAACCTGACTGTTAACCTGAGCAAGAGTGACTTTGGTTGTGCTACTGTCACCTATCTTGGCTACGTCATAGGCCAGGGTAAGGTGGCACCCATAAATGCTAAAGTCCAAGCCATCATGGACTTTCCAGTTCCTGACAACAAAAAAGCTTTGCGCCGCTTCCTTGGAATGATCGGGTACTACCGCAAGTTCTGCAAGAACTTTGCTGAGATTGCTCTCAGTCTAACTAACCAACTGAAGAAAGGCGTGAAGTTCACCTGGGATGATGCATGCCAGAGAGCCTTCGATCACCTGAAGTCTCTGCTGTGTCACTTCCCCGTGCTCAAATCTCCTGACTTCAACAAACCGTTCTCCATCGCGGTCGATGCTAGCGACCAAGCTTGTGGATCTGTGCTCCTACAGAGAAGTGACTCTGATGACATTGAGCATCCCGTGGCATACTTCTCCAGGAAGTTCAATCGCCACCAAAGGAACTATTCCACAATAGAGAAGGAACTGTTGGCTCTGGTCCTTTCTTTACAACACTTTGAGGTTTATGTTTGTACAGGACAAAAGCCAATGATTGTGTACACTGACCACAATCCGTAAATGTTTTTGAGTAAGATGAAAAACAAGAATCGGAGATTGTTGAATTGGAGTTTGATTTTACAGGAGTTTGACTTGGAAATTAAGCATGTCAAGGGTACAGACAATGTAATTGCTGATTGCTTATCCCGTGTTTGAATGTGTATATCATGTGTTTGAATATTGTATGATATGTATATATAGACAAGTGTTCACTTAACCATTTTGTATTGAAAAGAAAAATTTTGCCTTTATGAGTCAAAATTTTTCCCTTTTGGAATGGAGGTGTAATGTGAATATAGGCCACTAGATGGCAGTATTTACCTTTTTTTGTTAAGCTTAGACTGGAGTCATGTTTAGACATGTCCTGGACATGTCTGGGGCAAGTCTCAGAAAATTAAAAAAAAGAGGTCTAAATGTGGGTGGGGTCTGCCAAAGAGTATATAAGGAAAAGAATTGAGACAGTAAAGTAGTAGGAGAAATTGCAAGAAGATGACCAGACCTGCCATTCTGTTCAAGACCTGTGACGTTTCTTTTGTGGATTTCTTTGCCTGTGTTTGAGCATTTTTTTCATCCAGGACATCACCAAGCCACCCCACCAAAAAGGGACTGTAATTATTTCTGTTTTTTCTTATTTGTCAATCTTGGTCTTTAGTTGTAGGTTGTTATTAGTCTTTGTCTTTGTTAAAAATTAAATGTGTTTTAGTTGTTAAAACTGTGTTTGTCATCCCTTGCTGTTGCTGTTGTGTTATAAATGTAATAACAAATTGGGGCCATAACAGTGGCAAAGACTTGTTTTCAATAAAAGGAGGGATATTAGCCCCGGTGTTCAAAGCCTTGTCCCATTATGAGACGTCTGGGCAAATGAGGCTTTTTGGCACGCGAAGCTTTTGGGCACGGGACGTTGTGCGTGCCGATTTACCTCGAGGTTTTCCGGCTCGTCACACCCCAGAATTTACAGGTCTAACGACGCGCTGTTTTGTTGGCCAGTGCAGTGTTGACTGTTCGGAACAGTGACGTCTCGCCTCGGGAAGTTGGCCGCTTTCATAATGTGAACGAGCAATATCTCTCTGCAGTTGCATGCATACAGCTCGCGTGCCTTCGCGTGCACGGTAGCCATCTGGGGGAGGGTCTTAGGAGTGCAGTGGAGAGGGAGGGGAGGGGAGGGATCTGAAAGTTGCTTTTTTCACTTTTTTGTGCGAAGTCCTCTCTCTCCTCAAAGTTACTGACTGCAGCTTTAAAGCTATGTTTACACATGGCCACGATTTGGTCATTTTTTTAAAATCGTGTTAGAATCGCAGCTCATATCATAAAGTGTGAGAAAAAGCAGATCCAAATCGTGGTGATCGCAAGGGATCTCCACGATCGTGAGGCATCTTTCTGATTGTGACAATTTGCCCACGATTGTGCCGATTTTTGAAAAATCTTTTCAGAGCTTAGTAGAGAGTAGGCATTGGAACAGCTCGTGTTAGCGCCTGGAAGCGCAATGGCGCGTGGCGGGGTAATCGTTTTACGACGTAATAAAGCGTATCAGATTATAAAACATAAAATTGCTTACATTCACGATCTGTTGCGCTCTCTTGTGCTGTGACCTGCTCTGATGCGTTTGGCGTGCTTTCCTGTAAAAGGTGTTACGCTGCCAGACGAAATTAACCTAATTTTGATCCAAATGCAAAGCATTTCACAATACAGAAGAAATAATAAATAATATAACAGAAACTCGCTCATACCGGACAACAGCTCTAGTCCCGATTTTCCTGTAATGTTTTTCCATTAAATAAACATCGGATATACTGCAGGTTGTATAATGGATTTTTGCGTACATCGGACAAAATGTCCAGTCCCGTCACAATGCATTTCCTTTAAAAAGCACTCGTGTCTAGCGGACAAGCTGGTTTGCTCCATGCACATGTGCAGTTGCAACAGAGCAACGAAATGAAGTTCGGCTTTCCTCTTTGCAGAAACTGAAACTGGCGCAGTTTCCATCCCAATTTGAGCAACACACAATATCTGTTAAACTCGCACCTTTTTTTTTTGCCAGTAAATTTAGCTGGCAATAATCGTACTTTTATGATCAGTTTACAGCACAGGTCCCGTATATGTTAACTGTAAACAGCAGTTAAATGGGCACAGGACTCTACTTACAGATCAAATAACAATGCGTTTATTTCACTGTTAAATTCAGTCAGTTTATAACAGTGCATTGTGTCAGGGCAAGGATGGTCTAAATGAAAACAACAAGTGGGCATGTGCACTTAAAAATGAAGTTGTTCCAATCTTAATACATAAAGCATACATATAAATTCATGCATGTATGGAATGGATATAATCTGTTTTATGCGTAAAACAGATTTTGTCCTTATTACGCATAGCGAATTTCGTTTATAACTGAAAAAATGAGCTGGTCCAATAGAATCCATTATATTCGAGTTTTGATTCGATTTATTCATAATAACATAAGAAGATGCCACCAAAGAAAGGCTCCAAGGGCAAGGAGAAGGGAAAGGGTTCCAATTCAACTCCTGCTGTCCCAGAACCTCAGATGGAAGCAACCAGGGCCAGTGTCTCGGCATCCAGCAGATGAGCAAATAAGCTATCTTCATCCATTGGACATGCATCCATGTTTCCTCGGTGGAGTCACTAGACAAAGTAATGAAATGTAAAACCCACTATCATGAAGATCTACTGCGATCTTTGGCAGTGGCGGCCCGTGACAAAAATTACAGAGGAAGCCACAATGAATAACGATTTTAATTCAGTGTTTACGTGTTATTTTCATGCAAACAAATTAGCCTACTGTTACAGTGCCTTTATTCTACCGACTTCTCATTCATTTTAGTGAAAAAGAGGGGTTAAAAAAGAGGACCGCGTGTGTGAGAGACAGTGAAAGCGCGAGGGAGAGCTGCGGATGCGCGCTTCGGACTGTGCGCGTGCTCATGGCTCTGGCACACAGTAGTATGTGATAAGTTAGAGGAAGCCCATGCAAAGCTGGTAAACGTCTCGTAGCTTTATTAAAGCAGAAAGCTAAACACATAGCGATCAGACGGCAATTATGACAAGATCTAGATATAACAAAAACATTTTAGCCATTGCTTTTACAGACAGTATTAATGAAGTTCCGTTTTGTGAATAATGCTTCTCTCTGACTCATATTTAACTAATTGGCAACAAAAGCATTTGCAAGATAGCCGTGGACTATTGTACAGAAACATAGGCAAACCCCTTCCACCAACATTAGAAGTAACAATGTCATATGTGGCAGCCTCGCAAGTGAAATTAACAAATCACAAGGATGCCCAATATTTATACATCCAAAAACACACTCAACATGAATGCATAACTCGTGCGCAACGTCTGAATTGCGTAAACTAAATATAAAACACATAGTTACAAAGGTTTATATAAAAATTGATATCAACTGTGCTGCAGCGCTATCAACTGTAAACCTTACAGCTGTCAGCTGATGTCAGCGGACCTAAATGCAATCTCGGTAAGGATTGAGAGTATTAAAAAAAAAAACAGTATAGCTTTGCCATCATGCTCTGAAATCCACTAGACACAACAAGAATAATAAAGAATAGAACAACACATTTTATGCATCACATAAGAAAAATGTGACAACAGCCCAGTCATCAAAAAGGCCACGGCGGGCCAAAGGAGACATGGCCAGCAGAAAAGCCGGTAAAGCTTGGCACTTCCTGTTAGCCACTCGTTTCTAGCATAGTTAGCAACACAAAAACAGCGAACTTTTCCATCAGCTCTCCCCTTACTTAAATTGAGCTTAGGAGTCGGCCTACCGTCCCGCCTATCTTTTAGTTGAACCTCAAAAGGAAGTTTTGTGAAGTCATTTTTTGCAAGAAACTCAAGGTCCCTGTCACCATCCATTCTCTGACTTAAGTAGTCCCCCCAGGAATCTGCGGAGAAAAAGTGTTGATTCCGCGGAGAACATTCCTGATTCTGCGGAGAGCAATTCTTGATTCCGCGGCTTGAAAGTTGATTTTCCGCGGGCATTAAAAAAACCTAAAATGACCAGTTATAAAGCAAATTTATGTAATAATGAAGCAAAAATTCTCTTATGAAATTATTTGCAATACAAAAACACTGCGAAACATTGTGGTTATAAAATAAGCAGCATCAATATTTTTTTTGTCCCTCGAGCAGATTTATTTGCATAACTTATAAAGTGCAAAACATTTCACCAAACTATGGGTAAACGAGGCTTAGTAACTAAACAAGAGCCAAAGATCAAAGTAAAGATTTAAACAAAGTGTACACTATTCACTGTATCCTCAGGATATTGTAAACGTTACTGCATACCATAGACTGTATAAAAAGATGGATGAAGCTACCGTGATGTCACCCACTGGTTCGAAGATGAAGAAGTGAATCGAAGATCCGGGGAGGAACGTGGCTCTGGATCTGACCGTATCGGACAAGGACCAGAGGATAGCGACGCCCCAGAGGCATATTCTGGCTTTATACTTTATTCTAGTTTATATGGGACCATAATTCCCGAAAATGAATGTCATGACATTTCGGAGACCTGAAACTTGCTATAGCTAACATAAAATGATGTGAAAAATCATTATTTAAATTAAAAATCAGGTCGGAAAGTAGGATCATTTTCTCATAGACTTCTATTGCATTGAACTTCTTTCTGCAACTACTGACGTCGCCATCTGCTGGCCATTAAATAGAATGCCATTCTACGGTACTTCCACATGGGCTTCTTTTTCCAAATCAGGGTGCTGCGTCCATCTTTTTATATAGTTTATGCTGCATACAGCAGAAAAAAATCAGTTTCCGTAACCGGCAGCACCAGCTGTGAGTCTTAGATCCCGCTTATCTGACCGCAAAATCTGGCGGCCGGGATGAAAAATACATGTAAAATATAAAATTCTGCACCTCGCCCTATATTCCGCGGACTGCTTTGATTTCCGTGGAGGGCTTTGAAATCTGCGGTAAATTCTGCGATCGCGGAATCGCGGATTCCTGGGGGGACTACTTAAGGGCTATACTTTCTGTGTGGGCTAGCTGGTGCCTGGCGGGACAGTTGAATCAGTGTGCATATTTTCCGGGACAGTTTGTGATTGGTTGGAAGCCAGATTTGATCTGGCCTCCCTCATATTTTTTTAATGATGCATCGACCATTAAGCGATGAGCCTTGCTTCAATCTGATTGGCTAATACGGGCTGTTTTTTTTCCCCTGAGGAAGGCAAAGTGAAGCTGGCCTCCAAACTGACAGACAGGGCGGAGGGCATGAGACACAAAGTGTAACACACAATGATAGCTTGACAGGAGGGGCGCTGTTTTGCTCCTCACGCTCAACCAAAGCAGAAATGCGCTGATGTAGTGTTTTGACAAGGAAATGACAGCAATATAAAATACATTGTGGTGAAGCTTATTTATATTTTTTCTTTCTTGCAATAATTTTTGGGGAAGCCAGGCTTCCCTTGGCCTCCATGAAAAACCGCCTCTGATCATTTGTTTGTATCAGAATGGCATAATTGTGGCTCTAGTAACCTAGCATCAAGGAACAAAAACAGGCATCAGAGGCAGTCTCCTCATGTTTAATGACCTGGTTTGCGGAAGATAAAATATGGTTGGATAGGAATATCATCTGCACACAGAAACATCTAGATTGCGACCCAAAAATAAAAATAGAATAACGTTGTCGTTGTATGTTACTAAATCTTAAAAACTTAAAGAACGACGACATATAGTATACAGAGAAAAGATGGCATAGGTTAAAACTCGTTCCTGCGCATTTCAAGATCCTTCGCAGTCAGATGATACTACATTGGCGAGAATCGATCATGTACGCCAATTTCAAAGTGACAACAGAAAATTTGCTGGAGCCGTGCGGAACAAATCTATTTTGTTAAGATGACTGGACAAAATCTATTTAGTTAAGATTTTTGTTAGAATAATAAATTGGATTCTGTTTTATCAACAAATTAATTTGTTACAAAGGCGGAACAAAATTTGTTTTTCTTAAATTTTAACAAAATTATATTTTGATATTAATAATATATTATCAATACATAAGAACATCAAAGTCATAATTGACACTGTCCAGGAGCCATACCTTAAACGAGCGTGAGGCAGTAAATCTCAAAACTGGACGTTAGACATTCGGGATCTCATTCACTAACAATGCTATTTACGGACACCATATTCATGCAAGGCTTTCGCGATACACATGTATACTTGTCACTGGCACTAAGCTTATTACTTTTCCTACACACAATATATGTGACTCGTACTTTTACGCTGTGTCGCGGTATTTATCGTGTATTTCTCCCGATAATCTCGCGTAGAAATGGCACTGTCTGCTGGCCTGTATGGTAATTAATTAGACGAACTCTTGCTTACAGTAGCCATGTTATTTATAACCTCTGCTCGCTCAAGATTTCCAGTGCTCGGGTAATGTGGCAAGCTACCCCGATTCCAACAAACATGGTTCACTGCCACCAACATATAGATCTGACCTTCTCGAGCTGATACAGTCCTTTAAAAAAATTCAAAAATGACCCAAAAATATAAATATTTGAGTAGTCGGGGCAGTGTTCTTTTATTTGGTAAGTTCTGAAAAAAGGGTTTTCTTTGCCTTTAAGCTGGATGCCAAAAAACATGATGCCAGAGTGATGCTTGCGAGTTTAACTGTGTGTGTCATTGCGAAGTTACCATACCAGGCACTTTGGCCATATAAATTAAGAACTAAAGTGCACACAGGCACAGCCAGCAAGGCATGAAGAAACTGTGCTACGATCTGCATGTGTCAAGCCAGAAGAAAGAGGATGGGGCAGAGACAAGTACCAGTTTGGCAAAAGTTCTCAATACTAGCCATGTTATGGGGAGACCAGAAGGCAATTTATTTCATTCAAAGGTTGGGAACTGCTTTGAAAAATGTATAGATCCCTATGATGGTGTAGGCAACTTTAGATCAGCCTATTATCCCAACAAATCCATGCAACACTAAATCACAGAGCCACAGTTTCTTCGGTTGCGTTACTCAACAGGAGCATGCAGACTGAAACAAATAACTTCCCGCTGTCTTCACAGAATCCCGTTGTCACACTGCCATGTGCAGGTGATGCTCTTAAACCCTGGTATAAAGGAACACTTCTTACCTGTCTGCCCTTTGGTCAGATGAAAGTTTTTGTGCTAATATCCTCACTCACTGCCTGCAACAGTTAGTTGGTACTTTTATGAAAAGTGACTTGCAATTGAGGCACTGATTACTAAAACCACACAAGTCAAGTCAAGTCAAGTCAAGTCAAGTCAAGTGTGACTTATGGGGTTTTAGTAATAGGTGCTTCAATTGACTGGACAAACATGGGTCTAATACCTCTGGGACAATTTAGGGTTAATGATCATACTCAAGACCCCATCAGCTCATGGGTCTTTTTGTGGTTGCACAGGGCCTTGAACCACTAACTTGTTACATCCCTTAAAGCTCCGGAGCTTTACGCTACAGACCCTCTCCTCGAGGCTCATCTGAGAAGAAATGCCAGACCAGGTGCACTCCTGTGTTTATCATTCCGCTTGTAATGCACCCACACTGGGCACTGGGTCAGTATTTCTGTACAGTTGGCAGGACAGTAGAAGTCGTTGTCCTGCTCTCTGACTCCATTAAACAGTACAGTGTATTAAAATGCATTGTAAAGCCTGTATGCAAGAGTCAGCAGTAAGTTATGCCAAATGTTCCAGTAACAGGGCTTTGAGGACACAGGGGGCAGCAAAGCAGACTCCTGAGGAGTGTTGATGGGGTACAAAGGCTGGCTGTGAGTTGTGCTCTGCAGGATTGAAAGGGAGACACACAATCACCCATTAGAGATTAGGGTGGTTCTGTCCTGTGGGGGTAGTCTGTGTTTTGCATGGGTCTGAGAACCATGATGGCAACTTGGAGAAAGCATTACATTGACTCTGAGAAGATGGGGTGCAAGACTACATTGTGATGCTCATTTTCAGTGTCCTGCCACTCATCCGTCCATAATCAAGCAAACACATCCTTCATCAGAGTTGTTGGGGCAGGGGGCGGGGGTGGGGGTTGGTGGCAGCTGGAGCCAATTCCAGCATAGAATGGGCAAACCTCCATTCACATTCTGTATGCTGCTCCCATAAATACCAATCCACAGTGAACAGTTCTGCAGTTTATGTTGAACATGGTTGTACAGAGAGGATGGGCGGGGGGGGGGGGAAGCAAATTGCGGTGCTCTGGAGATGCACAGGTCGCTAACGTCCACATCTTTTTTTCCAAGAGTCAGCCCCACAGCTATAATGCTGCTTTAAAATTATAAAAGTAAATCAGCAGCGAATGCACAACACCCAACACATTACATAAAAGAAGATTATACGATTGCACATTAAATTGAAATGGGCACAGATTACGGATAACAGCACATTTGGTGATGATCTTCCCTTCCCCCTCCGCAACTCGTCCAGCCTGAAAAACATATACTGCCCCTGCTCTTATCCTGTCCCAAGTCACAATGGCAAATTAACCCTACTGTACTACTGATTTCTCATCCGTCATCCATTTTTTGTGGTTGTTTTTTTGCTAGGTTTGAAAATGTTTTGGATTCATTTGTATACAGAATCTTTTGCAACAAAAATAGTAGCATTGTTTTATCTATTTGATATTGCCACCACATCTGGCATTCTCTGCTGCCTACCTCCCAACCCAGTAATCCTACAACTAATCTGTTTCAGCAAATCCGCAGTAGCTGACAAATTTTGTGAGTAGTGGACCACACTATAATGTCAAATGAAATGTTAGACTATATCTATCAATCTATGCATATATTCTTCAAAATTAAAAATTAAAGAAAAATTATTACATGAGGTGCCACTACTATTAAGTATGCATGAGTACCAACAAGACTCTTCTGCCTTTTCATCAATGAGAGGTTTGAAGGAAAAAGCGACTAATAAGTGCTATTTCAGAGTAAAATTTTATTGTCTGCTTTCTGTTTTAAAACACACCAAATAACAATGCATTCTGTAAATCTATATGTTAACGCATCACGCATTAGACTTTTAAAGGAACCTAACTGAGGAAAGAACACAAAAATAATTTGGATGCTATAGACATGCCAGAACCATCAATGTGAGAACAGCGCTGAATACTAACATCTTCTCTGTAACATACCAGGCCACACGAGCAGCATATAAGTATGTAGCATACACACATATACACAGATACTGTCTCGCATATACAGCAGCAGAATTTTGAGTCACTCTCTGGGACGTCTCAGCTCAAAGAACTCTCCCTTGCTCCCCCTCCATGACCCCCCTTTTCATTCCCAGAAAAGATACATACAAAGATACAGACAACAAGGGGTTTCTCTGAGAGCACTAAATGTGAGGAGCAGCAGCATCAACAATATCTTTCTGATGGAATAACTGTGATTCCTTTGGCACTGCTGCTCAGAACAAGTGCAAAAGGAAGGAGGGAACAGAGGAGGGTAAGAAAAGATAGAGGTGAGAGAGAGAGAATCATTCAAAATAAATGTCTAGTGGTGAATGAGTTGCACAGTGTGTTGGCTGGTGTAGGACCGGCAGGAGATTTTTTTTCTCAATATTTTGAGAGTGGTAGGGTTATTCAGGCCCAGTAAAAGTCAGAAGAGGAGGTGAGCATGACCACATCAGAGTTGAGGTGCCAGGGTCAAGTAATGGAGGTGGTGGTTGAGATTGTCGCAAATGACAATAGTGGCACTAGAATTAAATTGCAGAGGCAGGGGTGGAAAAGGAATAAAGAAAATTTATGGAGCTTGAGGTGGGTGAGATGGAGATCAGACTGGTATTTCATACGCAGTTCAGCTGGGACTCTGATGTTCGAGCTTGGACGCAAGAGGTGATGCGGATGTAAAAGGGATTTAGCAGAGGGGTGGAACTTGAAGATGTTATTTCAGGATGAGGTGCCATTTGGCGCAAGCGCTGAGTGAATTTGAGATTTGATGGTAGTGCTGACACTAAAGGTCACATTGTAGTTCAGGTGGAGTTGTACGGTATTAATGAAATTGAGCCACTATGAAAAAAACAAGAATGGATGTGTGAAATGATTATAAGGTGGAAGGTGAAAGTTACACCAAAAGGTGGAAGTTCGCGGTTGAAATAAGACCTGACAGAGGCAGTGCAGATGGAGGTGAGGATGATGCTTGATGATACGGCGTTTCAGCTGAGGTTGAGAAGTTTTGGTAACGACGGAGGAGCAACAGGAGCTGCTGGCGGCTCATGGAGGACAAGGAAGAGGAGAGAGCTGGGGAGG
Source organism: Gymnothorax reevesii (assembly GCA_029721435.1). NCBI lineage: Eukaryota > Metazoa > Chordata > Actinopteri > Anguilliformes > Muraenidae > Gymnothorax > Gymnothorax reevesii. The sequence goes on from CM056579.1 coordinate 68,193,419, forward strand.
AGCAGGAGTAGGTGGTGATAGTTCCTCATACCTTGCGTTTGCGTTCTGCCCGTTCACGGGAGCGCCTCCTCCTCTCCCGTGCCTTTTCCAGCATCTTCATGTCGGGCGGCTGCTCCATCTCCCCCCTCGCTTTCTTAAGGTGCGCTGCAGCGTGAGCCATGTTTCAAGAGAATCCTCACCACTCGATGCGATTCCCACAGAAAAACAGGGCAATAGAATTCCTTCTGGTGACGTTTGCCAAGGGCAGACGGGAGCTGCCTGGAGTGATATAACAGAGGTAGCGGTAGTGCTAGCGGCAGCCGCAGCAGCAGTAGAATTTGTGCCTGCTCCTCCCACAGTCCTTTGCAGAGCCCATCCACTTCAGCCCTGGCTCCCTTTATCCAGCGCAGGCTGCGTCTGATGTGAGAGCATGTGCGCGCGCGTGCGTGTGTGTGTGTGGGGGGGGGGGATGACAGCGAGAGAGAGACAGGGGAGGTTGAGCGACAGATGAGACTCGTGAAGAGAGGAAAATGGGGAGGACAGAGGGTGTGAGGAAAGACATTCTCCTCAGCTGCACAGACACATCAGATGCTCAAATGAGGCAGTGAGGGTTCAGGTTTTGGAGCTGTCGGCCATGTTGGCTAAGGCAGGGGAGAAAAACCCCACATATCAAGGAGAAGGAGAGAGAGGACCACTGCGAATGAGAAATCGGGGCTGGTTGGGACTTGGAGCACAGACAGTGCTTGTCCTCTGAGTGTGAAGAGGAAAGTACCACATGCGCTGCAGTAAGGGGAGGTGAATGCTGCTCGTGTCCTTGCCTTTCCATTTTAAAAATGGTATGGTCTGATTTTATGTTTGTCAACAGCTGCTTACTTCTCCAGAATACAAACTCCTTTATCGAGAGAACACACACACACACACACACATATGCATAATATAAAAATCATCTATGTGAATGTAATTAAAGAGAGACAGGACAGAAAGAAAAACAGGAAAAAAGATGAAGGGAGGGTGACTGAATGCAGACTTTCAGGTATCTGCAGTAAATTAGTCCTCTGCAGCTGGAATCTACAATCTGAGTGATGGTTGCCTTCAATTATGCATGTCCCTTGTTCTGGAAGGGTAGAGAGGTTGCAAAAACAGCAACACACAGGAGCAATAATCTGAGGCAAGGGTTACCAAACTAAGCCCTGGAGCCTTCCTGTGTATGTTGATTCTGTTCACGGCATTATTGCCGTCATAGGATTTTAATAAGCTGTTTGTCCTAATTGAGTGCATTTTTTGTTTGAAGGTATTATCTGCTGCCTTAAGCCAAATTTTATAAGGAATATCCCTGTGTGCCATGAAGAATCAAAGACCCTTGAACATATTGAGTTTTTTTTTCTAATTAATATGCAATTTCAGGTAACATTTTTAGAAAGATGAGATTGAACCCTGAAAAAATCAGATAGCTACAAATCCATTCATGCTATAAACAGCTTTTCAAGTATCTTTGAGAACTGCGGCAAGAACAAAACTGGTCAATAGTTGTTGAAGCTGGTTTTTTCACCCGATTTGTAGATAGTTGTTATTTATAAAGTTGTTACTATTTTCATTTGGTTAGGAAAACCACCTTTGCTAATGGATTTATTAAAAATTTAAACCAAAGGGGATTATCCTATCAGTTTTGTGCAAATTCTGCGACAATCAGCCGAGTTCTTGTCCTGGATGTTTTTTTTACAGTGTCCAGCAGCTCTTTTTCAGTTACTGGAGATCAGAGCATACAAACAAGTCCTTAATTAAGTCCTTGAGATTTGTGTCCTTAATAAATTACTTGGATATTTAGACGGTTGATAACATTTTTTTTTGTAAAAAATGTATTGAATCCATCAATTACATCCATTGAGGTTGTGGTGGCTGATTATCATTTTCTTATGCTCCTGGTTATGTTATTTCAATCTCATCAAAGGTTCCCCGACATGAGGCACACCAGCTGAAATTGTTGGTTTATTTTGTTCTATATGATTATTTATATCTCTCTATGCACTCAAAAGTTCTGAAATGGCTGAAAACTCCATCAATTTTAAGGAATAAAAGTGATATTTTTGCACTCTTATGCCCCGCCCCCTGAAGAAGTAGGAAGAGACGTAATTCACATGTTCCTATGATGTCATCAAAGGAAAGCACCTCTGCCTTAGCAATCTCTGCGGTCCATTTACATGCTTGTTTACACAAGTTTTCTAGTGTGTTTGTTTTGTGTATGAGCCTGCAATCTATATCTATCTATCTATCTATCTCTAATAGTTACACTTGACAAACCATGTTACCTAGGCTAACGTAGCTAGATGGCTGGATACATAGTGGACATGAGGACAACTATCCAAACTCAGGCATAAATCTAATGAGGGTACAACAAGGCATCAAGATAACTTGCCGATTCATAAAAAAATATTTTAAGCATGTTGTGGCTGAAGTCATAAGTCTATAAGCCAGCGTTAGTTCCACAGTGATTATGGATGCCCACCTCCTACAGCACAGCCGGCGATCAGGCATCACAATACAGCCTTCCGAGTTCATCTGGCCCATAATGCAACAGCAGCTGTCGATAATCCAGTAACTCTCCAGCTGTGACAATTACCCTCGCCTGCTAATTTATCAAATTTAACCATCTATGGCATTAAACTTCGATTATTCGCCAAAATATTTGCCAGAATAGACGGCGCCAAACCGCCTTCACACCGGATGCGAAACAAATTTTTCGCATGAAAATTACAGATTACAAGTCAATGCAAGTCAATGCAAAGACAAGAATTACGCAAAACTCACTGCTCAAAAAGCTCGCGAACAGCCTGTACTGAGACCACGGCGAGTGGATAGAGGGAAATACACGCAACTGTCACACAACGTTGTGACAACGTCATTTTTGGTTGCGACATTGTAGGCCTACAACTTGAATACAACCTACATATAACTTTGTAGATGGCGATCGCATATGGCAATATTTCTGACATTCGTTTTGCTTTAAGTCTATAGATCCATCTTAGGTAAAATGTATCCAACATAGGCCCCAAAATTAATCCTTTGAACCGTCATCGTACTGAAAATCAAGATATTATGCAAATGTAAATTAAATTTATATGCCCGGCACACGGGTCTATTCTCCCGTGCGCGTAAGTCGAAAAAAGCGCGTAGCTACACGCTTTTCAGCCTAAGCGTATTCTAACTCGACTTAAGTCTGTGCATTATGCGCCTTGAACGCAGGTACGCGCGGAGCAAGGCCAAAATCGGGGCGTTTCCGGGCGTTTCTCATGCAAATAACACTTGCGCGTATTCTCCCCTTGGCTCACGCGCTTTTCTTGTTAAGCGCTTTTGAGGGCTGTATTAAGGTCAAGCGCCAACATTAGGCGAAATTGAATATTGGGTTTGATGTCGGTTATAGACCGAATTTTAACATTACTTTTATTTTATTTAACATGGTAAAGGTTGAGACATTTAATATTCGATTTCTAAACTACATTTCTCAAAGCCATGATAATTTATCAAACGAAATCATCACATGACATTACGCATCAGCCTCTTCTCCAATCAGTTAAATTGCAAACGCAAAACAATTAATTAATACGAGTATACATAAAACCATCATTCTACCATGCCCTCAAAATCCAAAGCCAAAATGCCAGTTCTGCATTTGCTTGCACTCTTGCGTGACTGGGAAAGAGTAAGAGGAGCGCGCCGAGCTCAAAGACGAACACGCATATATCGGCTTCGTTTGGACATCCTGGGACAAACAAACATCGAGTGCATCCAGCGCTTTTGTCTGGACCGTGCATGAGGCAATCATCTATCTTTGCCGACTTCTGGATGCGCAGCAATTATCCACAAAACATACCCGTAGTCATCATCGACAGAACTGCGCTGTCGCTCCTGGCATCTGGGTCGTTTCAGAGAGTGGCTGGTGATGTCATACACATATCACTCTGTGTCAAGGTGTCTGACGCAGTTCGTTGACGCTTCAAGTTCTTCTCCATGCACTTCCACTGCAGAAAGAGTGGATGCCATCAGGGGATGATGGTTGCCCACCTCCTGTTGCGTGTACACTTCTCCGGTGTTCAGAGAGCCCGGCTTTTAGCGCACTGCAGATTTCTCCATTTATGCTTTAAATCGGGGATACTGCGCTTACATCTCCCCAGCGAAGCCACATCCAGAACGATTCGCAGCTTAATTCCTCGGATCAGCCTTCTTGCTCGCTTGCCATACACTACCAACATCCGTGAAATTTGTTTTTCGGCTTTGGCTCGACGTCGTCATCATTGTCTTCCATGTTCTATTAACAAATGCGACTGCCCTATATGTTCGTGATAATCTAAAAAGTTGTGATATTCTCACAAGTGAGGGGATTGATTTTCTAATTGAGGATATCTGTATTAACTAACTCGTGTCCAAGTAATTTTTTTTTACCATTAGTAATACTGTGTAATTTAATGTGTGAATAAAGATATTAATAAATAGGCTACTCTAGATTGAGCCCTACCCTGGCCAATACCAAAGCACTATCTATTTGTTAATCTATTTTAGCCTATGAAGAATAGCCGACATGGGAAGAATCATTATCAGTAAATGGGATAATTGATTATAATAAAGTATTAGGCACAAGTTCAAGTGAATATGTCGCTCATATCTAATAGGATATGATAGGCTACGGATATGGAATTCCGTCATTGCTGAGGCGGTTTCGGGGCGGGGGGATGACCGCGTGCGGGGTAAGAATACTTGTTAAAGCGTTGCCATGTCCTTTAGTTGCAAACCTGACATCGGAGTAGTTTACAAGTGCGCTATATCTAAATGAGATCATATAAACTGTCTTTCATTGTCTTTTTTTTGTGTGACTAGAATGTTCCCTTTGTCTTCTTCCCTGTCTTCCACCGAACAAACAGGCTGGTGTAGGAGGGGCACATTTTCAACCATCTGATTGCGCTGATTGAGAAGCGCTAAATTCTTTATTTATTATTTCATTATCATTTCATTATGAGATTTGTAAAAAAAAAAGAAAAAAAGAACAAAATATATAGATATATAGGACATTAAAGAGAAATAAGGGAAGTAAAAGAAAGAAGAAATATAATAATTAGAACAGAAGAGATAACTTAACTTGAATTCCAGTAGATAAGTGCATGTAAATTAAACATTGGTGAATGAAGTATGTAACAGATAGGACCACGTGGGGGGTAAGGGCATGTGTCAATGGCAGATGAGTGGATGTTTCTTGTGTGAGGCGCGGGCTTTAACAGATATATAAAAGGACCCATAAACAGACAGACAGACAGATAAAATGACGGACAAAAGTTGATAATTTAGTGTAAGTGTGTGTGTGTGTGTGTGTGTGTGTGTGTGTGTGTGTGTGCGTGTGAGTATGTGTACATGTACACAGGTATATCTTCGTAATAGTCGTAACATATTTATATTATAGTTGATAGTTATAATATTTATAATCAAAAATAGTTATTGTGATAGGAATTGTTAAGGGAGCAACAGTTTTTTTTTTTTAAGTGGAGCTAATGACGACGGCGCAGAGATGACGACAGAAACAACAATCAATAATAATAATAATAATTTAAGGCGGCAAACGGCCCGTGACCCCCACCACCCCTGACCCCCCCGGCCAATCCCCCATCCCATCCCGGACGCCACTCACAGCCCTGCCTGCCCTTTCTCCCCCCCTCTTCCTTTTTCCCCTTTTCTTTTCTCCCCCCCCCCCCATGTGACTCAGCTGGTGTGGTGCATTAAAAAAGTGAGGAATGTGACGCTAAGCCAACCAAAGGCAGCCCCTACGTCCAGCCCCACTTGCCCTATTCTTTGAGTATGTTCTTTCCCTTTTTTTTTCTTCCTCCCTCTCCATCTTCTTCATATTGAACATGGTGTATAACAGAGAGAGAGAGGGGAAAAAAAGGGGCAAAGGCATGTAAGCTGGCATTAGCCCAGGCATGGGGATTGGAAGAAGGCCGAGAGGGCGAAGGCAGGCGCAGGCCTTTGTTTGTTTGCATAGCTTTACTGCCATGGTGGCTAGAGTAAGAAATAACAAGTGTTCGTCACTAACATGGCAATATCCCTGCCGCCTCAATTTTATGTGTCCGTACGGACGGACGGAGCCCAATGCTATATCCCCCGCTTCGCGCTAATCGTGCAGCGGGGGATAAAAAAAGAGATGTCTGAATTACTTCTTGTAATTGGTACAGACATACATAGGCCCACTATTACAGTGGCAAATAAAACCTTGTATCTTCACAATGACAAACTTCACAGGAAAATAAAAAATAAATATTAAATAAAATAATATAAATGGATAAATATAGTTTAAAATAAAAAATGTTTAATTCTACATGTAGTGAACATACAAGTTTTTGTTACTTATCAGTTTGGAGATATTCAACGACGATATTCAAATTTAAAGTCTGGTTTCCGTTTTCCTTGGACCACAAATGCATTTTCATGGTTAATCAGAAAATCCTTGTTCCTTGTTTTCCTGATAGCCATAATCAATGAGCTTTGTAAAGAGTCTGTCTCTCTTTTGGATTAGTCACACCTCTATCATAAGGCCGCCTCAATTCTGAAGTTAAGCGCTGTGGGCGTGATCGAAGCGCGTAGGGGAGAATACGTGTAACTCAAAAGCGCTTAACTCGAATCGCGTAAAAAAGGACTCACGCGCTAATGCAGTGGTTCTCAAAATCGGTCCTGGTGCCCCCCTGTGTATGCTGGTTTTTGTTTCAACCACAATTGCAATCTTAGGATTTTAACAAGCTGTTGATTTGTTTTAATTAGGTGCATTTATGCAAATATCCACATTTAGATACACTCCTGATCAAAATCTTAAGACCAGTTAAAAAATTGCAAGAATTTACGTTTTGCACTGTTGTATCATAAGAAGGTTCCAAGTAGAGTTTCAAAATGCAAAAAGAAGAAATGTGAGCAAGAGACTAAATGTTTTGAGCAGGCAATTTATTGAAAAGAACAATTTAACTAAAATAGGCTGTTCATCAGCTGATCAAAAGTTTAAGACCATAGCTCAAAAAAAACCCCTAAAACAGAAATTAAAGTCTCAAAAACAGACTCAGTAATGAGTAGCTCCACCATTATTGTTGATCACTTCAAAAATTCGTGTTGGCATGCTTGATGCGAGTGTTTCCAAAAGGCTTGTAGGAATGTTGCTCCAAGTGGTGAAGATGGCTTCACGAAGGGCATCCACTGTCTGGAACTGATGTCCATTTTTGTAAACTTCCCTTGCCATCCATCCCCAAATGTTCTCAATTGGATTTAGATCAGGGGAACATGCAGGATGATCCAAAAGAGTGATGCTATTCTCCTGAAAAAATCCTTTGTCAGACAGGCATTGTGAATTGCAGCATTGTCCTGCTGAAAGACCCAGTCATCACCACACAGACGAGGGCCCTCAGTCATGAGGGATGCCCGCTGCAAGATCTCCACGTAGCCAGCTGCTGTTTGACGCCCCTGCACAACCTGGAGCTCCATTGTTCCATTGAAGGAAAAAGCACCCCAGATCATGATGGCGCCCCCTCCGCTGTGCCGTGTTGAAAAAATATCAGGTGGCATCTCCTTGTCATGCCAGTAGCGTTGGAAGCCATCAGGACCATCAAGGTTAAATTTTTTCTCATCAGAGAATAAAACTTTCTTCCAACTTGGAACGTCCCATGTTTGGTGCTCCCCTGCAAAGGCCAAACGGGCAATTTTGTGGCGTTGAAGGAGACGTGGCCTTTGAAGACGTTTTTTGTTTTTGAAGCCGTTCCTTTGCAGATGCTGTCTGATGGTTATTGGGTTGCAGTCAGCACCAGTAATGGCCTTAATTTGGGATGAGGATCGTCCCGTGTCTTGACGGACAGCCATTCGGATCCTCCGGCTCAGAGCCGGTGAGATTTTTTTGGGTCTACCACTTGATTTTTTTGTTCCATAAACCTCAGGATCTTTTAAGAAATGCAAAATGACTGTCTTACTGCGTCCAACCTCAGCAGCGATGGCACGCTGTGAGAGGCCTTGTCTATGCAGCTCAACAATCCTGCCACGTTCGAAGGCAGTGAGTTTTTTTGCTTTTCCCATCAAGAGGTCTTGACAGTGTGATTACTTGACAGAAAATGACATGGAATCCAAATTTTTTCCACAGATTTGGGCTTTTAAAGGATGTGGTCTTAAACTTTTGATCAGCTGATGAACAGCCTATTTCAGTTAAATTGTTCTTTTCAATAAATTGCCTGCTCAAAACATTTGGTCTCTTGTTCCCATTTCTTCTTTTTGCATTTTGAAACTCTACTTAGAACCTTCTTAAGATACAACAGTGCAAAATGCAAATTCTTGCGATTTTTTAACTGGTCTTAAGATTTTGATCAGGAGTGTATATTGTAAATATTGGCAGAGGGAAACAATTTAACCAAACATTTAATCAACATAAATAATCAAAAGGTTCCTCATTGGTAAAACTCTTGACACATGGTGGCAAAACCCGACAATTAACTTGGCAAACAATGGAGTCATACCTGTTGTGTTTTCTGTTGATTTGATTTGGTTCAGGTAGGTTATTTGGGAAAAACTCAAAACACTTGTATTCAGAAACCTAATTTAGAGCTTATTGATTTTCTCAGAGTCTAATTTGAAATATTTTCACCTGAAAATCCTAGCAATATTGAAAATTAAGCACTATATGCTCAATGGTTTTTATTCTTCATAGCAGAATGGATATGTCCATCCAAATGTGACTTAAGATGGTATATAACTACTCTAAACATGGAATGCTGCTAATTAAGACAAATTAACAACTTTTTAAAATCCTAGAATTGCATTTGTGGCTGGAACAAAAACCAGCATCCACAGGGGGGCGCCAGGACCGAATTTGAGAACCACTGCGCAAATGGGAGAATAGACCCCATAGTGAGCTACACAGCGCGCATCTTATGTGTGGCCCCGAGGCGGGTGTACCACGTGGGGAACAGACTTGCTGGCGCATAGTCGCGGTTAGATCCGTGTTTGAATTTGAGCGTTTGACTGCGTGGAGTAGCTGTGTGTATGCCCTGTGCTCCAGAAGCACTGGTACGCACGCGTGAATGTTGGAGCCTTTAACGCTGTCTTGAAGAGACCTTCCTTGTCTCTTCATTCTAATTACCTTCGCCAGCGACTTCGCTGACGAAGGTAATGTTTTGATCCCCGTGTATTTATTTGTTTGTGTGTCTGTCTGTCTGTCTGTCTGTCTGTGTGTATGTATGTGTATCGAATAACTCAAAAAGTACCAAACGGAATTTCATAAAATTTGGTGGGTTGATTTGGCATGACCTGAGGATCGATCGATTAGATTTTGGGAGTGATCGGGTCAAAGGTCAAGGTCAAGGCCACGAAAAGGTCAAAACCGACTTTCGGCCATATCTCGGTCAATTTTTATCCGATCGGCATGAAACCAACGCCAAAATGTGCAGAATTATATACTCGATCCTGTGATGTGAAACACGGTACAATGGGGTCAATACCCTTCTTAGCGGTTGGGGGTCAAAGGTCAGGGGGGTCATTACCTTTCGAACTTAAAGGCGTATTGATGTAAAAAAAAATATATCGTACTCTTGTCATTCATCGATCATTTAAAAAAATAAAAATTGGTCCTCAGAGTTATGTGGCGAGGGATTCAGTGGCGTCGGCGAAGGTATGCGCTCTACCGAGTGCCCGTTCTAGTTGATTCTTGTATTTAGGTGAGTGTTTCACCAGTTCATGTGTTTTGTTTAAAACCGGACTGTAATTTCCCTACAAAAACCGGATAGATTCATGTGTCGAGAGTGCAAGTGAGATACTCTTAAGGTAAGTCAGACCTTTCACAATAAATGACATTGTATTTCAATTGTGCGCAGATTGTTTACCCTTTATATAAACCAAAAACAGATTATTGATCAGAAAATATCCGCTGCCAAGCATTTTAGTTTTTAGGGGATTGAAGGTAGATCTAGGTCATGATCACGTTTTGGCCTGGCACTCCGTTTCAAGGCCAGCTATTTTCGGAAAACGAACATTTCACTGTCGCCGTTTTCAAAAATAATATCATGCATATGTATCAGTTTTCAGAAAAGTTTTTGTTTACACGTACCCGTGTACATGTCGTCAAGAGCATATCAAACCCGTAGGTAGCAGTGTAACAATAAGCTCAAGCCTACGTTAGTCAATCAGAATCGCGAAAATAGCAACAACAGAAATGAATCACGATCATCCATGATTACCACTTGCCGTCGGCTGCCTAAAACTCTGTTTTTCTCAGTTTACATGCAAACTTGCAACCGAAATCTCCACTCTGGCCGGAGTTTGTAGAAAGAACTCTTTTCAGAGGCGAATTCTCCTTTTGCGTGAAAACGAAGGGCACAAACGCAGGGAAATGTCTCCGTTTGTCAAAATAACCATGTACGTGTAAACGGGGCCTGGGTCTGTAGGTACAGACTATAGAAACAATGAGAACAGAGGTTTGCCTGGTCATGTGATTCAAATGTTGCAAGACCAATAAAATCAATCGTTGAATCATTTTTAATAAGCAACAAAATAACACTACATGGCACATTTCACAATTATTAATAATATTTATTAGCGAATGTGAAAATGCGGAATGATTGAAAAAATAATTGCAATTTTGTTTCTCATCAATTCCGCTTCCAGTTATTTTTAAAAATCTTAATACCAATTACAGTTCTGGAATTGTGTGTGTGTGAGAACGAGGTGATGGCGTTGTTCAATATGAATGGCAATAAGGGAAAGAGAGCATTTATGTGCCTACAACTTTTCTCAGCTATGAGAGGTATGCTTGGATATTGTATCCTCTGATATGTTTGTTCAATACATTTGTTGTTGTGTTCTGTGGGTCTGTGTGTCTGGTTAGTCAATTTTAGGTTTTTATTATTTTGGTGATGTCAGTTTTTAGTCCATGCCTTAGTGTTCACATTTTATTTCTCTCCCGTGTTAGTCCAGTCCATGTTTTACCCATGTATTGTCTTTGCTTTCTCCCCAGTCGCGTCATTGTTTGTAGCAGTTTCTGTCTTAATTGATTGTGACACTGTTTCGGTGATTTAATGGATTCTGGGTTTCAGCCTTCCTTCTGTTCTCGTTGGCTAGTTTCCCCTTGCTTTCCTATATGTACTAACATTACAAACAGTTTGTTGTTTTCCTAAAATTACTAACCAAACTAACATTGTATATTAGACTAACCTACTAACAAGCACCCGGGATTGTATAGCTGCACTTACTAATTGACTAATGATCTCTCAGCAGTCGCCCTGTTCTAGTCTACGCCTCTTGCTTTTCTATTCACTGGCTTTGCTAAGTTTTCTTGCAGAACCTTTGCATTCTCATTATCTATTCTGGCTTTTATTCTGTACACTTAGGAGTCTTTTTATTCAGTTTATTTATCCCGTCTTTGGGATTGTCTTGTGATCGCGGCTCGCTGCTTTCGGTTAGCTCATGGCTTCACTCGCGGCTCGCTGCTCTCGGTTGGCTCATGGCTTCATTCGGCTCCCTGCTTTCGGTTATCTTGAGTATGAATCCCTGCTTGCTCGGGGTCCTGCACAAACTGTAGCAGAAGGAATACCCTGCATACCCCAATGGCAGTCTCGCACACAGACACGAGTTCGCCATGTTGTTGACTTCTATGACTGTCGTAGAAGCTTGTTGCCTATGTTGTGTCAATGAATACTGTGATCCACCCCATATCCATTTTCACCATAAGAGAATAAAATAATAATAATATAAATAAAATAAAATATTCTTTCGTAGTGGTTACTGGTTACCCTGGGAGCGTCACTATTTAGAACATCGGTGTTTTTTTTGCAGACGTAAGTTAAGTCGGTTGGATCCTTGTGACGGATCTCGGTTAAGTTAAGTCGGTTGGATCCTTGCAGTTGAGTCAGAGACTCAGAGTAGTTAAGTTTCGTTTTTCTGCCGAGTGCCAAATCAGCGAGTGAGTGCCTATGCTTGCGCTACTGCTTGGATCCACTAGTTGTGCTCAAGTCGCATATGTGTCATTTCTCTGCCAACTGTAAGACTCAACAGAGCCGGTTAAATAGATGTTTAGATCCGTGGTTCGTGAGTGATATTAGAGGGCCAGTTAATTGAGCCGGATCCCGGATCTTCTTACAGCTCTAAGCATATCCGTATATCACTGCAATTAAATTTGGTGTGAAGGCTAGCACTCCCAATGACTTGTGCTTGGTGGAGCTAGGGTTCATTGCCTAGGGTGCACTGTTAAGGCACCGGCAACAAATATTCTTCAATAAAATAGCAGCCGAGAATAAAGACATTTCGGATGATCCGCTGACATTTGCACTTGACTGACCCTGACTTTGTGGCACAAGGGCTGCAGGACTTGCATGCCAGATTAGTCATCTGAGCGCACAAAACATATCTATCAATCCTGAACTCATTGTTTACAGCGTGTTTAATAAGAGATATGTGAGAGGCTCAAGCGACGATGAGCACTTGCACCTGCCTTTTACAAGGTTCCCACTGTCATCACGCAGACTTCGGGTGGAAACAGGCAGGTGGGGGCGCATTCAACGCGACCAACGGCTTTGTCAGTGCGGCTCAGCTGTCCAAGACGAGCGACATGGTGGTGGACTGTACCTTGACACAGAATATGAGCGAGACATTGAACGAACCCCTGGTTTTTCCACTGATTTTAAGTCATCCAGAGAGTATTGTGAATTTTTATTTTATAAATGATGTCCGGAGGGGGGGTTGTGTAAAAATTTTTTTATATGTTTGGACTCATCGGTCAATAAAATTACTATTAAGAATAATCAAGTGGCAATTTAAGACACGGCTTCTCTCCCCCTATGTGATCTAACAGTGAAAAATGGGCTACATTCAGTTCAAAATTATTTAATTATAATTAGGTCTTTGCACTGGCACTCAGCAACTTTTTTCCAGTGAGAGCAGCATTTCAGAATGCTTCAGCGAATGAAGGTAATTCTGGTGACAAGTACGTGGTTTTGTCCCTTTACATCCTCCAATCGGACAGCTGTCTATTTACTGCAAGTCGCGTGACCGTGCTGCAAAAACAGGTGTGCGTAGGGGAGACCAGGGCGGGTTGGGCCACTTTTTTCATTACGCTTATTTTAAAACTATACATATATACATAGATTTAACACTATGGATATTTACATACATCTATTTGCTAGAAATAAACTCTCAGTCCTTTCCAATTTCATACAGTTTTACTAAAAGTGGCAGGTGTGCAAATGTCCCACCCACGGGGCGTGTTGGGCCAGTGTTGTAAATTACCTTGAAAACAATAGAAAATAACAATACATTTTCACAAAAACATGTTGTGTGCCTGCCGCCTATAAGGCTCTCCTCCTACTTACGTAACATGCCAGAGAGATCTTACTGATGGCATAAGATTTTGCCACCCCACGAACTGTCATGGCTCTCTCGACATCCCTGTGTAATGATTCTGCTTTATTTGCCATGGCAGTTTATGATTCTGCTTTGCCTGACCATGATTTGTATTGTGTTTTGGGATTCCATGCCATGTTTTATTTTTGCCTTGTCCCTGTCTGTTTGCCATATTCCACCATTGCAGTTATATTCCGGTCCATGTTTTGTTTCATACCATGCACTGCACTTTGTTTCTCCCTCTCTGGTCTTATGTCATGTGATCACTCACTGCCCCAGTATTTTGTGCCACACTTTTGGGTGATTTCATGATTTCGGGGATTTCAATCATTCCCTCTAATCTCGTTTACTTCCTTCACCTTGCTTTTCTATATTTACCAACCAGACTGACAGTTTATTATTTTAGTTAAAGGTACTAGCCCAACCGAACACTGTTTTATAGTACTAACTTACGAACGAGCACAAGGGATTGTATTGCTGCACTTACTAATTGACTATCGAGCTCTCAGCATTCGTCCTATACTAGTCTCCACTCCTTTGGCTTTACTCAATCTACTTTGCTGCAGTTTCAGCGGAACCTCCGCACTTGTTAAACTCTGTTCTCTCTCCTTATCTGTGCACGTTAGAACTCCCTAACCGGAGCCGTGTGTTTGTCTATTGGTTGTCTTTGTGTCTGTGTTTTGGCTTTCGCCAATTTTATGTCTTTAGGAACTTCCTCATGTTCATTCCTTTGTTATTTAGTCTGATCGAGCTCACCTGTTCCCTATCATAGCATGTGACTTCCCCTACATGTATTTAAGCAGTCATTTCAGAACGTTTTCCCTGTGCTGTGATCGTTGATGCCTTGTATTCAACGTCCCCCGATTCTGATTTTGGCTTTTTCTTTGACACTTCTGTGCCCGTGTACCGTACCTGTTTTGCCTGACCCTGAGTTTAGTCTCTGCTGCCCTGTTAACGGATCGGATTACGTCAACTGGACTTTGGCTTTGGATTCTCTGACATTCCTGTTCCTGTGTACCGAACCTGTTTTGCCCGACTCTGAGTTTTGTGTTTGCTGCCCTGTGTACAGTTTGGATTATGTCCCTGGGATTCCGATTTTGGGTTGTGGACTCTTAACCGTTGCCTTCTGCCCTGTGGGGGTTCACCCCCCAGTTTTAATAAAAGCTAATTTTTGCTGAAACTTCCTGTTCTCGCATTTGGTTCCAGAACAATACCTCACACCCAGGCTGCTCTTTCTAGGATCTACCTAGATACTCCTCTCTCACTGGTGCGCTTTCTACACTCAACAAAAATATAAACGCAACACTTATAAACGCGCAGAAATTCTTTGGTTATGCAAACCAATTGTTTCAGCAGCTGTCTGAGTAGCTGGTCTCAGACGATCTTGGAGGTGAACCTGCTGGATGTGGAGGTTCTGGGCTGGTGTGGCTACACGTGGTCTACGGTTGTGAGGCCGGTTGGATGTACTGCCATATTCTCTGAAACGCCATTGGAGACGGCTTATGGTGGAGAAATGAACATTCAATGGCCGAGCAACAGATCTGGTTGACATTCCTGCTGTCAGCATGCCAATTGCACGCTCCCTCAATGCTTGCGCCATCTGTGGCATTTTGCTGTGAGACATAACTGCACATTTCAGGGTGGCCTTTTATTGTGGACAGTCTAAGGTACACCTGTGCACTAATCATGGTGTCTGATGAGCATCTTGATGTGGCACACCTGTGAGGTGGGATGGATTGTCTCAGCAAAGCTAAAGTGCTCACTATCACACATTTAGACAGATTTGTGAACAATGTTTGAGAGAATGGTAATATTGTGTATCTGGAATGAATTTTAGATCTTTGAGTCCATCTCATGACAAATGGAAGCAAAAACAAAAGTGTTGCGTTTATATTTTTGTTGAGTGTAATTCACATGCTGTCAATAAAGAGAAAGAAAATCGCTATTCCTTCATTCATTGAAGGTCGGGGGGCATGTTGGGACACAGTGTCCCAAGGCGCCCCACCTACAGCAGACTGTATATTTGGCTAGCTGTCACTCGCTGCAAGTAAGAATAGTTTTAATGTTTCATACACTCTTGAAGCAATTAGACTACTTATTAAAACAGTGTATGTTTGGATTTTGTGACATGTATATAAAAGGTGGGCAGAGAAAAATATTTCCTTACATGGGGTAAAAAATGACAATCACCAATAAAATTCGCAGACGTTTTTGAATCTTCCCGACTTCTTCTGGGTTTGGTTGAAATCACGTTGAGGGTGTGTTCACAAAAATACGTCTGTGTTGCAACAGGGGATCACCTCAATCACCGTGGCCCAACCCGCTCCACTCTACCCTAATTGTCGCCGAAATTGTCTTCATTCGCAAAAGAGTCCTGAAATGCTCTCGCTGGAAAAAAAATTACCGTTGCTGAGTGCTAGTGCATAAACCAATTTATAATTTTTCTGCACTGAATGTACCCCATTATTTTTTCGCTGGTTGATCACATGGGGGAGAGAAGCCGTGTCTTCAATTGCCACTTTATTTTTGAATTCGAAAACGTGTTAATAAAGGAAAACCATCTAGAATTAGCCAGGACTAATTGTTGTCAATTAAGGGATTGATATTTTCTCCCAACATTTTAAGGTCTAGCGCCAGCCCTGTAATTACTTTTCCAGGTGAAAAGTTTAATTCCTCTTTCTTTGGACTTCACAGGAGACCTCTGCCGAAGCAGAAGCCTGGAGAGTGGCGGCAAGATCTTACGCACTCTTCGATGGTGTGTACTCATACTACGAAAATGTATCTGCCTCATAACTTGCGCAGCAGGACTTTGGCACCGGGTCGGACACTTAGATACAACTATATCAGCAACATTTCCTTTAATTTGTCACAACACTGATCTATTGTTCTGTTATAAGCACGCAAATGTAACTGCTCACAAATTATTCCAAAAACCTCAGAGTAGTACCCAGTGGTGATTGTGTTTTCATCCGCCAAGATTTCGAGCAAGCATTGAATTTCTTCGTTTGAAAGGAGAGATCCTTTCGCTGCTGCATTTGTTAGAACAAGAGAACCGTGACACACAACGGTAATCTGCCGTGCTGAAGTTCGGTTGCTGCTTTCACATTTCATACGAGTACGGATGGATCGTGGCTGAGCCCACCTCTTCCAACCTTTCTAGCGTATCGTGCCCGAGCACGGCACACTCGTGCTCACACTTGCCAAAGGAACTAAACTATCAGTTTCCCTATCCCTGTCCCTAACCCAACTCATAGGGAATGCTATCCCTATCCCTGTGCCTAACCTTAACCCTTTAAGCCCTGAGCCTCTTTTTTTCGAAAATGGCAAGCTCAAAATGAAATATATCTCTGCAACTATTTGGTCCATTTGAATAATCTTGGTATTATAATAAAGGTTAAACCATTTGGGATTTCTGCCATGGTGTTAAAAAAAGAAATATATATATATATATATATATATTCAGTGTATTGTTGTGTTCTGGGGTCCTGGCCTTTGGCCAGGACAGCACTTATGGTTTTAACAGTTTCATGTTCAAGATTTCATAGTTCATAGCTCACGTTCATAGTCACAGTTTTAACAGTTTCTTGTGTTGGAATCAAGCATTTCATTATTCATGTTCATTGTCCATGTTTTTACTTTTCCATGTTTTGTTTCACGCCAGGTCTGCCAAGCCACTCCACCGCTTGTCTGCGTTCCACCCCGTGCCTTCGTTGTTGCACATTTCAGAGTTCTGGTTGGCTTTGGTGTTTCCCCCTTCCTTCTGTTCTGTGCTGGATTCGGGGCTCTATAAGCTTAATTGACAATTAACTGTTTTTAAGTTACTAACATTTACTAACACTCACTGGGTTGGTGTAATTCTTAGATAGGCACATTACTAATATTACTAATTTAGACAGGGAGTTTGTTGTCATGATTCCTGCTTTGCTATTTCAAGATCTTGCTGTGCTTTTCTGTTCTGAACATTCACGCTGCTTTCAAACTGCATACTTAATTGGTACTTAAGCTGAGCACGCTCATGCTCTTAATGAGCAAGTCTTGTCATCCAATCTTTGTCCATGTCATGATCTTGCCATGCCTCTTGTTCTCCTTCTCCAGGTGTTGCCCCTCATGTCTTGATTTCTTAGCCTTTATCTGGATGCGGTGGAAGTTGGCTGGCAGACAGTGTCTCAAGTTTTGTTGCCAAGTACAAGCTCATGTTTCCAAGTCTTGTGTATATCCTTGTCATTTTGTATATAGCCCTTGCTTTCCAAGAATCATTGTTCATGGTTATCTCCCTGGAGTTTCCAGTGGTTTTTTGTTCTTGCCGTTTTTGCTCTTTAGTTCATAGCTCTGTGAAGCTCACCTTAGTTTGTCTTTTGCAACCCTTTGGGCCAAGTTTTTTTGTTGGCCCTCGTGCCTGTTTTATTTTGTTTAAATAAAATCCTCATTCCCCTTCACCTCGCTCCTGGTGTCTACCTGATCACACATCAGTGTATATGTCACTGAATCAGAGTAAATGAAGGTGGAACACCGTATAAATCAAAGACCTTATTTTGCACCAAAAAAAGTTTTACCTCTATCTCTTGTGAACTTAGAGTTGCAGTCTGAAACCTCTAAAAATTCACAGCGCAGAGTCTCACCAGTATCTGTGCCAAAGTTTATTCTAATCAAGTAAATCAGAACAAAATTTGAGAGGAATGTCTGGGTGGCTTCTCTAGGTGGCAATTCAGGTACCTTGTGTGCCAAATAAGAGTTCTCAGATATTAAACTGTAAAACCCATCTTATTTTACTTATATGTCACTACAGGCATACATTCCCAAATACAACCAGTTTTCAATTTTTGGAATTTATAATTTTTTTAATTAATATTATTTCTGCCAGTCCTGCAGCCTAAACAATTTCCCATTCAAAGACAATAAGTACACAGACAAGTGTTTGCCACTAACATGGCAATATCCCCCGCCGCCTTAATTTTATGTGTCCATACAGACGGACGGACAGACAGAGCCCAATGCTATATCCCCCGCTTCGTGATAGTTGCGTGGCGGGGGATAAAAAATGAAGCATGCCTCCACTGGAGCAGATTTAATTAAAAAAAGCAAATTAAGATTATGAATTCAAAAAAGGTTAAAGAACGAGGGAAAAAGTAAAAAGAATAGAAACCCCAGCAATTATTTACACAAGAAAAATACTACCAATCTTTCTTTTGTAAATTGTCTTCTCAAAGCTTACTAATCCAGCAACGAACCTTAAATCTTTTGTTTCGCAATGTTTGACCTTAACAATTAGGTTATAAATTCTGACTGACTGCAAACAGTTAAATTTCTTGTAATAAAAATGAGTCGAGAAAACAAGTCACTCACCCTGTTTGTACTGTGCTATCAGAATTCAAACGTTTCTGTCACGAAACGACTTTGAAAATGACGGTTTATTTTATATTTTTATTTTTATATTTAGCGGCTATCAAAAGGTTTCTTTACTCATCTCTGCAGACGTAAAGTGCATGCCTGCTGTTCTTTGAGTGTGGTGTCTGTTTAAAATGACAGGGCATATAGCGTTGGATTCTCTGGACTTTCCTCTTTCATTTGAGGTATCGTTTATATGCTTAGCACAGATTCAGGAGAAATTCTAGCGACTCAGCGCTGATATGATTATATCCTTTTTTTTGCGACATGCTTATTTGCTTGGTGCTTGAAATGTGTTCGGTAGAGGCAAAAATGGTCTACGTGCGAAACTGATGCATTGAGCTAGCAACAATT
The DNA here is from genome assembly GCA_029721435.1 of Gymnothorax reevesii. NCBI lineage: Eukaryota > Metazoa > Chordata > Actinopteri > Anguilliformes > Muraenidae > Gymnothorax > Gymnothorax reevesii. Next base: position 68,212,529 of record CM056579.1, read on the forward strand.
CACTTGGTGTAGTGGTTGAGACGATAGTCATCAGTGTGTTTGATATTGCTTTCTCCATAGGTTCCCAGGTTCATTTCCTGCTGCAGTCACTAATGTAATGCCTAACTCAACATGTAATCCTTAACCTTTGTTCACAGCGTCAACAATACAGAAAAAAAAGACGGAGAAAAAAGAAAACATATAATAAAATAAGGTCAGGAGTTAGAGAGAACGGACGTAGAGTGAAAACTAGGCTTACCGCAAAAAAAAATTTTTTCCTTGCGCCGCATGTATTCTTCCTTTTAAAAATTTTCCTCCATCATTCTAAACCCCCTTCTCATGGTATTCATCCGACCAAAATCCAACGTTGTGGTACAACTACTATACAATGTCGTCACAACCTAAACACAACGTTGTCATGACGTCGCCATGAAGTCACAATGTTGTGGCTTGTTGCGAAACAACCTTCATCCGACCAAAATCCAACGTTGTGGGACAACTACTATACATTGTCGTCACAACGTAAACACAACGTTGATACAACGTCATCATGACGTTGCCATGAAGTCACAACGTTGTGGCTTGTTGCAAAACAACCTTCATCCGACCAAAATCCAACGTTGTGGTACAACTACTATACATTGTCGTCACAATTTAAACACAACGTTGATACAACGTCGTCATGACGTCGCCATGAAGTTGTCATAACGTTGTGGCTTGTTGCAAAACAACCTCTATCCGACCAAAATCCAACATTGTGATACAACTACTATACAACGTCGTCACAACGTTATGTGCCCGCTGAGGTGTAACTTAGCAGTTATCTCAACACTGGACTGAACGCTTGCTGTATAATTTCATAATTGAAATTCATGAAAATCTAACGTTATACCAAACTTCCGTTAGCTGGCTACCCAGATAGCAAGCACCTTCGCTCCGGATCTGCCCCGGCTCTGCCGACTCCTGCTGGTCTGGCTCAGAACCGGAGCAGATCCAGAGCGGAGGTGCTTGCTTTTTGGGTAAGTATTGCAGGAAATTAACATCAGCTAGCCATCTAGCTTGCGTGCGTGTCTAACAGCCCGAATGCCCTGCCCGCGGAAGCAGAACAGAACCGCAGCGCCCCATTTCCCGTCTCTGCAGGCGCTTGGCTGGTCGGATAGGGAGAATTCTTCTCGTGCTCTCTGACTCTCCGTGCCGGTCAAACATCGACTCTGCTCCTCTATGCTCGTCAGTAATCGGTTTTCCCCTTCCTGCTTGACAGCAGCGGTCGCGGCTCGCGTGAAAAATAGAACAGACGCCGAACTAAAGCGCTGCAGCGCGCGAGCCTGCGTGGGTGCGCCGCTCCGCAACGCGGGATGTGCGATCAGTCAGATAGGTAAACATGAGCGCTGATTGGAAACTGCCTCCACTCCAGGGCCCTGCGCTTCAGTTTCGCGTGCAGTGCAACACGGCCGTAAAGCTGCTTTCACACCGGATTCGAAACAAACCTTTCGCACGACAGATCACACCCTAAGTCAATGCGAAGATGCGAATACACGCGTCTTTGAATGTAATCTGCCATGCGAAAAACCCGCCTCACATCGAGTGTGAAAGAGGCTCAACGCCACCTATTCTGGCAAACGCCCTGGCGAATAATCCTGAAGTTTATGGTTTTACAATAGCCTTTTTTCTGTACTGTTATTTCATTAGCTATGGTAGCTAGTGATGTAGTCAAGACCGCCTTAGCCGAGACCAAGACACTACCAAGATCAAAGGGTAGCAAGACCAAGACAAGACTGAGACCAAGACCAAGACAAACCATTTGGAGACCAAGACCAGAGCAGGACGAGACTGAGACCAAGACCAAACAAGCATTTCACTTCACTGTAAATATGGGCAGTGTTTGGGTGAAAGTACTCATGTGTAGCAACTGCATAACAGCTATTATTGCCCTTCCAGAGGATTGAGACTCTTATCGGCATTTAAATTTTTTCCTGTTAGGGATTGGTATGGTTATACAGTCCAAAATCCGTTGTCACCGTCCCGGAGACATTAAACATTTAAGATGTCCATCCAAAATGAATAGCAGCAGCAGGCAACGAATTCTTATTTTGCCTGCACAAATGAAGTGTAAACAAATGTAATGGGTTTCATTCAGATTTTTGTCATATGGGGTGCCAACTTCACGAAGCTGGAAAACAGATGGCCTATGAGGAAAGTTCCTTTGCATGAATTTTGGGATCTTCTGAAACCAGTGAATAACCTACCTTTTTTAGCTAATTTTACTCGGCAAGACTGATACCGGCGGTAATGATGACAAACTGAGCAAATGGGGGGCAACCACCAACAGTCGACCTGTCGTTTTTAGTTATTTTCATCTGGCTGATGGCTTTGGATAAAGTAATTGAAGACACAAAAGATCAGGACACTCAACATGACACCAGGACATTAATAAGACCCTCAGTGGTTACCCTGCATACATAGGTATCCTCAAAACTTCAAAGCCATTCTTTTGTTAAACAGCACAAGCTCCCCAATACTATGACTTAGTAGCAGTATGCTTCATCCTGTGAATTTGCGAGAAAATTTACTTAATAAAATGCTAGTGATAACTGACCTTACCTATGATCGATAACTCAGCTAGAGCTAGCGAGATTAACTGCAGTTAACCAGGATTGGTCAGCAGATCCTTCCAAAAAACTTAAATTTCGAGTCCTGAACAGATTATACCGTGCATGCATGTACAACATTTTTAAAATAATATAAAAAGAATGTACACGTTGCGTTTAGTCTTGAGACGTTTGGGAGTTTTTTTTCCTCACAGAGTTTAAGAGCAGAGCCAGTCTATGTTATCTTACCTCTCGGCATGTTTCCTCTTCAAGTGCCTGGTGAAAGGTGACGTTGTAGCGGCCAGGGTTTGGTTCAATTACTATTATCATTTACAATTGATTGTAATTGTACAGTAATTACAACTACAGTTACTTTCTGGACAGAATGTTCAATTTAAATTACTTAAAAATTCAATGAAAATTAAATTACACAATTACTGTAATTGTAATTGAGAAATGTAATTGAACCCAACCCTAGTACCGGCAGTCTCGGTCAGGGCGATTTGACAAAATCTGCACACAGCAGAAACCTTTTTTTCTTAGTTATTTTGCATATAGATTCTTTGCAATCTGTATAAGAGAACCTTATAATAGATGAATTAGCTGACATTTTTACTGGTTCACTGGACTATTTCGTTGCGCAAATGTTGGGAGACGAGACGGGAGTTTACGCAGGAAGGGAAAAATATACATTGTAAAATGTTTTTTAAAAAGATGCCTCTTATTAGCTGCATTTAAAGAAGGCTGCGTAGTAATAATAAGGCTGTACCAGGACCAGCTGCTTGCCTGGATTTTGAAATCCCCTCAAGACAAGAACTAGACCAGAGAGCGTCAAGATCTAGACAAGACCAAGACCATGTGAAAGTGATCCCAAGACCGGTCCCGAGACCAAGACCGGTCTTGAATACTACAACACTAATGGTAGCCCTACAGTATTTCAATAGTAACACTCAAATCTATATAGTGCGTTCAAAAAAAACATACAATTACTACAGTAATACTATAGTTTTTTTATAGGTGGTAAATTTTATGGTATTCCAACAGTGTTTTTTTGTAAGGGTTTGTCTGCTGGCTATGGTAAATATAGCGTAGTGTATGTACATTTCGTTGTCGAGCAAGTGAGATCTGACCAGTTGGCTGCCTTGCGTGACATCAGATACCATGTAAGGCCAGTTCTGGACATTTCGAAGGAGCGTTCCCGATCAGTTTAATCAATCTGAAATAGTTTTCAAAACTACAAATTTTCACGGAAAAGTGTCTTTGTTTTCATTGCGAAAAAATACAATAGCAAGGTGTAAATGTCAATTTCGGCCTATTTAATGTCAGGTAACCTTTTTCTTTATATATGACTTTGACATTTTCTATTAACTAATATTCATTCTCACAATTTCATAATATTATGGTTAATTTATTCCTGTAAGTTTTATATCTTTGGATGCCCTTTGAATCTTTGTTTTTCAAAAATATCTTATACAGATTATTTTTCTTTCTGCCGGAATTTTGAAGCCATTAGTGAACTAAGGTTTAGATAGACGGGGAACACTCACTTTGATTTTAATCTCTGGACAGCACTGATGTTCAGCCCCAATTCCGAAATAGTTGGGACGAGGTGTAAATTGTGAATAAAATCAAAATGCAATTACTTCCAGATCACATGAGCCAATATGTTATTTACAATAGAACATAGATAACATTTAATATGTTAAAACTGGGTGATTTTCCCTTTTTTTTTCCAAAAAATGAGCTTATTTCAAATTTTCTGGCTGCAACAGGTCTCAAAAAAGTTGGGACACAGGCAAGAATGGGCTGAAAAAGTAGGTAATATAAAAGAGAATCAGCTGAAAGAACATATAGCCAATAATTAAGTTATCTGGCAGCAGGTGTGTAACATGATTGGCTATAAAAGGGAGGTTTTAGAGAGGATGAGTCTCTCAGAAGTAAAGATGGCCAGAGACTCTCAAACCTGAGAAGGCTCGTGTAAAAAAAATTGTTTTTAAAGTATTCCACAATGTTCCTCAACGTCAAATTTCAAAGGCTTTGAAGGTCTCATCATCGACAGTGCATAACACCATCAAAAGATTCAGAGAAACTGGAAAAATCTCTGTGCATAAGGGACAAGGCCAAAGACCTTTACTGGATGCCCGTGATCTTCGGGCCCTTAGACACCACTACGTCACTCACCGCCATGATTCTGTCATTGACAATGAGCCCAGAAATACTTCAAGAAACCACTGTCTTTAAGCATAGTCAACCGTGCAATCCACAGATGCCAGCTAAGACTCTATCATGCAAAAAATAAATCATTGTTGAGAATGATCCAGAAGCGTTGCTGTGTTCTGTGGGCCAAGGCTCATTTAAAATGGACTGTAGCAAAGTTGCAAAGTGTCCTGTGGTCAGACGAGTCCAAATTTGACATTCTTGTTGGAAATCATGGGCGTTATGTCCTCCGGGCTAAAAAGGAGAAAGACCACCCCTCCTGTCAGTGTTCAAAAGCCAGCATCTCTGATGGTATGGGGATGCATTAGTGCATATGGTGTGGGACACTTGCATGTTTCAAAAAAGCACCATGAATGCTGAAAGGTATATGAAGGTTTTAGAGCAACATATGCTCCCCTCCAGATGACATCTATTCCCGGGAAGGCTTTTTGTACTTCAGCAGGACAATGCAAAACCACATACTGCAGCTATTACAACAGCATGGCTATGTAGTAGAAGAGTCCGTGTGCTGGAATTCCCTGGATGCAGTCCTGATCTTTCAACGATTGAGAACATTTGGAGCATAATTAAATGAGAAGTCCATCAAAGGAGACCCAAAACTCTCCAGCAGTTGGAAGCCTGTATTAAACAAGAGTGGGATCAAAATCCAATGGCTAAACTCAAGATATTTATCTCCTCAAAGCTCAGACGCCTCTACTCTGTGTTAAAAAGAAGAGGGGATGCTACACCATGGTAAACAGGCCCCTGTCCCAACTTTTTTGAGACCTGTAGCAGCCATCAAACTTGAAATGAGCTCATTTTGTGGATAAAATTGTAAAATTTCTCAGTTTCAACATTTGCTATGTTATCTCTGTTCTACTGTGAATAAAATACTGGCTAGTGTGATTTGAAAGTCATTGGCCCTCATTTATCAAACTTGCATAGGATCTGGTGTAAATGTCATCGTTCGCCAGGTTTCACGTCTGATTTACTAAAATTGTGTATGTCGCAGATTTCGGTGTAGAACTGCCGTGGCATTGATAAATCTGGCGGCAGAAACCATCGTAATTTACATGACACGCCCCTATAAATTCATGCTCCGGGAGGCATAGTCCTGCCCACTTTACAACATGGACTCTCGAAAGATGGCAAAGAAGAAAGAACTTAACTGAGGAGGAAATATCGTCGGCCTGCTTATAAAGCTCGTATCTACAATTGAGATGAGAAACAAAATCTCGTATGTCCACGATAATTGCATAAACATTGCAAAATACAATATTTCATTGATTGGATACATTTTTGGAGGAAAAATAGTCATCCTACCCGAACACAGCTCAACTGCATTCTTAGATGCAAAATTAAACTTTTTTTTCTCAAGGGAGCCCAGTAGGCTGCCGTTTGGATTTCTATTACCGTTGGGGTGGAAAACCGGAGTGCAGCAGAGATTTTATTTAATTCATTTATAAATCGAAGTGACTATTCGCACTTAATTGTCCAAAATTCTCGTTAGACGCACTTATTATTGTGGCCAAGATGCACATTTCTCCATTGCCCACACTTCGGCAAATTTTAAGTGTGTCCAAAGCAAAATTTTTTTCTTGGCCAAACTTATTTTAAGCGGTACTTTCTAAGCGGCACTGGAATGGTCAACAACTTGCGCACTTACGAGTGTGGTCAAGAAAAAAAATTAGAATTGGCCACACGTAAATGTATGTAAAAAGCCTTAATAAATTCAATTTATAGATCCACGATATTTCATGTTATATTGCCTACATAATTGACAATCCAAATGCTAAATGTAGGTTAAAAAAGTGGTCCGATTTTAAGATCGCCTCCAAAAAACGGGTTGCAACAGCACACGGGCCGGTGGAGGCTAACTAGACTCGAACCTCCAGCTGTCGCTGCGCTGATAGGCTCTCCCTCCATCGTGGGTATACGAGCCAGTGGGGACATGGATGAATCCCCCCCGCCTCAATCGGAGCACCATGAGGGTAACTCATAAAATACAGTCTGCAGAGATCACTCTTGGTTGTACTTTTATTCGAGTTACTCCATGATATTTTATTGGGTGCCACACAAAACGAGCAGCCACTCGTCACTTACCCGGATGAGATCTCTGTGCCGAAACTTCCTCTCACTTCGGACAGAAGCTTATTCCTCTAACAAGCGACCGCAAAATAAAGAAAAGTTTGATGAAAGGAGTGTAAATGTGCACGTGCTAGTAATAAATTTTATTTTCTAAAATAATTACGCGCAAAGTTATTTTCCAGTCTGCCTTTAATTAGGCTAACTTTCGTTTCTTTTGTTGTTCAGTATATATCTGACCGGATGAGCATCTGACATACACTGCATATCTGCCTAGCTGCGCATTGCGCTTAATCAAATTGACTGTAATTGTCAGCCGTCTGGCCTCACAAGCAGGTTGTTTCCAAATAAGAGTAACTAATTTCTCAACTCAGGAGAAATTTATTTATTAAATAAATTAAAAAAATAAATTATTACATCTGTGTCGAGAAATTAATGACACCTATATTTGGAAACAACCTGCTTTTATTCGTTTATATATCCATTCATGTATTTAGTCTATTTATTTATTTTACTTATAAGAACAACAACAGCATGACGTCCGCATCGCTGCATACGTTTTATTACTCATTTTAACAGCTGCCCTCATTCCTGCATGTTGTTCGCTGTTTTCAGATTTGCGTACACCTGGTCAGAGCTGGCGTGAGATTTTTGCGGACCGTTCGCTCACGTTCAGATTAATAAATGCCGATTCTTGCAGGAGATTTGGCGTACACCCATTTTTTTGGTGTACGCAACTTTGATAAATGAGGGCCACTGTGTTTAAATTTTATTCACAATTTTCACTATGTCCAACTATTTCGGAATTGGGGTTGTAAATCACATCAAAATGTCGCATCTATAAGATGGAAATTTTGTTCTTATTTAAACAGGTAAATATGTTCATGAGGTGTCAGTTCTGTGTGCACTTACTTCTGGCTATATAGATGCTTTAATGAATACTTAGGCATCAAGCAGATGTATTCAGACTTTGACAAGACTTTGACATGTCATGTGCAGGTTGATGGCTGGTCTACCAGGCAACCATTGTGAGTATATTCTCATACTGCATCTCAAGGTGGTATGCGGGGTGCACAGCTGCAGATAAAAAAGCTCTACAGAGAGTCATCAAGTCTGCAGAAAAGATCATTGGCTGCCCTGTGCCCCCCCTGGAAGAACCTGCCACCGCGTGCTACACCAGCAGGGCAAAAAGCATTCTAAAAGACCCCTCGCACCCTGGCCACCATCTCTTTGAATTGTCACCATCTGGCAGAAGCTACAGGACAGCCGAAGCACGTACCTCCAGACTCAGAGACAGTTTATTTCCAACTGCAATACGTACTGTTAACCAACAGAAATGAACATGTTTACTACAGAGGTGGATTTGGGGGGCGCACACGGTGCACGCCCCCCTTATTTCTGCAGACTGACTTTTCGAAGACAGCCTTTTTCGCACACACACTGGGATAAAAGCTCGAAAAATTGTCATGCCGGAAAAAAGAAATTTGCGTCCTAATGCACTTTGTGATGGTCAGAAGTGTTTACCCAGCAGGCACTTAAACGTTTTTTCACTGCTGAATCAACGTCATGGACCATAGTTGAATCACCGTTGAATTATGTTTTGATTTTGAAAGATGAATCAACGTTGATTTCGCATGAGTACCATACACAACCTCCTTTTTTTTTTGTTGGCCAGAACGATTTTAAAAGGAGGCACAAAAATTTTGGGGGGGGGGTTTATGAGTCACCCAGCCAAAAAAAAGTCACCGTTTGGAAATTAATGAACAAATTCTATTATTGGAGCATTATTGTGGTTTTTAATATGTTTCAGCTGGCAATAATCATTTTAACCCTGACTGATGAAGCACATCGCTACTCATTTCTTCAAAAATCACCCTTGATGGTGGAAAAGATGTTACAGTATTTCAGAACGGGCAAGTTATTGGCCTGTATCTAGCAAAGAAAACCATGAATGACAAAAACAAGTATGAGGAATCATTTTCACCAACAAATTTGTCACCACAAAGTCCTGACCTTAAACACATTAAAAGTTATTGGGATGCGCTCAAGAAAGACCACTATGAGTGGTTCAACCATTATGTTGAGAAGAAAAGATCTTGGCAAAAAATTATGATATTTCTGATCAAAAATAAATGTTCTGGCATTGTATATAGTTGTCAAAACAATGACAAGATGAATATGCACTGCTACAGGGGTTCCAACGAAATATTTGGCCGGGCAGTGTGTGTATATATGTATTCATCACTGTATATACACTGACCAAAACTTCCAACGCAACGCTCAGGTTTATTTTAATACAAGCTATTTTATTACGAGGGAAGTTACGTTCTCAAATGTGCCTGCAAGCTTCAGTTTAATTCCATGTTTTACAACATTTAGTGAGGAATAACACAGTCCAAGTTCCAATTTGCTAAGTCACTTTGAATGGGTATCCCGGATCGCCGATGTCAGGATCTGGTGTGCCCACCTCTAGCATCACACGCAGACTAAATATCTCCTGTGCATGGAGTCAATCAAGTTCCGTGTTTCCGCCTGTGTGACACGATCCCATTCCTCAGTGAGAATCTGGCGTAACTGTTGGAGGGTTGAGGATTCTGGATCACGCCTTCTCAACCGACGACCCACAATGTTCCAAAGGTGCTTGATTGGGTTCAAATCTGGCCAATCAAGACACTGAACAGTGTGCTGCCTGAGGTAATCCTGACAGGCCCTGGAGACATGTGGTCTTGCGTTGTCCTGTTGCAGGGTCAAACGGTACCGAGTCACAAGAGGAACAGCCACGGGGGCTAAAATGTTGTCGTGGTAATGGGCCGCATTCAGGTTTCCATCGATGAAAACCAGCTCTGTCTTGTGTCTGTCTGGCACTTATTCTAGCCCACACCATGACACTTGGTCCACCCCAGCGGTGACGCTCCAAGACATGGGCGTAGGCACAACGTTTCCCTCGCCTACGCCAAACACGTACTCAGCCGTCACCCATGCTCAGTTTGAACCGGGACGCGTCTGAAAACAAGACCCTGCTCCGCCTAAGTGCATCCCAGCCCAAATGTGCCCTTGCCCACTGCAGACGTGCACGACGATGAGCAGGAGTCAGCACCAGACCACGATGTGGACATCGTTTGTTCACGCAAGTGATTGCCTACAGTTTGGTTGCTGATCCTGCTCTGGTGACGACCTCTAGTCTGAGCAGCAGCAACTGTGGCTGGTCAGAAGCGATTACGGAGGTGCTGGGGACGAGTATGGGTGTCCTGTTGAGAGGTGGTTACATGTGACCTGGGAGCAACTGAACGGTCATTTGTGCTTCCTCTATCATGAAACTGCCTACGGAGACGCAAAATGGTCGACACATGGACAACCAGATCCACTGCAACATGTCACTGTGACATTCCACCAGCAAGCATGCTGATGGCTCTTTCCCGCTGATTTTTCTAAAGACGTCCCATGATCAAAGGTTCCACCAGAAGAATGCCGAGGAATATTTATGTTCCCTGTTCCTCTGGCTATTTATTGGCCACATTTCATAAGGATTGGTCAGTGAGTTCTGCTCAGTCTGAGTGGTGTGGCAAACATCTCAGCTGTGTGCATTCAGGTGGAACGGACTGTCTCAACGAAAAACTAAACAAAACTTGATGAGCTTTTAAGGTTCAGTTTGGATGTAAAGCCCGAAATTTGTTAGAAAATAAGGCATACCAAAAATATTTCAAAATTTCAAGTGTTGCGTTGGAAGTTTTGATCAGTATATATTCATCGTCATTCATCGCTGAAGGGTGGATATAAAACCCCCCTTCAGCGATGAGTGGAAACTGATGCACTGGGCTGCCAGCAAACTCTGTGCAATGGTTAAGGCCACAGTGTATGATGCATTTGAAATTGCTTTGTCTATACAAACTGGATATAGTGGTTAAAGCCACAGCGTATGGTGTGTTTGAAATTGCTTTGTCTTCAGGTTCCCAGGTACGAAGCCTGCTGCAGACACTAATGTAATGTGTAAGTTAATATGTAAACCTTCACAGCCTCATTGATGGGGGGATATAACACAAAAAAGAAGGGTAGAACAAGTTGGAGAGATTGTACACAGAGTGAATGTCACGAGGGTAAAGCACGGTGGTGGAAACTGGAATTACCACAAAAATTTTTTTTCCTTGTGCCGCTTCTACCCCTTCCTTTTAAAAATTTTCCCCCATTTTTCTAAACCCACTTGTCACTCATAAGAACCCACCAAAAATATTTGTCTCTCTTTTAAAATCGTTTTAGCCAAAAAAAAGACCCAAAAAACAAAAAAGTGGAGGTTGTGTATGGTACTCATGCCCAACGTTGAAAAAACGTTGCGAAATCAACGTTGATTCATCTTTCAAAATCAAAACATAATTGAACAGTGATTCAACGTTATGTATGGTACTAATGCCCAACGTTGAAAAAACGTTGTGAAATCAACGTTGATTCATCTTTCAAAATCAAAACATAATTCAACGGTGATTCATCGATGGTCCATGACGTTGATTCAACAGTGAAAAAAATTAAAGTGCCTGCTGGCTAGTAACGAGGTACAGTAGCCTACTTAAGTAGTTTTTTTTTTTTTTAGGATTTGTACTTTACTTGAGTTTTGACTTTTACTTTTGCTCTGCAACATTTAAAAGATAAAAAGTATACTTTCACTTCGCTACTCGTTACAAATTAAAATATGAATTTAGTTCATCATAAGGATTATCTGGATTTGGCGCATTCGAGAACAACGGTGCTCGGCAGGGCATGAAGCTGCAAACTTATGCACGCAGTTACAATATTCTATTACTAGATGGCACTCCAGGATCAGTTATTGAATATTCAAAAGCAGGCCAAGCTGAAACACGGTTTTATGGATGAGTTCACTCCTAATTTAAATGTAGGATTTCTACTTTTATTAAAGCATTAACATTGTCATAGTGACATTAATTAAGTTAATCCTCTAAGTATTTATTGCACTACAGTTTAAATGCTATATTTGAACAGGGGACAACTAGATGTCCTCAATACTAATGATTTCTATCGCTGAATGTGTAAAATATCAAGTGACTATTCAACTCTGACAGCTGTACACTGTTTGTTGTATGCAGTCCTATATGGATTAACTATAAGCAGAGCTATAACGTTTGGTCCTATGAAGTAGGAAATTCACTTCAAAGTGAATTAAATACCATTCTCCAAGAAAGAAAACAACTTTACAAATGTTAAATCCATGATGAATCCTGATGGATGCTTTGATCATTTGCACTGTTCATCCATTTCTATAGGAATAGGACCTATGTCTCTTTATTTTAATTGTCTTTGCAGAGTCAAGTGCAAACTTATCGAGATAAATGTTAGCTGAAAAATTTTTTTTTAAATTAACTATGAGACCTTGAATTTTGTTCCCCGATGCCAGGAAAAACGCGTATTTGACACTTTAATTTTCATATTTTCCTCGGGGAGGGTCCCCAGATCCCCCTCGAGGCTTCCCATTTCAAAATTCCTGGATCTACCCCTATACTACTGGCACTTTACTACCCAGTACCTAGTGCAATTTAAATATTTTTACAATTCTATTTATATTTATTTATATTACGAATATATTTATATTAAGTATTCACCTCTGCCAAGGAGGTGTATGTTTTTGCCGGTGTTAATCTGCTTGTCTGTTAGCAGGATATCTCAAAAATGGCCTTATAGATTTTAATCAAACTTTGCAGGATCTTACAGTTGCACGAGAGGAACAAGTGATTAAATTTTGGCATATATAGGCCAAAGTAAAGCTGAGATATGGGCCAAAGTTCAAATCCAGCTATGCTGGCAGAGATTTTAAGTCTTTCCAATGGGCCAGATTTCCAATCGGGGTGCTTTTGGGTTTTTCTGCCACCTAGCGGTGGAATGCAACAACACCCTACATCAGCCAATGAAAATAACTAATGCACAGAGTTGCCTTGGCGTGGCGGAGGTGCTGCGCTCTCTGAGTGCTCTTGAATTTATCAGCAATTTTTGTTTGTTTGTTTGTTGATTGCACCATTTGAATAACTAAAAATTTTGTTGCGTATTTTTATGCAATGACAATAAATGCTTTCTGATTCTGATTTCTGATTCTGACTGTTCATGTGTGGTGGGTTGGAGATGGGTGGATAGATGATGTTTTAAAACAAAATCAAATCTTTCAATGCTTTTTTCTTTTAAAATGCATGACTACTAAGGATTTAACACCAATATTCATAATTGCAATTTACAGTATTTTTACCCCTCGGCCATTACATTACAGGTTCTTAGCAGTCGCTCTTATCCAGAGCAACGTACAAAAGTGCACAAGATCGGAACAAAAGTGAAGAGCTCCTAGGAGACACATACAAGTGCTAACAGTAAGTGACAGAACACTTTCCATTGTTACAGATCTAAACCAATAAGCAATTGCCAAAAACACTGGTAAGATCGAGTAGAATGACAACAGAATCAAAGGGCAACAAATCAAGTAAATAAACTCAACTAAAATAGTAAAGCCGAGAGGAGGACAACAGAATTAAGTGTAACAAAAGGCAAGTGGAACAAAGGGGCAGAGTCAACTGTAACAAAAAGGGCAACAATATAAGTGCAAACAAAAGGGCAACAGGTCAAGTGCAGCAAGGGGGCAACAAACCAGATGCAAAAAGGGGCAGAGTCGATTGTCATAAAAGGGCAACAAAATCAAGTGCAACAAAAGGGCAAGAAAACCAACTTTGGCCAGAGGGGTATGGCCGTCACCTCTTCGTCTGTCTGTCTGTCATGTGTCTGTCCCTGACTTTGTCTGGGCCAATACTCAGCAACTATTGACGTTAGCTTTTTGAAATTTGCTATGGTAACTCCCTGTGACCCATAGATGTGCCGAGGGGTATTCAGCAACACCTTAGGTAAAAATGTCTATTAGTAAAAACCTCCCTATCATTGGGACCTTTATTTTATTGGTCAAAAAGGGCTGAAACTAATGTGGGCTGGGTAGATGGCATCAAGATGTGTGCACATTTGTCAGTGCTTTATTGAATTTTTTTTGGAATTGTTGAATATTTAATGCAAATTAATGATATATTCATTTTTTTTGTTCCATTAAATCATACTAAGATATTTGTTGAAATTGGTTGGATATGGCATAGGCCTACCAATAAAAATTTCCACTAGGCGTCACCCCAGTAAATACACTCTCGAGTTCTGGTGGATAATATGTTAAATTTGGTGTGGAATGTCTCCGCACAATAATTAAACTCGCATGATTTTCGAAAGATTTTTCTCCATCTGCAACCACCGGGTCAGTCATACCAAACCTGTCTCTCCTTAGCCAGTTTGTACATCTTAGCCTTCCTCAGCCTCACTTCTCTTGAAGTCTGACCTCACTACGTCTTTTAAGTCCAAATTTCTACATGCTTCCTTAGATTCTAGGAACTGAAAAGATGTTTTTTTTTTTATAGTTAAAATTTTCTTTCTTATTATTATTGTTTTTATTATTATTATTCGTTCAATTCAATAATCATTATTTTTATTTCTTCAGGGTGAATAATGAATAATTATTCATTATTCACCCAGAAAAATTTAATCAGCTGAAAATATAAGGCAAGAGGATCCTAATATTGTGGTATTACCTGAAACTTGGTCAAAGGCTTTGCCAGTGATTCACAGGTGGCCTTTGATGATTACAACCTTTTTAGAAATCAAGAAATTCAATAGGAGGAGGAGTGGCCATTTATACTAGTTCTTGTTTTTTTTTTAATGTTCTTAATGCAATCACAGTAGAAAAATGTTTTGAATTTTTGGCCGTGAAACCTTGAAATGCACAAAATAACTCTCTCATTGTGGTCGGACTTTACAGACCTACTGCGTTGTCCTCAGCTATTGATGCTATGCTTTTTTTTATATGCTTTTAACTGCATATAAAAACTCAGAGATAATTATACTAGGAATCTGAAACATATAAATATGACCAATCAGCAAAAATAGAGGGAATTGAGAAGGGGAAAAATACTTTGTCACGGTATTGTAATCACAGAGAGACATGCAGTATGACTTTGCTCGCAGTAAATATAAAACGGCCGATGAGAAGTGCTGAGTCTTCAATGCACTGCTCACTTCAGGGCTCATAAAAGCTTCACACCCACTGAGCATGCAGTGACAATGTGATTCAGGGCAAAGATGGCACTAAATCACCTGCATTGTTTGCACTTAGCCATACAAGCATACGGGTCTGTTGGTGTAGCTGCAAGCATGCTGGCTTTACTGCGGTGAGAGGGTCAAGAGCAGCACTGTGCTGTTTAGATTCCTCTCGAGCTTAGTCTCCACCCAGCCAGCACCTCTGTTCCCTACACTCTAGCGCCCTCTACTGAATGATAATTGCTTACTTAGATGAGTAAAAGGCACTACCAAGCCAAAAGAAAGTCACCACCTGGATTTAATGAAGGAAATAGATATGAGCGTATCGCACTGCATTGATTAATTTGTTTAAGCTGGCAACAAGTAATTTAATGCTAAGTGATGCAATTAGTAGTTTTTCATTTCTTAAACAACCATGTTGGCATGGAAGGCATCTTGTGATTGTGGAAACAATGTTACTCAGTTTCAGAAGGATTAAATTACTGACCTGGATCAAGCAACAAATGAGATCACTGATTTTCTAAAATTGGGTTAAAAACTGTCCACGGCATTGCTAAAACCTGGAAGCATAGTGGTGAACTATCATCTTCCAGGAAGAAATGTGGTCGGAAAAAAGTCTTGAATGATTGTGATTGGAGATCACTTAAACGTTTGGTGAAATCAAATTGTAACACATCAACCATAAAACTCACAGGTGTGTTTAATACAAAAGTGAGAACATTTTCCACTGCAGTGCGAAGAGAACTCCAGGGATTGGGGCTAAACAGCTGTGCACCTTAAGAAAACCACTTATCAGTGAGACTAATCAGAAAAAAGGCTTGAATTTGCTAGGGAGCAAATAGATTGGACTCTGGAGCAATAGAAAATGGCCATGTGGTTTGATCAGTCCAGATTTACACTGTTCTACAGTGATGGTTGCATCAGGGTAAGAAGAGACGTGGATGAAGCAATGCACCCATCATGCCTAGTGCCCATTTTACAAGCCTATGGGGGCTGTGCAGTGATCTGGGGTTACTTCAGTTGGTCAGGTCTAAGATAAACACCGATAGCTGCCCAAAAATTAAGGTCAGCTGACTACCTGGATATACTGACCAGATTTTTCCATCAATGGATCATTTCTTCCCTTATGGCACTGGCTTATTCAAAGATGACAATGCCAAGATTCAATGGGCTAAAATTGTGAAAGAGTGGTACAGGGAGCATAGACATCATTTTAACGCTTGGATTGGCCACCATAGCGTCCAGGACTTAACCCATTGAGAATCTATGGCAGGGGTGGGTGCAGGCTTTCATCTCAACCAAGACGCTACACACCTGATTCTACTAATCAATCTTTGCTAAGGACCTTGATTAGTAGAATCAGGTGTGTAATTACCTAGTTGGAATGAAAGCCTGCACCCACACCGGCCCTTTCTGGAAAAGGTTCCCCACTCCTGATCTATGGGATATGCTGGAGAGGACGAAATGCAGTGGACCAACTCTCTCATCATCGCTGCAAGATCTTGGTGGGAAATGAAGTGCAACTCCAGACCTAAATAAATGTTGAGACATTATATAAGTATTTACACTATGCCACAGCGACTGCGGGCCATAATCAAAGCTAAAGGTGGTCCAAAGAAATATTAGTGTGTGTGACCTTTTTTTTTTTTGGTTGGACATTGTATGATCAATCAATGGAAAGACTGTTCTTTAAACCAATAAGATTATTTCCAGCAGCTAAGGCTTTCATTGTTTAAAAAAATGACAAATCAACTAAATGAGGAAACATTAGATGGATGTTGAACACTAATTGGATGGAACACTAATTTTTTTATTTTTTACATTTTTTATGTAGAACTACGGCTTTCAAACTCAAAACTGTCTGGGAGTCTACTTTATTGAACAACAAGGCTCTTGAGCAATGCAAATATATGAATTAATAAATGCCTTTGAGATAATGTATCCTTAATGACACTCTTTATTTTGCATTTTGAATGATAACAGAGGTAAAATAGTTCATAAACACACAATTTACAGAGAAGAGCAGAAAAAAAAATCACATAATCCATACAGTGTCTTTGAAATATATGGTTGGGAAAAGGCCATGAAATACCGACAGCAGGACAGCAAGGTATAAAAAAAATCAAAGCGGCTTTACGGACACAAACAAAAACATACTCACGTGCATATCTGTACAAGTACACACACACACTGGCACACAAATACACGCACGTGCACAATTGCATGATAATATAAAAACACATGTATGGGGCACAGTTCTTGACATGGATGAGGGCCCGCCCAAAGGCTCCGACTGCCCCAAGAAACTGATCCAACTTCATTCTTCATGGCAGAAAGACCACCATTATGGCCAAAAGTCTTTCCGACATTTTATTTTTCATACCAACATTATGCAGCGATCTTACCAAGACCCTTTGAACCCTGTATTATGTAAAGGGCTTGTGACCCCCCACCTAAGCTGAAACACAGCCTAACACACCTGCGGGCTTTCTGCCCGCACCCACATTTTCTCAAGATTTGAGCCCGCACCCACCCCACACCCGCAAATACTAGCCCACACCCTCACCCACACCCGCATTTACACTCTCGTACCCGCTGTTACCCACAGTTTCAAAATCTTACCCACTTAAACCGCGCATATGCGTTACCTAGTTAATGGAATGCCAGGATTGCCTGTACATGGGTTTTTTGAAATGGACAACAATAAGATTCATTTGAATTCTTTATTGGCTGTGTGCAAATGTTTGGTGGTGGTCGGAGGGGCCGTAGGCGCATACTGGCAGCCACACTTCCATCAGTCTTCCCCAGGGCAGATGTGGCTACAAAGACGTAGTTTACCACCATCAGAGCGTGAATGAGTGAGTGAGTGAATAATGTATCCATTGTGAAGCGTCTTTGAGTGTCCAGAAAAGCGCTATATAAAACTGATGCATTATTATTATAATTATAATTATTATTATCCATAAATAACGAATGACTAATCTACATTGGAAGCAGTGCACTTTGATACTTCTTTCTGGTACAAAAAATAGGAGTCATCCCCAATTTACTTACATAGTATTTACATAAATGAAGTACTCTGATATCTCAATAAATAAATCAAGCATTAACATTCATGATTGGTAGATTGTAAATTCATATTCTTTTGGCTACATTTGACAAATAGTCACATCAAGATCGAGAAGGAAAACTGATGTTCAACCAAGATGCAACCAAGAAAGGAGAATTGCAATTGACATAATTGATTACAAATGGAGAGGAGTTACGGCTGACAGCAATGGGGTGGCTAAATGGAATTCTGATTGCAATTGACATTACACGTAAGTCGTATTTAGCACTCATTTATGACATCTACTCTGAAAAGAAGCCATACTGGCTATTAGAAGAAGATGCCATATTTTGTTGAGAACCTTCCTAATTTGTCTGGGTAAGACAACTAAATAGTTAAACACACAATATGGGCAATTCTCATAGTAGTTATTTTATTATGCTCACTTATTGAATAGAATGACATTTATTGTTGTAAAAGTAACATACTTGAGCTTGAGATATAAAGAATCCGCATCTTGCGGGTTGTAAATTTGCCGTGGGCCCGCAAATTTTTTTTTGTACCCACACCTGCACCCGCAACTGCAGTAAATTTATGCTTGCCCCCGCGACTGCCCTGCACCCGCATACTTTTTTGGTGGGTGGCCCGCGGTGGCACATGGTTGCAGGGGCCCGCGGACTGCGCAGGTGCGGTCCAGCCCACGCAGCCCTATGCTGGCTTTGAAGCATTTCGGATTGTTGCACATTCTCTATGCCGCTGCTTAACCAGCCTGTAAGGCTCAAAGGGTTATAACATCACCTTCAAAATGATTTTTATGGCCCACTGACTTTTAGTAGGGAGAAAAATGCATCTTTCATTCCCTCTCCACGCCCTGAGCGCCTGTTTGAGCACTATGTAACTTTGGCAAAAAGTATGTAAGACTTTACAGCACTGGCACCATCATACCAATTAGTCTTTAGCGTGCTGCTCAGTAAAGCTACCCAAGTATTCTCAGTTAGTAGTCTACAGACATCCTGACAGCAGCCAAGAAACTGAAAAAGACATTTACTATGGAAGCTGAGAAGAGAAAAAGAGAGAGTGACCAACCAAGAGGTTGACAAGACAAAAATCTTGGACAGGCTATTAATCAGAGCTAACTCTACGTGAAGTTAAAGGTTGTGGGACAGACTTCGTGATATTAGCTGGCCTGCTATATGTTGTTGCACTCGCTTGATGTTTTGCTGTGTGAGCAAAGTTGTCTTGTTGCAAGGTTTTTTCCCCCATAAATCCATTATGTCAGCTCAATTCAACAAAGATTTAATTGCTAGCTAAACCTCTGTATGACATCTAAGCTGGTAACTTGCTCTTGCATCAGTTCCTTTCTGGCTTGGGATGTTGGCTAGCTTGTCACCAGAGTTGACTTCACTTTGTCCTAAGGGAATCTGGCAAAGATTTGTAAGTTTAATTTAGTTGACGAGCTGTTCTGTGTCCATTAGCATGCCTCAGCATTCCTATATGTTATATAACCTGGTGTTAGCAGCATAGTAATCACCCAGATAGCAAGCACCTCTGCTCCGGATCTGCCCGGGCTCTGTGCCGACTCCCGCTCATCCGGCTCAGAGGCGGGGCAGATCCGGAGCAGAGGTGCTTGCTATCTGGGCAGTCTTACAGCTTACTTGAAAACAAACACAATCCAAGAGCAGAGTGGACTTCCCTGCCAATGTTATTTATGAAAGATTGGGACGGTGGCTGTGTGCTGTAACTTTATCAGTTGTCTTATCTCATGGAATTTAGCAAGGATGCTAAATTTTAGCCATCTAAACTCTGTTCTGTCTCTGGCTGGCATGCAAATAGATAAATGTCAGGAGTTTGGTAAGTCTGGGAATCTCACTGTTATGGTTCTGTGTTTTGCTGTTATAGTTCTGTATTTTTGCCATATCTTTTCTTATTTCATTTAACTTAGTATTCTTCCTGGTTTTTCTGTTCATGCCATTTCTGTATTCATTGCACTTGTCTCCCCTGTCTTGTGATCAGTTTGGTTCAGTCCGTTCTCCCTGTCTGTGTGCTTACATGCTTTGGGTGATTTCAGTGGTTTCTGGTGTTTCATATTACTACTTCAATTCTTGTTTACTTCCTTCGCCTTGCTTTCCTTGATCACTAATAATACTAACATTTATATTTTGTATTATAGTTCACTAACCTAACTAATCCATGTACGCATTCCTAACTAACTAAGGAGCACTTGGGTTAATTTATAAAGTTGCACCACAACTAATTACTACTAATGCAATCTCAGCTCTCGCCCTGTTCTAGTCTCCGCCTCTTGCTTTACTTTCTCTGCATCTTCCTGAGTTTCCACAAGATCTCTCGCACGTGCTTAATTGCTTTCCTGCACTCCTTGTCTGTGCACTTAGAACTCCTTGACCGGAGCTGTTTATCTGTCGTAGGTTGTCTGCATGGATCCTGTCCATGTCTTGGCAATTGCCAATTATTTGTGGTTAAGGACCTCCCCATGTGTGCTTCCCTTTGTAATTAGTTCTTATCCAATTCACCTGTCCCTGCACTGCATGGGACTTCCCTCTTGTCTATTTAAAGTCATCACTGCAGCTTGTCCCCTGTCAGAACGTTGATCAATTTTCACTTGTGCAGAGCTCCTTGTATACCTTTTGATTATTGCTTCTCCTATGACTATTTTTGTACGACTTAGAGATTGCCTTGCCCTTGCTGTTCTTGTTTGTGCCTGTTTGGATTTTGACCCATTTTCTGTATGACCACGATTCCTATTTCTGATGCCCTGCGTATGACCCACCCTTCTGGATTCTGACTGTGATTTTGGATTACTGTTCATGTACTGTTGCACATCTGCTATTCTGGTTCTGACCCCTGCCTGTTATTTTGACTTTGCTTTTTGGAGACTGATTTTGGCTTGGCAGTCCCTGTATCTTCTGGTCCCAACTTGTTTTTGCAATAAAGGCTTACGATTTTTGGAATTTCTGTTCTCAAGTGGTTCTTGAACACACTGTCACACTCACGCCAAGTAAGCCTTGATGGTTTGCAGGGTTGCAAACATCTCAGCTAGATTCTATTAAATCGCACTGTTCAGTGTGTATTATATGCAATGTAGCCAACAATATTTCATTCAATGGAGCACACTCCAAATTTACGATCTGTTAGTCTACATCTCTGTTGTCTCCAAAAATAAAACAATGCAAAGTCACATTTGTAATAAAAACCTTTATTACATAATTTCAGTGGACATCGTTATTTGGTTTCTGACAGCACCTTTGCCAATTTCAAATCCTGCTTTTTAAAAAATGCATGTGCACTGCTTTCTGTAAGGTGTATAAACAACAGTGGTGTTGCCCTTTGAAACTGTGGGGACGCTGTTTCACAAAAACCAACTCCCAGATAATGGGCCTATTGCACATTTCCGGGTATACAAACCAGAAAGCAGGTAAACTGACTTTCTCTATTTTATACTAGCTTTATGCTCCGTGAATCAACAATGGCAGAGTGCTAATAGTTGGGTGTTCCCAGTCCTGACTGTTCAAACGAACTCCAAGAAGCAAGCTGACCTTTGTTTTTTCTGTTTGCCCACGACGTGAGGAGATGGATTTTGTCCATAAGAAGAGATGACGGAGAGAGATTTACGATTATGGGATGTAGTTAGCTAGGTACCTGAGGGTGCAATGCTCACTAAGCTGTACCGAACTGGGGCATGAAAAATACGAGTGACGGTGATGAAAGGGGTCTGCAATGGAGTTGGGTTGAAAAACCAATAAGAAAACGGATTCACCTGGTGCAGAACTTTTGGAGCATTGACTACAATTGCTGTCCTCCTGCAGGTAACTTGCTGTCTTACTGCTTCTTGCAAATCACGCAGCTAACTTTAACACCGCGTTTAAAAATTGAGGCAAAAAATAGGATCTGCAAAGCCAGTTAAACCGGAGAATTTGAGTTATTGGCCAATTGACACAATATTATGGCATCAACAATTTACTTAATGGAACATAAAAATACTTGCATTAGCTTGCTACCTATCATTGAGTTAAGGTGTTCTAATTCACACCAGGCATAGTTCTGACATAGGGCTCTAATTTCGTAGACCAGGCGCAGGCGCGGCACATGGGGGGTGAGCCGCGCCAACGGGGTGTGTCCCGGCGTCTGTTGCAATTTCGTGCCCGGCGTAGCCTGGCGTCCCGCCTCTGTCCCTCCTTCCAGCGCAAGTTGGCAAAGAAGGCGACACAGCCGAGTCAAATCTTGCTCATTGGCAAGAAAAACGATGGATAGCGTGTTCCTATTATTACATTATTATTAACTGTTGCTGCTTAAAATTTTGGGATTAACATGCATGGACAACAATGCAAGATACGTTACACATTTATTTTCAATATGCGATCTAACTCAGTACGAGATCATAGCAATCAGGCTGTATTCCTTTCCCCCACTAAAAACGATAAAACCTAAGTGACAGTAATAGTAGCCCAGTATTAATCCGCTTGCACTCTAGACGCGAAACAAATTTTTCGCTCAACAGATTGCGTTGAAAGCAGTGTCTTGCGTCCGAAAGTCTTTTAATATATCACCGTGTCCAACAGTCTATTATTACTTTTAGATATTAAACGTGAATGTTTTGATAAGAGGGGTCAGTTCATCAAGATGAGTACCGAGAATTTCAATCAATGTTTCTGTTTAAGCTCCGCTCAATAAAGCGAGTCGACACTGGCGCGAGACAATGTACAATGTCTCCGTGTCGGACAGCCAAAAAAAAAAGAGGACGATTAGAACAGAGTGATAACGAAATAAAGAATAAAAATAAACGTTTTAACAACAGAACATCCAATGAACACTGCGATTTATTTATTTGCGGATCATCTTTTTGGATGTTCCGTGTGTTGGTGATATACTGTATTTTATTCTTTATTTCGTTATAAATCTGTTCTCATATCAATACTTTTATTTTTTGCTGGGTGCCGGACATGGAGTATTTTGCATTTCGCGTCGGACAGTCTTGATCGTGCAGGCGATAATTTATTCACACTGTCAATGGTCATGGAATTGATTTGCTCACTGACTACAAGCACTAATTTATCTCTGGTGTGGAAATAAAGCGTGAATCTGTTCGATCCATCCGACTAATTTTCAAAAGAAAGACCGAATAAAGACTGCTGTCTATCATCAATGGAAGAAGAAAAGTCGATAGCTATCAATTTGCATTCTGTTAAGGTCGAACACAAACATGGCCAACTTTGTACGTCTAATAATTCCTGGAATACTCGGAAAAATGAGAACTTTTGTGACTTTCGGACACGGAGCTATATTAATACCCTGTCCGACTATCGTGTCTTTGCATTGACTTTGCCTGTAATCAGTCGTGCGAAAAAAATCGTTGTTTGCAAGCGGCTTTACTGAGCACAGAACGCAAGCATGCTATATATATATATATATATATATATATATATATATTTGTGGTTGGCGGAGAAAGATGTGATGTCCTTAGTTTGCATCACAGATTCAGCTGCATTGATTAAGCCAGGTCAAGTTTCCATTACGCGTGCCAACCGCCTTTAATCTGACATCAGGACAATCGATGTAGATACCATAATTTATGTCCTTATTCGGATAGTTACATTAAATAGTGCTTCCTGTAATTATTTATTGCATTGAAATGACATTCTGGAAACCAGCCTGTGAGATTTCGGTGATGTGTGCGCACTGCCCGCGGTCAGCCAAATTACCACTACACAGAAATTAAACCAGGTTGGAGCTGGCCAGTTTCCTGCGCAACTCCAGCGGAGACTTTTTCTACGAAATTGTCACTGCGTCTCGATGAATATGTGACACCTCCCTCTACTATGCTGCCACACCCATCTCGGCGCACATTCCTCTACCAAAGGCTGCGCACCTCACAAGGCTGTGCCACGCTACGCCACCTGCGCTGCGCCAACAAAATTAGAGCCCATATATCTTGAAGTTGTGAAAGTTTTATTACTCTGAGGTACCATCTATGTGGTCATCGACTCCCCTGAAAAAAGGGGTCCAGGGATATTTTTTGAGCTGTGACCATATTCAGAACCCTCCAAATCAATTATTTGTTGTTTCTATCAAGTTATTTTGCATGTACTCAATTATTCTTTCTCATACTACACTAAACAAGTGAAAATTCAGGTCTTGGCCAAGTGGGGGGCTCACAGTGGCTGGTCAAAAAATGAAAAATACACAATTCTGACAGCGGATTCTGAAAGAGGAGGCCAGAATCCACCAGAATACCAATTTTTATGCATTTCTAGAATAGAACTCAAGTTAGAGGCCCCTAAAAACGGATGAAAATGAAAGTGATGATTCGCGGGGCCGAAAAAGGGACGTGGCACTTAAACTTTGAGGGGCCATAAATCCAAACCACTTGGAGATTTGACTCAAAATTAGGAGGTTTTTCATTGCTCCTATAGGTGAACATATGGAGTGATTTTCAGCCAAATCTGAGATGGTGCCCATGAAAACTTTTTCAATATTGGTTGAGTTGGGCTGGAACAACCCTTTCTGCTTCCAAAAAAAAAAGGCAATTTCTAATGTATTTTACCATTTTTACCCCCTTGGCAATTCTAGCCAATGGGATATTGCAGTCCCCACTGCCGTTCATCCATCTGTCTGTCTGTCTGCGTAGAGCTTGTAACCACTCTAGCTGGTGAACCATTGTAGCGACAGCCC
Source organism: Gymnothorax reevesii (assembly GCA_029721435.1). Classification (NCBI taxonomy): domain Eukaryota; kingdom Metazoa; phylum Chordata; class Actinopteri; order Anguilliformes; family Muraenidae; genus Gymnothorax; species Gymnothorax reevesii. The sequence continues at coordinate 68,237,225 of CM056579.1, forward strand.
TCAAATTGAAACAAATTATGCATATTAGGTGTCTCCAGGGGACTATTTGATGTCAATGTCTTAGCCCCCATTTTGATGTGAGGCACGCCAAAGGGGTACGTAGTGATGAGCGAACCTTGTTGTAAAATACGCAAAACCAGCAACACAGAAAACATCAACCTAGTTAATACTTGTTTGTGATTAATGTTGTATTTTTTACACCAAATAGTACTTGGAGATTAAAAGAGCATGTGAACTAAAGTATTGTGTAGCTTCTGTGATATGGATAAAAAGTTGCCAACCCCAAATATCAGATTACCCCCCAATCAGAGCAGTCTAGAATCAGACCTCACACACACACCCACCCATGCATAGACATATCTGGGCAATAGATGACATTCAAGTGCTAAAAAAAAATACAGAATATATGGCAGGAAAGAGATCTTTCAAAAGCATGAAAGTTACTGCTTTTAAATTTGCCTTTAAAAATGCTACAGCTCTGCATCCCTATAAAAAATACTGAACCCCCTGCATTTGTATTCTCCACAAATATTTTACATATTATGTACTGGAAATGAGCTACACGACCAGAAACACAGTTTTGATAGGCTTTAGGTATACAAGTCAATATACACTCAACAAAAATATAAACGCAACACTTTTGTTTTTGCTCCCATTTCTCAAAAGATGGACTCAAATATCTAAAATTCATTCCAGATACACAATATTACCATTTCTCTCAAACACTGTTCACAAATCTGTCTAAATGTGTGATAGTGAGCACTTTTGCTTTGCTGAGACAATCCATCCCACCTCACATGTGTGCCACATCAAGATGCTCATCAGACACCATGATTAGTGCACAGGTGTACCTTAGACTGTCCACAATAAAGGGCCACTCTGAAATGAGCAGACACATCCATTTCACTTTTTTGGCAAAACGAGACATATCCATGGATACAGTGGGGGAAATAAGTATTTGACCCCTTGCTGATTTTGCAGGTTTGCCCACTAAGAAAAAGTGCAACGGTCTATAATTTTAATGATAGGCTTATTTTAACAGTGAGTGACAGAATATCACCAAAAAAGTGGAATAAGACATTGTATGCATTTTAGGAATTTATTTGCATATTTTTGGTCAAAAATAAATAAGTATTTGACCCCCTGGACAAACAGCATGTTCATATTTTGTTGAATAGCCATTATTGGCCAGCACAGATGTCAAACAATTTTTATAGTTGTTGACAAGGTTTGTGCACATTTTGGCAGGGATGTTGGCCCACTCTTCCTTGCAGACAGCCTCCAAATCATTCAGGTCCCGAGGCTGTCGCCTTGCAACCTGAATTTTAAGCTCCCTCCAAAGAATTTCAATAGGATTCAGGTCTGGAGACTGGCTAAGCCACTCCAGACCCTTGATGTACTTCTTCAGCCACTCTTTTGTTTCTTTGGCGGTGTGCTTAGGGTAGTTGTCGTGCTGAAACACCCATCCTCGACCCATGTTCAGCTCTCTCACTGAGGGAAGGAGCTGTTGGTCCAGAATTCCACGGTATATGGCCCCGTATATCCTCCCCTCAATGCAATGGAGTTGTGCCGTTCCCTTGGCTGAAAAGTACCACTGTGCTTGACGGTGGGGATGGTGTTCTTTGGGTTGTACTCTGTGTTCTTTGCCCTCCAAACACGGCGAGTCGAGTTGAGCCCAAAAAGTTCTATTTTGGTCTCATCTGACCACATCACCTTCTTCCAGGCGGTCAATGGCGAACTTCAGACGGGCCTGTACATGTGCCTTCTTGAGGAGGGGGACCTTGCGTGCGCTGCAGGATTTCAATCCATAACCGCGTAGTGTGTTACCAACTGTTTCTTTTGTAACTGTGGTCCCAGCTGCCTTCAGTTCATTAACCAGTTCCCCCTTTGTGATTCCTCACCATTCGCATGATCAGGGACATCTCAAGAGGCGAGACCTTACATGGAGTCCCAGACCGAGGGAGGTTGGCGGCAGTGTGGTACTTTTTCCATTTCCTGATAACTGCACCGACAGTTGATCGTTGCTTTCCGATTCTCTTGTAGCCCATCCCAGCCTTGTGTAGGTCAACAATCTTGTCCCTGATGTCCTTAGACAGCTCTTTAGTCTTGCCCATGGTGGAGATGTTGGAATCTGGTTGTTTGGGAGTGGACAGGTGTTTTTAATGCAGGTAATGAGGTGAGGCAGGTGTATTTGATGTTAATAATTAGTTGGGATTGGGGGTGTGTCGTAAAGAAAGAATAACTGGCTTGTGGGACACAGAATACTTGCTGTTTGGTAGGGGGTCAAATACTTATTTTTCCTCATCAGATGGTTATCAATTTTTATAAATTCAAATGATGTGATTTTCTGGAATTTTCTTTGTGATTCTGTCTCTCACTGTTCGAATGTATATACGATTAAAAATATAGATTGTTGCATTCTTTGTAAGTGGGCAAACCTGCAAAATCAGCGAGGGGTCAAATACTTATTTCCCCCACTGTATATCTCATTTTGTCAAAAAGAAGAAACATGAAGAAATATGCTAGACCCATCTGAACAATATAATGTATGATATGGTATCAGAGCACAAACAGTGGGGGATTGGTTCCCTGATCACAATACCAGTTCTGCAATTTCTCAGAAATGCAGAAAATATTTTTTAAAAATTAACCCAAAAAAAAAAATCTCAAGTAACATGATTGCATCATCAATAGGAAAAGACTATATCTGACAGTAAAATCTATTCATTTAATGAGGAAAATTCTAGTAAAATAGTTAAGTGAAATGTGTTATTCTAGATGGCTCACCGCAAATACAGTTGCCTACATTTGAAGAAAAGAAGGATCCTGGCATCAGAAAACAATAAACAAGACTGAAGAATATCATCTGCAAACAGTCATGGGCAACAAATGCCCCTTCAACATGCCCTTTTCAAATTTTTTTTTTTCAGACTGTGAATTACGTAGACACAAGGCTTCGCAATGACCAGACCATTGAGCAAAATCAAAAGATGATTTGAAAATACAGAGTTTAGTCGAATTCTTTTTTTTAAAAGATTTTTTGGGGGGATTTTCTCCTTTATTTGATAGATATACAGCTGACAGTGACAGGAAAGTGGGACAGGAGAATGGAGAGGGGGCTGTTACATTTTGTGTACTGTACTGTCCTGTAACACAGACCACTGTAATGCGTGGCCCCCCCAGAAAACTGCTGGCCAACCCACTGGCCCCCCAGAGCACTGACTGCTTAAAACATGGATGCAGCCTCCGTAACATTACGCATAGGTTTCTGAATATTCACAGTGAAGCTCATTTGGTCGCCAGTTGACCGATCCCAAGCCCTGCTCACTTCGGCTACGTCACAATGGGCAAGCAGGGGCCTGACCCAAACCTCGGACAACTTTCACCTCAGGCAGCCGTCAAACCAGGCGTTTTGGGTTTCTGACGAGTGTAAAATGATGTCACATGTAACAGACACTCGATCTGCCATGTTAAAGGCATGTTTTTTATACCATTTCCAAAACCATACCAAGCTTTTTAATGTATTCCTACATTAATTTAAAAAAGACCTGAAACAGTGGTGAAATTAGTCTTTTTCATTGGTGATAAATCTCACAAGATAATTACAATTTACGACAAAAATTTTACAGAAGACACTTTTATCAAACAAACCTATGCAGTTGTATTCTCATGCCTTTTGCACCAATATTCATTTGAAGGGCTGTAATAAAAGGTGTCATGCTAGCTAATTAGCAGTCCCATTGACTTAAATAGACCGCTGACTTAACAATTAACACTAGCGATTGATAACGGTCACCAGCGAGCTACCTTGGTACCCTTACCGTCGCGGGGACTGCATTAACTGAACAGTTAATAAAATTAACATGGTGGCTAACAAGCTAGCTGCTTGTAACTGACATTCAACGACAACACTCCTTATCTGCATAATATTTAAAACAGTGGTCAAGTTGCTTTGTCTGTTTATTCAGAGCTCAAAAAGACTAGGAGGGGAGAAAGGCTTGGCTATTAGCTAGAAGTCAGGAGAAAAAACCTCTCTGTCCCCCTCAATCTGTGCTGTGCAGTGATCATTTCTGAGAGCAGTGTTTTAACGGGACAGGGGCAAAGATGAAGCTCAGTAAAGGAGTAGCAAGAGTTAACCAGCGCTTCCTTTTAATAATATTGGCATTAGCTATATGATTCAATATGAACATATCGGTTGACGGCAAATATGCTCAATCAAGATACAAATGAAGTGGGGCAACCAGAGAGTAATTTGATAAGGTACACGGACATTCATCGACGTTCCTTATAATGAGGAAAACTTCCAAGCACATAACTTATTAGAGGGTCATTAAAAGCCTCGGTCACCTGAACTTAACTTTTCTGCTCGCACTTAAACGTTGACACCGAATCACATTTCGATCTTCCCATTAGCAAGTGTGCCGCTTTTCATCCTCCAAAAAGCACATATTTAGAAAGACAAAATGTCAATGCCAAAATAACACCGACTCGCATGCAACACACCAGTGAACAGAATTGGCGCAACAATGCTTGTTGTTTTGAACTTGGGCAAGGCTGAAGTTCCCTGGTTAGTTGTCCGATCTAGCAGCAGTAACAATGGGAGGCAGGGTTTGGGATCGGTCAATTTTCCACTTACCTGACTCCACCTACCATCCGGCTAATCCAAAAATGATCAAAAAGGTGGACCGATGCAGTACGTGACCACGAGCTGGAACTGAATCCAGGTTATCACAAGGAGATACCCTAAGATTCTCTCTGGCCCCATCTGGCCACCCCTATGAAAATTTTCTGGGGGCGCCACTGCGAGGAAGGTTGGATAAGCCAATGCTCACGGCTACAAAAAAGATAGTATCATACTATAATTTGAGGAACGTTTGTCTGTTTGTTCCCCTACTCCTCCGAGGTCCTCTGACGGATCTTCACCAAACTTGGTGGGTCTATGTAGGTTGTCCCTGGAATTGTCCTTGAGGGGTTAGTTTTTGGAAAGGTCAAGGTCACTGGGGTCAAAGGTCAATTTTTCGCAGCCATGGGTAATTCACTAGTTTTATGAATGCGATCAAGTGAGATTCTCTTAACAGTGATTGACTGTTATAGAAATATGGAGTGACAAGGTCAATGCCATTTAGAACAGAATCGTACCCCTCAAATATCACCACCCAATACCTCAAAAGCAGCCTGAATCGTCAACCTGTACTTCTCATGCACTTGAGCTCAATTTCAGGTCTTAATTGCTCTTTTATAGTTGTTGTATCTCTTCTCTTCTGTGTTGTGCTGTGAGCATATCCTGCTCTACCTAATTGTATCTTCATGGTTTTTTAATTCCAATTCCGGAGTCATTATCGGTTTTCAAATTATAATGTGAAATCCACCAAGACGCATGTGAAACTGATTTACCTTCGTGCACAGACTTCAATTATTACATCGCCTACGTGCTGAAAACTAGTCACGCCTGATAATGTTTAGTTTTGACCTGATGCTGAAGCCATCCACCACAGTTTCAAAAAAGTCTGGAGGAAACCATGCCTTCCCTGTATTTACACATGCTCTCTGTCAGATCGTATATAGGCGATGTCCATGTTAATCTTCAGTTTAGTATATAGAAAAATGAGTTTCAAGTAAAAAAAAAAAATGACAGATAAACTTTTCTCCATTATAATTTATCCATCTCAAATTAAGTACGACTCAGTATGAACCTTAAATAACAAAATATAAAGCTTAGAGAGAGACATAGTACTTCTATTGACTCTGCCCACAAATTCACAGAGCAGAGCTTGCAATCATCCGTGAGGTCGCCCAAAACGGGCTCTTTCCTCGCGTCACGGAAGTATTCACGCTCGATAAAGTACTGTTGTTTTGTGCTTGTTTCTATTTTCTCATATTGATAATGTGATAGATAATGTGATAATCACTTTGAAAATTTAGTTAACATTGGGAGTTAGGGCAAATTTCAACATTTTCTTTCATGACTCCATCAAAAACATAATGATTCACTTGAACATCAACCCACTATAGCACTATAGGGGGAGCGGTCAAACAACCATGAGTAATTTGATCCAGATTCGGATTTAGATCCGGATCTGGCAGATAAAAAACCTCTTACATATCAGCCATATCTGAAGGTCGTGGGTGCGGGCAGGGTAGGCTTGTCTCGATACTAGAATTTTAACTTCGATACTGACACCCAGTTCAGTATCGATACTCGATACCATTTCGATACCACATGGAACAAATTAAAGCACAGGCTTTTTTTTTTTTACTGTAAAACTTTTTTTCATTGCCAAAAACTTTAATTATCATTAATACAATAGTTTTTTTAAGAGGTAGTGCAAAAAATAGTACAACTTCAGTATTTAACTTCGACAACCCTCTGTACAGTCAATGCCTGGAACCAATGACACATTTTCAGTTGTCTGGGCCTGGGGTAGTGCAAAACATAGGAAGATGTAGTGCAAAGAACAAAACACAAAAAAACAATTATTAATCCGTAAATTGTCTGAACTAGTGCAAAGAAATAAACAATACTGTGCAACACCAATGGCACATCATTTTCAAGTTGTTTGAGGTAGTGAAAAAAATTACACCCACCACTTACAGTAACATAAATTGACAACAAAATCTGTAAGTTGTCTGAGTATCTAGACCCACGTTATCTATTAAGACAAGCTAACAAGTCACATATAATAATAATATAATAAAAATAAAAGAAATTAAAATACTTTCATTTATGGGCTATACAGAACAGTAGCAACGAATAAACATCCAAATATTTGTAAAACAGTATTCGTATACCAGCTACACCTTTTAAAAAAGCCGGACACAGCAAAGTGCAGAAAAAAATATGAAAACATACATAAGGCAACAAAGGGCACACTTTGTGCGCTCACTGAGAATGCTGTCTAAAAGCTGTATGACCTCACTGGCCCAGGGGCCCACTGCTACCCTGAATTTGCTTTGCTAGTTTCAGATTTTTTGCTGTAAACACAAGCATGTTGATGTGCTCCTCTGTAAGTCGTGCCCTTTTTGGGCCGCAAATAATCCCTGAAACACTAAAGACACGCTCTGAAGCACAACTTGTAGCAGCTATGCACAAGTATTTCTTTGCACATTGGGCAAGGTGTGGCAAAGTGTTCTGATGTGTTTTCCACCATGTTAGTGGGTCCCCCTTTTCAGCATCCAGCTCAGGCAGCTTTTCATACACAGTGAACTCGCTTGTGATCCCAGCTTCTGCTTCATCATCATCTCTCTGTTGTCTCTTTTTTTCACCTTGAATGTTTGTTAAAAGTCCCTTCAGATCTTTTCTTGTTTTCTTTGCGGGTTGGCTAGCAGCTGGAGGTGATACTTGTGGAGTGACTCTCAACTCCACCTGATTCTCCACAAGATTTTATTTAACTTCCTCTTTTAATGTGGGAAAACTGTCCTTGAATCGTGGGTCTAGATAGGTGGCTGTGTTGAGTAGCAGCTGCAGATACTGGTCCTCATACCTTTTTTCAAAGTCCTCCCTAATTATGTCTTTCAGCTGGCATTTTAGGTTGCTGTCACTGTCCTTAACTGTCAAAGCAGAATTTAGCTTCCAGGTTAGAGGTAGGACTGAGGAGAGAGTCGCATGTTTTTCTCCACTAAGAGCATCAGTGAAATCGCTTATTGGGCTCAGTACCTCTTTCACAGACTCAAGTATTGTTATATCAGAATCTTTTGGCATGAGGTGCCACTTTTTCCTGTCATCTGCTAAAATCGCACAGACAGGCTGTTGTTGTTCTAGAAACCTCTCCACCATTTCATAAGACGAATCCCACCGGGTTGGCTCATCATGGATCAGCATGAGAATTAAATCTTTCCCCAGTAATTCTTCTTGTTTCTTTTTTAGCTGTCTGACCATCTTTGGTGACCTGCTGAAACTTGCTACTGTCTTTCTCAATCTAGATAATGCTCCAGCAACCCATTTTATCTCCAGGCCCTTGTTAATGGCCAAATGGCCAAATAGTCTGCAGTCGGCAGAGCGGGGGGGGGGCGCGCGCACGGGGCAGGCTTCGGCAGTGTGTGCGGGAGCAGCAAACCATTGGGAGCAGACGTTAGCAGAGAAAGCGCTGTTGGTATCGAAGTCAGTGGTACGGTATCCCACAGCAAGCCAGTATTGTATCCGTTCAAAATGTTTAGTATCGAGTAAGTAACGAAGTATCGATATTTTTGACAAGCCTAGGGCAGGGAATGTGGTTTCCGCACATACCTTCTAGTTCTATTTTTTATCCTGCTTTGTTCTTTGATGAGCCAGGCTTAGCAGTGCATGAGGGAATTTTGCATTTTTGAACATTCTTTGTAAAAAGTCATAATCTTCCAAAACTACTGGGAGTCAAATACATTTAAGTAAAGGCAGTGCACACGTGTCTACTTGCCCAGTTAGTTGATAAGTTGCGGTACAATGCAGAGGAAGTCGTCACACTGGATCTTTTAACGAATAGGTTGTAACTAACATATTTTGATGTTATCATCTGCTCTCTCTCTCTCTCTCTCATGCTACCTTCAATAAATTATTTCTCATTACAGTTACATTCAATAAGCGTTTGAGAGTTCATTTGCGACATTTATGCCACTGCAATGTGTTGCGCCATAAATTTGTCAGACAAAAAACTGTGACAACATACCCCACTCTCTTGTGTGTACATGTCTTTGAGCCTTATCCTGCAGTCAGAGGTGGGTATGCCACACACACCCTCTGCACCTCACACATTGTATCGAGGATCTAGCAGGTAAATCCGCCCCCAAGTTACTAATCCCCAAATCCAGCCTGAGTGTGGAACCAGATGGCTTTCCAGATACAAAGCATTATTCAGTCATGCTACCATAACCAGAACACATAGAATTACAGCACAGGTACATTTTTATTTTCAAGAAGAAAATATCACACTGAATGAGATACAGGGGTGTAAAAGTACCACATTCCCTCACTCCCCTTTATTCCCCAATGCTTAACTCGGCTCAAATTCTTAATCCACCTCAGCGACCTGTTCACATCAAAAGGAGATGCCATGTTACATAATTCCTCAGACCCAAGAGTAAACTAGCCCTCCTTTCATTACTCCAATCATACCCAGCCTATGCCATTGGAGGATTGCGCTATCAGTGTGCGTTCGACTGCTAGTGCCTGTCTTGCCAAGAGTTACCTTTGGAGAGTGATGAGGCAAAGAAATTTAACCTGCTTATCCATTTTTATCCTCCAGTAAAGCTGGACCAATTATGGCCTAAGCCCATGGGGACTGCTGGGCATAGCCAGTAATGGCATGGCTGGAATTCAAACGCTCTACCATAAGGTTTCCAGATGAATTTCTTGGCTGTGAGCCAAACAGAGGCCAGAAAAGCCCTTGATAAGGGCTGCTCCATCCTCTTCCAAGTGATCTAACATTGGTGCTTCAAGCCTGGCTGCAAGACCTTTGGGGCAGGTCTTTTCATTTCTCTCACCCTCTTTTCTCCCTCTCTCTTTACTATCCAGTCAAATGAAGCCGCAGAAGCCCAAAAAATATAGTTTTAAAAGGAAATGTAGCTTAAGTGTCAGATGGTGTAAATGTTTGGCCTAATTCAAAGTGATATGAGCAACATTCGGAAATTTCTCATTATCAATAACACAGGTGGATATTAAGTGGGAAATAACTGCAGTCAGCATTCTGTGGGTCATGCTCTCATGTCAGGCTGACTGTCATAGATGCGGTAGCTGGCAAAGTGAAGTTAGATTGTTATTTTACTTTGACTAATGTTATGTTTTTTGAAATTGGATCAATGAATTGTACAAACGTAATAATGTTTGCTAGGACCTTATTGGCTGGTGACATCAAAGTAGTCCATTCTCGGGAGTCGCTAGCACAATGTATTGACAGCATTCATAATTTATCAATGTTCCTGAGAGGCTCAGCAATGTCAATATTGCTGTATTTTCTGGATTACAAAGGTACCGGTGAGTGAACTAGAGATAATATTAAAAATAAGATGTGTTGCCACACTTTCTTACTGATTTTATAGCTTCCATCACCACTTTTCACCATAATCAAATAGACGTTTTTTTAATTGTTTTTTTTTTTTTTGCATCTCCAATCCCACCTGAATCTGGAATGTTAAATTCGAGAGCTGTGTACAGGATTGCTCATATGCAACCCCGAGCTGCCAACTCGGGAGAGAGACACATTTCACGGCTCTCCTCCGAAGCACGCGCCTGTCAGCCACTGCTTTTTTACACTAATAGGTCAAGGTCCAGAACGAGGTCGGAGGATACCCGAACATGAGCAAGCATGAAATCTTACCATTTTTTTGTATCCCTTCCCAGCAGTTCCCTCCCAAATTGCATCCTTGCAGCACTTAGTCAATCATCGGCTGCTCTGAAAAAGCTGCCAAACACTGCCGGTTGGTACAACCGCGGATCAAACCCGCAGCGTGGTAGTCACTACTGTTCTGCAAATGTGGCACCTTAAGTGAGCTAACCTGGCGGCTAGGCCTTTTTCATTGATAATTTAACCCTAAACTACCATCAGTTATAAACAGAAGATTGGAGTAGGGTGAGTAACGTTAGACTGGAGATAATGCACACAAAATGTGAACACAAAGTAACATAGTGAATTTGATGGCACAGACATTTTTGGCATTATCACGTAACACTGCCTTTGCATTCAGGATGTCATGTAGCGTAGGATTTCATGCTGTATAATGACAGATTACCATGGTTTATTTCACTTTTACTGTCATCGGCCGGTTTAGTGGACTCCATTTCTAAGTTAACATTGTTCACAAGTGTTGCACACTGGAGTCATAATACTAAAAAAGTCACTCAGCAACAAAAGTTTCTGTGACACCAATATTGTTAATTATTTTTCATAACGCAATTATGAAATTGTCATACATGGTGATATCAGACTGAAACAGTACACGTAAACACAACATTGAAATGGAAATCATGAAAATGCGGGAAAATGACTTTGCACGTGAAAATGTGCGTAAATCATGCTTGTGGATGGCAATAAAAGAGGAGAATTTTTGGAATGTTCACATTGTGCCTGATGAACGACGGAAGCATCACTTATCGAAAACACAGCCATTTCGGATCAGGAACTCTACCCTCTAAATGCCAAGACTGTCTGAAAATGATCGGTGGAGGGCCATTGGGATGATTGAATCCGGAACCTCGCAGAGGGAAGTTGCTCATCGCCTGAATGTCCACCGAAACACCATTTGGAACTTATGGCAGCGTCATCAGCAGACAAGACATGTCAGAGACCGTCCTCGCAGCGGCCGTCCACGAGTAACCACTCCCAGACAGGACAACTGGATTCGAACAACCCATCTCCGAAATCGATTCCAACCTGCAACCATAACTGCAAGAACGATACCTGGTTTGAGGCGACTGTCTGCACAGACAATCCGTCGCCGTCTCCGTCATTTTGGCATTGTCCCACGTCGGCCAGCAAGACGTCCAATACTCACAGTACAACACCGACGACTGCGTCTACAGTGGGCACAACAACATCGACGGTGGATCCAACATCAGTGGGATCTTGTACTCTTCACTGATGAATCAAGATTCATGCTTAACCGATGTGATGGTCGTTTACGTGTATACCGTCGACGTGGAGAACGTTATGCCAACAACTGTGTTCAGGAATTTGATCGTTTTGGAGGTGGTAGTGTCATGATTTGGGGAGGGATCACGGCTAGAAACAGAACAGATTTGCTTGTTATTGATGGAAATCTGACAGGTCAAAGATATCGCGATGAAGTGCTAGGGCCATTGGTGGTACCGTTTTTGATGCAACATGGTCCCGGAATAACGCTGCAACATGATAACGCCAGACCACACGTTGCAAGGATTGTACAGCAGTATCTGATGCAACAACATGTCAATGTCCTGCCATGGCCAGCCAGATCCCCAGACATGTCCCCAATCGAGCATCTTTGGGACGAGATGGATCGACGTTTGCGGCGGTTGGATAACCCGCCAGCTACACTCCAGGAATTGCGACAACGTCTACGTCAGATTTGGAATGACATCCCACAGCAATTTCTGGCACATCTGATTCGGTCCATGCGCCGGAGATGCGTTGCTTGCATCATGGCACAAGGAAGTCACACCCGGTATTGAAGTGTGAAGGTCACAATTGGTTAGACGTCAGACAAGTGCTTCATGACGCATGAAAATGACATTTTTCGTTTTGAGTGACGTTGGCACGAAAAGTCAGTGTTTCTCCTGTTAAATAAACATATTGATTGCATTGAGATCTTTGCGTGTCATTTATAACATACACATAAATGGTGTCACAGAAACTTTTGTTGCTGAGTATACTTTTCATATCTGCATCAGTCCAACTTGGAAATACACATAAAGGCCATGGTCCTGTACAAGGCAAAGATTGTCGGCTCATTAATTGTTCATTCTACAACACAGGGATGCACAACGAGATGCAAGATATTACACTGCATTACATTTATTCAGCAGATGCTTTTATCAAAAGGGATTTTCAGTAAGTCCATAGAATTAGGTCATTGATATAGCTCTGTTTGCTACTTTTCTATCCATTTAATGGAGGATGAATTAGGATTTATACAGCCTAGTTTACTGGCCGGTTAAAAACCACTATAATTGGCTATAACTAATAGTAGAATTACATTGTATCAACTAGAAAATTCCAGCAGAAATTTTGAATGTGCCTGCTGCTCTACGAGTACAGTGTTGGAGATGGTTGCCAGCGTTTTGGTTTGCAGTAGATATCATGTTCTGGGTGGTTGCTAGAGCGTTGCTAGACAGTTGCTATGGTGTTCTGGGTGGTTGCTAGGGCGTTGCTAGGCAGTTGCTATGGTGTTCTGGGTGGCTGCTAGGGCGTTGCTAGGCAGTTGCTATGGTGTTCTGGGTGGTTGCCAGGGCGTTGCTAGGCAGTTGCTATGGTGTTCTAGGTGGTTGCTAGGCGGTTGCAATGGTGTTCTGGGTGGTTGCTAGGGCGTTGCTAGGCTGTTATTATGGTGTTCTGGGTGGTTGCTAGGCGGTTGCTATGGTGTTCTGGGTGGTTGCTAGGCGGTTGCTATGGTGTTCTGGGTGGTTGCTAGGGCGTTGCTAGGCAATTGCTATGGTGTTCTGGGTGGTTGCTGGGCGTTGCGAGGCAGTTGCTATGGTGTTCTGGGTGGTTGCTAGGGTGTTATGGGCGGTTGCTAGGGCGTTGCTAGGCAGTTGCTATGGTGTTCTGGATGGTTGCTAGGGCGTTGCAAGGCGGTTGCTATGGTGTTCTGGGTGGTTGCTAGGCAGTTGCTATGGTGTTCTGGGTGGTTGCCAGGGCGTTGCTAGGCAGTTGCTATGGTGTTCTAGGTGGTTGCTAGGCGGTTGCTATGGTGTTCTGGGTGGTTGCTAGGGCGTTGCTAGGCTGTTATTATGGTGTTCTGGGTGGTTGCTATGGTGTTCCGGGTCGTTGCTAGGGCGTTGCTAGGTGGTTGCTATGGTGTTCTGGGTGGTTGCTAGGCAGTTGCTATGGTGTTCTGGGTGGTTGCTAGGGTGTTGCTAGGCAGTTGCTATGGTGTTCTGGGTGGTTGCTAGGGCATTGCTAGGCAGTTGCTATGGTGTTCTGGGTGGTTGCCAGGGCGTTGCTAGGCAGTTGCTATGGTGTTCTAGGTGGTTGCTAGGCGGTTGCTATGGTGTTCTGGGTGGTTGCCAGGGCGTTGCTAGGCGGTTGCTATGGTGTTCTGGGTGATTGCTGGGCGTTGCTAGGCGGTTGCTATGGTGTTATGGGTGGTTGCTAGGGCGTTGCTTGGCAGTTGCTATGGTGTTCTGGATGGTTGCTAGGGCGTTGCTAGGCGGTTGCTATGGTGTTCTGGGTGGTTGCTAGGGCGTTGCTAGGCGGTTGCTATGGTGTTATGGGTGGTTGCTAGGGCGTTGCTAGGCAGTTGCTATGGTGTTCTGGATGGTTGCTAGGGCATTGCTAGGCAGTTGCTATGGTGTTCTGGGTGGTTGCGAGGCAGTTGCTATGGTGTTCTGGGTGGTTGCTAGGGCGTTGCTAGGCGGTTGCTATGGTGTTATGGGTGGTTGCTAGGGCGTTGCTAGGCAGTTGCTATGGTGTTCTGGATGGTTGCTAGGGTGTTGCTAGGCGGTTGCTATGGTGTTCTGGGTGGTTGTTAGGGCGTTGCTAGGCAGTTGCTATGGTGTTCTGGGTGGTTGCCAGGGCGTTGCTAGGCAGTTGCTATGGTGTTCTAGGTGGTTGCTGGGGGGTTGTTGTGGTGTTGTGGGTGGTTGCTAGGGCGTTGCTGGGCGGTTGCTATGGTGTTCTGGGTGGTTGCTATGGTGTTCCGGGTCGTTGCTAGGGCGTTGCAAGGCGGTTGCTATGGTGTTCTGGGTGGTTGCTAGGCAGTTGCTACGGTGCTCTGGGGGGGTGCTAGGGTGTTGCTAGGCAGTTGCTATGGTGTTCTGGGTGGTTGCTAGGGCATTGCTAGGCAGTTGCTATGGTGTTCTGGGTGGTTGCTAGGGCATTGCTAAGCGGTTGATCTGGTGTTCTGGGTGGTTGCTTGGGCGTTGCTAGGCGGTTGCTATGGTGTTCTGGGTGGTTGCTAGGCGGTTGCTATGGTGTTCTAGGTGGTTGCTAGGGCATTGCTAGGCAGTTGCTATGGTGTTCTGGGTGGTTGCTAGGCGGTTGCTATGGTGTTCTGGGTGGTTGCTAGGGCGTTGCTATGGTGTTCTGAGTGGTTGCTAGGGCGTTGCTAGGCAGTTGCTTTGGTGTTCTGGTTGGTTGCTAGGGCGTTGCTATGGTGTTCTGGGTGGCTGCTAGGGCGTTGCTAGGCAGTTGCTATGGTGTTCTGAGTGGTTGCTAGGCGGTTGCTATGGTGTTCTGGGTGGTTGCTGGGCGTTGCGAGGCAGTTGCTATGGTGTTCTGGGTGGTTGCTAGGGCGTTGCTAGGCAGTTGCTATGGTGTTCTGGGTGGTTGCTAGGCGGTTTCTATGGTGTTGTGGGTTGTTGCTAGGGTATTGCTAGGCGGTTGCTTTGGTGTTCTGGGTGTTTGCTAGGGCGTTGCTAGGCAACTGCTATGGTGTTCTGGGTGGTTGCTAGGGCGTTGCTAGGCGGTTGCTATGGTGTTATGGGTGGTTGCTAGGGCGTTGCTGGGCAGGTGCTATGGTGTTCTGGATGGTTGCTAGGGCGTTGCTAGGCGGTTGCTATGGTGTTCTGGGTGGTTGTTAGGGCGTTGCTAGGCAGTTGCTATGGTGTTCTTGGTGGTTGCCAGGGCGTTGCTAGGCAGTTGCTATGGTGTTCTAGGTGGTTGCTAGGCGGTTGCTATGGTGTTCTGGGTGGTTGCTAGGGCGTTGCTAGGCTGTTATTATGGTGTTCTGGGTGGTTGCTAGGCGGTTGCTATGGTGTTCTGGGTGGTTGCTAGGCGGTTGCTATGGTGTTCTGGGTGGTTGCTAGGGCGTTGCTAGGCAATTGCTATGGTGTTCTGGGTGGTTGCTGGGCGTTGCGAGGCAGTTGCTATGGTGTTCTGGGTGGTTGCTAGGGCGTTGCTAGGCAGTTGCTATTGTGTTCTGGGTGGTTGCTAGGCGGTTGCTATGGTGTTCTGGGTTGTTGCTAGGGCATTGCTAGGCGGTTGCTTTGGTGTTCTGAGTGGTTGCTAGGGCGTTCTGGGTGGTTGCTAGGCAGTTGCTATGGTGTTCTGGGTAGTTGCTAGGCAGTTGCTATGGTGTTCTGGGTGGTTGCTAGGGCGTTGCAAGGCAGTTGCTGTCGTGTTGGGGTGGTTGCTAGGGCGTTGCTAGGGAGTTGATATGGTGTTCTGGGTGGTTGCTATGGTGTTCCTAATGTTGTTTGGGCATGCTTCTCTTCCTTTGAGAGCTGGAAAAGAGTTTCTACGTGAGTGTATTAGTTCAAGGCGAGAGGGTGAAGATGAGAGCGATTTTCTCATTGACTTCCATTATAACAAGGTTTCAGAGGTCCATGTTTTTGGGGAATTGTGGGAAATCTGTAAGTCGGATCGCTGAATAAAGTCATAGCACATTCCTCACAAGCGAGCCGCACGTTTTGACGTGTAATTTGTGGGGATCGGTTGAAAATTGTGGGAGAAGAAGCGAACCGAGCGATTTCGGAAGAACTTGGAATAATAATAATAACTAGAAAATTCCAGCAGAAATTCTGAATGTGCCTGCTGCTGTACGAGTACAGTGTTGGAGATGGTTGCCAGCGTTCTGGTATGCAGTAGATATCATGTTCTGGGTGGTTGCTAGGGCGTTGCTAGGCGGTTGCTATGGTGTTCTGGGTGGTTGCTAGGCGGTTGCTATGGTGTTCTGGGTGGTTGCTAGGGCGTTGCTAGGCTGTTATTATGGTGTTCTGGGTGGTTGCTAGGGCGTTCTGGGTGGTTGCTATGGTGTTCGTAATGTTGTTTGGGGATTGCTTGTCTTTGTTTGAGAGTTGGAAAAGAGTTTCTGTGCGAGTGTATGAGTTCAAGGCGTGAGGGTGAAGATGAGAGCGATTTTCTCATTGACTTCCATTATAATGAGGTTTGAGGGGTCCATGTTTTTTGGGAATTGTGGGAAATCTGTCAGTCGGATCGCTGAGTAAAGTCATAGCACGCTCCTCACAAGCGAGCCGCACGTTTTGACGTGTAATGTGTCGGGATCGGTTGAAAATTGTGGGAGAAGAAGCGAACCGAGCGATTTCGGAAGAACTTGGAATAATAATAATAACTAGAAAATTCCAGCAGAAATTTTGAATGTGCCTGCTGCTGTACGAGTACAGTGTTGGAGATGGTTGCCAGCGTTCTGGTATGCAGTAGATATCATGTTCTGGGTGGTTGGTAGGGCGTTGCTAGGCGGTTGCTATGGTGTTCTGGGTGGTTGCTAGGCGGTTGCTATGGTGTTCTGGGTTGTTGCTAGGGCGTTGCAAGGCAGTTGCTATGGTGTTCTGGGTGGTTGCTAGGCGGTTGCTATGGTGTTCTGGGCGGTTGCAAGGGCGTTGCTAGGCTGTTATTATGGTGTTCTGGGTGGTTGCTAGGGCGTTCTGGGTGGTTGCTATGGTGTTCGTTCAGTTGTTTGGGGATTGCTTGTCTTTGTTTGAGAGTTGGAAAAGAGTTTCTGTGCGAGTGTATGAGTTCAAGGCGTGAGGGTGAAGATGAGAGCGATTTTCTCATTGACTTCCATTATAACGAGATTTCAGAGGTCCATGTTTTTTGGGAATTGTGGGAAATCAGTAAGTTGGATCGCTGAATAAAGTCAAAGCACACTCCTCACAAGCGAGCCGCACGTTTTGACGTGTAATTTGTGGCGATCGGGTGAAAATTGTGGGAGATGTAGCGAACCGTGCAATTTCAGAAGACCAATTTTCCCATTGACTTCCATTATAACGAGGTTTCAGGGGTCAATGTTTTTTGGGAATTGTGGGAAATCTGTCAGTCGGATCGCTGAGTAAAGTCATAGCACACTCCTCATAAGTGAGCCGCACGTTTTGACGTGTAATGTGTCGGGATCGGTTGAAAATTGTGGGAGAAGAAGCGAACCGTGCGATTTCGGAAGAACTTGGAATAATAATAATAACTAGATAATGTAATTCCAGGGAATTACGTGTGCATTGAAAATGCAAAGTGTAGTTGCACAGGGTGGAGTTTGTTGCAAATCATTTCATTATGATATTGGTAGCTAGGTTTTTAGGAGGATAATTATGGTAGTGGTGAGGACCTTTATTTTGAAACAGATGTGGACAAAGGAAACAGTTTGCAGGAGACATAGTTGATGACAGCTGTCATATGGAAATTTTTAATAGTGAAATTTTTTAAAAGTGAAGAATTGTAGTTAGGACTTTTATTTTGAGACAGGTCTGGGCAGAGGAAACAGTTGGCCGAAGTCATAGTCGATAACAATCAGAATTTGGAATGGCTGAACGGTTGATAAGTTGAGTAGCTTAAAAAGTTACATTATTTCATTGTAATTTGTCATAATGAGGACTCGCTGAAACTGATGCTAGGCAGTTGCTATTGTTCTGTGTACTTGGGAGGGTGTTGCTAAGCAGCTGCGATGGTGTTCTAGTTGGTTTCAAGGGCATTACTAGGCAGTTGCTATTGTGTTCTGAGTGGTTGCTAGGGCGTTGCTAGGCGGTTGCTATGGTATTCTGGGTGGTTGCTAGGGCGTTGCTAGGTGGTTGCTATGGTATTCTGGGTGGTTGCTAGGGCGTTGCTAGGCGGTTGCTATGGTATTCTGGGTGGTTGCTAGGGCGTTGCTAGGCAGTTGCTATGGTGTTCTGGGTGGTTGCTCGGGTGTTGCTAGGCGGTTGCTATTGTGTTCTGGGTGGTTGCTAGGGAATTGCTAGGCAGTTGCTATGGTGTTCTGGGTGGTTGCTAGGCGGTTGCTAGGCAGTTGCTATAGTGTTCTGGGTGGTTGCTAGGCGGTTGCTATGGTGTTCTGGGTGGTTGCTAGGGCATTGCTTGGCATTTGTTATGGTGTTCTGGGTGATTGCCAGGGTGTTGCTAGGCGGTTGCTTTGGTGTTCTGGGTGGTTGCTAGGCAGTTTCTATGGTGTTTTGGGTGGTTGCTAGGGCGTTGCTAGGCAGTTGCTATGGTGTCCTGGGTAGTCGCTAGGGCGCTTGCAATGGCGTTCTGGGTGGTTGCTAGGGCATTGCTAAGCAATTGCTATGGTGTTCTGGGTGGTTGCTAGGGCGTTGCTCGGCAGTTGCTATGGTGTTCTGGGTAGTTGCTAGGGCGGTCGCTAGGGCGTTCTACGTGGTTGCTAGGGCATTGCTAAGCAGTTGCTATGGTGTTCTGGGTGGTTGCTACGGCGTTGCTAGGCAGTTGCTATGGTGTTCTTGGTTGTTGCTAGGCGGTTGCTATGGTGTTCTGGGTGGTTGCTAGGGCGTTGCTAGGCGGTTGCTATGGTGTTCTGGGTGGTTGTTACGGCGTTGTTAGGCAGTTGCTTTGGTGTTCTGGGTGGTGGATAGATGGTTGCTTTGGTGTTTTGGGTGGTTTTTAGGGCATTGCTAAGCAGTTGCTATGGTGTTCTGGGTGGTTGCTAGGGCGTTCCTAGGCAGTTGCTATGGTGTTCTGGGTGGTTGCTAGGCGGTTGCTAGTGTTCTGCGTGGTTGCTAGGGCATTGCTAAGCAGTTTCAATGGTGTTCTGGGGGGTTGCTTGGGCTATTCTCGGCGGTTGCTATGGTGTTCTGGGTGGTTGCTATGGCGTTGCTACAGTGTTCTGGGTGGTTGCTAAGCGGTTGCTATGGCATTTGGGGTGGTTGCTAGGGCGTTGCTAAGCAGTTGCTATGGTGTTCTGGGTGGTTGCTAGGGCGTTGCTAGGCGGTTGCTATGGTGTTCTGGGTGGTTGCTAGGGCATTGCTATGCTGTTCTGGGTGTTTGCTAGGCCGTTTCTGTGGTGTTCTGGGTGGTTGCTAGGGTGTTGCTAGGCAGTTGCTATGGTGTTCTGGGTGGTTGCTGGGCGGTTGCTATGGTGTTCTGGGTGGTTGCTAGGGCGGTTGCTAGGCAGTTGCTTTGGTGTTCTGGGTGGTTGCTAGGGCGTTGCTAAGCAGTTGCTATGGTGTTCTGGGTGGTTGCTAGGCAGTTGCTATGGTTTTCTGGGTAGTTGCTAGGGCGTTGCTATGGTGTTCTGGGTGGTTGCTAGGGCGTTGCTAGGTGGTTGCTATGGTGATCTGGGTGGTTGCTAGGGCGTTGCTAGGCAGGTGGAATGGTGTTCTGGGTGGGTGCTAGGGCGTTGCTAGGCAGTTACAGTGGTGTTCTGGATGGTTGCTAGGCGGTTGCTATGGTGTTGTGGGTCGTTGCTAGGGCGTTGCTAGGCGGTTGCTTTGTTGTTCTTGGTGGTTGCTAGGCAGTTGCCATGGTGTTCTGGGTGGTTGCTAGGTCGTTGCTAGGCAGTTGCTATGGTGTTCTGGATGGTTGCTTGGCGGTTGCTATGGTGTTCTGGGTGGTTGCTAGGGCATTGCTATGCTGTTCTGGGTGGTTGCTATGCTGTTGCTATGGTGTTCTGGGTGGTTGCTAGGGCGTTGCAAGGCAGTTGCTATGGTGTTTTGGGTGGTTGCTAGGGCGTTGCTAGGCAGTTGCTATGGTGTTCTGGGTGGTTGCTAGGCGGTTGCTATGGTGTTCTGGGTGGTTGCTCGGCGGTTGCTATAGTGTTCTGGGTGGTTGCTAGGGCGTTGCTAGGCAATTGCTATGGTGTTTTGGGTGGTTGCTAGGTGGTTGCTATGGTGTTCTGGGTGGTTGCTAGGGCGTTGCTAGGCAGTTGCTATGGTGTTCTGGTGGTTGCTAGGTTGTTGCTATGGTGTTCTGGGTGGTTGCTAGGCAGTTGCTATTGTGTTCTGGGTGGTTGCTAGGGCGTTGCTAGGCAGTTGCTATGGTGTTCCGGGTGGTTGCTAGGGGGGTGCTATGGTGTTGTGGGTGGTTGCTAGGCGGTTGCTATGGTGTTCTGGGTGGTTGCTAGGGCGTTGCTAGGCAGTTGCTATGGTGTTCTGGGTGGTTGCTAGGCGGGTGCTATGGTGTTCTGGGTGGTTGCTAGGGCATTGCTAGGCTGTTGCTATGGTGTTCTGGGTGGTTGCTAGGGCGGTGCTAGGCAGTTGCTATGGTGTTCTGGGTGGTTGTTAGGGTGTTGCTAGGCAGTTGGTATGGTGTTCTGGGTGGTTGCTAGGGGGTTGCTATGGTGTTCTGGGTGGTTGCTAGGGCGTTGCTAGGCAGTTGCTATGGTGTTTTGGGTGGTTGCTAGGTGGTTGCTATGGTGTTCTGGGTGGGTGGTAGGGGGGTGCTAGGCAGGTGCTATAGCGTTCTGGGTGGTTGGTGGGGGGTGGCTAGGCGGTTGCTAAGGTGTTCTGGATGGTTGCTAGGGCGTTGCTAGGCAGTTGCTATGGTGTTCTGGGTGGTTGCTAGGCGGCTGCTATGGTGTTCTGGGTGGTTGCTAGGCGGTTGCTATGGTGTTCTGGGTGGTTGCTACGGCGTTGCTAGGCAGTACCTATGGTGATCTGGGTGGTTGCTAGGCGGTTGCTATGGTGTTCTGGGTGGTTGCTAGGGCGTTGCTAGGCAGTTGCTATAGTGTTCTGGGTGGTTGCTAGGCAGTTGCTATGGTGTTTTGGGTGGTTGCTTGGCGGTTGCTATGGTGTTCTGAATATTTGCTTGGGCATTGCTCGACAGTTGCTATGTTGTTCTTGTTGTTGCTAGGGCGTTGATGTGTATTGTTTGGGGATCGAGTGAAAACTGGGAGAAGTAGTGAACCGTACGTTTACGAAATTATTTGGAATATTAACAAGGAAGGAAGGAGGGAAAGAAGGAACTAATGAGGGAAGTACGGAAAGAAGGAATATAGGAAAAAAAGAAGGAAATCAAAGGAAGGCAGGAAAGAACAAAGGAAACTAGGCGAGGATGGAAGGAAAGAAACAGAGGAATGACGGAAAGAAGGAAGTAAGGAAGGAAGGAAAGGAAGAAGGGAAGAAGAAGGATTTAAGTAAAGATAGAAGGAAGGAAGGAAGGAAGTGAGGAAGAAGAAATGAAAAACAGAAGGAAAGAGAGAAGGAAGGAAAGAAAAAGTAAAGAAAGGAAGAGGGAAGGAAAGAGAGGGAAAGCAGAAAGAAGAAAGGAAGAAAGATAAGAAGGATATGAAGGAATGAAAGAAGACATGATGGAAGGAAAGAAAAACTAAGGAAGGTAGGCAAGAAAATTGGTAGGGAGGAAGAATGGGAGGTAGGATGAAAGGCAGGATAGAAGGAAGTAAAGTAGGAAAGAAGGAACGAATAAAGGAAGGAAGGAACAAAGGAAAGAAATAGGAGGGAAAAAGAAAGAAGGAATGACAGAAAATCGAAGAAAGGAAAGCAGTAAGGAAGCTGTAGTCTCAAGAGAGCCAGATTGTAGTCTTACAGCCTGAAAAACTGACAGTTACAGCAGGTGGTCAGAACACCTGGCACAAGATTCCATTTGCTCAATGGCCCTATTGTGATGTCATAATGCCAATGTTAAGTCTATGGGGGGAGAAAATTTATAGTTTTTTATTAATAACTCAAAAAGTATAAAAGTTACAAAGATGAAAAATACATTGGACAGCTGTCCTAAGTAAGGCCTACCCAACGCAGTTTGAATGAAGTTTCTACGATAAACGGTTGAGGCCGCATTAAGTGTGTTAGAAGAATAATAATAATAATAATAATAATAATAATAATAATAAGAAGAAGACCAGGATAACAATAGTGAGAATTTTCAATGCACACTAACTAGAAAATTCCAGCAGAAATTTTCAATGTGCCTGCTGCTCTACAAGTACAGTGTTGGAGATGGTTGCCAGCTTTCTGGTATGCAGTAGATATCATGTTCTGGGTGGTTGGTGGGGCGTTGCTAGACTGTTGTTATGGTGTTCTGGGGCATTGCTAGGTGGTTGCTACGGTCTTCTGGGTGGTTGATATTGCGTTGCTAGGCAGTTGCTATGGTGTTCTGGGTGGTTGCTAGGGCGTTGCTAGGCAGTTGCTATGGTGTTCTGGGTGGTTGCTAGGGCGTTGCTAGGTGGTTGCTAGGGCGTTGCTAGGGGGTTGCTATGGTGTTCTGGGTGGTTGCTAGGCGGTTGATATGGTGTTCTGGGTTGTTGCTAGGGCGTTGCTAGGCGGTTGCTATGGTAATCTGGGTGGTTGCTAGGGCGTTGCTATGGTGTTCTGGGTGGTTGCTAGGGCGTTGCTAGGCGGTTGCTATGGTGTTCTGGGTGGTTGCTAGGGCATTGCTAGGCAGTTGCTATGGTGTTCTGGGTGGTTGCTAGGCTGTTGCTATGGTGTTCTGGGTCGTTGCTAGGACGTTGCTAGGAGGTTGCTATGGTGTTTTGGGTGGTTGCTAGGGCATTGCTAGGCGGTTGTTATGGTGTTCTGGGTGGTTGCTAGGCGGTTGTTATGGTGTTCTGGGTGGTTGCTAGGGCGTTGCTAGGCGGTTGCTATGGTGTTCTGGGTGGTTGCTATGGTGTTCTGGGTGGTTGCTAGGGGGTTGGTAGGCGGTTGCTATGGTGTTCTGGGTGGTTGCTAGGCGGTTGCTATGTTGTTCTGGGTGGTTGCCAGGGCGTTGCTAGGCAGTTGCTAAGGTGTTCTAGGTGGTTGTTAGGGCGTTGCTAGGCAGTTGCAATGGTGTTCTGGGTGGTTGCTAGGGCGTTGCTAGGCGGTTGCTATGGTGTTCTGGGTGGTTGCTAGGGCGTTGCTAGGCGGTTGCTATGGTGTTGTGGGTGGTTGCTAGGCAGTTGCTATGTTGTTCTGGGTCGTTGCGAGGGCGTTGCTAGGCAGTTGCTTAGGTGTTCTAAGTGGTTGCTAGGGCGTTGCTAGGCGGTTGCTATGGTGTTCTGGGTGGTTGCTAGGGCGTTGCTAGGCGGTTGCTATGGTGTTCTGGGTGGTTGCCAGGGCGTGGCTAGGCGGTTGCTATGGTGTTCTGGGTGGTTGCTAAGGCGTTGCTATGGTGTGCTGGGTGGTTGCTATTGCGTTGCTAGAAGGTTGCTTTGGTGTTCTGGGTGGTTGCTCGGGCCTTGCTAGGCGGTTGCTATGGTGTTCTGGGTGGTTGCTAGGCGGTTGCTATGGTGTTCTGGGTGGTTGCTAGGGCGTTGCAAGGGGGTTGCTATGGTGTTCTTAGGGTGTTGCTAGGCAGTTGCTATGGTGTTCTTGGTGGTTGCCAGGGCGTTGCTAGGCAGTTGCTATGGTGTTCTGGGCGGTTGCTATGGTGTTCTAAGTGGTTGCTAGGGCGTTGCTAGGCAGTTGCTATGGTGTTCTGGGTGGTTGCTAGGGCGTTGCTAGGCAGTTGCTGTGGTGTTCTGGGCGGTTGCTTGGCGGTTGCTATGGTGTTCTGGGTGGTTGCTAGGGCGTTGCTAAACAGTTGCTATGGTGTTCCGAGTGGTTGCTGGGCGTTGCGAGGTGGTTGCTAGGGCATTGCTAGGCAGTTGCTATTGTGTTCTGGGTGGTTGCTAGGCGGTTGCTATGGTGTTTTGGGTTGTTGCCAGGGCATTGCTAGGCGGTTGCTTTGGTGTTCTGGGTGGTTGCTAGGCAGTTGCTATGGTGTTCTGGGAGGTTGCTAGGCAGTTGCTATGGTGTTCTGGGTGGTTGCTAGGGCATTGCAAGGCAGTTGCTGTAGTGTTTGGGGTGGTTGCTAGGGCGTTGCTAGGGAGTTGCTATGGTGTTCTGGGTGGTTGCTATGGTGTTCCTAATGTTGTTTGGGCATGCTTTCTCTTCCTTTGAGAGCTGGAAAAGAGTTTCTACGTGAGTGTATGAGTTCAAGAGGAGAGGGTGAAGATGAGAGCGATTTTCTCATTGACTTCCATTATAACAAGGTTTCAGAGGTCCATGTTTTTTGGGAATTGTGGGAAATCTGTCAGTCGGATCGCTGAGTAAAGTCACAGCACACTCCTCACAAGCGAGCCGCACGTTTTGACGTGTAATTTGTGGGGATCGGGTGAAAATTGTGGGAGAAGTAGCGAACTGCGCGATTTTGGAAGACCGATTTTCTCATTGACTTCCATTATAACGAGGTTTCAGGGGTCCATGTTTTTTGGGAATTGTGGGAAATCTGTCAGTCGGATCGCTGAGTAAAGTCATAGCACACTCCTCACAAGCGAGCCGCACGTTTTGACGTGTAATGTGTCGGGATTGGTTGAAAATTGTGGGAGAAGAAGCAAACCGAGCGATTTCGGAAGAACTTGGAATAATAATAATAACTAGAAAATTCCAGCAGAAATTTTGAATGTGCCTGCTGCTCTACGAGTACAGTGTTGGAGATGGTTGCCAGCGTTCTGGTATGCAGTAGATATCATGTTTTGGGTGGTTGCTAGGGCGTTGCTAGGCGGTTGCTATGGTGTTCTGGGTGGTTCCTAGGCGGTTGCTATGGTGTTCTAGATGGTTGCTAGGGCGTTGCTAAGCAGTTGCTATGGTGTTCTGGGTGGTTGCTAGGCGGTTGCGATGGTGTTCTAGGTGGTTGCTAGGCGGTTGCTAGAGCGTTGCCAGGCGGTTGCTATGGTGTTCTGGGTGGTTGCTACGGCGTTGCTAGGCGGTTGCTATGGTGTTCTGGGTGGTTGCTAGGCGGTTGCTATGGTGTTCTAAGTGGTTGCTTGGGCGTTGCTAGGCGGTTGCTACGGTGTTCTGGGTGGTTGCTAGGGCTTTGCTAGGCAGTTGCTATGGTGTTCTGGGTGGTTGCTACGCAGTTGCTATGGTGTTCTGGGTGGTTGCTAGGGCGTTGCTAAACTGTTGCTATGGGTTATGGGTGGTTGCTACGGTGTTGCTAGGCGGTTGCTATGGTGTTCTGGGTGGTTGCTATGGCGTTGCTAGGCAGTTGCTATGGTGTTCTGGGTGGTTGCTAGGCGGTTGGTATGGTGTTCTGGGTTGTTGCTAGGGCATTGCTAGGCGGTTGCTTTGGTGTTCTGAGTGGTTGCTAGGGCGTTGCTAGGCAGTTGCTATGGTGTTCTGGTTGGTTGCTAGGGCGTTGCTATGGTGTTCTGGTTGGTTGCTAGGGCGTTGCTATCGTGTTCTGGGTGGCTGCTAGGGCGTTGCTAGGCAGTTGCTATGGTGTTCTGGGTGGTTGATAGGGCAGTGCTATGTTGTTGTGAGTGGTTGCTAGGCGGTTGCTATGGTGTTCTGGGTGGTTGCTGGGCGTTGCGAGGCAGTTGCTATGGTGTTCTGGGTGGTTGCTAGGGCGTTGCTAGGTGGTTTCTATGGTGTTCTGGGTTGTTGCTAGGGTATTGCTAGGCGGTTGCTTTGGTGTTCTGGGTGGTTGCTAGGGCATTGCTAGGCAGTTGCTATGGTGTTCTGGGTGGTTGCTAGGCAGTTGCTATGGTGTTCTGGGTAGTTGCTAGGGCGTTGCTAGGCAGTTGCTATGGTGTTCCGGGTGGTTGCTAGGGCGTTGCAAGGCAGTTGCTGTAGTGTTTAGGGTGGTTGCTAGGGCGTTGCTAGGGCGTTGCTAGGGAGTTGCTATGGTGTTCTGGGTGGTTGCTATGGTGTTCCTAATGTTGTTTGGGCATGCTTCTCTTTGTTTGAGAGCTGGAAAAGAGTTTCTACGTGAGTGTATGAGTTTAAGACGAGAGGGTGAAGATGAGAGCGATTTTCTCATTGACTTCCATTATAACAAGGGTTCAGAGGTCCATGTTTTTTGGGAATTGTGGGAAATCTGTCAGTCGGATCGCTGAATAAAGTCATAGCACATTTCTCACAAGCGAGCCGCACGTTTTGACGTGTAATTTGTGGGGATCGGGTGAAAATTGCGGGAGAAGTAGCGAACCGTGCGATTTTGGAAGACCGATTTTCTCATTGACTTCCATTATAACGAGGTTTCAGGGGTCCATGTTTTTTGGGAATTGTGGGAAATCTGTCAGTCGGACCGCTGAGAAAAGTCATAGCACACTCCTCACAAGCGAGCCACACGTTTTGACGTGTAATGTGTCGGGATCGGTTGAAAATTGTGGGAGAAGAAGCGAACCGCGCGATTTCGGAAGAACTTGGAATAATAATAATAAAGAAGTATGCAGGATTTTAATATGTGTCTGCATTGCTGCAGGCACATAATAAAGAAGTATGCAGGATTTTAATATGTGTCTGCATTGCTGCAGGCACATAATAATAATAACTAGATAATGTAATTCCAGGGAATTACTTGTGCATTGAAAATGCAAAGTGTAGTTGCATAAGGTGGAGTTTGTAACATATCATTGCATTATGATATTGGTAGCTATGTTTTTAGTAGGATAATTATGGAAGTGGTGAGGACTTTTATTTTGAAACAGATGTGGACTGAGGAAACAGTTTGCGGGAGTCATAGTTGATGACAACTGTCATATGGAAATTTTTAATAGTGACATTTTTTAATAGTGAAGAATTGTAGTAAGGACTTATATTTTGAGACAGGATTGGGCAGAAGAAACAGTTGCTGGAAGTCATAGTCGAAAACAATCAGGAGTTGGAATGGCTGAAAGGTTGATAAGTTGAGTAGCTTAAAAAGTAACATTTTTTTATTGTAATTTGACATAATGAGGACTGGCTGTAACAGTTGTTAGGCAGTTGCTATGGTGTTCTGTGTACTTGTGAGGGTGTTGCTAGGCAGCTGCTATCGTGTTCTGGGTGGTTGCTAGGGCATTGCTAGGCAGCTGCTATCGTGTTCTGGGTGGTTGCTAGGGCATTGCTAGGCGGTTGCTATGGTGTTCTGGGTGGTTGCTAGGGCGTTGCTAGGCAGTTGCTATGGTGTTTTGGGTGGTTGCTAGGTGGTTGCTATGGTGTTCTGGGTGGTTGCTAGGGCGTTGCTAGGCAGTTGCTATGGTGTTCTGCGTGGTTGCTACGGCGTTGCTAGGCGGTTGCTATGGTGTTCTGGGTGGTTGCTAGGGTGTTGCTAGGCAGTTGCTATGGTGTTTTGGGTGGTTGCTAGGTGGTTGCTATGGTGTTCTGGGTGGTTGCTAGGGTGTTGCTATGGTGTTCTGGGTGGTTGTTAGGGTGTTGCTAGGCAGTTGCTATGATGTTCTGGGTGGTTTCTAGGCGGTTGCTCTGGTGTTCTGGGTGGTTGCTAGGCGGTTGCTATGGTGTTCTGGGGGGTTGCTAGGTCGTTGCTAGGCAGTTGCTATGGTGTTCTGGGTGGTTGCCAGGCGGTTGTTATGGTGTTCTGGGTGGTTGCTACGGCGTTGCTAGGCGGGTGCTATGGTGTCCTGGGTGGTTGCTAGGGTGTTGCTAGGCTGTTGCTGTGGTGTTGTGGGTGGTTGCTAGGGCGTTGCTAGGCAGTTGCTATGGTGTTCTGGGTGGTTGCCAGGCGGTTGTTATGGTGTTCTGGGTGGTTGCTACGGCGTTGCTAGGCGGTTGCTATGGTGTCCTGGGTGGTTGCTAGGGTGTTGCTAGGCAGTTGCTATGGTGTTCTGGGTGGTTGCTAGGGCGTTGCTAGGCAGTTGCTATGGTGTTCTGGGTGGTTGCTAGGGCGTTGCTATGCAGTTGCTATAGTGTTCTGGGTGGTTGTTAGGGTGGTTTCTATGGCATTCTGGGTGGTTGCTAGGGCATTGCAGAGCAGTTGCTATGGTGTTCTGGGTGGTTGCTACGGCGTTCTGGGTGGTTGCTAGGGTGTTGCTAGGCAGTTGCTATGGTGTTCTGGGTGGTTGCTTTGGTGTTCTGGGTGGTTGCTAGGGTGTTGCTATGGTGTTCTGGGTGGTTTCTAGGCAGTTGCTCTGGTTTTCTGGGTGGTTTCTAGGCGGTTGCTATGGTGTTCTGGGTGGTAGCTAGGCGGTTGCTATGGTGTTCTGGGTGGTTGCTAGGTCGTTGCTAGGCAGTTGCTATGGTGTTCTGGGTGGTTGCTAGGGCGTTGCTAGGCAGTTGCTATGGTGTTTTTGGTGGTTGCTAGGCGGTTGCTATAGTGTTCTGGGTGGTTGCTAGGGCGTTGCTCGGCAGTTGCTATGGTGTTCTGGGTGGTTGCTAGGCGGTTGCTATGGTATTCTTTGTGGTTGCTAGGGCGTTGCTAGGCAGTTGCTATGGTGTTCTGATGGTTGCTAGGCTGTTGCTATGGTGTTCTGGGTGGTTGCTAGGGCGTTGCTAGGCAGTTGTTATGGTGTTCTGGGTGGTTGCTAGGCGGTTGCTATGGTGTTCTGGGTGGTTGCCAGGGCGTTGCTAGGCAGTTGCTATGGTGTTTTGGGTGGTTGCTAGGTGGTTGCCATGGTGTTCTGGGTGGTTGCTAGGCGGTTGCCATGGTGTTCTGGGTGGTTGCTAGGGCCTTGCTAGGCGGTTGCTATGGTGTTCTGGGAGGTTGCTAGGGCATTGCTAGGCTGTTGCTATGGTGTTCTGGGTGGTTGCTAGGGCGTTGCTAGGCGGTGGCTATGGTGTTCTGGGTGGTTGTTAGGGTGGTGCTAGGCAGTTGCTATGGTGTTCTGGGTGGTAGCTAGGCGGTTGCTATGGTGTTCTGGGTGGTTGCTAGGGCGTTGCTAGGCAGTTGCTATGGTGTTCTGGGTGGTAGCTAGGCGGTTGCTATGGTGTTCTGGGTGGTTGCTAGGTCGTTGCTAGGCAGTTGCTATGGTGTTCTGGGTGGTTGCTAGGGCGTTGCTAGGCAGTTGCTATGGTGTTTTTGGTGGTTGCTAGGCGGTTGCTATAGTGTTCTGGGTGGTTGCTAGGGCGTTGCTCGGCAGTTGCTATGGTGTTCTGGGTGGTTGCTAGGCGGTTGCTATGGTGTTCTGGGTGGTTGCTAGGGCGTTGCTAGGCAGTTGCTATGGTGTTCTGATGGTTGCTAGGCTGTTGCTATGGTGTTCTGGGTGGCTGCTAGGGCGTTGCTAGGCAGTTGCTATGGTGTTCTGGGTGGTTGCTAGGCGGTTGCTATGGTGTTCTGTGTGGTTGCTAGGGCGTTGCTAGGCAGTTGCTATGGTGTTTTGGGTGGTTGCTAGGTGGTTGCCATGGTGTTCTGGGTGGTTGCTAGGGCGTTGCTAGGCAGTTACTATGGTGTTCTTGGTGGTTGCTAGGCGGTTGCTATGGTGTTCTGGGTGGTTGCTAGGGCCTTGCTAGGCGGTGGCTATGGTGTTCTGGGAGGTTGCTAGGGCATTGCTAGGCTGTTGCTATGGTGTTCTGGGTGGTTGCTAGGGCGTTGCTAGGCGGTTGCTATGGTGTTCTGGGTGGTTGCTAGGGCGTTGCTAGGCAGTTGCTATGGTGTTCTGGGTGGTTGCTAGGCGGTTGCTATGGTGTTCTGGGTGGTTGCTAGGGCGTTGCTAGGCTGTTGCTATGGTGTTGTGGGTGATTGCTAGGCGGTTGCTATGGTGTTCTGGGTGGTTGCTCGGGCGTTGCTAGGCAGTTGCTATGGTGTTCTGGGTGGTTGCTTGGCAGTTTCTATGGTGTTCTGGGTGGTTGCTAGGCGGTTGCTATGGTGTTCTGGGTGGTTGCTAGGGCGTTGCTAGGCAGTTGCTATGGTGTTCTGGGTGGTTGCTAGGCGGTTGCTATGGTGTTCTGGGTGGTTGCTAGGGCGTTGCTAGGCGATTCCTATGGTGTTCTGTGTGGTTGCTAGGGCGTTGCTAGGCAGTTGCTATGGTGTTCTGGGTGGTTGCTAGGCGGTTGCTAAGGTGTTCTTGGTGGTTGCTAGGGCGTTGCTAGGCAGTTGCTATGGTGTTTTGGGTGGTTGCTGGGCGGTTGCTATGGTGTTCTGGGTGGAAACTAGGGCGTTGCTAGGCAGTTGCTATGGTGTTCTGGGTGGTTGCAAGGGCGTTGCTAGGCAGTTGCTATGGTGTTTTTGGTGGTTGCTAGGCGGTTGCTATAGTGTTCTGGGTGGTTGCTAGGGCGTTGCTAGGCAGTTGCTATGGTGTTCTGGGTGGTTGCTTGGCCGTTGCTATGGTGTTCTTGGTGGTTGTGAGGGCGTTGCTAGGCGGTTGCTATGGTGTTCTGGGTGGTTGCTAGGGCGTTGCTAGGCAGTTGCTTTGGTGTTCTGAGTCGTTGCTTGGCGGTTGCTATGGTGTTCTGGGTGGTTGCTAGGCAGTTGCTATGGTGTTTTGGGTGGTTGCTAGGGCGTTGTTTGGCAGTTGCTATAGTGTTCTGGGTGGTTGCTAGGCAGTTGCTATGGTGTTTTGGGTGGTTGCTAGGCGGTTGCTATGGTGTTCTGAATATTTGCTTGGGCATTGCTCGACAGTTGCTATGTTGTTCTTGTTGTTGCTAGGGCGTTGATGTGTATTGTTTGGGGATCGAGTGCAAACTGGGAGAAGTAGTGAACCGTACGATTACGAAATTATTTGGAATATTAACAAGGAAGGAAGGAGGGAAAGAAGGAACTAATGAGGGAAGTAAGGAAAGAAGGAATATAGGAAAAAAAGAAGGAAATCAAAGGAAGGCAGGAAAGAACAAAGGAAACTAGGCGAGGATGGATGGAAAGAAACAGAGGAATGACGGAAAGAAGGAAGTAAGGAAGGAAGGAAAGGAAGAAGGGAAGAAGAAGGATTTAAGTAAAGATAGAAGGAAGGAAGGAAGGAAGTGAGGAAGAAGAAATGAAAAACAGAAGGAAAGAGAGAAGGAAGGAAAGAAAAAGTCAAGAAAGGAAGAGGGAAGGAAAGAGAGGGAAAGCAGAAAGAAGAAAGGAAGAAAGATAAGAAGGATATGAAGGAATGAAAGAAGGCATGATGGAAGGAAAGAAAAACTCAGGAAGGTAGGAAAGAAAATTGGTAGGGAGGAAGAATGGGAGGAAGGATGAAAGGCAGGATAGAAGGAAGTAAAGTAGGAAAGATGGAACGAATAAAGGAAGCAAGGAACGAAGGAAAGAAATAGGAGGGAAAAAGAAAGAAGGAAGGACAGAAAATAGAAGGAAGGAAAGCAGTAAGGAAGCTGTAGCCTCAAGAGAGCCAGATTGTAGTCTTACAGCCTGAGAAACTGACAGTTACAGCAGGTGGTCAGAACACCTGGCACAAGATTCCATTTGCTTAATGGCCCTATTGTGATGTCATAATGCCAATGTTAAGTCTATGGGGGGAAAAAATTTATAGTTTTTTATTAATAACTCAAAAAGTATAAAAGTTACAAAGATGAAAAATACATTGCACAGGTGTCCTAAGTAAGACCTACGCAACGCAGTTTGAATGAAGTTTCTACGATAAACGGTTGAGGCCGCATTAAGTGTGTTAGAAGAATAATAATAATAATAATAATAATAACTAGATAATGTAATTCCAGGGAATTACGTGTGCATTGAAAATGCAAAGTGTAGTTGCATAAGGTGGAGTTTGTAACATATCATTGCATTATGATATTGGTAGCTACGTTTTTAGGAGGATAATTATGGTAGTGGTGAGGACTTTTATTTTGAAACAGATGTGGACTGAGGAAACAGTTTGCGGGAGTCATAGTTGATGACAACTGTCATATGGAAATTTTTAATAGTGACATTTTTTAATAGTGAAAAATTGTAGTAAGGACTTATATTTTGAGACTGGATTGGGCAGAAGAAACAGTTGCCGGAAGTCATAGTCGAAAACAATCAGGAGTTGGAATGGCTGAAAGGTTGATAAGTTGAGTAGCTTAAAAAGTTACATTTTTTATTGTAATTTGACATAATGAGGACTGGCTGTAACAGTTGTTAGGCAGTTGCTATGGTGTTCTGTGTACTTGTGAGGGTGTTGCTAGGCAGCTGCTATCGTGTTCTGGGTGGTTGATAGGGCATTGCTAGGCAGTTGCTATAGTGTTCTGGGTGGTTGATAGGGCATTGCTAGGCGGTTGCTATGGTGTTCTGGGTAGTTGCTAGGCGGTTGCTATGGCGTACTGGGTGGTTGTTCGGGCGTTGCTATGGGGTTCTGGGTGGTTGCTAGGCGGTTGCTATGGCATTCTGGGTGGTTGCTAGGGCTTTGCTAAGCAGTTGCTATGGTGTTCGGGGTGGTTGCTAGGGCGTTGCTGGGTGGTTGCTGTGGTGTTCTGGGTGGTTGCTGGGGTGTTGCTAGGCAGTTTCTATGCTGTTCTGGGTGGCTGCTAGGCCGTTGCTATGGTGTTCTGGGTGGTTGCTAGGGCGTTGCTAGGCGGTTGCTATGGTGTTCTGGGTGGTTGCTAGGCGGTTGCTATGGTGTTCTGGGTGGTTGCTTGGGCGTTGCTAGGCAGTTGCTATGGTGTTCTGGGTGGTTGCTATGCGGTTGCTATGGTGTTCTGGGTGGTTGCTAGGGCGTTGCTAGGCGGTTGCTATGGTGTTTTGGGTGGTTGCTAGGTGGTTGCTATGGTGTTCTGGGTGGTTGCTTGGGCGTTGCTAGGCAGTTGCTATGGTGTTCTGGGTGGTTGCTAGGCGGTTGCTATGGTGTTCTGGGTGGTTGCTAGGGCGTTGCTAGGCGGTTGCTATGGTGTTTTGGGTGGTTGCTAGGTGGTTGCTTTGGTGTTCTGGGTGGTTGCTTGGGCGTTGCTAGGCAGTTGCTATGGTGTTCTGGGTGGTTGCTCGGGCGTTGCTAGGCAGTTGCTATGGTGTTCTTGGTGGTTGCCAGGCAGTTGCTATGTTGTTCTGGGTGGTTGCTAGGCGGTTGCTATGGTGTTCTGGGTGGTTGCTAGGGCGTTGCTAGGCAGTTGCTATGGTGTTCTGCGTGGTTGCTAGGCGGTTGCTATGGTGTTCTGGGTGGTTGCTAGGGCATTGCTAGGCTGTTGCTATGGTGTTCTGGGTGGTTGCTTGGGCGTTGCTAGGCAGTTGCTATGGTGTTCTGGGTGGTTGCTAGGCGGTTGCTATGGTGTTCTGGGTGGTTGCTAGGGCGTTGCTAGGTGGTTGCTATGGTGTTTTGGGTGGTTGCTAGGTGGTTGCTATGGTGTTTTGGGTGGTTGCTTGGGCGTTGCTAGGCAGTTGCTTTGGTGTTCTGGGTGGTTGCTAGGCGGTTGCTATGGTGTTCTGGGTGGTCGCTAGGGCGTTGCTAGGCGGTTGCTATGGTGTTTTGGGTGGTTGCTAGGCAGTTGCTGTGGTGTTCTGGGTGGTTGCGCGGGCGTTGCTAGGCAGTTGCTATGGTGTTCTTGGTGGTAGCTAGGCGGTTGCTATGGTGTTCTGGGTGGTTGCTAGGCGGTTGCTATGGTGTTCTGGGTGGTTGCTAGGGCGTTGCTAGCAGTTGCTAGGGGGTTCTGGGTGGTTGCTAGGCGGTTGCTATGGTGTTCTGGGTGGTTGCTAGGGCATTGCTAGGCTGTTGCTATGGTGTTCTGGGTGGTTGCTAGGGCGTTGCTAGGCGGTTGCTATGGTGTTCTGGGTGGTTGCTAGGGTGTTGCTAGGCAGTTGCTATGGTGTTCTGGGTGGTTGCTAGGCGGTTGCTATGGTGTTCTGGGAGGTTGCTAGGGAGTTGCTTGGCAGTTGCTATAGCGTTCTGGGTGGTTGCTAGGGCGTTGCTAGGCAGTTGCTGTGGTGTTCTGGGTGGTTGCTAGGGCGTTGCTAGGCAGTTGCTGTGGTGTTCTGGGTGGTTGCTCGGCGGTTGCTATGGTGTTCTGGGTCGTTGCTAGGCGGTTGCTATGGTGTTCTGGGTGGTTGCTTGGCGGTGGTTATGGTGTTCTGGGTGGTTGCTAAGGCGTTGCTAGGCAGTTGCTATGGTGTTTTGGGTGGTTGCTAGGTGGTTGCTATGGTGTTCTGGGTGGTTGCTAGGGCGTTGCTAGGCAGTTGCTATAGCGTTCTGGGTGGTTGCTAGGGCGTTGCTAGGCAGTTGCTATGGTGTTCTGGGTGGTTGCTAGGTGGTTGCTATGGTGTTCTGGGTGGTTGCTAGGCAGTTGCTATTGTGTTCTGGGTGGTTGCTAGGGCGTTGCTAGGCAGTTGCTATGGTGTTCTGGGTGGGTGGTAGGCGGGGGGGATGGTGTTCTGGGGGGTTCCTAGGCGGTTGCTATGGTGTTCTGGGTGGTTGCTAGGGCGTTGCTAGGCAGTTGCTATGGTGTTCTGGGTGGTTGCTAGGCGGTTGCTATGGTGTTCTGGGTGGTTGCTAGGCGGTTGCTATGGTGTTCTGGGTGGTTGCTAGGGCGTTGCTAGGCAGTTGCTATGGTGTTCTGATGGTTGCTAGGCGGTTGGTATGGTGTTCTGGGTGGTTGCTAGGCCGTTGCTGTGGTGTTCTGGGTGGTTGGTAGGCGGTTGCTATGGTGTTCGGGGTGGTTGCTTGGCGGTTGCTATGGTGTTCTGGGTGGTTGCTAGGGCGTTGCTAGGCAGTTGCTATGGTGTTCTGGGTGGTTGCTAGGCGGGTGCTATGGTGTTCTGGGTGGTTGCTAGGGCGTTGCTAGGCAGTTGCTATGGTGTTCTGGGTGGTTGCTATGGTGTTCTGGGTGGTTGCTAGGCAGTTGCTATGGTGTTCTGGGTGGTTGCTAGGGCGTTGCTAGGCAGTTGCTATGGTGTTCTGGGTGGTTGCTAGGCGGGTGCTATGGTGTTCTGGGTGGTTGCTAGGCGGTTGCTATGGTGTTCTGGGTGGTTGCTAGGGCGTTGCTAGGCAGTTGCTATGGTGTTCTGGGTGGTTGCTAGGCGGTTGCTATGGTGTTCTGGGTGGTTGCTAGGGGATTGCTAAGCAGTTGCTATGGTGTTCTGGGTGGTTGCTAGGGCGTTGCTAGGCGGTTGCTATGGTGTTCTGGGTGGTTGTTAGGGTGTTGCTAGGCAGTTGCTATGGTGTTCTGGGTGGTTGCTAGGCGGTTGCTATGGTGTTCTGGGTGGTTGCTAGGTGGTTGCTATGGTGTTCTGGGTGGTTGCTAGGGCGTTGCTAGGCAGTTGCTATAGCATTCTGGGTGGTTGCTAGGGCGTTGCTAGGCAGTTGCTAAGGTGTTCTGGGTGGTTGCTAGGGCGTTGCTAGGCAGTAGCTATGGTGTTATGGGTGGTTGCTAGGTGGTTGCTATGGTGTTCAAGGTGGTTGCTAGGCGGTTGCTATGTTTTTTTGGTTGGTTGGTAGGGCGTTGCTAGGCTGTTGCTATGGTGTTCTGGGTGGTTGCTGGGCGGTTGCTATGGTGTTCTGGGTGGTTGCTAGGGCGTTGCTAGGCAGTTGCTATAGTGTTCTGGGTGGTTGCTAGGCAGTTGCTATGGTGTTTTGGGTGGTTGCTTGGCGGTTGCTATGGTGTTCTGAATATTTGCTTGGGCATTGCTCGACAGTTGCTATGTTGTTCTTGTTGTTGCTAGGGCGTTGATGTGTCTTGTTTGGGGATCGAGTGAAAACTGGGAGAAGTAGTGAACCGTACGATTACGAAATTATTTGGAATATTAACAAGGAAGGAAGGAGGGAAAGAAGGAACTAATGAGGGAAGTAAAGAAACAAGAAATATAGGAAAAAAGAAGGAAATCAAAGGAAGGCAGGAAAGAACAAAGGAAAGAAGGTGAGGATGGATGGAAATAAACAGAGGAATGAAGGAAAGAAGGAAGTAAAGAAGGAAGGAAAGGAAGAAGGGAAGAAGAAGGATTTAAGTAAAGATAGAAGGAAGGAAGGAAGTGAGGAAGAAGAAATGAAAAACGGAAGGAAAGAGAGAAGGAAGAGGGAGGGAAAGAGAGGGAAAGAAGAAAGGAAGAAAGATAAGAAGGATATGAAGGAATGAAAGAAGGCATGATGGAAGGAAAGAAAAACTAAGGAAGGTAGGAAAGAAAATTGGTAGGGAGGAAGAATGGGAGGAAGGATGAAAGGCAGGATAGAAGGAAGTAAAGTAGGAAAGCAGGAACAAATAAAGGAAGGAAGGAACGAAGGAAAGAAAAAGGAGGGAAAAAGAAAGAAGGAATGACAGAAAATAGAAGGAAGGATAGCAGTAAGGAAGCTGTAGTCTCAAGAGAGCCAGATTGTAGTCTTACAGCCTGAGAAACTGACAGTTACAGCAGGTGGTCAGAACACCTGGCACAAGATTCCATTTGCTTAATGGCCCTATTGTGATGTCATAATGCCAATGTTAAGTCTGTGGGAGGAAAAAATTTATAGTTTTTTATTAATAACTCAAAAAGTATAAAAGTTACAAAGATGAAAAATACATTGCACAGGTGTCCTAAGTAAGACCTACGCAACGCAGTTTGAATGAAGTTTCTACGATAAACGGTTGAGGCCGCATTAAGTGTGTTAGAAGAATAATAATAATAACTAGATAATGTAATTCCAGGGAATTACGTGTGCATTGAAAATGCAAAGTGTAGTTGCATAAGGGAGAGTTTGTAACATATCATTGCATTATGATATTGGTAGCTACGTTTTTAGGAGGATAATTATGGTAGTGGTGAGGACTTTTATTTTGAAACAGATGTGGACTGAGGAAACAGTTTGCGGGAGTCATAGTTGATGACAACTGTCATATGGAAATTTTTAATAGTGACATTTTTTAATAGTGAAAAATTGTAGTAAGGACTTATATTTTGAGACAGGATTGGGCAGAAGAAACAGTTGCCGGAAGTCATAGTCGAAAACAATCAGGAGTTGGAATGGCTGAAGGGTTGATAAGTTGAGTAGCTTAAAAAGTTACATTTTTTATTGTAATTTGACATAATGAGGACTGGCTGTAACAGTTGTTAGGCAGTTGCTATGGTGTTCTGTGTACTTGTGAGGGTGTTGCTAGGCAGCTGCTATCGTGT
The DNA here is from genome assembly GCA_029721435.1 of Gymnothorax reevesii. Classification (NCBI taxonomy): domain Eukaryota; kingdom Metazoa; phylum Chordata; class Actinopteri; order Anguilliformes; family Muraenidae; genus Gymnothorax; species Gymnothorax reevesii. Next base: position 68,274,109 of record CM056579.1, read on the forward strand.
TCTGGGTGGTTGCTAGGGCATTGCTAGGCAGTTGCTATGGTGTTCTGGGTGGTTGATAGGGCGTTGCTAGGCGGTTGCTATGGTGTTCTGGGTAGTTGCTAGGCGGTTGCTATGGTGTACTGGGTGGTTGCTCGAGCGTTGCTATGGGGTTCTGGGTGGTTGCTAGGCGGTTGCTATGGCATTCTGGGTGGTTGCTAGGGCTTTGCTAAGCAGTTGCTATGATGTTCTGGGTGGTTGCTAGGGCGTTGCTAGGTGGTTGCTATGGTGTTCTGGGTGGTTGCTAGGGTGTTGTTAGGCAGTTGCTATGCTGTTCTGGGTGGTTGCTAGGCCGTTGCTATGGTGTTCTGGGTGGTTGCTATGGCGTTGCTAGGCAGTTGCTATTGTGTTCTCGGTGGTTGATAGGCCGTTGCTAGGCAGTTGCTATGGTGTTCTGGGTGGTTGTTAGGGTGGTTGCTATGGCGTTCTGGGTGGTTGCTAGGGCATTGCTAAGCAGTTGGTATGGTGGTCTGGGTGGTTGCCACGGCATTGCCAGGCGGTTGCTATGGTGTTCTGGGTGGTTGCTAGGGTGTTGCAAAGCAGTTGCTATGGTGTTCTGGGTGGTTGCTAGGTGGTTGCTATGATGTTCTGGCTGGTTGCTAGGGCATTGCAAGGCGGTTGCTATGGTGTTCTGGGTGGTTGCTCGGGCGTTGCTAGGCGGTTGCTATGGTGTTCTGGGTGGTTGCTAGGGCGTTGCTATGGTGTTCTGGGTGGTTGCTAGGGCGTTGCTAGGCAGTTGCTATGGTGTTCTGGATGGTTGCTAGGTGGTTGCTATGGTGTTCTGGGTGGTTGCTAGGGTGTTGCTATGGTGTTCTGGGTGGTTGTTAGGCGGTTGCTCTGGTGTTCTGGGTGGTTGCTAGGCGGTTGCTATGGTGTTCTGGGTGGTAGCAAGGCGGTTGCAATGGTCTTCTGGGTGGTTGCTAGGGCGTTGCTAGGCAGTTGCTATGGTGTTCTGTGTTGTTGCTAGGCGGTTGCTATGGTGTTCTGGGTGGTTGCTAGGCGGTTGCTATGGTGTTCTGGGTGGTTGCTAGGGCGTTGCTAGGCAGTTGCTATGGTGTTCTGATGGTTGCTAGGCGGTTGCTATGGTGTTCTGGGTGGTTGCTAGGGCATTGCTAGGCAGTTGCTATGGTGTTCTGGGTGGTTGCTAGGGCATTGCTATGGTGTTCTGGGTGGTAGCTAGGCGGTTGCTATTGTGTTCTGGGTGGTTGCTAGGCGGTTGCTATGGTGTTCTGGGTGGTTGCTAGGGCGTTGCTAGGCAGTTGCTATGGTGTGCTCGGTGGTTGCTAGGCGGTTGCTATGGTGTTCTGGGAGGTTGCTAGGGCATTGCTAGGCGGTTGCTATGGTGTTCTGGGTGGTTGCTAGGGCCTTGCTAGGCGGTTGCTATGGTGTTCTGGGAGGTTGCTAGGGCATTGCTAGGCTGTTGCTATGGTGTTCTGGGTGGTTGCTAGGGCGTTGCTAGGCGGTTGCTATGGTGTTCTGGGTGGTTGTTAGGCTGTTGCTAGGCAGTTGCTATGGTGTTCTGGGTGGTTGCTAGGCGGTTGCTATGGTGTTCTGGGTGGTTGCTAGGGCGTTGCTAGGCAGGTGCTATGGTGTTTTGGGTGGTTGCTAGGTGGTTGCTATGGTGTTCTGGGTGGTTGATTGGGCGTTGCTAGGCAGTTGCTATGGTGTTCTGGGTGGTTGCTAGGCGGTTGCTATGGTGTCGTGGGTGGTTGCTCGGGCGTTGCTAGGCAGTTGCTATGGTGTTGTTGGTGGTTGCTAGGCGGTTGTTATGGTGTTCTGGGTGGTTGCTAGGCGGTTGCTATGGTGTTCTGGGTGGTTGCTAGGGCGTTGCTAGGCAGTTGCTATGGTGTTCTGGGTGGTTGCTAGGCGGTTGCTATGGTGTTCTGGGTGGTTGCTAGGGCATTGCTAGGCTGTTGCTATGGTGTTCTGGGTGGTTGCTTGGGCGTTGCTAGGCGGTTGCTATGGTGTTCTGGGTGGTTGCTAGGCGGTTGCTATGGTGCTCTGGGTGGTTGCTAGGGCGTTGCTAGGCAGTTGCTATAGCGTTCTGGGTGGTTGCTAGGGCGTTGCTAGGCAGTTGCTGTGGTGTTCTGGGTGGTTGCTAGGGCGTTGCTAGGCAGTTGCTATGGTGTTCTGGGTGGTTGCTAGGCGGTTGCTATGGTGTTCTGGGTGGTTGCTAGGCGGTTGCTATGGTGTTCTGGGTGGTTGCTAGGGCGTTGCTAGGCAGTTGCTATGGTGTTCTGGGTGGTTGCTAGGCAGTTGCTATGGTGTTCTGGGTGGTTGCTAGGGCGTTGCTAGGCGGTTGCTATGGTGTTTTGGGTGGTTGCTAGGTGGTTGCTATGGTGTTCTGGGTGGTTGCTAGGGCGTTGCTAGGCAGTTGCTATGGTGTTCTGGGTGGTTGCTAGGTGGGTGCTATGGTGTTGTGGGTGGGTGGTAGGCGATTGCTATTGTGTTCTGGGTGGTTGCTAGGGCGTTGCTAGGCAGTTGCTATGGTGTTCTGGGTGGTTGCTAGGCGGGTGCTATGGTGTTCTGGGTGGTTGCTAGGCGGTTGCTATGGTGTTCTGGGTGGTTGCTAGGGCGTTGCTAGGCAGTTGCTATGGTGTTCTGGGTGGTTGCTAGGCGGTTGCTATGGTGTTCTGGGTGGTTGCTAGGGCACTGCTAGGCTGTTGCTATGGTGTTCTGGGTGGTTGCTAGGGCGTTGCTAGGCGGTTGCTATGGTGTTCTGGGTGGTTGTTAGGGTGTTGCTAGGCAGTTGCTATGGTGTTCTGGGTGGTTGCTAGGCGGTTGCTATGGTGTTCATGGTGGTTGCTAGGGCGTTGCTAGGCAGTTGCTATAGCGTTCTGGGTGGTTGCTAGGGCGTTGCTAGGCAGTTGCTATGGTGTTCTGGGTGGTTGCTAGGGCGTTGCTAGGCAGTTGCTATGGTGTTCTGGGTGGTTGCTAGGCGGTTGCTATGGTGTTCTGGGTGGTTGCTAGGCGGTTGCTATGGTGTTCTGGGTGGTTGCTAGGGCGTTGCTAGGCAGTTGCTGTGGAGTTCTGGGTGGTTGCTAGGGCGTTGCAAGGCAGTTGCTATGGTGTTCTGGGTGGTTGCTAGGCGGTTGCTATGGTGTTGTGGGTGGTTGCTAGGCGGTTGCTATGGTGTTCTGGGTGGTTGCTAGGCGGTTGCTATGGTGTTCTGGGTGGTTGCTAGGGCGTTGCTAGGCAGTTGCTATAGTGTTCTGGGTGGTTGCTAGGCAGTTGCTATGGTGTTCTGGGTGGTTGTTAGGGCGTTGCTAGGCAGTTGCTATAGTGTTCTGGGTGGTTGCTAGGCAGTTGCTATGGTGTTTTGGGTGGTTGCTTGGCGGTTGCTATGGTGTTCTGAATATTTGCTGGGGCATTGCTCGACAGTTGCTATGTTGTTCTTGTTGTTGCTAGGGCGTTGATGTGTCTTGTTTGGGGATCGAGTGAAAACTGGGAGAAGTAGTGAACCGTACGATTACGAAATTATTTGGAATATTGACAAGGAAGGAAGGAGGGAAAGAAGGAACTAATGAGGGAAGTAAGGAAAGAAGGAATATAGGAAAAAAAGAAGGAAATCAAAGGAAGGCAGGAAAGAACAAAGGAAAGAAGGCGAGGATGGATGGAAAGAAACAGAGGAATGAAGGAAAGAAGGAAGTAAAGAAGGAAGGAAAGGAAGAAGGGAAGAAGAAGGATTTAAGTAAAGATAGAAGGAAGGAAGAAAGTGAGGAAGAAGAAAAGAAAAAAAGAAGGAAAGAGAGAAGGAAGGAAAGAAAAAGTAAAGAAAGGAAGAGGGAGGGAAAGAGAGGGAAAGCAGAAAGAAGAAAGGAAGAAAGATAAGAAGGATATGAAGGAATGAAAGAAGGCATGATGGAAGGAAAGAAAAACTAAGGAAGGTAGGAAAGAAAATTGGTAGGGAGGAAGAATGGGAGGAAGGATGAAAGGCAGGATAGAAGGAAGTAAAGTAGGAAAGAAGGAACGAATAAAGGAAGGAAGGAACGAAGGAAAGAAATAGGAGGGAAAAAGAAAGAAGGAATGACAGAAAATAGAACGAAGGAAAGCAGCAAGGAAGCTGTAGTCTCAAGAGAGCCAGATTGTAGTCTTACAGCCTGAGAAACTGACAGTTACAGCAGGTGGTCAGAACACCTGGCACAAGATTCCATTTGCTTAATGGCCCTATTGTGATGTCATAATGCCAATGTTAAGTCTATGGGGGGAAAAATGTATAGTTTTTTATTAATAACTCAAAAAGTATAAAAGTTACAAAGATGAAAAATACATTGCACAGGTCTCCTAAGTAAGACCTACGCAACTCAGTTTGAATGAAGTTTCTACGATAAACGGTTGAGGCCGCATTAAGTGTGTTAGAAGAATAATAATAATAATAATAACTAGATAATGTAATTCCAGGGAATTACGTGTGCATTGAAAATGCAAAGTGTAGTTGCATAAGGTGGAGTTTGTAACATATCATTGCATTATGATATTGGTAGCTACGTTTTTAGGAGGATAATTATGGTAGTGGTGAGGACTTTTATTTTGAAACAGATGTGGACTGAGGAAACAGTTTGCGGGAGTCATAGTTGATGACAACTGTCATATGGAAATTTTTAATAGTGACATTTTTTAATAGTGAAAAATTGTAGTAAGGACTTATATTTTGAGACAGGATTGGGCAGAAGAAACAGTTGCCGGAAGTCATAGTCGAAAACAATCAGGAGTTGGAATGGCTGAAAGGCTGATAAGTTGAGTAGCTTAAAAAGTTACATTTTTTATTGTAATTTGACATAATGAGGACTGGCTGTAACAGTTGTTAGGCAGTTGCTATGGTGTTCTGTGTACTTGTGAGGGTGTTGCTAGGCAGCTGCTATGGTGTTCTGGGTGGTTGCTAGGGCATTGCTAGGCAGTTGCTATGGTGTTCTGGGTGGTTGATAGGGCATTGCTAGGCGGTTGCTATGGTGTTCTGGGTAGTTGCTAGGCGGTTGCTATGGCGTACTGGGTGGTTGTTGGGGCGTTGCTGTGGGGTTGTGGGTGGTTGCTAGGCGGTTATTATGGCATTCTGGGTGGTTGCTAGGGCTTTGCTAAGCAGTTGCTATGATGTTCTGGGTGGTTGCTAGGGCGTTGCTAGGTGGTTGCTATGGTGTTCTGGGTGGTTTCTAGGGTGTTGCTAGGCAGTTGCTATGCTGTTCTGGGTGGTTGCTAGGCCGTTGCTATGGTGTTCTGGGTGGTTGCTATGGCGTTGCTAGGCAGTTGCTATTGTGTTCTGGGTGGTTGATAGGCCGTTGCTAGGCAGTTGCTATGGTGTTCTGGGTGGTTGTTAGGGTGGTTGCTATGGCGTTCTGGGTGGTTGCTAGGGCATTGCTAAGCAGTTGGTATGGTGTTCTGGGTGGTTGCCACGGCATTGCCAGGCGGTTGCTATGGGGGTCTGGGTGGGTGCTAGGGGGTTGCTAGGCAGTTGCTATGGTGTTCTGGCGGGTTGCGAGGTGGTTGGGATGATGTTCTGGCTGGTTGCTAGGGCGTTGCTGGGCGGTTGCTATGGTGTTCTGGGTGGTTGCTCGGGCGTTGCTAGGCGGTTGCTATGGTGTTCTGGGTGGTTGCTAGGGCGTTGCTATGGTATTCTGGGTGGTTGCTAGAGCGTTGCTAGGCAGTTGCTATGGTGTTCTGGATGGTTGCTAGGCGGTTGCTATGGTGTTCTGGGTGGTTGCTAGGGTGTAGCTATGGTGTTCTGGGTGGTTGTTAGGCGGTTGCTCTGGTGTTCTGGGTGGTTGCTAGGCGGTTGCTATGGTGTTCTGGGTTGTAGCAAGGCGGTTGCAATGGTGTTCTGGGTGGTTGCTAGATCATTGCTAGGCAGTTGCTATGGTGTTCTGTGTTGTTGCTAGGCGGTTGCTATGGTGTTAAGGGTGGTTGCTAGGCGGTTGCTATGGTGTTCTGGGTGGTTGCTAGGGCGTTGCTAGGCAGTTGCTATGGTGTTGTGGTGGTTCCTAGGCGGTTGCTATGGTGTTCTGGGTGGTTGCTAGGGCGTTGCTAGGCAGTTGCTATGGTGTTCTGGGTGGTTGCTAGGGCGTTGCTATGGTGTTCTGGGTGGTAGCTAGGCGGTTGCTATTGTGTTCTGGGTGGTTGCTAGGCGGTTGCTATGGTGTTCTGGGTGGTTGCTAGGGCGTTGCTAGGCAGTTGCTATGGTGTGCTGGGTGGTTGCTAGGCGGTTGCTATGGTGTTCTGGGAGGTTGCTAGGGCATTGCTAGGCGGTTGCTATGGTGTTGTGGGTGGTTGCTAGGGCCTTGCTAGGCGGTTGCTATGGTGTTCTGGGAGGTTGCTAGGGCATTGCTAGGCTGTTGCTATGGTGTTCTGGGTGGTTGCTAGGGCGTTGCTAGGCGGTTGCTATGGTGTTCTGGGTGGTTGTTAGGGTGTTGCTAGGCAGTTGCTATGGTGTTCTGGGTGGTTGCTAGGCGGTTGCTATGGTGTTCTGGGTGGTTGCAAGGGCATTGCTAGGCAGTTGCTATGGTGTTTTGGGTGGTTGCTAGGTGGTTGCTATGGTGTTCTGGGTGGTTGCTTGGGCGTTGCTAGGCAGTTGCTATGGTGTTCTGGGTGGTTGCTAGGCGGTTGCTATGGTGTTCTGGGTGGTTGCTAGGGCGTTGCTAGGCGGTTGCTATGGTGTTTTGGGTGGTTGCTAGGTGGTTGCTATGGTGTTCTGGGTGGTTGCTTGGCCATTGCTAGGCAGTTGCTATGGTGTTCTGGGTGGTTGCTAGGCGGTTGCTATGGTGTTCTGGGTGGTTGCTCGGGCGTTGCTAGGCAGTTGCTATGGTGTTCTTGGTGGTTGCTAGGAGGTTGCTATGGTGTTCTGTGTGGTTGCTAGGCGGTTGCTATGATGTTCTGGGTGGTTGTATGGGTGTTGCTAGGCGGTTGCTATGGTGTTCTCGGTGTTTGCTAGGCGGTTGCTATGGTGTTCTAGGTGTGTGCTAGGGCATTGCTAGGCTGTTGCTATGGTGTTCTGGGTGGTTGTGTGGGTGTTGCTAGGCGGTTGTTATGGTGTTCTGGTTGGTTGCTAGGTGGTTGCTAGGCAGTTACTATGGTGTTCTGGGTGGTTGCTATGCGGTTGCTATGGTGTTCTGGGTGGTTGCTAGGGCGTTGCTAGGCAGTTGCTATAGCGTTCTGGGTGGTTGCTAGGGCGTTGCTAGGCAGTTGCTGTGGTGTTCTGGGTGGTTGCTAGGGCGTTGCTAGGCAGTTGCTATGGTGTTTTGGGTGGTTGCTTGGCGGTTGCTATGGTGTTCTGGGTGGTTGCTAGGTGGTTGCTATGGTGTTCTGGGTGGTTGCTAGTGCGTTGCTAGGCAGTTGCTATGGTGTTTTGGGTGGTTGCTAGGCGGTTGCTATGGTGTTCTGGGTGGTTGCTAGGGCGTTGCTAGGCAGTTGCTATCTTGTTTTGGGTGGGTGCTGGCCGGTTGCTATGGTGTTCTGGGTGGTTGCTAGGGCGTTGCTAGGCAGTTGCTATGGTGTTCTGGGTGGTTGCTAGGTGGTTGCTATGGTGTTCTGGGTGGTTGCTAGGCAGTTGCTATTGTGTTCTGGGTGGTTGCTAGGGCGTTGCTAGGCAGTTGCTATGGTGTTCTGGGTGGTTGCTAGGCTGTTGCTATGGTTTTCTGGGTGGTTTGTAGGGGATTGCTAGGGTGTTCTGGTTGGTTGCTAGGGCGTTGCTAGTCAGTTGCTATGGTGTTCTGTGTGATTGCTAGGCGGTTGCTATGGTGTTCTGGGTGGTTGCTAGGGCATTGCTAGGCTGTTGCTATGGTGTTCTGGGTGGTTGCTAGGGCGTTGCTAGGCAGTTGCTATGGTGTTCTGGGTGGTTGCTAGGGCGTTGCTATGGTGTTCTGGGTGGTAGCTAGGCGGTTGCTATTGTGTTCTGGGTGGTTGCTAGGGCGTTGCTAGGCGGTTGCTATGGTGTTCTGGGTGGTTGTTAGGGTGTTGCTAGGCAGTTGCTATGGTGTTCTGGGTGGTTGCTAGGCGGTTGCTATGGTGTTCTGGGTGGTTGCTAGGTGGTTGCTATGGTGTTCTGGGTGGTTGCTAGGGCGTTGCTAGGCAGTTGCTAAGGTGTTCTGGGTGGTTGCTAGGGCGTTGCTAGGGAGTTGCTATGGTGTTCTGGGTGGTTGCTAGGCGGTTGCTATGGTGTTGTAGGAGCTTGCTAGGTGGTTGCTATGGTGTTCTGGGTGGTTGCTAGGGCGTTGCTAGGCAGTTGCTATGGTGTTCTGGGTGGTTGCTAGGCGGTTGCTATGGTGTTCTTGGTGGTTGCTAGGGCGTTGCTAGGCAGTTGCTATAGTGTTCTGGGTGGTTTCTAGGCAGTTGCTATGGTGTTTTGGGTGGTTGCTTGGAGGTTGCTATGGTGTTCTGAATATTTGCTTGGGCATTGCTCGACAGTTGCTATGTTGTTCTTGTTGTTGCTAGGGCGTTGATGTGTCTTGTTTGGGGATCGAGTGAAAACTGGGAGAAGTAGTGAACCGTACGATTACGAAATTATTTGGAATATTAACAAGGAAGGAAGGAGGGAAAGAAGGAACTAATGAGGGAAGTAAGGAAAGAAGGAATATAGGAAAAAAGAAGGAAATCAAAGGAAGGCAGGAAAGAACAAAGGAAAGAAGGCGAGGATGGATGGAAAGAAACAGAGGAATGAAGGAAAGAAGGAAGTAAAGAAGGAAGGAAAGGAAGAAGGGAAGAAGAAGGATTTAAGTAAAGATAGAAGGAAGGAAGGAAGTGAGGAAGAAGAAATGAAAAACGGAAGGAAAGAGAGAAGGAAGGAAAGAAAAAGTAAAGAAAGGAAGAGGGAGGGAAAGAGAGGGAAAGCAGAAAGAAGAAAGGAAGAAAGATAAGAAGGATATGAAGGAATGAAAGAAGGCATGATGGAAGGAAAGAAAAACTAAGGAAGGTAGGAAAGAAAATTGGTAGGGAGGAAGAATGGGAGGAAGGATGAAAGGCAGGATAGAAGGAAGTAAAGTAGGAAAGCAGGAACGAATAAAGGAAGGAAGGAACGAAGGAAAGAAATAGGAGGGAAAAAGAAAGAAGGAATGACAGAAAATAGAAGGAAGGAAAGCAGTAAGGAAGCTGTAGTCTCAAGAGAGCCAGATTGTAGTCTTACAGCCTGAGAAACTGACAGTTACAGCAGGTGGTCAGAACACCTGGCACAAGATTCCATTTGCTTAATGGCCCTATTGTGATGTCATAATGCCAATGTTAAGTCTGTGGGAGGAAAAAATTTATAGTTTTTTATTAATAACTCAAAAAGTATAAAAGTTACAAAGATGAAAAATACATTGCACAGGTGTCCTAAGTAAGACCTACGCAACGCAGTTTGAATGAAGTTTCTACGATAAACGGTTGAGGCCGCATTAAGTGTGTTAGAAGAATAATAATAATAATAATAATAATAATAATAATAATAATAATAATAATAAGAAGACCAGGATAACAATAGTGAGCATTTTCAATGCACACTAATAATAATAATAATAATAATAATAATAATAATAATAAGAAGACCAGGATAACAATAGTGAGCATTTTCAATGCACACTAATAATAATAATAATAAGAAGACCAGGATAACAATAGTGAGCATTTTCAATGCACACTAATAATAAAGAAGTATGCAGGATTTTAATATGTGTCTGCATTGCTGCAGGCACATAATAAAGAAGTATGCAGGATTTTAATATGTGTCTGCATTGCTGCAGGCACATAATAATAAAGAAGTATGCAGGATTTTAATATGTGTCTGCATTGCTGCAGGCACATAATAATAAAGAAGTATGCAGGATTTTAATACGTGTCTGCATTGCTGCAGGCACATAATAACATGTCGAATTTTTGCTTCAGATAACAGATTTTTCAAAAAAGCTGAAGATTTTGGTCGTATTCACTGAAACTGTCACTATGCTTAGACATGAAAACATGAATCAGGTGATTTTAGAAAAAAAATCTGTGTCTTTTTCTCCACCCACAGCCTGTAATAGAGACGACCGGCACATCAGGGTACTTCGCCAAACGTCAAGGCCACACCCCAGATCCCATTAACCCTAATGTAATTTGATGTGTTTTCAGGTGTAAAATCTATCCGATTTATTCAACTAGATTTCCTGTTTATATTCATTTATTGAAATGTCTAGCGATTACTTTGCTATCTTGCCCGAACCTGAGCATTTGCGTTATCTTAATAAAATAAAGGGGACCTATTTTGCTATATTTCCAAGGTTATACCCCCATTCCTCAAAACCGCACTAGCTACCATTCCCATACCGATCAAGGAATGGTACTGGAATGGGAGAGGTAGGGAGGGAACCTTAAAGAAGCCTTATTGGAACGGCACTAGACATTAACGGAACTCCTTCGAAAGGTAGGAACGGTTGGGACGGCAACTGAGCACGTTTGCTTTTATAACCTCTGTATATTGTTACGGTAATGGTAAGATAATGCTACTGGATCGTTAATGGATTGCTAACAGCACGCTAGGGTCGCTGTGGAATCGGTGATGAACGGTACACTCGGTACAGCAACAGTGTGAGATCTGAAAGGAACATTGCTGGAATGCTAGTGATCGGTACTAAAACGGTAAAGATCGTTATGGACACGCTGTACGGACCTTACATGTTCGGTAAATGAACTGTATAAGAACCCTTCAGCATCGTTACGGTCCTTAACCGATCACTACTGGAACGCAAGAATGCCAAAAACGACCGTTCTCCTAGCGTCTGATCGTTAGAGGCAGCCGTTCTGAGGATGCCTTAGAATGGCTGAGAATGGTAGCTAGAACGGTTGTGTGGAATGGGGGTATAAGTCCTCTCGGTCGAGCGGTCCTGCCGACTTCAGCTTTAACTATTGATTGGGATATCATTGGCTCACTACAGCTGACGTGCCTGCTGCAGAGGACGACGATTATTTCTGAAGATTTTTTTTTTTTTTTTGAACTGCTCGATAGAAACGATGGGCAAGTACATTGAGCAGTTTGCAGATCAGGCTTAGCTGAGGAGTTTTATTTGGCCAACTCCTGAAAAACGGATTGGTGTGAACTCGTCCATATTCTAAACCTTGTGCGGCTTTATTGTAATTATTCAATAACTGGCAGATCCTGGTGTGCCATCTATTGATAGAATATTGTAACTGCGTGCATAAATTTGCAGCTCCACGTCCACTGCGGACACATCTGCACAAAAGATACCCGCCGAGCACCGTTGTTCTTCTTGGAACACGCCAAATCCAGACAATCCGTAAATGATGAATTAAATTCATACTAGCACTTTGCCCGTGGGGATCCATGGGTTCTGGATTCAACCCACATGGGGCGCAATTTTCAGCCCAAGTTTAAATGTTATTGTTTTATGTAACTTCGCTTTTATATTTGTGAACAATGCACCATTATAATGTCATCACATTGCTATGGTGTTTCCATAAACACCGAGGTGGCTGTCATGTGACCAATGTTTTTGTAGTAACTAATACTAAGTAACTATCAAGGGGAATACGCTGCGCTGACATTCCGCGGTCAGTGGAACATAAATCGCCTGCAAGAGGGAGCGAAAATAATTATGCTGCCGATTCGCACCGGGTGAAATCAAGCACTGATTAGCCGGACACACACACACACACACACAGTCCAATCGGCTATTATAATATAGAATTTAATTTGAAACGAGTAACTAATTTGCCATTGTCAAAGTAACAAAGTGAAAGCATACTTTTTTATATTTTAAATGTGGTAGCCTCGAGTAAAAGTCCCGGTTAAAAAAAAAAAATCTTCTGTACAAATCCTCAAAAAAAAAAAAAAAACTTAAAGGACCAGTATGTGAAATCTAGAGCCATCAAGTGGTGATATTATAGATTGCAGCCAAATGATCATTCCCTTTTTCAGAGAACCTATGGAGGCCGCAAAACTTGCAAAAACGCGAAAGGCGCGCTCTCTTGTCAGTGCTTTATTTAATTACTTTTTTCCTGTTCTGGGCTACCGTGGAAACATGGGCGGTGCAAAATGGCGAGCTCCGTGGAAGAGGACCCGCTCTCCCTGTTGATATAAAGAGCTCATTCTGGATATAATAAAACACTTTGATTCTTATTTTCAGGAAAAAATTCACTAATGACAATGTACTTTTGAATATTATATTCCATTTCTGCCAGTTATTTTTTTTCATTTTTTTTTCTTTTTATTTCGGCATGATTGTAAAATCATTTCATGACAATTTCAACACAACACAACATGTATCATAACCGAAAGGGTCGCGGGAGAAGCGAAATCGCTTATCAGAGTCCCGCCCCCAGTTTCTAGAAAAACAGTTTGATTATGGTTAAGATATCATAAGGATTATAAATCACAGCAGAGCTAGTGTCCATGTACGCTACGTTTTAAACGTCAGAAAATAAGATCGTGAAATTTATAAATAGCATGAGAATTATAATTACAATTAGGTGAGTGTTCATATAACTTTAGATTCAAATGCCATTCTTGATCCAAAGCGACATTACCCCGAAACCCCTTTCTTGATCATTTGGATTGTTCCGGATAATTTGGAGTAGATGAGAGGTACAATAATACCGGATCTTTGCTTGGATCTCTTGATTAGTCTTCATTTCCATCGCCTGGGTTCACCCTTCCCTTATCGGATGTAATGACTTCTCGCAGTATGTGCAGTCCACCGTTGCCTTCCTTGACGTCAAATCCAATTTTAATGAGCTTTCTGTCAAAGGTGGCCATGCTTTTCAAGATTTTCTTAATCCTTTGGTCAATCAAATGCAGTCCAAACCCCAATGATAGCAGACCCACTATCATGAATCCAGTTAGATAAACGTCCTCTACATCCTCGATGTCCAGGACTGTCATACACAGTGAACGCCACTTTCCCCATGGATCCATGATCTAACCGGCCAGGAATGTCACATCCGGGCATGTCGGTTCTCCAGAACCTGACCGCCTCGTGGAAATAATTTTGTCAATTGCATTTAACGACCAGCTTAAGATCAATTTTGGTTCAGCTGTCTGTAATAATGTGCTGTGAGTTGTCTTTCGGACAGATAGTCTGAAGTGTCCAGTGGATACAAAGGTACAGAATTAACAATATTGAACACGTTTATAGTTACACAGATATGCTCATTTCAACAAATATTTGAAGACCCTCAGCTCTTCTGCCATTCTTATATCATCATCAAGTACATTCCATGCCCTGACTCCAGCCACAGATAGGGAGTGCTCCCTGCGAGTCGTTCTGACCTTACTTAATTGTAATAACATTCTACTTCTGGTGTGTTGAATACAATCGCGCTGAAGAAATAGGTTTTGTATATTTTTGGGCAAGCATTTATGATATCCTAAGTAGACAAGTTGCAAGGAGTTGAATTTTACTATATCATGTAATTTAAGAAGCTTTGCCTTAATGAACAAATCATTTGTATGAGTTCCATACGGAACGCAATGAATAATTCTAAGGGCCTTTTTTTGAAGTTTAAATAAAGGTTCTATTGTATTTTTGTAAGTGTGACCCCATACTTCAGCGCAGTAATGTAAGTGGGGTGCTATGAGGGCTGTATAGATTATTTTAAGAGACTTGAGGTTTAATAGTTTCTGCATTTTCCAAAGAATGCACACACTTTTAGCTAACTTTCTTTGAACTAAATTTACATGCGGTTTCCAGCTTAAGAGATTATCTATCATAACTCCCAAGAATTTTAACCTTTCTTACCCTTTCAATGCTGATACCATTTAATTTTAAGTCTATGTCGTCCTTTAGGCCTTTTTTCTCAAATATCATAAATTTGATCCTTGTAAGATTTAGTGATAATTTGTTTACATTAAACCACGTGTGAAGTTTAGACATTTCATTATTAGCCAATTTAACTAATTGTTTGAGATCAACACCAGAGCAAAATATAGCCGTATCGTCAGCGAATAAAATTAATTTTAGAATGTAGGATACCTTAACAATGTCATTTATGTATATTATAAACAGCTTGGGACCTATGACCGAGCCGTGAGGAATTCCACAGGTAATGTCCAGGCAATTTGATTTATTATTGCCCATTGCAACAAATTGCGTTCTATTTGTTAAATAATTTTTGGTCCATTTTAATGCGGTCCCTCTTATTCCATATTTATACAGTTTTTCAATCAATATATCATGATTTATAGTGTCGAATGCTTTCTTCAGATCAATAAATATACCTATAGAATATAACTTTGAATCTAGTGAATCTTTGATCATCTCAGTAAGTTCTGTTAGGGCTAGTGCTGTCGAATGCTTTTTCCTGAATCCATACTGACTGTCACATAGTAATTTATGTTTATCAATGTAGTTGTCCAATCTATCATTAAAGAGTTTTTCTAAGATTTTTGAACATTGAGGTAAAATCGAGACAGGTCGATAGTTTGAGAAATCATATTTGTCCCCGCTTTAGTATTGAGGGATAACCTTCGCTATCTTCATTTTATCTGGAAACACTCCGTGGGAGAAGGATAAATTACATATATGCGTAAGTGGAGTTACAATTACGTTAGTTAGTGTTTTCAGTAATTTCATATCTAATTGGTTTACGTCAACAGATGTCTTAGCTGTACAATTTTTCAGAATTGATCTAATTTCGGATTCAGTAACAGGAGTTAATGTCATTGTGTCTTGTACTTCCTCATCATTATCAAGGTAGTCCCATCTTAGGTGTGAGGGTTCAATACCCTTTGCTAGTTCTGGCCCAACATTCACAAAGTAACTATTAAAATGTTCCACGACTAATTCCATGTTCTCTACCTGTTTTCCATGAATATTAAAGAAGGCAGGGTATCTTCGGAGCCCTCCCAGAGACATTCTTTATTATATTCCAAAGATTTCTGGTGTAATGTTTATTTCCTAATAGAAGCTTTTCATAGTATTCTTTTTTTATGCTTCCTCAACAAGCGTGTAATTTTGTTTCTGTAAGTTTTATACCTTACTTCTGCTTTCTCAGTTCTTTCTCTCAGAAACTGCTTATACAAAGTATTTTTTTTTTTACAGGCATTAGCCAATGTTTTTGAAACCCAAGGTCTTCTCTCTTTGTTTTGCTTCAGATTATTGATTGTTTTGACTAAACAGTGGGTATCATGCAGAGAATTTACAGTCCATAGGAAAGCCTCATACACTCTATTTGGATTGTTTTCTGCTAATACATTGTCCCATTTTTGATTCAACATATCTAATTCTAGTTCCTTTAGCCTTTTTTCACTTTTATTTCTGATTTCTGTATATTCCAGGATTTTCGATCTAGCCTGGTCTTTTATATCTACCTAACAGTCACAAATAGCAAAGACTGGCAGATGATCGGTAATGTCATTTATCATAATGCCGCATAATATATCAGAATCTAGTACATTAGTATAGATATTATCTATCAAAGTGGCACTATTCCTAGTAATCCTGCTTGGTTTTGTAATTACTGGTTGCATACCCATGGCATACGTGGTGTTAATATAATCCTCTATTATTTGGATTTATCAAGTCAACATTAAAGCCCCCACACATAAAAAATTTTTTATGGCTTGTATTAGTGAGTAATTCACCCAAACATTTGCTAAAAACATCAATTTGCGAATCCGGTGCTCTGTAGACACAACAAATAACAGTATTTTTACCTTTCAATCTGGGAATCTCAATTGTAAGGCATTCCATAACATTTTCCATAACATATGATTTGCATTCTATTACCTGGAAGTTTATTCAATAAATAGGCCAACTCCCCCACCTGCTGTATTCAGTCTATTCTTACACACCAAGTTATAACCCGCCATGTAGAAGTCCTTGCCCTTTTCTTCTTTAATCCAATTTTCCGATAAGGCGATGATGTTAAACGGGTTAGCAAATGACCGAAGGTATTCCTTTATTGGATCGAAGTTGCAATATAGACTCCTACTATAAAAGTGGATAATGGACAAACTCCCATCCATTTTAATACTTTTGTGAAATTTGTCCACAGTAAAGTATCCGCATGTGTTAGTCTCGTTGTAGAAAAAATGGTTATTCGCATCGATTTCTTTATTTGGGTCTATTCCTTTAGAATGGTGACTTCCTCTCAAAAATCCATTTCCTGAAAAATTTCTTTCTGTAGGTTGACAACTACTCTGTCAAGAAATGTCTGTCAAGGACCTCAGTGGTCGAACTTCTCCAAATCCCGCATCATCTTGATCAGCACCGGTCTGGTGGTTTCCGGTGAAGATCCATTTGGTTTGATAAAAATTCTGCAGTTTGTCGACCAGGTGCTGTGTATCTTACCCTCTTTCTTTAGTCGACGAGCTTTCCATGAGAGTGTTGCATTATGCTTGGTGAGGTTTTCATTCATGAATACATTGGATCCTTTGAGATTTTTCCCTTGCTTCAACAGAGAAGTCTTGTGCTTTTTACTTATAAGTCGTAACAACACAGCCCGTGTTGCATTCCGGTCTCCGCTTACATTCCTTTTCGGTAGCAGATAACATGAATCCATATTGTTTTGGTCCAGAGAAATATTTTTGGACAGAAGGAATTCCATCACCTGCAGTTCCACAGATTTATTATCCTCCTCATCTGACTCATCACCATTCGCTGCTGCCCTGGCATAACTCCTGGATTTGATTTTGAGCCTGGTCAGGATTACATCATTACGTTTCTCTTCTTGTTCCCGCTCCTCCAGATTGCTTACTAAAGATTTAATCTCTGTGTCTTTCTTGGCAATCTCTTTTTTGAGATCACAGTTTTCCTCTAAAAGCCGGTCCACCTGCTCCTTCACACTGTCCCTCCACTCCCTCACTTCATTTCTCAAATCAACGAGAGCCTCCATGATTGCTGAGGCATCCAGTGAGCCTGATTTCCCGGTTTCCCTGCTTCCTCCTGGCTTACCCATTTTCTTAGTTCTGAGAAGGGGCTCTATGACAGAGATTGTGAGAAAGTTTATCACTCAACTTTTCTCCCGACTCTGCTGTTGTATTCTTGTACTGCGCGCAGTCGCTGCTCGGAGTTGTTACTCCTTCAGTGACCATGATAGGAATCATGATAGGAATCAATTTATTCAATTGATTATTGAGCCAGATTGTCCATCTAAGTCTAAGACACTGGTCCTTTAAGTACTGTAACAAAATACATGTACTTTGTTACTACGTACCTTTGAAAACGGGACATCTCACTCTACTAAATCTAAATCTCACTGTAGGCTGCATTCAAAACTTGAGAGCCCTGCCTCCTCCTCTTTGCCTGCTCTTCGGTCGGCTTCAAAAATAACAAATTTTTCTGCCTCAGTGTTCTGCGCATTTTGGGTCAGTCTCAGGCTAGCATATGGTCTCCCTTCACAAAATGATACAATTGAACTCTCTCGCAAGACTCGCAAATGAGTTTATCCATTTACCCAAACCAGCACTGCTGCACATTTGCAGCACAAGCCGTGGTATTTAAAACGCACGGTGATGTCATAGCATACACTGCACTATGAGGATCCGGGATCCCTCTCTCTCTCTCTCTCTCTCTCTCTCACGATTTGCTGAATAAATGGGCACAGTGAGGGGAAAAATGCATGGGGAAAAAATGTTTTTATTTAAAGAAAGCAGTCGCACACTCATAGCCAAGATGCAATAAATGTAATGCACAACCAAAGTTTCGACTAAACCGTCTTCCTCAGGGTTTAAGGGAAACATGATACGACCACTAAAATACATACTTTTCGATAATGAAGCAACAGGTTCTCGCACTTAAGCAATAACAAACAGGAGCACTCAATCGGGTATTCCCAGAGTGCAGCAGAGGCTAATTGGGAACCTGCAGCATATCAGAACAAAAAGGAAGATTTTTTTAAAACCAGCATGAACGATAAACAAATCCACTTGAGGTCTGTTATTTCAGTGACTTAGAGAAATTCAAAACAGAATCCCTTGTCTAGGAATTAATCTTAATTACATACAGCCAAAAGGTGTATAAAAAAATGCACCTGAAGATGGAAGATGGGGAAAAAAACAAAAATTCAGGAACAATTAACTGAGGTTCGGACCTCGGTGTCCTCAATCAAGGTTACGGCCATGCACTCAGTTACCCACGCGGCAACATTTGGGTTTGTAAGGGCCTGGCCGCTGCTCGGCCCGGCCCAAAAAATGAGGTCCCAGCATTTAAACACAGTAGATGAGATGCGAAGTAAAAATATGGAAGGCCATGCAATTTAAAAATAGGCGATTTTTTCATTGTTGAGTTCACCTTACCAAGACATTGATAACACCTTAACAACATATGGTTATGGAATGCCATTAGTGCAAATATTGTGTCAGATCGTCTCAAATATTGTCACTGAGTTCACCACAGTGGAAAGGTGATAGTCTTCAGATTTATTTAGCAATTAAATGCGCCTTTCCATATTCCATAATTTCAGTCATTAAATGTGTGCTGCAATCTACGATTATGCTCACCTTTCCAATCAGTCCATTTGCAGCATACCAATTTATTACCATTTCTGCAAGGATTCCACTCTATCTGGTGTTGCTACACTCAAAAGCTGGATTTATGGTTCTGCGGCGACGTGAACCCCCACGTCTGCGTCGCCGGCTGTGCACCTCAAAAATTTTCTAACAGCACGTCCAAGTGACGCAGACCGCAAAGGCACTGATTGGTCCACTCTCGCGTGATTTCATGACAGGTCCTTCGGAAACCTGACACCACTGTAATGTGAATATAGGCCACTAGATGGCAGTATTTACCTTTTTTTGTTAAGCTCAGACTGGAGTTATGTTTAGACATGTCCTGGGCATGTCTGGGGCAAGTCTCAGAAAATTAAAAAAAAGAGGTCTAAATCTGGGTGGGGTCTGCAAAAGAGTATATAAGGAAAAGAATTGAGACAGTAAAGTAGTAGGAGAAATTGCAAGAAGATGACCAGACCTGCCATTCTGTTCAAGACCTGTGACGTTTCTTTTGTGGATTTCTTTGCCTGTGTTTGAGCATTTTCTTCATCCAGGACATCACCAAGCCACCCCACCAAAAAGGGACTGTAATTATTTCTGTTTTTTCTTATTTATCAATCTTGGTCTTTAGTTGTAGGTTGTTATTAGTCTTTGTCTTTGTTAAAAATTAAATGTGTTTTAGTTGTTAAAACTGTGTTTGTCATCCCTTGCTGTTGCTGTTGTGTTATAAATGTAATAACAAATTGGGGCCATAACAAATTGGGGGCTCAAGGTCCGGGATAGACCATTGTGTGAGTAATTTATTGAAAATCTAACATTCCAAATTGTGAAATTGTTTTTGTGAATTTTCCTAGATATATATTGACAACAGCAATGGATGATTTCTTGGCATCACCAACCGTAGGGGTTTTGAAGTCTTTTAAAAAGACAGAACTGCTAGAAATTTGCAGACAGTTGGAGCTGACAGAGGTAAAACCAGCCATGCGAAAAGCAAGACTGGCTAGAGAGATAGTTGAATATTACATTGATGAAAATGTGTTTGCACCAGGAGATCTGGAACAGTTTCCAGTGGAAAATCCAAATATAGAAATGGAACTTAAATTAAAAATGCTAGAGATTGAGAGGGAAGAAAAAGAAAAACAAAGGCAGTTTGAGTTAGAAAAATTAGCAAGAGAAGAAAAACAAAGAGAATTTGAGAGAGAGAAAGAGGAAAGAGCAGAAAGAGAGAGACAGAGACAGAGAGATTTTGAATTAGAGAAGTTGGATAGAGAGGAAAGACTCCAAATGGAGAAACTAAAAATTAAAATTGAAACTAAAAATAAATTTTGTGCCAGTCAGGAGGTAAAACTGGTGCCTCCATTTTCTGAAAAGGATGTTGACAACTATTTCCAGTGTTTTGAAAAGGTAGCAACGAGTTGCCAGTGGCCAAAGAAACACTGGCCTCTGATGTTGCAAACTGTCCTCAAGGGTAAAGCTCAACAAGCCTATTCGGCTTTGTCTGTAGATGATTCCTCTGATTATGAGGTTGTCAAAAAGGTTATTTTGAGAGCTTATGAGTTGGTTCCAGAGGCTTACCGACAGAAATTCAGAGGTCTGAAGAAATCTGAAAATCAGACTTATGTTGAATTTGCTAATGAAAAGCAGGTTTGCTTTGAGCGCTGGTGTACTTCTATGGAGGTCAAGGATGATTTCAACTCACTAAAAGAGATGGTGTTAGTTGAAGAATTCAAGAACTGTGTTAAAGATGATGTTAAGACCTACCTTAATGAGAAGCAAGCACTGAATTTGCAATCAGCTGCCAAATTTGCAGATGAATATGTTCTCACACATAAGTCCAAATTTCAGTCTAGCAGTAATAATAGATGGTCCCAATTTCAGAAAAAGGGTTATGGTGATACCCAAGATTCCTCACCCAAAGACAAAGACAAATCTGGTGATGGTGCTCAGAAATCCAGTAACAGGTCTGATCAAAGTGTGAAAGCTGACAGTGACAAAAGTGGTCTAGTTTGCAGTTATTGCAAGAAATCTGGTCATGTTACAACTAACTGTTGGTTCCTTAAAGCTAAGAAAGAAAAAGAAAAGGATACCAAACCAAATGCCTTTGTGAAAACAAGGTTAGAAACCCCTGTAGTAGATAACCAATCTGCTAAATTGCCTGCTTCTTGTGGGGCTAAAAAGCCTGATACAGCTGACTTCGTGAGGGAGGAATTTCTTCCATTTGTGTCAGAGGGATTTGTGGCTCTGAATGAGCATACTACTCCTGTCCCCATATATATCCTAAGGGATACCGGAGCTTCTCAGTCACTTTTGTTGATGGACTCTTTGGAGTTACGTGATGAGACCGCTTCAGGGGATTTCATACTTGTACAAGGTATTGAAGGGAGGACTGTATCTGTACCCCTGCGCTCTATATTCTTGAAGTCAAATTTAGTTACAGGACAGGTAAAGGTGGGACTTATGTCAAGTCTACCTATAAAGGGTGTTTCTCTGTTGCTAGGCAATGACCTGGCTGGGGGCAAAGTAGTTCCCCCTGTACATCTTACTTCACAGCCGAGCACTGAAGATGGGGATGAGGACCCATCTCTGTATCCTTCTTGCGCAGTGACTCGTGCTATGGCCAAGAAGGCTAAAGAAGAAGATGATGTGGTGCCGTCCAGTACATTGAATAGTCAGGACTCAGGTGGTTCGCCTCATGACTCTGATTGGCCTACTATGGTTTCTCCGTTTGAGGACTTATCAGATACTTTTATCAGTTCTCTATTCAGCCAGCCGGATGGGTATGGTGATTCTGATGTGTCTGGAGACTTGTCTCTGTCCAGAAAGCGGTTGATTGAGGAGCAAACTAATGATCCTGAAATTTGTGCACTAAGGAGGAGAGCCCTTCCTGATAAAGAAATAGACGCAGTTCCAGTTGGGTATTATCTCAAGGATGGTGTATTGATGCGGAAGTGGCGCCCTCCTGATATCCCTGCCAATGCAGATTGGGCAGTGGTCAGGCAAATTGTTGTTCCGAAGGTCTACAGGAATGAGATCTTAACAATGGCTCATAGTTTACCTTTAGGAGGTCATCTTGGTGTTAACAAGACTGTTGATAAGATCATGAAACACTTCTTTTGGCCTGGGCTTCGGAAAGACGTTTCCAACTTTTGCAAAACCTGTCACACTTGTCAGGTAGTTGGAAAACACCAGTTAGACCCACCTGTAGCTCCATTGCAGCCTATCCCAGCATTTGGGGAGCCATTCTCTAGGGTCATTGTTGATTGCGTTGGTCCATTACCCAAGACTAGATCTGGAAATCAGTACTTGTTGACAATCATGTGTGCATCTACCAGATTCCCCGAAGCCATACCTCTACGTAACATCAAGGCAACTGCAATCTCGAAGGCTTTGATAAAGTTCTTCACGTTGTTTGGTCTTCCCAGGGAAATTCAGTCAGACCAAGGTAGCAATTTCACTTCAGGATTGTTTCAGCAGGTTGTGTATGAACTAGGTGCAAAACAGATTCTTTCTAGTGCCTATCATCCAGAAAGTCAGGGTGCCTTAGAGCGGTTTCATTCCACTCTCAAGACAATGATGAGGACTTATTGTTATGACCATGAGAAAGACTGGGATGAAGGGGTTCATTTGCTGTTGTTTGCAGCTAGAGAAGCAGTGCAGGAGTCTACAGGATTCAGTCCATTTGAGCTAGTGTTTGGTCATGAAGTGAGAGGACCTTTGCGATTATTGAGTGAACAATGGCAAGAGGAAGAGCCGCAAATCAGTCTGTTAGACTATGTTAGCAAGTTCAAGGAAAGATTGCGTGCAGCTTGTGACCTTGCCAAAGAGAACTTGAAATCAAGTCAGGGAAAAATGAAAACTTGGTATGATCATAAGGCTAGAAGCCGTGAGTTTAAACCAGGAGACAAGGTCCTTGTGTTGTTTCCCTTGCAGTCCAATCCATTGCAGGCTAGATTTCATGGTCCTTATGAAATTCTGACAAAACTCAATGATCTCAATTACATTGTGAAGACTCCAGATAGGAGAAAACCAAAACAACTGTGTCACATTAACATGCTGAAGCCTTATCATGACAGAAATGCTAGGGTTGCAGCTGTCACTTCAGATTCTCCAATGGTCGAAACGTGTGAAGATGAGGGGGAGTTTCAAGATGATGAACCAAGAATTAAAGCTGAAGTTCTTTCATGTAAATTGTCAAACACTGAAGTGTTGCAAAATCTTGATGTAAAACTCCAGCACTTAGAACCCTCACAGAGAGATCAGTTTGAAAGGTTGATCAAGAAATATGAGGATTTGTTTCCTGATGTTCCAAAGAGAGTTACTATAGCCTCTCATGATGTAGATGTTGGTGATGCCAAACCAATAAAACAGCATCCATACCGGATGAATCCTGAAAAGAGAAAGATTGCTGAGAAAGAGGTTGAGTACATGTTAAAGCATGATATTATCAGACCCTCCAACTCCGATTGGAGTTCACCCTGTGTGCTAGTTCCAAAACCTGATGGAAGTACTAGATTCTGTACAGATTATCGCAAAGTCAATGCTGTAACTAGAACTGATGTGTTTCCAATACCTAGGATTGATGATTGTATTGATAGTGTAGGGCAAGCAAAGTTTCTGACCAAGATTGATTTATTGAAGGGTTATTGGTGTGTGCCTTTAACTGAGAGGGCCAAGAGCATCTCTGCTTTTGCCACACCATCTGGATTGTACCAGTATGAAGTCCTACCATTTGGCATGAAAAATGCCCCAGCCAAGTTCCAAAGGATGATACAGTCTACAATCGCCGGATTGCCACACACGGGTGCGTACATCGATGACCTGATCACATGGAGTGACTCCTGGGAAGAACATCTGAAAGATGTAGAGATGTTGTTCCAGCGCCTGACCCAGGCTAACCCGACTGTTAACCTGAGCAAGAGTGACTTTGGTTGTGCTACTGTCACCTATCTTGGCTACGTCATAGGCCAGGGTAAGGTGGCACCCATAAATGCTAAAGTCCAAGCCATCATGGACTTTCTAGTTCCTGACAACAAAAAAGCTTTGCGCCGCTTCCTTGGAATAATCGGGTACTACCGCAAGTTCTGCAAGAACTTTGCTGAGATTGCTCTCAGTCTAACTAACCAACTGAAGAAAGGCGTAAAGTTCACCTGGGATGATGCATGCCAGAGAGCCTTCGATCACCTGAAGTCTCTGCTGTGTCACTTCCCCGTGCTCAAATCTCCTGACTTCAACAAACCGTTCTCCATCGCGGTCGATGCTAGCGACCAAGCTTGTGGATCTGTGCTCCTACAGAGAAGTGACTCTGATGACATTGAGCATCCCGTGGCATACTTCTCCAGGAAGTTCAATCGCCACCGAAGGAACTATTCCACAATAGAGAAGGAACTGTTGGCTCTGGTCCTTTCTTTACAACACTTTGAGGTTTATGTTTGTACAGGACAAAAGCCAATGATTGTGTACACTGACCACAATCCGTTAATGTTTTTGAGTAAGATGAAAAACAAGAATTGGAGATTGTTGAATTGGAGTTTGATTTTACAGGAGTTTGACTTGGAAATTAAGCATGTGAAGGGTACAGACAATGTAACTGCTGATTGCTTATCCCGTGTTTGAATGTGTATATATATATCATGTGTTTGAATATTGTATGGTATGTATATATAGACAAGTGTTCACTTAACCATTTTGTATTGAAAAGAAAAATTTTGCCTATATGAGTCAAAATTTTTCCCTTTTGGAATGGAGGTGTAATGTGAATATAGGCCACTAGATGGCAGTATTTACCTTTTTTTGTTAAGCTCAGACTGGAGTTATGTTTAGACATGTCCTGGGCATGTCTGGGGCAAGTCTCAGAAAATTAAAAAAAAGAGGTCTAAATGTGGGTGGGGTCTGCAAAAGAGTATATAAGGAAAAGAATTGAGACAGTAAAGTAGTAGGAGAAATTGCAAGAAGATGACCAGACCTGCCATTCTGTTCAAGACCTGTGACGTTTCTTTTGTGGATTTCTTTGCCTGTGTTTGAGCATTTTCTTCATCCAGGACATCACCAAGCCACCCCACCAAAAAGGGACTGTAATTATTTCTGTTTTTTCTTATTTATCAATCTTGGTCTTTAGTTGTAGGTTGTTATTAGTCTTTGTCTTTGTTAAAAATTAAATGTGTTTTAGTTGTTAAAACTGTGTTTGTCATCCCTTGCTGTTGCTGTTGTGTTATAAATGTAATAGCAAATTGGGGCCATAACACCACCTAGCGGTTTGGCTGTGAATTGCTTAGCGACATAGCATGACACAAATGACCTCAACGCAGAACTTCGAAAGGTCCACGACAGCATCGGGGCAACGGCCTGCCCGTTAAGTGGAGTCGAAGCAGAACCATAAATCCAGCTGAACACTAACATTATGGAATGTCTCGGAATAATCTGTAAAGTAATCTATCGAATGCATTGGTTGCTCCCAGTGAGGGCATAAACACCATCTTTCGTGCTGAATTATTAGATTTGTTTTTTTTATAAAATGATCATTTTGCCACTGATAATCAAAAATGATAGAATTATCCACCATAATGATAGTGTTCATTTGTAATTTTGTATATCTGTTGCCTCCACTTTACTTTAATTTTTAATTAAATATTTTAGTCAGGTATTGGAATCTTCTATTAAGAATGTTTTAATAAAGTATACTCAGCCAAAATAAAAACTGCACACTCATTTGGAGGTCGATAAGTTGAACATACAAGAAATAAGGTTTTAAATAATGATTTTATTTAATTCTGTACTCATTACAGGTGGTGTATCATAAAAATAAATGTCCATAATGTAACCAGTTCCACCAGAAATGCTACGGAAATGTCCAAGAGTAAAAATGGTAAGTTACAACTTGAGTAAGAGCAGTGCGCAGGCGATTGCGTATGGTTTGGGCAGTCACATGACCTCTAAACAATTCATTCCTTGTAGACGTAGCAGTGACAAATTTATTATGCAAATGACGTAAGACAATTTGTCTGTCTTCTGCTTTTGATGTCACACGTGGGCTACCAGAACGAGGTCGGTCAGCTGTGGTGCCAGTTTGTTGGAGACGTGTCCGAAGATCATGGATAGTCCGTCGACTGCATCCCATAACCCTTGCAGCGTCAGTGACAGACGTTTCCGTATACAGCATGCTAATGGTACTTTCATGCTGAATGTTTGACAGCCATGGCATTGAAAATCAACGAGTAATTAACTATAAAAACTTATTTTTCCGAGATTTCACTCTAACGTGCTAACGTGAGCTCAGTTGCACATCTCTCATATGGTCACGTGACTAGGAAAACATGGTTTTAGGTTAAAGTACGCTCGCACGTGCTACGTACCTGTGCACGTCTGAGTCGATGTGTGTCATGGTGTCTTTGACAACGCATTTACCCCTAGTGATAATAAAAAAATAAATAAAAATTTACAAATTTATGAGTGTTAAGTTTGTTTTATCAGTATATTTGTTTGTTATATCAGTATATTTCTGATCTTACTCCTTATAGGGTTCACAGAGTTTGCTCCATATATTGGAGATCGCACAGGTTGAAAGTTCCCCCTGAGTGAGTGTGCTCCATGCAAAGAACAGCTTCTCCAACAGGGGAGTATATGAGGAGAGGGATGGCACCATTGACGAGAAAGAGTAAATCATAAGTTTGTCCTTATAGAACCCATCTGGAGATTACACAAATAATTATATTAGGTGAAGGATAATGATATATTTATCCTGACCAGAAACATCAAAGCAAAAAAGTAGCATCCATTATTCAGTTTTTTTTACTCGTTTTCCAAACACTACGAATACAGACCTATGGGTTCATACTTCAAGCAGTTTCTTGGAAGATAAAATGTGTTAATAAGCTCCTGATCATTAGATACTTCCAGTGGAAATAAAGAAAAGAGGTATTTGTTTTCATATTTTGCCACAACCGCAGGAAGCATGCCCTGAAACAGAAGAATCCCAGACAAACAACACCACACAATTCACACAATGAATGGCTAATGTAGATGACAAGGCAGTTTTACATTTAAAGGGCAAAACCCTGCCAAGTAACAGTAGTGAACGTGAACAGCATTTGTTCCTATCTTTTAGACTCCTCTACTGTTACGTCAACATAGTCAATGAACATCAATAAATCTTTATTACTTGAGAGAAATGGCAAATAAAACAAAGAGAAATAAAGGTACTAAAGGGGAGATCTAAAATTCAGCAAATGTACCGTTTGTCAAAACACACCATGAAATTTGTTGAAAATGACCGCTGCCACAGCTTGTTTCAACAGCAAAAGGGCACATAAAGAGGACAGGAAAATAAATGCAGCTAACAAAAAGATAAATTTGGCCCCACTGGCTCAAAATCCTCCGCCTCATATTATTAAAGCGTTGCTTTGTGACATCATACAGGGATGGAATTGGAACATATGTGTTTAATAATTATAAACAACACTGGGAGCAAATCAATAACCACTTCAATCCTGAAATCATTAAATCAACACTGCATAAAGGCAATGCTTCAAACACAGCAAATAGCACAGAACATATAGTTCAGTTAACTATAAAATGGACTGTCTCAGTAAAATGGATAGTTCAGACAGGACACTCATGTCAGATTTAACCATTTATTTGGTATGACATACATTTGGATTTGGCGGTGACTCTGCTCAAGTGATACTCTGGAACAATCTGAGTAAGCATGACACAGACATCCCAGGAGATCACAACCCCCTCCCTGGCAGAGTCTGGCTCACCGTGTTTAAAATTTCAATTCATTAGATTTGTATAGCGCTTTTCACAGAGACTGTCACAAAGACGCTTTACATTGAGATTAAATAAATGAAAGGGCAGTACCCTGCCTATTCCCCCTTCAACAAATGAGGCAAAAAACTCCCAGTAGGGAGAAAAATGCTCAAACAGTGGTGAGAAAAAACTCCCGAGTGGGAAGAAATCTCAGGAGGAACCCGACTATAGTGGGGAAGCCCATCCTCAGCGGGCTAGCTAAGTAATAACAAGATAAAGTCAATAGAGTAAAATGGCAAAAGACTTCCATTTAAGTCAATCTGAACAGCGGCATCTGTAGCTCCTAACCTGTATGATACAATCGTTATGATGCGCTCCTCACTGACTAACTGTCGCTATACTAACGCCTGTAAGCGAAAGCACTCAAAGTGCTTCTCGCGGCCTCGTTATGAGTGGGAGGCTTCTTCTTTTTGGTTTTATGGCGGTTGACAGACCTGTTGGTGTATTACCGCCAACTACTGGATTCATTCAACATAAATTTCCCTATTCCTCTTATATCGAATTCCCACCAAAGCCTCGCCAAAGTGAAAGGTGCACTATGTCTAACAATGCGTTCACACTCTGCATGTGTTCAGTGTGATTACACTTTCGATTCGTGTAATCTACGAGCCGAATGTAGACGCAATGCATTGGCTTTTGAAGAAGGAAATCAATGGTGTTTGGTGAAATCAACACCAAAGCTGCCTGCTGATTGGTCCAGCCAAAAAATTTCAGGCGAAGCGCCGCGAGGTAGCTTTCCTTTAACACCCTGATAGGAGCGATCATCAAAGCCACCTAGCGGACACAAGGGCGTTAATCATTAACGTTACTGTAGCTCCAGGAAGTGGCATGCCGAGGATGGTGCAGAACTGGATCAGGACAGCAGAAGCCAGCGCTCAAAATGAAATGAAAGACAATACAGTTTAGAAACAATGCCGATACCGTACAAAACGATGCCAATACCATATGAAGACAAGAGTGACAAGTACTGCCAAAGATGATGCCGTTGGAAGGCTAAGGAGGTGGAGGGGATGTTTGTGTAGATCTGTAATGGGTCCTGGTGGGAATGGCTGGTTGATATGGAGAGTGCTTGCTTATTTAAAAAGACGCACAAATTAGGTACATGACGCTGAAGTCCAATGCGATTGGACAAGGGGTGGAGCCAAGAGTGACTTCCGTGCCTGTCTGAACTAACACTGACGCTCCATTTAGAGTAATTATTGCATCTTTATTCTTATAAAAGAGGCACTTTTCCAAAGCAAGAAATTCACAAGACTCATTGTTCATTGATTAATAATATCCTTCTTTTCATTTGCAAATTATATCACGTCCACACATTATTTAAGAGAGCTAATGTGACTTCTCCCTCATCATTGGGGTGACGAAGCGTTTGGGAGGAGAAGTACACCGCCCACAGCTGGGTAGTGGCATCAAATGATGAAAGAGGGTAGATACTTGAAAGTGTCTCAATACTCAAAAATGAGATCCCCCTTCCCTCCACTTATCAATACATCCAGTAGTAGAAGGAGACAAGCAGAAGTTAGGTGGAAGCATTTTCAAAAATATTGGGATGAACCCCATGATGTGAAACGTATCGACCCAGAAGGCAGGTATAGTGGTTGCATCCAGGTATGGGATGGGGACGACACATGTCCTCCATAGTCTTGATGCACAAGAATGCCACGCGCAACAGAGAAATGTAAATTTTCGATGATTTTATAAAATTAGAAACCTATGAAAGTCAATAGAGAAATGAATTTGAACATTTTTGTGCACCAGTTATGGCAGTGGGGAGTGTCAACAAATGGCAGCTATAACCCATTAAATTTCGGAGGAACAGTGAGTCACTACCAAAGATGAAATATTTCGCAGGAAGAAGCCTCTAATCGAACTCAGGCAAACAATATTGTTATGATGTGTGAAACTGTCATCAAAAAGACATGGCATATGAAATAGGTGGTTAGAATGTTTCTAACATTATAAATGCATTAAAGAAAGTTGTCTTCTGTCTTGGGCAGTGCATGATAGAATCAACTAGATGATGCACACTCTATAGAGATGCTAACCCACACTTCTTGTTGACCTGTACCTTTGACCTTTCGACCTCAAAATGCAAATTTGGACAGGGTGCCCTAGGATCATCTACCCCACAAAGTTTGGTCACCCTAGCTTCAGTGGTGGCTGAGCTGTCGCGCGGACAGACACGCACGCACACACACACAGACGGTGCTAAACTGTATACCCCCTCGTCGGGCGTGGGTAATTAGTGACTAAATTGATGATCAAATATTCATACGATATTGCAATTATTACAAGTGATGTTCCCATCCAATTTCTTTTTAAATATTTAGGCACTATCTTTCAACAGATTTATATTGTAGTCGCTAGGTCTTTAAGCAATGTTTAAAAAAAAAAGAACTGAACTCAGTAAAATCAATTGCCAGGATATTGCTGAAATGTATTTATCTACAAGGAGAGACAACTCCAAATGGTGCTGTCTTTTCAATTTCTATTCTAATTTTCAATTTTCAACTTCTAAAATTTGAAAAATGATTCAATCCATCACATTCCAAATAGAGCATGCTCCCAGACCATCAGTTTAAAAACAGAAATGTTTGATATCAGGCGGAGGGAACTCGCCATCTCTTTCATGGCTCCCTTTCTCTGAGAGAGCACTATCGCCTAGCAACGTGGGTAGGGCGTTGTCAACAGCAACAGCAGTGAAAATCAAGCTCCTTTGAGGTTCAGCTGCAGCCAAGCACTCCAGCCCATTTCACTAAAATGTCCCACAGGGTACATCAGAATCGCCTATCCCTCAGAAGCCTTAATTACACCCCATCCCCCTCCCTCCTCACCCTCATCCAAGTAAGAAGATTCTCAGGATCTGGGTATTCTGCATCCCAGAATATTTATAAAATTATAAACAATACTGAAGGAAGGGTTTACATCTATATATAGGTTTTATACCAACATATTTATGTGCTTGTTAGGGCTGGGTGACATGGCCTATAATTTATATAGCAATATACTAAAATTTTTTTCAATGGTTTTGCATGAAAACTTTGTATATATACTCTCAACCCTAGTCATTGACAGCAGAGAATGCTGGTTTTTGTTTTCACCCTCCTTAAGAAACCAGTTAAGGTAAGATAAGTGTAAGAAACTTGTGTAATCTACTTCAGGAATTGATAAATCAAGTGCTTAGCCCTCCTGTTGTGTTTGGTCAAATCTGACCGATTTACAAGTTTTCTCTCCTGTGGAAACATTTTTTTTTGATTCATTTAATTATTATTACTTGCTTATCCTTGCTTGCTCATATTCTGTTTTAGTTCACAACTTCATAGGCCTACAATGTGTGTGGGCTTGCATATTTCTGATTTAGCAGGGGCCTACATAACTCTACGAGTGTGTCATGACATGTAGCCTATCTAAAGTCATGACAACTTGAATGTCTGTACCAAGGACAAGATGTTTTTCTCTTTCTCTAAGTTTATGTGTTTATAGAAAGCTCCGGAATCCATAACAAGATAAGCTGGAGCCAGAGCTGAGAGAGAAGGCAGGTGCTCTCCTCCCCGGCAAGATGTATGTGTGTATCCCTAGACAGCTTGATGTTGCGTGAGACCTCATGATGCGTAAATCAGCGTGGGTGGAGGAGGAGAACGTCATGGAGTGCCCCTACAAAAACCAGAGAGAGACTAACTGTATCATCCTCCACTTTGACCTGAACTTCTGTAAGTGGGGATCCTTTTTTGCAAAAAAGTAAACGGACTTTGGCTTGGATATTAACTTCTCTGCCTCCGACTGATTTTTTCCTGAGTCGTCTTGAGTTTTCTCTTGTGAAGGTAATACTTGGAATGTAAAATCAAAATTCCTTTAACACTCCAAAAAAATGCAGTGAATTTCTTCTGTTTGTCATAAGGTTCCACGACTTTATTCACACATGGCATCTGAACACATAAAATAAATTTGGATCATTTTTATTAAATTTTGTGTGCTTTATTGAACTTGTATACACCTGTGGTGTTCCCGGTCAAAAATTACCGTTCATTAGAAATGAATGGGTAAGACCACAATTAGTGTTTAAAATAGAGTTCAAGCACATTCCCACACTCCAACATGCAGGTGTCTTTGAGCAGACACACATACTCACACACACACACACGCACACACACACGCGCGCGCAAACACACACTCACAAACACACACACACACACACACACCACTGACCACTGAAACGGTAAATTAAACACTGATTCACAGAGTAAAGTATACACTTACTTCATCACATAACTGTCCTTCAATTAACTAAGTGGCAAAATGCAAACAACAACGCCTGGGCAACGCTCTCTGTAGTACCATGCCTAGCCCAATGCACTAGCCTCAGTGCAACACTCCTTCATGTAAAGCACTGAACATATTTTAATGATACTTGTTACTTGATATTTTAATGAGGCTTGTAAACATTTCAACATTTTCTCTTTCATCACCTTTTGTTAGGGAAATATCTGTGTTTCTGTAATACATACTTCTGGCCCTAGGTAGGGCACATGAGCTGCAGAACAAAACTCAGATTCCCCATGCCTTGCACGAGAATAAGCTATATCACCCACACATGTGCACACACAGGACTTTAAGGTCAATCTATCTCTGATCAGCTTCAGCAGTCATCATACATGCTGCACTAAAAGCACTGTACAGATCACCAGGAAAGACACAATGCTGATATGGTTCTGAGTTTATTCATGCAGCAGCTATGTCATTTTGACAGTCAAGAAGTGTTAATTTCAACATTATTATAAAGGACTCCCATACCATTGCATTTATACCTAGAGGGGGACACAGAGAGCAAAAACCTTCTCCAAGGCTGAAAACCCCATCTCGCAATGTTAACAAAAGTGAAAAATAATTTGTGTACCAGCCCCATACATTGGATCCTTTCCAAAGTTTAAAAGGTCAATCCTTGGTCCATGCTACACCCTTCCAACAAGTTTTATCAATATTGGAGCATGCGTTTTCTTTAATTCCGCTGACAAAGAGACAAACTCAGAAAAAACCATACCAGAAGTATTACCTCTATGGCAGAGGTAATGAAGTGACAACGTAAGGGCTAATTATTCCAGGAATTAATGTTAGCCTTTCACAATGTTATAATGGTCTCTGCATGAATTGTCACAAGTATCGCGGCTCCTCTGATGTTAAAAGAAAAATTAGAAAGCCCTGCCTCTCTCGCAGTATTTTTATAGAGCTATAGGGTGCATCGCAGTCCCACCCCACCCCAGATCACTGACAGGCACTGAGAGTCCTTTGCACGTAGTTACAATTTTTCAGGTCTCTCGAGCAGGAGGATTACCACCAGCCAGAAATAGGCCACGGTCCTTACCTGTGGCAAGGCTTCTGTGACCATTCCTCTGCTCATTAGTGGTCCTCCACACTTCCAGCCTCTGGAATGGAATGTGGTGTAAAATCCAGTAAGAGGAAGAGCGGCCTGTCTCAGAGTGAGGACCACCGGACCTCCGTGCCTTTGAGTGGATTTGCGCTCACCGTTCTGGAGGTATTACAGCACTGAGGCTGTCTAGGGGAGATGGAACCCTTCAGGGATTAGCAGGATCAACGCTGACCTAGAATACGTGACTTGGCCCACAACATGGTGGGCAGCCTTTCCCCATTGTCACCACGGTAGAAAAACAGTCCCAAATTTCACCTGTTTTTCAACATGTAGCCAATCAAGCCCGCAGAAACCAACCCAGGAAAGACATTGCCAAGTTCGCTGTTTTGGAAGGGGGTGGTGTGGATTTGACTGACGCTAAATGTACTCAGAATATGGATCTACACAGGAGTCAAAGTACTTTGATTAGAGGGGAACTGATAATTTGCAGGCGTATCAAGACCACGCTTGCCGGTACTCAATGATTTCATATCAAAAGAAAAACAAATTTCTGAAAGTGGAAGGAAACAATCTTTACAAATGTTGCACAGTTTTATTAGAGGTAAATGTTATGATTCTGCTCTGTCTGATCATGTTTCTCTGTTTTTGATATTTGTCTTTTTGGTATTTGAACTTTGCATCATCTGACCATTCTTAGATTTATGTATTGTGTACTGTTATCATTGGTTTGTTCATGCATTGTCTTAGTTTGTACTTTTCCATAGTTTACATTTTGCCATGGTCTCATTCCAGTCCATGTTTTCCATTATGCATTGCATTTTGTCTCCCCCGTCTGGTCTCTCATCTTGTCATTGTTCACAGCCCCAGTCCTGCGTGTCACTCTTCGGGTGATTTATTGGATTCTGGATTTCAGTCTTCCTTCCGATCTCGTTTACTTACTTCACCTTACTTTTCTATCTTACTAACCATACTAACAGTTTGTTATTTTCGCTCATAGTTGCTAACACCAACTAACATTGTATATAATACTAACTTACTAACAAGCACCAAGGGATTGTATAGTTTCACTTACTAATTGATTAACAAGCTCTCAGCACTCCCCCTGTTCTAGTCTCCGCCTCTTGTCTCTCCCTGATCTCCTGTGCTGGATTTCTGTGGAAAACTCCACATCTGATCACGCTGTCCTTTCTCTAATTATCTATGCACGTTAGAACTCCTTAACTGGAGCTGTATGTCTTTGTATAGGTTGGTCCTGTGATCCCTGTCCGCGTTTTGGCTTCTGCCAAATATCATGTGATTAGGTTCTCCCTCATGTGCTGCCCCATTGTAATCAGTCTGACTACTTGCACCTGTGTTCTTTACCATGTGATCTCCCTAGAAGTGTATATTAGGTGTCTCCTCACAGTCATTCTCTGTCAGATCGTTTCTCGTGTTTATCTGTGCTGCTATTTCTCTCGCCTCAAACTCATTGTGTCTCTGATTCTGACTGGATTGCCCTACTACTTATCTTTTGGCTTGCCCTTACTGGATTACCGTTGTATCTGTGTGTTCGAACCTTTTTTTGCCCGACTACAATTTTTCTGGATTGCTGCCCTGTTTACGATTTGGACTTCCCTTCTGGTCTATGAGTTTGCTTCTCCTACAAACCATTGCCTGTGTACCGAACCTGTTTTGTCTGACTACGATTTTTGTGTTTGCTGCCCTGGTTACGATTTTTCTGCCTCTGCTTTTCTGCCCCACTGGATTTTGACTTTTGGATTGCGGACTCTGTACTGTTGCCTTCTGCCCTGCGGGGGTTACCCCCCTTGCTCAATAAAAGCCGTTTCTTTTGCAATCCTGTGTTCTTGCATTTGGTTCCGGATCGATTACCTCACAGTAAAGAAGAGAATCCGACTACTTCTGAAATAACACAGCGGAATAAAATAACAAATTCATCAGATCTATACAAGATCTACCTTGCTTGCCCTAAAGTCAATTATATGGGACAATGTCAATTTTCCCGAATAACTACAATGATATCGGAACCTGCTCAGCATTAGTAAGTAATTTCCCTCACAGTGCAGGCTGATGCACAAGGTAATTTAACCACAAACAGTAACAAATCTGTGCCAATGCCCTCCTCAGCTGGATGTGGAACCATGAGTGTTTGGAGACATATAAACCAGAGCTGTTCATCTCCACGGACAGTGCAGAGCTAAATACTATTAGTTTATGTTGATCAAAACTGTGGGTCGACCTGAAAAGTATTGCAAACCTGTCACCAAAGTCAGTGTAATTCCAAACTGTGGGGAAGGACACCCTAGATGGAGTTACAGAGATTGAGCAGTTGTGGATTGTCACATGAACCATAAGGAAAAAAAGCTCACTCTACCTAAACGCTTTCCATTTGTATTCACATCCATCCAATTGCACAAAGTCCACATGTTGCATGCATTCATATGTTGGGACATGCATTCCATACCTAAAAATACGCAAGCCGGGGGCGCCCTGGTGGCTCATCGGTCTAAGCACGTGCACCATAAAGGCTGTGTCCTCCCGCAGTGGCCCGGGCTCAATCCTGGCTCAGGTCATTTGCGCCATTCTTCTCCCCAACCTTCCTGTCTCTCTACACTGTATAACTGTTAAATAAAGGAAAAATTCCCCCCAAAAAATAATAAGCCTGAAAATATTTGCCCTTATCTGAAAATGCATACCAAACACCCCAGTTTTCTTTTCCCTATTGCATCCTTCACAATGCTTTTGTTATTTCATCAATATTTCAATGCTGGTCTTTGTTCCATTTGCTTATTTGATCATCTAGAGGGGTTTATACCAACAAAAAAATCAATATATAACTCACCACGCATCAGCCCCAGCAAAAAAAAAAGGACAGTGGCACGTTCTAGAATTTTTGGTGATATACAAAACCCCAATTCCAAAATAGTTGGGACAAAGTGTAAATTGTGAATAAAATCAAAACGCAATGACTTTCAAATCACACCAGCCAGTATTTTATTCACAAATGAACAGAGATAACAAAGCAAGTGTTGAAACTGAGAAATTTTACTATTTTTTTCCACAAAATGAACTAATTTCAAATTTGATGGCTGCTAGAGGTCTCCCCATGGTGTAGCATCCCCTATTCTTTTTAACACAGGAGTGGAGGCATCTGGGCATTGAGGAGACAAGTTTCTTGAGTTTAGCCATTGGAATTTAATCCTACTCTTGTTTAATACAGGCTTCCAGCTGCTGGAGAGATTTGGGTCTCCTTTGACGGATTTTTCTTTTAATTATGCACCAAATGTTCTCAATTGGTGAAAGATCAGGACTGCAGGCAGGCCAGTTCAGCACACAGACTCTTCTACTACGACGCCATGTTGCTATAATAGCTGCAGTATGTGGTTTTGCATTGTCCTGCTGAAGGACACAAGGCCTTCCCTGGAATAGATGTCGTCGGGAGGGGAGCATATGTTGCTTTAAAACCTTTACGCGCCTTTCAGCATTCATGGTGCTTTTTAAAACATGCAAGTGCCCCACACCATATGTACTAATGCATCCCCATACCATCAGAGATGCTGGCTGAATGCTGATAACAGGAGGGGCGGTCTTTCTCCTCTATCGCCCGGAGGACACGACGCCCATGATTTCCAACAAGAATGACAAATTTGGACTCATCTGATGACAGGATACTTTGCTACAATCCATTTTAAATAAGCCTTAGCCCACAGAACATGGCGGCGCTTCTGGATAATGCTCAACAATGGCTTCCTTTTTGCATGATAGAGTTTTAGGTGGCATCTGGGGATGGCACGATGGACTGTGTTTACAAACAGTGGTTTCTTTACATATTCCTGGGCCCATTTAGTAATGTCAATGACAGAATTATGCAGTTGCATCTGAGGGCCCGAAGATCACGGGCATCCAGTAAAGGTCTTCAGCCTTGTCCTTTAGGCACAGAGATTTTTCCAGTTTCTCTGAATCTTTTGATGATGTGATGCACTGTCGATGATGAAACCTTCAAATCCTTTGCAATTTGATGTTGAGGAACATTGTTTTTAAAGTATTCCACATTTTTCCGCAAAACTTCACCGGTTGGAAAGGCTCTGGCCATCTTCACTTTTGAGAGATTCAGCCTCTCAAAGACATCCCTTTTATAGCCAATCATGTTACACACCTAATGCCAGTTAACTTAATTACTTGCTAAATTTTTTTCAGCTGACTCTCTTTCTGCCTGTGTCCCAACTTTTTTGAGACCTGTTGCAACCAGAAAATTTGAAATTAGCTCATTTTGTGGATAAAAATGTAAAATGTCTCGGTTTCAACATTTGAAATGTTATCTAAGTTCTATTGTAAATAAAATATTGGCTTGTGATCTGAAAGTCATTGCATTTTGATTTTATTCACAATTTACACTTCGTCCCAACCATTTCAGAATTGGGGTTGTAGTTATAGTGAAAGTTACAAAAATAACTTGAACTGGAACATAATCGAGGGGACACTCTGGCCTGGGGGGGTATGTTTTGGCCTGGGCCAGATTTTACCCTGGGTATAATCTGGCCGAGGCTGGAATATACCCCGGGGTATATTCCAGCCTAGGCCAGATTATACCCAGGTATACACCGGCATTTCTTCTCTCTTTTCCTGTTGGAAAAGCATGGAAATACAATCCTTTCTCTTTTGCGGAGTTGAAATTTCAGTCAACGGTGGCACAGTACGGCATATTCTCAATGCAGGTTATTGACGATAATGGCCTATACAAATTTCCCACACAAAACACTGGGGATTCACTTGTGTGACATTGACCGCAAATGCCGAGTAGTGCCATTAAAATATGCATTCCGGTACCAATTATCAGAAAAATGCAGATTTTGATTAATTAAATCAATATCTAGAGTCTGTAATGTAATATTTTACCAATATATAGATTTCTGAACTAAAAATTCACCCAAAATGAGTATATCGGTAAATATTTGTTAAATATTTAAAAGGATCTGCTGCTAAGGTACCAGATACCACAGCATACCTTCAGAGGTCTACTGGAGTCCATGCCTCAGCGTATGCCGAACTAAATTAATAAGGGCTTTCCAGTATTATTGATTTTATGTGCTTTATGTTGGCAGAGCCATCTGTGGGAGGGCATTATTGATAGCGATACTTGACGTGCGTACATATTCATTGTTAAACTGAAACAACACCGTGAAAGACTGTTGTGTTCTGTTGATCACGGAGACGTGGCTACATTCATCCATACCGGACGCTGCTATCGAGCTAGCCGGCTACACGGCGCAGCGGTGCGACAGGACCCGTGACACCGGTAAGAGCAGAGAAGGGGGACTCTGTTTATACATCAATAACAACTGGTGTACCAATACAGTGACTGAAGAGAGCCACTGCTCCCCGGACCTGGAGTACGTGACTGTTAAATGTAGACCAACCTACCTCCCCAGAGAGTTTACCGTTGTCATGATTACCGCTGTTTACATTCCGCCGGATGCTAATGCTAACTCGGCCCTCAGACTTTTACATGGCAGCGTTAGCAGTCAGCAGAAAGCATATCCTGACGCTGTGCACATTGTGGCAGGGGACTTTAATCATGTGGATTTAAAGACAGTGCTCCCTAAATTCCATCAGCATGTTAAGTGTGCTACAAGAGGAGCTAACACACTGGATAAGGTGTACTCTAACATCAAGCTTGCCTACAGGGCCAAACCACTACCTCACCTGGGCCAGTCTGACCACATATCCCTGCTTCTGATCCCGGCATACACCCCCCTAAGGAAAACCGCTCCTACCACCGTAAAGACTGTGAAAACTTGGCCTGATGGCGCATCTCAGCAGCTGCAGGATTGTTTTAGAACAACTGACTGGGAGGTTTTTGAACATCCAGACTTGGAAGTATTTACTGACAGTGTCCTTTGTTACATAAAGACCTGCACAGACACTGTCACGGTGGACAAACACATCCGTGTCTACCCCAACCAGAAGCTCTAGATGACCTGGGAGGTCCAGCAGCTGCTGAAGGAGAGAAACACCGCCTTCAGGTCCGGCGACAGGGCTCTCTACAGCACAGCCGGAGCCAACCTGAAGAGAGGCATCAGAGAGGCCAAGTCGGACTACAGGAGGAGGATTGAGCACCACCTGGACAGTAACAACAGCAGGCAAGTGTGGCAGGGGTTCCAGCATCTCACCAACTACAGGACCGTCCTCGGAGCTGTCGAAGGTGACGCTTCACTGGCAGAGAAGCTTAACCTCTTCTTTGCCCGTTTTGAAGCTGACCCATCCGAATCAGCTATGCCACACCAGGCGGCACACAGCAGCTCCACTTTCAAGGTGGAGGAGCACAAGGTGAGACGCACTCTGCGGGCCGTTAACCCGAGGAAGGCTGCAGGACCCGATGGTGTCTCCGGTCGGGTGCTAAAGGTCTGCGCGGACCAGCTGGCTGGAGTCCTCACCTGGATTTTCAACCAGTCCCTGTCCCACTCTTCTGTCCCTACCTGCCTGAAATCCTCCACCATAGTCCCCCTGCCCAAAAAGTCTCTCATCACCAGCCTCAATGACTACCGGCCAGTAGCACTCACCCCGGTGGTGATGAAATGCTTTGAAAAACTGGTCCGGGATCACATCACTGGACTCCTCCCACCGCTCCTTGACCCATACCAGTTTGCTTACCGGGCTAACAGATCCACGGAGGATGCCGTGGCCACAACTCTCCACGCTGTACTGTCCCACCTGGAGCAGCAGGGGAGCTACGCACGGCTGCTCTTTGTGGACTATAGCTCGGCGTTTAACAACATCCTCCCCCACAGACTGATGACCAAGCTGCTGGACCTCGGACTTCCACTCTCCACCTGCTCTTGGATCATCAGCTTCCTGACGGGCCGCACACAGAGGGTGAGAGTGGGTCCCTACACATCCTTGGCACTCAGCCTCAGCACTGGCTCCCCACAGGGCTGCGTGCTGAGCCTCCTTCTCTACACCCTCTACACCTACAACTGTACCCCCTCCCACCAGAGCAATGCCATTGTCAAGTTCGCCGATGACACTACAGTGGTGGGGCTCATCTCGGGGGGGGACGAGTCGGCCTACAGGGACGAGGTGGAGCAGCTGTCTGTGTGGTGCAGGGAGAACAACCTGCTCCTCAACACAACCAAAACCAAGGAGCTAATCGTCGACTTCAGGAGGAACCAAATGGACATGTTACCACTAACTATCAACGGGGAATGTATGGAGAGGGTGGCAGACTTCCGCTTCCTGGGAGTTCACATTGAGGAGGGCCTGACCTGGGGTGTGAACACCACAGGGCTGCTGAAAAAGGCCCAGCAGAGACTCTACTTCCTGAGGGTGCTCAGGAAAAATAACATCACCCAGAGACTGTTGGTGTCCTTTTATCGCTGCTCTATCGAGAGCATATTGACATATTGTATATGTGTTTGGTATGGCAGCAGCACAGCGGCCCAGAAGAAGGCCCTCCAGAGGGTCATCAAATCAGCCCAAAAGATCATCGGCTGCACCCTCCCCACACTGGAGGAAGTGCACAGTTCCCGCTGCCTCAAAAGGGCTCAAAACATTGTAAAAGACATTTTTCATCCTGATCACAGCCTGTTTGAGCTGCTGCCATCAGGCAGGCGGTATAGAAGCATCAAGGACAAACAGGCTGAAGAACAGCTTCTACCCCACTGCAGTAAATGCACTCAATGCTGCTAAGGGACAGTGCAATTAATTGTGAAGTTTGTGCTTGTGTGTCTCTACTGTTTACTGTGTTGTTTTTTTTTTTTTAATTCTATTTATTATGTGCTTTGTTTGCTTGTCCTTTTTTACAATGTTTTTATGTTGAATGAATGACTACCGTTAAGGATCGCACTTTTAATTTCGTTGTACATTGTACAATGACAATAAAGACATTCAATTCTATTCTCTATTCTAAATACAACCTCAAACATGCTGCAAATGAAAACCGCACACAGATAACAGGAGCACCAAGTCATGGATCTATATGTCAGAAAGCCTGTTAATAGAGGAAATGGATAATTAATGACAGCTGGAGAGGCGCAATTTAAATTGGCAAGCACAGACAATACAGCTTTCAGAACCAGCATGAGTCATGGACAGAAAAAGTGGCTTACAGTCTACACTAAACTGACCACTCAACATAAAACGTCTGGGTAAATTAAAAGCTAAAGACTAACAGTATAAATGTATAGTTCCATCCACTGGAGAGCTATCAAGGAATAACATTTAGGTGTTAGCCAACTTGGAACAGAAGTTCAGGCCCCAATCGTGCATGAATAGAGTATTTCTGAACAAAGGTCAATTTCCCCCAGCTGTATGCAATATGGTCATTGCGGGAGAGGTGAGTTTAGCTATGTATAGAGCTCCGGACCCCACGTGACTCCTTTTGTTTACGCCACCATTTTGGCAGTAAAAGCTAAAGCGAAAATGAATGGCGCTAGTGCTGATTTCAAGCCATCAGAGTTAATTCCCCGCTTTACGTGTCAAGAAATTGAGCTATATAATTCAGCACTTAATAGGTTAAACATTATTGACCCTTATTATGCCTCAGGCGTGCTTTTCCAAAGTATTGACTCAGCCGGCTCGGACAATGTTCCAGACCTGCAGTATCCAGCAACTACAAATACCTGATCAACTTTCCCTTCATAGAGTCTCTCAATGCATACAAGAGCCTTGAGGGATACAAATGGACGCAATTTAGCCTTGTGATGAATAGGGCCTGTGTCAGGAAACTTCTTCTTTGTGCTGGCTGCATCCCTTTTTAATGCAAATACAATGAAGTTTAGCATTGACAGCGCTCAACGTCCTCAGCTTACAGCTTTTTCCCACGGCGCTCTCGGCTGGAAAAAGTTAATCTTTTGGAACACCGCCGGGCTCATTAATGTCATTTCTCTCTCGCTGACAAATCATAATCGTAAATTGGGAGGCACTAACAATATCAATAGTGAGAAACGTTTCCTGCTGCCACAGTCGAGTTTCTAATCAATTAGCTTGCTGCAGTTTAAGTTTGCTTACTGTTCCCCATTTTGGAACATGAAGTTTGCTGACAAATTCTTCAGTATTAATGTTTATGACAACTGTAGACCCCAACAGCTTTAGCCAGCTTGGTACTCTGTGATTGCTTAGGTTCCCATTTATTTTAATCTGGGTCACTAGATTTCCCAAAGCATGGTTGGGAGCTACATTAGCAACTTCGCGACATAGTCAGAATCATTGACTTTATTCGGTTCCAATTGCACTTTTGGGAAATGAACATTCTTTAGCTTAGTTGCGACAGTTATTCGCGGTTTCATTTCATTGAATAACAATGCATAGAGGAAATGCTCACACAGTCTTCGCAACTTTTAACTAAAATCGGCGCTAGAGAGCAGCACTCTGTAAATGTGATCACGGGTGCATCCAGCTCTGAAAGCGCTTCTTCTTCTTCTTCTTCTTGGTTAAAGGCAGACTGTACACCGTACGGTGTAATGCTGCCCTCCACAGGACTTAACACGATATTGCAGGTTTTTCCGGTGGATTCATGTACCCCAGGGGGTGATTTATCAATGCTGAAAATTATTTTGAATTCAGTGGTTTTGGCCACAAAATGCCCTTAATGGGACTCCACTTTTGTCCATGACTTCACATTTTTTATTCAGGTGCGCAAATGTGTTTTGAACCACGTTTACCTCAGCAATAGCTCTAAAACGTGAGCAAATAAGTTTCTCTATTTGTGATTTGTATAGTTGAATTTGTGCACCTGAAACAAGAATATGAGGTGGTGTGGATTTGTCTGTGGAAGAAAAAAATACAACTTCACAAATTATATCCTTGGATACTGCAAGTTTGAAACGTTTTAATTGCGACTTCAGATTTACTGATACATGTACAACTACATTTTTAACAACTATAAATTCCACTTTCACAGGTGTTATGTACAAGTAGTTTTGCACCATTTACCGCAAAACCCGGAGCAAAAAGTGACCGTTTGCGTTCTGTTCGCTTTGACTTGAAGAGTATGATTTCTGCACCTGCATTGAAAATTTGAGAAGGGTGAGTGTGTTTGTGTGGTGAAAAAAAGACAAAAGTTTGAAACTTTTTTCTGACACTTCAGGTTTACTGATTCACTTGTACAACTATTGGTTACAAGTAAAAATTTTACTTTTACAGGTGCTCTGTAGTTTTGCACCAAATTTATCTTTAAAGACTCCATTCTGACAATAAAAATGAGAACACACAAATATCGGTAAATCAGATCCAGCTGCCAAAAAAAAATTTTTTTTAAATACCCAAAACAGTGCCAAGATCCCAAAAATTTCACATGCTGTCCCCGTGTTGAAATTACCTAGAACACCCACAGGGATTTCCAGAGTGTAAAATGATATTGCGACTCTGTTTTTCATTGCTT
This sequence comes from Gymnothorax reevesii, assembly GCA_029721435.1. NCBI lineage: Eukaryota > Metazoa > Chordata > Actinopteri > Anguilliformes > Muraenidae > Gymnothorax > Gymnothorax reevesii. The sequence goes on from CM056579.1 coordinate 68,317,072, forward strand.
GCCTTTGCCCCATCAATACAGAGCCTTCAGAGAGTGCTCATTAGAAGCTCACAGTCACCCCTTTATATGCACATGAATGGTTTCCCTTTGCCCATTCATATGTACAGAGCCAGAGTCTGTCTCCTCCCGTCGACCGCAATCTGGTTCTTTACATGCAGCTTTAACTTCCAAATGCAGTCACTGATCATGCCCTCTTATCCGCCAAATTCCACTCACTGGGGGCGACTTTCAATTGGGTCTTTATCCTTCATGATCAGGGCACATTTCTCTGTGGACAACAGGGAGTGCCTAAACTCCAAGGCCCAAATCAGGGATCCTCAAGTCTGACCCTGGAATCAAAATCAGGCTTGGTTTTCCATCCTCTCGGGTAATTAACGCAGGAATCAGAGCTACTGGTTGGCCAGACAGGTTTCAGTCATTACTCCCCAGGAAAAAGGAGGTGAAATCCAGTTCTCCACTCTTGAAAACCATGATTTCAGGAACAGGGCCATACACCATGCCTCTCTCTTCCATGAGCTCTCTCTTAACACACTACCATGGTGATGAGGAAGTGAGGTATTAACAAATGAGAATCAACATATTCAATATACCAGGGGTTCTCAACTGGTCTCAAATTAGGAACCACATTTTCCCATGATCATTACATCGCGACCCAGTTTTATAAAATCGAATCGACCAAGCAAATTTTTTTTCAAAAACAACCTTTGAAAACACATACGCAATCTTTTTAAACATATGCACACATTTATTAATATGTGCAAAATGCATTTCAGAGCACATTAAGAAAATGAGGAACATGAAAACTGCATTAGTGAATAAAATACAATAAAATATCAAAACTGCACAAAATAAATAAGGCCACAAAACTAAATATTTCATGTCTATGAATCTCTCTGCATTCAGAGCACGAACTGAGAAGGAACATGACAAGTGCACGTATAAAAGTGAAAAGAATAAAATTATCAAAACTGCACAACATAAATAAGGCTGCAAAACTAAATATTTTGCATCTATGAATCGCTCTGCATTATACCCTCAGTGTATAACTAATTTACTAATTCAATTTTTTTGTTTTGTTTTGTTTCTTTTTTATATCACATTTGTAGGAGAAAATATATTACTGTCATAAATCATTTTCATTTTCAGAAGCTTTAAATTCATTTTTAGCAGCTTAAACCTTACATTTTCAAGAACTTGAACCTCACATGACTGGCAGCTTCCAGCCTGCTATGAAGTTTCCTCTGGAACTGCACTTTTCTAGCTGCATAAATTTAATCATAAAAAACACCCCTTAAATGTAGTAAACAGAGTAAAACCTGTAAACCTGTACTCCCGGCCTTTCTGCCAGCAGGTCTTGCACAGGTACTGTAATCCGAGAGTAATCACATATGCTAGAGATAACCAACCCTGATCCCGGAGATCAACTGTCCAGTTGGTTTCAACTCCAATGCTAACAAACGACACTTCATCCAATGACTGAAGACCAGCATTGACAGCAATATAGTTGGGTCATTCCATGTCAAAAAAGTTGATGTCTCAGAATTTCTTCAAATTTTAACCAGTTGTGAAGTGACCATATTTGAGAACATCTGCAGATTTTCTAAGGATTCTGATGTAAATTGTGACCCTCAGCCCCATAAATATGAGAGGGGGGTGCATGCCCAAAATCGCACCCCTTATTCTGAACAGGTTTTCAAATGCCTGTAACTGGAAAGATATGCAATTTAGAAGACTGGAACTTGGTAATCCCACAGATATTTTTGGGAAGAATACCTGGCCAAGTTTGGCAGAGTTTGATCAAATAAATATGGTTATTTTGGCTGCCCCAAAATGGAAAAAAAGGCATTTTTACTTTTTATGAGAACGATTTTGTTGGTCTCTTTTGGCCTGTTATATTTTACCTACATATACTCAGCAACAAAAGTTTCTGTGACACCAATATTGTTAATTATTTTTCATAACGCAATTATGAAATTGTCATACATGGTGATATCAGACTGAAACAGTACACGTAAACACAACATTGAAATGGAAATCATGAAAATGCGAGAAAATGACTTTGCACGTGAAAATGTGCGTAAATCATGCTTGTGGATGGCAATAAAAGAGGAGAATTTTTGGAATGTTCACATTGTGCCTGATGAACGAGGGAAGCATCACTTATCGAAAACACAGCCATTTCGGATCAGGAACTCTACCCTCTAAATGCCAAGACTGTCTGAAAATGATCGGTGGAGGGCCATTGGGATGATTGAATCCGGAACCTCGCAGAGGGAAGTTGCTCATCGCCTGAATGTCCACCGAAACACCATTTAGAACTTATGGCAGCGTCATCAGCAGACAAGACATGTCAGAGACCGTCCTCGCAGCGGCCGTCCACGAGTAACCGCTCCCAGACAGGACAACTGGATTCGAACAACCCATCTCCGAAATCGATTCCAACCTGCAACCATAACTGCAAGAACGATACCTGGTTTGAGGCGACTGTCTGCACAGACAATCCGTCGCCGTCTCCGTCATTTTGGCATTGTCCCACGTCGGCCAGCAAGACGTCCAATACTCACAGTACAACACCGACGACTGCGTCTACAGTGGGCACAACAACATCGACGGTGGATCCAACGTCAGTGGGATCTTGTACTCTTCACTGATGAATCAAGATTCATGCTTAACCGATGTGATGGTCGTTTACGTGTATACCGTCGACGTGGAGAACGTTATGCCAACAACTGTGTTCAGGAATTTGATCGTTTTGGAGGTGGTAGTGTCATGATTTGGGGAGGGATCACGGCTAGAAACAGAACAGATTTGCTTGTTATTGATGGAAATCTGACAGGTCAAAGATATCGCGATGAAGTGCTACGGCCATTGGTGGTACCGTTTTTGATGCAACATGGTCCCGGAATAACGCTGCAACATGATAAAGCCAGACCACACGTTGCAAGGATTGTACAGCAGTATCTGATGCAACAACATGTCAATGTCCTGCCATGGCCAGCCAGATCCCCAGACATGTCCCCAATCGAGCATCTTTGGGACGAGATGGATCGACGTTTGCGGCGGTTGGATAACCCGCCAGCTACACTCCAGGAATTGCGACAACGTCTACGTCAGATTTGGAATGACATCCCACAGCAATTTCTGGCACATCTGATTCGGTCCATGTGCCGGAGATGCGTTGCTTGCATCATGGCACGAGGAAGTCACACCCGGTATTGAAGTGTGAAGGTCACAATTGGTTAGACGTCAGACAAGTGCTTCATGACGCATAAAAATGACATTTTTCGTTTTGAGTGACGTTGGCACTGAAAAGTCAGTGTTTCTCCTGTTAAATAAACATATCGATTGCATTGAGATCTTTGCTTGTCATTTATAACATACACATAAATGGTGTCACAGAAACTTTTGTTGCTGAGTATAGTTCAAATTGCTGCCATATATCGTCAGACACCCTGACTACCACTCTGTAGTTCATGGAGCAAGTAACTATCATACTTTGTCTATTATTGACCCTTCAAATTTCAAATTTTGCCATTTTTGCTCAATTTCAGAGATCACCAAATTTAAACTTAGTTCAGAGTCTCCTCTTCATGCTGCCCTCGCAGATTCTGATGTTGCACTTGTGAAATTGAGGTATGACCACAAAACAGGCTGATGTTCTCATTTGACCAAGCCATAATACATTCTAATGCACAGGGTATTTTTTATTTCATAGACCCGGTTTGCCTCATTCGGATAAAAAATTTCTTTTGCAAAAATATACTGAGTCAAAAAAGAAACTTCACACTGATAAATTTGTAAGTATTTTCTTGAAACTTGTAATAAACGAGTTTTTATTATCACTAGGGGTAAATGCGTTGTCAAGGACATCATGACACACATCAACTCCGACGTGCAAAGGTACATAGCACGTGCGAGCGTACTTTACGCTAAAAACATGTTTTCTCGTGTTCCTAGTCACGTGACCATATGAGAGATGTGCAACTGAGCTCACGTTAGCACGTTAGAGTGACATCTCGGAAAATCAAGTTTTTACAGTTAATTTTTCGTTGATTTTCAATGCCATAGCTGTCAAACATTCAGCGTGAATGTGCCATTGGCATGCTGAATATGGAAACGTCCGTCACTGACGTTGCAAGGGTTATGGGATGCAGTCAACGGACTATCCATGATCTTCAGACACGTCTCCAACAAACTGGCACCACAGCTGACCGACTTCGTTCTGGTAGCCCACGAGTGACGTCAAAAGCAGAATACAGACAATTTGTCTTACGTCATTTGCATAATAAATTTGTCCCTGCAACGTCCACTAGGAATGAATTGTTTAGAGGTCATGTGACTGCCCAAACCATACGTAATCGCCTGCGCACTGCTCTTACTCAAGTTGTAACTTACCATTTTTACTCTTGGACATTTCCGTAGCATTTCCGGTGGAACTGGTTTCATTATGGATATTATTTTTATGATACACCATCTGTAATGGGTACAGAATTAAATAAAATCATTATTTAAAACCTAATTTCTTGTATGTTCAACTTATCGACCTCCAAACGAGTGTAAAGTTTTTATTTTGGCTGAGTATATCTTTTTTGTGGGCTGTTGCAACCTAGAATTCTACTCTCATGGACTTTTATACTGTCTCTCAAAAAAAAAAAATGAAATAAAAAATGGGTTAGTCAATAAGTTCTTTTTATTTTCATTTCGGCTCATAATTTTTATATTTAAATTAGTTGTTTTCAAGTCTTGCTTCAAGAAAACTGCTGACCTTAATGACCATTCCAACAGCCAACCGTGACAGAAAAGCTTTTTTTCTAAACATTAATTGCATCTCACCGACGATAGTGTCAAGAGATACTATGGTTTAGATCCGGGGCCGCCGCCGGTGCCGCACCTGCTGAGATTTTCTGTTCCGGCTCTGGAAGTGACAATTATTAAAGGAATTTTTTAGAATTTTTGACAGGTGAAGAGATTTATTTGACAATGCTCAAGACCAATTTTTGGCAATTTTCAACGTCCAATATGGCTGCTGGTGGACATTTTCTCCAAAATTTGGGGAAAGGGGAGATACACGATTCTGGCGACCGAGTTATCTAGTTGAAACGATGATACCAATTAAACGAGTAAAAGTAAGCTTAACCCCTTTGCACAGAAGCTAAATATGGCTATTTATGCGTAACCCTATTTAATTCTTTCTAATATATATCATATAATATATATGGCGGAACTCAGACAAGACACTTGCAGCATTTAGTATTCCATCGTATTTCAGTTCATTTTCATGATTTCAGTAGAGAAAAGGGGCTGCAAACATAAAAAATCTTTATGACAATTCTGCATTGAAATTATAAGAAAAATTAAAGCTGCAAGCAGCGTTGAACGGGCCCTCGCCCCCATGCACACTTTTGGGTTGTGGTGAGATCCTGACGGGTGCAGCTGTGCACTCACGACCATTGGACAAGTCAAGTTCCGGCCCCAACCTGAGAAAAAGTGTCGAGCAAATCGGACAAAGCTGAAGGAGTAATGATAAGTTGATACTTCATCCACCAGAAGGCGCTCAGAGAGTAACCAAATTTGGGCAGGTGCATTCAGAGGCAGACCCAAAGCACAAATGTGAAGTTTTGAGCAAATCGGCCAATTTCAGCGTAAAATGTGGCATTTTCTGTTTCCGTAAGGGGGCATGATGAGCTAGATTGTTTTGCAGCACATCGGGGCGTTCAGGGTGGGACTTTTACCATGTACAGGAATTTTGAACCCATTTGGATGAAGTATGAGGGAGAGGGAGCAGCTTGAATGTGTTTGGCGAGGCATCTGAAATTCGGGACACCATCGCGGCCAGGCCCATTTAGCGATAGACATGCAGAGCAGTGCTTTTGATCAGCATGGTCTCTTGATGATCTGAAATAAATAATAGGTTTATTGGACGGAATCGCTAGGAGGAGTTCGTTAAAATGCAATATGTGGAAATCGGGCCAAAATGACACATTAAAATGAAAATGGCTGACTTCCTGTTTGGAATTGACCAGTGGTGCCAGAGACTTTTTTGTACGAATTGGCAGCATGCACATGTGTACCAATTTTCATTTTCCTATTCCAAAAAAACCCCTATGGGGAGGTGTTTTGCAAGATTTCAAGGGGGCGCTATCGAGGCATTTTGCTGCCCTCATTAGCACCGCCCCCACATGTTTTACAGGGGAAATAAAGTTGATGGGTTCAACAATGTGTCATCAGTACAAGTGAAAGGAAAAACTGGTCACTTCCTGTTAGTGGCCACGCCCACTGACCTACAGACCTGCAGAGCACAACTTTTGATCAACCTGGTCTTTTGATGTTTACTAATAAAGGTGGTTTTGATTGGATGAAATCTCTAGGAGGAGTGCGTGAAAATACAATGTGTGGAAATTAGGCAAAAATGACACGTTAAAATCAAAATGGCCGACTTCATGTTTAGAGTAGACAAATTATGCCAGAGTCTTTTTTGCGTCTTGGCCGATTACACATGTGTACCAATTTTCATCTTTCTTCGGCAAAAAAAACCCCTATGGGGAGGGGTTTTTGGAAATTTCAAGGGGGCGCTATCAAAGCATTTTGCTGCCCTCATCAGCTAAGCCCCAATCACATGTGAGAGCTTGCCACCCTTGACCTGTGTATCAATTTTTATGATGATACAAGTTTATTAAAGAAATCAAAAACCCAAACGTATTTTCATGGCGAGCTTTATATTATTAATTATATGGCTTCACCAATTTGTTCTGCATGTAATAGAATTGGAATGAGGTTGATTTGATGAAGTATGTGTCCTCAGTACAAGTGAAAGTAATAACTGGTCACTTCCTGTTACCACAGGGGGGAGCTAGTAGCAAAGTGGAAATTTAATGCATTTAAACGTTCAGGGCAGAGCAATGATTATGTCCAGCAAGTTTGAATCTACTACAGTCAAGTATGTGGGCGTGAGAGCATTGGGAATCCCAAACATATTTTCATGGTGAGGCATCCAAAGTCGCCGCTCCGCCACACGGACGACATTATTCGTAGCTATACAGCGTTTACAAAGTAGCTTCAGCAACTTGTTCTGCATGTTTTAGAAGTAGAATGAAGTTGATGGGTTCAACAATGTGTCGTCAGTACAAGTGGAAGTAACGAGTGGTCACTTTCTGTTACCACCGGGGGGCGCTATCAGCAAAGTGGAAAGTTAATGTATCAGGATGTTCAGGGCAATAATTTTCAGCAAGTTTGAACCTTCTAAAATCAAGTATTTGGATGTGAGAGCATTGTGAAATTTTTCCCTCAAGTCACTAAAATTTGTCACGCCCTAGCAGCCACGCCCTTTGACCTGCAGATCTGCAAAGCACAACTTTTGATCAGCTTGGTCTCACAATGATCTCCACCAAATTTGAAGTTGATTCTGCGAAATCCCTAGGAGGAGTTCGTTTCAAAATTCAAAACAAAATGGCCGACTTCCTGTTGGGTTTAGGGCGTGGCTCCAATGAAGTTTTTTGCATGCCTAGTTACAAAGCACATAACTACTGAAGTAAACCGAACTACTGAAGTAACCGAATTTCCCTATGGGAATTTTGAAACATGTTTAGGGGGCGCTTTTTCGGTATTTGGGGTCAAACCTGTATGACCGCATAAAAATATCAAATTTCGAATGAGGCCGGACGTCTGTGGAAAGTTCGACGCGTTTTCACCATTGGGAAAGGGGCGAAATTGGCCCTTGAAATGTCGAAGGAATAATAATAACTAGGACTGCCGCGGCAGTACTTAGGTCTTCAAGACTTCCGCTTTGACTCAGACCCCAAATCTTATCATGTAAAATTCTTCAATCAAAAGAACAGCAAACATATTCCCTTTTTCGGTGAAGTAGAATGTACAAAAACGGTGAAACATGATCTAGTATTAAATATATTTATTTAAAAATAACAAGCCAAATTGACTATGGGTTTAAACAATTTTCAACAATATTGTTAACAATTTTAAACAATAATCATGTGTAAAATTGAATTCAACTATCTCTGACTGGGAGTCTCTCTGTGCTGCCTTGCACTTGCATGGGACTGGCTCCCAGTCTAACTCTGTCCCATTTTAAGAGTTTTCCTGTCGCAAGTAGGGTACGCATCGCATTTTGCGACTTAACTATCAACTTTTACATCATATAGTTCTTAAGGGGATTGTAGATCTCTCCATACTGAACAGTTTGCAACAAACGGATTTGAAATCGGGTGTATTTTGGCTGAGATATGACTCTTTGAACGTGTGCTCTCCTTACACTTGCCAACTTCAATGTCAGATAACTCAAAAACTATAAGAGATATCGTTCTGAAAAAAGTACATGAAATGTAAAATTGAATTCCCTACAGATGTAATGTTGAACATAAAGTTGTCCGATGCATAATTGTAACTTTTGAGTATAAAATTATTTATTAAAAAACCTATAAATTTTTATATGATAATGTTCTTGAGCAGATTGTTAAACAGGACATCTTAAACACAAAGAAAGAATCAGTTTCAAAATCGGTTGAAAAATGTCCGAGTTATGCCCCTTTGAAGATGTAGCCGAAAATTCGAATTTTTCCCGTGGGTCAAGTTCAAGGGGAGATAACTCAAAAACTATTTGGATTTTCAAAATGCCTTACACAATTTTTAAAGTCCACTCAATGTAGGTTAAAATGATATATAATAGAAAGCTGTATGTATTGCGGTTCTGGAGAAGAAGATTTTTAAAGACGGGTGGGGTCAAAACCGGGAAGTTCACTCGGAATTTCAGTTTTTATTTTTTTACGGAAAAATGAGCATACCGGCTGAAGTTGGTCATACGATAAAAGTTGTAGAACATGATGAGACCTATCTGAGGAAGTTTTCAAAATATTTTTATCTCTTATAGTTTTCGAGATATTGCCATTGAACGGTTTTTACGTTTTGGGTTATCTCCCCTTTTTGGGGCAAAAATTTAAAAATCGGGCCCAGTTATGCACAACTACATCATAAAAGCTATCATTTCAGAAAGTTTCATACAAATCGGTCCTGTGGTTACTTCAGAATTGTCCGGACAAAAAACGAGGTAGCAAAATAATAATAATCCAAAATCTAAAACAGATAATAACAATAGGTCTTCAGACATTCGTCTTGAAGACCTAATAATAAACAGCATGATTTCAATGGGGTCCTCCGCAGACGACTTGCAGTCGTGCTCGGGCCCTAATAAACAGCATGATTTCAATAGGGTCCTCCGCGGACGACTTGCAGTCGTGCTCGGGCCCTAATAAAAATAAACAGTACGATTTCAATAGGGTCCACGGACAACTTTCAGTCGGCTCGGGCCCTAATAATACTGAGAATTAAAAAATGGCTGGGGGTTAAAACAATACAGTTCAGGGATCATAAACTCTTAGTCCACAAGTATTCTTCATCTAAGCATCAAATCTTAAATGGCTTCGAAAGTCAAATAAGAAAGCTCTCCAGGTGGCTTCCCAAACACTTGTAGCACTCAAAATGGCGCACTTTCAAATCATAAGATAATCATAATTTTAACACAAATCAACTTTTGACTCATGAAATTCAATATGAATGAATGAGTTTCTGGTTTAATTTAGGATGAGTTTATCAATATAGGTGCAGCTGGACATCAATGTTCACCAGTAACCTCTCCAAACCAAAAACATTCCTTTTCTCCAGGAAAAAGTCAATTTTTCTTCAAAGTCGCATCAGCAAGCACACATACTTATTTAAGGAACTGCTTATTTCATAGTAAAAACATTCACTCAGCTTGCTATTTACAATTCCATCGTCCAAGCGAAATGCAAACTTGTAAAATGGTTTTCACAATTTATGAGGAGCAAGTATAACTCACAACACAGTAATAGTTGTTCACAGTTTAAACAAGCGAAAGTCCAAGGCATTCTATTTCGTTGAATGCGATATAAATTCAAAAAAAATTGCCACATTAGGAAAAATGCCAGCACATTGCAGAATCGACGACTCTAGTGTAACAAACTAGCTCTGTGATCATGGTGGTAAACAGAAAATAAGAAATGGCTGGCTGGCTAGAAGTACATACAAAGGCAGTTTTATGACACTATACAAAGACAGTTTGCATCCCATTTGCATCCTTTAAATATAAGCTCAACACTCTTGGCTTGTTTCTGGTGGTCTTTTTTTCCAAGCGATCATGTCATTATCAACTGCACAAATTAGAGAGAATACAACCTAGCTTTTATTACACAAATGCTTAAATACATTTCTGAGGGTCCAATCAATGTCTTTCATGTACTGAGGAAAGCTTACACTGTCTGGAATTGGATAAAAATCACGTCAATCAATAGGTAATTACCTATGCTTCGCTGTTACGCAGATTACATTGATTACATTGGGGTCTCGTTCCAGATCCAGTTTGTTCTTGCTGCATTTCGCTGCCACTCCGAATACGCCGGCAAGATTTCTGAGTGACTGTTGCACGCAATCTGGGCAGAGGTGTGCAGAGAGTCGCTCTGTTTCGCTCGGCTGCCGGGCTTGACAAGTGGATTGACTTCACCATTCATGGTGCTACGTGCTCTTTCGGGCTGGGATCGCTCCCTCTTCATTTCAAATTCACCGCGATTGCTGATCTCCTCTGTGCGCTGGCCGTTTCAGCTGTTCCCCCTTCGCACGGAGGTTGGCTGCCTTCTCGGCTTGCGGTGCAGCTCGGAGAGATCGGTTTCTTCTGCCGCGGACGTCAACTGCCGCCGGACCTGCCGGGATCCTTGAGGCCTGTTGGCCGCATATGGTGGTTTATTGCCATCGTCTTCCCAGTTTGTGGAACTGTTGGCTTGGTGCTGTGGGACATTGGCAGTCGTCCACATTGCCGTGTTCTTCCGTATTCCATTTGCCTCCTAAATGCGTGTCCACTCCATCTGCAGTGGGTAGGTTAACGGTGAGGCCCCACTACACACGGAAAATCTCCGCCCTCCTCCGCATCCCATTCATCTTCTATGGCATGCGTGCGTTTTAGTGCGCGATGCATTCTGGGATACCATCCAGGCACCGGTGCGGAAAAGTGGGAGGGGACGAAGATGAAATTTTCTAGCCATATGGAAATGAATACGGTGCCCGCAACCTGGGAGCCAATCTCTTTCGTCCGAAAAACTTCCAGAGCAAGCAGATCTTCCTGTTTTGACAAGGACGAACAAGAAGCTGAACTGTGACCTGTCCAGTCGAAAGTACTGCTGGAAGAGTGCTGTATCCAAACGGAGCTCTGATACGAGCCGATGATATTCCTCATAATTTTTTCGGCGTTGCAGGATGGGATGAACCCAAAAACGGCAGTGGTGGTATCTACGATACAACAGCAAAATCGCAGCCAGAATCTTCTTTCACCAATCCATGGCAGAGAGATGTTTGTACGAAAATTGATTTGTACTCATAACAGCAGGAAAATCAAAATTTAGCGGGGATGGATTCTATTTGATCACACAATGTCCGACGCGCCCACAAGCCAGCAACGCCCATAAACGAGCAGCTCCGCAGGGAGGTGCGGATAACATCCGGATTTTCCGTGTGTCGTGGGGCCTCACCTTCTACCCACTGCACTCTTTCATACGATTTCAGAATAATTGCCACCAGGTGGTAACCGCAAGTCGACGACGACTGAGGACCAATCAGCGCCGAGCTTACAAATGCGTCGCCAGCAGCAGACGAAATAGCGGAAGCAAAATGTAAACGGTAAACAATCCGCGATGATCATGGCAGAAAATACTCCCAAAAAAAGGATATATCGTTGTGCCGAAGGGCTTTCCTGCTTCTGCGTGGTATGTCAGTGCGATATAAGATCAGGAAATACGTTCGCACGTGGAAGACGATGTGTGACATCGCCGGCAAACGGTCATTTGCGACAAGTTTTGACATGGGCGGACACAGACTTGGACGAGTTCTGGCCATAGATATATATAGAACACTAGATTGCTGATAGGGTATGCTCAAGTGCAGCATCTGTTCTGCGAGCCTATACACCCGGAAGTAAAAGTCGCTAAGACTCCCTTTCATTTTCACGTACTTTAAAATTACATTTTCAAAAACACTTGTGTGCGAGTCGGTTTTTTTTGGTATCGCTGTGCAGAGCAACATTTTGTCTCCCTGAATATGTCCTTTTCGGAGGATGGAAAGTGGCATACCTTCTAAAGCGAAGATCGAAATGTTATTCGGTGTTAACGTTAAAGTACAGCAGAGAAATGACGCGACCGAGGCTTTTACCTCTAATCAGATAATTGCTTGGAAGTTATAGCCATTGAAAGAAACCTCGCTGACTGTCCGTTTACGACAATTACAATTAGCTAGCAAGCTTGTTAGCCACCTTTTTAATTTTATTTACCACTAAGTCAATGTAGTCCCCGCGTCGCCAAGGCAGCTTGCTGGTGACCGTTGTCAATCGCTAGTGTTCGCTTTCAGTCAGCGGTCTGTTCAAGTCAATGGGACGGCTAATTAGCTAGCTAGCACGAAACGCGATTTTTTCTATTAAAGTGACTACTTTGCGTTTACGCATGAAACGTTTTATTACAGCTCTTCAGCTCATAAACATCCCTACTCGTATTAACGCTACTAAACCTGGCAGTGATAGTCACTTACTGGCTGCATTTCTCACTAATGCAGCCCATAAGTATGTGGCTATTGGTGTCTTTGCTAATGATATTAGCGATCATTGCTCCATTGCTTGTATTAGAAGCACCAAATTGCCCAAATCCAAGGGTTTAGTTATACTTCGACGTAGCTTCAAACATTTTTGTGAACAAGCTTTCCTGCATGACCTGGCTTCTGTTAAGTGGCATTTAATACCTTTAATTCCTTCTGTTGACGATGCTGTTCATTTTCTTCAGCATCACTTTCTAAAAATCATTAATTAACATGCCCCTCTTAAAAAAATCAGGATGAAAAATAGGTCAAATCCTTGGTTTTCTAGGGACCTGGCTGATTCCATTCATGCTCGTAATAAGCAATGGTCTTTAGCCAGAAAATCAGGTACAAGACTGGACCCTTTTTCGTTCCCTTAGGAATAAATGTTCGGTCCTTATCAGAAAATCTGAAACTATTATCTCAGCTTAACCTACAACACTGGTTTTGACCATTCTAAATTTTGGAAAATAGTCAAAACCTTACAAAATAAGAAAGTTGCTGGTCCTCCTCAAAGGCTGAAGGTTAGTGACTCTTGTATTCTGGATAATAAGGAGATGTCCAATGCTTTTAATACTCATTTTAAAAAGGCTGGGCATTTATTTGATGAACAGGGTCTTAGTCATGATCCAAGGCATAATATTAAGCTTCCAGGGCAATCAGGCACTTTGCCAACTCTTAATTTTTCTCCCTTTTTGGCCTCTGAGGTTTTGCATGCGCTATCAACTTTAGATCCTAAAAAGGCTGCTGGGCCTGATGGCATTGATCCATACTTTTTAAAAATTGCAGCACCAATTGTGGCCCAGCCAGTTGCAGATATTTTTAATCTTTCCATTTCCACTCAGACTTTACCTGTAGTTTGGAAGCAAGCCTTTGTCTGTCCTCTTTTGAAGGGTGGTGATCCTTCTGATTTAAATAATTATAGACTAATTTCAAATCTTTCTGTTTTAGCTAAGATCTTGGAGTCGTTAATTTCTGACCAGATTAAATTATTTTTAGATTTGCATAATGTCTTAAATTCCATGCAATCTGGCTTTAGATCCAAGCACTGCTAGCTTGAAAGTCCTAGATGATATTAAAGCAGCTGTTGATAATAAATTATTTTGTGTTATATTATTCGTGGATTTAACCAAGGCATTTGACACAGTTGATCACCACATAGTAATTAACATTCTTTCAAAGGTCGGTTTTGGCTATAGTACGATTGGCTGGTTTCAGAGTTATTTATCCAACCGCTCTCAATGTGTTTGCTTGGTAATACTGTTTCCGACCCTGTGATGATAGATAAGGGTGTTCCGCAAGGTTCCATTTTGGGACCATTGCTTTTTTTTACTATACATAAATAATATTTGTGACCATTTTAAATATTCATTGCATCATATGTATGCTGACGACACCATTTTGTACTCTAGTGCTCCCTCTCTCGAGGCTGCTGTGTCACATCTTCAGTCTGATTTTATCTCTCTACAGCATGCACTCATTGATTCTAAACTCCTGTTGAATGGTGGCAAAACTAAAGCTATGCTGTTCGCACCACATAGGTCTGTAGTTTCTTCCCCTTCTCTTATTACCCTAGATGGAACTCCGATTGAGTTTGTAGAGAAATACAAATATCTAGGATTATGGCTGGACAAGATTTTAACTTTTAACTACCATATTGACATGTTGACAAAGAAACTCAAGTTTACACTGGGTTTCTTTTATAGATTAAAATCTTGCTTTTCCTCGTTTTCTCGTAAACGGCTAGTAAATAATATATTTTTGTCTCAACTTGATTACGGCGATACAGTTTACCGATTTGCAGGTCCCACTTTCCTGGCTAAACTCAATCCGCTCTATCATTCTGCACTGCGATACATTTCTAAGTCGCCCTATAGGAAGCATCATTGTACACTGTACACTTTAGTTGGCTGGCCTTCACTAGCTATGCGCAGGCTGCACCACTGGTATGTTTTAATATACAAGGCTATTTTAGGCAAACTACCTCAGTATATTTGCTCTAAATTTGTTTTAATTCAGAACTCATACAACCTTAGATCCAATGCCTGGTTGCGATTCAAGGTGCCTCCTGTGCAATCTGACCCTGGTAAGAGGAGTCTGTTTTACTTTGGCCCTTGGTCATGGACCTTCAAACTCATTTTAAAATTGCTGCTCCCATCTCTATCCCAAGTTTCAGACAAAAGATTTCTGAAGCTTTTCCCATCAGCTGCTCTTGTCGTACTGTTTAGACATATTTTTTCCACTATTTTTATATTGAGCCATTTTTAGAACTTATGATTTTTTTTTTTGATGTTTTGTCTTGTCCCTGTCTGATGGTAGTCTCTATTCTGTCCCTTTTCTTGTTTTATACTGTACTGGTTTTTTTTTTTCAATATTGTCTTGAACTCTGTTGTGTTATACTTTTTCGTGACTTGCTGCATATTGTCAGATCACCATTGAAAAAGAGACTTTGGTCTCAACTGGTTTTATCTGGTTAAATAAAGAATTTGATTGATTAATTGATTGAACCACTGAAGTGATTGTATTTCTGTGAGAGCTTGTATGAGGCTCAAAAAGACAGCTGAATTATTCGACAGACAAATCTAAGTGTAAATCCATGACAAGAAATTACGCATTTTTAATATCTAATGATTATAATTGATTTTAGAATGACATAGTATCAATACCATGGTAAATGTTTACATCAGAAAACCTCTTTTTTTTTTAACTACTTAATTGGGATACCATTGGCTCACTATACCTGAAGTGGTTCTTACAAAGGACAACGATTTTTTCTGTCGCAAGAGACCAATTTTTAAAACTGCTGGATAAATAATACGAGCAGGTATATTGAGCAGTTTACACATCAGGCTTAGCTGAGGAGTTAAAAAGAACATTACTCGTCCACATTGTAAACCGTGTTTGAACTTAGCTTGCAACTGAATATTCAATGACTGATCTGGGTGTGCCATCTAGTGATGGAATAGTGTAACTGCATGCAAAATGTGCTTTGCGTGAGTGAACCCAGTACCCCTCAGCACCAGCACATGTAAATTATAGTTGAAGTTGAGGGAACTGATTAGAAAGCACTGATATAGCGTGCGGTGCAATTTTTCGAAAGGAACCTTCCTCTAGCCACCTCCAATACACCAAGAAATAGTATCAATTGGACAAGGCCTTCTTTAGTTATTGTGCAACCAAAATCCAGACTGCTATGGCGGCCATGTTAGTTAGCGTGCGGTGCCAATTTTCAATAGGAATATTCCTCTAGCCACCTCCAATACACCACTAAGACATGGTATCAATTGGATAAGGCGTTCTTTAGTTATCGTGCGGAAACCAAAATCAAGATGGCAGCTGTGGCAGCCATATTGGTCAGCACACGACTCTGGTTTTCGAAAGGAACCATCCTCTCCTCAGGACAAATATGTGGTGTGAAAATGGAATTGTTCCAATCAGGCATTCTCTGTTAATCAACGGCAACCGGTCTATACCGCCGCCTGTCCGCGCACAGGACCACAATACCCCTCTTCCCTGAGTCGGGCCGAGGGGTAATAAATAAAGCAGCTGCATTTCCGCAGGCGTCTACATCTGCACAAAAGAGTGAAATGCAAAAAGTGTTCAGTAGATTTAATTAATCACAAAATGACAAATCAAAGAAATGACAAATGTAATGAATAAGATAGGATAACAATTTATAATTGTGTGCTGGGTGAACATCAGTGACTCTCTATCATACTCTTAGACAATGCCCACATATCGTTTTCAAGTTAGTAATTTATAAGTTTATAGTTTTATAGGCAAGTAAATAAGCATGCAGCAGAGCATAGGATAAAATCATATCAGCGCTGAATCGCCAAGATTTCTGCTGATTTCGTGCTATACATAAAACGATACCTCAAATAAAATAGGAAAGTCCACAGAATGCAGCGATATGAGCCCTATCATTTTAAACCAACACCACATTGAAAGAACAGCAGGCATACACTTTACAGTCTACAGAAATGAGCAGAAAAAAATTCTTACCATTGATATTTTGCAATAAAAAAACTGCTTGAGGGTAAATCTGCGCTTGCTAATGTTAGCCCAATGTGTACGTGTTATAACGAAACTAGATCTGCGGGGATCCTAGCATGTTCTTTCCCAGGGCGTTGCTTCAAATATCTCAGCTCCGTAGCATTCAGCTTCCTTGCAATGTACTTTCCTATCTGCTTTTGGCTGGTGATCCTGTCAGTAAGACAATGCCGGTAGGAATTTGATTGTATGAGTCCTGATGATTTTAATGAACCACCTTAATGGCAGAAACCTAGCCTGAGCTACAGCCTTGCGTTCCGAGTGCATCAAGCTGAGTCCATGGGACATAAGCATGTTCTTGAATAGCGCGACAATATAAACGCATAACTAGTTTGTTTGAGGTGTTGTCCGAATAATTATCCACTAAATATTCAACATTCATTTTCAAAGTCATTTTCTGACAGAATCTTTGCACAATTCCGCACAAAAACTGAGACCACAGCAGTATAGTACGTATTTTACTTACCCAGTTGTTAAATGGGCAATTGGACCATAGACTGTTGTCGATTGGCGCAGCCTATTGGATAAAATGCCGTGTTGCTTGAAAGGAAATTGTGAAGGTACGATTGCTGATCAGGGTACCTTTTTAAAAATTTTTTTTTTTTGGAAATAATCGCAGTTGACTTCTACAAATAATCGCTGGGGTTTTTGTTATTCTTACTTTTTTTTTTTTTTTTTTACATATTTTCACATTTCCTTTGTATTTATCATTTTACTTATTTGTTTTGTTTATTTTAATAAATATGGTCCAGTGGAGTCAAACTTAATTTTCATTGTATTTATTATCTTTGAATGGGAAATTGTATAGGCAACAAAACCGACAGAAATAACAATAATTTTTTTTATTCTAAAAATTAAAAAATGTTGTATTTGGATGGAATGGATGCCTGTAGTGATATATAAGTGAAATTGTATGGATTTTACAGCTTGGTATCTAAGAAATCTGAAATGGAACACAAGGTACCTAAATTGCCAAAATGGAGAAGCCACCTAGACATTCCTCTCTAATTTTGCTCTGATTGATCTGATCAGAATAAACTTTGGCACAGATAATAATGACATTCTGTTCTGTAATTTTTTAGAGGTTTCAGGCTGCAACTGAGATTATTCAGTTGATTATTATATCCACGATTATTCAAATGGACCAAGCAGTTGCAGAGATATACTCATTTCATTTTGGGCTTGCTATTTACAAAAAAGAGGCTCAGGGCTCGGAGTTCTGTTCAGTTAGTCACCAGACGTCATCTAAGATTCCTGTGTTCCTAGCTCCTGCGGTTTTCCCTGTCTTGTATACTCTCGCATGTTAGACTCCTATATCCTATCTTTGTAAATACATTTTATGATGCGTTTGAAATGTACTCTCACCCACTATATAGGGCACTATGTAGCGAATGTTCAACATTGAAAACAATAAAAAGAGAGTGAGCGAGTGAGTGAGTGAGTGAGTTGACAAGTGTGCATTCCGAACGCAGCCTTAGTCCTTCCTACTTTGCGAGGGTTTTTGCATTTTGGCACTATTGCCTTCCATCTTGTTACTTTGTGCTTGTTTCTTTGACACTTTATGATTTTGTTTGGTTATTTTCAAGCATGGGGCGATTAACGTGTTGAATTAACTACTGAAGTTAATACTAAAATTTGATCAGTGAAGTTAACTGGTTAATTTCCAAATTTTTTGACAATTAACTAATTAAAAGTTAACTTTGTCCATGCTATCGACTATATTTTCAAACACAGCGCCCTCCATAATTATTGGCACCCCTGGTTAAGATGTTTTAAAAGCCTTAAAATAAATTCAATATTTATGGGAGAAGCATACTCTCACCCTATAAATAATAAAGAAATATTTATTTTTCATAAAATCACCTGTTCCACGATTATTGGCACCCCTAAGAATGCCTAGGAATTAAATGTAATTGCAGTATTTCTGTCATTTCTACAGTAGTTTACAAAGTTGATCAGAGTATCTAGGAACATTTAATTAGTAAATTATCACTTCCTGTGTCCTGGGGTATAAATATGATGAGACACAGAGGCCATTTCTCTTATCCACTCTTCAACATGTGAAAGACAAAGGAACACACCATTAAAGTAAGGCAGATGTGTGTCGACCTTCACAAGTCAGGCAATGGCTACAAGAAAATAGCCACTCGCTTGCACCTGCCTATATCTACTGTCAGAGAAATCATTAAGAAGTTTAAAACAACTGGAACAGTGGTAAACAGGCCTGGACGAGGACGCAAGTTTATTTTGCCACCACGCACAGTGAGGAGGATGGTAAAAGAATAAAAAGTTCTCCAAAGCTTACGGTTATAGAACTGCAACAAATGGTAGTATCTTGGGGTCACAAAGTCTCCAAAACAACCATCAGACGCTATGGAGATGCCAACAAGCTGTTTGGGAGGCATGCACAGAAAAAACCTTTTCTCACTCACAATCATAAACACAAACGTCTGGAGTTCGCTAAGCGCTAAGGGACTTTAGTGGGACCGTGCACTTTGGTCAGATGAGACCAAGATAGAGTGTTTGTTGCCAAAAAGCTCTAAGTGGGTCTGGCAGAACACAAAAAATGAGCATGCAGAAAAGTACCTCATGCCCACTGTGAAGTATGGGGGAGGATCAGTGATGCTGTGGGCCTGTTTCTCTTCCAGAGGCCCGGGGAACCTTGTTAGGGTGCATGGCATCATGAACGCTTTGAAATACCAGGACATTTTAAATCAAAATCTGGTGACCTCTGCCCGAAAACTGAAGATGGGTCATCACTAGGTCTTTCAGCAAGATAATGACCCTAAGCATGTGGCTAAACCTACACAGAAATGGTTCACCAGACACAGAATCAAGCTCCTCCTATGGCTCTCGCAGTCCCCAGACCTCAACCCCATTGAAAACCTGTGGAGTGAGCTGAAGAGGAGAGTGCAGGGGAGAGGACCCAGGTCGCTGGATGATTTAGAGAGAATGTGCAAAGAGGAATGGTTGAATATCCCTCTTTCTGTATTCTCCCACCTTGTGAAACATTATAGAAGATTAGGTGTTTTTTTGTTGGCAAAAGGGGGTTGTAGGAAGTATTAACATCAGGGGTGCTAATAATTGTGGCACACATGATTTGATGTAAAAGAATCATTTCTTAATGTGGGATTTTTTTCCCCACTGAATAAATGCACTTGAATTAAAGGTTGGATTTTCCTCTTTTTTCATTCTGGTCCTATATTATTTAGAAAAAAAAACAGAATTTATTAGAAGCTAAAGAACACATCTTAACCTGGGGTGCCAATAATTATGGAGGGCTCTGTATGTTGATTATCTTAACTCTGTTGTTAAGTCAGTCTTATTTCAACTGCATCTAGTTTTGTCAATACACAAATATATACACACACACACACACACTTCAAAACAAGTCATCATATCAGCAATGTATCATATTGTAATCATGATCTGTATGTACTTCATACACAGCGTACAAAAACTCATAGGGTGCCTTTACATTCATTTGTGTACAAGGCCGTAACTACCATTGAGGACACCGAGCAGGCCCGGCGCTAGAACAGGGAATTTGGGGGGGACGACGACATGTCCCTTTATGACAATTAGGATAGTCCTGGCTAGTTCTCAATTATTTTCCTTTATTGATGCATTCCAAGTATCGTAATTGCCAACTGAAGACACGGTTTCTCTCCATATGCAATCTAACAGTGATGAAATCAATGGATAAATTCAGTAGAACTGAGAATTGGGGTGGACAAATCATCTGTTTTAAACAATTTGTTGGGAATTACGAAATGAGCCAATAGCGACAACCAGATAAATGCAAAAAGAAGGCTTTATTTCTGAAGGGGAAACCCCCCCCAACAGAGCTGGCAAGGGTACAAAGTCCACAATCCAAAAACAGTATCTAATGGGCGTAATCCAGAATCGTAACCAGGGCACCAATAACCAAGTTCGTGGTCAGACAAAAAGGGTTCAGAACACAGGCGTAGGTTTGGAGGAGAAAAACTCATAAGCCAAAGACAGTCCGAATGCAAAACCAGGGCAGTAATCACAAAAATCAAGGTCGGGCAGAAAAAAGGTCAAAACTCATAGATGCAACAATATCCAAAAAGGGCAAACCAAAATCGATAGTCGGGCAATCCAGTCAGAAAGATAAACACTGAGAAATCGAGGCGAGAAACATAGCACTAGGGAGAACAATCTGACAAGAAAGTGTACCAAACAGACATCTTATATACACACCCGGGGTAAACACATGACCAGGGAGAACAGGTGCAATCAATGGTAACAATGATCAGGGAGAGACACATGAGGAATAAACTAATTACATGAATTTGGCTGTAGCCAAAACGCAGACAGGGATCACAAGACAAACCTAAGTACAAAACAACAGCTCCGGTTAAGGAGTACTAAAGTGCCAAGATAAAAGAAAAGGAAAGCACAAAGTATAAGTGGAAATCCACAGAAACTTGCAGCAGAGATAATTAGGGATAGGCAAGGAGGCGGAGATTAGAATTGAGCGACTGCTGAGAGATTGTTAGTCAATTAGTATGTGCAGCTATACAATCCCAAGTGCATGTTAGAAAGTTAGTAAAAATATACAATGTTAATGAGGGTTAGTAATTATCGAAAACAACAAACTGTTAGTATGGTTAGTAGATAGTAAAAGAGAGAGGAAGGAAGCACACGAGATAATGAAGGAAGATTGAAAACCCAGAAACCAATAAATCACCCGAATGAGTGGTATGCAAGACTAGGGACCGTGGGCAAAGACCTACACAAGACAAGACAGGGTAGACGAAGTGCAATGCATGGAAATGAAAACATGGCATGAAATAATAATAAAACATGAAATATAAATTACCAAAAAACACAATACATGATCCTAAGAATAGTCAGACATATGCAGTGGTCACTAAGCACAGAATCAAACATGGCATAGCCAGGCACAGAACTTAAACATGACATGCAGAATCACAGATCACAACACAATTATTAGTCCTGACCTGTTCTCAGTCATTTTCATGATTAACAAAAGGTTCAATCCGAGAGCACTCCACGCTTAACAGGTGCTGCTTGTTCTCCCCGATTAGATAGGATGACAATCATTCATCTGGATGCGTATTTGCTGAATTTAAATCAACATTATTCAAAATTGCATACCTGCGCAAATAGTTTGAGCTGCATGCTTTTTATAGCCTATTTCACTGGCGAGTGCCACTTTTTTCACTCAACACCGAGAGTAATTTTGAATAATGTTGATTTAAATTAAGCAAATACGCGTCCGATCAATGATTCTCATCTTACCTAATCGGGGAGAACAAGCAGCTCCTGTTAAGCGCGGAGTGCTCTTGGTCATCGCGCTGGTTTGTGGGTAGGCTACCTCACAGGAGAAGGAAAATCTTCTACATATCCACCATCTCTGCTCCAGTCCAGACCGCTGCATTCGGCCACCACGCGTATATACACTGATCAGGTTGCTTCCACTCAAAAGAGTGATACGGTATATAATTTTAAACTATAAAGCTTTTAGAAAACAGCTTCCACAGACTTTACATAGGAATGTTGAGTTTGCTAAATTGTTAACAGGCTAACATCACTCAGCAACTCAAACAACTCAATAACAGATTCAATAAAATAAAAAAACTTCTGGACTCAATAAAAGAACTTCAGGAAAAGCTGTGTTTCAGCAGTAAGGATTTGTAGTCTGAAGTATTCTCTACTTCCAAAGATAGACATCGCAAAATTGGTAACTGGAATATAGTGGCCAAGTTATTAATAATAATAATAATAATAATAATGATAATAATAACCATCATAAACCATACCATTTGAAACTTTAAAACAAAATGTCAGTTGATGTAAATACGAAGCATGCCAACAAGCTAACGTTAGGGATACGAAGCAAAAATTGCAATAATACTTTTAATTTAACTGTGAGTTCACGCCTAGTAGTGCCATCCAAGTTAGTGATCAACCACCACAAGTGATAACATGACTAGCTTATGTTTACTGCCTACAAAGGATCGTTTCAGAGGTAGTGATACTACTGTCTTGACAAGAGCCTGTCTTTGGATGGCCATTGAAAGCAGAGGGATGATAAATCATGTTGACTGATGTTAGCTAGCTAATTTATAATTCATGCTTGCTCATTTTTTGAAGTTATGCTGTTCTTTGACTGCCTCTAGTACTGCTGCTGCTACTACTTCAGTGATTACTGTACCTACTAGACATTTTAATAGCCTATACTAATTATAGGCTATTAATCATTCTTTTAAACATACTCATTGAGACTTCGGCAAGCAAAAAAAGTTTCTTCTGGAACTCTAAAACTAGTTTTTATAATGTTAATCCTAACAGAGGCCAGGCTAGTAATACAATGTTACCCATCGCTGTTAATGTTACTTTATCAACTCATTTAAGTTGTTGTGTGTTTACTTTCTTCAGAAATAACGAAGAGAGCAAGACAGACCCTGCTCCCCTTTGGGAAGAAGACAGCAAGGCAAGAACAGGATGATAGGGGGAGAAAAGGAAAGAAAGGGGCTGCCCCAGGATGGAATTATGAATGTACGATACACACTGATGTTAAACAAACAATACTGTCCTCTGATCCAATTCACTCATAATTATGCAATCTCAGTGTAACAACTTAACAACATACCTAGTAAGACTCATAGTGAAATTGTGACTGATATTTTTCTCGTGCTCATGTACTCTTTGTATTTGTGTTTACATTGTTTGGTATTTGAGTTATTTACGTGTGTCTTAAAGTTGATGTTAAGGAGGTGTATATGATTTTGCTTAATTCCTTCTTGGCTGGAGAGACAAGTGGAGAGGAGTTAAAAAGAAAGGGGCAGTCAGAGGATGAGAGAGAACAAAGAGACGAGGATGGAAGTAGGAGTATTAAAGGCACAGAGACAGGAAAAGAAAAAAGAGACAGCAGATCATCAACAGCAGATAGACACAGGAAAGGAGGCTGAGGGAAAAAGCAAAGGAGACTTACTGGAACAAGAGAGGGAGAGCGGTACTAGGGGAGACGAGGCTGGAAGAGAGGTGACAGGAGAGGAGACAGTGATGATAGATGAGAGAGCTGGTGTCAGTACATGTCTAAATGAGTTGGATCCAGCTAAGTACAAAGATAAAACACCAAATGAAGAAGAGAAGTACAGCCTTCCGAACAACAATTGGGTTACCCAAAACCACAATTACCCCCAAAGGAAATTTGGTCAGAGGCTGTTACACTACCGCAATAAATGGGAGGATACATGTCCATGGTTGAGGTATTTAGTGTCAGAAGATAGTGCATACTGTGCCATCTGTCTGTCATTTGGCGAAAAACAACAAATGAAGTATTCAAAAATGAAGGATTTTATGATTGAAAAAATGCTCTTGGGAAGAAGCGGGGAATAATTACTAATCACAGTTGTAGCTCAGGCCACAGAAAGGCCACCAAGCTCACTGAAAATTTTCTGGACATTGCAAAAGGCAAAAAGGAAAGTATAATTTCACCGGTGGACAAAAGTTATGAACAGAAGGTCAATAAGAATCGAAAAATTCTACTTTCCATCTTAGACGTCATTATTAATCTTTCTACGAGGAATATAGCACTGCGTGGGAACTAGACTGGCAAAGGTGAAGATGGCCACTTCTCTCATTTCATTTCCTGGAAATCCTCATTCGATGCCACACTTCAAAACCATCTTGAAACAGCAGCAAAAAATGCAAAGTACATCACACCAAAAATCCAAAATGAGCTGATAGCATCCTGTGAGGTAGAGATTGAGGAGGAAATAGTAAAGGAAATTAAAAAAGCCAAGTATTTCTCTGTCCTTGCAGATGAGACTATGGATGTGAGCGGCATAGAATAACTATCTACCTGCATTCGATATATAAACCATGACAATAGGGCTGAAATATGTGAGCCGGGTTTCTTTGAGCATCTTGTTTGTCAAGAAACCTATCAAATGCAAAAGCCATTCTGTCTCAGTTGAAGAAGTAGGATCTGGAGATTAAATATCACAGAGGGCAGGGCTACGATGGAGCCAGTACAATGAGTGGCCATGTGAGAGGAGTTCAACAACGCATTAGAGAACTTCAGCCAAGGGCAATATTTACACATTGCCAAAGCCATGCACTCAACCTTGTGGTTGTTCATGGATGTTCTGACGTTCCCCTCATCAGGAACACCATGGCTACTATATAGAAAATAGCAGTGTTTTTTTTTCTGCATCTGCTGTTAGGAAGGACATGTTACAAGAAGATCCACAAGAAAATGAGGAAACTCAGGCAAGCAAGAAAAAGAAAAATATGTGGTATCCCACTCAAGTCAGACACAGGTTGGGGCTCCAGAGGAAAGACAGTAGCTGCTTCTATTGTACGTCAAAGCAGCACACTCTGCACTCACTAACATAGAATCTGGGACATCCTCTAATGCTAGCAAGGCCAGCAACCTAAAACACAGTATTGAGTCATTTGACACAATTGTCTCTGCTGTTACCACAAACAAAATCCTTGGTTATACCCAACCATTGACCAACCAGTTACAGTCAACAAATATCGACCTAATGACTACATACAAAGAGGCCAGAAAGGTGGCTCAGGTCATTTCTTTGCTGAGGAATGAGGAGAGATTCAAAGAAATTTATGAGAAGTCTGAAAAACTTGCCAGCACCATTGGTGTGGTTCCTGTAAAAAAAAAAAAAAAAAAGAGTGACAAATAAACAGCAACTGAGAGCAAATGCATCATCAGAGTCAATAGAAGAACACTTGAGAGTAAATCTTTTCCACCCTTTTGTGGACCATGTCATCAGCTAATTGAACACCAGGTTTATGGGAGGATCAGAGGCCGCTATGCTTGCTACATACCTGATACCATCATCTCTGTCCAAACTCACAAAGGATAAGCAGGAAATTATGTTGTCGTGGTACAGAGAAGACCTCCCTCAGCCTGGTTCCATCGACTAGGAGATTCAAAGATGGCAAGTCAAGAACCAAGCTCTAGAAGAGCTGGAATCCTCAGCTATAAAAACATTAGCTGGACTAGACAAGGAGTACTATCCAAACATTCACTGTATCCTCTCAACCACCTGACCACTCCCAGTGACCACCTGTTCATGTGAGAGGTTCTTATTAGCATTAAGGAGGCAGAAAACATGGTTAAGATCATCCATGGGCAACGAAAGACTGTCAGGACTTGCAATGATGAATGTTCATAAACACAGAGCCCTAGTTCCATTCAAAGTGCTAAGGCATTGGGATGCCACTGGCCATCGCAGAATTGCTTTAGCCTTTAACGAAAAGGTAACATCAGTTCTCAGGCACCATGGGTGATTTCAGGCAGTTTTACATCAGTTAAAAATACACATTTCCTTGTGCACAACTCTTTTTGTGAAAAATCTTGTCTTGCATTATGCCCTGTTACATCTAGGATAGATAATCTCTGAAACTTTGCTTATTTTAGGCCATTTATGTTCAGAGTACTGTCAATAATTAACAATCATACAATTAGTGAGTCTACATGCCTGGTGGTCTGCCCCCATCTACTGCCTCTGACAGCCTTCATCATATGCCTTTCGGTTTTAGTTATTCTGTCCTGTGTTTATTCACTCCCACAATGTCTCTAATATATGCGCATAGAATTGTGTTATAGTGATTTTCTAGTTTATGAGCATTTGTCTCTGTTATTGTGAAATTATATTTCCTACTCCGTGTTATCATTCCTGACTTTCTCTTGACATGATGGGGATGCACTTTATGAGGCTGTGATCAGATGCGACGCAGTTTTGAGCGCTCCAGTGACTCTAATTGAGTAACTTTCAATGGTTTGGATGCGCCTCCCACGCTCGGACGCGCTCTTCACGCCATAGCGCAAGAGGGCACTTCAAGTTGAAAATGTGTCTAATTTTGGCGCAGAGCATCGCATGTCAACCGTCACGCTGTAGTCAACAACAGAACTAAATTCCAAAATTCAAAATGTTGGTCGTAAACAGCCGTTAACATTGTTCAGAATGTTTGGAAAGTGAGATACGGGAGCGTTACTTAGCAACCGCAGAAAAGACGCAACCATTGTTTTTTACAATGTAGATTTCAATAAATCAGGACAGACTTGCCTTGCGTTTCCAAGTGGATGAAACGCGTTTAGTGTGAATGCCCCCTAATACAGTTCAAAATTTAGACGCCAATAAACAACTCAGTACACATTTCTAATGGACAGAGTAAATCAATCAGAAATGCTACCAATACAGCAAAAAAAAAGGAAAAAATACAAAGCAGGCTGATTTACCATTTTCGAGAGGTTGTGTCATGTTCATTGTTGAACTAAGGTAAGTGAAGATGTTTTTCGAACACATCCCAGGATTACACTTAATAAGATTTTGGTTGAGCTAAAAATATTTTATCAACAAGACTGAGTAGTAAGGAATGACAGGGTCTGATAAAAATCTCATGGTACTGATCAGAGCGTGCCCAGGACAACTGGATAAAGACCTAACCCTTTGTTTGCACCATTTTGTTATCACGAGATTAAACACATAATGCTCTTCTTTGGCTTTATTATAGAGGAAAGTGAAGATCACAGTTTGCGGTTAAAATTATTCTGAACTTCAATAATTTTGGCTCAGTCGCAAGCCAAGCAGTTTGTTTTTTGAAATTACAGGGCCCCCATCCACATTGATGTAACCTTTTCACTCTAATTGCAGTGACCCAACCCTTTCAAAACGAAAGAGAATAAAGTGGGACAAGAATAATCCACAGGATATGCTGGTTAGATCTGAAACTCAAGAATATGTCACTTTCCAAAACCAGAAAATGACACAGAATGTGAATGCATGATCCCTTCTCTGGATAAATAAGATCAGTATGAACATTTTTTTAAACCATTTTGGTCTTAAATTACTATAATAATTACAGTGATCAAGCTACAGAGAGGCCTGAACCACTAAACAGGCACAGTCAAGAATCGAGCCTGTCCTCACAGGGAAAAAAAAAGACCGAATAGTTTGAAAATGCAAAAGGCAAGAAACAACTTACAAGAACGTTTAGAGTATGCGATGTCTTTAAATAGCAAGAAAATTGCAGTGTTGGTGATCGGGGAGGATGGCTGGGCGAAAAAAATTGCAGACTTTCTTGCAGGAGAGCAGGGTTTGATTCTTGCTTCTGCGAGTATAATTTTTGGAATTGTGAGACACAACTGCTTCTTAAAAGCCACTGCTGCCTTCTAATTCTTGTTTCTGCTGGTTTAATATTTAGAGCTGTGAGCCATGACTGGTTTCAAAAGCAGCGAGGTTTGGGCTTCTTGCCCTGGGCCTGGTGTCGAGCAGGGGGGGCTGCCGCGTAAAAATCGTAAATTGCTCTGGTTTTTTCATGGCTGCTTTTCTTGTTGTTGCTGTTATTGCCTCTGTTGTTGTATTTTTTCCCTCAGGCACATGCTTATTATATGGACATTTTCAAAATGTTACTTACTTTGTTCATCTATTATTGTTAATTATTAAAATTATTGGCTCTCAAAATCAAGAATCTTGCTCGTTTGGTGCTCAGTGAGCTGGCACCAGTGGCAGACAAAATTGCCCTGAAAATCTCTTTCAAACACTGCAATCATCCTGAAACTGTCACAAGTTTTGGCCACATTTTGAGTCCCCACCTACTGCCCCATTTCTCCCTACATTGCAATAAAAAGAATTACTTCTGAGACAGAAGCGCAGAAATCACAATTTATAAACCCAAGAAGCTCCAGCCAGCAGTCCCACAAGAAACCATAGAGAAAAACTAACTATAAAACTAATTAACTCCCTACATAAATAAATAAATAATAGGCATCTTCCAATAGGGGCTCAGTTGGGCTTAGTTGTGGCAAACTACCTACAACGATATAGCAAATAAATGCAAACTTGATATATAATAAACCTACAGACGAGTGACTTGACTTTATATCATCCCAGTGCTATATGTATGTTATTCTCTAACAATAAAACAAAGCTTAGTCCGGAATCCATTCTTCACAAACTTGCTTTTCAAGATACCATGCTGGAATGAGTGACCCAGGTACCCTACTGCATAATAAACAGGAAATCCCAGATACCAAATCAACAAATGACAGCAGTAGTGAGCTAAATAGACTTAAGCATTTACTCTGACTGATAGAAAATGGAGGAAAAAAACCCTCTTGTTCACGTTACTCTTTAGTTATTACAACCTGGCCAAATTAACAACGCGCTCGTCATGACCACATCAGCAAGGGATCAATCTCTTTTCTATGTTCCCTACAAGCCCATGTGGTATTATCTGATGATAAATTAAGAAATGCCTGGGTGGCTGAGCTTGGGACTGCAATCACAGACGATATATGGGAGGCAGCTCTTACCAAGATACACAATAGTTCTATAAATGCAAGACATCAACTTATACAATTCAAGATTGTACACAGACTTCACTACACAAAATATAGGCTCCATGTTATTCATCCTAACATCTCCCCCCTCTGTTACAAGTGTAAACAGGATATAGGTATGCTTACTCATCAAATACGGTCATGTCCCAAGCTCCATTCCTTTTGGTCTCTAATATTTGATTATATATCGAAAGCTTACAGTAAAACAGTAACACCAGACCCCTTTCTTGTCATATTTGGACTATCTGTTAACTCAGCCATGGACAGCCACATTGTTCGGGCCATGTCTCTCTGTACTTTATCGGGGAAACACCTTATTTTGCAACATTGGAAGTCTGAAACTAGCCCTACCTTTCATCAGTGGTTGAGGGAACTTGGTAATGTGATTCATATGGAGGGCCTTCAATATAAACTTGCCAATTGAGAAAATGTCTTTTTGAAGATTTAAACAATATCATTGATATAGACAGTAAAAAGCACGGGACCCAAGACAGAGCCTTGTGAAACACCTCCATTAATTAACAAAAAATCTCATTTTGTATGACCAATCTTAACACAAGGAGCTCTAAATTCATTGACCAGGAGCATGCGTGGCGAATGGTGGGAGCGCCGCGCCAACGGGGTGTATCCAGGTGTATTTTGAAATTTCATGCCCGGCGCAGCCTAGCGCAAGTACTCCTCTGTCCCACCTCTGTCCCTGCTGACGGCACAAGAGGCTGAGAGGGAGGAGAGAAGGGGTGAGTGGGTTTAACACAGCCAAGTCAAATCTTCACCAATCATATGAGCTCCTCTCCTGACCATTAAAATGTTGGAATAAAGAAGCCTCTGTCCAGTATCTGCATTATGCGTTACTGTTGCATTTTACTTTGCAGCTTCAGGCTTGTTTTCTGCACCGCTTACGTCTATATTAAGCATTTTGAATATGATTTGGCTGGCTAGCTACAGCACTCGCAAATTATTACCATTAGTGAACTTGAATGGAATTTCAAAACAAAACTATGTCAGATCATTCAAACTTATGAAGTTGGAATGAAATATGACGGTTGCTCATTTATTTCTTCTGCCTGCATCATTGGGAAGAGAAACGATGGATAGTGTGTTCCTATTATTACACCCTGTTGCTGCTTAAAATTTTGGGATTAACATGCATGGACAGCAATGCAAGATACGTCACACATTTATTTTCAATATGTGATCTTAACTCAGTAGAGACCATAGTAATCAGGCTGTACAGGGTGTGCAGAATTATTAGGCAAGTTGTATTTTTGAGGATTACTTTTATTATTGAACAACAACTATGTTCTCATTGAACACAAAAGACTCATAAATATCAAAGCTGAATATTTTTGGAAGTTGGAGTGGGGCTTTTTTATTTTTAGTATCTTAGAAGGATATCTGTGTGTGCAGGTGACTATTACTGTGCAAAATTATTCAGCAACTTAACAAAAAACAAATATATACCCATTTCACTTATTTATTTTCACCAGGGAAACCAATATAACAACTCAAAATTTACAAATATACATTTCTGGCATTCAAAAACAAAACAAAAACAAATCAGTGACCAATATAACCACCTTTATTTGCAAGGACACTCAAAAGCCTAACATCCATAGATTCTGTCAGTGTCTTGATCTGTTCACGATCAACACCGCGTGCAGCAGCAACCACAGCCTCCCAGACACTATTTAGAGAGGTGTACTGTTTTCCCTCCCTGTAGATCTCACATTTGATGAGGGACCACAGGTTCTCTATGGGGTTAAGATCAGGTGAACAAGGAGTCAATGTCATTATTTTTTCTTCTTGTAGACCTTTTCTGGCCAGCCACGCAGTGGTGTACTTGGATGCGTGTGATGGAGCATTGTCCTGCATGAAAATCATGTTTTTCTTGAATGATGCTGACTTCTTCCTGTACCACTGCTTGAAGAAGGTGTCTTCCAGAAACTGGCAGTAGGACTGGGAGTTGAGCTTGACTCCATCCTCAACCCGAAAAGGTCCACTAAGCTCATCTTTGATGATACCAGCTCATACCAGTACCCCACCTCCACCTTGCTGGCGTCTGAGCCGGATTGGAGATCTCTGCCCTTTACTGATCCAGCCATGGGCCCATAAAAACTCACTCTCATTTCATCAGTCCATAAAACCTTAGAAAAATCAGTCTTATGATATTTCTTGGCTCAGTCTTGCCGTTTTATTTTGTGTGTCTTGTTCAGTGATGGTCGTTTTTCAGCCTTCCTTACCTTGGCCATGTCCCTGAGTATTGCACACCTTGTGCTTCTTGGCACTTCAGTGATGTTGCAGCTCTGAAATATGGCCAAACTGGTGGCAAATGGCATCTTGGCAGCTTCACGCTTGATTTTCCTCAGTTCATGGGCAGTTATTTTTTTTATTTATTTATTTATTTATTTTTAATTTGGCATCTCCAATCCCACCCGAATCTGGAATGCCCAATTAGTGAACTATGTACAAAGCTTGCTCGTATGCGACCCCTTGCTGCCAACTCAGGATAGTGAAGACAGCTCACGGCTCTCCTCCGAAGCACGTGTCCGTCAGCCACTGATTCTTATACACTCATTGGTCAAATCCGCGTAAGTTCCGAACGAGGGCGGAGGATACCTGGACGTGAACAAACCCAGAGTCTTCCTGACGAGCGCCCGTCTGGCCAACAGGAGGCGCTGGAGCAACGAACAAAGCTGATATTCTTAACCCAAATCCGGCAGTCCCTTCCCAATTTGAAACCCTGTAGCGCGATCGCCAATTGTGCGCTACTCTGAAAAAGCTGCCGACCCCTGCCGGTGGGTACGCCGGGGCTCGAACCCGCGACGTGATAGACACCTCTGCACTGCAGCGCAGTGCCTTAACCGAGTGAGCTATCCGGCAGCATGGGCAGTTATTTTGCGCCTTGTTCTTTCAACATGCTTCTTGCGACCCTGTTGACTATTTTGAATGAAACGCTTGATTGTTCGATGATCACGCCTCAAAAGCTTGGCAATTTTAAGAGTGCTGCATCCCTCTGCAAGACATCTCACTATTTTTGACTTTTCAGAGTCCGTCAAATCTCTCTTCTGACCCATTTTGCCAAGGTAATGGAAGTTGCCTAATAATTATGCACACCTGATATCGGGTGTTGATGTCATTAGACCACACCCCTTCTCATTACAGAGATGCACATCACCTGATATGCTTAATTGGTAGTAGGCTTTCAAGCCTGTACCGCTTGGAGTAGGACAACATGCATAAAAAGGATGATGTGGTCAAAATACTCATTTGCCTAATAATTCTGCACACCCTGTATTCCTTTCCCCCAGCGAAAACGATAAAACCTAAGAGGCAAAAATATATTAAACCACTAGCACACTGGACGCGAAATGAATTTTCGCACGACAGATTACATTCAAAGTCAATGCAAAGACTCAAATGTCTTTGCATTGACTTTGAATGTAATTAGTCGTGCAAAAAATTTGTTTCGCATGAGGTGTGAAAGCAGCTGAAGGACACATACCCACATAGCCTGCGCACGCACTCACGTGCCCACATGCACAGACATCTCTCTCTCTCCCTGCTGATACGGCACATGCAGTTCGGCCTCTCTCTGTCTCAAGTCCTGTAATGTCTCCTGCGTGAGGTCAAAGTGACATCCATGGCGTACAGCTATGTTGTGTAGCACGCAACATGCCACAGAGAATGCACTGACACTCTGAGGGCTGTCAGGTTGAGTTTTCATTACACGTGCTAACCGCCTTTGATCTGACATCAGGACAATCGATATAGATACTATAATTTATGTGCTGATTAGGATAGTTGCATAGTGGTTGCTGTAATTATTTATTGCATTGAAATGTGCCTGACATTCTGGAAACCTGCCTGTGAGGTTTCGGTGACGTATGCACCCTGTGCGCCGGTCAGCCAAATCACCACTGCACAGAAAGTAAACCAGGTTGGAGCTGATGAGCTCTCTGCGCACTTTCGGCGGAGCCTTTTGCCACGAAATTGTCACTTCGTCATGATGAATATGTGACACCTCCCTCTGCTACACCGCCACACCCATCTCGGCGCATGCCCGTCTACCAAATTGCCGGGTGGCTTTGCACAGTGTTGCACCGCAAGAAATTACCACTGCGCAGGCTGCACTGGACGAAATTACCACTGCGTGGGCTCGCCACGCTGCGCCACCCTGCGCTACACCAAGAAATTAGAGCCCATTAACGTCAGTCAAGTAATTAATTATGAAACCAGGCACAAGCATTTTCATCCAACCCAATAGCAGCTAATTTTCTTTAAAGCAAGGGGTGATCGAGCTGCCGGATAGCTCACTCGGATACCTCATGATACCTCTTATCTCATACTGATATTATGTCATTTGTCACCAATGTGATGGCTGGAATTGTACTTTGATTGGCACTGAAACCAGACTGATATGGACTTAAATAAAACTTAAATAAGCTCTTCAGGCCATGAATACTAACAGTCAAAACTGCAGCACATTTCTCCAGTATTTACCCTAGTTGACCACCGTAGTGAGGTCAACTTCTGTAAAAATGAACAACTAAGCTATGAAATTTACAACTATAGCTAAGTGGCTATATTGGACATATAGGCTAAAAACATGTTGAAAAGACGTTTTTTGAGTCATGTTTGAATGTCGGGTCTTACAGACACTTGGATTATGCCACACGAGCAGTATTGTGGCATTTTCTGTTTTTTAAATGTTGATTTTTACGTTGCAAAGAGTGGTCACTAATGACTTCAGTTGATTTGGATTTGTCTTGGATGCTGTTTTTCTTTGAAACTTCAAAAATGTTTTGAGGACAAACAAAATTCACGGACCCTTCGATTAGCCTTGGGGTGAGTAGATGAGTGAATTTTCATTTTTGATTTGACTATCCCCTTAAGTCATCCCCAGCAGCACTTTGTGTTAGGGGACATCATTAGCAGATTTCTACAGTATAGGAAATTTTCCAGTTAAAATGGACAGATTAAAAATGTTGGTAAGTCTCTGTGTAATAATTCAGGCTGCAAGCTTTAAGAAGAAAGAATCCAAATGGAAAGAGGGGAAAAAAATAGTGCTGTCGGGTGTCTGACCTAATTTTCAAGCAGGTCCACTTTACAGAAAACTTGCAAAAACTATAGGCATAACATCTGTTCTCCATACAAGGCTGGATTATTGACCGAGCCAGTGGGGCCAGTGCCCCGGGGCCTTGGACTCCCAAGGGGCCTCTGAGCCTCAGGCCATGCATGACGTGAGGCCGAAGACTTCTGTTGGGAGTTGAATGCCGTAGTCCAGAGTACATCAACTGACATATGACTACTTGTAGCATGAGCAAAGCACTTGGGGCCCCAATCCACAGTCGTGACAATGTGGTGCTTACAATGTGAGGCCCCCTGGACATCTGGTGCTTAGAACTTGAGGGCCCCACAATGCCTGGGCTAATTTTTTTTATGTCTCGGTCCAGCCCTCACTATAAGAAAGTATGTTTGTATGTTAGAGGGTAGGGTGGGCCACCGATGGCCATGGTGGGCCTTCAATAGACGTGCCCCCAGGCCTCACAGGAGCTTGATCAGGCCCTGGCACCATGTAGATAATTCTTTAACTTAACCTTGGAGTTGTAGTTAACATTGTCTTTCCCATTAAATGATCTCCAAACTGCTTGTTTTTTATTGCACAGTATTGCTGTTCCTCATTGTAATGAGCAGCGCAGCTGTTTCATGTGGTAATTGAGGAAATGCGGAAATGATCCAATGGATGGTGTCAGGAATGAGTATGAGTTTAATTAAATAGTAGGGAAGAATTGACAAATATGGTCATGTTGTTGTGAGAATATGTTGCTAGAATCTTATTCATCAGGCTACAATATTTTATTTAGCACTTTTTACTGTATGGCCAACGCCTGCCAAAATGGCTGCAAACCACAAAGAGCAGCCATTTTAACTACATTTCCCAGAATTCCAAAAGCATTATCTCTAATGCAACAAAGCCTAATGACGTCAAGCCCCCAATAAGACCTCAAGTGACCCATTATTCTCTCTCTCTCTGGACTTTACTATGGCGTACCTAACAGAGATCAAAGGCGCACATCCATCTGACTGAAAAGTTTCGTAGGAACAGAGCAAAGAAAAAAGTTTTTCGGACCTCTCCAGTTGGCCACGGTAGAGTAAGATTATGCCCCTTAATAAGTACTGTGGCTACCCTGCCAATGAGCCTCGCTCTTTGGCGATGTGGTCAGTGCGTTTGACTCTTACCTGGGAGTCTGGGGCTCAATTCCCCGCCCGGGCCCTCCTTTGGCCTGCCACATTAAGAAATTCATGAACAGATGAGAAACAAAGGCAATGACATCTATCCATCTGGATAGGGTTACAAAGCCATTTCTCCAACTTTGGGACTCCAGTTAACCGTGGTGAGAGCCACTATCCACAAATGGAGTAACCTTTGAACAGTGGTGAACCTTCCCAGGAGTGGCAGCCCTACCAAAATTACTCCAAGAAGGCATCGACAATTCATCCAGGAGGGCACAAAAGAACCCAGAACAACATCTAAAAGCTGCTGGCCTCAATTAAAGTCAGTGTTCATGATTCAACAATTAGAAAGAGAGTGGGCAAAAATGGCATCCATGGGAAAGTTCCAAAGTGAAAACCACTGCTGACCAAAGAGAACGCAAAGGCTCGTCTCACATTTGCCAGAACGCACCTTGATGATCCCAAGACTTTTGGGAAAATATTCTGTGGAATGACGAAACAAAAGTTTAACTTTAGGGAAAGTGCGCATCCTGTTACATCTACCGTAAAACTAACACAGCATTTCATAAGAAGAACATCATACTAAAAGTCAAACATGTTGGTGGTAATGTGATGGTTTGGGACTGCTTTGCTGCTTCAGGACAACTTGATGTAATTGATGGAACTATGAATTCTGCTCTCTACCAGAAAATTCTGAAGGAGAATGTCCGACCATCAATTTGTGACCTCAAGCTCAAGCGCACATGGGTTATGCAGCCGGACAATGATCCGAAACATACAAGCAAGTCCACCTCTGAATGGCTTAAAAAAAACAAAATGAAGATATTGGCGTGGCCTAGACTTAAATTCGCTTGAGATGCAGTGGCATAACCTTTGACAGGCTTTATATGCTCAAAAACCCTTCAATGTGGCCAAATTAAAAGAATTCTGCAAGGAAGAGTGGAGTAAAATTCTTCCACAGCGATGTAAAAGACTTATTGCCAGTTATCGCGAATGCTTGATTGCAGTTGTTGTCGCCGAGGGTGGCAAAACCAGTTATTAGGATTTAGGGGGCAATTAGTATTTCACATAGGGCCAAGTAGTTTTGGATAGGTTTTTACCTTTATAAATGAAATCATCATTTAAAAACTGTGCTTTGTATTTACTCGGGTTGTCTTTGTCTTCTATAAAAATTTGTTTGATGATCTGAATCATTTAAGTGTGACAAATAGGCAAAAAAATAAGAAATCAGGAGGGGGGAAAATACTTTTTCATAGCACTGTACATCCTTCATCTGTCTTTGAATTAATACAATTTCTTGTTAATTAATCAAGCAAAGAAGACACCATTGCTCTGTGCTTGCACGGGGCTGTTTGTCAGTTGGCTTGTAATTAGCAGATAAAATAATCTTTGAGTGAATCCATACACTGGACTTAGGTCAGGACCCATGTCTAATTCCTGCAGTACTTCTAAGGGCCTTTGAACAGAGCTGCTAACACACAGGTGGTCGGTCAAACCAGAATTAAGTTTCCTATAACTAATTTTGTTGTAGATTGAGCAGCAGAGAGAGATAAAGATGGACAAAGTGGGTTCTGGAGCCAAATAATCAAATCATTTTTGTAGTTCTATTTATTAACAGGCTCTGGCTGTTGTCATCTCCCATAGCAAATCTCATTAAAGGGACAATGTGTAACATTTACATTTTTTTATTTGCCAAAATCTAAGTCTGCATTCATATATATGTGTCATCATTGGTGTATTATAACCTAATAATCAGATATATTCTCGTAAACAAAGAATTTTATATACTCAGCAACAAAAGTTTCTGTGACACCATTTATGTGTATGTTATAAATGACACGCAAAGATCTCAATGCAATCAATATGTTTATTTAACAGGAGAAACACTGACTTTTCAGTGCCAACGTCACTCAAAACGAAAAATGTCATTTTCATGCGTCATGAAGCACTTGTCTGACGTCTAACCAATTGTGACCTTCACACTTCAATACCGGGTGTGACTTCCTCGTGCCATGATGCAAGCAACGCATCTCCGGCGCATGGACCTAATCAGATGTGCCAGAAATTTCTGTGGGATGTCATTCCAAATCTGACGTAGACGTTGTCGCAATTCCTGGAGTGTAGCTGGCGGGTTATCCAACCGCCGCAAACGTCGATCCATCTCGTCCCAAAGATGCTCGATTGGGGACATGTCTGGGGATCTGGCTGGCCATGGCAGGACATTGACATGTTGTTGCATCAGATACTGCTGTACAATCCTTGCAACGTGTGGTCTGGCGTTATCATGTTGCAGCGTTATTCCGGGACCATGTTGCATCAAAAACGGTACCACCAATGGCCGTAGCACTTCATCGCGATATCTTTGACCTGTCAGATTTCCATCAATAACAAGCAAATCTGTTCTGTTTCTAGCCGTGATCCCTCCCCAAATCATGACACTACCACCTCCAAAACGATCAAATTCCTGAACACAGTTGTTGGCATAACGTTCTCCACGTCGACGGTATACACGTAAACGACCATCACATCGGTTAAGCATGAATCTTGATTCATCAGTGAAGAGTACAAGATCCCACTGACGTTGGATCCACCGTCGATGTTGTTGTGCCCACTGTAGACGCAGTCGTCGGTGTTGTACTGTGAGTATTGGACGTCTTGCTGGCCGACGTGGGACAATGCCAAAATGACGGAGACGGCGACGGATTGTCTGTGCAGACAGTCGCCTCAAACCAGGTATCGTTCTTGCAGTTATGGTTGCAGGTTGGAATCGATTTCGGAGATGGGTTGTTCGAATCCAGTTGTCCTGTCTGGGAGTGGTTACTCGTGGACGGCCGCTGCGAGGACGGTCTCTGACATGTCTTGTCTGCTGATGACGCTGCCATAAGTTCTAAATGGTGTTTCGGTGGACATTCAGGCGATGAGCAACTTCCCTCTGCGAGGTTCCCGATTCAATCATCCCAATGGCCCTCCACCGATCATTTTCAGACAGTCTTGGCATTTAGAGGGTAGAGTTCCTGATCCGAAATGGCTGTGTTTTCGATAAGTGATGCTTCCGTCGTTCATCAGGCACAATGTGAACATTCCAAAAATTCTCCTCTTTTATTGCCATCCACAAGCATGATTTACGCACATTTTCACGTGCAAAGTCATTTTCTCGCATTTTCATGATTTCCATTTCAATGTTGTGTTTACGTGTACTGTTTCAGTCTGATATCACCATGTATGACAATTTCATAATTGCGTTATGAAAAATAATTAACAATATTGGTGTCACAGAAACTTCTGTTGCTGAGTATACTTTTTTCTACATTGGACGGGTAAGCTGGTAGGGGAGCACCATGACAGTCATCTATCTTGAAACTGTTGCCGCCGGCAAGGGACAAGTAGCACCAAACGCGGAATAAATCCGCATTTGCCCTGCCAGCCAGTGCAGAGTGATTAAGACACCAGAGGAAATCAGGAAGAGAGGCTATCGCGGCGAAAATCAGTACTACTGCACCGTACATATGCAGCAGCAGCACAAGAGACGGAATCCTCATCCGCAAAAAAAACGATAAAGAGACTTGAAAAGGCAGCACAACCGGCACGCTCAAAAAACAAGGGTGGACATTGGGCTAGCCTTCCGCAGGTGGCAGGAGGTAATGAAGGAGAAAGATTTTCTAAGGGACCCTGAAGTTGTCAGCTTTCTCCTCGACAAGTAAGTCAACTGTACTGCCTAAATTAGCCTAAACGCAACTTTTCATTCAGCTTCGTTCAGTGTTGCTTGTTACCATAAGCAGCATAATAGTAGATCTTGTTAAAATACTGCATCCTCCTTGTGACAGGTGAAACTGTTTGTTTACATGGTTTCAGTAGCTTTCATCATTGCAGTAAACGCTGGCTTTCGAAGCCTACCTACCGGCTTTTAGTGGCGGTGAAGCTGGTGGGTAGACTTTGGAAGCTGGCATTTACTGTGACTAAAAGCCGGCGTTTATCGTGACTCAAGCGACTGAAACGACGTAAACATACAGGCTTAAAACTATGAAAGGTGCTTATCTCCGATACGTGAATGAAACAGCTAAACAGTTCCTAAAAAGTGTTTAATTTTGTCATTTAGGACTAAAGAATAAGCTTCGTTTATGGTCTTGTTTTAATTATGGGAAGGTGCCACCACCTGTTTTCAGTGCATCAGTTTTCCTGGCTTGATCGGCAGACTTATTTTTCACTCATTCATTTAATTATTTTTCAAGAGTTCTTTGTGCTCTTTTACTTTTTTTTCTTGTGTGGTCCGGAAAGAATGCTGTTATTGCACTTTGTTGATGTTGGCAGTGGCGTAAATCGAATAGGGAATTTGGGGGCGGGTAGTTAGTTAGCTAGTTCTCAATCTTTTTACTCTCCTTGATGCGTTTTTCAATTATCATAATTGGCAACTGAAGACACTGTTTCTCTCCGTATATGATCTAACAGCGATGAAATCATGGGATAAATTCAGTATACAGAGGCGTAGCCAGAACTGAGAATTGGCTTGCACAAAACATCCGTTTTAAACAATTATTAGTCCTGGCCTGTTCTCGGTCATTTTCATAATTAACAAAAGGTTCACTCCGAGAGCACTCCGCGCTTAATCGGAGAGAACAACCAGCACCTGTTAAGTAAGACAAAAATCATTCATCTGGATGCGTGTATGCTGCATTTAAATCGACGTTGTTAAAAATTGTATACCTGTCAACTGTCACGCAAGTAGCTTAAGCCACGCGCTTTTAATAACCTATTTAACACATTAATAATAACCTATGTGTTATTATTTAACGCATTTTTTTTATCAACCCATGTAATACAGAGTGAAAGGCGATATTTCATTACAATGAGGACCAGTTCAATCGAGGCAAAGCATTAGCCTTATAATAAGTACATTATTTCTCAGTACTGATTTAAGCCTGTGATTGCATCGCTGTTAGATCGCAAATGGAGATAAACCGTGTCTTCAGTTCCCAATGAAGATAATTGGTAAACGCCTCAATGAAGGAAAATGATCGAGACCTAGCCAGGACTAATTGTTGTCATAAAGGACATGTCTGTGTCCCTTCCAATTCCCAGTTTGATTTGCGCTTCTGGATGCTGATCCATGCAGCAGACTTCTTTTTGTTAGACTTCGCATCAGCCTTCCTGTCACAAATGACACCTGTCCGTGCTTTGACAGTCTCTATGAGGGCCCGCCTCATCCGACATTAAATTTTCACGACGGTGTCTTTTGTCCGTAATTTTGCATCTACAAGTGGTCGAGACACACTGCTAAATGTACATCTACTTCACCTAATTAGTTCCCCCAGGAATCCGCGATTCCGCGATCGCGGAATTTACCGCAGATTTCAAAGCCCTCCGCGGAAATCAAAGCAGTCCGCGGAATATAGGGCGAGGTGCAGAATTTTATATTTTACATGTATTTTTCATCCCGGCCGTTAGATTTTGCGGTCAGATAAACGGGATCTAAGACTCACAGCTGGTGCTGCCGGTTACGGAAACTAGATTTTTTTCTGCTGTATGCAGCATAAACTATATAAAAAGATGGACGCAGCACCCTGATTTGAAAAAAGAAGCCCATGTGGAAGTACCGTAGAATGGCATTCTATTTAATGGCCAGCAGATGGCGACGTCAGTGGTTGCAGAAAGAAGTTCAATGCAATAGAAGTCTATGAGAAAATGATCCTACTTTCCGACCTTATTTTTAATTTAAATAATGATTTTTTTCACATCATTTTATGTTAGCTATAGCAAGTTTCAGGTCTCCTTCGATATATCATGACATTCATTTTCGTGAATTATGGTCCCATATAAACTAGAATAAAGTATAAAGCCAGAATATGCTTCTGGGGCGTCACTATCCTCTGGTCCTCGTCCGATACGGTCAGATCCAGAGCCACGTTCCTCCCCGGATCTTCGATTAACTTCTTCATCTTCGAACCAGTGGGTGACATCACGGTAGCTTCATCCATCTTTTTATACAGTCTATGGTATGCAGTTACGTTTACAATATCCTGAGGATACAGTGAATACTTTACACTTTGTTTACATCTTTACTTTGATCTTTGGCACTTGTTCAGTTACTAAGCCTTGTTCACCCATAGTTTGGTGAAATGTTTTGCACTTTATAAGTTATAGGCTACAAATAAATCTGCTCAAGAGGGACAAAAAGAATATTGATGCTGCTTATTTTATAACCACAATGTTTCGCCGTGTTTTGTTGGAAAGAGAATTGTTCATAGGAGAATTTTTGCTTCATTATTACTTAAATTTGCTTTATAACTGGTCATTTTAGGTTTTTTATTAATGCCCGCAGAAAATCAACTGTCAAGCCGCGGAATCAACAATTGCTTTCCGCAGAATCAGGAACGTTCTCCGCGGAATCAACACTTTCTATCCGCAGATTCCTGGGGGGACTACCTAATGCATTATGCAAGTAACAGGTCGAACAATAAAACGTGGTAAACTCCGTTTGACCGCTTGATTACATGAGTACAGCTAAACATCTGCTTACCTAGGGTGAGTGTAGTAAAATATTAGAAGTTTTTTGTAATGAGTGCCTATAACTCTAGTTTAGCAATGCACGAACAAATGTGTTTTAACTTAGTTCTAGCTCTATACGTGCAGAGATAAGCGCATGTTAGTCACCTTTCGTAGTTATGGGCTAC
The DNA here is from genome assembly GCA_029721435.1 of Gymnothorax reevesii. Taxonomy (NCBI): domain Eukaryota; kingdom Metazoa; phylum Chordata; class Actinopteri; order Anguilliformes; family Muraenidae; genus Gymnothorax; species Gymnothorax reevesii. The sequence continues at coordinate 68,359,030 of CM056579.1, forward strand.
CGGAGGAGTATAGCCGTATTTCACTGGGTAGTGTCTGTTTCTGTATTGTTATCACCCACTGCGCGATTAGCGCGAAGCGGGGGATATAGCATTGGGCTCCGTCCATACGGACACATAAAATTGAGGCGGCGGGGGATATTGCCATGTTAGTGGCAAACACTTGTTATATGTGTACTTATTGTTAGAGTCAGCAACGGCGGAGTGACAGTGCATGTGAGCGTACATGTGATCGCAAGTGACTTAATACCACGGGGGACAAAAGAAAATTATTCCATAAGGAACAATCGAAAAAGACACTCTAATAGATCCGTGAATTTATTTTTTGACTACCGCAAATGATCAATATATAATCTGTTGATTTTTCTCTTATAAATTGTCGGTGCCTTTTTCCATGGCAGAGACAATTTTTTAAATATTAATTCAGGCTACACGAACACCAAGGGGACCTTGTTCTCGTAAGCTGCACTGCTGCGGTTCTCTGCATGTAGCACTGGTCAGGAGATTCCGTGCTATCGGCTTATGTCATTTCCAAGTCGGTAAAGTGAGCAGGTGTAATGACGTCAGTGTTTTCAGTTATAGTATTTGATGAATGGCTTTGTTATATAGCGGCTCAACTGCTTCAACTGTCTTTTATGTAACGTTACAGAATAAACAGTGAGGTAGCAAAGGCTGTTGTTGGTTAACTAGTTGTTGTTTGGATGACGGGTATGTATTCGATAACTATTGAAGGTGACATCCCCAGAGTGAAACCTGAGACGCGTCTGCCAACTGATAAAGAATCGGCGGGGAAATTCCACAATCTGAGGTAGTACATGGACCGTGTTCGAAACCGCGCACTAACGTACTACTCGCACTGCTCGCACTACCGATGACGTCAGATTAAGGGGACATGGTGTTTTTATTCGTGGGGAGTGATTTTGTGACCGCGAAAAGATTCCGGATGTATGCTAGATCGGGAAAATATTTTGTGGGTGCATCGCAAGCTCACTATTCAATTACCTATGCTCGAAACCTCGTAAATTAACACTGCCAATTACGTCAGAGTTAGGGGGTAGGGTGTTCACTGATGCGTGGGGAGTGAGTTTCTGTCCGGAAGAAGCTCCCGGATGTATACTGGATCGTGCAGATATTTTGTGGGTGCATCGCATGCACACTATTCATACACAAATTGCCCAAGATGCAACGCGACGTAAACTGCCAGGAAAAAACTCGCTGAGAAATAATAAGAAGCCACTTTAACTGCAAAACATTGGAACCTGTGGGAGACGACACGGCACCAGCCAGGAGCGGCGTCAATACAAATGTGAGTAAAATTTTTAATTTGTAATTCGGGTTATATATGGTAAAATGTTATTCAGCTGAAGGTGTATTGAATGAATATATTTCAGAGTTGCAAAGAACGTTTCCGTTCGGTTATTTACTGTCAGCATGTTGGATCTAACTACGCACATCTTGCTCGTTTGTCCGTTTCTTATAGGGGCAGATGAAGATACAGGGCGCCTCATCTCGTGGAGAGCCTGCAATGAGGCGCTCTTCCCAGTGGGGCTCAATGCGGCGGTCAGAGGATTTCAGTATGTAAATAATATTATCGGTGTATTGTAACGTTAGGAAATGCTTGTATTCAGTTAGGTCGATGTCACCGATGTTATGTTTCTGTAGAATGTTCATAAAGAAGCATGGCCAGGAGGGCAAGGTGGAGCCACGGTGGATAAAACAGAAATGGGAGAACCTCAAACAGAAATATAAAGTAAGTTGAAAAATCATATGCACTGCAGTCAACACAAATGAAACAAGATGATGATGGGGATCGTGAGCTTAATCAAAATGTTCACAAAATATGCTTTTCGTATAATTCTGTTCTGAATTGGTAAAAAGTTAATAAAGTTGAGGGAAAAAGGCAGCATTGTTGATTTTCAAGTGACCATGAAAATGTAAGCGACAAGTGATATCAGAGTTGTGACCAGCTGGTTTATTGCATGGTGTATTTTCATATACTTTTACATTACTCTGGTCTGATTTTGCTTAACAGCCTAGCACAAGAGAAAAAACTGTCAAGTACCATGGAATACGCACACAAATTGCATTGCCTGAGAGAACCTAAATAATAATGGAAGGTGTTGCGTCTGTTTTTTCCTCTGCAGAAATGTATTAAATATTGCAAGGGAACATGAAAAAGTTAAATATCAACCTGTCGACTAACTTGACTATAAACCCCTCTTTTTCAGGTGGCAACGATCATACATGAATTTAGCTGTCATTTTCCAGCACCATGTTTGAAGGAGAGACCTTTGACTTCTACACTTAGCCATAGGTCTTCCAGCAATGTTTCTGTACTCATGAATTATCCGCTAAGCAGGTGATTGGTCCACATAGTTTTAACAGAGCCCTGTTAGCCAGCGCGTTTCCAGGTAGATCAAGACAGGACTTCATGGTTATTGTATCAGTCCAGGTGGTTAAAGCACCCACTAAACCCACCCACTTCTCCCTGCCTGGCAGTCCTATACTTTACCTGTTTCCAGCTCTTATGACTCGGACGAGGGGTTGGATTTTTAAGAGGCAATAATTAAAGAACTATAAGACAACTATGTACGCCAGGGGTGAATCACTCTTAATATTTTAGATAAATCAGGAACTAAGAACTCCCTGGGCAGAGTAACACAAACCAAAAAAAAAAAAAAACTAACAAAAATCATGTTCTTGCAGCACTGCAATGGGAACATCAGAAGCAAACACTTATGCTGCAAGTCTGTCCCTGAGGGTGTCCCCGGACCGCTGGAGTGGCTCGTGGGCGTCAACATCATCAGTATCATCGCCATCATCCCCGTCATCCTCGTCTTTGACCTCAGGCTCCAAGACATCCCCATTTTCGAGGCAGACGTTGTGCAGGAAAAGGCAGGCACAGATGACCTCAGGCAGAAACTCCATCTTCGCCTCCAGTGCCTTCAGGAAAATTAAGTGCCACCTGGTCTTGAGGACCATAACTGCCCTCTTCACCACGCACCATGCCCTGGACAGCCTGGTGTTGTACCTGGTCTCCACAGGATTCCGGACAGGCTCCTGGAATGGCTCTGCTAAGCACGGGAATCCGCCATCGCTCAGGAGACACCATCCAGGAGGTGGGTACAGTTGGTGACCTTACAAGGGGCTGCACCTCGGGACCCGGGCATCATAGACGCAGCCAGGGAAGCCCACCACCACATCCAGAAAGCGACCCTTGTGGTTGCAGATGGCCTGGAACTGGACCGAGTCGAACAGCTTCCTGTTGTAATAGACCACGGCAAACCGCCCAGGTGGAACAATGTGGACATGGCAGCCATCAATGCTCCCTGCCACCCGCCCAGAGGCTGGGGAACCAGACAGCTGCTGGAATCCGGCTCCAATCTCCTGCAGCTTTTCGGGGGCGGGGAGGTGGATGAGCCTCCTGGAAACCCCCTGGATGCCCTTACTGACCCGGTGGATCATGTCATGGCATGAGGTGCGGGGAATGTCAAAGGCCTCTGGCGCGACCCGGTAGGACGTTCCAAGGGCCAGCCAGTACACAAACACCAGCACCTCTATCGACTTCCCCCATCCATGGTCGTTCTCTCCCAGGAGATGGATAAGGCTCTCCAGCAATGACCTTCATGGGCGAAAGTCCTTCCGCAGGTCACCTCCCTCAAAATACAGGCGCAACAGGGGACCCTGGGGATTCACCCTGCAGTATGGCCCTCTCGAACCCAACTATAAAGGACAATATTTTAAATTATTAATTGGACTATGTATCGAATGTTGTTAAAAAATTTCATATACATTGTTAACTATTTAATGCAATTCGTTACAGAGCCATTTTCTTAAATTATATGATAATGTAATTATTTATTAAACTTTAAAGAAAAGTGATTGAAGTAATTTATTACATTTCTCATTGGAATATTTCTATGAAATTATTGCATTTTGACTGTTTTTTAAAGAATTAATTCACATTTGCCATCTTATTATTTTGTATCTTATTTTAATATATCTGAGCTCAAATGTTCCTCTTTATGCAGAATACAAATAAAGGAGTTTTTTTTCCTGTTGTGCAAGAGCTTAATACTTCATCACTCAGTATTTGTATTGCAGATACTGGCCAAAATGGTTCAATTGAAGTAAAACATTCAAATATTCAATTACAGAATTAATTTAGCCATTACATTTCAGTATTCATGAATTCAGGTGTATATAACTGCGCTAAGGGGTTAATGTGAATTGTGAATGTAGGCTACTTTTTCCCTACAATTTCATTTGCAGAGCATTTGGCGCGTTCTGCTCATTATACGTAACTGTTTGGGTTTAAGTTTTGTTTCAAGTAGAAATACGATAACATTATGCATGATAATTAACATTAAATGGTAATTTAAAGAATACTTTCTTCGTGGTCATTCTTTGGTTGACAACTGTTTTTTGGTTGAAGCCAGGTTAACATTTCACTCTCATCTGTTCACATCATCCACTGGGAGTAAGTAAGCTGAGTGAAAGTAGAAACTTGTTTTTAAATGGTATCTTACCTATGATGAATATTCATAAGCGCACAGATGAGACGCTGACGGCGGGCCGATTGACTCAATGCCACATAATAAAGTAGCTGATTCTCGGGTAGGCAGGAACCTATTAGTTTCCATGCATTAAATTGCTATTATTAAAATTAGAAGTACTATCCTCCTTGTCATGGCTCCATTCTATATCGGTAGCCCCATAATTGTTATACCATCTTCCATTGCTATTTTCCGTTGTTTAACTGATTCTAGATCAGTTGGCTGTTAAATTGATCAGCTGACTTTACGCACCATTCAGTAACAAATTGGATTCTGCCGCAAAGTAGGGATTTTCGGTTGGCATAAGGATATTTTCATTTTTGCTCCGGAGGTGTAAATATTTTGGACACTTGAAAGAACTGGATGCGGTAAAAGTGAAACCCGACTGACCGCACGGACTTGTTATTATTTTTTTTATTTTACCGGGCTGTACTAAAGAAAGCGATTGCTTATTGCCTGTGAGGTTGGGTGTTGTGCAATATAGCGGTGTTGCAAATATTCCTTGGTCTGCGCTGCATTTCTTCCGTTTTTGTTTTTTTTTTTAGGCGGTACTAAATCCACTTAATTTTTATGATCAAGCCCATGTTTTGTTTGTAACTTAAGCCAATATACGTTGGGGTGAATGTTACACGTTGTGTCCTTGGCCGCATCTTCAGCAGGTAAGGCATAACGGCGAAATGCCGGTCGGGGGGTTGAAAACTGCTATTTTAGGTTGGCTAAAGTCAGGTTGGCTAAACATCCTGTTTCAATCCCCTCAAAACGAATGCACATTTTTCCCCCTTTGGTCTTCCGCGTATTGTTAGGTTAAGAGGACTTTATTTTATAGATCACAATGGGAAATATTAATTTCTCAAACGGGCTCGTTCATAAATCATTATTTTATAACACACAGATGATGGCAGTAATACACAAACTGGTGTGTAATTAAACATATAATTCAAAAGAAGAAGAAGAAGGAAGGGCCCGCTTGAGGGAGAACCGAGTAGTGCAACTAGTGTGTAGGGAGAGTAGTATGTAGACTGTAGAGCGCGGTTTCGAACACGGCCCATGTGTATAGATCGAATGAAATGAAGTTGTCCTAATAAACGCAGCGGTGAAAGTGGAGGATGCAGCGCGAAAGTCTGGCAGCTCAAGAACGAATTTGCTATCGGCTACAGTTTGCTATGGCAACAGTGGTGAGTACAGCGGTTTTGTACTGTATAGCTAGTATGCAGGCAAAGCTGGAATCCACCCCATATAGACACAATTGTAGAACGGGTCAACATGCCCAAGTGTATACCAGAGACCGTAGAAATTCGGTGGGTCTGAGTTTAGAGGGAAACATGGACAATGAGGAGCAGCTAAAAGTGTACCAACAGCTTATGGACTGCTTCGGTGTGTATTAAGACCTGCTGGTTTGTGTGCATAGCTGTGGTGTGTTGTTAGCGTGGAGAAATGGACAGCTTCTGCGCTGGTATATGATGGAGGGGAGAAAGCTCGAGGCTAAACGGCCTTTTCGGAAATTGCCCGTGGTAATGGTTTACCCGTTGCTTCGGAATGAGCAGCTTTTCCTCGCGGAAAATGGATGCATTTTGGATAGTGCCGAGAGCTAGATAGAGCTCCGGTTATGTCATGAACATAATACAGGTTTTACAGACCGTAAGTTCCGTTTGCGTAAACGGTTGCTTATGTGGAGCTAGAAAATCAATCAGTTTTACAGGAAAGAATTTAACATTCAATCGATGGCAATGCAGAGAAATCGTTTTTATACCGGACACGTTATAGCCTTTGCGCTTTCCTATTGCTTTCACCGATAGTATCAAAGAGATTACCCAGACATTGGAGATGTACCAGGCTGACCTCGGTCATGGATAAGTAAAGCGATCATTTCACAAGCACCCTAAAAGGCACCCCAAGCTCTGAAAAACCTACGTCTGGTCTAACTGCAGCCCAACTCGGCAGACACATACAGTACCTCACCAGATAGCTTCAACTGTAGTGGCTACAATCAGGCAACATCATGATGAAACTGTCAGATTGATGCTTACCGAAGTAACACAAGCATAGCAATCATCATTATTGCAAATAAGTTAGCCACGAACATTTTTAATTAGCAGAGCATGCAAACTAACATGCAGTAGCTGATAAGCGGTCATGACTTTGAATGTAATCTGCTGCGCAAAAAATTTGTTTCGCGTGCGGTGTGAAAGCAGCTTAACGCACCCATAACGCGCATATTCACGTCTTTGCATTGACTTTGAAAGTAACCTGTCGCGCTAAAAATTGGTTTCGCATCTGGTGTGAAAGCTGCTTAACACGCCCATAACGCCTGTATTTGCGTCTTTGCATTGACTTTGAATGTAGCTTATCTTTCGCGCTAAAAATTTGTTTCGCGTCAGGTGTGAAAGCGGCTTTACGCGCCCATGACGCGTGTATTCGCATTTTTGCATCGATTGTGTTATGAACATAACACAGGTTTTGCAGGCCATAAGTTCTGTTAACGTGGATAAGTTGCTTATGTGGAGCTAGCGAATGGATCACTTCTAAAGGAAAGAATTACCTTTTTAATCTCCACCTTTTTCGGCCTTTTATTAGCCACAACAATTTATAAAGGGGGATGAAATTATGTCAAGGTAGTGCAGAGAAATCATTTGTTATACCAGACATGGTGGAGCTTCTGCGTTTCGCATCGCTTTCACGGTAGCACCAGAGAGCTTGCACAGACATTTATGAAGTATCCAGCTGATCATGGTCATGGATAAGTGAAGCGATCACTAACTGTAGTGGCTACAGAATTACTGCATATAAGTTATCCAGGAACATTTTTAATTAGCAAGGCGGCACGCAAACTAACATGCAGTAGCTGGTAACCGAGCGGTCATAACCACAGAGACAAACCCTTGCAATACAGGTTTAAATGACAGCAAGTTGTTTCTGTGAACAGTTGTACTAAGCTTCCAAATTACAAACAAGTATTAAAAGTTAGCTTCAAATGAGGTTTACGTTCACACACCTTCTGTAGAATTTCCCCTGATATCACTCTTGCATATTTAGGACACAAACATTAGCAGCAGTAACTTTGCTACATTAGCCACTGTGCTACTGCCACAATCAACTGGCTATCATGTCAGGTTGGCTTATGCAGTAAAGGTAACTTACAGCTTCTGTGTCTGTGAGTCACAAACAGTCGTGACCAATACAGGCTTTATCAACAGATATTTTCCAAAGCCTGTGCTTGAGGCCAGTAGTTAGTGCTAACTATTGCTAGCAGTCCTGCTAGCCACCCTTAACACGTTGGCTTAACTTACATTATTTGCTGATATATTGTTACTTACAGCTTGCGGCTCCGTGCGCTTCATTGATGCAGCTGCTTCAGGTTTGAGAAGCAGCTGAAACGCTTATCCTGTGTCGAATTATTCTTAATTTATAAAGCTGTCTTTGGTGAAATGCAGAGCACATGCAGCCAACGTTCCCTTTGGCAGTGGCTGTTATCTGCCAGAAAACAAAAAAAGCTACTCACTGATTTCTGGTGGCATCCTCTTTGGAAGAGAAATAAGTGTTTTTCTTCGCGTCCAAAAGTAAACGGAGTAGAGCTTTGGGAGAGATAATGACAAAACTGACGCTGATGATAAGGACAAAACTGATGTGACGATGCTACTAAGGCACAGTATGATCTGCCGTTGTTAGTGCCTGCTAGAATAGTTTCCGGTGTGGGCAGGTCCAGCGTGGTGTTTGGCCCTGGCTAGGTCTATACTAATTGGATGGCACAACCTGACGTCAGGTTTTGCCCAGATCTCGCGAAGAACTCGGGAGGAGCTGTTCAGAGAGAAAATCACGTTCACGAAATAACGTTCTTGGGTTACGGCAAAACCCCTTTATCTTATGTTTAGAAACTTTTCAGAGGTTATAACATTATAGCATTACTAATATGTATTGAAAGAGGGATCAGCATCATAGGTCCCCTTTCACGATGGAATCAAAACCAAACCGAAGGACATTAACACCACCCCAGAGAATGACATTGATGCCAAATGGAAAACCCTGAAGAAAGCAATATCCGAGAATGCAGAAGAGAACATCAGAAAAAAGAGGAGGAGACAGACAAAGAAACCCTGGGTTGCAGAAACAATGTTGCAGAAGATGGATGAGAGGAGAAAGTGGAAAAGAGTGTGCACTGATGAAGGAAAAAGAACGTACAGAAAGCTAAACAATGAACTGAGAAGGGAAACAGACAAAGCCAGAGAGAAGTACTGGGAGGAGAAATGTCAAGAAATCGAAGACTTGGAAAGAGCTGAAAAGATGGATCAAATGTATAGGTGAAGGAAAGAGCTTACTTGGAAGAACAACCAGGGACAGAGGACATAGAGCATCACGAGTAAGCAAGGCGCACTGCTGATAGATCCTGAGAAAGTCAACCAAAGGTGGAAAGAGTACATAAAGGAGCTGTACAACAAAGAGGAGAAACCAGAAGAGATAGAGATAGAAGAGAAGATGGAGGTGGAGAGAGACCAACTGGGCGCAGACATTCTGGAGAGTGAAATCCTGTGAGCCATTCATGATTTTAAAACTGGAAAAGTAGAGGGAGGAGATGGAATTCCTGCAGAAATATTGAAGGCACTGGGCGAGGAAGGAGAACGACATATGGTGGAGTTGTGCAAGGACATGTACAACATAGGAGCATAGCCCGAGGACTTCTTGCACAGCATCATCGTGCCAGTTCAAAAGAAACCAAATGTGCAGTGATGTGAAGATCACAAAGCTATAAACCTGATTTCACATCCTTCGAAGATCATGCTGAGAGTGTTGAACAACAGAGAGACAGAACAAGTTATTACATTGGATGGGACCAATTCGGTTTCAGGAAAGGGAATGGTAACAAGAGAAGCAAAAGCCACTATGAGAACGGTGGCGGAAAGAAGCTTGAAACATGACCAAATTGTGTACCTGAGTTTTGTAGACTACAGTATATGAGAAGGCTTTTGATCAGGTGGACTGGGAAAAAACTGATGGAGATCCTGAAAGACCTTGGAGTGGATTGGAGAGACAAGAGACTGATTACAGCACTCTAGATGGGACAGGCGGCTACAGTACGTACAGAACACGGGATGGCTGGTCCATGTATCATCGGAAGAGGTGTGCATCAGGGATGTCTGCTGTCTCCTCTGCTTTTTAACATCTATGCAGAAGCGATGATGAAGGAAGCCACGGAAGAGATGGAAGAAGGTGTGAAAATGGGTGGTCATTGGATACAATCAGTAAGATTTGCAGACGACTAAGCACTGACAAGCACTGGAGAAGGACTCCAAGCCATCACAGGTAAATTAGATTGTGCAGTGGTATAAGATGAGGCTCAATAAGAACAAGACCAAAGTGATGAAGATTGAAAGGCGAAAGCAACTACAGATTAGTATTGATGGTAACATCTTTGAACAGGTTCATCAGTTCAAATACCTTGGTAGCCTGATTACTGAAGACGGAAGGAGTGAGAAGGAAGTGTAAACAAGAATCGCCATTGGCCAAAGATGCATCCAACAAACACCAAATGCTACTCACTAAGAATCTCAACCGCCATCTAAAGAAGAGACTGGAAAGTCCAGAAATGTGGATATGGAGAAGAATGGAATAGATCAGTTGGATGGAGAGTGTGAGAAATGAAAAAGTGTTGAGAAGAGTAGGAGAAAGAAGAACATTACTAGATACGATCTGGAAAAGAAAAGCCCGTTGGCTCGGACATTTTGAGATCAGAAGGACTGCTGATAATGGTGATTGAAGGAAGGGCAGAAAGGGAAGAGATCAAGAAGGAGAAAGAGAATGATGATGCTGGATGACCATCAGGCAGGGACAAATGTACCACGCAATGAAAAAAACTGCGCTGGACAGAAATGAATGGAAATGACCAGCATGCGCAGGACCTGCCCAAGGGCAGACCACCTAAAGAGAGCTTGAGTTCTTCTATACTCAAAACCAATAAAAACGCAATCAGTTTTTAGGTGACAAATTGTATAAATTTCCTTTTAAAATATGTTTTTCACTAAAGGTTAATTTGTATTCATAAAAGATTTATTGGTGCACATTAGGAACTTAATTCAGTTGTCATATTGGAATTGTGACTTTATTCGTGACTGACCAGGGATAGTACAAATCTCAGAATTGCAACCACTCTCGAGAAAGGCAATTTGCACCTCTTTCGTATGCAACCTAGCGCTATAAAAGAACATGAAATTTTAAATCTGATTCAGTGTGTAAAAATGCCACGTCAAACTAATGCTCAGAGGAATCAGGCAATTGGGATTCTGAATTCGGGACGTTGCAAGGCACTTTAACGTCCATCAAGCAACAATAACCCAGCTGAGACAGGGATACAACATCACTAGGACTGTTGATGACTGTCCTTGAACCAGTGTGCTACCTGTAACAACCCCTGCACAGGACCGACACATCAGATTGTCACATCTCAGAAACAGGTTTCAAAGAGCAACTGCTACTGCCCACTGGAACACAGGGAGTCCACATCAGTTCTCAAACTGTTTGTGGGCGCCATGCTGCTCAAGGAATAAGATGCCGCAGACCCCATCAAGGACAGGTATTGTTGCACCATCACAGGCTTGCAAGACAGACATGGGCAGCCAATGGTGGGTACCTGAGGAATGGTGGGTACCTTGGCGTAATGTCGTCTCCTCAGATGAATCCAGATGTAACCTAAGTTTTGTTGATGGTCAGATCTGTATTTATGGTCCAGAGGTGAATAATTTGCCCAAAACTGCATAATGCAACGAAATTGGTTTGGTGGAGGTAGCGTCATGGTTTGGGGTGCAATAAATGTGAATTTCAGATCAGACTTAGTAGTGCTATGTGGAAATCTCAGATCGGAAAACATTGTGTAGCCAGTTCTTCAGCCCTTAGTTGACCAGAACGATGGTCGTGAAAATCTCGTGTTCCAACAGGACAATGCATGTCCACACACTGCAAAGGTAATAATAATAATAATAACGGTAATAATATCAGGGTCATGGACTGGCCATTATTTTCGCCCGATATGAACCCGATTGAGCACCTTTGGGATGAACTTGGTAGACGGGTCCGTAAACACAGCCCACCTGCTCAGACGCTTGACCAGCTGACCTGCAACTTGCAACACCACTGGAGGGCTATCCCACACCGATTTGTGAGGCATCTGTGCCTCTCCACACGCTATTAGGCGAATTTGACCCTTGTTGCATTTCAACTTGCAAAAAATTTTATTGCCAATGAGTCAAATTTTTTAAACCATTTTGCTGTCAATTAGATAGGGATCGTGGTGGACAGGTAAGTGATTTTGGGTCGTATCATAATTTTATTGTGGAAATTCTGCCCATGACGGATAATCGCAGTGACATCCATCGATCTAAGTGGTATTCTAATGATTTTAGTAATGAGGTGAAATTAAAATGGAACAACCCTGACAGCTTGGGGGATACATTTATGCCTAAATGTGTAATATTACCAGTAGAGAATAGAAAATGCGATAGTTGAGATGCAACATTCCCACTATCCCCATTAAGAGGTAGGATGGTTGATTTATTCCAGTTGATGGAATGGTCAGATATATCTGCAAATGCTTTAATAGTTTTTACAATTTCATTTAAAAACTGAGTCAGATTTTGCATGAATAGTAGTATATCATCTGCATATAGGCTGATCATATTTGTTATTTGCTTGCATGTTTGTGGAAAAATCCTTGAGCTTACATCCATTCACCTGGGTAACACTGAAAAAGGGAATACGCACACACTTTGTGGTACCATCAAATCTCATTTTGAAGTTAACTTCCAGATGAATACACCTGCAGGTATTAAGGGTCAAGAAACACACCCAGAGCAACTAGAGTGTCATTAAATTGAGAGCTCTGCCGTGATTCACTATACTTGGAAATATAAAGCAATCTGGACTGACTCAGACACCTCAGACAGACACATCTGCTTTCTTCCCTTCCTGCAAGCAAGTAGTCAGTTAAGTATCTGCTCGCTCTACAAAATGCCATATGTTGAGGCACCTCACCTGAAACAATTTGGCTTATTGTGAGAAAAAAGGCACACAACCCGCCCCAAAATTGTAATTGAAGGTACACCGTAAACATGTGTTGGTCAGTGCACAGCGCGGCTCCTGAACCCTACCAGATACTGACTGCTTCTGACACAGCAGCCAGTGCATTTCAGAGCGAGATCAATGAGACGGCTATTCCAGCGTTGCTAATGAAGAGAGATTTCCTCATCAATATTTTATGTCAGCCCGCTTGGGCCCGGGCATCTGCTCCAGAAGTGTGGAGGAGAGGCTTTTGTTTGTGTTAGAGAACCCATGCTAATTGGTCCCTTCCTACACCTGCCCCAAGTGGATGGTTCTTTGTTCTAAGAGGAGGACTATATGGGGACACTAACATTTGATCTGTGACACATTTTGCTTCCAGCTCTATAGTCCATTACACTGAAAACAATGAATATAAGGTTTAAACTTTAATTTGAGGGTCTTTACAATATTTACATATTACGTGAACGCAGTAGGACATGCAACTGTTTTTATGTAGAGTCACAGTCTAACTATTCATGGGCTGCACTGCACATATAGGTAGGACGAGCCACTGACGAATGACTGGGATGGGAGTAATGAACTGAGAATTGTACATGATACCATAATGCCGAGCCATAAATGAAATGGTGGCCAGAGGCTGAAAATCAAAGACAGCTCGGCATTGAGGCATCAAGCCCACATTCTCAATTTGAGCATCCGTCAGTCTGATCACGACTCACATACTTTAACTCCTTACAGTCCTTCTGGGTAAAGCTGTCCACTAAAATGGAGGGAGTGTCATTTTATTTTGGCTCCATTTACAAGATAAATAAAATCATGCCTTTGGGAAATTGGGTGAAAACACATTGTAGGAAGAACACAATTCAAATGCATGTGGAAAGTACCAAAAATACACATGCTAACAAGACAACATCGTTATCAATATTCTCAATATCCCACTTTCAAACCCAATCAAGCATCAAGGTCATGACTACTAGCAGAGACACAGAATTTAATTCATCAAGGTAAAGTACTCTTTGAAAAAACTTGTCCTCGCTTATCCGGTTGGATGGACAGAAGAACAGACAGACAGACAAGCTCAATTGTAATTTCCCCCAGCTCCATTTTGTGTCACGGAGGGAGATGAAAATGCAGCTATCGTCTGTTCTTCTGTTCTGCCAGCATACCCATATCTCTATACACTAAAGAGGGACAAATGTTGAGCGTGATTTAATTTCAGCTTCCTGAGACAGCGGCAGTCAAGAAAAGTCACCTTTGCACTTAAACTTGACCTACAGCAAAAGCAGGCAGGAGAGTTTAGGTGAGGAATGTTCAAGAATTATTTCTGTGTTTAACTAACAGTACAGTCAAAGCTGTGCATAGAAATGTTTGCGGCAGGCAGACATTTTCCCCGCGTAGTGCCATCTGTTCGTGGCACGCTTGTTATTAATAATTAAGCAGTGACAAGAAGAGAGACTTCTGCATAGATAAGCATGCAGATTAGCGTAGCTGTCAGCACACACCTCACATCCACTTGCAAACATACTGACAAAGGTGTGAACATATAAACTGCACAAAAGCACATATATGCACACAGCCTGGAGCTACTTGTATAAGGGCCACACCTGTTTACACAAAGAATGCACTTAAGGCAATGTCCACGTCAGAGGGTAGGGACAGTTCTACATGTATTCTTTTTATTATAGGGTGGGGGTCAGGGCCACACTAATGTTGACTACAAGAGACCAGCGTTGGGGCCGCGCCCACTATTTTAAAGATGGGGTGGGTCAGAGTTATGCCCACTCTCTTGCACATGCAAAACGAACAAGAGATCATCAATCCATTTCACTCATCATCGCTAATATTGATAAACTAACTCACATTATTCTCTCATTTAGTGACAACACTCTACATCAAAAAATATTATGATCGAAATCCTTTACAAATGCAGGTATGAAAGAAATTGTTGAATAAGATAATTTAAACAATGGTATAAAAGCAAAGAATACACACCTCCTAGCAAGATATGTCCTGTCTCATTAAGCATTATCCAACAAAGCAGGGTTAGAGTGATAATGCTCAACAATCTCATCAGACATTCTCTCTCTCTCTCTCTCTCTCGCAATCTCACTCTGTATTTCCCCCTCATCCCTCTTTCTCCCCTCCCCCTCCCCCTCCCCCTCCAGATCCCATTGCACTCCCCCCCTCTCAGACAAAGCACAGGCTCTTGTGTGCAATGGTCTGGAGAAGACAGGGTGGTGCAGGCAGTCAAGCACTGCTTCTCGATCCTGGTTTTCATTCCCAGGATAAGAGCAGGTCACTGCTGGACAGTCTCTTGCACACTAGAAGAATAATAAATATGTGCATACTCTAATGCACATAGACGCACCCCCACACATTCAGGCAAATAAGCCAAAGGTACACATTAAGAAAGACACAACCTAGAACACCCATAAACACAGCTCACCATAGCTGCAGCCATTGCGGGGTTTGGAGGGCTTATCGCGCAACTTCGGCAAGATTCTCGCGTAATTTTTCAGGAATCTCACGCAGCCGGCTAACTTGCAGATGCGCTCGAATGCACCCTCAGTGTTGCACTTACAAGATAATAACAGGGTTTGGAATTCGCGGAAGTCCACTTGTGCACTAAATTAAGGCAGACTCGTAAACTTGTCTTCAAACTAGTTCGAGTGTCTAATAAAATATTGTCAACATGGAAAGAATTCCGTGGCCAACCTCTTTATCTGCTTTTTATTTCCCAGAATGATTTCAAAAGGAGACGCCAGTAGTGTTCACTGCCGGGGCATATCGCAAGACATGTTGTTGCAGGGTGTTGTGTTGTGGGATTGCGGTAGTGGGGAGTGTCCGTCAGGGACCATATAGCTATGTTTCCCTTTATACGGCTGAAATCCGCCTGCGACAGGCTGCGGGGCAGACACAGGACATCACATGCGTCCCAGGGTGCATCCTCAGTGTTTCCGTATGAACGGTTGGAGTACGCTATTCATCCGTTTTCATCCTCATGGGACCCGTGGCCGCACTTCTTAAACAGCACCTCGTGCTGGACGAAGAGCTCATTGTAATAATTAAAAGCTACATTTTAATCCAGAAGAAGAAACGAACGAAAAGAAAATATAATTTAAGAAGATAAAAAGATAAAGATGGCTGGAATTCTGTTCTGTTGAATAATAAAGTCTGATATTCTGAAGATTCTGCTTCATCCTCTGAATTGCAAGAATTAGATGAAATAATGTTGAAACTCCGTACAAAGTCGCATGAAAACCACTAATCTGTTATCATCTTGTAACAAATTTAAGCTTGTGGTACAGAGGAACACTTCTGATACACAGAAATAAGAAAAGTATCGTGGCATTACAAAGCTCAGATCATAATTTAAGTCGGCTGTATGCTTTTGATTCACTGAGAATGGTAAATACATGTACGTTAATGCAGAAACCTCGGCTCTGCTCTGAACAGGGCAATAAATACACATTGCTTCAAAGGTACTCATTTCGTTAACAAAATAAAGTGGGGAAACCCCTTTAAACTATAGGGCATTCCTTCTGCGATTCGTGTGCGCTGGAGCTGGAATCGCTCCCTGATCCGATGGGAAAAACAGGCGTGCGGCTCCGCTCCAGGAGCCGGGTGAAAATCGTGTGGATGGAAACACTTCGTAGAAAGACAATGATATGTGATTTTTGACGTAGGCCTACCCGTGTCTGCACCGGCGCCTGACTTCAGCCGTATAAATGGAAACATAGCTTAATGGTGAAGCCCCACTTCACACAGAAAATCTCTGCACTCCGACGCATCCCATTCATTTTCTATGGCATGCGTGCGTTTTGGTGCGCGGTGCATCCTGGGACACCATCCGATACGAGCTGGGCTCAGGTGAGGGAAAGTGGGAGGAGACGAAGATGAAATTTTCAAACCATATTGAAATGAATACGGTTCCCGTGCTGTATGAACCAGTTTCTTTCGCCTGAAAATGAGCGGGGGAACTCTTTATCAGGGACCAACAACAAGCAGAAATTGTTAGTGACTAGCCAGCTGGCTATCTTATATCTGTTTTAAATGGTATAAAAAGTTCCTGTGCAAAAGTTCAGCCATGGTGAAGAAGATACAAATCGCTATTTCACTTATCATAATTCCAACGTTACATTACTGTTCAAGTTAACACGGTGAGTGACGTTTTGAGCTTTGTGGCTCACTAGCGCAAACGAGGATTTACAACTAGGCGACATGAACGTGTCTTTTCAGGGTATCTGACATGATTAATTTAAATGTATCAGGCCATTGTGGTAAGTGTATGAATTAACGAAGCAGACACCGAGGGCCACTGTTAGCCTGCAGACATTGTATTGTCAGAATGATCACCCAGGCAACATGTAAAGCTCTCAACTACGGAAACCTGAGAGGGACATATAGAACCTACTACATCTTCCCTTCTCCGAAGTAGTAATGAACAACATGGAACAAAAGTACTATGTAGCAAATCTCTCAATTATTACTCTCAATTTGGAACCTGTATGATAATCACAGAACACATTACAGTTCACCTGAACCTCAAAATACAGTTTGGAGCTTGTAAGGCAATAAATCAGAAATTAGCTCAAAATCAGAAAATGACCGTTAAAACAACTTAGATCTCTGCAGTCATAACTCAGCAGCAATAAGTCACAGAATCTATTACAGATAACATTACTACCTTACAGTCCATCTCAAGTTTAAGTCAAGTAGTCCTTAAGCCACCCTAGGGCCTTAACCTCTCTTCTTGGGCGGGCTCTCTGAGCCCTCTCCCCCTCCCCCTTTTCTTGTCCTGTTTGTCCTGTGTCCCCCTCAGGCCCTGCATCTGTGGCCTGTGGAGGGGTTAGTATGTCCGGGATAGGCCTCACTTCCAGGAGAGGCCTGAGGTGTGCCTTGTTTCTCCTCACCTCATCCGTGTCTGTTTCCACCACATATGAGCGGGGAGTGTCTGCTGTTCTCAGCACTGTGGCTGGTTCCTTGGTGGTTGTGATCCAGACCCGCTGACCGTCTTTCAGCTCCGGTCTCTCTGTAGCTCTCTGTCTGCGAGTAAAGTCCCTTGTTTGTGTTTGTTTCAGCTGTTTGTCTCTGTCTGCAAAGGCTTTCCTGTTAGGCCATCGTGGAGTGAGTTGGGCAGGTGAGACAGGTAGTGGTGACCGCAGCCTCCTGCCGTTCAGGAGTTCCGTGGGCGACGGCCCGTGGTGCAGTGGTGTGACCCGGTAAGCCAGCATGGCTCTGTAGGGGTCAGTGCTCTTCTTCAGGAGACCCTTGACTGTTTTCACTGCCCTCTAGGCCTCGCCGTTGCTTTGTGCGAAGTAGGGGCTGCTCGTTATGTGTGTGAAATCATAGTCCCTGGCGAATGATGCGAAGGAATCTGAGGAGAACTGAGGGCCATTGTCAGTTATTAAAACTTCAGGGACCCCTAGTCTAGAAAAGATTAACTTTAACCCATTGATAACCCCAGCTGCTGTTGTTGTAGGAATTTTAACAATCTCAATAAAACGAGAGTAGTAATCTACAATCAGTAAGGAAGAGTCATTTTGCCAGTAAAACATGTCTGCGCCCACTTTTTGCCAGGGCCGCTTTGGCAGCTCTGAAGGTATCATTGGTTTGGGGTGGAGGGGTCTACATTTTGCACATACCTCACACTGGGCCACCATTTTTGTGACCTGAGCACTTAGGCCCAGCTACCAGACTGACTGCTGTGCCCTAAGGTTGCACTTGGTTGTCCCCATGTGTCCCTCGTGTATTCTGGCCAGCATTTCACTCTGTAAAGTCTCTGGTATGACGATGCGTTGTCCTTTCATCAGTAAGTCACCATTGAGGTGCAGATGGCTTTGGTGGACCCAGTATGGTTTTAACTGCTCGGGTAGCTCTTCCTGCCGTGGCCATCCCCTCTGGCATTGCCTTATCAGCTGGCTGCAGATCGGATCCTTTTGTTGTTCCTCTGCTATCTGTTGCAGTTTAGGCTGTGATGCAGGTAAGTTGTCACGTACAGTGTCGATGAACACTTTTACCTCCCCCTCCAGGAGTGCTTCCTCCTCTGTCAGGGGACGTTTGATTGGCGCTCTGGAGAGCGTGTCTGCTGTGATAAGTGCTTTGCCTGGCACATGTACAATGTTGTATGTAAAGCATAGTAGACGTAGGCGAAATCTCTGAATCCTGGGAGGCAAGTCATCCAGCGCCTTTGTCCCTAACAATGCCAGGAGGGGTTTGTGGTTTGTCTGTATTGTGAAATGTAGACCAACTATGTATGACCTCAGTCTCTCACAGGCCCAGGTCACAGCCAATGCCTCCTTTTCCACCTGTGCGTATCTTTGCTCCGTTTCAGACAGGCTTTGCGAGATTTAGGCAACAGGGCACCACTCCATGTTCTCCTGTCTCTGCATGAGAACCGCCCCCAGACCGAAGGACGATGCGTCTGCTGACACTATTGTTTTGGCCTGTGGTCTGTTCTGCGCCAACACTGTCTGGGATGTCAGCTCCTCTTTTAGCTTCTTAAATGCCGTCTGTTGCATGTGACCCCAGGACCACTCATTGTCTTTTGCCAGTAGGTCTCTCAGAGGTTTGGTTATGTCCGCAAACTGAGGGATAAACTTTGACATGTACGTGGCCATCCCGAGAAAGCGTCTGACATCCGCCGTTGTCTGGGGGGCGGGCATGTTTGTTATGGCCCTTACTTTCTCTGGATCTGGCTCAACGCCTGCTGCTGTGACCTTATGTCCTACAAACAGAACCTCGGGCTGTGCAAAGCTACATTTTTCATTCAGTGTTAGGCCTGCCTCCTGGAGGCGTGTCAGCACGGCCGTAAGCCGCTCGTCATGTTGTGGCCAATTTTTCCCACATACTAAAACATCATCTGCATGGCATATTACTCCACTCAGTCCATCTAACAGCTGAGACATTCGTCTCTGGAAGTGCTCCGGACCCGAGTTTATGCCGAATGGCAATACGTTAAAACAGAATCGGCCAAACGGGGTGATAAAGGTTGTTAGCTCTCTGCTTTGCTGTGCTAAAGGAATTTACCAAAACCCAGAGCGAGCATCTAGCTTGGAAAAAAACTGTACGCCATTTAAATGAGCTAATGACTGGTCCACTGAGGGCAATATATGCCTTTCTCTACACACTGCATCATTCAGTTTGGTAAAGTCTACACAGATCCTTATCTTACCATTGGGTTTTGGGACCAATCCCAGCACACCATTCAGTGGGCTTTTCTATTTTGAATATAACCCCCATTTCTTTCATTCTTTCTAATTCCTCTTTTACCTTACCTGTCAAGGGGATAGGCACACGCCGAGGAGTGGTCAGTGCATAAGGTACAGCATTCTCTTTCAGGCGGATCTGATAGTCTCCTTCTAGCCTACCTAGGCCGGTAAATACCTTTGGGAATGCCTTTTTAAAGGTCTCCCCGGGATCATCAACCTCTTCCACTCGCTCAACTAGATGTAGGGCTGTGAGCGCAGAGAGGCCCAGCAGTGGTCTGGCAAGGTTATCAATAACAAATACAGACTTGAGTAGTATTCTTGTCCCTGCTTTCTAATCTGCTCTCAAACTGCCCTACCACCTGCAGTCTCTTATTGTTTGGCCCTATTAGTCTTTTCTGTGTGTCAAGTAAAGGACCATCTCTGCAATAGTTATACATCCTAGTTGGAATCGCTGTCACTGCAGCCCCCGTATCCAGTTTGAAGGATAGTACTTCCCCATTCATTTTTATCTTTGAGTACCAGCCTGCACCCTCTGCCTCTAATTCTCCTAGGAAAAGTTCGTTTTGTTCCGTGCCTATACTGTCCTGGTGGAACACATCCTCCTCTGTCATTTCATGTACAGGCTGCTTAGATCTGCAGATGGCTGCAAAGTGTCCTCGTCTGTGACATTTCCTGCACTCTGCGTCCCTGGCTGGGCAGTCCTTCCAACCATGAAATGGTGATCTCCCACATTTACGGCATATTCCTGACGTACCTGACGTGTTCTGCGTCTGTCTGGGTCTCTGGTCTGTATTCCATTCCTTTTTACGCATGGAAGAAACAGCATGCATGTCCTCTGGTTCAAGTCGTGCTTGACTACCTCCACTTGTGCCACGCAGCGTAGCCTGCTGCTGTTTCACAGTCTCTTTCTGTCTGACGAGGTTAATTGCTGTCGTCAGTGTTAACCCAGAATCAAGTTGTAATTTCTCAGAAAGGGATACGTCTCTTATACCAACCACAATGTGGTCCCTAATCCACTCAGCTTTAAGAGCCCCAAATTTGCAATGTTCTGCTAATTTATGAACCGCTGTGATAAAGCTATCAGCGGTTTCGCCTGGCTCCTGTTGCCGCATGTTAAATCGGGCTCTCTCAAAAATGACATTATGCTCTCCCACAAAATGTTTATCGAAGCAGTCTTTAACACTGTTGTAAATCAGTTTCTGTCCTTCTGTCAACTCAGATGCACTTAAAATATCCTCTGCTTCATCACCCATAGAATATATCAACGTATTCACTTGAAATGATTCCTCTTTGTTTATCAGTCCAGATGCAACTCGGTACCTTTCAAAACGTCTGCTCCATTTGGGCCAGTTTTGAATGTCTCTACAGTTAAACTTCGGAGGATTTATCTGTACGCCTTCGCGCGTGCGGGCTCCTACCTCTTCTTGTCCTTGCATTGTTGTTAGCTGTTTCTCTTTATAGTTAGCTCAACTCATTTCGGTCTTCAAACTTTGTTTCGCTTCAAATCTGTCCGCAATCCATCGTCTGCTAAAGTCATGTTTTACAGCTATATAACCAACTTCTGACTCCATGTGGTAAGTGTATGAATTAACGAAGCAGACACTGAGGGCTACTGTTAGCCTGCAGACATTGTATTGTCAGAATGATCACCCAGGCAACATGTAAAGCTCTCAACTACGGAAACCTGAGAGGGACATATAGAACCTACTACAGCCATCACAGTTTACATTATTATACTGTTAAACCCATCAACTCTGTATTTATAACAACAGCATAAAAATCAAAATCCACCGGGAATGGATTATATTTGATGACATATTGTCTGATACGCCCACAAGCCAGCAGACTGGATACGCCCATAAACGAGCAACTCCGCTGGACGGTGCAGATGACATGCGGATTTTCCATGTGTAGTGGGGCTTCACCGTCACTCATGTGAGTGTCGTTGCTTGCGTTGCGTTTGGAAGTGCTGAGCTGGAATAAAATTCACTCCAATCATAACAGCCCGTACAAATAGCGTGCTTTGTCCTCCGACTTGCAATATGTGTCCTCCCACCCATTCGCGAACGCATTTCATCGGAAATATGAAATTAAATGCCCATTTTAAATTTAAGTGGTCCGTTTTGAAGCTCCTTAACTTCAAAAAGGTAAATTGTCAACGAAACTGTTTATTTTTGTTTGATGAATGAATGTCTTTAACCTTATGAATTGAATAGGCTACCTGTTCTGTGAAATTATGCATTATAAACAGCTCAACTGCAAAAGTAAGCTTCCTACGTGCACAGATATGTAAAATGATATAATCTCAGTGTCTTTATTGCTCCATGTGTCATATTTATGATGAAATGATGGGTGATTTAGTTCCATAACATATGGTGAAGTTTGGAAGCAATTCTCATTCAAATGTCAGGAGTCACTGTCGGGACTGAAGTAGCAACAGTTACGTTCCTCCCTCTCCGCTAATGCGGCCGCAGTTTGTGTTTAAAAGCTCAATAAAAACGTGTGTATGTTTTACCGACACAAAATACCAAGAGTTAGGGTCAGAACTACCCAGAGAGGAACGGTTGACCCGGAGGTTTACGCAAGGGCCTTTTTTGATGTCTGAAGAGGTGATAGTGTAAGGAGGGCAGCAGCGGTGCATGGCGTTTGTCATGTCGCCCTGTTCAGGTACTGCAAGAGGAGGGCAGAGGCAGGAGGGCAGCAGACCAAGGCTCCAGGGTTCAGGGCTCACAACAAAGTCTTCACAGAAGAACAGGAGAAGAGACTGCAAGCATATATAAAGAGAGCAGCCGATATATATTTTGGCCCGAGTCTTAAAGAGGTGGGAGTAACACCGCAGACAGAGCTACACCACTACCGCCATATACCAAGCACCTCCGCTCCCGATCTGCCCGGCTCTGAGCCGGATCAGCTGAAGCTGGGGCAGATCTGGAGTGGAGGTGCTTGCTATCTGTGAATTAACCTCTTTTTAATGCTTTTTTAGGTGCGAAAGTTGGCATATGAGCTGGCCGAAAATATTGGCCTCAAAACTCCATGTTTATGGAAGAAAAACCAGATGGCAGGCCTCGAGCACAACAAAACCCTGTCCATCCATCGACCTCAAGCCACCAGCATGTCCTGTTCCACCAGCTTCAACAAGACCGACGTGACCAGGTTTTAACAACCTAAAGACTGTCCTCACCCACTATAATTTTGAAGCAAATGACCTCTGGAACATGGATGAAACAGGTAAAATTTCATATTTAGATAAATTTAAAGGCAACAGTGATTTGCAACAGCAATAATTCATTTCACTTATTATTTCAGGTACCACAACGATTCAAGTGCCAAACAAAATCATTGCCACCAAGGGGCAGCGCCAGGTCAGTGCTGTGAGCTCCGGGGAAAGAGGGACATTGGTGACTGTTGCCTTTGCTGCCATTGCACAAGGCAACTTTGTTCCTCCTTACTTTATCTTCCCAAGGAAGAAGTTCCATGAACACTTCATCCGGGATGGTCCCCCTGGCTGCACTGGTTCTGCCAATGGATCGGGGTGGATGGAGGAGACTTTTTTGGCCTTTTTACAGCATTTTGCAAGACACACCCGCGTGACCCCAGAGTCAAAGTTGTTGCTTCTCTTAGACAATCATGCATCACACCGCTCTGTGATAGCGTTTGACTTTTGCAAGTCACAGGGCATTGTACTCCTGTCTTAACCACCCCACTTCTCCCACCGTCTTCAGCCGCTAGACCAAAGCGTTTTTGGCACTCTGAAGCACTACATTAACAGTGCAGCAGACAATCGGATGCGAATGAACCCTGGAAGAACTTTGACCATCTCCAACATCCCAAGTCTTGTGGCTAAAGCTCTGCCTCAAGCTGCGACACCAAGCACAATTTCTGTCATGGTTTTGGAGCTTTGTTAGCACTTTTGTTGCTCTCGTCCGGGACGACATCGTTTTGCTCACCATCGGATTCCTGGTCCATCTGGCATTAATTGGGGGCGTTACCCGGACTCTATTTAAGCTCCTATTGTACCTCGTTCGGGTTGCTTGAGTGTCATTTTCCCCTTGGCGCTTTAGCCGGTAAGGTCTTGTGAGAAGAGAGAGTATTGTCAGGATCTTAGCTGCATAAAAGGAAAAGCGTTAGTGAGAGAGGGATTCATTTGGTTTATTTCCCTTTTCTTTTGTCTTTAGTTGAGCTCGGCTGTTTGCTACCACGGACGGCGTCAGTTCCGTTGGTAGCGCGAGTCTCGTGTTTTCTATTTGTTTTAATCTCTCAGCACGCTGCTGGTTTTGGTCCTTTTTATTTCTGGCTACTACCACCAACGCCATCGCAGTACAGTCTAGCCACAATGGAGACGTCAGCGGTGGCCGAAATTAAGAGGGCTGCTGCCAGCCAACAAGAGATGTTGGCTGGGTTCGCAGAATCACTTTCAGCCTTTTGTAATCAGTATTCTAAACTCGCTGAGAGGTTACACCTGCAGAAGACTGCAGCAGAGCGTTCTGTTAGATTTGTCTGAGAGTATTAAATCTCTAACATTACAGACTCCACAAAGAGTTGCAGAAGCACCATCCATACATTCTCCCCGAGAATCTAAATTACAACTGCCCCAAAGATACAGTGGCGAGGCCGGAAAGTGTAAGGATTTTATTGCCCAGTGTGAAATATTTTTTAAGGCTCAGCCGTCACGTTTTGTTAATGAGGATTCTCGGGTTGCTTTTATACTATCCCTGTTGGCAGGCACAGCGATCAATTGGGTCGGTCCACTAATTACGTCTAACTCATCGGTTGTAAATTCGGTAGATGCCCTTGCTAGGCAGATGGTTTCTGTTTTCGATCAGGACATTTGTGGACAAGACGCAGCTGTGCGTTTAATGCACTTAAGACAGGACAAAGAAAGCACAGCTGAGTTTTCTATTGCTTTTCGTTCTCTGGCCACAGAGACAGGCTGGCCGGAAGCTCCTCTGATGACGGTATTTAGCCATGCCCTTGCGGAGCAGATTAAGGACGTGCTGGCTACGTTAGAACCCTGCTCGACTTTAGACTCCTTAGTTCACACTGCTGTGCGAATTGACAATCGCATACGCGGAGAGACTAAATAAATCTCCGCTGGCTGACAATGGGGCTAAAATTGCTAGTGGCGACTGTGCATCTCCTATTCCACCCATAAGAGATTCTACTCCGATGGAGCCCATGCAAGTTGGATGGTTCGTTTGACCGTCAGCCTAAGATACCCATTAGCAGAAGAATAATCTGCTTTAATTAACGTCACAAGATTACCTTTCCTGCACCTAAAAAACATTTAAAAAATCAGAGGCTTTCTGTCAAATTCTGATGCTGAAAAACTTGTTCATGCATTTGTAACTAGTAGACTTGACTATTGTAATGGTCTGTTCCCTGGACTCTAAAAAATGTATTAAACGGCTGCAGATCATTCAGAATGCTGCTACACGAATTTTAACTAATACCAAGAGAAATGAACATATCACTCCGGTTTTGAGGACCTTGCATTGGCTTCCAGTACATGCCAGAATTGATTTTAAAATCCTTCTTATTGTTTACAAGGCACTGAATGGTCTTGCTCCAAACTATATTAAAAAAATGCTTGTCCCATATGAACCAACTAGAAGTCTTAGATCCTCAGCCAATGGTCTTCTTGTAGTTCCTCGCATACGCTGTAAAGCTGGAGAAGCTGCTTTCAGTTATTATGCCCCAAGTACATGGAATACCCTTCCAAGGGATATCAGAGACACTTAGCTCTTTCAAAAGTAAACTTAAAACATTTCTTTTTAGTGTCATTTTTAGCTAGTCTGAGGTTTTTTTTTGTTTTTTTTTTTTAAATGTGCATGTCTCTCTGTTGGAATGCTGTTTTTTTTTTTTAATATATTTTTTATTATTTATATTTATATGTATGCTTATACAGGTATGTCTACTCCTGTGAAGCACATTGTGTTGCCTTTGGGTATGAAATGTGCTCTATAAATAAATTTTCTTCTTTATTCTTCTTAACTGTAATAAGCCGGGTCATGTCTGCCCACATTGTCCCAAGCTTAACAGAAAGACCCCTCTAGCTATTCAGGGGGCGCTAGAAGGGCAGACCCAGTTTCCCTTCCGAACACTAATCCCCGGAGAACTTACTGTTGGGAGTAAAAGATTTACTATTGAAGCGTTCATGGACTCAGGCGCTGATTGTTGATTGTTTCATGGATTTTAAATGGGCTAGGAGGCACTCTGTTCCTACTGTTGTGCTTTCGCAATCACGTTCTGTAAGAACTTTGGATGGTCGCCCGCTGGGAAGGGGAGTTACAACCGAAGTTTCTGAACCACTAAGAATGTTCATCCCTTTTGGTAGCCACTCTGAAGAGGTTCGATTTTTCATTATCAGGTCCCCCACTTTCCCTATTATTTTGGGTCATTCGTGCTTACGGGAACATGATCCTTGTATCAGCTGGGGGGAACAGATTAATCCAATTGTCCGCTGGGGTCCCAAGTGTAGCACTCATTGTAGAACTAATGATAATGGTTCTTTCGGACGTGAAGCTATGGGGCAGGCTGACACCGAGAGCGAGTGTGAGGAAGTTATCGCTCCGTACCCTCCTAGACTGGAGAAAGTGGCAGAGGAGGGGTTAGAATGGGATCCTCAATTTGACTGGCGAGAGCCAGAGGACGATTACTTTTTGGAGGACTTCAGCGATTCGGAATCAGTTAAGGATTCGTTAGATTCTGAGCAGGGTAAAGAATTTGGGGCTACCCTGAACTTTGACTTGCCTCCGAATGTTCCCAGGGATCACGCCGATCTGGCTGAGGTTTTCAGTAAACAACAAGCCTCTACATTACCCCCGCATCGTCCGTACGACTGCGAGATTAATCTTAATCCTGGGACAACTCCGCCTAGGGGTTCACTTTATTCGCTGTCAGGACCTGAGCGTAAGGCCATGCGAGAGTATATTCAGCAGGCTCTCGCCAATGGTTTTATTCGGCCCACGTGCCCTGCCGGAGCGGGATTCTTTTTCGTTGGGAAAAAGGATGGAGGTCTGAGACCCTGCTTTGATTACAGGGGTTTGAATAAAATTACCATTAAGAACCGATACCCCCTTCCGTTAATGAATTCCGCGTTTGAACGTCTGCAGGAGGCGACATATTTTATGAAGCTAGATCTTCGTAATGCTTATAATTTGATTCGCATTCGGGAGGGGGACGAATGGAAAACGGCTTTTAACACGCATGACAGGTACTACGAATATCGGGTCTTACCTTTCGAGCTAGTTAACGCCCCCTCTGTGTTTCAGGCATTTGTCAATGACGTGCTCCGAGAGATGTTGGAGAAATTCGTCTTCGTCTATCTTGACGACATTTAGATTTTTTATTCAACACTGTCGGAGCACAAACAACATGTACTGGAAGCTCTACTCAATGCAAAACTTTTGGTTAAAGCCGAGAAATGTGTTTTCCACGCCCAAACTGTGTCATTCTTGGGCTTCATTGTTTCTAAGGGATCGGTCCGGATGGACTCGGACAAGGTGGCTGCGGTCAGGAATTAGCCTGCACCGCAGAATGTTAAAGAGGTCCAACACTTTCTGGGCATTGCAAATTTTTTAGGAGGTTTATTCTTAATTTTAGCGTGGTTGCCGCCCCCATTATTGCGCTCACTAAAAAGAATACCTCCTCAGCGTTTTTTAGTCTCCTGTAGCTGATGCTGCCTTTCAGGAATTAAAGAAATGTTTTAGCTCGGAGCCTATTTTGGTTTTGCCTGACCCCTTCGTGGGACCGTGGGTGCTATTCCGTCCCAGCGCCCTCGTTGGGATAATAAGCTTCACCCATGTGCGTACTTCTCCCGGTCTTTGTCCGCCGCCGAACGCAATTATAGTAATGATGACTGGGGGTTATTAGCGGTCAAGCTGGTGCTCGAGGAGTGGCACCACTGGTTGGAGGGAGCTGAGCAACCTTTTGTGGTTTGGACCGACCACAAAAACCTCCAATATATTCAGCAGACTAACCGGCGTAATTCCTGGCAGGCGGGATGGTCATTATTTTTTAACCGCTTTGATTTTACGCTCACGTACCGTCCGGGCTCTAAAATATTAAGCCTGACGCCCTGTCATGTATATACGATCGCACAGATAGCAATCCTACCCCTGAGCCTGTTATTCCTTCTACTCAGATCGTGGCACCTATTCAATGGGAGGTTGAGGCGGTGGTTCATGAGGCATTGAAATCCGATCCCTGTCCTGGGGGGGAGCCTCCTGGCTATTAGTGCCGCTAGGGGTTAGGTCAAGGGTCCTTCAGTGGGGACACTCTTCCCGCTTGGCTGGGCACCCGGGGGCCCATCGGACTAAGCAGTTGCTTCCCCAACGGTTTTGGTGGCCAGATATGATGAAGGACATTTGGGAGTTTGTTGCGGCATGTAGCGTATGTTCCAAAAATAAAACTTCCCACCTCCCTCCCTCTGGCTTACTGCAACCTCTGCCCGTTCCCAGGCACCCAATTACAAGACGTAATTCAGACATCTCTTTATTTATCCCCCGCCGCGCGATTAGCGCGAAGCGGGGGATATAGCATTGGGCTCCGTCCGTAGGGACACATAAAATTGCGGCGGCGGGGAATAGGCCTATGTTTGTGACAAACACTTGTTATTTCTAACTCTAGCCACCATGGCATTAAAGCTATGCATACAAACAAATTGCCGCGATAATGAAATAATAAATAAAGAATTTAGCGCTTCTCAATCAGCGCAATCAGATCATTGAAAATGTGCCCCTCCTACACCAGCCTGTTTGTTCCGTGGAAGACAGGGAAGAAGACAAAGGGAACATTCTAGTCCCACAAAGACAATCAAAGACAGTTTATATGATCTCATTTAGAAATTGCGCACTTGAAAACTACTCCGATGTCAGGTTTGCAGCTAAAGGACATGGAAACGCTTTAACAAGGATTCTTACCCCGCACGCGGTCATCTCCCCGCCCCGAAACCGCCTCAGTAATGACGGAATTCCATATCCATAGCCTATCATCCTATTTGATTTGAGCGACACATTCACTTGAACTTGTGCCTGATACTTTATTATAATCAATTATCCCATTTACTGATAATGATTCTTCCCATGTCGGCTATTCTTTAAAGGCTAAAATTGATTAACAAATGGATAGTGCTTTGGTATTTGCCAGGGTAGGGCTCAATCTAGAGTAGCCTATTTAATAATATCTTTATTCACACATTAAATTACACAGTATTACCAATGGTAAAAAATTACTAGGACTCGAGTTAGTTTATACAGATATCCTCAATTAGAAAATCAATCCCCTCACTCGTGAGAATATCACAACTTTTTAGATTATCACGAACATACAGGGCAGTCGCATTTGTTAATAGAACATGGAAGACAATGATGGCGACGTCGAGCCAAAGCCGAAAACCAAATTTCACAGATGTTGGTGTTGTATGGCAAGCCAGCAAAAAAGGCTGATCCGAGGAATTAAGCTGCGAATCGTTCTGGATGTGGTGTCGGTGGGGAGATGTAAGCGCAGTATCCCCGATTTAAAGCATAAATGGAGAGATCTGCGGGGCTCTGTAAAAGCCAGGTTCTCTGCACACCGGAGAAGTGTAAACGCAACAGGTGGTGGGCAACCATCATCACCTGTGCATTTCACTGCACAGGAGGAGGGGATGGCATCCACTCTTTCTGTAGTGGAAGTGCATGGAGAAGAACTTGAATCGCCAACGAGCTGCGTCAGACACCTTGACACAGACGCCTCTGATATGTGTATGACATCACCAGCCACTCTCTGAAACGACCCAGATGCCAGGAGCGACAGCGCAGTTCTGACGTTGATGACCACGTGTATGTTTTGTGGATAATTGCTGCGGCTGGATAGCTGTTCATCCAGAAGTCGGCAAAGATAGATGATTGCCTCATGCAAGGTCCAGGCGAAAGCGCTGGATGTACTCGATGTTTGTTTGTCTCAGGATGTCCAAACGAAGCCGATATATGCGTGTTCGTCTTCGAGCTCGGTGCGCTCCTCTTACTCTTTCCCAATCACGCAAGAGTGCAAGCAAATGCAGGACTGGCATTTTGGCTTTAGACTTTGAGGGCATGGTAGAATGTTGGTCTTATGTATACTCGTATTAATTAATTGTTTTGCGTTTGTAATTTAACTGATTGGAGAAGAGGCTGATGCGTAATATCATGTGATGATTTCGTTTGATAAATTATCATGGCTTTGAGAAATGTAGTTTAGAAATAAGGAAGAACAATCGAATATTAAATGTCTCAACCTTTACCATGTTAAATAAAATAAAAGTAATGTTAAAATTCGGCCTATAACCGACATCAAACGCAATATTCAATTTCGCCTAATGTTGGCGCTCGACCTTAATGCAGCCCTCAAAAGCGCTTAACAGAAAAAGCGCGTAAGCCAGGGGGAGAATACGCGCAAGTGTTATTTGCATGAGAAACGCCCGGAAACGCCCCGATTTTGGCCTTGCTCCGCCCCAAGCGCGTAAGTGCCTTCAAGGCGCGTAATGCACAGACTTAAGTCGAGGGGAGAATACGCGTAGGCTGAAAAGCGCGTAGCTACGCGCTTTTTTTCGACTTAAGCGCATGGGAGAATAGACCCCAAAATGTATCCAGTTGACAAGATCCAATGGCATATAAAATTTCAAAAGGATTCATAAAAGTTTTTGAGTTATCGCGTTAATACGAAGGATCTACGGCAGGTACAGACACAGACATGGTGTTTCTTTCAGCAGGACAAAATGAAATCATACATTGTAAGAAATCTCATATATGTGGAGTGCATGATGTAAAAAATGTGCATACATGTGCAGTTCAATCAGTATCAATCAGTATTGTACCACATGTTTCTTGGTTATTTGTGGTCTTTTGTTTCCTTGCCTAGTTAACTATGAATCAGACAATGTCTATGATGGTTGTGCCCCCGAGAAAGAGAAAGAAATGTAAGGAGAGGTAAGGGGAACACCAGGTGCAGGATGCAGAAGTGTTTATTAAACACAAAACTCTACGGAAAAAAAATGGCAGACTCACCAGAGACAAAACACTGTGCACAAGCACTGAACATATGGGGAAACAGAAATACTCTCTCCAAGAGAGGATAAACTAAGAAAACAAAAACTGAACCTAACTACACTTACAGATACACTGGGAGACTTTAACACGGGGCAGACAAGACTAGAGTGCAGCAAACAGAAAGACTCGGCAACCATACACGAGAGACACTCAGAAGGCACGAGGAGCTGAGACTTCACCATGTAGCGCAGAGACAATACGGAGGATCCGTCTGACAATCACATCCAATGCTGCCACATATATAACCACGAGAGGAGGCGGGGACTCGGAAAGCAATCTCTGACTGAAACAGAAACATGGGATTAATAAACAATCACACGAAAACCGGGTTAACAATGACTCGAGACAAGACACTGAGACGATCAATCAAGTGAGACAGTTTAGATTAAGGCAATCTTAACGTGACGAGGAAAAAGCACCACAAGAAAAGCAAAGGAAAGCACAGGGTTTTAAATGCAGTTAATCAAAGAGCTCAGGCGGAAAGCACAAAAGTCAGAAACGCACACATTCGCTAAATGAGTTAATCAAGGTTAATATTACGTGACAAAATATTTACAATCACCCTTAAATAAGTGCTGGTTAGTACGGGCTAGTAATATCCTATCAGAGAACGCATTCACAAAACAAAAATCAGGATGGCTGCTGTGGCGGCCATCTTGAATATCGCACTACGCTGGTTTTCGAAAAGAACCTTCCTCTAGCCACCCCCAATACGCCACCTTGAAATGGCATCAATCGGATCAGGCATTCTTTTGTTATCGGGCGTAAACGAAAATCAAGATGGCTGCTGTGGCGGCCATATTGAATATTGCACAACACTGGTTTTCGAAAGAAACTTTCCTCTAGCCACCCCCAATACCCCACCATGAAGTGGCATCAATCAGATGAGGGATTCTTTAGTTATCGGGCGGAAACGAAAATCAAGATGGCCGCTGTGGCGGCCATATTGAATATCGCATGATGCTGGTTTTCAAAAGGAACCTTCCTCTAACCACCCCCAATACGCCATCATGAAATGGCATCAATCGGATGAGGCATTCTTTAGTTATCTGGCAGAAACGAAAATCAAGATGGCTGCTGTAGCGGCCATATTGAATATCGCACGATGCTGGTTTTCAAAAGGAACTTTCTTCTAGCCACTCCCAATAGGCCATTAAGAAATGGCATCAATCGGATGAGGGATTCTATAGTTATCTCACGGAAACTAAAAGTTTACGGACGATGGACGGACATGGTGTCGACATAATGCCCTCTTTCCTCTTTCGAGGGCGGGGGCATAAAAATGTGTTTTAAGACGTGTTTTAAAAATGGACACTGATTCAGCTAATCTGTCGCTCGGTGGTAGATAGATGAAGTGTCTGAATACAAAATTAATCCAACATTATGGGCAACAGTATATTTACTAAAGATATTTAATGGGATATCTCTTAAAAGAGTATGAAGAGTATGAAGCAGAGTATTAACCACAGAGAGGATCAGGCATCTCCATGCCAACCTATGGCTGCTTGATGCCCATATGCATTTTAAAAAAGCAATCAGGCTCACACTACCTAGCAACGCAGTGATTAAATTTCCTTCCCTCTCCCCGCTCACAGTTGTTTGCAGATTTACACAGAAGTTATGCACCCAGCCCATGTCAACACAGGTCTCCGCAGTAAAGTGTCTCTCAATTACCAAGGGCCTGGATGCAAAGAGGATCAATAGTGCCAGATAGAATTAACAGAGCAGTTCAAACTCAAATGCAGTGCTTAACCCCTAAAACCTGTAGACCCCTATATGTGCCTGTCAAATGCAGTTGCTGTATTCTAACCTGTAATACTTCAGGCCTGTTGTAAATTCCAGTGGAGATCCAATGATACCAAATACGTCCTGCTAAATTACAGGTAAATATGTATAAGAAAATGTAAAAGATCTTGATACTTTCCATTTGATGTAACGCTGTGGTGATAAAAACAAAGCATTGTGGGTTTCAGTATTTCACACAGTATAAGTGCGATGTAGCTTCAGTGAAGAACAGAATCCAGAAGACACAGAATATGTATTGTATGTGGCATTGTCATACAATATAAAAAAATTGCTTTTTCTGGCTTTGAACTTATTTAAGAGAAAAGTTAAGCATACATTGGAGTTTAAGCGTATAAATATAGTGCAGTAAATGATAGCCATGCCCAGTGCACTCATTG
This sequence comes from Gymnothorax reevesii, assembly GCA_029721435.1. Taxonomy (NCBI): domain Eukaryota; kingdom Metazoa; phylum Chordata; class Actinopteri; order Anguilliformes; family Muraenidae; genus Gymnothorax; species Gymnothorax reevesii. The sequence continues at coordinate 68,392,086 of CM056579.1, forward strand.
ATTCTTCATGCAAATGGAATGCATTTTGCCCAGTCTAGTGATCATGCACTCAATAATTACTCTGCTGTCAATCTGATCCCCTGGCAGTTGAGGGACTCACATATTTCAGAATTCCTATGAGCCTAGGTGGTGGTTCCTTCACTGATAACTCTTAAATTGCACATCTGCAAATTGCTTTTAATAATATAAACTAAATCAGGAAAGCTAGATTTCAGACGCGGAGGCAATGAAGCATTAAGCTCAAATCAGGAATCTGCAGTGCTCATATCAGTTAAACCCTGAACTTTTGCTCTAATAGTTCCCTTTAAAAATACACAGGCACAGAAAAAAAACTAGATTAATCTGAGAAATTCTTCATCCCAAAGGTGGATCTAATTGATAAATCTTCAGCGCTTGTGGGTACAAGGAACACATGGCAGTGCCTCTAATTTCTGATCCCTGGACTTTTCACTCAGTAACCAGCAACCTTTCACAGGTAAACCTGTTGCAAGCAGAAGGCATGTAAAGTGTGGTCTATATTATGGCTGCACCTAGATTTGCTATGGCATTTAGAAATTTTGCATGTTTTTAATGGAACCTTGATAGCAACAAATGCAGAACAATCCTGTTTTTTTTCATGTAAATCATTGCCATTGTGTTGTGCATGCTAGCTGCTTGATGTCAGACTGTGAACAAATTCTCACCCTTGGGTGAGCTTCTAGTCGCCATTTTAAACATTACGTCACCAATAAAAGTTTGACACTTACAAATCAAAACTTTTTAGTATGCTTTTCTTGTTCAAAGAAACTTGACACCCACAAAGATTCTATCTTTACCCATTAGCAGGAAACTTCAATGGAAGAAGACTTTATGAGACTAAATATTAATGTATTGCTGTCAAAATGCTGTTAGTCACAGTAGAGGAATTAGCTTTTACGGGGGGCTTTCCTGTTTCTTTCAACGGTAATTTGCAGTTTTTGCACAGGATATCGAAAATGCCTAACTATAAATGTGGGGACTATATGTTTTGGTGTTGAGAATGATGGCGACTATAGGTGCAGCTGTGTTTAGTAATTGGAGGGTGACCCCATTTTATATGGCTGTGATACCAAAGTAATCGATATAAATAACCATTAATTTGAGCAGAGTATCAACTTTAATCTGAGGGTATTCAGGTAGGATGTGTTGAGTGAACTGTGAAGAAAAGTAAAATTGTGTGACTCTGTCCAAACATTTATGGTGCTCACAGAATGTCACTGTTCACAGTTCTGGTTATATCTAAACTCCAGTCATTAGAAACACATATCACATATCCATCATTGCAGATACTGTAAATAGATAGATTGTCATTTGTTAAAGGTGCACTGTGCCAGTTTGTTGACATCACTTCTGTTGAAATTCGAATTCAAACAAAACAGAGGTAGCCCGCCCCTCCTTCCCATAGTTCCATCCCTCCCATGCTTCTGTAACTGTCAACTCTTGTCAGCGATTGGCCAGAATGGTTTGTTATGTTATGGGGCACAGCCTGTGCCCCTTGTGTTTATTTGCAGTTTGTGACACCTGTGCAGTCTCCAGAGCCCAGGGTTTTTGTTTTTTTAAAAAAAAAAGTGAATTCAGTGGCAGGCAGCTAGCTAATCGTGGGGAGATGTTGGCGAATTGAGACAAAAATACAAACGCACAGAAAATAAACAAACTTGCATAGTGCACCTTTAAAGTCTCACTTCACATATACCTAATATAATAGTACATAGAAATTACTGAGTTAAAAAAAAAAAACAATGTGAACCACTCAAAAAAGAGTTATGAGAGAAAACAAAGTAAAACAAAAGCAAATATATAAAGTGAAACACCAATAACAATAAAAAATAGTTTAAAGCAACTTTAAAAAGACCAGAGTTACATATTACATTAATAATATAAAAGATCCCGCCATCGTTTCAAAATACCATTCAGGATTTTGGCAGGAGAATGTGCAATATTGCAGTTGGACAGAAGGTAACACATCTGGTCTAACAGACTTAACTGACAAAAGCCATTATTCAAATTTAAAGCACATTGAAATAGTTCATTCCTGAGATCATTATAATGTGAACAAGACTCAATTGCATGACGCAGTTGCTTTACTGATGGACAAATGGGATCCTGGCCCGTCACAGGCAAAACATCATCCATAGTGCTAGAGGTAAATTCAAGGCTTTTGTTCAACAAAGCACAGAAGGGTTGTGCCCAGAGCCGGCTCAAACCTCCATGGGGCCCTAAGCAAAATTTGATTTTGGGACCCTCTACTTCTGCCAATAATATTGATTATTGATCATTAATACACCCATTATAAACTCATTGCAGCAGTGTTACACTGCCTGAACTATGCAGCTCAGGCAGTGTTGTTTACATTATCCTATTGTCAACCTGAGATGTCTTTACCCATGTATAGTTTTTAATCTCAAAAAAGGGAGCACATTCAGCTACAAGAGCGGACTGGGGTTGATTTACACAACATTGCATGTGAAAAAGCACTAAGTGGGATACTGAATATCATCTAGGCCTACTAAAAGTAACAAAAATAAACCAGTAGACAATGCATTTACTTTAAAAGTGTCTTCTGGTTTATTATTTTTGGTTTAAAAAAACTGCAAAAATAATCTTTAGTGCAAGAACAACAATAAAGTGCAACAATAAATAAAATCACTTAGATATATAAAATAACAACAATCTGTACAAAAACAGTATTAAACTAGGCTTATGCCGTCAGAGGCGACGGCTTGGGGTATATCCCCGAATGCCCCCTATCCTCCAATTCCTTAATCCTTGAATAGACCTTGAATAGACTTTCATTTGAACTTAATTTCAGGTCAGTCGGACAAATGATTCTGAAGTTATGGCCAAAATGGTAATTTTCCATCACAAAGTGCCATCTGGTGGCGAAATATTGAACCATACAGGTATGATGTCATCATGTGACACGTTGTGAGGTCACAACGTTGCAGTTGCACATAGTTTCATGTGATTTGGACAAATGGTTCCAAAGATATGGCAAAAATTGTGAATTTTATGTGACAAAGCTCCACCTTGTGCCAAAATTTTGAACCAAACAGGTATAATGTCAGGTATTGACTTTTCATTTGCACTTGATTTGAGGTCAATCGGACAAATATTTCCAGAGATATGATAAAAACAGTAATTTTTCCGTTTTTGGCCCCTGCTGACCAATCTAGAAACTGTAAATTGTCCAAAATCAAATCAGTTCTTCCTCGATATGATACGTACTTCTATGCAAAACATGAAATTTCTATTTGAAATATTACTGAAGTTATCGCGTTAACACGTAGGGCGGTTCGGCGTTTGGGGATATAATAAGCTCGGCGTGCTTGTGAATATTCAATAACTTATCCCGGTTAGCCATCGAGTGATAGAATATTGTAACTGCGTGCATAAATTTGCAGCTCCATGTCCGCTGGCAGATACATCTGAACAAAGCGCTTAAAATACCCTGCTGAGCACCGTTGTTCTTCTCGAACACGCCAAATCCAGATAATCCTTAAATGATGAATGATTACTTTCATGTTTTAATTTGTAACGAGTATCAAAGTGGCCAGTGTCAAAGTAACAAGGTAAAAGTATACTTTTTATCTTTTAAATGTAGTAGGAGAGTAAAAGTAAAAGTCCCGGTAGAAAAAAAAAAAAACTCAAGTAGAATGATGAAGCGCGTTGCTACTCATTTCTTTAAAAAAAAATCATGTCAGAAGACACATCCCTTGATGGTGGAAAAAATGTTACAGTATTTCAGAACGGGCAAGTTATTGGCCTGTATTTAACAAAGAAAACCATGAATGACAAAAATAAAGTATGAGGAATCATTTTCACCAACAAATTTGCCACCACAAAGTCTTGACCTTAAACCCATTAAAAGTTATTGGGATGTGCTCAAGAAAGCATTATGTCGAGAAGACAAAAGTCCACAATCCAGAATCTCAGGGACATAATCCAATCTGTACACAGGCCTGCAAAAACAAAACTCAGAGTCGGGCAAAACAGGTTTGGTACACAGGCACGGGTTTGTCAGAGAGTCCAAAGCTGAAATCCAGTGGGCGTAATCAGAACCGTTAACAGGGGGGAAAACGCAGAACTAAGAGTAGGGCAAAACAGGTACGGTGTACGGGCAGATAAGTATAATAGAAAAGGCCAAAATCAGAATCGGGGACGTTCCAGTCAGAAGTATAACACTAAGAGTACAAGGCATCAAAAATCGCAGAACAGGTAAAACGTTCTGACAAGAGCTGTGAGTTAAAACACTGCTTAAAAACACGTAGGGGAAGTCACATGCTATGATAGGGACCAGGTGAGTTGGATCAGACTACTTATAAAGGAATGAACATGAGGAAGTTCCTAATTACAAGAATTTGGAAAAGCCAAAACCCGGACAGCGATCACAAAGACAGCCTACAGACAGACATACGGCTCCGGTTAGGGAGTTCTACCATGCACCGAAAAGGAGAGAGAGAACAGAGTTAATAAGCGCGGAGGTTCCACTGAAACTGCAGCAAATATGATTGAGTAAAGACAAGAGGCGGAGACTAGAATAGGGCAAAAACTGAGAGGTCGTTAGTCAATTAGTAAAGTGCAGCTATACAATCCCTAGTGCTCGTTAGTAAGTTAGTCCAATAAACAATGTTAGTTTTGGTTAGTAAGTTTAACTAAAACAACAAACTTGTAGTATTTTAGTAATATAGAAAAGGAAGGTGAAGGAAGTAAACAAGATTGGAAGGAATGATTGAAATCCCAGAGACCATTAACCCCTTTCTGCAGATGTAGACGCTCATGTCTATAGATATGCAAATTTAAGCACTTAGTTACAGTACTCGACCACGAGATGGCACCCTCGGATCAGCTATTGAATATTCACAAGCAGGCAGAGCTAAAACACGATTTAGTGTATTGAGAAGTTCCCTCCAATCCCTGTTTTTCAGGAGTAGCATGAATTAAACTCCTCAGCTAAGCCTGATGTGCAAACTGGTCAATATCCTTGCCCATACCATCGATCCAGTAGTTTTAAAAAATTATCACTTGCGACAGAAAAAAACTTAGTACTCTGTAGCAACCATTTTAGCTACAGTGAGCCAACAGTATTCAAATTAGTGGTTAAAAAAATACGTTTAGTGAAGCAAAAAATCCGACTTAGTATTGATTCTCTCGCATTCTACTGTCAATTACAGTCATCACACACAAAATAAGCGTAGTTCCCTCCCGTGGATTAACGCGTAGATTCCTCCATTGACAAATTCAGCGCTCCCTTCTATCCTCCCAAGTACTGGTGTCGATGGCCAGTCACTCAATTATATACTCAGATTCATCTGCGTAACTCTACAGTTAAAGTTCACGCCCTAGTGAAGCTTCCCAGGTAACGATGTACTGATAGACTCGCTTCTTATCTGATTCCCGAGTGTTTAAACTTTCCTCAATAACTGAAATACATTGATCGGACAATAAGAATAGGATACAAAGCTAAGCGTAAAAGTAAGGTCGGTTGTATTCTTCGAATGTTGGCCACGGTTGCGCAGCTGAAAATGATGCGATATCAAAGAAAAAAAGACACCCGAAACCGGCCCGAAGTGTTCAGTTTCATTTACGAGATACATGTTGTATGGACGCGGTCAATGGGAATTATTCCGAATGAAACAGTACTGGAGGGTCCCTTCTACCCGATACACCTGTCTCTGGAGGAGGGCATCAATGAAGAAAACAGGTTTTACTTCTCAGTTTGCATTTTGCTCAATATGGCTTTTTGCTGTAGAATTTATACCACGTTTAAAGACATCGAATGCCGAGGTTTTCGTTTCTCCAAATGCATGGAGCCCAGGCACGGTAGATCCCTCGGTACGTTCATTACACTATTCTGTTGAATATGGAAGGAAATGTTGCTTGATTTTTCCTGAAAGTGACATTTCTGTTCTGTTAAAATAAGGTGTATTACTGAGTTAGTGAGTTTTTCCCTTATAAGGTGTAAGGTTATGAGCTCGGATGTGAGAGCGGTTAGCTTTTCATTGCAGCGTGAATGTTATAGCTGTTTAATCAGCACTTTATTTAATGCTTGGGGGACTTCGAAGAAAAATGGACAATATTGTTAACTTTATTATGGAGAAAAGGCATGTTTTGTGTTTGGAGAGGTTACTGGTGACCAATGATGTTCAACTGCACTGATATTGATAAATTCATGCTAAACTCAACCAGAAAATCATTAGTTCATGCTGAATTTCATGCCCCAAAAGTTAATTTGTGCTAAATATTTGATTGATGTATGATTTGACAGAGAAGCATTTTGATGGATCTCAGACTTTGGGGAGACACCTGGATAGCTGTCTAATTTGGCTCATAGCAGCGGGTAATGTAGAATGTAATGTTCAAGATGAATTGTACTTGTGGTCAAGACGTTTATGATCCCAGAAATATATAGATTGAAGATTTTTTATGTTTGCAGTCCCTTTTCTCCACCAAAATCATAAAAATAAACTGAAATGGGAGTCTAAATGCTTCAAGTGTGTAGACTCAATTGAGCCAAAGTTTTTGTGTCTGTGAAGCTGCAATCTTGAATTATAAAGCCTTAAATCAGGTAACACCTAAAAAGCCAGATTTGGCTTCTGCGCAAAGCGGTTAAATAACCCGAAAGAGTGGCACGCAATACTGGGGCTGAGTGATCACAAGACATGAGACCAGAAAGGGGAAGACAGGGTGCAATGCATGGTGAAAAACAAAACATGGACCGGATTAAAACTGCAATGATGGAATTTGGCAAATATACAGACAAAGCAAAAACAAGTCATGGCATGAAATCAGAATCACTATCAGCATGGTCAGACAAAGCAGAATTCATAAACAAACATGGCGGTCAGGCTGAATCATAACAAAAACATGGTCAGGCAGGACAGGATCATAACAGATAGTGATCATAACGCGCAGTTTCCAGATTTAAAACCAATCAAAGGGCGTATTTACTCAGATTTTTTTCTGATATCTGCTTTATGGTTGCCTCTGTTGGAAAAGATAAAATTGAGAAAGAGTTATTACCTGAGGCAACTTTTAATGGACACCATCTGATGAACACTACGCAGACTGATAGTTTGTGAACATGATTTTCTCAAATTCCGGTTAGAATTCCACATTCCTTGTTTCAGTTCAGGACAGTTGTGTAATAAAGCTTTCAGAAGGAACAAACCTTTTGTTTTTATAGAGAGCTTATTTTATCTCCTGAATGTGACACTTTGTTCAGCAGAAGCATATTGTTTCATATAACACTGATAACATTAAAACAAGTTTGCTTTTTATACACACAACAAAATTATCTTATGGGCGTTTAAAATAAGCCATGCAAAACTCGCTGGTCCCAGGTTTGCAAGTGGTTATACAAGCTAAGCAATCGGGTGATCATGTGGCGTCATACCAGTGAAAACACAACGGGATATGCAACTGTTGTTACAAGATCTGCTGTAGTTTCAAGAGCTATCATTTGTCGCCTTACATCTATCACTGCACTATGGAAGAAGACAACCCTATGAGCAATGAGAGAACTCAAATCTGCAATCATGAAAAAAAAAAAAAACAATTACAGATGATTGGAATTGGACATGCATAGTATGATGATAGAAATACCAGCCTCAGATGATCGAAAATAGGACAATCAGAACAAAGTCTATAAAGTTATAGTTTACAATATTCTTATATGATGATTTATTCAAAGCACATTATTATTATTTTCAATTTCTGTACATCGATACGACACCAGATTATGGCTCGTCATATTATCTATGCCTAGCCCTGGGCCTACTCCCGAGTTTCTTGCTATTAATAAATCTAGCTTACCTGCACATTTCATCTCCTCTGATACGCACTCCGATGAAGTTTGGTAGCGGTCTTTTTCCAACTCTGACCTGACCTCACGACAAGAGATAGTCCAGAAAACATCCTTTTTTATCGTTTCCTGACTGGGAGTTAACAACCAGGCCATTTTCCAGCCTTTTTTTGGGCTTCGTAATTGATGATCTGATTGAAGCCCAAGTAGGAGTTATTTTTATACAAATGTTTAAGAGTTTATATGTCAAATTTCGGATGAATCCACGAATATTTACATCTAATTACTACACAAAAATGACTGCAACCAAACGAAGTTGTAAGAACACTTAAATCGCTTTTGGGTGACATTCCGTCCTGTAGAATCACAGAGTGAAATGCAAATGTTATTCTGATCTCTGAAATATGTCTATACACACAAAGATTAAATGAAAAACTATTACCAAATAAGCTCAAATGAGTGTCTTCATTGCAGGTAATATGCACAGATACTGCTGTTGATTTTGGTAACACAGGAACAACCTTTGCCAATACCCTTTACAAAACCAGCACTTCTCATTGTCGACAGTTAGGAGCTATGGCCGTCCCACTCAGCAATCATTTACTGTGCAACTAAATGACTGGGGTAAACATCGTTTTGTCACCTCTTGTAAAGACCAACTACCCTGGTAATACCAGACTCTGCTACTTCGCTTTGCTTTGTACACAGGGTCTGGTCAGTCGTGATTGACAAGTGTTTACTTCCTGGTGGGTGGGCGCTTGTCTGAAGTTTAAAATCATTGGTGTACCCGTAAACCAATCACAAACGATCGGCTTACCTTTTGCCCTCCCCAGTTTCTCGACGACTAACGGCAAAAAGTTGATAAATCAAACTTTTCCCAAAACCTGTAGGGAGTAGGGCTACAACCTCATTTCCATTAAAAAACTAACCAAATATTCATCTTGTTGTGGCTTTAAGTCGCTGATACCGGGGATTCTCTCCATGACAGAGTGAATGGCCTCCCGTGTATCTATGTTCGTCGCTATTGTTGATTACGGAGACTACAATTTCAAACACGGCACAGTGGCTATGTCATGGCTCTCGGCCATGCCTTCTGTTCGTCGGTTGGTCAAGGGCAGCCGGGGTCTTCGCAGCCGAGCTGAGCTAGGCAGAGCTCTTTGTGATCAGATGAAGTGGTGAAGCGAAATGAAAATGAGCGTAAGAACATAGGCTGGCGGAGTCAGGCTAAAGACTAAGCTCCAGTGAATAATAAAAATGATACCTGGTTAGAAAGGTAACAAATTAGTTTTTTATTATTTATTTATTATTATTTTAGTAGCATTGAATTGACTGAAAACATCACGTAATCATTTATATTTGAATTTCAAGGGAAATTTCAACTGAATGTTTGCAAAACAATGTCCCACTCAGGAAACAGTTCCATTAACTGCAGCCTGGCATTCATGTATCCCCAATATGCCTTAATTTCAGGATGAGAAGCATATTTTACTCGAGACAAATGGTAAGAGCTCAATCGGCTGTAGGCTGATTTTGCGACGAGAAATGTGAATCTAGGCACGTCTTCTCCCTTTCCCTGTTGGAAGGCCATGGAAATACAATCTCTTGTTTCTCAACGAGTTAGAATTACTGCCAATGGCGGCACAGTACATATTCTCAGTATAGGTTATCGATAATTTGTCGGTGACGAAAATGACCTATACAAATTTCCCACTCAAAACACTGGGAATTTGCTTGTGTGACATCATTGACAGCTAATGCCGAGCAGTGCCGGGGAAATATGCATACATTTACTAACGATTGGAAAGTTGCAGATTTTAATTAATAAAAACAATGTGCGCCATCTTTAATGCATTATTTTACCCAAACTTAGATTTCTGGACTCAAAATTCCCCCATAATGTGAATACCTGTACTTATATGTCAAATCCATTAATGTACAAAGTATCTATGTATGTTCAGTTTATATGTGCTTTAGCAACACAAAATATTTACATTTTTGATTAAATTTGAATTTGATGGGGAAAGAAAACACAAAAGTGGCCACTGACTGCCAATAAAATAAATCTCTCAATAAAATGTTTTCTCTGACACCAGCCCCCTTCAGACACTTGGTGGGCAGAATGGGAACTGGGGTGTACATGGGATAAATTTGGGGCTGAGGGTGGCTCAATGGAACGCATCATATTGCGTTCATGTCTGTCTGAGATAAATCCTCTGTGTTGACAAAGCCACAGTAAGGCGCAGGCAAAAAGATGAGAGCTCTGATTAGGTCCTAGTCATTACCACCAACTGTCTGTATGAGGGAACCTATCAATAATTCAGACACTGTTTATCAATCTCTATTCTCTAATGCCAGGCCCTTGATGAACCCAGTCCCCACCACAACACAAGTCTAAGTGGTTTAATTCCCTTTCAAGTGAAATCTTTTTCCCTAAATGGGAAAGGCTGTCTCTGTAAAGTTCAGATCATTCCAGTCTGTTATCAGAACAAAAGCCCTTTTGCTATATGACAGTTTCGACCATCAAGACTGAAATTTGAATACACTGGGTGCTTTGTGGACTCAAGCAGTGAAAGCTCCAAAAGAAAAGCACGCCAAAGAATGGAAAATGCTGTAACACAGACAAAAAAAAGGTAATTCACACACGCCCCACCACAAACTCAATAGCTTCCCTTCAAAACAAAGGTGAGAACAATTCACCTGAAAGAGACAGCAAACAAGATGAGACAGATGAAGAAACAGACACCATCCCATCATTTCTTTCATGCAGAACAAAAAGAACCAACAGCAATTGAGCTCTTTAAAAGCATATACACAGAAGCACACATTCACAATTGCAACAAATATTACACTCTCCCCACTGAGAACTGCCCACTGGGAATAGACAGCAATAACAAGAGCGGTTTGCCTCCAGTATCCATGAGCAGCTCGGAGGCTGGAGAGCCCTTGCGTTCTGCCAGTACAACACCAATCAAGCCCACTAATGCAGAGAGCCTTGTTCCCCAGAACACCCCTTTCAACAGTTTCCATAAGAGGCTACCCTCCTCCGTCCTCCAGCCCAGAACCTGGGGGAAGCAGGAGAGGCAGGGCTGGCCCTGGGTCTGGAACTCAAGAGGTAGGCATACAGATAGTGAGTCTTTCCCTTTAGCCTACAGTTAGACTCTGGAGCTCCAGCAAGTCCAAAACCCACTATCTACCAAAGAACTGCAGCCAGTGAAGGACCAGGAAGAAAAGCGCAATTTGCACTCACCTTCCTGGGCCGTTTTCTTCTCTGTCCATTGAGTCTCTCCATAGTTTCCACCCTATGATGTGAGTATGAGTCCTCGTTCATCCTTGGGAGTACTTTTCAAGAATAACTCTTTCGCCTCCCTATTGCAAGAAACACAGAGAAATCTCTCTGGAGGTTTTCAGCTCCACTACACACTACAGAGCTCTCTCCCTTTGACTCAGAAGCTCTGCCTCTTCCTTCAGTAGTCCACGATAACTGTGGCACAGTTATGCGAAATCAGCAAGGGTAAGGGGGAGTGGAGAAGCAGGCGGGTGAGCAAGAAAGGGCGGGCGAGTGAGAGAGAACAAAAGAAAGCACAATGGTGTTTCCATGGCAGCAGCTCCCGCCAATGTTTATCTAAATATGTTGTAAACCTTGTTCCATCCACACGCCACCAGTGCCTTTTGGTTTGCATTTTTATTTTTGTTTTGCTTCCATTTGTTTGAAGTTGTTTTTTTTTTCTTTGTTTGCTGCTGCTTTTGATTTACCACAAAAAGCCAGCAGGAGAAAAATTAGGCTGTTTGATGGGATCAATAGTTCCGGAAAGATCTGATCACAAACGAAAGGCATTTCAATCCAAAAGGGTGAATGCCGCTTTGCTCTCTGCCAGTCCAAAATCATCATCAATGAGATAAGCAGTCTTACACACTGAATCACACCAACTGCATTAGCAACCCACATTCATTTTTTTTTTGTTGAAGATGCATAATGATCACAGGCATAGCAAATCCTCTCATATCCACACTTCTTCAAACAACAATGGGCTTTCCTTAGGATCTCAGACTTGAAAGCACTCCAGGCCTCTGAATTTGCCCGAGGCCACGTCTGAAAAAGTGCCCTGCCTGAAAATGTTTAAAACAGCACACCATAAATAGGCATGAGCCTCCACTCCATCTAAAATATATAGATAATCTCTAATGAGTGAGCCCAAGATACCAAATTTATGAAACAAGAGTATAAATTTTAGTTTACTCAGAGCCTTCGGCAAGGAATAAATGAAAATTGATGCTTGAGTTTCATAAATTTTATATCTCAGGAACAGCAAAACTTACGCTGTTACGCCAATATCCAAAAGAAGAAAGTCAATTGAATGTATTTGACTTATTTGTCAATTTCATTAAACCATACATCAATGTCCATTGGATTTCCCATGGAAGGAGGTTGAACTAGTCGATAGGTCTTCGTTCAAATGTTTATATGTCAATGATGATTGCGTGGTTAAATCTTTTCTCATTCACCAACTGTAAACCTTGTAATTTTTGAACTCAAAGAATATGCTAATTTTGCATATTTGCTCGCGGGGCGTATTTCAGGCTTTAATTTTTTGATAAATTGAGTCGACCTAAGGGTAGCAATGCATATTGGTATTTACCACATGTCCATACAATATAACGGCAGCAATGGTTTTGGAATACTGTACCTGTTGGATGAGAAGAACGCATTGCAAAGTCCTTAAAAAAATTGAGTGCAAATATATCTCCTATTTTCAACATTTTTTAAAATGGATATTTTGCTATTCACAAAATAGGTTTCATGGAAATTGGAGGGGGTCGGGGGGAGCTTTGTTCAGTTTGGCATGGAATGACCCATGAATAATTAGCTAGCTAGCATGCTAATGCATTTAGCCATTAAATAAAAAAAATTCATTTTGTACAATAACAGTAGCTCATATAACTTATTACTTTAGTGGCAAAAAGCACAAGCATGTTGGCTAGTGAATTTTTCATCCCATCGAATTTAATAAACCGCAAACTAGAAACTAACACTAGCAATTATGAAGTTCTACCAGCAGGAGGATTGGTAACATTATCGTGTTTCAAATCTGACCAATCGCGACAAGAGAAAGCTGGATTACATGTGGTAGTTTGGTATTTTGGATTACCAAACCTGTATCTCATTTTTCATCATTTATGGGATAAATCATCATCTCACCTCCACACATGAGATGTGCATTTTCATGCATGTTAAATGAGGTGGAATGCGATGAAGCTGCTTTGGGGATATTACTTTGCCCTACATGCATGACTCAATTGAGTGGGATAAGTCAATTAGGGCCATTCCGCGTTACGTGCGTTACAGTTCGGACACACATTTCGATGATAAATATGACTACAATTTTTTATTGCTTAGAGTTTCCATTTTGTTTAAACATTGTTTGTGGCCCTGGGTCAGTACTCATTCATAGAAAGTAAGAAGAATGTCCCTCCATTTGCCGACTTTTTTGCTACAGCCTAATTTTCCGCATTACATATGTTACATTCAGAGAAAAAATTTTCAAATCCTCAGAAGTCTGTGAAGTGTGCCACTGAGTGCACTTCTCTTGGTTATGATTTGAATACCCAATATATCAAGTTTTCATATCAGGTATTGTTGGGGATTTTAGAAATACCAAAATCTTTCAATGGGGGAATTCGGGCGTTACGTGCGTTACGCCTTCAAACTGGGTATGAAGAAATCAATTTCTGCAGTATTTTATGAATATTGAGTGATTTGTTTTTCTTTGTGTGATGAGGTGCACTGGTCCTGGCCTTTTAAATCTTAGGACTACATCCGGTAGCTGACGTCATCCTTTGTTCTTTGAAATTCATTCCTGCAGTAAACGCCAAAAGAGAAGCCCTCGTACATTTTAGCTCTGTCGGCGGTGAAAAAGCTGTATGCCACTACGCAGTTTCTTTCGCTGATCTTTATAAATTTTAAAGTAAGTAGTCTGCCGTATCCTTGCTGCTGTCGGTAGATTATATCGCACACATGCACTTTTGTTTACGTTGCTGTCTCTCTTGCAGTTTGGGCTTATTGTGAGACGACAGCAAATTGCACTGTAGGTAGCTTGCGACATTTAAAGGCTTTCTGACTGCGTATTATTTAGTGCACATACACTTACGTCTACAATATTATTTGTCCCGCAGTCAGTGTATTGCAGAACGGCGGAGAACAGCACTTTAGAGCAGCGTTTTTGAAGGACTGAACTTTACGAAGGTAATTTAAGTGTTCTTTCCGATGTCTGCTTTCGCACATGTATTGATTGCTACTGTGAAAGTAAGCTACACCGAGGTGTTTAACGTTTGTATGTGTATGTATGGCCTCACAGCACCATTGTGTGTATTCTGTTTTTAAAATTGTTATGTTTTTAATGCTGCTCTTAGGTTATTTACTATTCTCTTGCACTGAGGTGGACGGGAAGTAAAGGCAAACTTTAGACGCCAAGGTAGTCTAGTTACATACCCCTTATGCCACTCTTATCTTAAAATATTGTATACATGGTAATCAGTGTAAGACTAATGATTTTTTTATTTTTCTTTTGTGTTGCTTTCTAGATGGTTAGTGTAACCACTGTTTTTTTTCTATTATTAATTTGAGGTTAACCACTCTAAACCCTCATCTTGATTAGGCTTAGTATGTGAAGCTTGCCACCTTGATAAGCTTTCTAGAACCACCTCCACCCTATTGTGTCTTTTACCTTTGTCTTTTCTTTTTCTTATGATTATTTTGGTTAGGCTGTGGCTGGGTAACTTGTATTGGGGGAAGTGGGTTAAGTGGTTACACCCCTCAGGTGTGCTGTGTCAGACTTGGGCCCTGTTTGCAGTGTACTAAATAGCCAGTGTGACTTGGCCCCTTATTTGTGTGTAGTGAACAACCTTTGCTATTGTCTTTGGGCTACATTGTTGGAGTGAGAGTACCAACAGTGCTGCTTATTTATTGTTGGCGTGTAGGTGTGACACTTATACTGGTTTCCTTTGGGGTGCCACAGCCACAGCCAACCCAGGTTTTGTCTAGTATTTGTCTGGTGTCATTCATCTGGTTAATTTTTAATAAAAATAAATATATTTTTTGGTACCCAAGCCTCTTCCTTTTTTTTAAATTCATATAATTGAATACCCTGACCTGTGTTGCACTCCTGGTGGCCTTGGGGGGGTGTTACATTTTGGCGCTGCGAGCAGGGAGAGGCTTGGTGTTTATTTATTTCTTTTTCTCTTCTTTTGTAGTTGCCATATATTTCTCTTGTCAAATTCTTTTTGGAGGTGGTTAGTAGCGAGCTCTGGTAGAGTGGAAAAAAAAAAAAAAAAAACAGTGGTTGCATTTAGGAGCGTGCACTACTCATCGCTCTCAAGCACCCCATCTGTTGGACTTAAGCATTCCAGGTCTCTCCTCGGCATTTCTGATTCTGAAAGCCTGGAGGATCAGGTGAGGTTCCTCACTGACTTGGTGAAGCAGCTACAGGCTGATAACCAGCGGCTTCAAGGCAGCGCATCTTCCAGGGATGGAGCAGAGTCTTCGCAGCAGCTGCCTTCCCGGGCTGCTACTACTGTATCAGGTCAGACTGTTACAGAACGATTGGTGTGTGTACCACGGGAGCGTAAATGCCCCAGGTTTTCGGGCAAGAGATCAGTCGACAACATGTCAGTAGAGGACTGGATTGAAGAAGCATGTCGGTGTCTCTCGGCCCGTCCAGCTTCTCTGTTAGAACAGGCTTCGTTTTTGTATGATTTGTTGGATGGGGAAGCTAAGAGGGAAGTAAAGTTCAGTCCATCAGCGGATAGAAATGACCCTGAGAAAATATTCGCTATTTTAAAACAGAATTTCCGCTGCTCAAAATCCCTTAACACACTCTACCGTCAGTTTTATCACCGCCGGCAACAAGAAAGCGAATCTGTGAGGGAATATTCCCATGTTTTGATGGAACTCATGGAACAAATTAAGGACAGGGATGACAACCTAGATAATGAAGATCGTGTGTTGCGTGACCAGTTTGTTGAGGGCCTACGCGATGACAAACTACAAGGTGACCTATTAGATTAAATTTCGGCTAATAGCACCCTGACCTTTCGCAAAATACGTAGTGAAGCCCTTGAGTGGCTGAATAGACGTACCCAGCCAACTAGAGCTCGTGCTTACTCGTGTAACTCTCATGAGGCAGATACTAACGTCGTCACTGCTGGCCCTACGTTAGAGCTCATTGAGCTCAAAGAAGGCTTTCGTAAACAACAGGCTCAGCTTGACGAAATCTTGAGTCAGTTGCGACAAGCGCGTACAAATCCTAGTCCTTCCCAACGTCCATCTAGCCATCGACCCCGACCTCGCTATCAGGCTGATGGAAAACCCATCTGCTTGCGTTGTAACAAGGCCGGGCACATAGCTAGAGTATGTAGGGCTGCCCTTCCCGCAGAGCCAGGGCCAGTGCCTCATAGTGGATCAACCAGTGGGGGGCGGGATGGGGGTGTAGTCAGTAGTGTCACGCCACAGGAAAACTAGCGCCCTCCGGTGTTGGGAGCCAGGCACTGGGAGGGGTTTTGCTGGGCTCAGTGGAACAGTCCGCTCCATCTCCATCGACTTCTCAGCTTATTGGGAACTGCCCCATCATCGATGTTCGTTTTGGGGGAGTGACCACATGCTGTCTTTTGGACACTGGCTCGATGGTGACTACAGTAACCGAGAGCTTTTTCCATCAGTGTATACAGCCTCAAATTAAAGAACAAATGCAACCATGTGATTGGCTTAAACTGAAAGCAGCTAATGGGCTGGCCATTCCATACTTGGGCTACCTAGAGTTTGATTTGGAGGTCCTCGGCAGGGTGCTACCGAAGATTGGAGTGCTCGTAGTATAAGACTCCCTGGATCCCATTACCAAGCAACAGAAAAAGTCTGTCCCAGGCCTGCTAGGGATGAACGCCATCCGTAGCTGTTATCAAGAACTTTTTCGAGAACATGGCCAGCATTTGTTCCAGTACCCTCCGGTTCAAACAGCAAGCAAAGTATGGAAACGGGCCCTTTCTGAATGTCAAAACTGGGATCGCATCTCCAAGTCTGGGTGCATTGGTCGGGCAACAGTCCAGCCAGGCCCTACCTTGCGTGTACCAGCCGGCTGCCTCCAGTTTATCCCCGCCACTTGTTCTCTGGCAGTGGGTGCAGTTAAATCTTGCCTGCTGGAGCCTCTGCCTTATGGTGAGGGTCGCCTGCCAGCGAATCTCCTCATCTCGGCAGCTCTCTTGCCCATTACGCAAGGGCGAGTACAGATTCCAGTGGTCAATGTCGGGACTGAAGACCAGTGGCTTCATCCCCGCACAGTACTAGGGACCCTACACGTCACAGACTCCCCACCACCGTCTGATACGGAGGGTGACCACACGGCCTTTGTCCAGTCAATAGGGGTCGCTAACACCACCCCTGTAGACTTCACTGGCCTACAGTGGCCAAATCTCTCCCCTTGTGAACAGCAAGAAGTGAAGACACTCTTGGAAAAGTACCGCCAGGTGTTTAGCCAACATGATGGAGACATAGGCTGCACAAACCTTGTACAACACCAGATACCCTTGATGGATGAAGCCCCAGTGCGTCAACGCTACCGGCGTCTTCCTCCCTCACAGTTTGCGGTAGTTAAAGCTCACATTCAAGATTTGGTGGACAAGGGTGTAGCCCGACCCAGTTGCAGCCCTTATGCCTCTCCAATTGTAGTCGTTCAAAAGAAGGACGGAACTATTCGACTCTGCGTCGATTACAGGCAGCTCAATTCAAAGACAAGAAAGGATGCTTACCCGCTTCCACGAATTGAGGAGTCCTTGGATGCTCTGACAGGGGCAACGCTGTTCTCGACTCTTGATTTAGCTTCAGGCTATAATCAGGTCCCCATGGCCGAAAAGGACAAGGAAAAAACAGCCTTCTGTACTCCATTTGGGTTCTTTGAGTTCAACCGTATGCCGTTTGGGCTCTGTAATGCTCCCGGAACATTCCAGCGCCTAATGGAGCGTATCTTTGGAGACCAGAGCCTCAATTCTCTGCTGCTTTATTTAGACGACATCGTCATATTCTCGTCTTCATTCCATCAACACCTGCAATGCCTAGAACTCGTCCTTAAGAGGCTCCAAGACCATAACCTGAAGCTGAAGTAAGAGAAATGCCACCTCTTCCAGGCGAAGGTAAAGTACCTTGGCCATGTGATCTCTGCAAATGGCGTGGCTACCGATCCAGACAAGATACAAACTGTGCTGGAGTGGAAACGCCCAAACACCCTCACTGAGCTCAGGTCCTTCCTCGGCTTCGCATCTTACTACCGGCGCTTTATGGAGGGTTTTGCTCGGCACGCTGGGCCCCTCCACCACCTAGTCGCCGAGGCCCAAGGGAAGGGCAAGAGAGCTGCTGGAGGGTCCCATGTCAAGTTGGCAGGCCATTGGGACGACCGATGCGAAAAGGCCTTTCAGACTCTTAAGAAAGAATTAGCCACTGCCCCAGTACTGGCGTACGCTGATTTCTCAAAATTCTGGAGATTCTGGAGATACTGGAGATTGACGCCAGTTCTCAAGGGCTGGGTGCGGTGCTGTCACAAGATGTGGAAGGGAAACGGCGCCCAGTGGCATTTGCCAGCAGAGCCCTACGGCCCACAGAGAAGAACATGAACAACTATAGTTCAATGAAGCTCGAGTTCTTGGCTTTGAAATGGGCAGTGACCGAGCGTTTCCGTGAATACTTACTGGGGGCCAAGTTCGTTGTCTACACTGATAACAGTCCACTCAGTCACCTTCAGACTGCAAAGTTGGCAGCAGTGGAACAGAGGTGGGCATCTCAGCTGGCAGCCTTCGACTTTGAGTTGAAGTACCGCCCTGGAACTGCCAATCGAAATGCGGACGCCCTTTCCCGTCAGACTTCGGAGTCACCCCCTCAGTCCATTACAGTTGTATCTTCTGGAATTACGGTCCCTCCCGAAGTGAGTAATAATGTTTGTACAAGACAGCAAAGTCTGACAGCTATGACCTGGGCGGTCGATGCAATCCCTGTCCGCCAGCCTTCAGACCTACAAGGGCTGCAAGCCAATGATCCCATAATCAGGCCTTTCCTGCAGTACTGGTGGCGAGCTCAACCACCAAATCGAGAGGAAAGAGCTAGTGAGTCCTGGGAGGTGCTGGAGTTGTTACGGCAGTGGCGCCGTATAAGGGAGCGCGACGGCATCCTGTATCGTGAAGTGCAACTGCCACCAGCTCGAAATGTCACGCTGCAGTTGCTACTACCAAAGTCACTGTGCAAAGAGGTCTTGACCAGCCTGCATAATGATCATGGCCATCAAGGGGTCGAAAGAACAACAGAACTCGTGCGCCAGAGGTGCTACTGGCCAAAGATGCGCCATGACATTGAGCAGTGGTGCAAGTTATGTGACCGCTGTCTCTTGGCCAAATGTGCTGTCCCAACTGTCCGCACCTTCTCTGGCCATCTCTTGGCCTCAAAACCCCTCGAAGTCATCGCCCTTGATTTCACCTTAATGGATAAAGCAAGTGACGGATATGAGAACGTTCTCGTCATAACAGACATCTTTTCTAAATTCACGCAGGCCTATCCCACCACGAACCAGCGAGCAGAGACGGTGGTCAAGATCCTTACTGAAAAGTGGTTTTACTCGTTCGGAGTACCCAAACAGATACACTCTGACCAAGGCCGGGCCTTTGAAGGGGAACTACTGAGGCGGCTGTGTAAACTGTATGGCATACAAAAAAGCAGGAGTACCCCGTACCACCCACAAGGAAATGGGCAGTGTGAGCGCTTTAATCGAACACTCCATGACCTCCTGCGCACCCTCCCACCAGAACAAAAGAAAAAATGGCTCAAGGCACTCCCACACCTGCTTTTTGCTTATAATACCACTGTCCATCAGTCTATCAGCCATTTGCTCTACGAGTTGCTGTTTGGCCAAAAGCCCCAACTTCCAGTGGACTTCTTGCTAGGCCTGGTCAGAGAAGACCCAACTACGGCCCCTCCTGAAGACTGGGTCACAGCCCATGCCGATCATTTGGCTGAAGTTTACTCAAGTGCCAAAAGTCACCTGGAAGCCGCTGCAGTATCCCGTGAACGATCTGGCCCCCCTCTACCAATCCTTCCAGTTGGAACCAGTGTATACAGGAAAAACCATCCCTTGGGCAGACATAAGATACAGGACCACTGGGAGTCTACAGTGAATAAGATTGTGAAGTGCTATGACGAAAAAGGGCTAGTGTACCACATTACTCCCGCAGATGGATCAGGCCCTGACAAGAACATGCACCGTTCCGAGCTGAAAGTAATTCCTGCCGAGGTGGAACCACCTCCGGAGATGTCCTCAAGGCGGCCACTACATAACCAGAGGAAGGGGAATGACAGACGCATCAGTGACTGTGAGGAGGAAGAGGATACCATGTGGATAGAACTAGCATCGAGTGACCAAACAGCGCCGCTGCCAAATCCCACAGAACCATCAAGTGGGGCAAGGGACCAGTCACCAACACCCACCAGTCAGCCCAATGTGGAAGTCATCGAAGAGGATCAGCTGTCACTAACAGAAGCGGATATACCCGCCCAGGCTCCCCTTGATGCACAAGACGAGGCAGCATCAAGTTCTAGTGGCTCTCCAGAAAACTCAAGACGTCCTAGACGAGTCCGAGCAGGTCAACATTCAAACCCCTTCCGGTTACCACAGTCGGCGACCCAACACTTGGAGGGCCACCAAAGTTCAATTCTTTCAGTTGTTCCTTATCATTATTTTAGGCCATGGCATTAGTAGTCACCGGGACGGTGCCCTTCAAAAGTGGGGGAATATGTGATGAGGTGCACTGGTCCTGGCCTTTTAAATCTTAGGACTACATCCGGTAGCTGACGTCATCCTTTGTTCTTTGAAATTCATTCCTGCGGTAAACGCCAAAAGAGAAGCCCTCGTACATTTTAGCTCTGTCGGCGGTGGAAAAGCTGTATGCCACTACGCAGTTTCTTTCGCTGATCTTTATAAATTTTAAAGTAAGTAGTCTGCCGTATCCTTGCTGCTGTTGGTAGATTATATCGCACACATGCACTTTTGTTTACGTTGCTGTCTCTCTTGCAGTTCGGGCTTATTGTGAGACGACAGCAAATTGCACTGTAGGTAGCTTGCGACACTTAAAGGCTTTCTGACTGCGTATTATTTATTGCACATACACTTACGTCTACAATATTATTTGTCCCGCAGTCAGTGTATTGCAGAACGGCGGAGAACAGCACTTTAGAGCAGCGTTTTTGAAGGACTGAACTTTACGAAGGTAATTTAAGTGTTCTTTCCGATGTCTGCTTTCGCACATGTATTGATTGCTACTGTGAAAGTAAGCTACACCGAGGTGTTTAACGTTTGTATGTGTATGTATGGCCTCACAGCACCATTGTGTGTATTCTGTTTTTAAAATTGTTATGTTTTTATTGCTGCTCTTAGGTTACTTACTATTCTCTTGCACTGAGGTGGACGGGAAGTAAAGGCAAACTTTAGACGCCAAGGTAGTCTAGTTACATACCCCTTATGCCACTCTTATCTTAAAATATTGTATACATGGTAATCAGTGTGAGACTAATGATTTTTAATTTTTCTCTTGTGTTGCTTTCTAGATGGTTATTGTAACCACTGTTTTTTTTACCTTCGCCAGCGACTTCGCTGACGAAGGTAATGTTTTGATCCCCGTGTATTTATTACCTTCGCCAGCGACTTCGCTGACGAAGGTAATGTTTTGATCCCCGTGTATTTATTTGTTTGTGTGTCTGTATGTGTATCGAATAACTCAAAAAGTACCAAACGGAATTTAATAAAATTTGGTGGGTTGATTTGGCATGACCTGAGGATCAATCGATTAGATTTTGGGAGTGATCGGGTCTAAGGTCAAGGTCAAGGCCACGAAAAGGTCAAAACCGACTTTCGGCCATATCTCGGTCAATTTTTATCCGATCGGCATGAAACCAACGCCAGTGGCGAGGGATTCAGTGGCGTCGGCGAAGGTATGCGCTCTACTGAGTGCCCGTTCTTGTTTGTTTGTGTGTCTGTCTGTCTGTCTGTCTGTGTGCATGTGTATCGAATAACTCAAAAAGTACCAAACGGAATTTCATAAAATTTGGTGGGTTGATTTGGCATGACCTGAGGATCAATCGATTAGATTTTGGGAGTGATCGGGTCAAAGGTCAAGGTCAAGGCCACGAAAAGGTCAAAACCGACTTTCGGCCATATCTCGGTCAATTTTTATCCGATCGGCATGAAACCAACGCCAGTGGCGAGGGATTCAGTGGCGTCGGCGAAGGTTTGCGCTCTACCGAGTGCCCGTTCTAGTTTGTTTGTGTGTCTGTCTGTCTGTCTGTGTGTATGTATGTGTATCGAATAACTCAAAAAGTATCAAACGGAATTTCATAAAATTTGGTGGGTTGATTTGGCATGACCTGAGGATCAATAGATTAGATTTTGGGAGTGATCGGGTCTAAGGTCAAGGTCAAGGCCACGAAAAGGTCAAAACCGACTTTCGGCCATATCTCGGTCAATTTTTATCCGATCGGCATGAAACCAACGCCAAAATGTGCAGAATTATATACCCGACCCTGTGATGTGAAATACGGTACAATGGGGTCAATACCCTTCTTAGCGGTTGGGGGTCAAAGGTCAGGGTGGTCATTACCTTTCGAACTTAAAGGCGTATTGATGTAAAAAAAAAATATATCGTACTCTTCTCATTCATCGATCATTTAAAAAAATAAAAATTGGTCCTCAGAGTTATGTGGCGAGGGATTCAGTGGCGTCGGCGAAGGTATGCGCTCTACCGAGTGCCCGTTCTAGTTCTATTATTAATTTGAGGTTAACCACTCTAAACCCTCATCTTGATTAGGCCTAGTATGTGAAGCTTGCCACCTTGATAAGCTTTCTAGAACCACCTCCACCCTATTGTGTCTTTTACCTTTGTCTTTTCTTTTTCTTATGATTATTTTGGTTAGGCTGTGGCTGGGTAACTTGTATTGGGGGAAGTGGGTTAAGTGGTTACACCCCTCAGGTGTGCTGTGTCAGACTTGGGCCCTGTTTGCAGTGTACTAAATAGCCGGTGTGACTTGGCCCCTTATTTGTGTGTAGTGAACAACCTTTGCTATTGTGTTTGGGCTACATTGTTGGAGTGAGAGTACCAACAGTGCTGCTTATTTATTGTTGGCGTGTAGGTGTGACACTTATACTGGTTTCCTTTGGGGTGCCACAACCACAGCCAACCCAGGTTTTGTCTAGTATTTGTCTGGTGTCATTCAGCTGGTTAATTTTTAATAAAAATAAATATATTTTTTGGTACCCAAGCCTCTTCCTTTTTTTTAAATTCATATAATTGAATACCCTGACCTGTGTTGCACTCCTGGTGGCCTTGGGGGGGGTGTTACATTTGAAACAAATATTTTTCTCAAAATGAAGTGGTTTAGGAGTCCTTTCTTTGTAACGGGTTCATATAGGAAGAAATTTATCCCATGGAAACTGCAAGAAGCCATTCTTGCCGAGACCAGTTTTTATTGTGAAACCTTGTTTTTCTGCAAGAAGCCATTCCTGCTGAGAGCAGTTTCTGTTATGAATCTGAGACCATGTTGTTTTTGAGCAATTTCTTGACACAACTGACAGATGACTGGGCCACCAAGTCTTCTATAAAGGAATAGAGTGGAAAAAGCCCAAGCAGACCTATGTCCTCCATGTAACAGACAGGACTCAGGATCACTGGCTTTTATTCAGACAAGTAAGTTTCGCTCCTTACCAAATTTCCAATTTCTGTTCATGATTCACACTTTAATTTATGATATTTGAAGTTAATATTTACCCAGGGCGGTACAGTGTGGCAGTTTTACTTGCATTTGCCATTTTAAAAAATTATCTGCAAAGATAAATTTGAAAACACTCGCACACGTGCGTAAGGTTGCATAATTGTTGTTGATCTGCCCCAACTTTGTCTACAGATAAAGACAAGTGGGTGCATATTGTCTTTAAGATATGAAGGAGCGATGCATCAAGGAAAATGGATTTTGAAGTATCTACCAACTATTTAAATGCTATCGCTAAAAAAACTACATTTCCCGAACAAGAGCGCACCGCACCATCAAAGACGGGTCAGGTATGATGGAAAGAATTTTCCAGGAGAGGTGTTAGCAGTCCATGGCTGTGATGTTGAAGTTAGTGTTTTGAAACCTGCCAGAAAAGGAAAATGGTACTGGCCTGGACGCCCCGACATCCTTCAATTTGAGCCTGAGAATGTTTTAAGAAAGCTGGAACAACTGGTTCCAGTAGGTATGGTTGGAGCAGGTGGCAAGGAAGACATTTTCTATGAATTCAATCCTGTTGTATAAATCAAATGTCAACATGTACACAAGAAATCACAAAGATTGTTACTCTTTTCTGTGAAAAAAGACCTTTACATTTTCGTAATGCACGTAACGTTACGTGCGTTACACATCTTTTCGGAAAATTTCCATAGGGAAAATATGAAAATCTCATTGATTTCTTTGGGGTTTTTTTTTGTTAACTCATTCTACCTTTGCATAAGAGAAATGCAGGCCAAATATGGTCAATTGTTTGTTCTAAATACGTAAAATAGTAATTTTTGTTACGTGCGTTACACAGACAACTCCCTAAATCGTCATCAGAAATTTTTCAAGTCGGACATTGAGCAATTCTCATTGATTAATGTATGCCTCTATTCAGTAAACGACTGTGTGGCTCTGTATTTTTTGCGTTGGAAATGATAATAAAGTGAGAAAACATAAGTGGCTTATATTTGATGATAAATTTTTCTGACCCAGGACCACTTTTTTTTCTCTGAAACTAGTTTCCCCTTCTCCAGCGCAATTCCAAACAGTATTCCAAGAGTTTCTCTCAAAAGGCTCAGTTCACATCCTCCAACTTTCCCTTTGCTCAAGCCAGCTTTATAGACGCTGACAGTAATCACATGGTAAAAGCCACTGACATTTTTGCGTCTCATTCCTCAATGCACAGCGCAGCAAATTTATCAAGTAAAAAATTCACTGGTCCACAAGTTTGAATTGAGAATTTATAGGAGATTCAGTTTTTATGACTGGTCTACTGGTCTATTGTGTACCATGCTGTATTTTTCACAACAAATCTGGACTCCACGAGCTGGAGGGAAGACCTGTGTATTCTGGCAGTGAGATGAAACAGAGATGCTATTGTCCAGGAGGGCAGGGAAATACCTCGTAGCCCTTTCCAAAAAAATGAGTCAGTAATAAGTGAACAGAAACTAAGGGTGTGAGGGGGGAATGGGATGGAGGCCCAGACGCAACGCAAGACTAGGTTTCTAAAAGCCACCCACAAAACGCGAGTGACCACTAATAGGAGAAAAGGTAACAGAAAAAAGGAGCGTAACTCCCCGGCTATTTCACCGACAAAAAACAACCAGAAAAAGCAGGCAAAAATCCTCCCAGAAAATAAGAGCTTTCTCATTAGAGACAGACAGAGTAACCACTCCCATCTGCTGAAACAGGAGCAAACCGACAGAGGTCTGCGAGCAAAGAAAATGCTCCAACAAACAAGACTTTGTGGGACAGAACATATACTTTGACGAACAGAACGATAAATCGGAGGGACAGCAATAAATAGGACGGACAAACACCAAATCCTAAACTCTTTGAAGGAGTTCCATTCGACTAAACGCCAAAGGCTTCATAGTCCTCGCAAGAGTGACACCAAAGCATCAGACTACACCAGGGCCGGACTGGGAGACTTTTTCAGGCCAGGAGACAGTCATTCAGCAGGCCACCCTAACCACATAGCCTGCGCATGTCCGAGTTTCACGGCTGGTGATACCGCGACTTTTTTCACAAACAGTGATGCGGAAACCAATTTAAGCTTGTATTGTTCATTATCGGGAGAAATCAAGCAAAATTTATCCTTACCCCGTACCATTTTAATTTTAATATCAACTCCATTTATCAGCATCCTTTCTTGAAAAAACATGTCAGCGTGTATATTACCGAGCAGCTCAAACGTATTGCTGGCGGCTGTGTATAAGTTTCTGTTGTTTAAACCTACGTTGTTCTGGGTAACGGTGTTTCCATCCATGCTCCCGCTGGTATCTTTGTAAAAAAGTCTGGATGTGAACTGGTTTGACAAAGTCTCATCTCCATAATTCAGTAGGCATTCAAGAATTGCCCTATAAGGATACGTATTGCTGGCCTGTGTGATCAATTGATCCCCAAGCGTAACATCCACTTGTGAAAAAATAGTGGCGATGGGGTAATTGATGATGCTGACATTATTAGTTTGATCAATATTGTTGCCATCGGCTCGCGGGATTTTGCATCGAAGGTAAAGTATTGTTCAAGTCAACATAGTCTTCGCCGTTCCCTGCAATGAAAAATTCTAAAGGGCCTGTGTCTGAAACGGCCGACAACGGCGGTACTTCCACATAAATGTTCTTTTCGATACTTGTTTGAGTGTATGGCACTGCAAAAAGATCCAATTCTGACTTCATGCATTCCTCGGACATGTTGTGTATGAACGCCATTGTTTAAAAAATGAGCCTGCTTTTCCGCATAAGCTTCTTTTTCTTCTTAGTTTGTTTTTTACCCTTTCTCTTGCCCTTCCCAAATGCGCGTGAAGTGATTGTTACTTGACGTTTTTTAGACTTTATAGAGACACGCCCTCCCGGTGGTATTTTTTGTGAGTGTCGTGCCATTACCAGAAGCCCTGACCCTTCTTGACTGTCAGTTTGAAAGCGGCTCTCTACAACTTTATTTATCACGTCTTTAGCTATGTTCTTGGCTGCCAAAGTCAGATGTGGTTTGGCTATATTGAACCCTGTCTTAAGTAGCGGTAGAGCCATTCGGAATAAGCCTCTGAAAATTCCTCCAAGGCCCCCGCCATACATGACTGTACCGCCTCTAAAGCCGGGCAACCCATTGCCAGCCTGTGCGGTGTAATATTCAACGTATCTGCGCGGGTCGGTGTAGAGTACAGAACTCTTCATATTTTACTCGTGATAGCGATGTTTTACCGGCCTGAAGTGCAGCTTTGTAATGACTTTTCCGTAACGAAAGTTTATGTTCTGGTTTTGATCCGTTTTCAGTTCAATGGTTATGTCATCAATGTGCTGTTTGCTCACCGGTACGTAGTGTGGCTTTTCATAAGTCTTTGTGATCACCTCGTTGTTTGTCCCCGATATTTCAACACATCGCAAGAGGGGTACAAAACTATCTCCCACTCTGTGGTGTTCGATGACGTCTGTGTAAATGAAAATTGTGTAGAAACCTGCACAAATATCCGTGGGGTGTGGCGCAACTGGGTTCTCATAGGTAAATTCGACACCTGGATCGAGGCCAAGAATTTCAGCTAGTTTTCCTGTCGCAGAAAATGACACTCCTGGCGGGGCTACAATTTGAATTCTATTTTTAACGTTTTAACGTTGAGTAAATGATTTCAACACCCGCCTTGCTAAAAGTATGGTTGTTTATTTCGTTAACTATACTGACTATAGTCCTATAATAGCCTGGGGTAATGTCATGATATTTTATGTCTTGATTTACTTTATTACGTGTGGTACAATAGCCATCTTGGTGCCACAATACGTCCCAAGTATGCGGGTACTGTATTTCGGCTAAGCCAACCTCCCACGCGCCTCGTAGTTCGATAGGTCTGAAAAACTTTGTCCTATAGCTTGAAATTTTTTTTTCGGGGTAAGTTTGCAAGGATGCATTACTTGGGAGAGTAACGTAGAAATCTGTCTCCTCCATGGTCATTTTCTGTCTGTCGCAGTGTATGCTTTTAAAAATATTTTTTAGATTAAATGTCGGTCACGTGGCTTGCCGGTATCCAACTGTTAAATTTTTCAGGCCACCCGACCCATTTGACTAAGACCAGCTTTTTTCCCTTTACTTTCTTCCGCGCGATGATTTTTTCAACCTTAAATGCTTTATCTTTACTCACAGTTACCCTCTGTAATTCAGCCTCATAAAATGTTCCGTCAATGTCTTCACCATCGCAATCCTTCAACTTGTATACGGGAGGGATTCTGTGAACCCGTTCAGTCACTGTGAAATATTCATCCATATAGGTCTGTTCATAACCTTTTGCAAATGCCCCACATACTTTTGAAACACATACTGTAACGCCCTTCTCAAATTTAAACTTTTGCTTTCTAAGCTTTTTTGGGAAGGGCCCGTATATGGTTTTAAAAACATTAAAGGCATTGGATTCATTTACATCAACAGGTTTCATTTTTATTGTGCTATGATAGCTTTTATTATATGATAGGACCAGGTTCTGTATTACATCAATGTACTTGTACGTATTATGGGCGCTGAAGTATCTCCACATCCTGGTTTTAAGAGTCCTGTTAAACCGCTCCACTACAGACGCTTTCTTGTCATTGCCTGTGGCGAAATGCGTTATTTGAGGTTGTTTCATCAACTTCTGAAAATCCTTGTTGAAAAATTCCGTACCTTTGTCAGTTTGTAGTTTTTTGGGCCTGCGGCCTTGTGCAAGTATGGCTTGGAAGGCCCGCGTCACTTCTTTACCGCTTTTATTCTTAAGAAGACCAACCCATGCAAATTTCGATAAGACATCTATGCAGGTCAGCATAAATTTAATATTATCATTATGCGGAGATAAACTTGACATATCGACTAAATCAGCCTGCCACTGTGCCTCAATATTTGAGACAAAAACCTTGTTCCTCTTGAAATTAACTCTGGCTGTCTTGTGCAAGGTGTATGCATCTTCTCCAGACAACCACTCTGTAAGTTTCTTGTTGGAAATGCTTAACCCTTTAGTTTCCAACAAAACCCTCTGCAATCTTTCTTTTCCACCAAAAGAACCAGGATTCTCCGGGGTATAATAAACAGACTTCAAACACTCCTGAACATCCATCTTCGCCACCAAAACAAAAATGACACGGCATCACACGACATTTCATTTAATACAGTCATCATTTTATGGCCTAAGCCCCAGCACTTTGAGTGCCTTGGAGAGCAGGACACTCAACCATGGCGTTTTCACTTTACCGCACAGTTTTTCAAAGTTATGTTGAAAATAAAAGGAATCAGGCTCAAACAGGCAGCTGTGCCTGATTTGACTGGGGTGGTCATACTCGCACCCCTGGCACTCGCTTTTCAACTACTCTTCAATCGCCGTGTCCAGAGGACAAGCCATGATCATCTTCAGGACTTTAACCATGGGGTCTGTGAGGCATCCGTCGATTTCAACAGCAGGTCTCTGCGGTACTGATGGCTGATACTTTTTCCAGGCGCATTTCCCCGGGGAGCATGATCTGTCGTGCGGCACACCGTTGTCAGTTTCAATTCCTTCTGTCAGCCAGGGGTCCGAAATGGGCGTATCGTTATCAGCGCAGTACTCAGTCTCAATTGATTTCGGTGATGGCGCCAAGTCCGCTCGGTTGATCGGGACATAGGTTTTGTACACTGCCTGAGACATGGCTGCTTAGCATAAAGTTTGAGGGGTTGTTTATAAGGATAGCCTTTTAACCCAGACCTTCTAAAGACCATCTTACATGGTTTTCCCTCTAACCACGCCTTTAAAGAGTTTACAGCCTATCAACGGCTGTGCGGGACCCAGCAAGTAAGCGCTATATGCATGAATAACCGTGAAATGAAACGGCATAGACAATAAGTGGTTTATAAAAAGTATTTTTATTATTTAAAACACATGGAGCATAAAAGGCACAAAATGCACACAGATCACATAGCCAACGTTTTTCTATTCAAATATTACATCATCATAAATGAACCATTTCACATTGTAACGACTTGTTCTAATTTTAATTAATTACTAATTGTTTAACGGCGTAAACGTATTAACATCATAAAACGTTAATGATACATATAGACAATTTCACAGCCTCAATTTGACTTGTAAATTAACAGCTTAAACTTTTTCATCTTCTTTGAACTTCTTTGAACTTGGTCCCGATTCCCGCATGATGCGTTCTTCAGCGGCCTCCTCTTTGGCCTGATGAAATGCGCTCCCTGAGGCCCCCTCGAACTTCTCGCTCAGGCGCATCCTCACTTTTTCTATGGCCTGCCAGTGCTCAAAATCCTCAAACACTTTATGAGCATCAACCAGCGCGTCAAACATCAAAGATTTCTCGCTTACACGGAAGTAAAATTCTTTATATTCTGCCTTCACTTCTTCTGAGGCAGATACCGTGAAAAGACTTTCCCTTATAATCATTCTGCTCTGTTCTCCAGCCGACACAGTTATCAGGCGCTTTTTTTGATAAGAAGACGATTCAGAAGGAAAATCATATCGCTTCTGATAGCCAGAGACGACATATGCAAAAGCGCATCTGAAATTATCCCAGTCACAACTGTCGAGACGATAAGAATACCACGTTTTCCAATTGAGTCAAAGTCCTCGTCATCACACAAATTAAAAAAAAGAATTTCTGGAACATCAGCATCCGTGTAAATGTGGTAGCCGCAGCGGTAGTACCGCGGATCATCAGCGACTCCACCCCACTCATGGTGCATCACCCGCAAAAGGGCTCTTGACATCACTGTAAAAGGCTTCTTTGGACCCTGCGGAGCAGTCTGCAGGCCGGCCTCGGTCTCCATAGATTCAGCCGTTGAAGCCGAAGACATGCTTTTCGGTTTAAAAGCCAACTGTATTCTTGACTTTGTTGCGAAAGGCTTCTTTGGACTCTGCGGTGTCGCTTGCAGCTGGGCCTCGGATCCCGCAGACTCTGGCGTCGAGGTTGAAGACATTTTTTTGGTTTAAAAACAACCAGTTTTCTCAGTGCACCAAGACAAATAAGCTCAAAGGTCGTTACAAGTTAAATGAGCTTAAAACCCACGTTTTTGTACAAGTCCTGAAGACCGTCTTCGACTTTACTTTTCTATCAGCGCATGCGCTTTTGACACCATCCACCAGTACACATACACATACATTGTTTTTTTAAATGACAGGTGTGCGCATCCGTAAGTTCCGCCAACTCAGCAACGCGCTCAAACACCTGTCGGATTCAACCCCTCCCCTCCTGGATAAGTTTTATCGTTTCCCGCTTTTTACAGAAGCTGATCGCGCATCAATGCGCGATCAATCATTCCGTGGCTCCCTCCCCGCAAGCCCCGCCCAACCCATGGCTCACTTTCAACGCCTACAGTCAGATGGGAGTGACACAGACCAGGGAAGAAGACATATGGAATTAACACTCTGCATGGAAACCATCCTTATTTCGCACTTTTTTCGTCAACTACATTACAACTTTTTGGTAACTTTACTTTTCCACGCACATCGCGCCGAAAAACTGCGGTAAATAATTTTCTTTCTCTCTTTCTCCTTAACACACACTTATACACTGCACCCGTTTTATTTTAACACTTCATGCTCTCATTTTTACTGCTTTAAAAAACACTCTTTTCTCTCCGAAACTCTCCGAATTTAAACTCTCTTTCGTTACAACACACAACCAACAAAACTCTTGAAATAAAGTTTTACCACTTTTAACACATGCACTTTCCCCTTCCAACCATAACCGTTTTAAAACCACTAAACTATAACACAAGAAAATAAACACTTTAAAAGGTTCACCCCCACAAAAAACGTAAAACACACTAAAATGTATAAAATTCTTTCCCTCGCACCAGAATGTTCAAGGGAGAAGGGGGTTTGGGGACGGTGCTGAATCTCACTCACACACAGCCTCCCCGGAGAGGGAGAGAAGAGGCGAGGGGGGAGCGGGTTAGGAGAAAAGGGCGGGAAATACAAAATGAAATTTTGTTACTATTTTTATTTTTTCATATGAACTCATGTGAACTCTTCAACTCATTAAAAAGCCATCAATCATTTTGACATAAGGCGCATGCTATTTCTCTCTCTCACAGACAGACTTACTACCTACACACTGCCAGACTGCCACTCTACTGTCTGTGTGTGTGTGTGTGACTGTGTGTGTCTGTGTTTGAGAGAAAGAGACAGACGCACACACACATGCATTCATACACACACCCAATACACACATGCGCATTCTCACACACACACACACACACACACACACCCGTCTGTGTTTGTCAGTGGAAAAAATACAGTGTCAGCGATTTAATAAGCTGGTATAGACAAATTTCAGAGCGGTTCTTTAAACAATCTTAGATGATACCTGGTTGTGTATTTGTGTGAATCTGAGGGAGGGAGAGAAAGACAGAGAGAAAGACACAGACAGACTTATTACCTACACTCTGCCAGACTGCCACTCTAGCATGTGTGTGTGTGTGTGTGAGAGAGAGAGAGAAAGAGACACACGCACACTGACATGCATTCATACACACACCCCACACACACATGCATACTCACACACACACACACACACACACACACACACACACACAAATACATGCATAGGGTATGCTGTAAATATGAAAATAATCCAAACATGTAGAAATGCTTGAGAAAATATTAGGCAGTTTAAATATTGACATAATAAAATCCATTTTATTTATTTATTTACTATTTTATGTATATCATCACTCACTGAATTGTTACCTGTCTGTCCAAAAATGCTTTGGCAATATTGTATATAATACAGTAATGCCAATAAAGCTTTTTTAATTGAAAAAGATACAATAGATTGACAGAGAGACAAACAAACTAATGTTTCTGATGTGTTTGGATGCATTGTTTTAACATGTTGATATGGAAAGATGATGCCATTGTTGCCTGCATCTGGTAAGTATGACTGGTTATGTATTCATTCAACACAATTAACATGGTCTAAGCTTTTCTCGTGTCTGATCCATTCACTGTTGGTGGCAAAATTTGAGCAAGCACACTTTGCATTTTCTCTGCGGAAATGCAGTCTAGTTCCTCTTATTAGTGTGCTTGCAAGGCAAGCACACTATTGATCTTCTTAAGTTTTCTTATTCCTCTTATTCCTCTTCTTCCCTTTTCACCCATTTCCGTTGCTCCCTACTCCTCCAAGGGCTTTCGAGATAGAGACACCTTTCCAACTCTGAGACGTCCAAGCCAATCTGAACGCGATGGCTTGTTCAAATCATTACGATATCTTGTTTCGTTTGTTCGGTATTCGCGTTTTTCTGACAAAATTTTGTTGCCATTGAAATGAATGGGTAGAACTTTGGGGTGATGATGTCATAATGCACTCCTCCACTCTAGATGTTAGAGTGAGAGCAGCAGACAAAAGATTCAGGAAATTTTTTTTTAAAATCGCTCCCCCGGCCACAATTTCCAACGTATACTAATAAATTATACATCTAAACGTAGGAAAATTTCTGCAGGCCTGAAAAATGTCAGTGTGGAAGAAAAGCGATTAAGTATTGAGACTCTAGGCCCCCTCAAGCGACAGGAGTGCAGCCCCACTGCCCCTTAGACAGCCATTATAACAGAAGCAGAAAAGTTTGGGAAGAGAGCAGACGAAACTGCTGTTTTTAAATCGCCACCCTGACCACATACTTTACTCTACAGGAAAAAAAATACATGTGGACGATCCCCAGAGTCTCCTCTCACTCACGGTGATTTTTTTTTTACCATAGGACCTACGGTCTGCGAGAAAATGGCAGTAGTTCTGACAGTGTCACTGACCCACTCCCCCATAGGCAGCCATTATAACAGGAGGTGACAGTTGAGAGGCCTTTTGAAATCGCCACCCTGACCACATACTTGACCGTACAAGAAAAAAATATACATGGGGGCGATCAGCAGAGTCTCCTCTCACTCAGGGTATTTTAGTTTTTTCCATAGCTCCTACGGTCTGCGAGAAAATGGCAGTAGTTCGGACAGTGTGAATGAAGAATTCTTTGAATTCTTCTCTGTCAAACAGGGCTTGTGAGAGAGCAAGCAGTCAGGGGTGCATCGGCTTCCATAGAGACAGGCACACGTGTGTGTGTGTGTGTGAGAGAGGGAGAGGGAGAGACTGACATTTATAACTGATTGTAACTGTCATTAGTATGTTTGGTTTTTCATCCTAGATTAGGATTCTATAGAACAGTCTTCACTGGTAGACAATGCAGGTGCTGCTGATGAGAGACTCAGATGCAATCAAACTTACCAAAGCCCTGCTAGACAAAATACACGCGCGCACACACAAGATTGACACGCACACACACGCACGTCTGTGTTTCTCCTGGAAAAAATACAGCGTCAGCGATATAACAGGCCGGTATAGACAAATTTCAGAGCGCTTCTTTAAACAATCTTAGATAATACCTGTGTGTGTGTTTGTGTGCGTGTGAGGGAGAGAGAGAGAAAGAAAGAGAGAGAGAGAGACACAGACAGACTTACTACCTACACTCTGCCAGACTGCCACTCTAGTGTGTGTGTGTGTGTGTGTGTGTGTGTGTGTGTGAGAGAGAGAGAAAGAGACAGACACAAACACACACATGCATTCATACACACACCCCATACACACATTCTCACACGCGCACACAAACACATACACACACCCGTCTGTGTTTGTCAGTGGAAAAAATACAGTGTCTGTTGTGTTCCAGGGTTCTGGCCTTTGGCCAGAACAGTATTGCTTATGGTTTTAACAGTTTCATGTTCCAAGATTCCATAGTTCAAGTTTCATAGTTCATGCCATAGTTTTAACAGTTTCTTGTATTAGGATTTTACATTTCATAATTCATGTTCCATGTCCATGTTTTTACTTTTCCATGTTTTTGTTCATGCCAGGTCTGCCATGCCACTCCACCGCTTGTCTGCGTTCCGCCCCGTGCCTTCGTTGTTGCACATTTCTGAGCTCTGGTTGGCTTTGGTATTTCCTCTTCCTTCTGTGCTGTGCTGATTCGGGGCTCTCTAAGCTTAATTGACAATTAACTGTTTTTAAGTTACTAACATTTACTAACACTCACTGGGTTGGTGTAATTCTTAGATAGGCACATTACTAATACTACTAATTTAGACAGGGAGTTTATTGTCATGATTCCTGCTTTGCTATTTCAAGATCTTGCTGTGCTTTTCTGTTCTTAACATTCATGCTTGCTTCCAAACTGCATACTTAATTGGTACTTAAGCTGAGCACGCTCATTCTCTTAATGAGCAGGTCATGTCATCCAATCTCTGTCCATGTCTTGATCTTGCCATGCCTCTTGTTTCTCTCTCTCTCCAGGTGTTACCCCTTGTGTCATGATTTCCAAGCCTTTATCTGGATGCGGTGGAAGTTGGCTGGCAGACAGTGTCTCAAGTTTGTTTCTAGTCGCGTCTCGTTGCTTGTGCAAGTGTAGCCAAGTTCTTGTCATAGTTCTCTAGCATTTCTAGTTTCTAGTCTTGTCCCAGCCTCTTGTTTTGTGTGTATATATATTTAGTCTTGTTATTTACTTTTCTTGATCTTCTTGCCTGGAGTTTCCAGTGCCTT
Source organism: Gymnothorax reevesii (assembly GCA_029721435.1). Lineage (NCBI taxonomy): Eukaryota > Metazoa > Chordata > Actinopteri > Anguilliformes > Muraenidae > Gymnothorax > Gymnothorax reevesii. The sequence continues at coordinate 68,427,259 of CM056579.1, forward strand.
TTGTTTTCTGTCATTTGCATTCTTTGTTTTGTAGCTCTGTGTAGCTTACCTTAGTTTGTTTTTTGCAACCCTTTGGGCCAAGTTTTTTGTTGGCCCTCGTGCCTGTTTTGTTTTGGTTTATAAATAAATCCTCATTCCCCTTTCCTGCATCTGGTGTCAACTGATTCCATATCAGTAGACACTGTCTCCTTGACACCAGCGGGATGGAGTGCAGGATCGCCCAGCGAGAGGCTGAGCTGCTGCATCAACGGCAGCAGATCCAGGAGCTGACAGCTGCGCTGGCCACACTGCAAGCCAGCCTTCCCCGGGCAAGTCCCAGCCAGGGTCCCATCATGCCAGCTGTCCAGCCCCGGGCTCCTGCAGCACACCAGCCACCCGTCACCCCTGTGCGCCAGCCCGGCGCAGAAGCATCTCAGCTGCAGCCAGCTGTCCACCCTGGTCCTGAGCCCTGCCTTCCACCGCCCGAAAGGTACGGTGGAGAACCAGGGTTCTGCAGGGCTTTCCTCACCTCCTGTGAGATGTGTTTCGCTCTGCAGCCCTCCACCTTCGCCTCAGAGCCGGCCCGAGTCGCCTTTGTCCTCTCCCAGCTGACGGGGCGGGCTCGCTTGTGGGGAACTGCCGCATGGCAGGCTCGGCAGCCCTGCACTACCACCTACCAGGCCTTGGCGGAGGAGCTACTGCGCATCTTTGACCGCTCCAAGCAGGGGAGAGCCGCAGGACGGGAGCTACTGAGGATGAGGCAGGGAAGGAGATCGGTGGCGGACTACGCCATCGATTTTCAGACGGTGGCAGCCACGTCGGGCTGGAGCAGGGAGGCGCTGTGTGACGTGTTCCTCCAGGGGCTGTCCGAACCAGTCAAAGACCGACTGCTCTTTTGTGAGATCCCTGAGTCTCCAGAGGCCCTTATAGACCTGGCCCTGCGTATTGACAGCCGCCTGGAGGAGAGGGCGCTCACCCTTAGCCCTGGCCGACGTTCTGCCCCCGCTGGTCAGATCCAACCCCCGGGTCCCAGTCGTGCGTCGCCTCAGGACCAGCCGAGGAGAAGCACCACCACACCCCCTCCTGGGGAGGCATCTCCCATGGAGATCGGGAGGTCCCGGCTCACCCAGGAGGAGCGCCAACGGAGAAGGAGGTCGGGGGCGTGTTTTTACTGCGGCCAGCAGGGTCATGCGGTGCGAGGCTGTCAGTCAAAACAGCGCCCCCTAGCGTCTGGAGGAGTACTGGTGGGTGCTTCATCCAAGGAGACCTCCTCCTACCGCCGGACCTGCGTTCCGGTGACCCTGACCTGGGAGGGCCGCTCCCGCAAGACCACCGCCCTCATTGACTCGGGGGCTGAGGAAAACTTTATCGACGCCAGAGCTGCTGCTGAGTGGGGGGTTCCCCTATGCCATCTTCCCAGCCCATTGTCCATCTCAGGGCTGGGTGGGCAACCCCTAGCTAAGGTGTCCTTCCGGACCGTTTCCATCCAGCTGCTGGCGTCCGGTAACCACCGCGAGCAGATCCGGCTGTTCGTGACCGAGACACCTCGCTCCCCTATTGTCCTGGGTCATCCCTGGTTGGCGCTACACGGGCCGGTGATCGACTGGGCCCGCCATGAGGTGCGGGAGTGGAGTGCCTCCTGTTCAGCCAGCTGCCTCCTCGACTCCCGACCTTCTTGCTCTGTGGGTGGACCAGCTCCCGAGGGGAGGCCAGACGTCTCCAGAGTGCCCCCCGAATACCACGACCTAGCAACAGTCTTTAGCAAGTCCCGTGCGGTGTCCCTGCCCCCGCACCGTCCGTATGACTGTGCTATTGACCTCCAGCCTGGCACAGCGCCTCCTAGGGGTCGTGTCTTTGCCTTGTCTGAGCCAGAGAGGGGGGCCATGGACAAGTACATCCGGGAGTCCATTGCAGCTGGCATCATCCGTCCATCCTCCTCTCCCGCGGGGGCAGGCTTCTTCTTCGTCAAGAAGGATGGCTCCCTGCGCCCCTGCATCGATTACCGAGGGCTCAATAAGATCACGGTCAGGAACCGCTACCCGCTTCCACTGATGTCCTCGGCGTTTGATGTTATCCAGGGGGCGGCCATCTTCACCAAGCTGGACCTGCGGAATGCCTACCACCTCTTGCGCATCAGGGAGGGCGACGAATGGAAGACCGCTTTCAACACCCCTAGCGGCCACTGGGAGTACCTGGTGGTTCCATTCGGCCTGACCAACGCGCCCGCAGTGTTCCAGAACTTGGTGAACGATGTGCTTGGAGACATGATCGGGAGGTTCGTCTACGTCTACCTTGACGACATCCTGATCTTCTCCCGGGACAAGACGGAGCACACTAACCATGTTCGCCAGGTGCTCCGCCGCCTCCTCGAAAACCGCCTCTTCGTCAAGGCTGAAAAGTGCGAGTTCAGCACCACCACTACCTCCTTCCTGGGGCACGTCATCTCCCCTAACCACCTGGGCATGGACGAAGAGAAGGTCAAGGCTGTGGTGGACTGGCCCGCACCCAAGGACCGCAAGGCCCTACAGAGCTTCCTAGGATTCGCTAATTTCTATAGGCGATTCATCAGGAACTATAGCACCGTGGCAGCTCCCCTGACGGCCCTTACCTCCATCAAGGTGCCATTCCGTTGGACTCCGCAAGCCGAGGTGACCTTCTGTGAGCTGAAGAGGCGCTTCACCACCGCGCCCATCCTCACCACCCCCGACCCCGCCAAGCAGTTCATTGTGGAGGTGGATGCCTCCAATGTCGGGGTTGGTGCGGTACTATCCCAAAGATCCAGCAATGATCAGAAGGTACACCCGTGCGCGTTCTACTCCCACCGACTGACGCCTGCGGAGTCCAACTACGACGTCGGGAACCGGGAGCTGCTGGCGGTGAAGCTGGCCCTGGAGGAGTGGAGGCACTGGCTTGAGGGGGCAAGGGTTCCGTTCCTGGTCTGGACGGACCATAAAAACCTAGAGTACCTCCGTTCAGCCAAGAGGTTGACACCCAGACAAGCCAGATGGGCCCTCTTTTTCGACCGGTTTAACTTCTCCCTGGCCTACAGACCAGGGTCCAAGAATACTAAGGCTGACGCGCTCTCCAGGCGTTTCGACGCTTCCTCGGCCAAGGGAGAGCCCAGCTCCATTCTGCCCAGAACATGTTTTGTCAACAACGTGTGCCTCCGGATCGAGGAGCTGGTCCGCAACGCCCAGAACGGCGCAGCTACGCCCAGTGCCTGCCCTGCCAACTGCCTGTACGTCCCTGCAGCTGCCCGGTCTGACGTTCTCCAGTGGGGCCACTCCTCCAACCTGTCATGCCATCCTGGGGTCGGCCGGACCCTGCGGTTTATCCAGCGCCGTTTCTGGTGGCCCAAGATGGCAGCAGAGGTCCGGGGGTTCGTTTCTGCCTGCTCAGTCTGTTCCCGCGCCAAGTCCTCCCACGCACCTCCCTCTGGTCTGCTCCAACCACTGCCCATTCCTCACCGTCCCTGGTCCCACATAGCTCTGGACTTCGTCACTGGCCTGCCCGTCTCCCATGGAAACACCACTGTCCTCACCATAGTTGACCGGTTCTCCAAATCTGCCCACTTCGTGCCCCTTCCCAAGCTCCCCTCTGCTAAAACCACAGCTGACCTTCTTATCCAGCATGTTGTCCGTCCCCATGGCATTCCTGTGGATATTGTGTCAGATCGTGGTCCCCAATTCACCTCCCAGTTCTGGAAAGCATTCTGCACATCCCTTGGCACCTCCTTCAGCCTCAGTTCCGGTTACCACCCACAGACCAATGGACAGACTGAGCGGGCCAACCAAACCCTGGAGACGGTCCTCCGATGCGTGTGCTCGACCAACCCAAGATCCTGGTCCACCATGCTACCCTGGGTCGAGTACGCCGTAAACTCCCACGCCGCCTCTGCCTCCGGCCTCTCCCCCTTCGAGTGCTGTATGGGCTACCAGCCTCCATTGTTCCCCAGCCAGGAGGAGGAAGTCGGGGTGCCTTCAGCCGGGGCATTCGTCCGGCGGTGTCGCCGTGTGTGGCTGTCTGCTCGCCGCGCCTTGGTTCGGGCGGGTAAGACCATGAAGACCACGGCAGACAAGCGTCGGCGCCCAGCCCCTCACTATCGGGTCGGCCAGAAGGTCTGGTTAGCTGCGCAGGACATCCCACTCCGGGTGGAAAGCCGCAAGCTGGCTCCTCGCTTCCTGGGTCCTTTCCCCATTCAAAGGATCATCAGCCCCACTGCTGTCCGGCTCAAGCTCCCGTCCACCATGCGACGTCTCCACCCAGTATTCCACGTTTCACGCCTGAGGCCTGTTGCCACCTCCCCCCTCATGCCCCCACCTGAGCCTCCGCCTCCTCCTCGGCTCATCGACGGAGGGGAGGCCTACACAGTCAAAGCTCTGCTGGATTGCCGACGGAGGGGCCGGGGCCTCCAGTACCTCGTGGATTGGGAGGGGTACGGCCCAGAAGAGCGTTCCTGGGTCCCGGCCAGGCACATCTTAGATAAAAGTCTCATCCGTGACTACCACCAGTCACACCCCAAGCCATAGTCTCAAGCCAAGCCAAGCCATAGCCCATAGACCATAGCCCATCGCCATTACCATAGCCACAAGCCATTGCCATAGCCCTAAGCCTTAGCCCCAGCTTGCTGGAGACCAAGTCATCTTGTTTATGTTTAATGTTTCTTGTTGTACTGTTTCTTGGTTAGGTGTTTTGTGTCTTAGGGTTTTTGTCCATAGTATTTACTTGGTTATTAGTCTTGTGGGATTTGTATTTAGTTTTGTGCGGCTTCATGTATTTTAGTTATTGGTGTTTTTGTCCGCGTCAGGTGCCGCTTTTGTAAGGGGGGGGTACTGTTGTGTTCCAGGGTTCTGGCCTTTGGCCAGAACAGTATTGCTTATGGTTTTAACAGTTTCATGTTCCAAGATTCCATAGTTCAAGTTTCATAGTTCATGCCATAGTTTTAACAGTTTCTTGTATTAGGATTTTACATTTCATAATTCATGTTCCATGTCCATGTTTTTACTTTTCCATGTTTTTGTTCATGCCAGGTCTGCCATGCCACTCCACCGCTTGTCTGCGTTCCGCCCCGTGCCTTCGTTGTTGCACATTTCTGAGCTCTGGTTGGCTTTGGTATTTCCTCTTCCTTCTGTGCTGTGCTGATTCGGGGCTCTCTAAGCTTAATTGACAATTAACTGTTTTTAAGTTACTAACATTTACTAACACTCACTGGGTTGGTGTAATTCTTAGATAGGCACATTACTAATACTACTAATTTAGACAGGGAGTTTATTGTCATGATTCCTGCTTTGCTATTTCAAGATCTTGCTGTGCTTTTCTGTTCTTAACATTCATGCTTGCTTCCAAACTGCATACTTAATTGGTACTTAAGCTGAGCACGCTCATTCTCTTAATGAGCAGGTCATGTCATCCAATCTCTGTCCATGTCTTGATCTTGCCATGCCTCTTGTTTCTCTCTCTCTCCAGGTGTTACCCCTTGTGTCATGATTTCCAAGCCTTTATCTGGATGCGGTGGAAGTTGGCTGGCAGACAGTGTCTCAAGTTTGTTTCTAGTCGCGTCTCGTTGCTTGTGCAAGTGTAGCCAAGTTCTTGTCATAGTTCTCTAGCATTTCTAGTTTCTAGTCTTGTCCCAGCCTCTTGTTTTGTGTGTATATATATTTAGTCTTGTTATTTACTTTTCTTGATCTTCTTGCCTGGAGTTTCCAGTGCCTTTTGTTTTCTGTCATTTGCATTCTTTGTTTTGTAGCTCTGTGTAGCTTACCTTAGTTTGTTTTTTGCAACCCTTTGGGCCAAGTTTTTTGTTGGCCCTCGTGCCTGTTTTGTTTTGGTTTATAAATAAATCCTCATTCCCCTTTCCCGCATCTGGTGTCAACTGATTCCATATCAGTGTCGGCGATATAACAGGTCGGTATAGACAAATTTCAGAGCACTATTTTAAACAATCTTAGATGATACCTGTGTCTGTGCTTGTGTGCGTGTGAGGAAGAAAGAGAAACACACAGACAGACTTACTACCTACACACTGCCAGACTGCCACTCTACTGTCTGTGTGTGTGTGAGTGTGTGTGTGTGTGAGAGAGAGAAAGAGAAAGACGCACACACACATGCATTCATACACACACCCCACACACACATGCAAACACACACACACACACACACAAATACATACATAGGATATGCTGTAAATATGAAAATAATCCACACATGTAGAAATGCTTGTGAAAATATTAGGAAGTATAAATATTTTCATAATAAAATCCATTTCATTTATTTATTTACTTATTATTTGTATTATTTTATGTATATCATCACTCACTGTATTGTTACCTGTCTGTCCAAAAATGCTTTAGCAATATTGTATATAATACAGTCATGCCAATAAAGCTTATTGAATTGGAAAAAATAGAATTGATTGACAGACAAACAAACAAACTAATGTTTCTGATGTGTTTGCATGCATTGTTTTAAAATTTTGATATGGAAAGATGATGCCATTGTTGCCTGCATCTGGTAAGTATGACTGGTGATGTATTCATTCAACACAATTAACAAGGTCTAAGCTTTTCTCGTGTCTGATCCATTCACTGTTGGTGGCAAAATTTGAGCAAGCCCACTTTGCATTTTCTCTGCGGAAATGCAGTCTAGTTCCTCTTAATCCTCTTCTTCCGTTCATCCATTTCCGTGGCCCCCTACTCCTCCTAGGGCTTTTGAGACAGAGACACCGTTCCAACTCTGAGACATCCAGGCCTATGTGGACGCGATGGCTTGTTCAAATCATTCCGATATCTCATTTTGTTTGTTCGGTATTTGCGTTTTTCTGACAAAATTTCGTTGCCATTGAAATGAATGGGTAGAACTTTGGGGTGATGATGTCATAATGCACCCCTCCACTCTAGACGTTAGACTGAGAGCAGCAGACAAAAGATTCATTAATTTTTTTTAAAAAATCGCTCTTCCGGCCACAATTTCAAACGTACACTAACAAATTATACATCAAAACATAGGAAAATTTGTGCAGGCCTGAAAAATGTCAGTGTGGAAGAAAAGCGATTAAGTCTTGAGACTCTTGGCCCCCTCAAGCGACAGGAGTTCAGCCCAACTGACCCATAGACAGCCATTATAACAGAAGCAGAAAAGTTTGGGAAGAGAGCAGACGAAACAGCTGTTTTTAAATCGCCACCCTGACCACATACTTTACTCTACAAGAAAAAAAATACATGTGGACCATCCCCAGTGTCTCCTGTCACTCACAGTACTTTCCGTTTGGACAGTGTCATTGAGCCACTCCCCCATAGGCAGCCATTATAACAGGAGGTGACAGTTGAGAGGCCCTTTGAAATCGCCACCCTGACCACATACTTGACCATACAAGAAAAGAAAATGCATGGGTACGATCAGCTGAGTCTCCTCTCACTCAGGGTATTTTTGTTTTTACCATAGGACCTATGGTGTGCGAGAAAATGGCAGTAGTTCAGACAGTGTGAATGAAGAATTCTCTGAATTCCTCTCTGTCAAACAGGGTTTGTGAGAGAGCAAGCAGTCAGGGGTGCATCGGTTTCCATAGAGACAGGCACACGTGTGTGCGTGTGTGTGTGTGAGAGAGGGAGAGACTGACAGTTATAACTGATCGTAACTGTCATTAGAATGTTTGGTTTTTAAACTACTTCAAACATTCTAGATTAGGATTCTATACAATAATCTTCACTGATAGACAATGCAGGTGCTGTTGATGAGAGACTCAGATACAAATAAACTTACAAAAGCCCTGCTAGACAAAATACACGCGCGCACACGCACACACACACACACACACACACTCACACACACGTCTGTGTTTCTCACTGGAAAAAATACAGCGTCAGCGATTTAACAGGCTGGTATAGACAAATTTTAGAGCGCTTCTTTAAACAATCTTAGATGATACCTGTGTGTGTGTTTGTGTGTGTGTGAGGGAGAGAGAGAGGGACACAGACAGACTTACTACCTACACTCTGCCAGACTGCCACTCTCGTGTGTGTGTGTGTGCGTGAGAGAGAGAAAGAGACAGACGCAGACACACATGCATTCATACACACACCCCACACACACATACATTCTCACACGCGCACACAAACACACACACACACCCGTCTGTGTTTGTCAGTGGATAAAATACAGTGTCAGCGATATAACAAGCCGGTATAGTCAAATTTCAGAGTGCTCCTTTCAACAATCTTAGATGATACCTGTGTGTGTGTTTGTGTACGTGTGAGGGAGAGAGAGAAACACACAGACAGACTTACTACCTACACATGTCATGATTCTGGGTTTTTGATCATGTTTTATGTGCTGGTTTTGTGTTTATGATTGTCTTTAATTTGTTCTTCTTGGTTTTTGTAATATTCTGGTTTTTGGTTCATTCCATGTTTCAGTTCCATTGCACCTGTCTCCCCTGTCTTGTGATCTAGTTGGTTTAGTCCGTCTTCCATGTCTGCGTGCTCACTGACTTCGGGTGATTTAAATGAAGTCCGGTGTTTAATAATATTCCTTCGTATCTCGTTTTCTTCCTTCGACCTTCTGTTCTAATTATTAACAGGACTAACATTTGTATTTTGTATTATAGTCTACTAACACAACTAACCATGTATATATTCGATTACTAAATTACTAATGAGCACTCTAGTTTAAGTTGTAAAGCTGCACCGCTACTAATAGACTAATTCCCTCTTCGCAATCGCCCTGTTGTATTCTCCGCCCCTTTGCTTTCCACCGTCCTCTCCCTATGTTCAGCGAGAATCTCTCGCACGTGCTTAATTACTTTCCTTCTCTTGTAATCTGTGCACATAGAACTCCTGGACCGGAGCTGTTTAAATGTCATAGGCTGTCTGTGTGATTCCCGTCCGTATTTCGTCTCTCGCCAATTTTCGTGGTAAGGGTTTCCCTCTTGTGATTCTCCCGATGTAATTAGCCTCATTCCCCACAGCTGTTCTCTGTATAACATGTGACCATTCCTGTGTGTATATTAGGAGTCTTTTCACTCACAGCTCTTGTCAGAACGTTGATCAATATTTCTTTGTGCAGAGCTCCTCGTATCGTATGCCATTGATTATTGTTTCTCTTCTACTGGATAGTCCGACTCTGATTCTTGCCATTGCCCTTTTTGTACTGTTTTTGCCTTTCTGGATTTTGACCTATTTTTGTATAACCACGAGTTCTGTGTTTGGATGCCCTGTGTATGACCATTGGCTTTGCCCATCGACTACGACTTTTTGCCTATCGTTTTCTGTACCTCTGCCCATCTGTCTTATTGGTTCTGACCCCTGCCTGTCTAGTCGATACTGTTTTTGAATTTCGTTTTGTGGCTTGGCAATTCCTGTGTTTTTTGGCTTTGACTCGGACTTCATTAAAGGCATACGTTTTTGGATTTCAGTCTCTCGCGTGTGGTTCCTGAACTGTACCTCACAACACACTGCCACTCTGTGTGTGTGTGTGTGTGTGTGTGTGTGAGAGAGACAGACGCGCACACGCATGCATTCATACACACACCGCGCACACACACACACATGCAAACACACACAAATGCATACATAGGATATGCTGTAAATATGAAAATAATCCACACATGTAGAAATGCTTGTGAAAATATTCGGTAGTATAAATATTGTCATAAAATCCATTTTATTTTTTTATTTACTTATTTGTATTTTATGTATATCACTCACTAAATTGTTGCCTGCCTGTCCAAAAATGCTTTGGTAATATTGTATATAATACAGTCATGCCAATAAAGCTTATTGAATTGAAAAAAAAAAGAATTGATTGACAGACAGACAGACTAATGTTTCTGATGTGTTTGGATGCATTGTTTAACATTTTGATGTGGAAAGATGATGCCATTGTTGCCTGCATCTGGTAAGTATGACTGGTGATGTATTCATTCAACGCTATTAACATGGTCTAAGCTTTTCTCGTGTCTGATCCATTCACTGTTGGTGGCAAAATTTGAGCAAGCCCACTTTGCATTTTCTCCTCAGAAATGCAGTCGAGTTCCTCTTATTCCTCTTCCCTTTTCACCCATTTCCGTGGCCCCCTACTCCTCCTAAAGCTTTCGAGATCGAGACACCGTTCCAATTCTGAGACGTCCAGGCCAATCTGAACGTGATGGCTTGTTCAAATCATTACGATATCTCGTTTCGTTTGTTCGGTATTTGCGTTTTTCCGACAATTTCTTTGCCATTGAAATGAATGGGTAGAACTTTGTGGTGATGTCATAATGCACCCCTCCACTCTAGGCGTTAGAGTGAGAGCAGCAGACAAAAGATTCGGGAAATTTTTTTTTTTTTTTAAATCGCTCCCCCGGCCACAATTTCCAACGTACACTAACAAATTATACATAAAAACATAACTCTACAAGAAAAAAACATGTAGACGAGAGTCTCCTCTCACTCACGGAACTTTCGATTTTACCATAGCACCTACGGTCTCCGAGAAAATGGCAGTAGTTCGGACAGTGTCATTGAGCCACTCCCCCATAGGCAGCCATTATAACAGGAGCTGAGAGGCCTTTTTGAAATCGCCAGCCTGACCACATACTTGACAGTACAAAAATAAAATATACATGGGTACAATCAGCAGAGTCTCCTCTCTCTCACAGTATTTTTATTTTTACCATACGACCTACGGTCTGCGAGAAAATGGCAGTAGTTCGGACAGTGTGAATGAAGAATTCTTTGAATTCCTCTTTGTCGAACAGCGCTTGTGAGAGAGCAAGCAGTCAGGGGTGCATTGGTTTCCATAGAGACAGGCACACTATGTGAGGGAGAGGGAGAGACAGACAGTTTTAACTGATTGAAACTGTCATTCGAATGTTTGGTTTTTAAACTACTTCAAACATTCTAGATTAGGATTCTATAGAACAGTTTTCACTGGTAGACAATGCAGGTGCTGCTGATCATAGACTCAGATACAAACAAACTTACAAAAGCCCTGCTAGACAAAATACAGGCGCGCACACACAAGATTGACACTCTCACACACACAAACGCACACGCACACACACCCATCTGTGTTTCTCACTGGAAAAAATACAGCGTCAGCGATTTCAGAGGACGGTATAGACAAATTTCCGAGCGCTTCTTTAAACAATCTTGATTCTATAGAACAGTCTTCACTGGTAGACAATGCAGGTGCTGCTGATCATAGACTCAGATACAAACAAACTTACAAAAGCCCTGCTAGACAAAATACACACGCGCGCGCACACGAGATTGACACGCGCGTGCACACACACACACACACACACACACACACACACCTGTCTGTGTTTCTCACTGGAAAAAATACAGCGTCAGCGATTTAAGAGGCCGGTATAGACAAATTTCAGAGTACTTCTTTAAACAATCTTAGATGATACCTGTGTGTGTGAGGGGGAGAGAGAAAGAAAGAGAGAGAGACACAGACAGACTTACTAACCACACTCTGCCAGACTACCACTCTAGTGTGTGTTTATGTCTGTGTGTGTATGTGTGTGTGAGAGAGAGAGAAAGAGACAGACGCACACACACATGCATTCATACACATACCCCACACACACATGGATTCTCACACGCACACACAAACACACTCACACGCACACACAAACACACACACACACACACACACACACACACACACACACACACACACACCTGTCTGTGTTTGTCAGTGAAAAAAATACAGTGTCAGCGATATAACAGGCCGGTATAGACAAATTTCAGAGCGCTCCTTTAAACAATCTTAGATAATACCTGTGTTTGTGTTTGTGTGCGTGTGAGGGAGAGAGAGAAACACACAGACAGACTTACTACCTACACACTGCCAGACTGCCACTCTAGTGTCTGTGTGTGTGTGTGTGTTTGTGTGTGTGTGAGAGAGAGAGAAAGAGACAGACGCACACACACATGCATTCATACACACACATGCATTCTCACACACACACACACACACAAATACATACATAGGATATGCTGTAAATATGAAAATAATCCACACATGTAGAAAACATCATGCCAATAAAGCTTATTGAATTGAAAAAAAAAGAATTGATTGACAGACAGACAAACTAATGTTTCTGATGTGTTTGCATGCATTGTTTTAACATTATGATATGGAAAGATGATGCCATTGTTGCCTGCATCTGGTAAGTATGACTGGTGATGTATTCATTCAACACAATTAACATGGTCTAGGCTTTTCTCGTGTCTGATCCATTCACTGTTGGTGGCAGAATTTGAGCAAGCACACTTTGCATTTTCTCTGCGGAAATGCAGTCTCGTTCCTCTTATTCCTCTTCTTCCCTTTTCACCCATTTCCGTGGCCCCCTACTCCTCCTAGGGTTTTCGAGATAGAGACACCGTTCCAACTCTGAGACGTCCAGGCCAATCTGAACGCGCTGGCTTGTTCAAATCATTACGATATCTCATTTCGTTGGTTCGGTATTCGCGTTTTTCCGACAAAATTTCGTTGCCATTGAAAAGAATGGGTAGAACTTTAGAGTGATGATGTCATAATGCACTCCTCCACTCTAGGCGTTAGAGTGAGAGCAGCAGACAAAATATAGCAGCAATACAAAATATTTCCAACATACACTAACAAATTATTCATCAAAACGTAGGAAACTTCGTGCAGGCCTGAAAAATGTCAGTGTGCAAGAAAAGCGATTATGTCTTGAGACTCTAGGCCCCCTCAAGCGACAGGAGCGCAGACCTACTGCCCCATAGACAGCCAATATAACAGGAGCAGAAAACTGTGGGTACAGAGCAGACAGACTCGTCTTATTTAAATCGCCACCCTGACCACATACTTTACTCTACAATAAAAAAAATACATGTGGACGATCCCCAGAGTCTCCTCTCGCTCACAGTACTTTCGTTTTTACCATAGCACCTACGATCTCCGAGAAAATGGCAGTAGTTCGGACAGTGTCATTGAGCCTCTCCCCCATAGGCAGCCATTATAAAAGGAGCTGCTAGTTGAGATGCCTTTTTGAAATCGCCAGCCTGACCACATACTTGACAGTACAAGAATAAAATATACATGGGGACGATCAACAGAGTCTCCTCTCTCTCACAGTTGAGTTTTTCTCCATTTCAGTCCTTATAGCGCGGTGGTTTGTTTGGCCTGTGTGCCACGTTTTTGTTTTCCCCCGAGTTTTGAGTTTTTTCCTTAAAATCTGGTATTCCCCTGCATATGGTGCCTCGTTCCCACAGTTCTCTCCTTGTGTTTTCCAAGGAGACAGTTCGTAACACTGTCCTTAAAAGTGGTGTCTTGATAAGTTAAATTCAGTGGAAAATAATTATGGTAAAAATGAATTTGATGGAAAATAATCATGCTTTTGGATTGAGATTGAGATTTCCATGAGTGCCACGGGTTATCCAATTGGACACACATAGCATTGCACCAAAGCTTCATCACTTGCTGTATATTGAGCTGGATTCACATACAAAACCCAAAACCAGTGAAGTTGGCACGTTATGTAAATCGTAGATAAAAACAGAATACAATGATTTGCAAATCCTTTTAATTTATATTCAATTGAATACACTGCAAAGACAAGATGTTCAAACTGAGAAACTTTATTTTATTTTTTTGCAAATAATCATTAACTTAGAATTTAAAGGCAGCAACACACTGCAAAAAAGTTGGCACAGGGGCCTTTTTACCACTGTGTTACATCGCCTTTCCTTTTAACGACACTCCGTAAACGTTTGGGAACTGAAGAAAATCTCTGTTGTTTAGTTTCTCCTTTTACCGCTGATTCGGTGATTCCAAAGCAGGCTGTTTAATTCACTGTTAATCCAGGATGGAAATAACTTGCGCATGGAGTGAATGGTAATGATGAGACACGTGAAGCACTTTATTAAAAGTTCAGTTGCGATGGAAAACGTTGTGCCCACGGGAAAGGTCAACATCACACACCGAATGAAGGAAAATAGGCAGTTTAAGTAGTGTGAAGGAGTGACAAATAACACCCGGCCAGGAAGCCGCCCCCCCACCAGGCCATCCAGAGGAGCCGGTTCTGGCTGCAGGATGTCAAAACACCTCATCCTAATTTAATTAGATCAATGGTGGCCGTCTGCCGGTACCCAGTTGATTTGCATAGATACTATAGTGTATAGTGGCTTCACTATGCTTCACTATGCTTCACAGCTCACCATTTGTTTGGAAAGATGAAAGACAAATTGGGGAACAAGCTGAGAAAACCCTGAAATCTAACAACTCCCCCGTCTGATCATATGATCACCACAGACATCTATGATCACCATCACATTCGGGGGAGGGGGGGCAAACAGAAAATACATGACAGACAAAATATATAAAAAACAAGACGCAATTAAATGAGTTTGACGGAGAGACTGATAATGGGTCCAAAATTGATTTGTGTCCATTAAATACGCTGCCATCAGAGGTAACAAATAGTCCCAAAAAGGTCCACTCTGATATCACAGGGTGAAGCGAAAAACCCCACTGATGAGCCAATTTTGGGGGAAAATTCTCCACCTATCCTCCGATTTCATGGGAGCGATAATGCCTTCCGGGATCTGTGATTCGGCAGTTGCAAAATATGTTCGTCATTGTCCATCAGTGTGAAGTGAATCCAGTCCTTTTACAATGAAAATATGACAGTTCAGGAGTCCCAGCAGACATATTTGTTCCCCTGGTTTTGTCTGATGTCCCACTGCTCCTGTGACTTCATGTCTGGACTGCGGAGGCAGAGGTTGCTCAGCCTCCTGAAATGCACAGAAAAGGATCACGGCAGGATCAAGAGTTCATTTCAAACAAAATAAGGCCCAGCAGACTGAACTATAACATGGGATCAGAACATAACCACAATATTGACAGAATATTAAGACTGTTACCACCCGGTCTAGATCAGACCATAACAGGTGAAAAGGGACGAGTGTGAAGGCGGGAAAAAGGAAAAAGAAAACAAAAACTGCAGGCCACTGTACAACCACGGTCCCCAACTGCCTAACCAAAGCTGCCTTTTCCTGTCTCGTCTTCGAGGGTTACCGAGTACGAGGCGATTTTACACACGGAGCTTCAGAGCACAGTGTCTGCAGGCTGAGACGCAGTGTCTGAATAGTGTAACCCCCTACCGGAAAGCGAATTTCCACTCTGGATAGTCCTCAAAAATAACAAAGGAAAAATAACAAAGCAAAATAATAAAACAGTGTCCTGACGGAAGGATTTAACAAAACCCAGCTAGGAACACCCTAACTAACCGAGGTTGCAAGCGACAAGCAGGGGTGCAAAGCTAAATCGAAGTCAGATAACGAGGCCAGAGTCAATACCAAGAAATTTCACTGGGGAGAAAGACAGGTTAAATATCACTCTATGTTACTGCACTCGGTGGCCCAGCTAGTTCGCAGTGACTTGTATGTATGCATGCAGGTCTTCCCTGTGCCTCACTTGCTCAATCAGTGACAGATAGACCTTTGAAAGGACCTTCCCATTTTGCATCTAACATGACCTGCCGTGGTTTATGTTCTATTGAGAAATGACCTGGAACAAGGACAAGTCCCCTGTCAGGTACCTCCTTCCGAGCCTCCGCCCAGAGAATGTGTCTGTGAAACGGTCCGCAAAATCATTGACAGCTTCACCAGTTTTTTGGATGCACGCCGCTACCTTCCCCCAGTTCGTGGTGGCCCTTGTAGCATCACAAATAAAATTTATTATTTTATTCCACGCTCCCTCCAGGTCCTGCCTATCGTCATCTAAAGCGATCTCAACAGACGTGCTTAGCTTATGAATTTCAGTGGGGTTCAACACGGTGGCTAACAATTGGACACCGTCAAGCGGATGTAAGCAATAAATGTTTCGCAATCGGTTGATTTTAGACCACGTATCCATACCAGCAATGCGGGGATGCTGTAAATCTTTTGACCATTTGTCTATGTCTTCCGGTTTCGTTGGCTTGTGATTGAAAAAATGCCTGTCACCCTTCCTGTGTTGTGTCAGTGCTCTCAGTTTCACAGCTGCTGCTGGTGTTTTACTATTAACTGACGAATCAGAATTGTCACAATCGTCATGTAGGTTGGCACTTGGCATTGTTTTGAAAAACTGTTTCCCAGTATATTCCTCCAACTCTTTCACGGGATAGTGACACTGAGCAGTACTAACTGGAATTACAGTTTCTAGAAGCCCATGAAAGGGAGGGGCTGAGGGCCGTGTTACGGATGCGGCCATTCCACTCTAAGGGAACGCAGATAATTCATTTTACAAATCTCTCACCCTCGCTTTCAATGCCTTCCCCTCTTTTGTTCTTTTTGCTTTGACACCTTTCAACTCCTCAGCCAGAGCCCGAACCTTCTCTCTTTCAACGTTCAACAAACGCTCAGCTTCACACTTGGTATTTAATTCTTCCCTCCTTCGCATATGGCTGACAATTAACAAAGCCAGCGGAACTTTTTCCTTCTCTGGCAGACGTTGCATTTTGCCCCATGCTTTCTTAATATCTTCCAACGACCAAATTTGATTTTCGTCAATGCTGAAACCCTATTTTACCTCTATCTTGCGCTCATAGTAATCCAATTTTATTATTTTATTATTTCCGACTGCAGAAAACCCTTAGTGGTTCTCAAAACTGTATCAGCATCAACTTCGGGTAGGCTTTTCCACCTTTCTCAGTGGTAGGGATTTCGGACGCGTTTTTAATTTTACCGAACATGCTTAGGATTTTTTTATAATTTGGAACTTTCAGTTGGTAAACAACGGCACAACACTTAATCCAAATTTTGTTTGAAAATGGTAGGCCTACTACTGACTTGTCACGGGGGACACCACGCCTGTTTTATTTATTTATTTATTGTTCAAAAGGTCTAAAATTAGCACTCTGGTTCCACGTTTAATCGATTTTGTTTAGGACTCTGAAACTAAACAAAATTATAGTACAACTTGCAACTCAGTTTTCCATTGACCATGGGACTCGCACTTCATTGAAATACCATATTAAAACGAACAAATTCAAAATGTTCGAATCAACTCAGTAACCGCTTGAACACAGTGGCCTCACACTTGCACTCATACCTAAAGTGCTCCAGCAAGTCCCACCAGAAGAAAAACCCGACACAACGACAGAATTGCGCACAATTCTTCGTTACTGCTAATAATTTACTCCGGAGGCCTCTCACACCTTCACTCGTTTGCAAAATATCGGAGGTCTTGTCGATCAATACTCTCCAGGTATGTTCTTTCGACTCACTACCGCGCAGATTTTGTATCCTTAATTTTTGTAAAAAATTAATATACGTGCACAGCCAGCTTATCTCCCGTGTACCGCAAAATTTTGCATCATTCACACGCACCTGAAGTGCCCAAGAGTTCCGAACTCTAATGACTGAACGATCAATGCAACAACAGGCCCAAATCACAACCAAGCGTACTCAATATTCGTACACTGACATGAACAACTACTGCTCTCCCCAATAAAACCCTCTTTCAGTGTAGGTACTTCACTCAGCAATTTTCTCACTCCGTCCCAAACGGCCATGAACTAAACGGCTCAGAGATTCTTAAATTCTTTTGAGCAAGGTAAGATAAACCGTACCCACCAGATAACGGAGGAAGTAAGTCTCAGGACAGAAAGGCCACACTCCAGTTATTCTTCCCGTCAACGGCGAGGTCGTCTCTCTTGTTTCTTGTCGATCTCAGTGGGACCTCCAACTGAAGAAAATCGCTGTTGTTTAGTTTATGTGCCCATGGGAGAGGTCAACATCACACTCCGAATGAAGGAAAATAGGCAGTTTAAGTAGTGTGAAGGAGTGACAAATAACACACGGCCAGGAAGCCGCCCCCCCACCAGGCCATCCAGAGGAACCGGTTCTGGCTACAGGATGTCAAAACCTCATCCTAATTTAATTAGATCAATGGTGGCCGTCTGCCGGTACCCAGTTGATTTGCATAGATACTATAGTGTATAGTGGCAATCCATGCTTCACAGCTCACCATTTGTTTGGAAAGAGGAAAGACAAATTCGGGAACACGCTGAGAAAACCCTGAAATCTAACAGAACTGAGACCAATTTTTGAAGCTTTTCAGGTGGAACTCTTTCCCATTCTTGCTTGATGTACAGCTTTAGTTGTTCAACAGTCCGGGGTCTCCGTTGTCGTATTTTATGCTTCATAATGCGCCACATATTTTCAATGGGAGACAGGTCTGGACTACAGGCAGGCCAGTCTAATACACAGTCTTTTACTACGGAGCCATGCTGTTGTAACACATGGAGAATTTGGCTTGGCATTGTCTTGCTGAAATAAGCAGGGGTATCCATGAAAAAGACGTTGCTTGGATGGCAACATATGTTGCTCCAAAACCTGTATGTACCTTTCATCATTAATGGTGCCTTCACATGTGTAAGTTGGCCATGCCTTGGGCACTAATACACCCCCATACCATCACAGATGCTGGCTTTTGAACTTTGCGCCTATAACAGTCCGGATGGTTCTTTTCCTCTTTGGTCCGGAGGACACGATGTCCACAGTTTCCAAAAACAATTTGAAATGTGAACTCGTCAGACCACAGAACACTTTTCCACTTTGCATCAGTCCATCTTAGATGAGCCTTGGCCCAGCGAAGCCGGCGGCGTTTCTGGGTGCTGTTAATGGCTTTCGCTTTGCATTGTAGAGTTTTAACTAGCACTTGCAGATGTTGTGATGAACTGTAGTTACTGACAGTGGTTTTCTGTAGTGTTCCTGAGCCCATGTGGTGATGTCCTTTACACACTGATGTCGGTTTTTGATGCAGTACCGCCTGAGGGATCGAAGGTCCCGGGCATTCAATGTTGGTTTTCGGCCTTGTTGCTTACGTGCAGTGATTTCTCCAGAGTCTCTGAACCTTTTGACGATATTACGGACCGTAGATGAAATCCCTAAATTTCTTGCAATAGCTCGTTGAGGAATGTTGTTTTTAAACTGTTCAATCAGCTCACGCATTTGTTCATTAAGTGGGGACCCTCGCCCCATCCCTGTTTGTGAATGACTGAGCATTTCAGGGAAGCTGCTTTTATACCCAATCATGGCACCCACCTGTTCCCAATTAGCTCGTTCACCTGTGGGATGTTCCAAATAAGTGTTTGACGAGCATTCCTCAACTCTCTGTCTTTTTTGCCACTTGTGCCAGCTTTTTTGAAACATGTTGCAGGCATCAAATTCCAAATAAGCTAATATTTGCAAAAAATTACAAAGTTTACCGGTTCGAACATTAAGTAACTTGTCTTTGCAGTGTATTCAATTGAACATAGTTTGAAAAGGATTTGCAAATCATTGTATTCCATTTTTACTTATGATTTACACAACGTGCCAACTTCACTGGTTTTGGGTTTTTGTATTTCTCTCAAGAAATCTTACCGTTTTGATTTCACCCTTCTATGCCATTCATATTGCAACTCTGTCCTGCTGCATCCTCCAAAAATTCATTTATTGATGAATCATCATAAATACCAATTTATTGACAGTGGTCACAGAGATTGCTGGTCGCAACAGCACAATGTTTTGTCAATTACCTGTTTCTGTAGTTGTTACTGACCACCCATTGGACTGGGCAATTCTTTAAAAAAGTGACCGGTTATATTTGATGATTTCTGTGAATAAATACTTATTTACCGCCACTATAGTTTCCCTTTATACATGTATCACTAGTCTAAAAACAAAAGATCCTCATTTTGCTGCTGGCTGATTTAAGTAATGTCTGCTTATGGTGATAGTAAACGACTCACCTCTTTCACTTTGGTTCTGCCTGCTTTGTTTCACATCCTGTATTGTGTGGTTCTTTTTGAAAGGAACGGGCTTAGACTCCAAATGCAGTTCAGCATCGGCAGGGCGTTTATTAGGATTAACACAGCTCATGGTCAAAAACAGATCGAAAGCCAGGCAAACAGGGCAATGCAGAATAGTCAGAATCAGAGTCAGGGGACAAGCAGAAATAATTTGGTAACCAGAGATTCAATCCGCAAAAAAGACAGTAACAAAGGGGCTGAGCTAAGGGAAATGGAAGGGGAAGGAAAAAGGAAGTTGGATGGGATAGGGGAATAACAGGAGAAACTAAACAGTTGGGTACAAAATGGGAATAAGGGAGAACAGAGTACTAATCAGTCAGCCAGCAATCAACCAACGTAATACAAACAATCAATAACAAGACTTACGGGAGGTATAACAAGAAACGAGCAATCAAGAAAGCGCAGAAACGCGACTTAACCAAAGCGAGTGATGGGAAGAAAGGAGTCGACAAGGAGCTGCGGTAAAAATGCGTCTTTTAAACACAAACTAATCAGTGTAATCCCAGCTAGAATGCAGGACAGCTGTAGAGGGAGGCGGAACTAGAAAAGCAAGGACGGTGATAGGAAAGCGAGGGGAAACAGGTGGAGTTTTAACTCTGATCTAACTAATCACCCGTGCCTCGCTAACTATTCTTCGGTGCGGATAGCCAATGAGAACAGCCAGAGAGAGGGAAGTGGAATTACCTCACCGAAGTATAGGCAAGAGATTATGAAGACTGACAAGACGCGACAAGACGGAAACGAAAGGAAAACGTTCAAGACTAAAGACAGCGCAATCGTAACAGAAACATACATTCTC
Organism: Gymnothorax reevesii; assembly: GCA_029721435.1. Classification (NCBI taxonomy): domain Eukaryota; kingdom Metazoa; phylum Chordata; class Actinopteri; order Anguilliformes; family Muraenidae; genus Gymnothorax; species Gymnothorax reevesii. Next base: position 68,447,829 of record CM056579.1, read on the forward strand.
TAAACGAATAAATATGGTAAATAAATAAATAGCAATAAAAACTACTAAAACATACTAAAAACAAACATTCAAATCAGCGATTTCTAACACCTTTGTCTGCTTCAGGTACCAATCTATCTGCTTTACATCATATCATATCGCTTGTCTTCAATTACACTGCACTTTCAATGACAAAACAGAGTGAACAGTGCTTTGTAAATTTTCATGTCACTCTGTATTGTAAACACAGCTCATCCCAAATGTTGCCAAACTTCTCACCTTTGTTGCTGTAGTCATGACTGACCACCTTAAAATGTTTGACAACCATTGGATTGACCTGTGTTTTAAAATGTGATCTGTAATATTCTGTGTTAGACTGTTTCAGGGCTCGAAATAGCGGGTGCATAGGTGCACGTATGCACCCGGTTTTCGGCAGGTGTACCCAAAATTGAAAGTTGGATGCACCTTGTGCACCTAATAAAAGTCTTCCCCCGAAATAATTCCTCTTTCTACAAATGCGCTCATCCTTACCTGGAATGATAATTTTTATCGGTAACCGACGAGAATTAATGACAAAATCGATGAGACTACAAGACTGTCAAACACGTTTGGTCTGAGACCGCATATGTGTTTGCATTGGCTAATCGTGTGTTGAATATTTTTCATGAAAGACTTTCAGGACATCTGGCCTCCACGGCACCAGGGGGCGCCAGCACAGACCAAGGCCCGCACCAATGGACTGCGCCCTAATGGGAGAAATAAGAGATGTTTTACACTGGACGCCTGGAATTATGCTCGCGCATACTCAGGTAGACACTTGGGAAATTGAAATTGAGATTCATGTTTGAAGATCCATTCTCGTTGGTTAATGTATGCACTTACTTGTTGGATGTAATGTGCATCCAACTGCAGTGTGATTAATAAAATCTTACCTAAAAAAACCTAAAAAACAGCAAAAAGCAGCACTGTTGCTGCTATTGACGCCAGAGAGGTCCTGTGATGGAGTTGTGGAAAATTAGTTTCTTGGCCAACTCAAATAATGTGAAATTAAATTATAGATTGAATATGATCTGACTGTGATAAATAATAATGGTACACTCAATTTGACCAATTTTCTTTGTTTTTTTTTTTTTGTTTGTTTCTTATTTACTGCATGATTTTAATAAAATCTTATCCCACCAATAATCCCAACCTGTTGCACCACTGCAAATTGACAGCAGTCCTATGGCATATCAAAGAATCTGAGTTTAAGAATATTTGTTTATTCATTCTGTACTGCTGCAAAGTAGATTAGACTGTGCACCTAAACACGCACGAGTGTGCCCATTTTCAAAATTTGGTGGTGCACCCAGTCAAAAAAATCCTAATTTGAGCCCTGTGTTTCCTTTTAAATGCAGATTACATATACCAAAGATCTGTGGGTAGATTTCTTTATATGCCTGTAAGGAATGCTCATTGAAACAAAATGTCTGCATGCTAGTTTCCAGATAACTTCTTTTGTGTAAAGTCCACTTGTGACCCTTAGTTCTGTTTAAAGAATTTAGGGTGTATTGTAGTGTTGTAGTACTCAAGACCGGTATTGGTTTCGAGACCGGTCTCGAGACCACTTTTATATGGTCTTGGTCTTGTCTCGGTCTCGACTGTCTCTGATCTTGGTCATGTCTTGGTCTCAGACGTAACGGTCTCGAGGGGATTTCAAAATCCAGGCAAGCAGCTGGTCCTGGTACAGCCTCATTATTACTATGCAGCCTTATTTAAATGGAGCCAATAAGAGGCATCTATTTTAAAAACATGTCACAATGTATATTTTTCTCTGCCTGCGCGGTCTCCCGTCTTGTCTCTCTGTCTTGTCTCGCTACATATGCGCAACAAATTAGTCCAGTGAATCAGTAAAATTGTCAGCTAATTCATATATTATAAGGTTTTCCTTTACAGATTGCAAAGGATCTACAGTGCCATGAAAAAGTATTTGCCCCCTTCCTGATTTCTTATTTTTTTGCATATTTGTCACACTTAAATGTTTCAGATCCGCAAATAAATTTTAATGTCAGACAAAGACAACCCAAATAAATACAAAATGCAGTTTTTAAATGATCTTTTAATTTATTAAGGGGAAAAAGCTATCCAAACCTACCTGGCTTGGTGTGAAAAAGTAATTGCCCCTAAGCCTAATAACTGGTTGTGCCACCCTCTGCGACAACAACTGCAATCAAATGTTTGCGATAACTGGCAATGAGTCTTTCACATTGCTGTGGAGGAATTGTGGCCCACTCTTCTTTGCAGAATGTTTTAATTCAGCCACTTTGGAGTGTTTTTGTGCATGAACGGCCCGTTTATGATAATTTGATCTCGAGTTTGTGAATGTCATAAATAAATCAGAAATATACTATTTTTGACTGGGTCTTTTATTTTGTAAAAATCTAGCCCATTCTGATATTATATTCGAACAGCAGTTCTCATGCTTTTTTAGTGGGTGAACATGCTGAAGCATCTCTTGCAAGAGGGAGATGGAATGAAGCCTCCATTGGCATTGCATATGTCACTTGGAAACATTCTCAGGTTAGCACCCGCCCTCATGTTCCTGCCCCTGCCTGCCCCAACTGTGGTTTCTATTCTCTATGAAACTCTAGGTGAGGACAGGAAAATGCTGCCCCTCACCCCTTCTCCTTTTGCATCATGGCATAGAATTGTTAAACCCTTGGAGAATCCCCCACGGTTAACCATCACTGCCACTGGTGACTTCCCATTTCAGATATGATCATGTTTTTCAAAATTAACCCAAAAAACTATTTTTTTTAAATATAAGCTGTCATATCAACAGCTTTTCCAGTGAATAAACATTCTTTGGTTTGAGGAATTTTCAAAGATGCTTTTAGGCCTGAATTCTGATTCACCACTGGCAGAAAAAGCATTAATGGCCTAAACTATTAGAAGTTCAGCCTGTGATGCCAACAATTTTTAGGATAATTTGACCATTCACATTTCAAGGCAAAGAAGAGAACGTGTTAATGAAAAAAAGTGCAGCTGAAGTATCAAATTTATAATAAATTGTTGCCGGACTCCGACTTTTATGAAAGTACAGATATGTGTCTACCCTGTAAAAATGTCAACATTACCAAACAATTTCTGTGATTAGGAAAGTTGGCACAAGTTGCCACTGATTGATTCAGGAACTGAAACGGAAGAATACCAAAGCCACCTGGTGTTCACTTGAAAAACTACAATTCGTAATAACCAGACGATGGTGCAGGTCATAGAGTTACTACCATGAGGATCTTTATGGCCTAACAGCTGGTCAGTTTTTAGGGGTTTTTTTTGCATTTGGAAGCCTCAAGCCTCCAATACCGGCTTTCTTTATCCTTTAAGCTTTTCTGCCTCTCCATTGCTTTTTGACAGTTTCATCTGATCGCGTTGTCATTGAAACACATTTTTGGACTGTTAACGCAACGGGGTACAAGCAAGGCCATTGGTCAAACAAATTTCCCAGTAAGCCTGGCTTCTTAAATTTTTAGGATGAAAGCAACAGAATTAAATAAATTGTGGCTAACCTAAGCCCATAAACCTTTTTTCTTTACAAGAAAACAGTTTTTCAGACATTCCTTCAGTATAAAAACTGTATAAATAGACACAAGAAAATTGGTCATGATGCAAGACAAGGTGAATAGTGAAGTAAAACCGTCAACAGTGGTATATAATATCATGAGTCACAGGTGGCCTGGAACTTGAAGTGTTACTGTTGCAAAGTTTGTGGTAAGTCATGTCATCATGCGTTTAAGGGGACCTATTATGCTGATCCTTCTTTCAATACGTATAAGTAATGTCATAATGTTGGATGTCCATACTCAACCTCTGTAAAGTCTCTAAACATAAAATAGAGGGGTTTTTCATTAATCCAAGAATATCATTTCCTGAATGTGACTTCCTCTCTGAACAGCTCATTCTGAGATCTTCACGAGATCTGGGCGAAACCTGACGTCAGGTTGTGCCGTCCAATTAATACAGACCTAGCCAGAGCCAATCAAGGCGCCGGACCTGCCCATCCCGGAAACTATTCTAGCAGGCACAAACAAGCGTGGATCAGATTACGCCTTGGTAGCATCGACATTCTGGAAATACAACAGAGGAAGAACTGCAAATCATTTGAGGTTCTGTTTGTCAGTATCTCACCCAAAGCTGCTCGTCCATGTTTTTTTGGATGCAAAAAAAGCACAACTATTTTCTCTTCCAAAAGGGGATGCCACCAGAAATCAGTGGGTAGCTGTTTTGTTTGCGGGTAGCAAACAGCCACAGTCAAAGAGAACATTATCTGTTTGTGCTCAGCATTTTACTGAAGACAGCTTTGTCAATAAAGGATAATTCGATGCCAGATAAGTGTTTCAGCTGCTTCTCAAACCTGAATGAGTTGCATCGATCAAGCCCTCGGAGCCACAAGCTGTAAGTAACGATATAACAGAGAATAATGTAAGTGAAGCTAATGTGTTACGGATGGCTAGCAGGACCACTAACGATAGTTAGCACTAACAACTGGCCTCAATCGCAGGCTTTGTGAAATATCTTAAGATAAAGCCTGGATCAGTCGCGACTATCCATGACTCACAGACGCGGAAGCAGTAAGTTGCTTTAGCTACTGCATAAGCCTACCTAATGTGATAGCCTGTTGAATGCGGCTGTAGCACTGCGGCTAAAGTAGCTAAGTTACTGTTGCTAATGTTTGTTTCCTAAATATGCAAGAGTAATATCAGGGGACATTCAACAGAGGGTGTGTGAACATTAACCTCATTTGAAGCTAACCTTTTATACTTGTTTGTAATTTGGATGGTGGGAAAAACTTCACAGTAACAGAACTTACTGTCTGTAAACCTGTATTGCAAGGTAACATTAGTCTCTGTTGGTGTTATGACTGCTCGGGTGCTAGCTACTGCATGTGAGTTTGCGTGCTGTAAATGCTCCTGGTTAACTAATACGCGGTAATTCTGATCAGTATGCTTGTGTTTCTTCGGTAAGCATTAACGTGGCAGTTTCATCATAATGTTGCCTGATTGTAGCCACTACAGTTGAAGCTAACTGGAGAGGTGCTGTATGTGTCTGCAAAGTTGGGCCGAAAAGGCAGCAGTTAAACCAGACGTAGGTTTTACAGAGCTTGGGGTATGTGTTTGGGTTTGTTTACTGCTACTGTTTAACGATCGTTTCACTTTTCCATGAACGTGGTCAGCCAGATATTTCACCAATATCTGGGCTAGCTCTCTGATGCTGCCGCGGTGAAAGCGATCGCGAAATGCGCAAGCTATAACATATCTAGTATAACAGACAAATTCTCTGCATTGCTGTGGCAGAATTTCTTCCCCTTAAAAAATTATTCTGGACAATGAAAAGCTAAAGGTGGAGATTGGATACGAAATTCTTTCCTGTAGAAGTTATCGATTCGCTAGCTCCACATAAGAAACTGTTCATGCTAGCGAAACCTACGGTCTATCAAATCTGTATTGCACAGTAACCTTTGTCTTTGTCCTTGTCATGAACGCTTGGTTACTCCCGCATGTTAACTTGTGTGCCGTGCTACTTAAAAATACTCCTAGCAAACTAATATGCATTGACTTAGACTGGTATGCTTGTTTTATTTTGGTTAGCATCATAGTGGTGGTTTATCATAATGTCACATAGCTCCAACAGTTAAAGCCAACCGGTATGCATGTGTCTGCAGAGTTGGTCTGATAAGACTGCAGTTAGACCAGAAGTATGTTTTGCAGAGCTTGGGGTACGTGTTTGGTTTTGTTTAGAGCTGCTTGTGAAACGATCGTTTACTTATCCATGACCGGGGTCAGCTGGATACTTCACCAATATCTGGGCTAGCTGTCTGATGCTACCACGGTGAAAGCAATCGCAAAACGCACAAGATATAACGTGTCTGGTATGTCAAACGATTTCTCTGCATTGCCACTGCGGAATTTCACTCCCCTTTAAAAATTATGGCGGGTAATAAAAAGACAAGAAATATGTAGCTTGGATACGGAATTCTTTTCGGTACAAGTTATCGATTTGCTAGCTCCACATAAGCAACGCTTACACTGTTTGTGTGTGTTTTGCTACAAGCTCATTCAGTAGCTTGGTGTTGGAATTGTGTTTCGTTTTGGTAGAAATGGTCATCAGGAGCTGCTGGATTGCTCACTCAGTTAAGGCACTGTGTTGCAGTGCAGAAGTGACTACCACGTCCTGGGTTCGAGCCCCGGTCGTACCAACCAGCAGTGGTCGGCAGCTTTTTTAGAGTAGCACACAATTGGCCATTGCTCTACAGGGTTTCAAGTTGGGAATAGACTGCCGGGAAGGGGAAATAAAATGAATAGCATTGTTTGTTGCTCAAGCGCCTCCTGTTGGCCAGATGGGCGCTCGTCAGGAAGATTCTAAGCCTGTTTGTTTCCGGGTATCCTCCGCCCTTGTTCGGAACTTGCAAAGATTCAACCAATGAGTGTATAAGAAGCAGTGGCTGACAGGCACGTGCTTTGGAGGAGAGCAGTGAACTGTCTTCACTCTTCTGAATTGGCAACAAGGTTCACTTAGTTCAACAATTGGGCACTCCAGATTTGGGTGAGATTGGAGATGCCAAATTAAAAAAAGAAATGGTCATCAGGAGCTTTTAGCTAAGTTTCTTCTGGATAAGTGGGTACATGACCACATAAAAGTACAGCTACAACCCCACGCATGCAAGGCGAGACAGTTGGAGCGAAACACAAAAATTTTGACTCACCACTCATTGACATCCTGCTAAAGTTGCTGCAACACCTCAATAAAATCCTTCATCCGTTCGGGGTCGGATTCGGGATCAAAAATGTACGGTCTAACAGTAGTAGATGTCGCAGAAAGCTGTCCTGAAATACCTTCCATCTTGGTTTCCTGATTTCTTGGGCCTGCACCCTCTCCCGGAATTGCAGCGGTCAGGCTGCCAATCAGAGCAGTGTCTCATTAGCATGGCCTCCCGCCCATTTCAAAACGGCTTGTGTTCAGGGCGGCGCAGACACAGAGGCTGGCACAGAGGGAGGATGTTTCACTAAGCCTGGATGCGTGTGGTTTTTTTTCATAACTTAATTCTTGACATTATTTTAAAGACCCATAGACATATTTTAAATGACTAAATATAGCATAATAGGGGACCTTTAAGAGCAATTGATTAATACAAAACAACATTATGACCGAAGATGCTATTGTAAGAAAAGTCGACCTAAATGCAAATAATTCTATCTTCTTGTTGGCCACTAGTCCCAACCATAGACTGTATAAAAAGATGGACAAAGCAACCGTGACGTCACCCATTGATTTCAGCAAACCATTTAAGAAGCCTCGATTTTGGCAATTTGAACAGCGCCATTGTGTCATTTTGAAACTGGATGTGATTCATTTTGCATCTGAGTGTGAATTGAAGATCCGGGGTGGGGCGAGGGATGGTTCTACGAGAGGATCTGACTGTATCTGACGAGGACCAGTGGATAGCCACATCCCTAAATCCTATTCTGGCCTTTATTCTAGCCTATTTGAGACCATAATTTACAAAAATTAACATGATGATATATCGAAGGAAACTTGTAACTTGTGATAGATACCATCAAATAATGTGGAAAATCATTATTGAAATAATAAATCTGGTGGGAAAGTAGGGTCATTTTCATATAGACTTTTATAGCATTGAATTGAATAATGATTTTGTCTTTTATTTATTCTTTTTGGTTATTGTAATACTCAGGTTTTTAGTTCATTCCATTTCTCAGTTCCATTGCACTTGTCTCCCCTGTCTTGTGATCTAGTTGGTTCAGTCTGTCTTCCCTGTCTGCGTGCCCACTGACTTCGGGTGATTTAAATGAATTCTGGTGTTTAAAATATTCCTTCAATTCTTATTTACTATCTTTGTCTTTCTGTTCTGATTACTAACAAGACTAACATTTGTATTTTGTATCATAGTCTACTAACACAACTTATCCATGTATATTGATTACTAACTCACTAACGAGCACTCTAGTTAAATCTGTAAAGTTGCACACCTACTAATTCAGACTAATTCCCTCTCAGCAATCGCCCTGTTCTAATCTCCGCCTCTTGCTCAGCTCTCCCTGTCTTCTCCTGAGTTTTAGCGAGATCTCTCGCACAAGCTTAATAACTTTCCTGTGCTCGTTATCTGTGCACATAGAACTCATGGACTGGAGCTGTTTAAATGTCATAGGCTTTCTGTGTGATTCCTGTCCATGTCTTGGCTTTCACATATTTTCGTGGTTAGGGTTTCTCGCATGTGACTCCCCCATTGTAATTAATCTGATTCAGTTCATCTGTTCCCTGCATAGCATGTGACTTCCCCTATGTGTATTTAAGCAGTCTTTTCACTCACAGCCCTTGTCAGAACATTGATCAATATTTCTTTGTGCAGAGCGCCTTGCCATTGCCCTTTTTGTATTGTTTTTGTCTTTCTGGATTTCGACCCATTTTTGTATGACCACGATTTCTGTGTTTGGATGCCCTGTGTATGACCCTTGGCTTTGTTCATCGACTATGACTTTTTGCCTATCGTTTTTGTATCTCTGCCTTTCTAGTTGACACTGTTTTTGGATTTGGTATTATGGCTTGGCAATTCTTGTTTTTTGGTTTTGACTCCCACTTCAATAAAGGCATACGTTTTTTTGGATTTCCCTCTCTTGCGTGTGGTTCCTGAACGCACCATTACACATCAAAAATGAGCGCCGCTCATAAAGCAACTGAGGAAACGTCACTTAAAACTTGTGCATCCTCAGTGGGAGGGACTAAGATGCAAGGATACGACATAAGTGAGGAGAACGAGGATGCAATTAAGAGACTTGGGGGCTGTCCCATTATGCACACTAGACGCTTGGGCACTTAATGTGCGCATTCATGCGCTTAGTGTAAGTGCACAAGTGTGTCCCAGTTGTCCAATAATCAAAAGTGCAGCACGCTTGATTTGCACTTTATCCACACTTTCAGTAAGACTGACCTGAGCCGTAAATAGACAAGTATAAATCCCACAATGCATCACCAGCTGGTGAACTGTTTCCTGTTTAGACCATTTGTGTGCTGCAATAAGTAACTAACTAAAGGCCAAAATACTGGCCTTAATGTTGACATTTTATCCCATCATGCTTCTGACTCTAACCTCATTAATTCAACTTTTTATGGTTCTCATATTATAATAATATTCTCATATTTTTAAAGCAGCTTTTAGCTGGAATACTGCAGCTCTGTAGCTGTATGGAACTAGATGTAGGTGTATACCTCAACATGCAAATAAAGCCAGCTGAAGCAGGGGGAAATGAACAATCATGAGTTATGCAAACAAGTCAATAATATTCTGGTGTTGATATTGTAAAGTAGGTTCTTATTAAATGACAAACCTGGGCCAGACCCAATTGACATGGCCACTACCCTTAATGCTGGATAAATCTGGCGTCAGAGACCTGAGAATGCACTCACTCCAACCTCGGGTAACAAGAAATGTATTGTTTACAATCAGCTCAGACAGCACCTTCTTTTGGGAAACAGAACACCCCACCCCCTAACAAGCCAATCCATCAGCTACCCAGCCCCATCCCACAGCACAGTAAACTCCCCCCACCCTTACCAAATCACAATAATCTACCCACAAATTCCCACACTCATGACACTCCAAAGAGCATATAAAGCCAAACACACTGAAATACTGCAAAAGGCTAACAAGAAATCACCTCGAAACTCAGCACTCCAACCAAACTGGGTACCCTAGACGCGCGTGCGCACACACACACACACACACACACAATTCCCCCTAGCCTCCCACTACTCCTGAGTACACTGCTGTGCAAATATTTTAAAAACACCATTAAAACAAAGACAGACAAAATAAACAAACCAAACAAAACAAAGGTTTAAAATACCCGCAACTTTCCAAGCAAATAAGACCCTCCCCCAGGGTCTAGGCTTAAGCAGTGATCCGACACGGCTTGCAACAATTAACGCCCGTGGGGGAATCGTCGGCCCTGCGCTGAACACCAGATTGGAGAACGGCGTGCCCACGACTCATACCAAACTGGGAAGCAGTAGATTAGAGTACTCCTATCCGTCCCCAGTCCCTCTCTATCATCCCCCCTAGCGCCGGAACATCTCCCCCTACACTGGCTATCTTCGCTGCCAGCAGCCCTTAATGGCTACGAACAGCACCCACCCCCCTTCAGAGAGTGCATGTCACAACAGCTTAATCAGCGATCTGCCCACACTGAAAAAAATGTTTTCTGAATGAACATAATTTTTTTAAGGTAAGTGGTTGCAAAAAATATTTTTATCTGAAGCTAGATATTTTTATTATGTTGACTATTTGAAATTACTTATATTTTTTAAGTGGAGTTAAATAACACACCTTTTTCTATTAAAATATGCTTAATTAATATATGGAACATTTACTAAGGGTCAAAATCACTTTTTTCAGTGCAGGCATAAAACACCTGCTCCGCTCCCCAGCTCTCCTTCCCACAGACAGCTCTCAATTTAGGGCCACTCCCGCCCCAAACAATCAATTTCAGCTGAATTAACTCAGCCACAACAACCTCCAATCAACAATCATGAAACCCCTCCACTTATTGTTTAGCCCATCACAACCCGCATTTATTACAATATGATATCCACATATCTTACTGTTTGTTATAATATTTAGGCCCTGATTTCAAAACTAATTTTTATTATCATTTATATTTTTATTTCACATTGTGAGGAATCGGAGGCATGTCCTGAGAGCGTGCAGAGATGGCAATATGCGTGAGTTTCATATGCGTTGTCAAGTATGTCCCAATTGCTTTTAAATATCCCCGCGTACTTGGCCACTTAATGCCTGCTTGCACACGCTCAGCAAACATACGTTCCACGATGCAATATGTCACCAAATTGTGTGTGTAACCAAGCCACCCAGCCAAGTGTGGATAAATGGAACAGTCCCTTGGACTGCGTCACAATTCTCTTAAGTAAAATCCTCATTTTCTACTCTTACATCCTATCCTAGGTGGAACGGTATTTGGTCCAAAACGTCTATTTTGGCATCAGAATTATGATGTTGTATTCCTGCGTCATAAGACATCATAAAATGCCCCGTTAACACGCTCATTTTGCACAAAAATGTGTTAACAGGACATTTTATGACGTCTGAAGACACCGAAATTTGACATCTTGACCGATGCGAAAATAGACGTCTTGGACCAAATGGCATTCCATAGCAAGAATAGGATGCAGGCATATCAAATTAAGATTTAATTTAAGAGGATTGAGTGCGCCGACGTTGTGGTCGAGCGAGATTTGAAATATGGAGTGCGATTTATCAGAAAGTTCAAAAAAGAAAAGGAAAAAGGGAACTAGGAATGAAAGTGAGGAAGAAGATTACGTCTTTGGACTGAAGGCTGCAGCAATTGGATGTCGTGCAAATGGTGTTTTTAGTGATATGCACGAAGTTGGAAGATTTATAAAATGTGAAATCGGAGATGTGAAGGCAGTGAGAGCAACGCAGGGTGGAACGGTAGTGGTGGAATGTAGAAGTTTTAGACAATATGATAAATTATTAAAGATTACAACGTTTGATTTGATAAAAGTAGTTTGTTTTCCATTGAAAAGAAATGCGAATTTAAAGGGGGTCATAAGCGGCGTGCCGCAATCAGTTGAGGCCAGTGAATTTTTGAATATTGAAGCAGTTTGTGAGGCAAGGAGGCTGAAAACACGAAGGGAAGGAATGGAGAAGGAAAGCCTATCTGTTCTATTGGAATTCAAATCTGAGTTACCCGAGAGAGTGTTTTTAGATTATGTAAGTTATCGGGTTCGAGAATATGTAAGGGCACCACTCAGATGTTATCGGTGTCAGGAGTATGGGCATGTGGCTGCAGTATGCAGAAGTAGGACATGTATATGTAGAAAATGTGGGAAAGAAGATTGTTCGGAGGATGAGTGTACTACTAAAGCTCAGATTGTGTGTTTTCACTGTGGGGGAAACCATGAAGTTGGAGCATTGGAGTGTAAAAGAAGGAAAAAAGAACAGGAGATGGAAAGAATAAGAACACAGGGCAGAGTGTCATATGCAGAGGCTGTTAAGAGAGTGCAGATGGAAAAAGAAAAGGTGGGGAAAGAGCAGGCTAGGGTTCAGGAAATTGAAAAAACAGATGAGAATTTTATAAGAATGGAAAGAAGACACTTTTTGGCTTTTATTGCTATGGTGGTGATATGTTCTAGAGACCTGGAGACTAGAACTGAGAGAATTAAAATGGTGATAGATGCCGCACAGAGATTTTTGGGAATATTGGATGTTAAAGGGGAAGAAATTCAGGGGATATTGGAGAGAGGGTTTGGCGGGGGTCAGGTGACCGTAAAGTGAAGTTAAAAATGGGGATTTAAGGAGATAAGATAGATTTTTTTTTTAACGTTTATGAGCTTTCTTGATACGATTAAATTTTATTCCTGCGGAGGGCAGTAATACGCCTAGTAGCGTCCACTCTGACGTTAAATTCAGAAGAAGAAGAAGAGAATTGAGCGGCAACCATGGACCTATAAGGAGATCTGGGCCGTTTCTCAAAGCCTAGGCTGCATCCTTTGAAGGCTGCATTTTTAGGGACCGTCGCTCAATTCCATCCGCCGGACTCACATTTAAGGTAAGAGACAAGGGGTTCATCTCGAAGCATGAGCTGCAGCCTACGAAGACTATGAAATGTACTCCTTTGAAACATCCACCAGGCCCGGATGTTTGCGTCATGCGAAACATATGTCACCGAACTGCGCTTTCAGAAATGAAGCAATTATGAATGGCAAGACGCGTTTGTGCTTGGTGCCGTTTGATAAGTTCCAGGAGATGGAAGAGGAGTTTGAGGAAGAGTACCGGCGACGAACCCGACGCAGACGTCGGCGTTTGTGGTGTAGCTATTTGTGGCCGACTGGTAGAAAGGTAATTAGGCATTTTATTTACATAATTGCATATATTTGGGTTCCTTCGGTATCATGAGGCAAACTGATCACTGGTCGCAATGTATCAGCATTCTGAATCGTCTGCTTTGGGTTCATAATAGGACTACATGTTCGGGCTACAACCTTGGTGATCAAAGACTGGTTCGTAGTCCTGGATGGGTTGCTACTTAAAAAAAATTACTCTGTCGGCTATTGTGAATTAAAGGATAATGCAGGCGTAGGCAACCAAAAGCAGTCAAATATAGATAAATATTGGCAAAAATTTTATTTATTTCACACATCCAAACGTCGGATTGGAAGAGTTTCATTTATCCCCCTCCGCAAAACCCGTGGGGGCAAACTGTGGACATCGTCTCCGATGAATTATAAATTGCATTAACGCGTTGCTGACAACCGATTGGAAAAATTCAAAACGAGAGAGAAGCATCGGAGGCACAGTCACGCACTCGGTCTGAAAATATTAGGAGAGAAGCCGTGTTTCGAATAATTACTCTTCCCCCGCATACAGCAGCCATTCTAACTCAGTGAAGTGGTTAGCAGCTGTCGGACGATTACGTTGATTTGTCATGTATTCTACCCATGGGTATTTGGTTAGGAAGTGAAGCACACCTTTGAGCTCAGTCCTGTTATAATTTAACAAGTTGGAGTGCTGAAAGCATATACAGGCATTGTAGCATTCTTCAAAGGAGAATCTCTGATACTGAGCCCCTAACAGTGCATTTTATTAGCTGTAATATCACAGCACATTTATTAAATGTTCCAATTCATTTTCTTAAATTATAACCATATCCAAGATATACAGTGAAGTTATCAATGTTAAAAATTGTGCAAAATATATCTGTTCTCCCTCCATCCTGTAGATTATCCATTACTGCCGGTTGGATGTATCTGTCCCAGTCCTGGCCAGATATTTTGAGGGGTGCGACACAAAGCCTGACTTCAGGCTTGGAAGACCAGCTATTGCGGCCCTCCTCCAGTTGTTGCACATGGACAGGCCGCATGGTTGGGGTCCAACGCTGGAAGTCCTTGTGCTACTGTTTTGGCTGGCTTGTGGCTCCTCATAGAGGGTGGTGTCAAGGGCGTTCAACATACCCCTTGCCACAGTACAAAGGGTAGTCCATCGTGTGGTGGAGAAAATGATGACGTGCCTGCCCTCAGTCATCCACTTCCCGTCCACGGAGACCGAGATCGTGGCTGTGGGATGTGGTTTTGCTGGGTTGGCACAACACCGTGCTTCACTCATGCAGCTGGAGCGATGGATGGCTGTCATGTACATATCAGCCTCCAGCTGGTCCTGATGGCCACTGCTACAAAAACAGAAAGCTGTTTGCCTCTGTTGTACTGCAGGCAGTTTGTGACCATTAGGGCCGATTCATTGATATATTTGTGGGCTACCCAGGCAGCGTACATGATGCACGCACTCATGTGCATACATTACAGTTATGAATGTGTCAGTGTATGGTACATATGCAATGAAAACATTTCTGTACTATTTCAGTAATAAACATACTTGAACAAACACAATGTTTATTTTATAATAAAATAAAATATATTATTATAATTATAATATTATTATAAATATTGTAATACTTTGTAATAAATTGTCCCATTTATTTTTTGATTGGAGAGTGGACACTTTCTCCTCCAGGCCTATCTTCTGCAAGATTGTTCTAACAAAATAATGGGAAGTGGAGAATAGACACAGAAAACCAATTATGAGGAAATTCTGATTCATACAAGCTTGGTGACCTGAATGATCTATGTTGCAAGAACACTAAGAAATGGGCATCATCTGTTGGAACTGCTACTTGCAGCTGGTGCGATTTTCTGCCTTAATGCCTTAGGCAGTTTTACATGTCTTTGCTGTAACACGCATGATTCCAGTGATTACAGCTTGTCAAGGCCCTTGACCATTCAGTGGTTTGAATCGAGTGTGTTACAGCTGGAAATGTGCAGGACCACAGCACTCCAGGAGCAGGTTTCCCTGCAGAAATACTTTAACCTCGTACATTAGGTAGCAGACCATCTTTATGCAGCAAATAAGGAGCACAGATAGCCGCAAGAGGTGATAAAACACAGAATTGATGGACCTCACAAAACATTTTTTTTCTAATTTACTGTTACTGTTGCAGTTGCCCTGTTACTGTTCATTCTTTTCTTGGCCGACTGTTTGGTTTGTGCCCTGATGAATTAAAAATTGAACATCAACTTTGTGTTCCTCATTCTCTGCTCTGCACCTGTCGGGAACTCTCCTTGGAAATGTCACAAGTGAACTAGTGCAGTACATGTGTAACAAATAAATAAAGGTATGCATGCTGAACGTGAATACAATTAACATACTCAGTAAAGCAAATTCATGACTCATAGACAATGAGTACGACTGAGGACTGTACTGTCGTTACTCATTATCCGTGGACCGCCAAGTTTCTCACACCGGTAATTTGGTGGTCGTATGCTGCCCTGAGGCGGATGAATTTCCCTGTTAAGTCCATAGTCCCTAGCCGGAGTTTGTAATTAAGACCGAACATCTTATGATCGATGTGTTTCATCTGTGGTAGATAACGTTATTTGTGCTATGTGGAAATACTGGTAATTCAGGGCTTCGCGGCGCGCAATTTGCCAAACTTGTGGAAGTTGAGCAGTCCATAACTTCCTTAATATTTTACGTAGAAACATCTTCGTACCATTGGATTCGTATTGACATATCCTTTGATATGACACCATTTTTGTTAATGTTGGATAATAATGATTCCCCTCCGTTTCAGTGGCGTATGTTTCATGACAAACTCCATTGAAACGGTCGCATCTGCGGTCTCTGCCATTTTTTTTCACTCTATTGATTAAGCACCTGGGTCCTGCGCCCGCACAGGGATATGGGATACATACGGCCGCAAAGGATACACCTGAACCGTCCTTTGACATCCAGCCGATGAAGGCTGCATTTCAAGAGCGTTAGGCTATCGTAAAACCAAGTTCGCCACAAGGGGAAGATTTTCACTTAACAGACAGAGTCCATTCCTCTGGGGTTACGCTTTTGTCCGACAATGAAACTGACTTGGCCTGTATTTGTTCATTTGCTACTTAATTAGATATATAAAAGGGGAAAAATTTTTATTTATATTTATTTATTTTGTCAGTATCCATGCCTAAATGATCCAAAAGTGTACAGGTACATGCTTCTCTCTTGAGGCTATTTTTCAGTTGTTATTTGCATGTGAATAACGTGAATTCTGACCATGTAGCGCCTATGTCCTGCACATCAAATGGTCTGCAAGGGGACTGACCAGACAGATTATGTAGCCTAATAGGTGCGCTGTTTCATAATTGGCTAATTCAACTTGGTCGGTTTTTCTCATTAAAATAAAAATCGATAATTTAATGGAGGATCAACACGCTAGTTTTTGCTTCACAAACATTTAAATACCGATGACTCGTTAGGTTTTGCCATAGCAAAACAGAGATTCAGAGATTATCTTTTATGTATCTTACTGTAGCCTGAATGATGAGGCAATGCTGAGTAAGCCCTACAAATGTTCTTATTGCAGTTTCGACTAAAATATGACTTATTACGATTTTTTTCATATCTCTTAAAGTTCCTCGGGCGCATTAAGCAATGCTTTCACCTCGGAACCCACGGTGACGGTGTAGCAGCCTAGAAGTGATGCCTATCAAGGCTGCTGCCTACGTTTCGTAGTGCAGCCTCTCGAGACTCAGCCGGCGAAGACTAGGCCTATATTTTTCTGCCGCTTTCGGAGGCGCCTTGACAGAGGCAGAGTCTTCACTGATTTCGCAGCCCTCGAATGCAGCCTTCAAGGACTGCAGCCGACTCATTAAGTTACACACGAAGTTAAAAGTGGGGTTGGGTTTAATGCTAGGTTTAGAGTTAGGGGTTCGTGTTCAGGGGCCTCATTTATCTACGGTGCGTAGGCACAAAAAAAGATACGTACTACGTAACTTTCTTTGCAGATTTCTGATTTATAAACACAAACTTGACATTAAAAAAGGGAAATTAAGATCATGCATAATGTCAATAATTTCCAAGTCCATCCTGATTAATAGATGAAAATTCCATGCAGTTTATTTTACCCATAGGTTTATAAACTAGGATATTTTCCGCAAGATGTCATTTTTATTTTTTTTGTGCGTACGTATTATTTAGGTATGAAATTCACTCAATTTTTTATCAATAAGACCCAAGGTTGGGGAAATCAGTGGCGTTTAAAACAAAGCTGCTTAACGGAGGTTAAATGACATTACATCGATTTGGCGGATGGAATTGAGCGACGACCCCTAAAAATGCAGCCTTCGAAGGCTGCAGCCTACGCTTTGAGAAGCACCCCTGGACGCACAACTCGGGTCGACCCAGGGACTGTATAAAAGATGGACGACGCGTCTCCATTCACTCCCATTCAACAAAAATGGAGCCAGAATATCCTCGATATGGCCGCTGCCATGTTGCACATCTGGAGCCTGAGTCGGCGCAGTAGTGATCGGGGGGTAGAGCCGCGCTATCGAATCCCACCCACACACCATCCGACCAGCCCCCTGAACTTTTCACCTGGTCTGGCAGCTGCGCTGTTAACGTAAGTGCCCGTAATGGCCAGCCCAGCTGTCACACGGAGACGGTGCAGGAAAGTGAAAGGACCCAACGACTGCCGGCAGCATAAATATTCGCGGGCTCGTTCAAAAAGTTAATGGCCTCATTGGCAAAACATTCCCCACCTCACAGTCATCTGTTACGAAATTAGTTGAAGTACCTAACTGGCTATCTATGATATCTTAGAACTGAATCTTGTTTGACTAGCTAGGTATGCAGCTAATTACATTAAGTAATGTAAGCCCATGTTCTCCATCGTCACTTACCCAACGTTGCGAGTGGCGAGCATATTAACGCCGACTTTCGTTGTATTTTCTAATTGACGTTCCACCGGGAAAGTTCCATTTCGTATGCGCATGTACTAGCTGAGTAATGGGTCGAACTTTTAATTAACACGTTAGAACGCTAAATCGAGGTTTGAATTAAAATACACTGTCCTTCGAACCAAAGTTAGCTTGCTGTGTTTAAGTAGTCGCATATCTTACCGCTAGCTAATGCTGTATTTGTTAAAAATGTTTGCAGTTGAAGATAACCATCCTGACCAGGCTTGGAGGATCGGCAATTCATTCTCTGTGATAGTTAACTTAGCAATGCAACCCCCCTCCACGTTCTTTTTTGTGGACTCGATGTATTTGAATGCATAGTAATTGTTCAATTTTTGTTATCCTAATTTTTAGACGACGAAATGGAGTCAGCATCCTCCACAGTGGCCAAGAGTATGTATAAATCTCATGGGAATATGTAAAAAAACCGACGCTTGCAGTTATTAACGCACAAGACTTTTCACGGGAGAATGCCTTAAAAACTGATTTATAACATTTAATCACATCCATTTCATGCATGAAAAGCACAATACCACCAGATAAAATATGGAGAAATAGAATAGAAATATTAAATGTGCTAAATTCCATAAAAAGCCAGCAGGAGTGTATCATTTAAAGGTGACATTTGCACTTAACAACCAACAGGGCCAAAAGTTTAGATCATAGGGGACAACTACATCTGCCGTGGGGAAAACCGCGCATGGAGACCATTGAGACCAACCTTGGTTTGGATGCCCAAGTCCAGTGGTTTGGCTAGGGTGGCGTAGTTTGGGGAAACCTCCTCCCCTTTATCCACCAGTACCTGAGAGGAAGAGCTGTGCAGGAGGTCCTGCTGGTCCACTGTGGTGGGAATGACTTCGGAAAAATCAAGAGTGTGAAGCTTGTCGCAGGGATCAAGCAGGACTTGGAAGATGTTCATAGGCAGTTCCCTTGGATGAAGATTATCTTCTTTGCCATCACCCAGCGATGCCGGTGCAGGTCTTCCCATCCAAAGAGGATTGAAAAAGCCCGGCGATATATCAACTGTGTGATGGCTACCTTTGTTTCGCATATTGGTGGAGAGATTTTGTATCATCATCAGATAAAGCAGAGATCCTGGCCAATTTTTGCATGACATTTGAGTTCATTTCACCCCTATGGGAAATGATATTTTTAAATAACATTGCCCTGCATCTGAAAGACCAAATCCAGAAGGGTGATGCTGGATTTGGATTTTCAACATCAGTTATGGGCACAAAAGAAGTCATAGTTTGTTTGCTATATGTGATGTTTGATGTACTTTTTATTCATTTATTTTATACTAGCAATCATACCTATTGTTTTTCCAGCTCTTCCTCTCAATCCACCTTCCTTTCTCCGAACCATTTGCTTTCCCCAGCCTTTCCACCTGATGGGGCCTCCCTCATGTTTCCCCACGGCGAATGTAGCCAGTAGGTTGTTGATGGACCACAGACAACTATATGCAGTGTGGTTTTTGTTTAAATACATTTTTTTTATTTAACACTCATTTGCACGCCTGATTTACTGCAGCAGAGGACATGAATGTGAAAGAATTCCAGAGTGAAGTCTTTGCTCAATGTAAATGTAAAGACCTTTATTGTACATAACAGGTTTAATTTACCACCATAACAGGAAATGTGCATTCAATTACATAACATTTCCCATGTGCTCCCAGTCCAAGGACAGATGACTCGAGTCTTTGTTGGAATACTGAAGGCTCAGTAGTGAAGATGAACAGCTTCTGAATGCATTATTTAAAAAAAAAAAAAAAGACAGTTTATGCCAATTTTTGAAGACAATGGCATATAAGGAAGGTGACACAGACGGAACAAGCATACATAGGAGAAACCAGTTAGAAGTCCATTATTACTCTGTCAACATGGACTTACCTACTTCCTTGTAAATTATGGTCAAACAGAACCATTGCAGGTTTCTGTGACAATGCATAGTTGAGCAGTTTTGACAAGCATTTTATCAGGTTTTCATTTACAAATTACTTCAGAAGTATCTTCCAGCAATACAACAAAATAATTGCTTGTGGCATGCTCCAAGTCTTCACTGGGTAATGCTGAGGTCTGAATTTGAGGGCGGCTTCTGTAATCACCTGATAAAAAAAAAAAACACATTGAATTATTTGTGAAGCTTTTGTCTGAAACCTAAAGTGCAGTCTGCCCTACCATGACAGCAGTAAAGTAGAATTCCAACCCATACATCTGGCAATTTTTCTTATGGCAGGTTTTACATACATAAAAAAATAGAATGGAGTGATATGCAGCTTTAAATACTTAGAAACTAAATTCTTCCTGCTACCAATTTACATTCCTTTTTATGTGGGGTAACATGGTACAGCAAGTCTGATACAGAAATACTCCACCAGTCAAAAAACAGCTGCACACTCAAATATTTAAATGAAACCACGGTAGCTTGAATTACAGCACAAATTCTTTGTGTTATTCTCTTGACAACTGTATGCAAGGTCAGAACATTTACTTTCAATCGGAATTGCATTAACTATGGCTGAGATCTCGTACTGACAACCAGATAGTTTAATGAATTTGAGAAATACATGCACGTATTCGGACTTGAAACGTGTCTCAAACATAGTTTGTATATGAAGAGACATCACATTTCAAAAGAACTCACTCTGTTTTTCGAGAAATTATAAAGCTGATCATGGAAAATATTATCTTGTCATTGTGGAACGCCCAAACTCAGCTCTGACTGTCGAAATTAAGATACTGAAAGCACTACTTTAACAAATGTGTTTCATTGGCTGAATTAATTGATCATAAATTGCCGTGTACAAGGTCAGTTAACGTTAACTGAAGTCAGCTAGCTCGCTAGTTAACGTGACTCCATTGCAAACGCAGCAATAATTAATGTATAATTTAATAGCGCAACATCCATTACGCGACAAACAATTTTTAAATGTTATTATTCCCAGTTTACACCACTCCCTCATTTACAGTTTGTGCCCCTTCTCTTTCCAGGCCAAACTCGAAATGTCAGCTTTTCTCGATACTTCGTCCGATCAATCTTTTAAGAGTTATCCCGTTCACTAGCCAATTCCACTGAAGTAGATGCATTGATTCCATCCGTAATTTCATCCGAAACCTGCCGAATTCACATTGAAAGTATGAATGAATTGAATCCGCTTTCGGTATGTCTCATTTTTGTCATACTGTCGTTGGTAAAATAATCTGTACCATTGATCCAATTAGTTTTCCTTGCAGTTTTAGCCGCTGTCCGTAGGATTACAACATAAGGTTGAACTTAAGTTGTATTGACGTTACCCACTGAAAAACGAGAAGTTGGCTTGCTGATGCTTACGAAAACACTCGAACCTTGGGCTCGTCTGTTGAAAGGTAGATTAGCTCGCTACAGCCTTTACCCTTTATTAGCCTAAGCGACATCGAGCAGAATTCCTACCGGGCCGAGACACTCGCAGTCTCTGTTCGTTCTAAAATGCCGAGATACCGACGGCAGAACTGGAAGCTAAAGGCTGAACCTACTGCGGCACTGGCTCAAACTTTCAAGTTCAAGAACAGAAGAACGACATTATATGACACAGAGCCGTTGACTTCATTCAAAAGCTTACCTTAATAGGTATTCTCTAAAATTAAAAATGTATATTTTGCCAGTTACGAATGGCTACCGATAACCATTTTCTCCATATTCATCGTAAACGTCTGCTACTCTGCTTGCTGTCTTAACGTAGCCAGGGTAGCTAGCTTACTTGGTAATAACTTCACTGACCGTAAAACTTCAACAAACAAAAAATAAAATTAACTTACCAAAAAAACTGCAAAGATCCTTTCCATCGGTCCGGACGGTTAACTTGTTAGTGAAATTCACAGCAGAGCAACTCATTTCGTCGTTTTTGGTTGCAGTTTGCCCTGCTTGAAGCACAATCGCTGTTAGCTGTGAAGAATGTCAGATAGCGTCAAGCCTCCTGTCGACGTTCCCGCTCCAGCTCTACGCGAAATTACTATTCACAAAACGAAGTACGCAGGGGGCAGGCGCTATCGGGACTTAGTCCACGCGCTCTGCGGTTGTCAATCACTGTGTTTATTATGACTACACGCCCCTTTCGCATAATATCAAATAAAAGGTTTACAGAAAACTGATCAGAAAAATTGACGCTAGAATATATATCAGTATGGTAAGAACTTCCTAAAAATGAAGAAACCATCTTCAGAAATAAATTATTTTTCATGTACACAATTTTTCCTGTCTCGCATTTCTCCCCTTCACTAACATGGAGGGGGCGGGCCTATAATTTTTACTGCAGCCTGCCAGTAGTTGGCGATCGAGACGCTTTTGCTTCACTTTTCAGGAGACGTTCGGCCGTCCATCTTTTATACAGTCCTTGGGTCGACCACATAATCCTCCATGGTCCTAGCGGCGAATGTGATATTGCAGGTCACGTGATGCCATGGGGGCCAAAAAGAAATTTCTCCATAGGGAATAATTGAAAAAGACACGCTGATAAATCCGTGAATAATTTTTTTTGACAGCCACAAATTATCCATACCGAAACGGTTTATTTTTCTCTTTTAAATCATTAATGCCTCGTTTCTCGGCAAAGACAAAATCTTTTATTTATATTCAGGCTATGCGAACACCAACGGGTCCTCATATGTAAGCGCGTTCCCGCTCCTCTGAATTTAGCACTGCAGCGGATGTGAGTGGGTGGAGCAATGGGCTTTCCTCATTGTTTCGAAATGTTTTGAAACGTTTCAAAACTTGCTCGCTCAACATTGGCATCCACTGGCAGATGTTGTCATTGCTGCCATTAATTATTATTGGTGCTAATGTGCTGAAGTCCCCCTTTACACAAATCCAGAAATATGAATAGTATTATTCATATATTATTTAGAATATATATATCTGTGGTTATCCCCAATTTGATATCGAACCCAGCGCTGCCGCTGGACGCCGCCATGTTTATCCCTACAGTCAAGGGTTTTTATTTATTTTTATTTTATTATTTTTTATTGCTTTACAGTCAATGGTTTATCCAGAAAAAAGTTCCGGCTAATGGCTTCCGTAGTCACACATCCGAGGTTTGATGAGGAACGAATCAGCAGCGGTTTGCTGAGTGCCGTCTGTCACGTCCACTTTCTCGGCGTGGCGCTGTTCATGTCGAACGAGCCAGTTTGATATGGGTATGAGCCATGGCAAGAGCTCTCTGATAGGAGAGGGGCTGAAACTCACGTTACAGGAAGTGAACGTCACTGTGAGAAATGAACTAACGAGCAATATCAAGAGGGGAATCTGAAGAATTTCCCAACAAATTATCATTTCATTTCGATGAGGATGAATTGTAGTATCCAAGGCAGCACCAAGGCATTGGAGAGGTACGTTGGACTTGCAGCGCAGTCTTTGTGGATATTATTAATACCGAGCTATGATAGTTAATGTTCTATATCGAAGGCCAGATTGTCTGAATCTTTAGCTTTGTGTGGATTTACCGATTGTCTGACGTTATAGCTATTGAGTCATCGCTATTCAGTAAATTAAGGGTATATATATGCAGAGCATATTCTTGGTTGATGGTTGGATTGCTTGCAGTGGTCGTTGCTCGGCGATGTTTGATTACGTGTGTTTCCTGAATGTTGTCGAGTCCCAGCCATGGGGTTTATTTCAAAATCCTGTCAGGCCTCGGAGCAAAGTCATGCTGCTGCCTCGCCACAACCAGCTTGGAACGGATAAGCAACTAAATTAAAGTTGGCCTTAACGCGACAGAGTGCCCTTTTGTCTAATCTGGACTAGTATTACTGTGGCTGACGTTTACCAGCTAGTTAACGAAAATTAGGTATTAGGGTGATGCATCAAAATACGGTGCAAACTTAACAGATGCATACTCCATTGTCTGTGTTGTGCTGTCATGGGAATTTGAAAAGAAACGTTGGTAGGTAGTAACTACTTGGGAACCTTGTAAACGCAGGTAATGTTGGGTACGTTGGGTAGTTTGCTAAATCAGCCCTACAGTGGCAAAAGGCAGTAACTCCACTTGTCATTGGAGTTATTGCCTTTTGCCATTGTAGGGCTGAAATCTGTGCACGTCCATCACCATAGACTTATCCATCTCCTTGTTACTTGGGCGGCATGTGTTAACAAACGCCTATTGTTCGTTGAATCAAAATAATTTCATTAGCTAGCTGTTGATTCAGGTTCATTGTTGCTTTTTGTTGTGTATGATTTTCTCGAAGTTGAAATGTGCTGGCGTTCTCGCGAGATTTGCTTTAAGCAAAAGCGACATCCACTTTGTACCACTTAGTAATTCTTTGTACCTCTTCAAAAATTACTTTGTCAGGATAATTTTACTTGTACATACAGCTCCGATTCTGAAATAGTTGGGACGAAGTGTAAATAGTGAATAAAATCAAAATGCAATGACTTTCAGATCACATGAGCCAATAAGTTGTTTACAATAAACATAGATAACATTTCAGATGTTGAAACTGAGACATTTTATATATTTATCCACAAAATGAGCTAATTTAAAATTTTCTGGCTGCAACAGGTCTCAAAAAGTTGGGACACAGGCAAAAAAAAAAGCTGAAAAAGTAATTACTGTATAAGAGAAGCAGCTGAAAGAACATTTAGCAAGTAATTAAGTTAACTGGCATCAGGTGTGAAACAGGATTGGCTGTAAAAGGGATGTCTTAGGCCAGTGGTTCCCAAACTTTTTCTGCTGGGCCCCCCTTTGGTACATAAAAAAATTTTTGCGCCCCCCCCCCCAAAAAATAGGTAATACATACGCACATTTCGTTTTCAGAGACCATTGCAGTTTATTTCACTCATTGTAATTTATATAAACCTCAACCTTTTTGGAAAAAATGTAAGTAAACGGTCATAAACTGTAGATTGTCATAAACTAAAACTAGGCTACTTTTAGAATTGGAAATAGCAAAATGACAAACAACCACGGTGTAATTATTTTAAGTGTAAATGTTTTCAAGCACCTTATCTGTGTAATTATGTTCAGTGTAACAGGTTTATTTTTTTTAATATACAACAACATTGCTATTTATGCATTTTCCGGACACCAACAGAAACTTACTTGCATACAGCCAATCAGCGACCTTGTGCGGACCGCTGAAGGAGTGTCTCGAGACAGTTACATTTTCCTCTCTTCACTGGCCTCGCACTTTTAAGTTAAAATACGTTAACCGAGATCGCGTCAGCTTATTCTAGAATATAGGAATGCTCTGCACAGATGATTTTTGTGCAGCCTAGCTGGAAACATTAAAAATGATTGGCTCGTTTGGAAACGGCCACCGTTATTTTCCAATTAAGGACACGAAAATTGAATAATGCAAAATCTCTTTTAAAGTATAAAATCATTAGGCTGTATCTCACTCGTCTGCCTGAGTATAGCCGTCTACTTAAAATTATGTTTCTATGATGCAGAAAGAAAGCACCACAATCAACCTATATTAAGAGCCGACAGCGAAGTACGAAAAAAAATTCACGAACACCACTTGCCGAACCTGCCGATATGTTTGTAACGTTCAGTTGCTGGGCTAGATAAAAATAATCTGTCGGCATACAGAGCATTCATGTTATCGAGAATAAGATGACGCAATCTCGGTTATTTCTGCTTTGTATTCATCGGATTTTGTTCGGTGTCACTTACCATTTTATTATCAATTTGCCAGATCAGTGCAGGATAAAAAGCGGCGAGTTGGGTATGGAGAGACTACATTTCCGGCTTCAAATATTTGAACAACAACATCGATAACAAATTATTTATGAAAATGGCAGGCAAGATGAATGATTTGGCGAACAGTTATGTTGAGAGTAAGGCAGGCATTTACGATGTAATCGCAGAATTCTGGGCAGCGAATGGACTGTATGCAAATGATTTTCTGTTGGTGTCCGGAACTCCCGCACCCCGCGCCCCCCCTGCAATTGCTCTGCGCCCCCCACTTTGGGAACCACTGTCTTAGGCTAAGTTCTGACAGCCGGCAAATGTGGCCTAAATTAGATTTTTTGCCTATGTGACCTGCATCCGAACTGTTAAAGACAGTTTGAACAGCGCAAATCCGATTTTTAAAAAAAATTCGACCCAGGCCACTTTCATATGTGGTCCTAAATCCGATACATATCTGATATTTTGCAATGCTACTGCTGTGTGAACGGCCAGGTCACATTTATCCGACCTTTATGCCATTAAAATGCGACAAACATCACAAATCTCTGTTTCGGTTGTAGATAAGCTTTTTTAAATTTTTTTTTATTTAATGATAATCTGAATTTGCAACATGTAGGCAAATTATACAGTTCTAAAATGAACAACTTCAGAAATTTTACAGATATCACTAGATATAAAAAGAAAAATGCATTAAATAAAGACTAATAAAGCAGAATGCTAAGGCAAAAGTAGAATAAGCAAAATAAAATATGATAATAAAGAAACAAGGAGCATACTTAATAATACATTAAAAAACTAGGCTTATGCTGTCGGAGGCGACGGCTGGGGGTATATCCCCGAACGCCCCCAATCCTCCAATTCCTCATCCTTGAATAGACCTTGAATAGACTTTAATTTGAACTGAATTTCAGGTAAATCGGACAAATGGTTCTGAAGACATGGCCAAAATGGTAATTTTCCATCACAAAGGGCCACCTGGTGGCCAAATATTGAACCGTACAGGTATGATGTCATCATGTGACACGTTGTGAGGTCATGACCTTGCAGTTGCACATAGTTTCATGTCAATTGGACGAATAGTTCCAAAGATATGGCAAAAATGGTGAATTTTATGTGAGAAAGCTCCACCTTGTGTCAAAATTTTGAACCAAACGGGTATAATGTCATTGTGGGACTCATCCTCAGGCCATGACCTTTTATTTGCACTTGATTTGAGGTCAATCGGACAAATACAGTATTTCCAGAGATATGAAAAAAACAGTGATTTTTTTTCATTTTTTGGCCCCTGGTGGCCAATCTAGAAACTGAAATTGTCCAAGTCGAATCAGTTCTTCCTCTTTATGATACGTACTTGTATGCAAAAGTTGGAATTTCTAATTGAAATATTACTGAAGTTATTGCGTTAACACGTAGGGTGGCGCAGCGGCGGCGGTCGAGCCAAAAACATAATATCCCCGGAATGCCATTTGGCGTCAGGGTATATACTTAACTGGGGAATAATTAATTTTTAGGTATTACACATGGGTCTCCTTTTAGTAATGACCAGAGATCTTGAGCATACTTAGATTTCATTAATTTCAGGGACTGAATATTGAGTTGTAGGCCTATTTTATTATGAAAACAGATAAAGATGGGTGGGGTCCTCATACATTTTGCTTTATGTATGAAAAATTTGGCTAAAATCAGTAACGCATTTACCATTAGGTCCACTTTGTCGTCTTTTAATAACACCCCATAAATTATATCATCATGACCAGATTGTAGATAAACTATCAGTGCTACATGCGCCGAGACAAGATGCCTTGATGCCTGCATGGTCACATATTACCTCAGGACTTCTTTTGTGCATGCGAGTCACTTCAGGGTCGCATTTAGTTCATACTCAAAACTGATAGAAGTCGCATATAATGTGTAATATGAATGAGCACACACAAAAATTGGATTTCTCCAAAAAATCAGAATTGTGCATCAAGACCTGCTGTCTGAACGTAGCCTGAGAAAGGCTGAGTCTCTCAGAAGCAAAGATGGCCTGAGGCTCTCCAACCTTTGAAGGCATACATAAAAATATTGAGGAATAGTTTAAAAATAATGTTCCTCAAAGTCAAATTGCAAATGCTTTGAAGGTCCCATCCTTGACAGTGCATAACATCAAAAGATTCAGAGAAACTGGAAAAATCTCTGTGTAAGGGACAGGGCCAAAGACCTTTACTGGATGCCCCTGATCTTCAGGCCCTCAGAAGCCACTGCATCACTCACCAGAATGATTCTGCCAGTGACATTACTAAATGGGCCCAGGAATACTTCAGGAAACCACTGTCTGTTAACACAGTCTGCCATGCCATCCACAGATGCCACCTAAAACTCTATCACGCACATAGGATGCCATTGTTGAGCATGACATTCTTGTTGGAAATCATGGCTAAACCATCAGGCTAAAATTTGTCCAAATAAACATCCATATAGGTGCTTTCAGAAAATGCAAATGTGTTTACTTTTTTTAATAATAAGCTTGAAAGGTGATGACTTTAATAGAAAATGCATTAGCGTGCGAAAACGTTTTGCGAGTTTTCTCAAAACATACCTCATTTGGCAAAAAAGTCATAGCTCCCTTATTTCTGAAGATTTAATTTGTCTGGTTTGCAGACCCTCTGCTAGACTAAGTTAGAAAATGTCATATTACACACAGAAATCAATGAGCAGAGCTAGCTCAAAAACGTCCTCCCAAATTCAGTGTCAAAAATGCAGCTCAACAACGAAAATGTATGCTGACTGAAAAACACAGCTTAAAAAAATGATCTATTGCGACAGAAAAAATCGTTGTCCTGTGTAGCAACCACTTAAGCTACAGTGGCTAACTGTATTCCAATTAGTGGTTTAGAAAAATCAGTTTTCTAAAGCAAAAAATTCTACATATTATTGATTCTCTCACATTCTACTGTCAATTACAGTCATCACATATAAAAAATGCGTAGTTCCTTACCGTGGATTTACGCGTAGATTCTCTCATCGACAAATTCAGCGCTTCCTTATATCCACCTGAGTGCTTGTGTTGATAGCTAATCACTCAACCATGCACTCAAGCTCTTCTGCTTAACTGCACAGCTATACTTCAAACCCTCCTGAAACTTCCCGGTATCACTAAATTGATTGGCTCGTTTCTTATCCAGTTCCCGAGTGTTAAAATATTCTACAGTAAGCGAAACACGTTGATTGGACAAACACAGAGCATACAAGCCTATGCGTATCAGCATGCTCGGTTGCATCCTGTCTATGTTGCGAGCATTACGCGGCTGAAATAGACGCGACTTATAGAAAAAGGCCTCGCAGAACTGGCCGTGAAGTGTTCAGTTACATTTACAGGATTTAAATAAGATAAGGACATGGTCAATGGGAATTATTTCGAATGATACAGGACCGGAGGATTCCTTCTACTGGATACATCGGTCTCTGGAAGAGAGATTCATGAAAAAAGTTAGGCTGCTATTTTTGCTTTTCGTTTTGGGTCGAAGACCGTATTCAGCAAAGTTAAATGGCAAGTTTTTTTTCCTGTTTAAAACGTGAACTGCCCGTGCATTTGGATGGACCCCCTGGTACGTTCATTGCACCGTTCTGTTGAATGCCAGGAGGAAATATATTGTTTGATGTTGCCTGAAAGTGGAATGTCTATTCTGTTAAAATAAGGTGTATTTCAGAATTCAGATATCACTGAGTTTGTGAGTTGTACTTGTTCCTTAGAAGTGTTGTAATGTGTTTGTGAGCTCGGAGGTCCGAACAGCTGGTGTCATTGGAGAGTGAATGCCCTGACTGTTTAATCAGCAGTTTATTTACTGTGTGTGCTGGCTTGGGGGACTTAGAAGAAGAATGGACAAAACTCTAAACTTTATTATGGAGAAAAGGCATTTTTTGTGTTTGGAGAGGTTACTGGTGACCACTGATGTTCAGCTGCACTTAAATTGATAAATTCATGCTAAACTCAACCAGAAAATCATGAGTTCATATTAAATTTCATGCCTCAATTTTATTTGTGTTAAATACATGGTCATTTGATGATTTGACAGTGCAACATCTCAGACTTTAGGGAGACACTTGGATAGCTGTGTAATTTGGCTAATAGCATGTAGGTAATCTAGAATGTAATGTTGAAGATGAATTGTACTTGTGGTCAAGGAGTTTATGATCCGAGAAATGTATACATTTAAGACCCAGGAGTTTTTCAATTCTTAGTATTTTTTTTTGTTGCAATTTTAATGGTGAATTCTGATAAGTTTTCATGTTTGCAGTCCATTTTCTCTACCAAAATCATGAAAATAAACTAAAATACAATGTAATTCTAAATGCTGCCAGTGTCTTTTCTGAGTTAAGCCACATTTTTTCCTCTTTATGAAGCTTAAATCCTGAATTATACAGCATTAAATTTAGTAACCCATAAATAGCCAAAGTTGCCTTCTGCGCAAAGGGGTTAATTAGCTCATTATGGTCTATTCATAAGACACACACATTCTGCTGATTATAGTGAATGTCTTTGAGTTAAATAGTTTTGCTTCATCAGTGGTTCAATTTACAAGTGGATGCAAGCCACAGCACAGCTACTATGCCATGTCTTTACATGTATGACATAGTTGTGGCCAAACCTCCAAAGGTGACACCTGGTGATAATAGAGCCAACTAATGATAAAACAATGGTTTAAAATGAAATTATTTGACACCAAATCAAAAATAATGAGTTGGTGCCACCACCCCGCCACTAAATCCACCCCTGCCTTTTTTTCTTTCAAAAGCCCTGGAACCTTTACTAATAATCCAAAATTAGTGGGGATTGTTTCATATTAAAGAGAACATTTTATTGAACAAAATGAAGTATTGTTTGCCTTTATTGAGCCTGTAATTAGTGTCCAAGTTAAACTACCAAAAATTTTGGTCATGTTACAAATCCTCCTTTTCTGGGGTGCCAGTTCCTGACTTGCAACCATTGGTGTATATGGTTTGGGACGCCTGCATGTTTTAAAAAGCACCATGAATGCTGAAAGGTATATAAAGGTTTTATAGCAACATATGCTCCCCTCCAGATGACATCTATTCCAGGGAAGGCCTTGTGTATTTCAGCAGAACCACATTTATGCAAAACCACATACTGCAGCTATTACAACAGCATGGATTCATAGTAGAAGAGTCTGTGTGCTGAACTGGCCTCCCTGCAGTCCTGATCTTTCACCAATTGAGCACATTTGATGCATAATTAAACGAAAAGTCTATCAAAGGAGACCCAAAACTCTCCAGCAGCTGGAAGCCTGTATTAAACAAGAGTGGGATCAAATTCCAATGGCTAAACTCAGGAAACTCGTCTCCTCAATGCCTCCACTCCGCCTCCACTCCGTGTTAAGAAGCCCACACTCCGTGTTAAGAAGCAGAAGGGATGTTACACCATGGTTAACCGACCCCTGTCCCAACTTTTGAGAACTAAGAACTGTAGCTGTCATCAAATTTGAAATGAGCCCATTTTGTGGATAAAATTGTAAAAGTTCTCAGTTTCAACATTTTCTATATTATCCCTGTTCTATTGTGAATAAAATACTGGCTGGTGTGATTTTAAAGTCATTGCATTTTGATTTTATTCACAATTTGCATTTTGTCCCAACTTTTTCGGAAATTGACTTGTGTGTATATATACAGTGCTTTTTAAGTGGAAAAAAAGAAGTGCCAATACTCCCCCTTTTCAACTGTTGGCAGGTAAATTAGGTTGGCGGTGGGCGGTCGGTACCAGCAGATCATTAAGTTTAACAAATACTAGAATATGATGCTGATTTAAAAAAAAAAAAATGTTTTAAAACTCCACTAAGAGTTTT
Organism: Gymnothorax reevesii; assembly: GCA_029721435.1. NCBI lineage: Eukaryota > Metazoa > Chordata > Actinopteri > Anguilliformes > Muraenidae > Gymnothorax > Gymnothorax reevesii. The sequence continues at coordinate 68,479,188 of CM056579.1, forward strand.
AACTATACTCAGCAACAAAAGTTTCTGTGACACCATTTATGTGCATGTTATAAATGACACGCAAAGATCTCAATGCAATCAATATGTTTATTTAACAGGAGAAACACTGACTTTTCAGTGCCAACGTCACTCAAAACGAAAAATGTCATTTTCATGCGTCATGAAGCACTTGTCTGACGTCTAACCAATTGTGACCTTCACACTGTTACGTCCCCGTCTAGGGGAAGGGACGTGAACAGAAAAATTAAAAAAAAATTTTAAAAAAATCTAGACGGTGGCAAAGCACAATAGCGCAATTATGGAATTTATTATGCCAAACATAGAGACAACGAATGCAAAAAACAAAGTGGCCTGGGGAAAACCAGGCCTTCAATTTCCACTCTGCAAAACAGCCATGAAGAGTGCGCTCCAAGGGGTGGTGCGTAGCAAACAAGGCACGGCGCGTCAGAACGTGATAGGGCCGGGAGAGAGCTACGTGGCCCAGTGTAGCATCGCGTCTCGTTCGATTGAGCATCCCCTCTTATAGACTGCAACCACCAATGAAGCGCCAACAATCAGGGTGTCATCTGCATATGGGACGTCCTGCAACACTTCCAAGAACAGACACACAGACAAGAAAAGAGAACACCAACACAGACGAAAACATAGGAGCATAACAACACTTCAATACCGGGTCTGACTTCCTCGTGCCATGATGCAAGCAACGCATCTCCGGCGCATGGACCGAATCAGATGTGCCAGAAATTGCTGTGGGATGTCATTCCAAATCTGACGTAGACGTTGTCGCAATTCCTGGAGTGTAGCTGGCGGGTTATCCAACCGCCGCAAACGTCGATCCATCTCGTCCCAAAGATGCTCGATTGGGGACATGTCTGGGGATCTGGCTGGCCATGGCAGGACATTGACATGCTGTTGCATCAGATACTGCTGTACAATCCTTGCAACGTGTGGTCTGGCGTTATCATGTTGCAGCGTTATTCCGGGACCATGTTGCATCAAAAACGGTACCACAAATGGTCGTAGCACTTCATCGCGATATCTTTGACCTGTCAGATTTCCATCAATAACAAGCAAATCTGTTCCGTTTCTAGCCGTGATCCCTCCCCAAATCATGACACTACCACCTCCAAAACGATCAAATTCCTGAACACAGTTGTTGGCATAACGTTCTCCACGTCGACGGTATACATGTAAACGACCATAACATCGGTTAAGCATGAATCTTGATTCATCAGTGAAGAGTACAAGATCCCACTGACGTTGGATCCACCGTCGATGTTGTTGTGCCCACTGTAGACGCAGTCGTCGGTGTTGTACTGTGAGTATTGGACGTCTTGCTGGCCGACGTGGGACAATGCCAAAATGACGGAGACGGCGACGGATTGTCTGTGCAGACAGTCGCCTCAAACCAGGTATCGTTCTTGCAGTTATGGTTGCAGGTTGGAATCGATTTCGGAGATGGGTTGTTCGAATCCAGTTGTCCTGTCTGGGAGTGGTTACTCGTGGACGGCCGCTGCGAGGACGGTCTCTGACATGTCTTGTCTGCTGATGACGCTGCCATAAGTTCCAAATGGTGTTTCGGTGGACATTCAGGCGAAGAGCAACTTCCCTCTGCGAGGTTCCGGATTCAATCATCCCAATGGCCCTCCACCGATCATTTTCAGACAGTCTTGGCATTTAGAGGGTAGAGTTCCTGATCCGAAATGGCTGTGTTTTCGATAAGTGATGCTTCCGTCGTTCATCAGGCACAATGTGAACATTCCAAAAATTCTCCTCTTTTATTGCCATCCACAAGCATGATTTACGCACATTTTCACGTGCAAAGTCATTTTCTCGCATTTTCATGATTTCCATTTCAATGTTGTGTTTACGTGTACTGTTTCAGTCTGATATCACCATGTATGACAATTTCATAATTGCGTTATGAAAAATAATTAACAATATTGGTGTCACAGAAACTTTTGTTGCTGAGTATAGTATTTTCTCGTTAACATCCATCTACGAATGATCTCCCGACAAAACAAGTCCAATTGAAAGGAGATGTTGCCCAACACTCCGTGCACAATGACACAGTTCTCTTTGGTTTTTGGGTGAGGCATGATATAGCCTAGAGTGTAGAGCTTGTCAATGAAGATCTTACAATGGTTAAGTCCACCAACCTCCTTGAGAACATCACCAACTGCCAATTCCAGACGATGATTTGAGCAGTGCCACACAAACAGGTCTGGAAATCTGCTCCAAAGTTGTGCAGTAACTCTTCTGTTCGGCATTACTGATGCTCCGTCACATACAAATGCCACAAAACACTCACCCAAGAAGTAGTCATCAAAGCCATTTTTATGAAGACGTGCTAGCAACTTTTCTGTTATAACATTTGCTGTGGTCCCATCCAACTCAAGCAGGTCAAAAAATATTGTGTCTGTCTCTGCGTTGGCAATAGCTGACGACAAACACACCACCAACACAGACTTTCCACTGACTGTGGTGGATTCATCAATCCACGCACAGTATTTTCGTCTGTTTTTTTTTAAATTTTTTTTTTAATTTGCCTTTGTCCTTTTTTTCAATTTCATCCCTACTTACATCACAAGGAAGAGAGTAAATAAATAAAATAAGTACATACAATAAGGACATTAAGTCAGATATTTAAAAAAAAAAAAAAAAAAAAAAGTCCACAGTGGAAATGTTCCAGTGCAAAGTTTCATGTCTAGACCATACAGCCATAGGAGTTTGGGGAAATGAATATTCAATGAAGCATGAAATAGAGTTGAGAGATGGCTAGTCCATTGAGATTAGGATGGTGATCTGGTCTGAGACCAGAAACTACTTAATTCCCCTCTAAGGAGTAAGGAACTCAAGTCAGCAGGGAGATAATGTATAAAAGGGGACCAGATTTTCAGAAACAAACCCTCCTTTCCTTTCATAGTAGCCATCAACTTTTCATGTGGAAAAATATTAAAGATTTCTTTGTACCATAGTGTTATTGTTGGTGGGCACTCTTTAATCCAGTGTAATAATATGCACTTTCGTGCCATTAGGAGGAGCTTCTCAAGGAGAGTGCATCTTGATACAGGGAGCTGTAGTACCTTAGACGGGATGTCGACCAGGAAAACACATGGGTCTTTCTTAATCTCAACTTTAAGCACTTCACGAATTATTTTGGCGACCTGAGTCCAGAATCTGGAGATAAACCTACATTCCCAAAAATAATGAAAATGGGTCCCTCTTTCTGATTTGCACTTAATGCAGAGAGGGGAAATGGATCAATCTATTTTATGCAGTATAACAGGGGTGATATGCAACCTATGAAGTATCCTGTATTGAGTCTCCCCCAGTCTAGTGCAGGTAAATGAAGATCTAATTACATCAATAGCCGCTTTCCAATCATCCTCAATAAACTCAGTTCCTAGGTCGCTTTCCCATTTACGGGAGATGTTGGGTAACACATACGTGCCACATGAAAGCAGTAGGGAATAAAAACCTGAGAGAAACTGTTTCAGACTTTTGCGGTTCAGAAGGAAGGTTTCTGGGTTGTCGATGATAGAAGTGGGGGGGGGGGGGAGTTACTGAGGGAAGAAATAAAGTGTCTTAACTGTAAATAGCCATAGAAATGCGATTTTGGGAAATCAAGTGCATCTTGTAGTTGCTGGAAAGACATAAGGGCATTGTCTTTAAATAAGTGGTCAAGAAGATAAATTCCCTTAGCACGCCATGCAGTGAAAATAGGTGAACTGATGCCAGCTAGAAAATCAGGGTTTTGAGTAATAGGAGATAGTGAGGATTTCCTGTCATCTATCCCAAAGTATTTAGAGACATCACGCCAGGTTTTAATGCTATTGTAAAGTATCGGGTTGTGTTTGACTTCAGGGTGAATGTTATTTGCGTCACATGTTACCAGGCTCCATAGAGCAAGTGGATGACAAGCCCAAGAGTCAACACAGGCCTCCCCCTTGATAAAGGCATGCAGCCATGACCAAATGTGGCGGGCATGGCAGGCCCAGTTATAAAAAATGAAATTGGGTAATGCACGGCCTCCCAGATCTGAAGATAACTGCAGTGTTTTTAGACTCAACCTGGGTTTTTTGCCATGCCAAATTAATTTGGAGATGGATTTCTCTAAGTCACGGTTAACTTTTTTGGTAAGATAAAGGGGAAGCATCTGCAAAGGATACAGGAGACGTGGGAGGACATTCATTTTGATTAGACTAATTCGCCCAAATAATGACAAAGGGAGATTATGCCATCGTTCAAGGTCTTTTTTAACTGCAACAAGGATTGGGACAAAGTTCAGTTTCCACAGGTCTTTCAAGACAGGGGGGATCTCAACTCCCAGATATGTAAAGCCAGACGCAGACCAAGTAAAGGGAAAGTCATTTGAAATCTCGTTTTGTTTTAAGCACCCAAGAGGCATAGCCTCAGATTTATTAAAGTTAATTTTGTAGTCAGAAATCATACTGAACCCATCGAAAATATCCATAATAGCAGGGATAGATACTCCAGGGGATGATACGAACAGAAGAATATCATCTGCGTATAAGGCAATTTTATGTTCTTTGTCGCCTAAAAGGACACCCCTTATTTCTGTATGCTGACGGATCATCTCCGCTAGAGGTTCTAAAGCTAAAGAAAAAAGAAGAGGGCTTAAGGGGCAACCCTGGCGGACGCCTCTAGCCACTGGGAATGGATCAGAACGACAGCCATTAGTTATGACAACAGCCCTGGGTGCCCGGTATATGGTTTGGGTCCATTTCAGAAAGTCTCCCCCCAGCCCGAATCTCTCCATAATGTCAAACTCTGTCGAAGGCCTTTTCGGCGTCAAGGGAGATGGCTAGTGCCTTCTGTTTTTTCTGAGATGTAGATTGTACAATGTTCAAAAGCCTTCTAACATTACTGGAAGAGTAGCGTTCGTTAATAAAACCAGTCTGGTCTGGATTAATAAGAGTTGGAAGCAAGCCCTCGAGGCGCTTGGCAAGAAGTTTTGAAAGCAGTTTTCTGTCAACTGATATCAAACTAATTGGCCTGTAAGATCCGCACATGTCCGGGGGCTTGCCTCTCTTCAGAATAACCGAGATATGGGCAAGGTTTAAAGTAGGGGGGAGACAACCCTTGTCAAAGCAGTCTAAGTAGATATCTGTGAGGGGGCCCACCAGTACCTTGCAAAACGTTTTATAAAAATCCGGGCCAAATCCATCCGGGCCAGGTGCCTTACCTCCTTGGAGATTTTTAATAGTATCAGACACCTCTACTTCACTTATTGGCCTACATAATGCCGCTTTTTGTTCAACTGTAAGAGATGGGAATTGTATTTTATCAAGTAGTTTTCTCCTGTCCTCTGAAGAGGATGTACAGCCTGAGCTGTAAAGGTCGGCATAGAATGACTTCATTATTTTATTCACCTCCGTTGATTTGAAATGTCTAGTTCCGTGCTTATCAAGAAGCGAGGGAATCAGGTTAGACTCTGTCCTACCACGTGCAAGACGGGCAAGCAACTGCCCAGGTTTGTTGCCTGATTCAAATAGTTTGTGTCTGGCAAAAAATACCTGAGATTCTGCCTTATGTAATAATATCTGGTTCAGTGCAGAACGGGCTGCCTCCCAATTGATTTGCCAGGCATTTATTTGGTGAACATTTAAATTGAGCTTCAAGGTCATGTATTCTCTCCTCTAATTCCAATTGCCTCTTAATTGCCTCCTTTTTCTGTGCTGATGTGTAAGAAATAATGGCACCTCGTATATAGGCCTTAGCAGATTCCCAAAGAGTAGTGGAACTGATGTCTGGAGTTTTATTCTCTGCAAAAAAAAGTTTGAATTGCCTAGTTATAAACTCAACAAAGTTTGTATATTTTAATAATGCGGGGGAAAGTCGCCAGTGCCGGCATGAAGGATCCCTGTAGGGAGGGGAGATCGTTATAGCTACAGGAGAGTGATCAGAGATGAACTGAGTACCAATTGAGCAGTCAACTGTTCTGTCTAGAAAGGACCTTGAGGAGAGAAAATAGTCTATTCTGGAAAAAACCTGATGAGGGATGGAGAAAAATGTGTAATCTCTATCATTGGGGTGGAGTAATCTCCAGACATCATGCAGGTCTAAATCTTTTAGGAATTCACACATTAAGTGCACAGTTGAAATCCCCTCCAATTAGTGTGTATGATGAGGAAAATGAAGACACATCTGCTTGAAGTTGTGGGATAAAAGTTGACTCATGGTTGTTAGGGGCATAAACACAGCCAAGGACAACGGGCTCCCCGTATAAAAAGCCAGATATGAGCACGTAACGGCCCTCTTTGTCAGAGACTGTAGTGTCAAGGGTAAATGGTAAAGAACGATGTATTAGAACTGCAACCCCTCTGCTTTTTGAATTATATGAAGAATAAAACACCTGGCCCACCCAACTTCTCCTTAGTTTTATGTGTTCCAAATCAGTAAGGTGGGTTTCCTGAAGAAAGGCTATCTGACACCTCTCCTTTTTAAGGAAGGAGAGTATCTTTTGGCGCTTAATAACATGGTTAATACCCTTTGCATTGAGGGTTATTATTTTGATATTACTCATAGTTACGTTTCATATTGTGCAGTAATAGGATGGAGAATAAATGTAAAGATAATGAGAGGATCAGTATGGGACTGTGCACCGAAAAATTCAACACAAAAGAACTGGGATGAAATAAAAACACTACTTAAAAAAAAAGCACAATGAGTCAAGCTGTCAGCCAGGTGCCATCCCCAAATGATGGACCCAAACCCAAAATGAAACAAACCCCTCCCGAAACAAAGAACACCACAGGAGTAATTGGGACAGGTGAAGCTAGAACGTAGCCCCCCACCACTAAGAGAGAACAGATCTTCAGCAGCAGGCATGACAATACCACTACTAAAACCAGTCTCCACATCCCTCCCGCCCAGCCAGCCTTGAACAGAGTAAAGTTATCACACCAAAAAAAGGATGATGACTTGGCCCATTAACGACAGTATTGAAAGAGTCAAGATATTCTATTAACATTAGCCTGATTCATGGCCTTAAAAACAGGGCCGTTTAGTAAAAAAAAAAAAAAGTGTATAACGTTATATATTATACACACACAATATATACCTACTTAAGAGGATAAAGGCATCCCGTTTGTAGGCCTAAAGTAAAATGTAAAAACGGAACACCAGACATCTCTATAAAGGTCCAAATCACATTGTGAAAGTGAGCATTGTTCTTTGGGGAAACAACCTAGGCAGACCTAGGCCAGACCACAGTTTAAGATTAAACCGTGAGCAGCGAACAGTTCAGTCATTTCCTTGATTATTCAAATTTTCAAACCTGCTCAGAAACTCCTCCGCTACCTGCGGTGACTTGAAGGTATGCTCTTCTCCCCGGGTTGTAATGGAAAGCGAAGCTGGATATCGCATCTGGAATTTTATCTTCCTCCGTATGAGACGCTCGCAGGTGTCGTTGAACAGGCGCCTTGCCTCCCTCACTGCCAGAGAAAGGTCTTGGCGGATGTAAATCCTGCTACCCTGGAAAACGATTTCGCCCATCTCCTTGGCTGCCGCAAGGATTCTTTGTTTATCGCCGTAATTGTGGAGTTTTATAATGACTGGCCTGATTAAGTTTGGTTTGCGTGGTCCCAAAGCTCTATGGGCCCGGTCGATCTTAATGGACCCACGTTTGGTTTCCAGACCTAAAGTGTCATGAAGCCAGGTTTCAAAAAATCTCACCGTCTGTTGGCCTTCTGTGCCCTCTCTGAGACCCATAATCCGAATGTTATCTCTACGACTCCGGTTTTCAATGTCCTCAGCACGATCGGAAAGGGATTTCACTTTTAGCTCCAAATCAGCAACTTTTTTCTCCAGAGAATGCGTTCTATCTTCATTCTCGGAGATGCGACTCTCCGCTTCATTGAGTCTTTTGCTATTGTCTTCAATACGACTGCTCAGACCATTGAGAGAGGACTGTAGCTCGGCAAATTTCAATTCCATTAGCGCGCTAATCCTCTCGGTAACATTTTGGGCAATAACGTTAGCCATGTTCTCGTCAGGCTCGCTATCATCCACATCAGTCCCGGAAATGGCGGCAGGTGTTTTTTTCGGTTCGGCTCTACATCTTTTTCTCATTGTATCCCGTTGATTAGAGTTTCAGTCTGTTCCGGACATGTTTCTTAGGAAAAAATATCACCAAAATTGAGGTTTAATTGGTCAGAAAAAAGTAATTGCTTGGCTGCTGAACGGGAGGACGAAAGGAAGCGACCGCTCACTCCAAGTGCATCATGTGACCCCCCTTTTTGTCTGTTTTTGATTATGTCATCAGCCACTTTTTTTGGTAATTATGCTAGCTAGCTTATAGTTGAAGAACCCAATATGGCGTTCAGTGCACTACACTCTCCAGTTTCCCATATTATCCAACATGTAGATCTGACCGAGCAATCTGATTGGTCAGTTAGACGTTTAGAATGTTCTCAAATGAACAAGACAGTACGGGTAGCTTGTGCTCAAATGAAAAATACCTCATCACTGAATATTATTACTCCGCCTATCTTAGGTGCCTAGGCCATTGATTTAACTAATTTGTCAATTTCTTTGCATTTGTGCATTGAAATTAACATTTAATTACTCAACAGATCTGTGAAAACTGCTTATTTGAAAGGTAACAAGTAGCCTGAAAAGGTGATTAGTGAAAGCCCCGAAAGGTGGGGTTGAAATTATGTAACGCTGATCAGCCTTAATGTTGCTGGTTACTTTTGCTGCTTGGCCACATTAATCGGAGCTAACGTTAATTAAGCATTATTACATGCGAGGGTGTGCTTGACCGTCATTCTTGTCACCACAGTGATGCGGCCAGGGGCCGAGTTCGTTATCATCACCGAAGTGACAAGAATGACCGTCAAGCACACCCTCGATATATAATAATGCGATTATACAATTATTACCACCAAAATAAAATGTGTAATCTAAGTTTATTCATACTATGGGCATTTCTCTCTCAAAATATTTAAGTTTTTTGCGAGTATTCTCTCCGTTTCCGGAGAAATACATGAGATCTGACGTTAACTAGCCCTAGTGAGCCAGCCAATTTGGGCTTATGTTTTCTAGACATCGTGATTTCCCAAAACTGAATAAATACCGCACATAGCAACACAAAACTGCTTTGCTAGTTCAGTCATGTGGTAATTACAATATCCGCTCGAAAAAATATTTTTTTCATGGACTGGTAGTTAAACTTCTGCCAGCATCAGTCATTTTTAAGCTAACAGGTGCCGTGACAATGACTCAACTCATCTTTATCGAACAAACTTATATTAATGGTTTTATTTAAATACAGGCAACGGCTTTCCAGTGTCAGCGCCAGAACAAAAATCTGTCTTTTAATAAACTCACCTGTAGATGTTTCATTTCAGATGGGCGTGTGTCACTCCAATGAATATATTTGAGAAATCTGAGCCATTTTCTTTTAAATTAAAGGGTCTGATGCTGTATTTTCAACACATATATAACTGAATCAATGAATTATTTTTCATGACACCATCCGATGGTAAAGTTATTGGGAGTGTTGTTTTACTCATCACACTCAACAATAGCGCAGCCGATTGGTTGTATTCAGTAATGACGAATTGCTGATGAATGGCCTACAAACACCATCATGAATTAGTTATTTGTCGAAAGGACGTGACATAAGGAAATGTGGATGGGATAACAGAAAACTCGCTCTGTTCTCTAGCCAGCTGGCTTTGGTTTATGTATTTGGTTGTGGGTATTTTGAGTATTAATATCGATTCCATGAAAGTTAATCGTTTGAAATATCATCTGGCACTCAAGTAGTTATTGAACTCAGCTATGCTAAACATCGTGTGGCGAACGTGCCGGTAAACATTTGAAGCAGTTATAATTTCAGAGATGATCAAATTCCACGTGTTGGCAAGTAGTTAGCTAGCATGATTACAAACACCCCCACCAAATTAGCTTGGTAGCTAAAACCCGTCTCTCCGCAGCAACACCCACCCACAATGAGTCCGTTCTGCGGCCAAAACTGCTTGCTACTTGCCATTGATCGTTTGCGATGAGACTGCCAACGCATCACGAAGCTCGCTCAAATAATGTTTGAAAGACATGCCACTCCAACCTGGTGCCCGTGCCTCGTTTCGCTTGCGCTGAAACTAAGGCCCTGGTAACAATGCCCCAATGGCGGCCTCCAGTGAAGTAAATCCAACATGACGGACCAGGTAGGTATATCATTGAAATGTCTTCGTTTTGATATTTCTAGGAGGTGTCATGAAACGTCATTGTGGTCATAAATACATTTCGATATACCATGTTGATTACCGATCTCTTCCAGTCCAGTTGAGAAACACGAACAGAGAATTGGGTTGCACAAAACTTGTATAACAAACTGTATTAAAGCAGTGTGTGTGTGTGTGTGTGTGTATATATATATATATATATATATATTCAGTGGCGGTTCGTGAACTGGCAACAGGGGAGGCTCAAACCCATCCCTTAAAAATGATGATTGGCCTTGACCCTTTTTCAATCATTTATTTCAATTGCCATTTCAGAAACTCCGAAAGATCATTGGAAGCAATGGAATTGCATTAAGACTTTTCAAATGATTGTTTTTCATTTAAACAATTAAAACGATAATGAAATGCTTGCATTGCTTCCAACACCCGAGTAGAGAAAAGCGTGAAGTCCAGCGTCATAAAGCAGGGGAAACACCTCCATGCAGGAGGACTTTAGGGCAATTTCACGGTAACAGAATTGCGATCAAGAGTAATTTCCATGTCATTTTTACCTGCCATCTATTGCTCTTATGCAGTAGCTACATGCCTTTGATTGTCCCCCGCCGCGGCGTTTAGCGCAGGGGGACATAGTATTCAACTCCGTCCGTACCTCCCAAAACGTTGTCTGCGCGATATCTCAAGAAGGGAGTGACAGATTCTTTTCAAATTTGGTGTCAACCTGTATTGGGGTAATGGCACGGCACCAGTCGATTTTGTGACCTTCAACATTTTCAAGGTCACAACGAGAGATTATGCGGCAGGGTACAAAGCCAAGTTGGTGGCAAACACTTGTTTTATCATTTCCACTGGCATGCCTACTGAGCTGTGTAATGCAGAGTTTGGGATAATCTATTTTGTAGAAGGCTATATGAAGGTGAAAGTATCGGTAATGGAATCATTAAACGATCAATGGCAAAATCATTATTTTTGCCTTTACTTTGACCGGCATTTCTCTGAAATCTGGCAATGATAGGCAGTGGGTTTAAGTTTCTGTTGGTGGCCTAGTACCAGGCCATGGTAAGTTTATTTTGATTGGTATGTTCACAGATATTTTGTAGAATGCCATTTATGAGTAAGAGACAGTGGTAACGGATTTACAAAATGGTAACGGAATTACTTTTTCTGATCATCTACTAAATTTGCTGCACTCAAAAGAAGAAAGCAGTTGAAAATTGGTATCATAAATGATGTTTGTGTTGCTGACCTGCTGTTGAACTAAAATTTTGATCAACAAGTCTGGGCAAAAGGAAGGCAATACATGATATTGATGAAAGTAACTAATTTCTTTGGCTACCAATTTATGGAAATGCAGTAAATATGAGCTTGTTCACAATGCTGGTCATCAATTCCAGTTTACAACTTTATGAAGCTTTATAGAAGTTAAAATCCACTTCTTGTGACAGATATGGGTCAATTTATTTAGCATCTAATGCCATCAAGCAGCAAAGACAATTCTAGGTATAATATTCTGTCTACCTACAGCAACCATTTATCGTCTGAAATATGACCATTTTCTGGCAATAAAATTTTACATTTGAAAAAGAGCATCAGTTTACCTGTGTGAAAACCTTATCTACAAGTGCAGAATAGTGTAAATTTGGATACCAGTGGATCTGTAATGAACTCTACCTTTCAGTGATATGTAATATGTTACATCCATGTTAAGATTTCAAGAACTGAGGATGCTTGAATTAAATTTTACTCATCTGAAAAAATGGCAAAATTTGACCCCACCTTGGGAACTGAGCATTCAATTCAATAAAACTAACCAAATTACCCGCTTAAAATTGCGAAGAATATCACTTTGTTCATCAAAGATTTTGTAGAATCGTTCATTTTCCCATTATCGCATCCTTTTTTCTTTGCAGCCTAAAGGTAACTGCTTAATTTTTCCGTCCTTTAGTGTCTGTCCATAACGCTGCAAATTTCTCCTTATTGGAGAGTGCTATTGTAATTATACCATTGTGGGAGAAATATCTACTAATAAGGAATGTGTACCTGACTGGCTCCTGAACCACAGAACCATCTTTTTGTCCCACAAAATGTCCGTCCATCACATGCATGACGGACAGACATGCCGTGGGACACTTGTGCTTATATACCTTATTTTTATGCACTATATCTTGGTACCAATATGATTTCAACAATTTCGTAATGGTTAAAAGAGGTTTCAGGACAAATTCATTCATGGTTGGAGTAAAATGAGCGTTGCGCACACAATCACTTTCACCTCCAATTGCATTAGATGATCAGCATGATTCATGCCCTAATTAATCAAACCGATACCCTACTGATCAACTCAAGTGTGTCAAAGAATCAGATATTGTTCACTCTTTAATGCCTAGTAATTGTAATCGATCATCTGCCAATTAAATTGATGGATCCAGGGAATGCAAGGGTCCCACAGTGTGCATCAGACACAAATCCATCTTCATGTACAATCATATTGCAAACATGTGAACAATTCTACTTATGTCTTTAAATGTATGATTGAAATGTAAATGTATCAGTGGCTAGGGCAGCACCCTGGCAGTAATTGATTGATTTTGATTGATTGATTTGATTTTTATTAAAGTGTCTTGCACTTACGTGCCCAGCCCAAATGGGCTTATAAGACACTATTGACATAAAAAAACACATAACACATTACATAACATAGAGGGTGACCAACATACAAAACATATTTCCATCCTTTTCATATTTAAATTAATTAAACAGATCATTGTCAAATTAAGTCAGGATACAGATTCCTTTGCTGCAGTTTCCAAGCATTTTCCACATATCTCGCCAAGCTATAAATTTCATTTTCAAATAACCAACCCAGCATATCTCCATCCGTCATCCAGCAGAAATCGGGCTTTTTACGTTGAATTCTCTCAAACATACCTATTTTTAAGTCATGATATACAGGACAAAAGAACAGAAAATGCCATTCATCCTCAACAACGATTAAGTCACACAAAACACATAACCTGTCTTCTTCTGGAATATCTTTATAACGCCCCACCTCAGTCTGCAGAGGCAATACCCCTGCTCTGAGCTGGGCACACAAACACCTCTGCAACCTAGTTAACAAGCATTTGATATATGGCTCTGTGGCATATTCATTTTTAAAGTGCAAGTAACTTCTCAGGCTTTAGGCTTATTTGACACCTGCCATTGCCATTGCTCTTTATAAAATTCAAACGGAGACTGTCTAACCTGGGATATTTTAATTTGCTAATTATTTATAAATCTATACTGTACATTAGCTAATGAGAGTATTTCCAGGACCTCCATTGACCATGGGTAGTTATGAGCTTTATCCCAATTGAAGACTTTCCGAGTAAGTCTGTCTTCAGGTAAACGAATAAGGCGATTTCTTATTCCTTAATATTTTCCAGTTTCTTAAAATGTGTTGATGTCCATAAAACAGCTGGGATTGATTAAATTTCTTTTGAAAGGAAGGAAGAGAGTTTGCCCCTGATGACCTGATAGAAGTTGCAAATTCAAGTTGTTTCATTGGATATAATAGAAAAGTGACACTTTCCCATTCCGAGCAAACAGAATTACCAAATGGCAAGTGTTCATACAATTTAGTCCACCACTGTCACGTGAAACTTTGTTCAAGTTTGAAGTTTCATTTTGAGAGCCATATTCTAAGAGAGTGCTACTGGCAGTGTAGTTTACATCTCAGAATTGCATGAAATTTGGCTGAATGGTGCCCATACATGTGCAACGGGAAATCCTGGTCTTTGAGCTTACAATTTTTATTGGTATGGCTACAATGCCACCTAGAAGTGAAAAGGTCAGGCAGCAAATTGAGCATTTTTAAGGAAAAACACCCATTTTTGAAGGAATAGTTTGGCTAAATGCTTCAATGTGCCCAAGAAGTTAGAATTGTATTTGATACTGGGATACTCAATTTTAAAACTTGAAAGTGCCACCTGGTGATCATGTTGGTTATACATGCAATGACAAGGAATCTGTGTACAACAGAAAAATATTTTTACAAATTCAGGCTTTTTAAAAAATTTTTAAACCAGTGCCCAATTCATTTTACTCGTTTTGTTTTCAGACATTTCAGATGAGAGTAATTATGAAGTATTTAGTCTGGCACTTTTTTGGTTTTTTGAGATATTTGCTCCCAAAGTTGGATGCGGGCTAATTTTTTTCTGTTTGTACAGCATGATCAGACACCAGTCAGGATGGGTAGACCATTAATTTGAACCTTCCTTTGGGCTAAACAAAAGACACCAGAAACATCTTTGGCATGATGCTCCATCTTGGGGCAGCGGCTACAGACATTTTGACAAAATCTCCAATTCGCCTATTTGCAGTGATGTTAAGGGTTCCATAAAAATATTAACCAAGAAGATGGAGCCTTGAAATTAGCTGAATCTCCAGCCCTTTCAGGATATTTTACCATGCCAATGGAAGCTTTAGGCCACTCTTTGCTAATGTCTGGATATAAGGGGACAAATGCTCAAAAATTTATCAGTATCGAGGGCGGTGTTACCAACATGTCAGATCTGACAAAACCAGACTTGTGCCATGGAGAAGTTTCTTGAAATGGATATTTTGTTTTGGCTTTATGTTGGTTTAAATAGTAATGCCGATAGGTGCCTCCCCACTGTACCACCTTATTCAGATCTCGCAAAACCAGACATTTGCCACAGATATATCTCTTGAAATATGTGCAAATGTATACATAGAGAGAACAAGGTGGTACGGTGGGGCATCACCAGTTGGCACTACTTGTTAAACCAACATCCTGCCAAAACATAATCACTGTTTTCACAATGTACATAAGACACACATTCCACTTCAAGAATCTCCATGGTACATGTCTGGTTCTGTCAGATCTGACATACCGCCTCCGATGCTGATATATTTTTGAAAAATCGTCCCCTTATATCCAGACATCCTGGGAGGGCTGAAGATTCAGTTAATTTCAAGGCTCTATCTTGTTGGTTAGCATTTTTATGGGCCCCTGAACATCACAGCAAATAGACGAATTGGAGATCTCATCAAAATGTCTGTAGCCGCTTCTCCAAGATGGAGCATAGTGCCAAAAATGTTTATACTGTCTTCTGTTTAGCCCAAAGGAATGTTCAAATTAATGGTCTACCCATCCTGACTGGTGCCTGGTTATCAATGTTAATCCACTGTACAAACAGAAAAAAGCAAGAGCAACGCAGAGCGTGGCATATGCCCCCGCCTGTATTTTGATCAAGGGCATATTGAGATGGCTGCTGTGGCGGCCATATTAGATATCGCACAATGCTGGTTTTCGAAAGGAACCTTCCTCTAGCCACTCCCAATGCGCCATTAAGAAATGGCATCAATCTGATGAGGGATTCTATAGTTATCCCACTGAAACTAAAAGTTAACGGACGACGGACAGACATGGTGTTGACATAATGCCCCCTTTCCTCTTTGGAGGGCGGGGGCATAATTAAACCGCACCTTACTGGGAGTTGATATTGAAGAAAACCAAAAAAGAACTAGACTAATGCCTCAATTTTTCTCACCTTTTAATGTCTGAAAAGGAAACAGGTAAGATGAATTTGGCACTGGTCTGGTTTAAAAATTAAACCTGAATTTTTAAGAGGGGATTTTTCTTCATACAATATCATGTCATAGCCTTTCTACAACTTTCCCAGAAGCCGAACTACAAAGACCTAATGAATGACATTACAAATTTGAAAGTTTGACGCATGGGATGTATACCAACTGATTTTCAATGCATGCCTTGCGTTGAACTTTCACAATGCACTAATATCCAGTTTACAAAATTATTTAATCACTAACGCTTCGACACAAGAATCTTTGGTAATTTAATTAATTAATTATTTCTTTGCACGGCAATAAGTGTGCAAATATGCTTTCCTGCAAATGCATCCTTTTCCTTTGAATGCTTAAAATATAATGATTAAGTGCAATCTTAAAATAAACTAGAGGCACTCAGAGTGCAAACTCCCGCTTAGGCAGCACAATCCAAATCTTCATGAGTGGGAACAAAGTTGAGTTTAACCTGGAATCCACCCATATCAAGCTTTCGTCACTCCCAACGGTCACTTGCTTATATGTCTGGCTTCAGTTTGGAGGCCAGGGTTTGACTTTCAAATTTTCGCACAAAATCCATGCGAGACCTCTGATTGGCTCACAGTCGCAAGGGTTCCCTGCTCCTTTAGACAGACTTAAAAAATAAAATACTGCAGTTCTGCATTCAACGGAAGTTCCGCCTCCCGGCTCGTGTACGAGTATTCATCTGAGTTGCAGCAGGGTCTCTGGGCAATGAAGGAGCCAGAAGGCGGGACTTCCGTTGAATGCATGAGCTTACTTGAATCATAGCTGTGGTATAATTTTTAGCGAAAAATAACCGCGTTTCCAGAGTTTTGAGGATACGAGTGGACAAAGCAGACTTGGATTATATTGGACGATGCGTTGGACAATGGTTTGAAAGTTTGTCAACGGATGTTTTGTGGAGTTTTCCCATTGCTACTGGGTGACCTCATTTGCTTCCAATGAAAAAGGAATTTGGATAATTTTTCAAAACTCTCCAGTGGCCATAAAGTTGCACCTGGTGAAGAACAACTCCATCCGCTTAAGACATCTAATGGTGAGCAATTGATATCCAAATTATAGTTTTTGGGTGAAGTATCACTTTAATCTATCTTATACAATCATACCCTTCAACCTATACCTAATGACAATTACAGTGATATACTTTATGCAATTTGAGTATTATTTAATTTAGCCTTTATTATACTGGGGAATCCCACTGAAATAAACAAAATGCCGACTTGGCCAAACATTATCCTATTCAAAACCTAACAACCACTCCAAGAGTAAACGCAAGCGAACCACAATCTAATTTTTAAGCTCATGTCAAATAACATTCACAAATGCCATTGCTGGCCAGCCTTTGCCCGCACTGTACTGCTTTACTGCCTTTTGGGGAGATGCCCGCGCTGTGCTACATTGCTGTCTTTAGGAGAGCTGCCTGTTTTTTGCTGCTCTGCTGCCATTAAGAGAGCTGACCTAACTTGTGCTCAGAGTTCTGTCTTGTCTGAAGTGTTGCTTGGGTATTTTAAAGGTATGCACTTTTTTTCAACTCCATATTGGCGTCAAGATTCGATTGTAGTTCACCCACTATATTGGCACAAAGAGCAAATTACCACTTACCAGCTTTAATGAATGCCCTCTGGGGAACAGAGGATGTATGAAAGTTTTTGGGGAAAGAGAAATTGAGTCATTAAAGGGTTAATAAGTATTATTTCTTTGGTGGTGCTGGTGTTTTAGTTGTGCCCGAGTCCTCTATGAGATGGCTAGACTGTAGGGTCTATTTAGTTCATAGTATTTGAGAGAATGTATGAGGAAGTGTTTTTTTTTTTTTTTTTTTTTTTTTTCCTCGAGTGAAATTTTTAAAGAAACATTTGCTCTGTTTCATGGCGTTCTTGACCACCCGTGGCAATGTTGTAGCAGTCATGGAATGTTCATGGGTTAGCTTCACAAAGTGAAATCAAATGGAAATGCAGTCTTGGTAACATATGCTTAGTTTATGTAAATCAGTGTGGACGTCTTGGCTTCGTGATCATCTTTGCATTGTCTGAGTGACCTGATAGCCTTATTTTCCAAGGTATTTTCACATATTCTTAGAACCACAGTTATTGTAATGAGTGTTTATTTTCATGTTGCTGAAGATAATCAGGGGTGATATTTTAGCGCATATGGAAGACTAATGAATTGTGTTGCAAGCAAAGAGCAAGGACTTGCATAAGGACAGGTTTTGGCGAGTGCTGCATTGACTTTTTACTGGCATGTTTAAAGTAAGATATGGTTTTAAATAAGGTAGCTTTAGACCTAATCATTGTGCTGCATAAGGAAGAGGTTTGATTTTTTTTTTTTACCTTTTTGCTCATGTGAGTGTCAGGTGACCAGTGTTTGTCTCCTGCTTAGCTATGTACAGTTTGGACAGGATTGAAACCAAAAATCATTCTTTCATAAAATCAATCCTACGGGGTCAGCTCTGCACTCTTGTGTCTGTCTCCAGGGCAACACGTAGATAAATGGAGTCGGAGCAGCTTTTCAGCAGTGGCACCCCCTACAGGAACAGCTACAACAGCATCACCAGTGCCAGCAGCGACGAAGAGCTGCTGGATGGTGCCGGCATTATCATGGACTTTCACACGACTGAGGATGACAATCTGTTAGATGGGGACACCTCCCCAGGTAGGAAACCTGGCTGTACCGGGCGCAGCTGTGGTGAGCTTTGACCCTTCCCCATAGCTTCTGTCCATTTGGCCGGGACTTGGAGTTTCTCTGCAAATCAGAACTTGTCTGTCTCCACGGCGTCATCATTGCACTCTCTGATGAGCACCTTTCAGTCACTACTTGCTTTGTGTTCCTGCTCTTCCATGCTAGCTGTTCAAAACCTGCTGTTCAGTCCATGGTGTTCCATACAGCTACCCCATACCAACTATCTTATTGTTAAGTGCCTGCCATTGTGTTACTGCCATTCCATACTCAATCTTGTATCTTATAATCTTATACATTATCATCCCTTATTTACCATTTCATACATGCTGCTGTTTGCTTGTAGTTCTGCAATCGCAGTACGGTTTCTGTTTTATTCCTGCTGTTCTGCACCAGTGATTTCATTGTAGCCCCTGGACGAAGTCAGGCGGCTACCACGGATTCATGCTCGTCTTCTCAGCTGCCGCCGCGTCCGTAGACACTTCCTTGCAGATGCTGTACAGGCTGTAATTTTTGTCTGATTACTTTCATACTTTGTATAGACGTGTATACTTCACTTATGACACCTGTCGATTTTGGTTGCCATGGTGACAGTATCGGCTGAATAATGAGCAAATTTGTGGTAAAACCATTTCCTTGTGGACACGGCACAGGCTGGAATTTTTGACAAATTACTTTCATATTTGGTATGGATGTACAACGTACTATGTGTTATACTTCACTTATGACACCTATCAAGATTTTGGTTGCCATAGTGACAGTATTGGCCAAATAATACGCTACTCTGTGCTTAAAGTGACACTTCATTGTAGACGCTGTACAGGCTGTAATTTTTGACCGATTACTTTCATATTTGGTATGGACATGATTAATTCTTAAATTATGACACCTATCAATTTTTGTTGCCATGGCAACAGTAATATGTGCAAATAGAGAAGCAGGGCTGCACCCATGTGGTCGTGGCCAACCGAACGGTTCAGTTCAATATCTACCATTATCTACCATTATATAGCAACTATCCCATACGTGCCATTGTTTACCTCCCACTTGATGTCCACCGTCAGCTGCTTCATTTCTGCTCATTTCTCTTCCTCTCATATGTCATCCATGCTGATTATCTGGTATCCCTTGTTCTTCATGCTGTTCGTACCATAGTCACTTGTTCGCCAGTTTCTATCTATAATTTCTCCAACTTTCATTCTCCATGCAAATGTGAGTCATGCCCTCCCCAACTGATCCAAGTCACATATCTAATGCAGAACCGCTTCACGTGTTGCTTTCGCTAATTCATTTTTTTGGGATTGCAACATGAGGAAATAATGGTTTTATAATAATCTTTAAACGCGGTATAAATTCTACAGCAAAAAGCCATATTGAGCAAAATGCAAACAGAGTAGAAGTATAACCTGTTTTTTTCATTGATGCCCTCCTCCAGAGACAGACGTATCTGGTAGAAGGAACCCTCCAGTATTGTTTCATTCGGAATAATTCCCATTGACCGCGTCCAGACTACATTTATCTCGTAAATGAAACTGAACACTTCAGGCTGGTTTCAGGTGTCTTTGTCTCTTTGATATCGCATCATTTTCAGCTGCGCAACCGTGGCCAACATTCGAAGAACACAACCAACCTTACTTTTACGCTTAGCCTTGTATCCTATTCTTATTGTCTGATCAATGTATTTCAGTTATTGAGGAAAGTTTAAACACTCGGGAATTGGATAAGAAAGGAGTCTATGAATACATTGTTACCGGGGAAGCTTCTCGAGGGCATGAACTATAACTGTAGAGTTACGCAGATGAATCTGAGTATATAACTGAGTGACTGGCTATCGACACCAGTACTTGGGTGGATAGAAGGGAACACTGAATTTGTCAAAGGAGGAGTATACGCGTTAATCCATGGGAGGAAACTACACATATTTTTTGTGTGATGACTGTAATTGACAGTAGAATGTGAGAGAATCAATACTATATGGGATTTTTTGCTTCACATAATGTATTTTTTTAACCACAAATTGGAATACTGTTGGCTCACTGTAGCTAAAATGTTTGAAAAAAGTTTGAGAAGTTTTATTCTGTAGCAAGTGATAATTTTTTAAAACTACTGGATCGATACTATGGGCAAGGATATTGACCAGTTTGCACATCAGGCTTAGCTGAGGAGGTTAATTCATGCTACTCCTGAAAAACAGGGATCAGAGGGAACTTCTCCATACTCTAAATCGCGTTTCAGCTCTGCCTGCTTGTGAATATTCAATAGCTGATCCGGGGGTGCCATCTCGTGGTCGACTACTATAACTCAGTGCCTAAATTTGCATATCTATAGACGCGAGCGTCTACATCTGCAGAAAGGGGTTAATTATTGTAACAATTCCGAATTCATAACAAGCTTGAATATTTGGCCCTGTTAAGGTTGTAATAATAATATTTAAACACTGCGTATGGGTTACTAGATTCAAGTGAAGAATAAACAGATTCATGAAATGGAGTATTTTGTTGAGTTTGAGCTTTCTATCATTAACTATGTGCATTTTATAAAATAATGTTTGGATGTGCCTTCGATGCCATTAAATGCTGTGCGTCCACAAAAATACTGTATTTTAGAAAGAAATCATGTTGAGGAAATAAAGCAGAATACCATAACGAATTTTGGATGTGTTAATAATAAGGCATCTAATATTTCGAAAACGGTCAATTTGATGTTGGTGGATGGTGTCTTTTTTTTTTTGGTATAGAATGTTAAAAATGGAACAATTTCTTTTTTCCATTTTTAAGTCTTAATATTCTCTAGATTATTCATTAGAGAGGATCAGAATTAGAACACAAAATACTCAACATATATGGGAAGCTGAATGTGCAATACCAAATCCCTGTTTTGAAATTAGGCTTTTTACAATCCTTCAAATACGCTACTGCAGAGCGCAGAGTAAACTCTGCGAGCAAATTTAAGCACCCAAAAATAGATGATAAACTGAAGAGACACCTTTTATAAGACCATATTCCCAAAGTTATTGTAGCAGATTTTTCACCTCTGAAAATTTGAAGGACTTCGCTGAAATACTTTTCTAGATATAACCATGTGAAAGTGACTCCGCAAAAATCACAGTTCAAAAATATTTTTTTCATGACAGAACTATGAGGAGTTGAGAGCAAAAATGTTGTATTCATCCTATTTAGGAGGTGTGTGCACCTGCTGGAATTTCTTCCGCCAAATCTGAAATGGTCACGTGTATGGCAAGCCATTTAAGCTTTAATTCATTTTTGGAGGATATCACAAATTAAATTACAACTAGTTAGAATTCAAATTCCTGATATCACTAATTTTATTCTAACTAGTTGTAATTTTTATTTCTGATAACAGGAATTCAATTTTAACATGTTAAAATGGCAATTTCTGATATCAAGAATTCAATTTAATATGTTACAATTACAATTTCTGATATCAGAAATTAAATTTCAACATGTTAAAATTACAATTTCTGATATCAGGAATTCAATTCTAACTAGTTAAGTTAACAACGTTTTTCTCATTCATTTCAATTGGAGCTGGAATATCTGATGTCAGAAATTCAATTCTAACTAGTTTGAATTCGAATTACTGATATCAGAAATTCAATTTTAACTAGTTATAATGCGTATTTCTGATATCAGAAATTCAATTCTAGCTAGTTAAAATAACAATTCCTGATAATTGGAATTAAATTTTAACATGTTAAAATAACAATTTCTGATATCAGGAATTCAATTTTGGGTATCAAGAATTTAATTGCAATTTTTGATATCCACAATTGAATTCCTGATATCAGAAATTGTTATTTTAACATGTTAAAATGGAATTCCTGATATCAGAAATAATAATTTAAACTAGTCAGCATTGGATTTCTGATATCAGAAATACGCATTATAACTAGTTAAAATTGAATTTCTGATATCAGAAATGGTTATTTTAACTAGTTAAAATTGAATTCCTGATATCAATAATTCGAATTCAAACTAGTTAGAATTGAATTTCTGATATCAGATATTCCAGCTCCCATTGAAATGAATGAGAGAAACGTTGTTAATCTAACTAGTTAGAATTGAATTCCTGATATCAGAAATTGTAATTTTAACATGTTGAAATTTAATTTCTGATATCAGAAATTGTAACTGTAACATGTTAAAATTGAATACTTGATATCAGAAATTGCCAATTCAACATGTTCAAATTGAATTCCTGTTATCAGAAATAAAAATAACAACTAGTTAGAATAAAATTAGTGATATCAGGAATTTGAATTCTAACTAGTTGTAATTTAATTTGTGATATCCTCCAAAAATGAATTAAAGCTTAAACGGCTTGCCATACACGTGGGAGGTTTCTCTGAAATACGGATATTTGCCATGGAATGACCTGTCTGTTATGCTTCCTAGCTTGTGGAAGGCGGTTCGTCAGCTTAGGAGACGGCAGGAATTTTCTGTGAAGCATTCCTAGCATCCTGGGTACAACCTTGAGTGACCTATGATCTCCTCTCAAATATCTCAGAAATCCCATGTCCCTGACTTGGTAATCAGCCTGATATATGCAATTTACCCTGAGCAATATTAAACTACACTGCCCAGCCAAAAAAAAAAAGTCACTCACTCAAATATTTAGTTGGAACCCCTGTGGCTTTGATTACAGTGCATATTCGTCTCGTCATTGTTTTGACAACTATATGCAATGCCCGAACATTTATGTTCTATCAGAAATGCCATGATTTTTAGCCGAGATCTTATCCTCTCGACATAATGGTTGAACCACTCGGTGGTCTTTCTTGAGCACATCCCAGTAACTTTTAATGTGTTTAAGGTCAGGACTTTGTGGTGGCAAATTTGTTTGTGAAAATGATTCCTCATACTTGTTTTTGTCATTCATGGTTTTCTTTGCTAAATAGAAGCCAATAACTTGCCCGTTCTGAAATACTGTAACATCTTTTCCACCATCAAGGGATGTGTCTTCCGACATGATTTTTTTTAAAATGAGTAGCAACGGTCTTCATCAGTCAGGGTTAAAATGATTATTTCCAGCTGAAACACATTAATAACCGCAATAATGATCCAATGATAGAATTTGTTCATTAGTTACCAAACGGTGACTTTTTTTTGGCCGGACAGTGTATATTCTTTTTTATGCAGAATGTCACCAATATTTCGCATACACTGCCCGGCCAAAAAAAAAGTCACCGTTTGGAAACTAATGAACAAATTCTATAATTGGATCATTATTTTGCAAAGAAAACCATGAATGACAAAAACAAGTATGAGGAATCATTTTCACAAACAAATTAAAAGTTACTGGGATGTGCTCAAGAAAGACCACAGAGTGGTTCAACCATAATGTCGAGAGGATAAGATCTCGGCTAAAAATTATAGCATTTGTGATAGAAGATAAATGTTCTGGCATTGCATATAGTTGTCAAAACAATGACGAGACGAATATGCACTGTAATCAAAGCCACAGGGGTTCCAACTAAATATTTGAGTGAGCGACTTTTTTTTTGGCCGGGCAGTGTATTTAGGTCTGAAAATGTCACGAAGTGCTGTAGCCTGTGAAATTTTATTAAAGCATTATTCATTGTTCCTGTGTACTATACTGTGTGATCAGATGTTCACAGTATTCAGGTGTTTGTTTTGTAGTATTTATAATTCATGGGAAAGGTGGGGCTGTCGTTCTGGGAGGTTTTTATTGAACGCCGTGAGACAGGGCTTTTGTTCATCTGTGGAAGAGGATTGTGTTTCACGGCTATGGGGAAATCTCTGTCTGCCAAGTTGCTAAATGCACACATCACTTCACTTGGGGGCGGGCAAAGTAATAGAAGCGGCTTTGGCAAACAGCCTAACTGAATCAAGGAGATGGTCTCCCCCAGTTGTTTTAAATGGGGAAGTGATGCAGGTGGGTATTTCACTTCACAAGAATTTAGTGAGCCGACTGGAAAAATGTGATGCGTAAAACCAGGAACCGCTTATACTTCAGCCAGTGCACCAGATGTTGGAGGATTCCTAGTTTTACCGCATAGTTATTCATTTGACTCGGGAATCATGTTTTGTGAAACACAGCTTGGATCAAGCTCATTGAAGAGCATTGTCCAGGCTGTATGGTGACTAATCTTTGCATGGATATCCCCCCAGAGACAGAGACATTCTAAAAGTAAGGCACCATCTTTGAAATGCTCTCGGGCAGCAGGATCACGGCCAACAAGACCAGAGCCCTATCTCTTTGAATGGGGATATGCCTATATCTAGCATTCTGTAGTATTCATTGCCTTTTTCATTTCCATATTTGTGGACACTTTCAAACTGTTAACAACACTTTGTCATAAATTTTTAGCTTACCAGCCCTGTGGGCTGATAAGCTATTGTCGTGGTGTAGCGTCCGCCGTCCGGAGCATTTACAGGGGGGGAAATAAGTATTTGACCCCTTGCTGATTTTGCAGGTTTGCCCACTAACAAAAAGTGCAACGGTCTATAATTTTCACGATCAGTTGATTTTAACAGTGAGTGACAGAGTATCACCAAAAAAGTGGAAAAAGACATTGTATGCATTTTAGGAATTTATTTGCATATTTTTGGTCAAAAATAAGTATTTGCCCCCTTGGACAAACAGCATGTTCATATTTTGTAGAAAAGCCATTATTAGCCAGCACAGATGTCAAACAATTTTCATAGTTGTTGACAAGGTTTGTGCACATTTTGGCAGGGATGTTGGCCCACTCCTCCCTGCAGACAGCCTCCAAATCAATCAGGTGCCGAGGCTGTTACCTTGCAACCCGAATTTTAAGCTCCCTCCAAAGAATTTCAACAGGATTCAGGTCTGGAGACTGGCTAAGCCACTCCAGACCCTAGATGTACTTCTTCTTCAGCCACTCTTTTGTTGCTTTGGCGGTGTGCTTAAACACCCATCCTCGACCCATGTTCAGCTCTCTCACTGAGGGAAGATTTCCAGAATTCCACGGTATATGGCCCCGTCCATCCTCCCCTCAATGCAATGGAGTTGTGCCGTCCCCTTGGCTGAAAAGTACCACTGTGCTTGACGGTGGGGATGGTGTTCTTTGTATTGTACTCTGTGTTCTTTGCCCTTTAAACACGGCGAGTCGAGTTGAGCCCAAAAAGTTCTATTTTGGTCTCATCTGACCACATCACCTTCTTCCAGGCCTCTTCTGAGTCATCCAGGTGGTCAATGGCGAACTTCAGGCGGGCCTGTATATGTGCCTTCTTGAGCAGGGGGACCCTGCGTGCGCTGCAGGATTTCAATCCATGACTGCGTAGTGTGTTACCAACTGTTTCTTTTGTAACTGTGGTCCCAGCTGCCTTCAGTTCATTAACCAGTTCCCTCCTTGTGATTCCTCACCGTTCGCATGATCAGGGACATCTCATGAGGCGAGACCTTGCATGGAGGCCCAGACCGAGGGAGGTTGGCGGCAGTGTGGTACTTCTTCCATTGCCTGATAACTGCACCGACAATTGATCTTTGCTCTCAAAGTTGCTTTCCAATTCTCTTATAGCCCATCCCAGCCTTGTGTAGGTCAACAATCTTGTCCCTGATGTCCTTAGACAGCTCTTTGGTCTTGCCCATGGTGGAGATGTTGGAATCTGGTTGCTTGGGAGTGGACAGGTGTCTTTTATGCAGGTAATGAGGTGAGGCAGGTGTATTTGATGTTAATAATTAGTTGGGATTGGGGGTGTGTCTTAAAGAAAGACTAACTGGCTTGTGGGACCCAGAATACTTGCTGTTTGGTAGGGGGTCAAATACTTATTTTTCCTCATCAGATGGTTATCAATTTTTATAAATTCATATGATGTGATTTTCTGGAATTTTCTTTGTGATTCTGTCTCTCACTTTTAGAATGTATATACGATTAAAATTATAGATTGCTGCATTATTTGTAAGTGGGCAAACCTGCAAAATCAGCGAGGGGTCAAATACTTATTACCCCCACTGTTTCTTTTTTTTTTTGGCCTGATGAATTTTCGTATAAATTTGCAAAAACATACGACTAGACAATATGTTTTTAGATTTTTGATTAAAACATTTTTGTCTGTTTTATGGGCTATTGAAATTTTGGCTCCAATGTTAAAGATGGGACTGAGAAATAACAAAAAAATTAATTATTTCTCAAAAACGGTGTGATGCATTTTTTTCTAAATCAGGCAGTCAGCTTACCTTGGTACATCAATGTACAGTGTGAACGCCATTTTGATTGAATCGACGGAAGTGGGTCAATTGGGGGCGCTGTACTTTATGAATACGCAAGATGGCTATTGGAGGCCAAATGGTTGCTGGTAGAGATTAAGTTTGTCTTATCGACATATAGGAAGTCATATATGACCAATACATTGGCTACGTTAAAGTTGACCTCAGATGACTTTGAAAGGTCAAACTTGAGTTCAGGGAATATATTAACAATGTAGACATGACTGGAAATCTCAAATTATTTCTCAAAACCTGTCTGATTACTTTTTTTCTAAATCTGGCAATCAACTCACCTTGATACACTATGTACATTGTGAGTGCCATTTTGATTGAATCGACGGAAGTGGGTAGAGTGGGGGCGCTGTAATTTAACATGGAGAATGGGCCAAATCGCTTGTGGAAGCTGAATGTTTGCAGATAGAGATTAAGTTTGTATTACTGACATATAGGAAGTAATATATGACCTATATTTTGGCTGAGTTAAAGTTGACCTCAGATGACCTTGAAAGGTCAAACTTGAGGTCAAGCAAAATGTTACAATTTTCAAAGGTTTCTAGGCTTGAAAATATTGAAGATTGGGAAGATATGTGCATTGAATACTTCTAGGAAGTCATGTATGAACTTTCATTTAGTGGCCTTCATATTGACTTTCGAAGGTCTAACTTGACCTAGAGAAAATTCCTTGACCTCTATCACTGAAAAGGTCACCGATGGAGCCTAGGTTTATGTTGCTGACAGAGGAAGTCTCATATGAACCTTCATTTGGTGACATTCAGCTTGACTGTTGATGACATTTAAAGGTCAAACCTGACATAATACACTTATAGTGACTTGTCTTGCCAAAACAGTCACAGATGGAGTCTAGGTTTGTATTACAGACATATTGGAAGTTATATATGAACTTTCATTTGGTGAGCTTTGTATTGATCTTCAAAGGTCAAATGTGACCAAGTGAAAATTCAATGACTTCTATCACTAAAACGGTCACAGGTGGAGCCTATGTTTGTGTTACTGACATCTAGGAAGTCACATATGAACTTTCATTTGGTGACATTCATCTTGAAGGTCTAACTCTACAGTGAAATTACAATGACTTGTTTCACCAAGTCACAGATTTAGCCAAGGTTTGAATAGAGACATATAAAAGTCATATATGAAGTCCATTTGCTGACCACAACTTGACATTATGTGACCTATAAAGTTCACAACTGACACATTGAATACATATTGATATATTTTAATGACTTGTCTCACCAAAACTGCTTCAGAACTTAGGATTGTATTACAGAAGGTCTTAATAATGTATGTGAAGTTTTATTTGGTGACCTTGACATTGATTTTCATTGATTCAAATGTCAAACTTCACATGAAATTGTCATAACTTGTATCCTCGCCGTAAGACTGCTTGCTGGTAAGCTACAGGACCCTTAGTCCTATTTTGTTGTGAATACATCAAAGCGCTCCTGCAGCTCATGTCACAACATTGTAAACTGTCATGTGAAACTGAAGGTGAAGGCACCAAATGTTGAAACAATACTCCGTCGGAAAGTGTGTGACCTGGAGTTTTGAAACTGATCAACTATTAATTTCAGGCGTATTTTTCATCTGCCCAAGATGGATGAGGAAAGCCATAGCAAGCAAGTTTGAGTATGTCGCCATTTTTGCTGTTTACAGCTGGGCCTCATGGCCAGCTTGTCTAAATACTGGTCCTCTCGATAACTGAGCCAATGCTAATGGTGATAGCAACAAATTACGGTTAGGTTCCCAGCCAAAGCAGCCCTCTGTCTTCAACCTTGTTCTTTTGGATGACAGCTCTTAGCATGGAGAACCCATGGAACGTCAGTTTGTTGGACTTTGCCACAATGCGTTTTATGTCTACTAGTCAAGTTAACTTAAGTAGAGATAAAACACGTCTTCTCACTTAGATCACATTGCATTTACATCACTGGTCATTCTCATTGGGCCTCATTCACAGATAACTTTTTAAGAATCTTCTTAGATTCTTTCTTATGATGTTCTTAAGACAGTTCTTAAGAACTCTACGTCAGATTTTATCAATGTGTTCTTAAAGGGGACCTAACATGCTGATCATTCTGTTAATACATATTAGTTATGTTATAATGTTGGTTGCCCATGCTCAACCTCTGAAAAGTTTCTAAACATAAGATGCATCCAAGAACGTGATTTCGTGAACGTGATTTCCTCTCTGAACAGCTCCTCTCAAGATCTTCACGAGATCTGGGCGAAACCTGACATCAGGTTGTGCCGTCCAATTAGTACAGACCTAGCCAGAGCCAACCACTGCGCTGGACCTGCCCACACCAGAAACTATTCTAGCAGGCACTAACAACGGCAGATCATACTATGCCTAAGTAGCATCTAAACTTTTGGAAATGGAAAAGAAGAACCGCAGATCATTTGAGGTGCAATTTTGTCTCTCCCAAAGCTACTTGTCTGTTTACTTTTGGACGCGAAGAAAAACAAATACTTCTTTTCCAAAAGAGGATTCCACTAGAAATCAGTTGGTAGCTTTTTTTGTTTGCCGGCAGCAAACGTCCACAATCAAAGGGGACGTTAGCTGTTTGTGCTCAGGATTTCACCAAAGACAGTTTTGTCAATAAAGGATAATTCGACACAGGATAAGCGTTTCTGCTGCTTCTCAAACGTGAAGCAGCAGCATCGATCAAGCGCTCCGAGCCACAAGCTGTAAGTAACGATATAACCACAAATAATGTAAGTGAAGCTAAGGTGTTACGGCTGGCTAGCAGGACCGCTACCGATAGTTGGCACTAATAACAACTGGCCTCAAATGCAGGCTTTGTAAAATATCTGAAGATAAAGTTGCTGAAGTTGAAGTTGCTTTTACTGCATAAGCCAACCTGACGTGATAGCCAGTTGATTGTGGCTGTAGCACTGCGGCTAATGTAGCAAAGTTACTGTTGCTAATGTTTGTGTCTTAAATATGCAAGAGTGATATCAGGGGGAAATTCCACTGAAGGTGTGTGAACATAAACCTCATTTGAACCTAACTTTTCATACTTGTTTGTAATTTGGATGCTTGGTACAACTGCGAACAGTAACAGAACTTGCTGTCTGTAAAACATGTATTGCAAGGGTTTGTCTCTGTGGTTATGACTGCTCGGCTACCAGCTACTGCATGTTAGTTTGCGTGTCATGCTAATTAAAAATGGTCCTAGTTAACTTGCATGCAGTAATTCTGATCGGTATGCTTGTGTTACTTCAGTAAGCATCAATGTGGCAGTGTCATCATAACGTTGGCCGATTGTAGCCACTACATCCATATCCATGACTGGGATCAGCCAGATACTTCACACATGTCTGAGCAAGCTCAATGCGAAACACAGAAGCTCTACCGGCTAAGAAATGATTTCTCTGCACTACTTTGACATAATTTCATTCCCCTTTAGAAATTGTTGTGGCTAATAAGAAGTCGAAAAAGGCTCAGATTAAATAGGTAATTCTTTCCTGTAGAAGTAATCAATTCGCTAGCACCACACAAGCAACTTGTCCGAGCTAATGGAACTTACCGTCTGCAGAAGCTGTATTTTGTTAATGACATAACCAAGATCTGTCTAGCTGTTGCGTACTATCCATAAAGCTGCTTTCACATCAGACACGAAACGAATTTTTTGCAGGTCAGATTAACCCACATTCAAAGTCAATGCAAAGACGCCAATACATGTTATGGGCACGTGAAGCCTTTTTCACACCGGACGCGAAACAAATTTTTTGTGTGACATATTAGTTACATTCAAAGTCAATGTAAAGACGCAAATACAGGCGTTATGGCCGCGTTAAGCAGCTTTCACTCCGGACTCGAAACTAATTTTTTGCGCGACAGATTACATTTAAAGTCATGACAGCATATCAGCTACTGCATGTTAGTTTGATTGCTCTGCTAATTAAAAATGCTTCTGGTTAACTTATATGCAGCAAGTATGATCAGTATGCTTGCGTTACTTCGGTAAGCATCAATGTGACAGTTTCATCATCACGTTGCCTGATTGTAGCCACTACAGTTGAAGCTTAACGGAGAGGTGCTGTTTGTGTCTGCCGAGTTGGGCTACAGTTAGACCAGACGTAGATTTTGCAGAGCTTGAGGTGCGTTTTTCGGTGCTTATGAAATGATCGCTTTGCTTATCCATGGCTGGGGTCAGCCTGATACATCTCCAGTTGTCTGGGTAAGCTCTCTGATACTACCGGTGAAAGCAATAGGGAAGCGCACAGGCTATAACGGTCCGGTATAACAAACGTTGCATTGCCATTGATTGAATATTAAATTCTTTCCTGTAAGAGTGATCGATTTGCTAGCTCCAGATATGCAACGGTTCATGCAGACGGACCTTACGGTCTGTAAAACCTGTATTATGTTCATGACTTAACCGGAGCTCTGTCTAGCTCTCGCACGCTATCCATAATGCGCCCATTTTCCGCGAGGAAAAGCTGTTCATTCCGAACCATTAAGTAAACCATTACCACGGGCAATTTCTGAAAAGGTTGTTTAGCTTAGTCCATCCGTCATGTACCAGCGCGGAAGCTGTTCGTTTCTCCACGATAACAACAACACAACCACTATGCACACGAACCAGCAGGTCCTAATACACTCTGAAGCAGTCCATAAGCTGTTGGTCCACTTTTAGCTGCTCATCACTGTCCATGTTTTCCTCTAAACTCAGACCCACCAAATTTCTACGGTCTCCAGTCTTCGCTTGGGCATGTCGACCCATTCTACAAATGTGTCTATATCCACTTTCGGCATTGCGTCTATTAGAACAAGTTAATTTTATTAGATCTTTACACATGTAATGTGTTAGATTTCAGAATATGCCCGTCAATTCCAGTCAGTTTCACTCTTTATGCCAGCCCTGGAAAACTGAGTTCTGCTGCCTCTTCCCGCCTAGATCCGCCCTCCACAGAGCTATCCAGTCAGAAGAAAATTGGCACACGGGGAGTGGGGGCCATAGCGGAAGAGCCACCCCAATGAGGCGTTTCAGGCAGAGACAATTATGGACTACAAATGGGTTTTTTTTGAGGATGGCAGTATGAGCGAAATAAGTACCCTATTTTAATTTGTGCAATCAGGAGTATTCTAGGGGAGTGAAAGACTAAAATATAAACTTGGAAAAATAGCATTGTGGGTCCCCTTTAAACTGCTGAATTGTTCACAACAGTGTTCTTAAATTGATGAATCCCATCTCGTAAACTGAGAGCGTATGCCAGATGAGCCTAATTAACATATGACTAGCATGGGTAACCGCACATCAATGCCCATAAAAGGGCATGAAACTGCAGGGCCATGAGCAGGCACAGATGTCTTACAGAGGAAACTGCAACAACAAAATGTCCAAAGCAAAAAAAAGAGGGAGAGAAAAAAAAAAACTTTGTTAGTACAGAGGGGGGGGGGGGAGAAATACGTGTGTGTGTGTATTTATATGTTATATATATACACAAAACCCAAAACTAGTGAAGTTGGCACGTTGTGTAAGTCGTAAATAAAAACAGAATACAAAGATTTGCAATTCCTTTTCAACCTTTATTTAATTGAATACACTGCAAAGACAAGTTACGTAACGTTCGAACAGGTAAACTTCGCCATGTTTTGCAAATATTAGCTCATTTGGAATTTGATGCCTGCAACTTGTTTCAAAAAAGCTGGCACAAGTGGCAAAAAAGACAGAGAGTTGAGGAATGCTGATCAAACTCTTATTTGGAACATCCCACAGGTTAACGGGCTAATTGGGAACTGGTGGGTGCCATGATTGGGTATAAAAGCAGCTTCCCTGAAATGCTCAGTCATTCACAAACAAGGATGGGGCGAGGGTCACCACTAAGTGGACAAATGCGTGAGCTGATTGTCGAACAGTTTAAAAACAACATTCCTCAACGAGCTATTGCAAGAAATTTAGGGATTTCATCATCTACGGTCCGTAATATCGTCAAAAGGTTCAGAGAATCTGGAGAAATCACTGCAAGCGACAAGGCCGAAAACCAACATTGAATGCCTGTGACCTTCGATCCCTCAGGCGGTACTGCATCAAAAACCGACATCAGTGTGTAAAGGACATCACCACATGGGCTCTGGAACACTTCAGAAAACCACTGTCAGTAACTACAGTTCGTCGCTACATCTGCAAGTGCAAGTTAAAACTCTAAAATGCAAAGCGAAAGCCAAATATCAACAGCACCCAGAAACGCTGCCGGCTTCGCTGGGCCCAAGCTCATCAAAGATGGACTGATGCGAAGTGGAAAAGTGTTATGTGGTCTGACGAGTCCACATTTCAAATTGTTTTTGGAAACTGTGGACGTCGTGTCCTCCGGACCAAAGAGGAAAAGAACCATCCGGACTGTTATAGGCGCAAAGTTAAAAAGCCAGCATCTGTGATGGTATGGGGGTGTATTAGTGCCCAAGGCATGGGCAACTTATGTGAAGGCACCATTAATGCTGCAAGGTAAATACAGGTTTTGGAACAACATATGTTGCCATCCAAGAACCGTCTTTTTCATGGACGCCCCTGCTTATTTCAGCAAGACAATGCCAAGCCACATTCTGCAAGTGTTACAACAGCATGGCTCCGTAGTAAAAGAGTGCGGGTACTAGACTGGCCTGCCTGAAGTCCAGACCTGTCTCCCATTGAAAATGTGTGGCGCATGATGAAGCGTAAAATATGACTACGGAGACCCTGGACTGTATAACAAATTAAGCTGTACATCAAGCAGGAATGGGAAAGAGTTCCTCCTGAAAAGCTTCAAAAATTGGTCTCCTCATTTCCCAAACGTTTACGGAGTGTCGTTAAAAGGAAAGGCGATGTAACACAGTGGTAAAAAGGCCCCTGTGCCAACTTTTTTGCAATGTGTTGCTGCCTTTAAATTCTAAGTTAATGATTATTTGCAAAAAAAAAAAGTTTCTCAGTTTGAACATTAAACATCTTGTCTTTGCAGTGTATTCAATTGAATATAAGTTGAAAAGGATTTGCAAATCATTGTATTCTGTCTATATCTACGATTTACATAACGTGCCAACTTCACTGGTTTTGGGTGTGTGTGTGTATGTATATATATGTGTATAGGAGCTTTAGTGCAGGTTTTTATATATATATATATATATATATATATATATATATATATATATATATATATATACAGTACCCTCCATAATTATTGGCACTCCTGGTTAAGATGTGCTAAAAGCCTTGAAATAAATCCAGTTTTTTTTAATGCAGAAGCATACTCTCACACTGAAAATGTAGAAAAATGTAACCTTCAACTCAAGTGAATTTTAAGGGGAAAAAAACAATCCCTGACTAAGAAATAATTATTTTTCATAAAATCACCTGTTCCACAATTATTGGCACTCCGAACAATTCCTAGGAAATAAATGTAATTGAGGTATTTCTGTCATTTCTACAGTAGTTTACAAAGTTGATCAGAGTATCTAGGAACATTTAATTAGTAATTCATCACTTCCTGTTTCCCTGGGGTATAAATATAACGTGACACAGAGGCCATTTCTCTTATCCACTCTTCAACATGGGAAAGACAAAGGAACACACCATTCAAGCAAGGCAAATGTGTGTCGACCTTCACAAGTCAGGCAGTGGGTTCAAGAAAAAAGCCACTCGCCTGCACCTGCCCATATCTACTGTCAGAGGAATCATTAAGAAGTTTAAGGCAACTGGAACAGTGGTAAACAAGCCTGGATGAGGACGCTAGGTTATTTTGCCACCACGCACAGTGAGGAGGATGGTAAGAGAAATAAAAAGTTCCCCAAAGCTCACTGATAAAGAATAGCAACAAATGGTAGCATCTGGGTTTCACAAAATCTCCAAAACAACCATCAGGCGCTATCTACTTGCCAACAAGCTGTTTGGGAGGCATGCACGGAAAAAACCTTTTTTCACTCACAATCATAAACGCAAACGTCTGGAGTTCGCTTAGCAGTACTGGGACTTCAACTGAGACCGTGTGCTTTGGTCAGATGAGACCAAGTTAGAGCTTTTTGGCAACAAAGACTCTAAGTGGGTCTGGCAAAACACGAAAGATAAGTATGCAGAAAAGCACCTCATGCCCATTATGCAGTATGGGTGAGGATAAGTGATGCTGTCGGCCTGTCTCTCTTCCAGAGGCCCTGGGAATCTTGTTAGGGTGCATGGAATCATGAACGCTTTGAAATACCATGATATTTTAAATCAAAATCTGGTGGCCTCTGTCCAAAAGCTGAAGATGGGTCATCACTGGGTCTTTCAGCAAGATGATGACCCTAAATATGTTGCCAAATCTACATAGAAATGGTTCACCAGATACAGAATCAAGCTCCTCCCATGGCCATCTCAGTCCCCAGACCTCAACCCCATTGAAAACCTGAGGAGTGAACTGAAGAGGAGAGTGCAGAGGAGCGGACCCAGGTCGCTGGATTATTTAGAGAGATTGTGCAAAGAGCGATGGTTAAGAGCCCTCTTTCTGTATTCCCTCATCTTGTGAAACATTATAGGAGAAGATTAGTTGTTGTTTTGTTGGCAAAAGGGTATTGTACAAAGTATTAACATCAGGGGTGCTAATAATTGTGGCACACATGATTTGATGTAAAAGAATTATTTTTTAATGTGGGATTTTTTTTCCCACTGAACAAATGCACTTCAATTAAAGGTTGGATTTTCCTCTTATTTTCATTATGGTCCTCTATTATTTAGAAAACTTAATTTATTAGAAGCTAAAGAACACATCTTTACCAGGGGTGCCAATAATTATGGAGGGTGCTGTATATGTATGTGTGTGTGTGTGTGTGTGTATATATATATATATATAAAATATATATACACACACACACACACACACACACACACACACACTGCCCGGCCAAAAAATAAGTCGCAAGCTCAAATATTTAGTTGGAACCCCTGTAGCTTTGATTACAGTGCATTTTAATCTTGTCATTGTTTTGACAACTACTGTATATGCAATGCCAGAACATTTATTTTCGATCAGAAATGCCATAATTTTTGGCCGAGATCTTGTCTTCTTAACACAATGGTTGAACCACTTGGTGGTCTTTTTTGAGCACATCCCAATAACTTTTAATGTGTTTCAGGTCAGGTCTTTGTGGTGGCAATTTGTTTGTGAAAATGATTCCTCATGCTCCTTTTTGTCGTTCATGGTTTTCTTTGCTAAATACAGGCCAATAACTTGCCTGTTCTCAAATACTCTAACATCTTTTCCACCTTCAGGGGATGTGTCTTCTGACATGATTTTTTGAAGAAATGAGTAGCGATGCGCTTCATCAGTCAGGGTTAAAATGAATATTGCCAGCTGATGCAAATTAATAACCGCAATAGAACTTGTACATTAATTTCCAAACAGTGACTTTTTTTTGGCCGGGCAGTGTATATACATATATATATATATATATATACACTCAACAAAAATATAAATGTAACACTTTTGTTTTTGCTCCCATTGGTCATGAGATGGACTCAAAGATCTAAAATTCATTCCAGATACACAATATTACCATTTCTCTCAAACATTGTTCACAAATACAGGTATGTCTAAATGTGTGATAGTGAGCACTTTCGCTTTGCTGAGACAATCCATCCCACCTCACAGGTGTGCCACATCAAGATGCTCATCAGACACCATGATTAGTGCACAGGTGTACCTTAGACTGCCCACAATAAAAGGCATTATTGGGGGTCTGGGGACTCAGAACCAGTCAGTATCTGGTGTGACCACCATTTGCCTCATGCAGTGCAACACATCATCTTCGCAGAGAGTTTATCAGATTGTCAATTGTGGCCTGTGGAATGTTGGTCCACTCCTCTTCAATGGCTGTGCGAAGTTGCTGGATATTAGTGGGAACTGGAATGCGCTGTCGTATACGCCGGTCAAGCACATCCCAAACATGCTCAATGGGTGACATGTCCGGTCAGTATGCTGGCCATGCAAGAACTGGGACATTTTCAGCTTCCAAGAATTGTGTACAGACCCTTGCAACATGGGGCCGTGCATTATCTTGCTGAAACATGAGGTGATGTTCATGGATGTATGGCACAACAATGGGCCTCAGGATCTCATCACGGTATCTCTGTGCATTCAAAATGCCATCAATAAAATGCACCTGTTGTCTTCGTCCATAACAGATGCCTGCCCATACCATAACCCCACCACCACCATGGGCCACTCGATCCACAACATTGACATCAGCAAAGCGCTCACCCACACGACGCCACACACGCTGTCTGCCATCTGCCCTGAACAATGTAAACCGAGATTCATCCGTGAAGAGAACACCTCTCCAACGTGCCAGACGCCATCGAATGTGAGCATTTGCCCACTCATGTCTGTTACGGCGACGATCTGGAGTCAGGTTAAGACCCCGATGAGGAAGACTAGCATGCAGTTGAGCTTCCCTGAGACGGTTTCTGACAGTTTGTGCAGAAATTCTTTGGTTATGCAAACCAATTGTTTCAGTAGCTGGTCTCAGACGATCTTGGAGGTGAACCTGCTGGATGTGGAGGTCCTGGGCTGGTGTGGTTACACGTGGTCTGCGGTTGTGAGGCCGCTTGGATGTACTGCCATATTCTCTGAAACGCCTTTGGAGAAGGCTTATGGTGGAGAAATGAACATTCAATGCCCGAGCAACAGATCTGGTTGACATTCCTGCTGTCAGCATGCCAATTGCACGCTCCCTCAATGCTTGCGCCATCTGTGGCATTTTGCTGTGAGACAAAACTGCACATTTCAGAGTGGCCTTTTATTGTGGGCAGTATAAGGTACACCTGTGCACTAATCATGGTGTCTGATGAGCATCTTGATGTGGCACACCTGTGAGGTGGGATGGGTTGTCTCAGCAAACCAAAGTGCTCACTAGCACACATTTAGACAGATTTGTGAACAATGTTTATGAGAAATGGTAATATTGTGTATCTGGAATGAATTTTAGATCTTTGAGTCCATCTCATGACAAACGGGAGCAAAAACTAAAGTGTTGCGTTTATATTTTTGTTGAGTGTATATACAGTGCTGCTTGAAAGTTTGTGAACCCTCCAGGCATGGTCACTGTTTTTGTAAAAGACATTGAAACAACCTTTTAACACACAGATCCAAATCCCAATTTGTAAAGCACACCTTCCAAATAATGAACACACACACAAAAATATATATATTTTCATTATTTAATACAACAAAGGTGGTTTATTTCACAAAAACTGAAAATGTAACATGTGCAGAAGTATGTGAACCCTTGTATTAGTAACTTGTGGCTCCTCCTTTTGCAGCCATTACTTCAACCAAACGTCTTCTGTAACCACTAACCAGTCCCTCGAATCTGCTTTTGGGGATTTTTGCCCACTCCTCCTTGCAGAACTCAGCCATTTGAGACAGGTTGGAGGGACGTCTGGCATATACTGACTTCTTAAGGTCTCGCCACAACATTTCAATTGGATTAAGGTCCGGACTTTGACTGGGCCAATCCAGAGTACGAATCCGCTTTTTCTGGAGCCATTCCTTTGTAGTTTTGCTGGAATGCTTTGGGTCATTGTCTTGTTGCATGATCCATTTTCTTCCCAGCTTCAACTCTCTAACTGATGGCAGGAGGTTTTGGTCAAGAATTTGTTGATATGCCTGAGAATTCATGGTTCCTTGGATAATATGGAGTCGTCCAGGTCCAGAAGCAGAAAAGCAGCCCCAGACCTTCACATTTCCACCACCATGCTTCACTGTTGGGAGGAGGTTCTTTTCTTCATACGCCGTGTTGGCTTTTCTCCAGACATGTTGGTGTTGATTGTGACCAAATAATTCTATTTTTGACTCGTCTGTCCAGAGAACAGATTTCCAGAAGGCGTCTGGTTTGTCAAGGTGCTCTCTGGCAAAGTTTAAACGGGCAGCTTTGTTCTTTTTGGAGAGCAGAGGCTTCCTTTTAGCAACCCTCCCATAAATGCCATGGCTATTCAATTTTCGTCTGATTGTAGACGCATGCACTTTTGTTCCAGATGCTACCAGAGAAGTCTGCAGCTCTCTAGACGTGATGTGTGGGTTGGACTTTACCTGATTTATTATTTTTCTGGTGCTTCTGGGTGAAAGTTTTGATGGACGTCCACTTCTAGGCAGAGTTGCTGTCATGTTGAAGGCCCTCCATTTGTAAATGATTTGTCTTACAGTGGATGGATGGAGCTGGAATCTTTTGGAGATGGTCTTATAGCCCTCCCCAGATTGATGGGCTGTCACTACCCTCTTCTTTATGTCCTCGGATATCTCCTTTGCTCTTGGCATTGTTAATTTGTATAGGACCACAATGGTTTGGTTGGTTTCCTCTTTCGTTTAATTAGTGCAGGCCAAACCTTTTCCAAAAGATGTCTCATTTTATTGGTCTGTTTAAATGATTAATTAAGCACCCAAATGTGTTTCACCTGAGTCTGTTTGTTACCTGCTTGACTAAATCAATGCAGCTGGCGGTTCACTTACTTTTGCACTTACCCTTATTCCTTGTTTCATGTAGTTTTTGGGCTACTTAAACAAGTCTCACTTAACAAGTACATGCAATTGATAAACATATATCTGACATTTCATACATAAAAACTGGTCATGATAAAATAAGAAAATTATGGTAAAACTGCAGAAACATCTAAACTGCTCAAGGGGTTCACATACTTTCAAGCAGCACTGTGTGTATATATATATATATATATATATATATATATATAAATATAAAATGTATATGTGTATGCATGTATGTTTGTGTATGTAGGTGTGTGTGTGTATATATATATATATATATATATATATATATATATATATATATATATATATATATATATATATATATATATATATATATATATATATATATATATATTTATTTATTTTGTATATAATGTCATCGTGGGACACATTCTCAGGTGATGACCTTTCATTTGCACTTGATTTGAGGTCCATGGGACAAATATTTCCAGAGATATGATAAAAAGAATTATTTTTTCAGTTCTTTGCCCCTGGTGGCCAATCTAGAAATTGTAAATTGTCCAAAATCGAATCAGTTCTTCCTCTTTATGAGACTTACTTATATGCAAAACTTGAAATTTCTAATTGAAATATTACTGAAGTTATCACGTTAACACGTAGGGCGGCACGGCGGAGGCAGCGGTGGCGGTCAGACCAAAAACATAATATCCCTGGAACGCCATTCGGCGTTAGGGGATATAATGAAATTCTATTCAAGGTCTATTCAAGGATTGGGGAATTGGAGGATTGGAGGTGTTCGAGGATATACCCCAAGCCGTCGCCTCCGACGGCATAAGCCTAGTTTTTTCTTTTAAATCACTGGCTATGATTTATTTGACGAGTACTTACTTATTCTAGCACACCTCATTCAAACATCAATTTAGTGGAACCTTTCTGGCAATGCGATGCAGGCAAAAAGCAGCACCTGATTCTGCAGTCAAGAGAAAAGAAATGAGGAACATAGTTGTTGACACCTATCAGTCGGGAAAGGGTATTAAAGCCATTTCTAAGGCTCTGGGACTCGGATGAGAACCATTATCTACAAATGGAGAAAACTTTGAACCGTGGTGAACCTTCCCAGGAATGGCTGGCTTGAATTCCCGCAAGATCTCATCG
The DNA here is from genome assembly GCA_029721435.1 of Gymnothorax reevesii. Taxonomy (NCBI): domain Eukaryota; kingdom Metazoa; phylum Chordata; class Actinopteri; order Anguilliformes; family Muraenidae; genus Gymnothorax; species Gymnothorax reevesii. The sequence goes on from CM056579.1 coordinate 68,519,528, forward strand.
ACAAGTCCTCCGGAAGGTCACAAAAGAACCTTGACTAACATCTAAAGTGCTGCAGGTCTCTCTTGGTTAAGGTCAGTGTTCACCATTGCATAATAAGAGAGAGACTGGCAAAAATGGTATCCGTTAGAAAGCCGCCAGGTTTAAAACCAATGCTGACCAAGAAGTGCGTAACGGCTCCTCTCACATTTGCTCTTAGAATGAGTTGGATGATCTGAAAAGTCTAAAAAATAAATGAAATTGGAAAGGGGACAAATGTACTAAGTAGGGCTGCTCGATTAATTGTATGCAATTAATTTAAGCGCAATAAAAGTAACTGCCACTATGAGGCAGACAGACGTGATTGCTTATTACTTTTTCTTTGACACATACATAATGCGGTCATTTGAAATGCTTCCGGGAGGAAAACTGCAATTTGAAGTCCGCTAATTCCCAGCGAGATTGGACAGCCTCCATCGCCTTGGCATAATTGGCTTACCTTAAATCAATTCCTGTGTACTTTGCCTGACTTGCAATCAAGTCATTTATTCAGCCAACTGACTGATCAAAACAAAAATGTGGCCGATAATGATTAAGAAGTGATAATGAGAAGCAGACAGACCTAACTAGGCTGCCGCGTTATATTGAAAGAATGTAAGTAATCTTAATGAATAACGGACCTCTGAATTCCACCTCTCACTGGGGAATTTCGTATGCATTTTGAAAGATATTTCTTAATGAAATTATTTTAAGATGGCCCTGGTTTTAAGTGCTTAAAAACAGTGGCGGGCGGTGGACGGAAAACCGAGGGGATGGAAAACAGATGAGATATCAATCATTGTTCTTGGTCATCATGTTAGTTTCCCTTATAATGAAATGTTTAGGCGAGCGAATAATAAATTCTATGAAATGTTTAATTCACATGCCTTAATAGGCAACTCTTTACGAAAAAACCACTGTGGATTTTCCCCGTTAAATTCGTCACATCCAGTCGTCTAACCTGTGGTAATGATTGTTAAATTGAAAAAGCTTGAAATGCGCTCTTTTTGGTGTTCACTTGATGCGTTTGATTTCGTCTTAACGAAGACAATTGGCTACACCTGAGAGGGGAAGGTTAGAGTGTTCTTTACCAGAGAAATTGACTGAAAACAGAAAACAGAAGACTAATAAGCAGTTTTAAGACATGTTAATCGCCCTCCTTGTTCTCTGTCCACCACCCGCCACTGCTTAAAAATATCGGCAACGTGAAGTGGAGAACATTTTGTGAAGCCTAATTGGCTAATTGAGCGAATCAACTGTTTGACTGCAAATTGAGCAAAATGGTAAGGGGGTGACAATTGTTGGTTAGGGGATGAAGACTTTGCAGACCTTCACTTTGCGTTGTTCAGCATGTAATTTACCTCAATGTTTTTTCCAAGTCTTCGCTGAATTTATCTATTGCGTGCAATGCAACGCTTAAAAACCAAGACCCATATTAAAATGATTTTATTTTTAAGAAATCTTTTTAATGTTATGTAAAAATTATACGAGAGGTGAAATTCATAGGTCTGCTGTTAATTCAGATTATTAACATTCTTTCAATCTAACAAGGCAGCCTGATTCGGTCTGTCTGTTTCTCATTACCTCTTCTTAATCATTATTGGCCACATTTTTGGTTTTGATTGGTGAGTTGGCTGAATGGCTTGATTGCAAGGTAGGAAAAGTACAGGGGAATTGATTTAAGATGAGCTAATTGTGCCAAGGCGATAGAGGCTGTCCAACCTCGCTGGTAATTAGCGGACTTCAAATCACAGTTTTCTTCCCGGAAGCTCTTCAAACGACCGCATTAGGTATGTGTCATAGAAAAGATAATAAGCAAGCTCGTCTCTGTGCCTCATAGTGGCAGTTACTTTTATTGCGCTTAAAATAATTGCGATTCGATTAATTGAGCAGCCCTAGTACTAAGAGACATTAAAAACGCATAGTAAAATATACTGTTTTACAGTAGTGCTAAGTGGTTTCTTTTGTAGTTGCAAAACAGTCTTGGGAAACTGCTTTTGGTAGTGAAACTTGCCCTCACTGCTGTCGTTACATCGGCAGTCAGTTCAGAGGTTTTTATGCATTATCTGACATGGAAGAAGACGTTTTTTGGAATGTGTTTTTGTGACATCACAGATGGCGCACTTTGTGTTAACGATTGCTGACACATCTGGTTATTGTGTCATCCCTGCAGTCTGGATACAGTCATTTAATGGACATTTATGCATCCAGAACCTTTTGTTTGAGACTGACCATCATTCAACATTCAAAATGTTTGATTCTTTGAATATTCATTCATTTGCAGCATTTGAAATGGGAATGCTGGGACTGACTTGATGTCTGTTAATTGACCCTAATCTTGAACTTGAACTTCTCTGTGCAAAACGATTTCTCAGAACATGCAATTCACAACCGTGATCCAGGGAATTTTGTTGCATTTGGGTAATCTTGAGGTGTTAAACCAAGTAGGTATTCAATCCCAGACACCTGACCTTTTGCTGTGCTTAATGGTCATCATATGAGTCAGCAAAAGGGAAGAACTATCAGTTGTCAATTTAGACCATTAAAACCATGGCGTTTTTAATGCCTCTCAGTATATTTTTGCGCCCCACTGAGAGTTGAACTGCTGGGCTGCTTCATGTCTTCCTTTAACATGTCTGTCTGAGTACTATTCTGAATTGATGTTTTGCAAGAAGCACCTTTGCTTTGCATATTTGAGAGGAGCCTGGATTGGAAAGATGATCCCCCCCCTGCGGACAGTAGGAAGTCTTATCATGAACTCGCAAGCCGTGAGAAGGCTAGATTTGCGGTACAGTAAGAATCATATGTATCATGACTTTACCGAAATATATTAATGCTCAGAGATTTTAAAATCAGCAAAGTACATAATTCCTGCCATCAAGCAATTTCTTGTTAACTGCTCTTAGAACAAAAGTAATTGCTCCTGCATGCCCTTACACTATGCGTTGTTGTGTGTGCCCAGTTAGCTTTCTTTCACTTCCAGATTTGGACAACAGCCAAGGCCATTTGTTAAACTTTTTATGATGTCACTTCATCACATTGGTTATTGTGAGTCATGTCTTTCTCCTACCCAGTGAAAAGAGATGGTATTATGGTGGGAGGTGGTACAGGGTTAAGTGCCCCACACAAGGAAGGTTTTACAGCACTTAAAATGTGTCTTTAGGAAGGGTAGGTAAATATTCAGCAGCTGAAGATGACAAGGGTTTTGATTGGTCAAAGACGGTGGGCAGGTCTGTCACGGGAAGAGCCAGTTCCATACAGGAGTGGCTTTTCAGATAGAGGCCGACTTTTGCTTTAAGTGCAGGGTGAGAAAGCAGAGAGAGGCTCCTAACAGGTCCTGTGAGCGCCAATCTCCCTCCGTTTAGAGACTGGCCTTATCTTCAGGCAATAAATGCGCAATCAGTCATGTGTGAGAGGAACAAGTTTTGCTGGTGGTGTTTGTATATTTGGGGGGCCTGAGGATGCATGCCTCCAGCGCTATTTTTTACCGGACTGTGGCTGGGCCACGTGTTGCTACAAAAGGTAGAGTTTCACCCTTCAGTGTGTTCATTGAATGTCCTAAAGGGGCACTTGAACTGAAGGTCTGTTTTGCTCTCAATAAGACTGAAGTGGCGATTCGACTCTTTGCTGTGCCTTGCTTCACCTACAAGGCTGTATGCTAGCTTTGCAAAGTCTTCAACTGTTGCTGAGACATTCGTAAATTGGGAAGGAGTTCCACAAATAACTTCATTCAGCTCTGTAACATATCCTGGCGATGGCATTACCTCGGTCAGGTAGGGTCATTGTTGCTCTCCATTTCTGTTTCTCTGTGGGTTCTAAGCAGTGTTGTAGGCATTGCTTTCTAAGTGTGGTTCGTTGCGCTGTGGTCAACTGTGAGCTCCAGAATGAGCTTTCTGTGCTCTTCATTTGAAAAAAAAAATTGTCCTACACTCTCTGTCTCTGTCTCTCCCTCTCAGCACTGGAACCATTATGAGTAAATGGTACACTTGTGATGCTATCTTGATGAGGTTAGTTGCTGGGAGGAAATTGAGTCCAGTCAATTGCGTTTGATTGGGGTGTTGAGAAGAGCTTTGGGAAAAATGCTGTGAAAAGATCAGTCCAGTAATATGTTCAGCTTGTGCCTATTTGTGCCTTGTTTGGCTAGGTATGGCTTTTGAAGGCTATGACTTGTATGCGCCCTTAGATTCTGGTCCAGGGCCCTCTTTACCAAGAACTATCAAATGAAGTTCAGTTAGAGGGTTTGCCAAGTTTCTTGCAAAAGTTTTTCATTCATTACACGCATTTCCCATAACAGCACTTGCAGTGGGAGAGCATGCTTCCCGAAGTATGTTTCAACTTTGCTGAGGCTCTGCCCACTCAAATGTTGTTGAGAGATTTTAACTGATCTGTAGTCAATGATTTCACCATTGGTCCATGTAAGGCATGTGATTTAGTGAAAATGCATAAAACAGTAAGCATAAATTAAACATATTACAGGATCGAAGCATTAAGTACAGTTAGTGTGCTTTGATTGATTTGCCTATTGGTTGAGGCAGATGTTGCCCTCAGGCACAAAATTAGAGCCAGTTCCAAATCTAGCTGGGTTCTTCCAGTGTAGTATTTTAATTTGTCAAAATATGTATGCAAACCCAATTCTGAAATGGTTGGGACAAAGTGTAAATTGTGAATAAAATCAAAATGCAATGACTTTAAGATCACATGAGCCAATGTGTTATTTACAATAGGACATAGATAACATTTCAAATGTTGAAACTGAGACATTTTACATTTTTATCCACAAAATGAGACCCAAAACTCTCCAGCAGCTGGACACCTGTGTAAAACAAGAGTGGGAACTAATGGCTAAACTCAAGAAACTTGTCTCCTCCATGCCCAGACACCTCTACTCTGTGTTAAAAAGAAGAGGGGATGCTAAACCATGGTAAAAAGGCCCCTGTCGCAAATTTTTTGAGACCTGTAGTAGCCATCAAATTTGAAATGAGCTCATTTTGTCAATGGAATTGTAAAATGCCCCAGTTTCAACATTTTCTATGTTATCTCTATTCTTGTGAATAAAATACTGGCTGGTGTGTTTTGAAAGTCATTGCATTTAGATTTTATTCACAGTTTACACTTTGTCCCAACCATTTCAGAATTGGGGTTGTGTAAGCTGGAGAATACTCCATGTCATCTCTGTTATGTGGTTGTGTGTGCGGTCTTCAGGGAAAAAACTGTCTCTCCAAGCAGTGAGACATCAGCTCCCAGTCATGGTCGATGTAGTGGATGATTAACCCAATGTAGGGTTCACCTCCACCACAGCCGCTTGTCCACAAGTCTGTGGTCACTGAAAACCACTCTCCCTCTGACACTTTCCCCTTCACAGTTGCACGCACTTAATTGCACATTTTGGAAGTCTTTGCGTCGGCAAAGTAATTCTGAGGTGGTAATGTTATGACTTGAAAATACAAAAAAAAAACCAGCAATGACAACTGAAACAAATTTATTCTTCACTGATAAAAAAAACTTCTACAAATAATCCACTGTTCAATCCTCTAATAACACTCTAATGCCACTGTGTAACTCTGCTGCCAAAACAAAAACTCTGCTCTGACTAAAATCAAAGCATTTATATAGACTAGCTGGAAAGATAAGATAAGATAACATGACGACATGACATGACATGACATGACATGATCTAGCTTTAGGTCAAGCCTGCTCTTGCAAACCCCCAAGGTCTCTGCCTCAACAATATGGTCAGGTAAGCTATTCCACATTGAAATTACTCTTTTGGTGAAGAAATATTTCCGAATATCAGTGCTAAATTTACCTGTGGTCAACTTCCATTTGTGAGTTGAGTTCTACTAACAACACTCAGCCGAAGGAATCCTACATGATTCACTTTGTTAATCCCTCTAACATATTTAAAGACCTCAATCAAACCACCCCTGAGTCTCCTTTTCCTAAGATTAAGGATTTTCTGCCTCTTCTCGTAGCTTTCATCTTTTATACCTGGAATAAGCTAAGTGGCTCTTCTCTGATTTTTCTCGAGAGCCGCTATATCTCTCTTAAAGTATGGTCCCCAGAACTGTACACAATACTCCTGGTGTGGTCTAACGAACGTGTTGTAAAAAAGAAGCATCACCTCCTTAGATTTGTACTCAATACTATTGCCAATGTATCCTAGCATCCAATTGGCTTTTTTAACTGCTACGACACAATGGCTAGAACTTGTGAGGGTTTGGTTAACAATCACTCCCAGACCTTTCTCTTGTGCAGCACATTCCAGTTTTAAACCTCCCATGAAGTAAACCCGTCTAATGTTTTTATTACCTACATGTACAACTTCACATTTTGCTAGATTAAATTTCATTTGCCACATGTCTGCCCAATTCTGGATTCTATCCAAATCGTCCTGAATCACTTTAGTGGACCCAAGACTATTTGCCAAACCCTCCAATTTAGTGTCATCTGCAAATTTAACCAATCTGCTCTCAATATTCCTATCAAGGTCATTAATGCAAATGAGGAATAGCAGGGGTCCCAACACCGATCCCTGGGGGACGCCACTCCCCACCATACCCAACTCAGATGAGATATCACTGACCACTACTCTTTGTGTTCTGTCCTGTAACCAGTTTTGAATCCACTTGAAAATACCTCCTGTAACTCCAATGGAGCTCATTTTAAAAATTAGTCTCTGCGGTACTGTATCGAATGCTTTCTGAAAATCCAAGTATATGATGTCATAAGCCCTGCTCTGGTGGTAAGTCCTGGTGGCCTCTTCAAAAAATTCCAGAAGGTTTGTTAGGCATGATCTTCCCTTCCGAAAACCATGTTGGCTATCCCTCTAGATACTGTTACGTTCAAGAAATAAGTCCAGCTCATCTTTTATGGTAGATTCCAATATTTTGCACGAAATGCAAGTTAAACTCACTGGCCTGTAGTTTCCTGGCTCGGTACGGTCCCCTTTCTTATATATTGGTATTATATTGCCCTGTTTCCAATAATATGGTATTTCTCCAGTTTCTAAAGACCGTCTGAAGATGGCAGATAGCGGCTTAAAGATGAACTCAATAGCTTCCCTGAGCACTCTAGGATATAAGCCATCAGGACCCGCGGCCTTATCTGCTTTTAGTTTATGCAACTTGTCTAATACTTCGTTATACCGAACCTCAATTTCCGCTGAATTATCTTGAGCATTTGACATGTCCTCTGGCCAAATAAAGACCCCCTCTTTTCAGCTTACTTTTGGACACCTTCGGAATGAATCTGCATTGTGATTCAAGTAAAACCCCCTTAAATCTTTCCCACATCTCATTTACAGACTTACAGTCCAGGAGTGTCTCCCAATTTATTTCAGCTAGATATGAGTGCATCCTGTCAAAGTTTGCTCGCCTAAAATTGAAAATTTTTGTTTTAGAATGCACCTTTTCAACTTCCCATGAAACATCAAAATTAACAGCAGAGTGGTCACTTGTCCCAAGTGGCTCCAGTACCTCAACATTGCTAATTCTGTCGGGGTCATTACAGAGCACTAAGTCTAAAATTGACTTCTCTCTGGTAGGTTTATTAACATACTGCACCAAGAAATTATCATTTATAACATCTAGAAATTCTTCCTACCCCCTACCCTGTCCTTTCACCATTTCCCAATTGATACTGGATTCCTGAGTAATCCCGCCCCCCTCCAGGCAGGAAGGTGCCAGAAGCTTCTAGAAAGCACTCATCTATCCCAAATGATATTACATCAGATCATATTTTGCTTCTCATTTCTCATGTATCTGTTTTATTTGCCTATCAAACATATTTTGATTTTTATAACACTACAAGCCAATCCTAGTTTTAATCCTAAAGCAGCCGTCACACTGTCCCAAAATTGACACCAGATGGACACACGATAAAGGAAATGTTCAAATTCGGATCTGTTCGGGCCATTCCTGAGGGCATCTGAAGCAATCATATGACCGCCGGATGAGTTTTTCAGGCTCCGGCAGCAACTTCATGAGTGGTGGCAAAATCTTTGGCATGCCAAAAAATTGCCGGAGGGCCTTTCAAAGGTTAATTTTCATGTTGAATTCATGTCTCCATTTTGCCCTTCATAAGGCTATCATGAGGGCATCTTGTCAAATTGTGTCATCTTCGTCTTGACTTCATGTGATCATTGGTGCCATCGGGCATTTTTCGCCTCACGAAGATGATACGAAGGAAACAAAAAGCTGCCCAATTGTCTAAGGAAGACAACACGACTACGTGAAGCCCTCTCAATGCCGTCATGTAACCATTGTATTATAGTATGATGACATTGAAATGGGACCACGGTGTCGGCGAAGACAGCCGAATTTGAGTAGCTCAAGCGTTTCACATGTGTCATGGTAACATGGACATATAATGGGCCATCCTCAGAGCATCTTCCTCAGCCAGTCCTGAGCAACTCTACAGAGCAGGCACAACATGTATTATATAGCCTATGTAAGGGATAATATATAGTGAGCCGGTGATTGTTGAAAAATGACTCCCGACGGGAGTTCTGCGACCAGCAGCTCACTTCACATTATCCTGCTTAAAATATGGCTGAAACATTTTAAATATAAATAGTACTAGAGTAGCTGACTTGGTCTCGCAGCGTCGGCTACCATGGATTCAGGACGCGGGGAATTTGCACAGTCACACTCCAGAATGATGATTGAGGAACTTTATTTCCCTCTTCAACAGCCTGGGAACGTCTGCACAAAATAAAGTTGCAGACCGTTTAGTGCGAAGCAGCATCTCATGCAATCTGCTCTGCAACAGCCTGGGAACATTTGAGCAAAAGACCGCGAATTCCCAGTTATTTTTTTCTCTTTCTTTTCACAGTACATTTATTTTAACAGTGCATATCTTCCAACTATGCATTCCTTTCAACAAGGCATTTCTTTTCAGCAATGCATAGTTTTACATCCATGTAACCGTATAAACTCATAAAAAGATAATAATGGTTTTACAGAATACACGTTCAACTGAACCTATAAAATGGCTGTCTCGCACGTTCTCAAGAATCCATAGAGCACCGAACCCAACCCGCGCAAACAGCAATTGCCGTGAGCGAGAATTAGCCATTCAAAGTAATTAGCACTAGCCTTTAAGGCCAAAGAGACACGGATCGTATAGTGGCATTTTACACGGATTAGCTTTGATACCGTCGATAATCGACATTAATGGCATAAAGATTTCGCTGCCGACCGTAAAATAGATGAAATATTTACATACCTGCACGAAATAAAGTTGCAGACCGTTTAGTGCGAAGCAGCATCTCATGCAATCTGCTATAAAGGCACGAAGTTAGGATTAATTACACTTAAAAGTTGGGCAGACCACCAGCACGATTTCCTACTTAATGTCACGGTTGCCTCATAACATAAATACCCTTCATTATCGATTTGTGCCAACAATAGTAGTTATACACGAGAGCACGAATGCCCATCTCACCTCTGCAACAGCCTGGGAACATCTGAGCAAAAGACCGCGAATTCCCAGTTATTTTTTAAGAGGTGCAGCACTAATTCCGGTCCCACTTGCAACTACTCAGAGGGTGCCCTTGATCAATCTGTTCCGCTTCATCACCCTTTAAATTTTGATGGAGTTCACCATTCACAACGCGAAAATGTAACAACCTTTTATCAGGGCTACACTAGCAATGGACAGCAGCGCAGCGGTCAGACCTCTGGAAATAAACACAGCAGAATATTGGCGATTGATCAATCAGAATCGAGTATTTAAACGTGCCATGTTCTAAATATATATAAATAAGGCACAACATATTCATGAAACTGATAATGAACTAGTTGCTTTTAACGTCAAACTTTTTCATCTTAACGTTGACTGGTTGGTTTTCAACTCCATATGGAGTGAAACAGGGTGACACTCTTTCTCCAACGCTTTTCGCCTTATTTATAAATGATCTAATTACTGAGATCAAGCAAGCCGATATTTGCATCAGGCTGGGTGTTATTACGGTCTCTATTCTTTGTTTTGCAGATGATGGTCTTCCTCGCGGAGACTGAACACAATCTCCAAAGTTTGTTGAATATTGTCCATGGTTGGTGTAATAAAGAGAACGGAGAGTAATGTAGCTGACTCAGATTATGCACTTTAGAAAAAGGGGGGAGTTACAGACTACGTTTAATTTTCAGTTTTGCTCAACTTTTTAGCTGCGACCAAGCAGCTCTATGAACGCTTCTGTCTGTCCGTCTGTCTGTTCGTCAGTCTGTGACACCTTTTTCACCATGTTCCTGTCGTCGTATCATCATGAAATTTTCAGGAGTTATTGACCTTCACCAAAGTGATGTCCATGCACAAGGTCGAGGTCGAGGTCAAAGGTCAAAGGTCAAGTTCAGAGGTCACGACCTTGTTTGCGGGTTTTTGCGCTGTAACTCCAGTTAGAATTCATGGATCGCTATGAAATTTTGGAAATAGCTTCTAAGCATAGAGGAGGTGTTCCCTATTGTTTTTCAAGGTCATCCGTCAAATCCCAAGGTCACACAGGTAAAAAGTGTGAATTTTGCCCGATTTGACGGTTTTCGCACCGAAACTCAAGTTTAATTCAATGAATCGCTACGAAATCTTAGAACAAGCTTCTTGGTATGGAGGAGGGGTTCCCTATTTATTTTCAAGGTCATCTGTCAAATCCCAAGGTCACACCGGTCAAAAAAGTGTCGATTTTGCCCCGATTTCACAGTTTTCGCACCGTAACTCCAGTTTAACTTGATGGATGGCTATTAAATCTTACAACAAGCTTCTTGGTACAGAGGAAGGGTTCCCTTTTGATTTTCAAAGTCATTTGCCAATTTCGAGGTCACACTTGTGCAAGAAACCACCAGTCATGGACACTAGGCCACGTGACGGATGCTAGGCCAGGTCGCAGCTATTAGATCCCTCTGATCTACTTGTTTGTCATCTACAGAGAGTTATAAATATTTAGGCCTTACGCTGGATAAACATCTTCACTCAAATTTTATCGGATTCTGCAGGGAGGGCTCTAGGAGCTGTCCTTAACAAAGTTAAATTCTGTTAGGATCTTGGTTACTAAACGTACACACAGCTTTACAATTCTTGTATTTGTCCCATCTTTGATTATGCCGCTGGGGTCTGGGCGTACTGTAAACATACAAAAGGGTAAGTGGTACACAATAGTACACAATGTCACCCTCAACCTGCCTAGAGCACAGAGGTCTGTATGTGCACCGCTGAGAAGTGGTATCCTGCCTCTAGCTCTAGAAACAGGATGCTTTCATTCTATCCCTGAGGAGGATAGAAAGTGTCTTGTATGTGACCTAAATGAAGTAGAAAATGAAATGCACTTTCTGTTCTACTGTCCAATATACAATGCTCTTAGATATAATTTCTTTTGTAAAATAACCGATTGTCCTGATATGGTTTCCGTATCTGATGAAAAAGACTTCAATATCTGTTTGCAGAACAAGTTTTTCCCTTAGCTCAGTTCTTGTTAAATGCATACCAACAGCATAAGAGGACTCTTTTTGTGTAACGTGTAAATTTCTTTTTTTTTTTTCTTCTTCTTTTTTGCATTTCATGTCTGCCATTGTTTATTGAGTACTGGTTACAGCTCATTGTTTATTGGTTACTGCTTTACTGTTTATTTGGCAGTGTCTTGAAAGCCCATGCTTGCTGGACGCCTTGGTGGTGCATGACACTCGCGAAAAATAAAAATTAAAATCAAATCAACATTACTTGTTCATAACAAAACAATAGTTTACCATAGAAACTCACAGTAATCTGTCGTAAATTTGCTGTATTACTCAGTAGTAAATATGCAAGCCATCGTGTGGCCTTTGTGTCCTGCGGGTAAACTACTTAATAAAAATTCACATCTCTCTCTCTCTTTTCCTATTGGCTAAACTGCATCGGGACAAAATTGAAACGCCGCCATCTGGTTTTGCTTCTGCTGCGAGCGAAAATATGCTGAATAATACAGATTAAATAGCGATCAAACCACAAATTTAATCGTAACCTCACAACAGACAAATGTCATACAATTATGAAACACAATTATTTTATGCAAACTAGCATATTGTTTAATGAAAATGCATTGCGATTATGGTTCGCAGGGCTCCGTGTCACAACACAGAGTTCCTTGTTGCAAGCTAGCTACATGCTTGTAACGAAGTGATTACAGACAGCACAAACATTCAAAATTTTTTAGTTATTTTCATTTTGCCAAAATAATACAAAGATAACTGAAGCAAAAAAAATAATTTTACTTCGCCACAATCTAGGCCTCTCGGCAGGGCCATATTACGGACCGGGCCAGTGGGGCCGGCGCCCAGGGGCCCGTGGGGGGGCCCAAAGCGATGCAGATGCCGATGCGGATGCCAATTGCGATGTCAGAGGGCCTCTTCCCTAGGATCTTATGACTACTCACACTGTTATAGGACATATTCGCAGAGAACCGAGAGAGAAGGGTGATATGAATTGGGCGGGGGGACAGGGACGGCAATCAGAGGGCCCCTGGGCTATGGGGTACGGCAATCAGAGGTCCCCTGGGCCACGTGGGACGGCAATCAGAGGGCCCCTGGGCTATGGGGGATGGCAGTCAGAGGGCCCCTGGGCTATGGGGGACGGCAGTCAGAGGGCCCCTGGGCTATGGGGGACGGCAGTCAGAGGGCCCCTGGGCTATGGGGGACGGCAGTCAGAGGGCCCCTGGGCTATGGGGTACGGCAGTCAGAGGGCCCCTGGGCTATGGGGTACGGCAGCTAGTACCCTGCTGTAGTGTCTCTCGTGAATACTCCTAAGGGAGCCCTAATGTTTACCAACTAGGGGTTCAAAGAAATGGGGGGGAATGGTTTCAGAGGGCCCTATGATTATGAAAGCCCCTGCTAAGGGTCGTGACTTCTGGCTATGTGGGGGCCCTAGGGAGAGCAAACTGTTAAGAGAGCCTTCTGATTACAAATGTTCTTACAAAGGGCCTCTGATTTACCAAGGGTTTTGAATGAAAGTCCTTTCTGCGAGCCCTAAGGCTCAGGATATGCTAGCTGTGTGACTTAATTTACGTGCGCAACCGCACATACTTGCAGCAGAACGATCAGAGCACTATGCACGATACTGGTAGTGTTGCCAAAAACAAATCCCCAAAAGTTGCTATTGGCTATCTGGAAAGTCGCTAGATTACATCATGACATTACTATGATGTCATAACGTCACACACGACTCACTGATCTCAAGAAAATGTGTCTACATGGCTATGTTGACAATCCCAAAGGGTACAGTTTCGAGATCGGGGCTAATGTGCAGTGCTGCTTAACCATGAAATAAGCTTCTGGTGGCAGTGTAGAGCTGAAGTTAAATTGAAAAACAATGATTTTGGCACTCGAGAGATGTGTTTTTTTAAAGTCACCAGATTCACCTAAAAAGCCGCTAATAAAAGTCGCTAGATGAGGTTTTAGTCGCCAGAGAAGGCCAAAAGTCGCTAAATCTAGCGACAAAGTCACTAAATTGGCAACATTGGATACTGGCGTACCATGTAGGGAGCAGATTAATTATTGATTAATATTTTCCACCATTGTTTGACTCTACCACGAGCTCAACATGGAAGTTTGGAAGATCGCCCCTCGCGGTTGTGTCAATCTTGCAACATGCGCACATGTCTGCGTACCTTGTGTTCAGGTGAGCTACCACACGTAGCATCGACATAAAATACTCATGGCAATGCATTCGGGCATAAAATGCACACGGCAAGCATATCCTGGGCCTAACGCTGGCCCCATTAGACAGCTAGTAGAAGCTGGACCTATTTTCTATGAGAAGTGATCCCGCACAGTATCGTGTGTAAACAATACGACATGGTCCTTGGAGTGCATCAAAACTGTCATTGCGACACGTCCAAAAGTTCAGAAATCTCTAACTCCATGCAAATTTATCGCACTTCGCGACCATATCGTGAAGCAAGTGTCCAATAGCCGAGCTAGACTCAGGGGCGGGCTGTACAGTGGTCCAGTCGCAACACACGGCAGATTCACGTGTCATAAAAACTATAGTATCTTCGAGGAGAGTAGTAGACTGGTAGATATTCACCTTCAGAACACTGAGTTTCGCCCCACTTAACTTTGCAGATTTCGCTACCCTATGTCCCCACCATAAAGGGGTGTACTGTACACACCAATGCCAACAAAATGAAGTCCAAGTGAAAATCCAATATCGATACAACACTCCCACATTACACTTGGCATTGCTTTTATCGAAACTCCTCACATGGCAGAAATTTTGGAAGTTTAAGTGAAAAAAATCCAATATTGTTAAATCCATTTATCAAAACTCCTAACAACATTCTTACATTAAAACCTTTCCTAGACTATCAGATTTAGCATCCAACACCCTTATTGTATTGGTATAGTAGTGTACCTTAAGACTTAAAGCCATTGCAAGGGCTACTGTAATTTCAGTGAACAAATTTGGAAGTCTAAGTGGAATTCCAATATCGATTTTCCAATGGACTGAATAAAGGGGCGGAGAATTGGACTCTCTCTATATATAGCCCCCTGCTTCACTACTCCTCACAACCTGACATTTCAGCTTGACAACTTGCTTTGTATTCAACCTGTGCAACCTGACTTGTTCAGCAGTTTAACATTCAACTGCCTTTTTAAAGGCTTATATACATTTATATTATATTATTATAAACAACACTGCTCCTTCAAAGGTTCAAAGCCTTTGTAAAAGGCTTAAGCATTTCCAACGCCCTTTTTTAAGGCTTGTTGCCTTGTATTGTATTGTGGGTACTCGTTTATACTGCATTATATTATTGTTATATTTTTACAAACAGTTGTGAAAGTCCCCGTGAGAATCCAATAGATATAACTCTCTAACATTACACTTGGCATCAGTAGTATGGATTGCAAACAAAAAAGTGGGGCTTCAAAACGAAAAGCCAAAAAAAAATAGGGAGACGAAGCAGGCTGATTTTTTTTAAAAAGTGCTTTGATTTCTAACTTTTTTGACAAGCCTCAAGATTCAAATATTGATAATGTCATCAGTAGCCCGAGTTGCAGCAATGAAGAGATCAGCACTGGTTTGATCATACCGGAGCCCTCACAGACCCAATCAAGCGTAGACCCGGCCTGTCAGGCTCAGGCCTCAGGCCTACACTCAGACCCGGCATCACCTGAGAAAATATTTCCAAGTGAGGAGGATTGCACGGAGCCCAGTTTCACACCAGAAGCTGGGGACACCAACTCCGGTCATGAACTTCTTATTGACTCTGCTTTATGGCCAAAGACCACAACCATTAAAGACTTGTGCACTCTTAGGACAGGAGACTCACTGTCAGACCAGGTATCGCATGAGAAAGTCTCGTCAAATCAGGAGGGGTACACTGAGACCAGTATCACATTAGGAGCTAGGGGCTCAAACTCCTGGTGTGAAACGGTTAATGACCCTGCTTTATGGCCAAGTGCCATTACTGGTCAAGTCGATTCTGGTTAGTAGAGGAGTAGCTGCTTTTCAAAATCGAAGTGAAAAGTACCCTGCCTCAAGTAGGGATAGGACCATGGGGGGCATCACTAGGAGTTTCACAAATTCCTTAATCAAATGCTGTCTACCTAATGGCCAGTCTGTGACTAGGCAGTGGCTACTTTACTCCCCTTCATCTGGTTGCATCTTTTGTTTTGCTTCCAAACTGTTTTCAAGTAAGCACAATGCGTTTGTCCACGGGTTTTCTGATTGGAAACATTCAGCATATCGGTGAGCATGAGAGGAGTGAGGAGCATGAGGCTTGCATGTGAGCATAACAGTCGCTCCAAAAACACAGGAAGAGTTTATTCTGATCTTGTCAAACAAATTGATGCAGAGAGGCAATGCTGGCGTGAAGTTTTGAAAAGAGTTGTTGCTGTAATTCAGTTTTTGGGGGAGAGGGGCCTTGCTTTCAGGAGAGATGATGAGCGGTTTGGATCACCTCACAATGGTAATTTCTTGGGAATTGTCGAACTGTTGGCCAAATTTCTAGCTGACCATCTCCAAAGGTTTGGAGGCAAGGGCAAAGGCTCTGTGTCCTACCTCTCATCCACAATCTGTGAGTAATTTATCCACTTAATGGGAGAAAGAACAAAGGAAGCAATTATCAGCGAGATTAAAGAGGAAAAAAAACTTCTCTGTTATCGTTGACTCCACTCCATACCTTGCTCATGTGGACCGACTCACTTTTATTTTCAGGTTT
This sequence comes from Gymnothorax reevesii, assembly GCA_029721435.1. Lineage (NCBI taxonomy): Eukaryota > Metazoa > Chordata > Actinopteri > Anguilliformes > Muraenidae > Gymnothorax > Gymnothorax reevesii. Next base: position 68,535,726 of record CM056579.1, read on the forward strand.
GTAAATAATGGTGGCGAAGTAGTTGAGCGTTTTCTGGCTTTTAGCCTATTGAAAATCATAGTGGGAACAGTTTGGCTGAGTGTGTTGTTGCAATGGTGGAGAACCTGGGCCTTGACTTAATTAACTGTCAAGGCCAGTCTTATGACAATGCAGGTAATATGTCAGGAAAGTACAATGGAGTCCAAGCTCATCTGAAATGAATAAACCCATTGATTTGTTATGTCCCCTGTGCAGCACATTCATTGAATTTAGTCTGTGTCAATGCTGTTGACAGTAGCCCAGAAGCAGGCAGTTTCTTTGACTTTCTGCAATCAATGTACACATTTTGTGCCTCATCAACACACAGGTGGGAAAGGTGTTCTGTGAAACAGATGTGAAACTCACACTGAAATCTTTGTCAGGTACTCGCTGGAGTTCAAGAGCTGAATCAACAAAGGCTCTTTGGAAATATTATGCACAATTGAGAGAGGCATTGAACAATATTTCCAAAGACTCACAGGAAAAACGTGAAACTAGAAGCGAGGCCTCTGCACTCTGTGGCAAGCTGGACACCCTAGAGATAGCTTTCATGGCACACTTTTGGGATAAAATACTGCAGCGGTTCCAAGCCACGAGCCTGCAGTTGCAGAAACATGACATTGACATACACACAGCTACGCAACTTCTCCTTTCACTTCGTGACTTTGTGGCAGCACAGAGAGACGATTTTGCCTTTTTTGAAGGGTCGGCTTTAAATGTTACCGATTCGGTCTTCCAAGACTACAGACATGACCTCCAGCGCACAAAGAAGCGAAAAGGTCCTTCTCAAAAAATGAGTATATTGTGATAAAGTTCATTATTTTCTGTAATGTACTGATAAACATTAGACTTTCATATATTTTAGATTCATTACACACAACTGAAGTAGTTCAAGCCGTTTATTGTTTTCATATTGATGATTTTGGCATACAGCTCATGAAAACCCAAAATTCCTATCTCAAAAAATTTGCATATCATGAAAAGGTACTCTAAAAGAGCTATTAATCTAATCATCTGAATCAACGAATTAACTCTAAACACCTGCAAAAGATTCCTGAGGCTTTTAAAAACTCCCAGCCTGGTTCATTACTCAAAACCGCAATCATGGGTAAGACTGCCGACCTGACTGCTGTCCAGAAGGCCATCATTGACACCCTCAAGCAAGAGGGTAAGACACAGAAAGAAATCTCTGAGCGAATAGGCTGTTCCCAGAGTGCTGCAGAGTGCAAGGCACCTCAGTGGAATGTCTGTGGGAAGGAAAAAGTGTGGCAGAAAACGCTGCACAACCAGAAGAGGTGACCGGACCCTGAGGAAGATTGTAGAGAAGGGCCGATTCCAGACCTTGGGGGACCTGTGGAAGCAGTGGACTGAGTCTGGAGTAGAAACATTCAGAGCCACTGTACACAGGCGTGTGCAGGAAATGGGCTACAGGTGCCGCATTTCCCAGGTCAAGCCACTTTTGAACCAGAAACAGCAGCAGAAGTGCCTGACCTGGGCTACAGAGAAGCAGCACTGGACTGTTGCTCAGTGGTCCAAAGTACTTTTTTCAGATGAAAGCAAATTTTCCATGTCATTCGGAAATCAAGGTGCCAGAGTCTGGAGGAAGATTGGGGAGAAGGAAATGCCAAAATGCCTGAAGTCCAGTGTGAAGTACCCACAGTCAGTGATGGTCTGGGGTGCCATGTCAGCTGCTGGTGTTGGCCCACTGTATTTTATCAAGGGCAGGGTCAATGCAGCTAGCTATCAGGAGATTTTGGAGCACTTAATGCTTCCATCTGCTGAAAAGCCTTATGGAGATGAAGATTTCATTTTTCAGCACTACCTGGCACCTGCTCACAGTGCCAAAACCACTGGTAAATGGTTTACTGATCATGGTATTACTGTGCTCAATTGGCCTGCCAACTCTCCTAAACTTGAACCCCATCGAGAATCTGTGGGATATTGTGAAAAGGAAGTTGAGAGACACCAGACCCAACACTGTGGATGAGCATAAGGCCGCTATCGAAGCATCCTGGGCCTCCATAACACCTCAGCAGTGCCACTGGCCGATTGCCTCCATGCCACGCCCCATTGAAGCAGTCATTTCTGCAAAAGGATTCCCGACCAAGTATTGAGTGCATAACTGAACATAATTATTTGAAGGTTGACTTTTTTTGAATTCAAAATACTTTTTTTATTGGTCGGATGAAATATGCTATTTTTTGAGATTGGGATGTTTGGTTTTTCTTAACTTTTTTGCCAAAATCATCAATATTAAAACAATAAAAGGCTTTAACTACAACTACTACTTGTGTGTAATGAATCTAAAATATATGAAAGTCTAATGTTTATCAGTACATTACAGAAAATAATGAACTTTATCACAATATGCTCATTTTTTGAGAAGGACCACTGTATATGGCTGATGAAAGTGCAGAGCCAGGAGTTGAATTTAGTGGAAAAGAAAAGTTTCGGATTGAAAAGTTCAATGTTCTAATTGACAAACTTGTGTCCTGTCTTAACCATTGGTTAATGGCATACACACACTTGACCTATCTAATTCATGTTCTTTTCATGCCTGATAATATGTCCAACAGTGAGCTCACTTTAAAGGTTGAATCTCTTGCTGCAGCATATCCCACTGATCTGACCATGAGCTTGGCAGATGAACTTGTTCAGTACAAATCATTCATTTCAGAAGAACAAAAATGCCCAAATACAATGCTAAAGACCTTGGTAAATTTGGATTTACAGTCCACTTTCCCAAATGTTTACATAGCACTCAGACTGTTTTTGACCCTGCCAATAACAAACTGTGAAGGGGAACGGTCATTCTCCAGACTGGCTTGAATTAAAAATGAGCTCAGGATGAAAATGTGCCAAAATCAGTTGAATTCACTCTCCCTTCTAGCAATAGAATCAGTTTGTTCGACAGCTCAACTTTGAGTTATTGGACGACTTTGCAAGAAGGAAGAGCAGAAAGAAACCATTGTAGAATCCTTAGGTATGGTCAGAGCCATGTAGAGAGAGAGTCGCGTCAACGGAGGTCCAGAATTCTCGATCGTCACCTGGTTCATGGAGACGGAAAATAGTTCCCGGAAGTCGCTGGCGGGCAATTTAAATGCATCTGTCAAATAGGCTGCAGAGAGACATACCTGCAATTCTCGGTAATGACTAGTCAATAAATAGTGTTATTTCTGCCTTGTTTGCATATTTTAGGCTTGAATGAATGTCGCCGTCTCAGTTAAGTGACCCCAACGTTAAACAACCGCGAAAAAGCTACATTAAGCGGCAGAATTTTGAACATTTGCACTCTACAGGCAGTATTCGAGCAGTTTTAGTGCCTTCGAATTATTTAAATAATTAAGATGACTAAAATGAGATTAAGTCGGTATAAAGAGCTTGTTCCTGTTCTCTACTGCTTTGAGTTCTTGGTTTTTGCTTTTGACAACAATGCTTGTTTAATCCCATCCTAATGTTTATTATGCAGAGGGAGGGGAAGGAATGTTTCAAAATTGTTTAATTTTCTGCCATTTCTTAATTTGCTTAGGGTTTTAATCATCCCATGGATATTAAGGATCTAAGTTACCAATTCAGTAATTAACTGATGTAATCTTCATGACTTTCAGAAAGGACAGAGGACTGACAGGTGACTATCAATGAGTATCAACTGACAGCACAATTAGTCCCTGCATTATTTAAAACTGCATAATGTTCAGTGTGGCATCTTAGAAAATCCACTTGTAATAATTGTAATTTAACTGCTCACAATTTTACGCACATCTGCACTTATCGCTAAACACCGATACATAAGTTCAGAACAACTTTTTCATTGACTTTTTGCATGCAGAAGGTATACATTTATCTTGGCTTGCATGTATAGTAACATTTTCAGGAAGGGCTCATTAAACACTATATATCCAGACAGAACAAGACACATTAACATACAAACTTATACTGTTATACCCATACATTTTCTGTACATCTTTTCATTTTGCTCTTATGTAATAGTTACTTCATGTAACAGAAATCTTGAATAAAATTAGAAATATGAATAGCATGAGAGGCAGCTTGTCTGTGCCCCCTCCTCCATGTTGTCCTTGTATATTATCTCAACCATGGATTGCTGTGCTGCGTGGGGATGCTCCAATCGCTGGGGGGTTGAGTACAAATGTTCAGTTTGTAGGCTCAATTCAACAGAAGAAATCTAACAATCATTCAAAATTACAACAACAAAAATGTGAGGTGATCATATTCAAACACTGCGCGTGCATTTTTTCACAACCAAAGACCACACGATTTGGAAGCTTATTGTCCAGTTTATTAAAATTAAGGAATGGGGAAAGGCTTGTATAGCTTAGGGAGTTAAGACATTGCAGGGATTTCTTCCGCTCCTTTTGAATTGTCTGCAGTTCTTCTGCTGAAAGAGAGAGGGGGAGAAAAAGACAGGAGAAAGCGTTAGACACACCTATATGGGCTTGGATGGGAAATGGTACTGACAGATGAGGCTGGTCTTTGTTTCCCAACTTGGCTTATGGAACTTAAGTAGTTGTGATCAGCTTTCGCTGCTGATGTTTAAGAAAGTATGATAAGTGGCATCAGTAACATGTAACAAGAATTAGTATAAAGATGGATTATGTTCTTTGCAGACTTTCGGACAAGTAATACAATAAAGCTCAATATTTATATTATTCAGTATTATTCCCTACTTAGTCTTCTATGTTTAATTTTCCAAATTGTTTGGGCTATTTGGCCAATACTTTCTGTTCTCAATTTTCTATTTGGACCTCCAGCTTCCCTCTCCCTTAACCATCAATCCAAAAAAGAGCAGCGACATAGTATTGACAAGCAATTGTCAATTGAATCTCAAATCCTAAAAACTATAACTATAGATAACGTTTTAGTTAATTGAATAGCAGTAAAAAATTAGCTCTAACAATCAATATTAATAGCGATGTATCAGCAACCGATTGCTTTCTGCTTTAACATTGTGTAACGTCAACTTTATTATAATAGCTAACGTTTGCTACCTTGTACTCAAAGAGAACCTTACTTCACCACCTCCACTACTATAGCCAGTCTGATATTTACGTTAATTCTCTAACATTTCTCTCCTCCACCCCACTCCGCAGAAAAAATCACTTTAAGAGTATTTTTCTCTAATATCGCGTCGTTGGATGAAATTGATTTTTCTCTAATATCGCGTCGTTGGATGAAAGTTTTCCATTATGCTGCTGCTCATGGTTGGCGCTAGTAACTGTGTCGCTAACTGCACCTAGTTAGTATCCTAGCCTAATTTTCTGCCCTTAAAGGTTCAACATATGTCGAATTCTACAAGGGATAATCCAAGAAAACGCTTTACTGTACGTGTTAATTTAATTCAGATGTGCTGACAATACACAGTCTAATTCTTAAATCGTCTTACCTTTGGAAAGATCATCACTAACGGTCCATTCCGCCTCATCTCAGCTGCTGGACGAGTGTTCGTCGCTAACTTCCGGGAACTATACTGAGATCCACGACCGGCCATTACTGTAAAAAAAAAATTGGTCTGTTGGAGTGAACGAGTTGACGGGACTCTCTCTCTCTACATGGCTCTGGGTACGGTAGGTTGGCGAGGGGGGGGAGCTAACTAGACACCGAAGACAATATAACAAGTTATACCATCTTAAAAAAAAATTCAGTGATTCCAGAAAGCCTAGATGGCTGGCAAGAGGACTGCTTCTGCTATGTACAATTCTATACAAAATCCGCGTCAACGCGATCGTTTGCCCGCTCAACATAAACAAGCAGCATGCTTTGGTAACATTCATTTCAACATTAGAAATTGAAATTTTATATCCAGTTGACCGTGTACGTTGGTTTAACAGAATTTAGCAGTATTGACATTGTCAGCTAGACAATTAATAAGTCAGTCATGCATGAAATTGAAATACTCTTAACTTGCTCTTCACAGAACGGCCATTTTTATGTCTAAAAGCAAGCAAATCGATTTTAGGTTTCTGCCGTTGCATTTTTTCCATCATCTGAGCTCTAATAGCTAAATCTATCAGGAGTCGCTCAGCACTCACAGAAGCCATCAAAGAACACCGCATAATTATGAGGATTACAGCGATCACAAGTCATATTACAATCATATATAATGAAAATGGCTAGATTCGCAATTCCTATCCAATAAGAATTGTCCGGACAGCTAGCAAGAACAATGCAAGAGGGACGGAGGCCACAGCATCTATAATATCAGCATTTAATGATCTGTCGCAACATTTGGAAATGGTCGTATGTACGGACTCTCCATTGCTCGTTATACCATGGTCTGGGTGAATACTTTTTTCTTATTGGCTGGCAGGTATGCATTAAAACCGTTCGGCTACGGTCGTTTCACCATTCGAAATGCATCCACTGGCCAACTTGTAACTATAGCAACGTTAGACCTGGTATTCCGCTGGGTACAACGGGAACCTAGCTGCTCATTTATCTCTAGTAAATTTTGCGGCGTTATATCAGTTGCGTCCTGCGAGTTCGGTAAAGTTGGCAACAGATTCAGATTCGAGGTTTGCGGTTCAATAGGTCTTCAGCGAAGCACTTCTCGAACACATATGACTGCTCTATCTAACCTTAGCAACACAGAGAAGCTACTACAACCCCGATTTTATCCAAACGGGCCATCCTCTGCGATCGGTAAATTTTATTGCTCCCAATATGGAGCTGGCGGCCGAGCGCGAGTGTAGGGACCGTCTGCAAAGTGCAAAACGGCTACGTTGAAAACAGTCAGCGCCTTTGCTTCGACTCAGTGAAATGCCACCAAATTTAAGCCAGGCACCCATGAATACCTTCTTTTCATACTGCAGCACTTTGATTTGCCAAATTACATACATCATGGCAGAACTCTCAGTGCATTTTGGAATGCTATTTGGAATGTAAATATACCAAAAAAATGTCTGGAGTAGCCATGGAATGATTATGGTGGCTCAGAAATGAAAATTAACAGAGGTATTAACTTATACTGAATATTAATCACATCAAATTCAAGAAATCATACTTCCAGAAAGTAATGTCTGTAGTAGGACCATGAAGAGACTATGCTTCCATGGATGCAATATTATGGCTCAGGAATAATAATTAGAGGAGCAATTGAATATTATTGCGAATAAAAATTTACCAAAAATAGCCAAAGTCCAATTTCCAGAAAAAAAAATGGCTGTAGTAGGACCATGGAGGGACCCCGATTGCATGGATGTAATATGATGTCTCAGGGATGAAAATTAGGGGAGCTATTGAATTTTTGTGGAAACAAAAATTTTCCGATAATAGCCAAAGTCCAATTTCCTAAAAGTAATGGCTGTAGTAGGACCATGGAGAGACCATTATTGCATGGATGCAATATTATGCCTCTGGGATGAAAATTAGAGGAGCTCTTGAATTTTATTGGAAATAAAAATTCACCAGAAATAGCCAAAGTCCACTTGACTGCAAGTAACAGCTGTAGTAGGACCTTGGAGAGACGCTCATTTCATGCATGCAATATTATGCCTCTTGGATGAAAATGAGAGGAGCTATTGAATTTTATAGGGAATAAAAATTCACCAAAAATAAACATGCCTTCTTTGCCACTTGTGTCAGAAGGAGGGACAGAGGCGGGACAGAGTAGTACTTGCGCCAGGCTAAGCCGGGTACAAAATTGCAGCATACACCTGGGCGCACCCCGTTGGCGCGGCGCAGCCCCCATTCGCCGCGCCTGGTTTACGAATTTGGAGCCCTAAGTTTGTATTACAGACATATAGGAAGTTATATATGACCTATATTTTGGCTGTGGTAAAGTTGACCTCACATGACCTTGAAAGGTCAAACTTTAGGTCAAGCAAAATGTTACAATTTTTTTAGGCTTCTCGGCTTGAAATATAATAACATAGGTGTAATAATAATAATAATAATAATAATAATAATAATAATAATAATAACATAGGTGTAATAAACACTTATATGAGGTCATGTCTAAACTTTCATTTGGTGGCCTTGAACTTGACCTTCAGCGACCTATCAAGGTCAGACTTTGCATAGTGAAATTTCAGTGCATTCTATCACCAAAACTATTACAGACAGAGCTTAGGTTTGTACTGTGGGCGTATAGGAAGTCAAGTATGAAGTTTCATTTGGTGTCATTGAACTTAACCTTCGGTGCCCTTCGAAGGTCAAACTTCACATAGTGATTTTTTCTATCACCAAAACTATTAGAGACAGAGGTTAGGTTTGTATTGTGGGCAAATAGGAAGTCATGTATGAAGTTTCATTGGGTGGCCTTGAACTTGACCTTCATTGGCCAAACTATACAGTGAAATTCCAATGACTTGGATCAGCAAAATCATTACAGATTTAGTGTAGGTTTGTATTGGAGACGTAAAGAAAGTCATGTATAAACTTTTATTTGGTGACCTTCATATTGACCTTCGAAGGTCTAACTTGACCAAGACAAAATTCAAGGACTTGTATCACTGAAATGGTCACAGATTGAGCCAAGGTTTGGAAAGACATTTACTTTGTAGAAAGTCATAGAGTCCATTTGCTGACCACAGCTTGATATTCTGTGACCTTTAAAGTTCACAACTGACATATTGAATACATATTGACATATTTCAATGACTTGGATCACGAAAACTGCCTCAGAGCTTAGGCTTGTAGTCCAGAAGGTCTTATAAATGTATATTGTTATGGCCCCAATTTGTTATAACATATATGACAGCAAGGGATGACAGACAAAATTTTAAAACTTGCACAGGTTTAATTGAACAAACACTTTACTAATCTACTATCTACTCTACTGACCAAGATTGATAAATACAAGAACAAAAATATTTACAGTCCCTTTGGTGGGGTTGTTTGGTGATGTCCTGGGTGAGGAAAATACTCCAAAAATCCACAAAAAGCTTAACTGGTCATGGAAAAAAAAATGACAGGTCTGGTCAAATGTATCCTTCTGCTTGCAATTTCTCCTACCACTTTACTCTCTCAATTTTCCTACTTATATACTCTTTTGCAGATCTCTCCCACCTTTTAGACTTTTTTTTAATTCTCTGGGACTTTCTGTTTCAGACATGCCCAAGACATGTCCAAACCTAGCTCCAGTCTGGGCTTGACAAAAGAAAGGTCAATACTGCCATCTAGTGGCTTCTATTCACATTACACCTCCGTTCCAAAAGGGAAAAAATTTGACTCATGAAGGCAAAATTTTTCTTTTCAATCCAAAAATGGTTAAGTAGACACTTGTATATGTATACATATAATACAATATGCTCATAAACATGTGATATATACACAAACTCAAACACGGGATAAGCAATCAGCAATTACATTGTCAGTACCCTTTACATGCTTAATTTCCAAGTCAAACTCCTGTAAAATCAAACTTCAATTCAACAATCTCAAATTTTTGTTTTTCATCTTACTCAAAAACAGCTTTGGCCCTGTACAAACATAAACCTCAAAGTGTTGTAAAGATAGAACAAGAGCCAGCAGCTCCTTCTCTATTGTGGAAAAGTTCCTTTGGTGACGATTGAACTTCCTGGAGAAGAATGCCACGGGATGCTCAATGTCATCAGTCACTTCTCTGTCGGAGCACAGATCCACAAGCTTGGTCGCCAGCATCGACCGCAATGGAGAACGGTTTGTTGAGGTCAGGAGATTTTAGCACAGGGAAGTGACACAGCAAAGACTTCAGGCGATCGAAGGCTGTTTGGCATTCTTCATCCCAAGTGAACTTTACGCCTTTCTTAAGTTGGTTGGCGAGAGTGAGAGCACTCTCAGCAAAGTTCTTGCAGAACTTGCGGTAGTACCCGATCATTCCAAGGAAGCGGCGCAAAGCTTTTTTGTTGTCAGGAACTGGAAAGTCCATGATGGCTTGGACTTTAGCATTTATGGGTGCCACCTTACCCTGGCCTATGACGTGGCCAAGATAGGTGACCGTAGCACAACCAAAGTCACTCTTGTTCAGTTTAACAGTCAGGGTAGCCTGGGTCAGGCGCTGGAACAACGTCTCTACATCTTTTAGATGTTTTTCCCAGGAGTCACTCCATGTGATCAGGTCGTCGATGTACGCACCTGCGTGTGGCAATCCGGCGATTGTAGACTGAATCATCCTTTGGAACGTGGCTGGGTCACACCATGCCAAAGGGTAGGACTTATACTGGTACAACCCAGATGGTGTGGCAAAAGCAGAGATGCTCTTGGCCCTCTCAGTTAAAGGCACACACCAATAACCCTTCAATAAATCAATCTTAGTCAGAAACTTTGCTTGCCCAACTCTATCAATACAATCATCAATCCTAGGTATTGGAGACGCATCAGTTCTAGTTACAGCATTGACTTTGCGATAATCTGTACAGATTCTAGTACTTCCATCAGGTTTTGGAACTAGCACACAGGGTGAACTCCAATCTGAGTTCGAGGGTCTGATAATCTCTTGTTCTAACATGTACTCAACCTCTTTCTCAGCAATCTTTCTCTTTTCAGGATTCATCCGGTACGGATGCTGTTTTATTGGTTTGGCATCACCAACATCTACATTATGAGAGGCTATAGAAACTCTTTTTGGAACATTAGGAAACAGATCCTCATATTTCTTGATCAACCTCTCAAACTGATCTCTCTGTGAGGGTTCTAAGTGCTGGAGTTATACATCAAGATTTTGCAACACTTTAGAATTTGACAGTTTACGTGAAAGAACTTCAGCTTTAATTCTAGGGTCATCATCTTGAAACTCCCCCTCATCTTCACAAATCTCGGCCATAGGAGAATCTGAAGTGACAGCTGCAACCCTAGCATTTCTGTCATGATAAGGCTTCAGCATGTTAATGTGACACAATTGTTTTGGTTTTCTCTGGAGTCTTCACAATGTAATTGAGATAATTGAGTTTTGTCAGAATTTCATAAGGACCATGAAATCTAGCCTGCAATGGATTGGACTGCAAGGGAAACAACACAAAAACCTTATCTCCTGGTTTAAACTCATGGCTTCTAGCCTTATGATCATACCAAGTTTTCATTTTTCCCTGACTTGATTTCAAGTTTTCTTTGGCTAGGTCACAAGCTGCACACAATCTTTCCTTGAACTTGCTAACATAATCTAACAGACTGATGTGCGGCTCTTCCTCTTGCCATTGTTCACTCAAAAATAGCAAAGGTCCTCTCACTTCATGGCCAAACACTAGCTCAAACGGACTGAATCCAGTAGACTCGTGTACTGCTTCTCTAGCTGCAAACAACAGCAAATGAACACCTTCATCCCAGTCTTTTCTCATAGTCATAACAATAAGTCCTCATCATTGTCTTGAGAGTGGAATGAAACCGCTCTAAGGCACCCTGACTTTCAGGATGATAGGCACTAGAAAGAATCTGCTTTGCACCTAGTTCATGCACAACCTGCTGAAACAATCCTGAAGTGAAATTGCTACCTTGGTCTGACTGAATTTCCCTGGGAAGGCCAAACCACGTGAAGAACTTTATCAAAGCCTTCGAGATTGCAGTTGCCTTGATGTTACGTAGAGGTATGGCTTCGGGGAATCTGGTAGATGCACACATGATTGTCAACAAGTACTGATTTCCAGATCTAGTCTTGGGTAATGGACCAACACAATCAACAATGACCTTAGAGAATGGCTCCCCAAATGCTGGGATAGGCTGCAATGGAGCTACAGGTGGGTCTAACTGGTGTTTTCCAACTACCTGACAAGTGTGACAGGTTTTGCAAAAGTTGGAAACATCTTTCCGAAGCCCAGGCCAGAAGAAGTGTTTCATGATCTTATCAACAGTCTTGTTAACACCAAGATGACCTCCTAAAGGTAAACTATGAGCCATTGTTAAGGTCTCATTCCTGTAGACCTTCGGAACCACAATTTGCCTGACCACTGCCCAATCGGCATTGGCAGGGATATCAGGAGGGCGCCACTTCCGCATCAACACACCATCCTTGAGATAATACCCAACTGGAACTGCGTCTATTTCTTTATCAGGTAGGGCTCTCCTCCTTAGTGCACAAATTTCAGGATCATTAGTTTGCTCCTCAATCAACCGCTTTCTGGACAGAAACAAGTCTCCAGACACATCAGAATCACCAAACCCATCTGGCTGGCTGGACAATGAACTGATAAGTGTCTGATAAGTTCTCAAACGGAGAAACCATAGTAGGCCAATCAAAGTCATGAGGCGAACCACCTGCTGGACGGCACCACAACATCATCTTTAGCCTTCTTGGCCACAGCACAAGTCACTGCGCAAGAAGGATACAGAGATGGGTCCTCATCCCCATCTTCAGTGCTCAGCTGTGAAGTAAGATGTACAGGGGGAACTACTTTGCCCCCAGCCAGGTCATTGCCTAGCAACAGAGAAACACCCTTGATAGGTAGACTTGACATAAGTCCCACCTTTACCTGTCCTGTAACTAAATCTGACTTCAAGATTATAGAGCGCAGGGGTACAGATACAGTCCTCCCTTCAATACCTTGTACAAGTATGAAACCCCCTGAAGCGGTCTCATCACGTAACTCCAAGGAGTCCATCAACAAAAGTGACTGAGAAGCTCTGGTATCCCTTAGGATATATATGGGGACAGGAGTAGTATGCTCATTCAGAGCCACAAATCCCTCTGACACAAATGGAAGAAATTCCTCCCTCACAAAGTCAGCAGTATCAGGCTTTTTAGCCCCACCAGAAGCAGGCAATTTAGCAGATCGGTCATCTGCTGCAGGGGTTTCTAACCTTGCTTTCACAAAGGCATTTGGTTTGGTGTCCTTTTCTTTTTCTTTCTTAGCTTTAAGGAACCAACAGTTAGTTGTAACATGACCAGATTTCTTGCAATAACTGCAAACTAGACCACTTTTGTCACTGTCAGCTTTCACACTTTGATCAGACCTGTTACTGGATTTCTGAGCACCATCACCAGATTTGGCTTTGTCTTTGGGTGAGGAATCTTGGGTATCACCGTAACCCTTTTTCTGAAATTCGGACCATCTATTGTTACTGCTAGATTGAAATTTGGACTTATGTGTGAGAACATATTCATCTGCAAATTTGGCAGCTCATTGCAAATTCAGTGCTTGCTTCTCATTAAGGTAGGTCTTAATATCATCCTTCACACAGTTCTTGAATTCTTCAACTAACACCATCTCTTTTAGTGAGTTGAAATCATCCTTGACCTCCATAGAAGTACACCAGCGCTCAAAGCAAACCTTCTCATTAGCAAATTCCACATAAGTCTGATTTTCAGATTTCCTCAGACCTCTGAATTTCTGTCGGTAAGCCTCTGGAACCAACTCATAAGCTCTCAAAATAACCTTTTTGACAACCTCATAATCAGAGGAATCATCTGCAGACAAAGCCAAATAGGCTTGTTGAGCTTTACCCTTGAGGACAGTTTGCCAGTTCCTTTGGCCACTGGCAACTCTTTGCTACCTTAAAACACTGGAAATAGTTGTCAACATCCTTTTCCGAAAATGGAGGCACCAGTTTTACCTCCTGGCTAGCACAAGATTTATTTTCATTTTCAATTTTAATTTTTAGTTGCTCCATTTGGAGTCTTTCTTCTCTATCCAACTTCTCGAAATCAAAATCGCTCCGTCTCTCTCTTTCTGCTCTTTCCTTTTTCTCTCTCTCAAATTCTCTTTGTTTTTCTTTTTCCTCCCTCTCAAATTCTCTTTGTTTTTCTTTTTCCTCCCTTTCAATCTCTAGCATTTTTGATTTAAGTTCCATTTCTAAATTTGGATTTTCTGCTGGAAACTGTTCCAGACCTCCTGGTGCAAACAAATTTTCATCAATGTAATATTCAACTATCTCTCTAGCCAGTCTTGCTTTTCGCATGGCTGGTTTTACTTCTGTCAGCTCTAAATGTCTGCAAATTTCTAGCAGTTCTGTCTTTTTAAAAGACTTCAAAACCTCAACGGTTGGTGATGCCAAGAAATCATCCATTGCAGTGGATCTGTCAATATATATGTATTCAATTAAAAAAAAAACAATTTTACAATTTGAAATGTTAGATTTTCAATAAATTACTCACACAATGGTCTATCCCGGACCAGCCCCCAATTTGTTATGGCCCCAATTTGTTATTACATTTACAACACAACAGCAACAGTAACAGCAAGGGATGACAGACACAGTTTTAAAAATTTAACAACATTTAATGAACAGACAACTAAACAACTAACTAACCTACTGACCAAGATTGAATAACTAAGCAAAAAACAGAAATATTTACAGTCCCTTTTTGGTGGGGTGGCTTGGTGATGTCCTGGGTGAGGAAAATGCTCTAACACCGGCAAAAATCCACAAAAGAAACTTCACAGGTCTTGAACAGAATGACAGATCTGGTCACATGTATCCTTCTTGCAATTTCTTCTACCACTACCTGTCTCAATTCTCCCATTTATATACTCTTTTGCAGACCCCTCCCACCTTTTAGACTTTTTTTTTTCTTTTCTCTGGGACTTGTTTCAGAAATGCTCGAAACATGCCCAAACCTAGCTCCAGTCTGAGCTTAACAAAAAAAAGGTAAATACTGCCATCCAGTGGCCTCTATTCACATTACAGCTTCAATAATTTCTTGAGCAGTTGATGCTTCTGCTTGAATTTTTTAAAGGTTTTTATTTATTTTTTTTTTAATTAGACTTGGTCCAACTTTCATTAATTAGCTTGCCTGTGGAGGATGATCTCCTGCACTATTGCTGGCTTCCTCCTGAGATTTCTTCCCACAGGGGAGTTCTTTCTCACCACTGTTTGAGGACTTTCCTCCCTGTTAGGAGTTTTTTTTTGTTTGTTTTTTTTCTTGCCTCAATTGCTAATTTGGGGATTACACTAAGCACTGCTCTATTTTGCTCTGTAAGGTGTCTTTGTGACAGTCTGTCTGTGAAATATGTTTTACAAATAAAATTTGAAATTTAATTGTACTGAATAGTGTCACTGAGCTGCCTGATTGCCACAGCTGAACTCCGCCAATATGTGTTCATCCAGCCTGCAATTGATGAACCCCTTGCAACTGAAGAGGTCAGCTCATGATTATCTCTGCTGTAATGACATCAGCAGCCCCCACCCCTCAGCCGCTGCAGTGGAGTAGACTTCCCCTGCAAGCACCCGCTCACGTACACAGGAGCGCACGCGCACACACTGGCTCAGGACAGCTTTTTAAAAATGGCAGCTTCACTGCTCTCTGTCGCTGCAGCTAACGGAGAGAGGCTGACCGCGCTGTGATCTCCCCTGAACGCCAGTCCCTCTCTGTCGCAGTGGAAATGCCCGCCGACCCCTCCTTGCCCTATGATGGGGGAGGGGATGAGATTCCCCTGCAGGAGATACCCAAACGAGGTATGGGGTGTTCCCATTTTCTTTTCCCATTGCGTTCCACTGCTGGATTTAGCCGCTTATCTTGCTCCCCTTTCCCCGTCGCTCTCTTTTTTTTTATTTTTTATTTTTTTCCCTCTCCAACTCTTTCTCTCTGTCTCTCTCTCTCTCTACACTGTCACTGTTGTTGTAGAGAGTGTTGCTGTTCAGTTTATGTGGAGGAATTAATGGGAAGGAGGACTGTGACAAATGGCCTCCTTCAGTCTGGTTTCCATGACGATGTTATCTGTGTTCAGTGTTTGTGCCGCGCTGGCTGTGTATCATTAACCTTTCCTTGTGTCGACTAGGCGTATGCGTTTTGCTAGTGTGTGCAAGTGCATGTACATTCATTTGGATGCAAGTTCTGGTGTTACGAATGAATGAGGTGCTTGCTCTGCCTGCAGATTACCCCGGCTAAGGCTTAACATGACCATCGGTAACGTTTAAATTTATAACACTGTTTCTTGGCCTGGTTACTGTCATGCTGCAGGTTTCCCTGGAAATACCCAGTAGAACACATTTGTCAGGTTGCTTGTGCATGTGGTTCCCTTAAGTTAAATAGATTTTATTTAACTTAATATAACTCATCCCACTCCCATAGTCTCTCTCTAAGATGGATGATCATGCTTGACTGGCAAAGACTAAATGGGTCAGTTTTCATTGTTGTCTGTAATTGATACTGTTTTCTTTCTCAAAAAATCCCTGTGAAGCTTCTCTATCTACATCTGAAACATCATTCTTCTCATCATTGTTACTCGTAAGGCCTCCAAAGGTTTTTTCTGGTTATTTTATTCTTGGAAGTCCACCCGGAGCTTTTTGGCTGGAAAATCCAATAAAAATATGTAATGTCTGAGCCATTCACTGCCTGTCATTCTCTCGCCATTGAAAAAGGAGCTGTTTTAAGTGGGTGGTCACTCTAGATAATGAGCTCTGCTCTAATAGGCTGGAGAATGGAGTTAAAGTCAAAGTGTTATTGTTACGTGGGTGAGAGTGGTTGAGAGGTTGAGCAAGGCCATTGATGAGAGCATGTCAGTGACATTGAGGTGGTTTGCACGAACTGTACAGAACATATTTGTTTTTGATGGATCAAACCGCAACAATTTCAGACCGTTTCTGATGTTAAATTGGAAATGAGGGATTGTTTACGATGAATTGGGTGGATCTCTTGAAAGTTGAGCTTCCCTGGATAGTTGGATACGTTATACCCTACTGCACTGGTGAACTGAACTGGGAAAAGGTATTTCACGCAACATAGGTCCCTTAACTATGTTGTGTATGTTGTGGTATGATCTTGTTATTTTGCAGTGGCGGAACAGTTTCAGCACATGGCTTTAGAATCCAGTGGAAAATTACCTGTTCCCATGTCTGTGTTTGATTTGTGCTATCGCCCATGGACAGTTGTGCAAGTAACCTGCCTCAAATTGCTTGGCTGGAGATTTCAGTTGCTACTCTGAAACCAAACAAAATTTTGTCATAATGCAGTGCATTTATTTGGCCCATTAAACGCATCCTCTGGCTGCTGCACCTCTGCTGTTACTGTTTCCTAGAATTAGCTGATAGAGTATTTTCAGGGGTGGGTGCATTTGTTTTCCCACTGCAGGCTTAACTGATGTGCAGTGTTAAGTCAACGCACTTGATACTGTTTCATACGCCCTTGCTTGCCTGTGGGCTCTGCTGACTCTCATGGCATTATGGGCTCCTGGCTTGGGCCCTGCAATTGAGCAGTGCAGTGATGATGTTAGGCTGGTGTCAGAAGTAAAAGTTCCTGTTCATTTGTCACAGACTTTTTGAAATATTGACTTTTGAAACACTTCCAATTGATTACAAGCCGCCATCGATTTCAAGGTTTTGCATCATATTTCCGAGTAACAGTAAATTTTGTTTTTCTTAGCTATAATTCAAATCATTAATTTTTTTTCTGCCACCATGCTAATCAACTTTGTAGTCTAAGAACTACACGTCCCACAATCCTCCTGACTCTCCGGCAGAAGGAGTTCATATAATGCACTAGAAATTTCTGGCAACTTGCCTACTGTTTGTTTAGCCTTGGGAGACTATGCTAATGGGTTAGCCACTCTATGTTCTACTTAATTATGCTTAGCTACCTTGCTACATATCATGTTTTGCAACTAGTGCCAATTTACTTTAGTAGCCCAGCGTCTTTGGCCAACGTTTATTTGCTTAAAAACTTGGTAGCTAGCGAACAAGCTAATCAGCCTCAGGGCATAATTGACTTGGCTAATTTATGTGTCCTTGCTCATGTAACGCTAGTTAAGTACCAAAATAATCGCTGTTCACTGTTCCTTGTGATTTTCACTAACTAAGGCTTACTGAGCAAGTGAACTAATTGTTAGTGGGCTAACTTTGCTAGCGAGCTTGTTTATCAACTTTGGTAGTTGGCTAATGTCATGGCTGTTTGGTGTTTGTTAATGCCAGCTTGTGAAATACTTGAGGCTCAATGCTAGCTAAGTAGCTAATAATGGCTATTTACTTTTTATTGACTTAACTAGCTCGGTAGTTGGCCAGCGAATTAGCTAGCCATTTCACTAGCTTTGTTAGTTATATTTGGTGAATAATCATGCCAACTAGCTCGCTAATTAATCGTAAGTGACAGTAAACTAACCATTTACTGTTTTCTGTTGATTTAGCCATCTGCACACGGTGTAATTGGCAAACTAGCTGGCTCAATAGATTGTTCACAGGCGTAGCTAGTCTTATTTGTTGGACATAAATGCTTGTTAGCTGGCTAAATAGCAGAATGATGGCTATTCAGTGTTATCCATTAATTCTTAGTAGGGCTGCACAATTAACCGAATCGCGATTATTATAAGCGCAGTAAAAGTAACTGCCATTATGTGGCAGACAGACAAGCTTGCTTATTACCTTTTTTTGTAATACAAACCTAATGCGGTGCTTGCTGAAAGAACAGCAAAGGCCATTTGAAATGCTTTCAGGAAGAATATTGTAATTTGACATCCACCAATTACCGGCGAGGTTGGACAGCCTCCATTGCCTTGGTATAATTGGCTTACCTTAAATACATTCTCGTGTACTTTGCCAACTTGCAAATCAAGCCATTTATTCAGCCAAGACTAATCAAAACCTAAATTTGCCCTATAATGATTAGGAAAAGGTAATGAGAATCCAAGGGACCTAACCAGGCTACCGTGTTTGATCGAAAAAATGTCAATTTGAGAAAATATCCGAGCTACCCAAGAAATTATTTTGCATTGCACGCAATAGTCAAATGCAACGGAGATTTGGCAAACACATTCAGGCAAATCTGTGCCGCAAATTTGTAGCATTTTTTTGTAATTGAACAAGATTAATTCAGAATAAAGTAATTCATGGCGCTTGATCACTGTCGTCTAAATAGCCAAAAGTGAAGATGGAAAACATTTTTGTTTAAGCGTATCGAACGTGATGTGAATTGTTAACGCTTTCGCACACAATGCGTGGCCAAATGTAAAACATAGAATAATTTAGCAAAGACAGTCAATCAAATTACTTGCTGAACAAAGCAAAGTTAAGGTCTGCAGAATCATCATCCACTACCCGACAATTGCGCTGACCCCCTTCCCATTTACATTGCTCAGTTTGCAATCAAACAGTTGATTTGGTCAATTAACAATTTAAATTGGTGGGCAGTGTAATTTATTTAGATATAATTTTTCTTTGTCACATTTTAAAATTTAAGTGACCATGAAACATGACAGATTTACCTGAACTTGTTTGCTAGATTATTTCTAGTGTTACATTTGGCTGCGCTGCGTGCAAATGCATTAACAATTTACATGTCACCTTCAATATGCTTCAACAAAATTTTTTTCACCTTCACCGTCAACTATCTAGATGCTGAAAAGTAACCAAAATCAAGAGGTATGAATTACTTAATTTTAAATTAATCTTGTTCAATTATCAAATAAAAAAATGATACAAATTTGTGGCACAGATTCGCCTGTAAGTTTGCCAAATATTCAGTGTATTTGACACTTGCATGCAATGCAAAAATATTTTCTTGGTTATGTTGGCTATTCATTCAAATCATTGACATTCTTTTAATCTAACAGGGTAGCCTGGTTAGGTCAGTTTGCTTGTCATTATCTTTTCCTTATCACTATAGGCCACATTTTGGTTTTGATTAATCAGTTGGCTGAAAAAATGGCTCGATTTCAAGTTAGGCAAAGAACACGGGACTTGATTTAAGGTAAGCTAATTATGCCAAGTTACTTTTATTGCACTTAAAATAATTGTAATTCAGTTAATCGTACAGCCCTAATTTCTAGGCATGTTGCTAACTAGGTTATGGTGGCCCGCTGTGTAGTAACAGCTGCACGGAGATAGATAACTGTAATTTCGGTCACTGATCTGCGTCCGTCGAGTTATGTTGTGAAAGTTTGCTGAAACTTTGGTAACCCATTGGCCGGGAACAAATCACAGGGTACTTGACCGTTTCTGTGGAAGGTATGTAGTTTGGAAAAAGTGGGAAAATTGCTTCCACCTAGGCTGTTGCGGTAACAATACAAAAAAAAACAAAAAACCAACCACCGAAATCCAAAAAAAAAACAAAAACAAAACACCAGTACACCCGGATACACTGCTTATTAGGCCACTTTATTATTCTTCAGTAGCAACTAATTTTGGCGCTGTATTTATGGGAAAAAAATTATTTTTTATTATTATTATTTGGTCTCCACCTGAAATTGTTCTGGTCATAGGTTTGCTTATATTAACTGATTCAACCATGGAAAAAGCACCCGAAAGACTTTAAAACAACAACTACTGTTTCCGAATCAAATTCACCCGCACACTGTCTTCTCTGTCAAAAAAAATACTCTATTACCTACAACGCTTCAGTCATGTGGCCTTCATCAAGTTGAATTACATGGGTACTGCAGTGACCCCATTTGAAAGAAAGGGAGGCACATATAAGCCATTCAGAAGTCTCACTCATCAGTGAATTCACCCAAGTAAGAGATAGATATTAATTAATTTATTTTTTTCTTTTATAACATAGATAACTATTTCTAACAAGAAAATAAAGTGAAAAAATACCCCCCCCCCCCAAAAAAAAACAAAAACAGTAAATAGCCTACCCTAAAAACATCAAAACAAATACAGTATATTTCTTGTATCGAAAAAGGATATCTCTTTTATTGTTTCAAAGAACAGGATATATTCATCTTTTTCATCAACGTGAAAAATATGCAAAAAAGTAAGGAATCGGGAGGGGGGAAAATACTTCTTCACAGTACTGTATATTCATCTTTTTTACATTCTGTCCCTAAAAAGGGGAAGAGAAGAGGATCAACGCATTGGTATAGAAATCAAAGCATGACGTTGAGTGCCAATTCATCATTTAGAACCTTTGGTGCCAGTGTTTGTAGGGTGAAAATCCAAAACACTTCACATCTTTTTAATAACCGGTCCCAATCACCGCCTCTACGTGGTACATTAACAGTTTAGATTCCAAAAAATTTTAACATAGAAATGGCGTGTTTTTGCGTCATTGAAGTGTACAGCAACAGGGCAGTCATGATTATTCCTCCAAATAGTGCTCTTGTGTTTACTGATCCTTTGTTTCAGTTTCCTAGTTGTTTTACCCACACAGGATAACCCGCAAGAACAATATGTAGCATGTATACAATATGATTGCAAGCACAGGTGATAATACTTTTTATTGGGAATACCTTATTTATATGTGGATGAGAAAATGTGTGGGTTTCTTGCGTGTTGTTGCATCCTGCGCAACTCTCACAGAGATGGTTGCCGAAGGGTATGGGACATGAGTGTCTGTGTAAGTGGACCGGGTTTGTTCCATGCGAAATCTGCATGGACTAGCAAATCCCTCGTCAACAGAGGGGTTATGCTGCCATGAAAAATAATTCATCCGTGGAGAGTAATTTCACCTTTGACAGCGATTCCAGCGATCCCTCCCAACCTGGTCCATTTTTAGAAAGACGCAAGAGGAACAGCCGAGGAGGCGCAAGAAATGCAGAGGGGGCAAGTGGCTATCAAAGGACAGACCGACCATGGACACGCAGCTCAAAACAGAAATGGTAATAAACCTCTCCTCTACGGAATTATCGGACAATCCGGTGTCCTTGCTGTCGAAGGGTCTGTCTTTCGTACCAATTTTTGGGGTTCATGTTTTTGGGCTAAAAGTTGACCTGTTTAAATGCATTCGGCAGATCAAACTGAAACATTTCTTTAGAAATATGGACACTGTGACTAGACCTTCACTCAATCGGTTTAAACCCAGAGTACTTTTAGTCCAAAGACTACTAATGCGTCCATAAATACTTTCTGCAGAGTATTAGAACAGGACGTAATGAAATTAAGCAATCAACCCTTTCATATCAAAAATAATTTAACTGTGATAACTAAATTAGTAACTAGATGGCACTAGATAGTTGGCACTAGATAGTTAGTAAACTTTCCTGGTAACGATGTATTGATTGGCTCATTTCTTTTCCAATTCCTGAGTGTTTAAACTTTCCACAGGAACTAAAAGACACTGATTGGACAAACTTAAGAGCATGCAAGCCTTTGCGTATCAGCAAGGTCGGTTGTATTATTCAAGATTCAGCACGATTGCGAGGTTGAAAATGACGCCATTCAGTGAAAAAAGAGTCCCTAAACCGGCCTGAAGTGTTCAGTTACATTTACACGGTAGGAAGGCTTAAAATGAGGTAAGGACTTGGTCTATGGGAATTGTTTCAAAAGAAACGGGACCGGAGGGTTCCTTCTACTGGATACATCGGTCCCTGTCGGAGGGATTCAGTGAAAAAGGTTAGGCTACTACTTTTGCTTTTAATTTTGGAATGTATACCGTATTCAACAAAATCGAATACCGAGGTTTTTTTTCTTGTTTAAAACGTGAACTGGTTATGCATTTCGGTGGATCCCCCGGTACATTCATTGCACCTTTCTGTTGAATCTAGGGAGGCATATATTGTTTGATTTTTCCCTGATAGTGGAATGTCTGTTGTCCTTGTTCCTTCTAAGTGTTGAAATAAGGTTGTCAGCTCGGAAGTGGGAACTGCTAGATTTCATTGCAGGGTGAATGCTCTGACCGTTTAATCAGCAGTTTATTTTATGAGTATGTGTGCTGGCTTGGGGGACTTTGAAGAAAAATGGACAAATCTCTAAACTTTATGATGGAGAAAAGGCATGTTTTGTGTTTGGAGAGGTTACTGGTGACCACTGATGTTCAACTGCACTGATATTGATAAACACATGCTAAACTCAACCGGAAAATCATTAGTTCCATATTAAATTTCATGCCTCAAAACTTCATTTGTGTTTAATATATGATTACTTGATGATCTGACAGTGCACCATTTTGAGAGATCTCAGACTTTGGAGAGCCACCTGGATAGCTGTCTAATTTGGCTCATAGCAAGTAGCTAATCTAGAGTGTAATGTTCAAGATAAACTACTTGACCACCAGTATAATTTATGATCCCAGAAATGTATACAGTAGATTTAATCCCCAGCGGTTTTTCAATTCTCAGTATTATTATTATTTTTTTTTGCAATTTCAACATTGAATTTTCATGAAGTTAGTGTTTGCAGCCCCTTTTCTCTCTCAAAAATCATGAAAATAAACTGAAATACAATGGGACTCTAAATGCTTCAAGTGTCTAGACTCAGTTCAGCCACTCCTTTCCTGTCTGTGAAGCTGCAATCTTGAATTATAAAGCCTTAAATAAGGTAACCCCCCAAATAGCCAGATTTGGCAACTGTGCAAAGGGGTTAAAGATAATGGTACCCTATCCACTACTATATATGGAAAGAAATGGACAAAAACCCCCTTTTATTGGCTAGTAGTTTTCACCCAACCACATTAAAGAACTCCCCAAAAGCTTCCCCAAATTTCTCAGGCTTCGTAGAATATGCTGTTCTACTGAGGACTTCATAGGAAAAGCTGTGGACATGAGGGGGCGATTTACTGAACGTGGGTGCCCGTCCGAATGGATTGATAAAGCCTACAAAATGGCATCGTCGAGACCCCGTTCAGAACTCCTAAAAAAAAAGTACTAAGAAAGAAAATGAATTTTCTGTTATGTGCATTGCCACCAATTTTCCCCGCTCACGTGATAAAAACTGTTTTCAAAAATTTTATTGGCACCTTTTAAAATCTGACCCGGAATTGGCCCTGATGTTTTTTTAAGGAGCCTTCTCTCTGTGTACAGACGTGGAAGGAATTTATGGGATTTTCTAGTCCACGCAGATTTCGCGTGGAACAAACCTTAGGCAGACACTGCTATGTCCCATACCCTTCGGCAATTATCGCTGTGGGAGTTGCGCACAATGCAACAACACGCAAGAAAACAACACATTTTCTCATCCACATACAAATAAGGTATTCCCAATAAAAAGTGTTTCCACTCGTGTTGTATACATGCTGCATTGTCCTTGACAAACAAATTTCCATATAAGAACAAGAGCAACGCAGAGCGTGAATGTTGATCAAGGGCATATTGAGATGGCTGCTGTGGCGGCCATATTAGATATCGCACGACACTGGTTTTCGAAAGGAACCTTCCTCTAGCCACTACGCCATTAAGAAATTGCATCAATCCGACGAGGGATTCTATAGTTATCCCACGGAAATGAAAAGTTAACAGACGACCGACGGACGACGGACAGACATGGTGTCAACATAATGCCTCCTTTCCTCTTTGGAGGGTGGGGGTATAAAAAGGATAATCCAAGTTAAAGAAAATGTAGTTTTTAAACAATGATTTCATTTATTAAGGGAAAAAAGCTTTCCAAACCTACCTGGTCATATGTGAAAAAGTAATTGCCCCCCTTGAATCATGAATTAACTGTGATTAACCACATTTTTTAAATTAAATTTTACTAGCCACACCCAGGCTTGAATACTGCCAGACTTGTTTAATCAAGAAATCACTTCAATTGAACCTGTTTGACAAAGTGAAGTAGGCTAAAACATCTCAAAAAGCAGCACAACATGTTGTGAACTGAAGAAATTCAAGAACAGATGAGAAACAAAGTAATTGACATCTATCAGTCTGGAAAGGGTTGCAAGGCCATTTCTAAGGCTTTGGGACTCCAGTAAACCACAGTGAGAGCCATTATTCAAAAATGGAGAAAACTTGGAACAGTAGTGAACCTTCCCAGGAGTGGCCGGCCCACCAAAATTACTCCGCATCGACAACTCATCCAGGAGGTCACAAAAGAACCCAGAACAACAGCTGAAGAACTGCAGGCCTCGCTTGCCTCAGTTAAAGTCAGTGTTCATAATTCAACAATCAGAAAGAGACTGGGCAAAAATTGCATCCACGGGAGAGTTCTAAGGTAAAAACCAATGCTGGCCAAAAAGAACTCAAAGGCTCATCTCACATTTACCAAATACATCTTGATGATCCCCAGGACTTTTGGGAAAATATTCTGTCGACTGAAAAGACAAAAGTTGAACTTTTTGGAAGGTGTCCGTCCTGTTACATCAGGCATAAAACTAACACAGCATTTCATAAGAAGAACATCATACCAAAAGTGAAACACGGTGGTGGTAGTGTGATTGTTTGGGGCTGCTTCTGGACCTGGACGACTTGTTGTAATTGATGGAACTATGAATTCGGCTCTCTCCCGGAAAGTCCTGAAGGAGAATGTCCAACCATCAGTTTGTGACCTCAAGCTCAAGCGCACTTGGGTTATGCAGCAGGACAATGATACGAAACACACTTGCAAGTCCACCTCTGAATGGCTCAAAAAAAACAAAAATTAAGATTTTTGAGTAGCTAATCAAAGTCCGGACTTAAATCTGCTTGAGATGTGGTGGCATGACCTTAAATAGGCTGTTCATGCTCAAAAACCCTCCAATTTTGTTGAATTAAGACGATTCTCCAAAGAAGAGTGCGCTAAAATTTTTCCATGGCGATGTGAAAGACTCATTGCAAACCTTTGATTGCAGTTGTTGTCGGCGAGGGTGGCACAACCAGTTATTAGGATTTTCACTTTGCTTTTTCACATTGGTCCGTGTGTGTTTGGATAGCTTTTTCCCCTCAATCAATGAAATAATCATTTAAAAATTGCATTTTGTATTTACTCGGGTTTTCCTCGTCTAATATCAAAATGTGTTTGATCTGAAACATTTAAGTGCGACAGATATGCAAAAAAAAAAAAAAAAAGAAATCAGGAAGGGGGAAAATACTTTTTCACGGCACTGTATCCTGTTCTTTGAAACAATAATAAAAAAAAGAGATGTCCTTTTTCAGTCCAAGAAATATGCTGTATTTGTTTTAGATGTTTTTTGGGTAGCCTATATACTGTCTTTTTTTTTGGGGGGGGGAGAATATTTTTTCGCTTTAATTTCTTGTTGGAAATAGTTATCTATGTTATTAGTTAAACAAAAAAAAAAGCTAAAGCCCATTAGACCCTCAGCCTATTGTTTAGGTGTCTGCTCGAATATTGCAACCCCATAATAAAATGGCTATATCTCTGCGACCTCAAGGTCTATTTGAATAGTTTTGGTGTCATAGAAAATGGGACACTTGTGAGATTGGTTTAGATGTGTTCATATGAGCATATGTGATACTGGTGAAGAGTAAATGAAGATGGCACACAGAAAAAAATAAAAAAAATGTAGATTCGGCTAAATAAAAAAGAATTTTCAGGATGAATATCCCTTTGAAAATGATGCAGTGTCAGCTCTAAACCTTTAACAGACCATAGTACAACATCTGAACATTATCTCTGCAAAGGTTGACTCTGATAAAGTGAAGTAGAACAAAATTAGAGAAGTCTTAGGACAGACTGTTCAGGCGACGTCTCCAAAATGGCCATTTTGGCACAGTTTGGCACGATCTATGCCATTTGAATTTTCTCCTGTACAACACTATATATTTCATGTTTATATCTCTAATGGTGATCAATACATCCAAATACAACAGTTTTTGGCAATCTTTTGAAAATTCAACCAGACCTCTATTTAGTTCCCATTCCAAAAATGACCACACATAGCTACTGAATGTTGATTCCAAATAGAGCAGATTTACTTTAGTGAAACTGTAGACATTTCTGCAACAATACAAACAGTAAAAAAAATACTAGAACTTCTACAATATTTAGATTTACACAATTCTACATTCTGCTGCTTTTGAAAAACTTTCTGTAAAATTGAAAACCAAAATGAAATTCCTGGAGCCAGGCATCTGACCAGGAGTGGTTTTTGAATAAAAAAAGACTAAAACATCAGCCTTTGAGTGTGGCTTCCTTTTTTCGCTTTCGTAATTCTCAGTTTTAGTAGTTTACGCACTAGGTGGAACAACGTGTGTGTGTGTATATATATATATATATATATCTGCAAGACGCAGACACCAACTCTCCTTTATCTTATAAATATGAGTGTATATACTCAAACATACACATGCACGCACGCACGCACCCATAAATGCACACACGCATTTAAATACCCATGTACATACATACACAAACACACGAAACGTATCGCTTGTCATAACACGAGACCATATCACTAAGCTGGCATTTTGGCCCGAAAAAGCAGCGAGCTCCAACTACATTGAAATTTTGACAGCAATAAATCTTTCAATACAACATTTATAATACATTCCATACCTTTTCGAAGATGGAGGACGGTAGCTAACCAGAGTAACAGCTGTCTTGTGCTTGTCCAGTGAATGATACAGGCACTCGTCCTCTTGCGAGACACATAGCGTGCTGTCAGCGATCTGCCGCAGTAGTTTCAAAACTTTTTCGGCAGTACAACGTCTGTTGGACCCCTGCTTGGCCATATTTCTCATACAATTTAGTAAAATGTCGAGAAAAAAATGAATCAAACGATCAAGAAACAATTGGAAACGAAGCCAATCCGTGCGCTCTGCTTCCATCTACGCGTCCTGTGCGCCAGGCTACTTGGTGAATACCTATGCAGTCGATACGCATGGCTCTATCTTCGCCACGGGCCGTTTCTCAATATGCGTTCTTCTCTGTACTTCTGTTCTTGTGAACCTGAGAAACGTCATCCCTCTGAGACCATGTACTGTCTCAATTCAAAGTTCGCATCTCAACGAGAACGGTTACAAGTCCCGGAAGTGTTCTTGATACGCCCATTTTTCCGAGGATGCATCGAATGGTAACTTGTGTGAACTTGACAGCACGCATATCCCAGAATTCTTTTCGGCATCTAAGCGAGAGAGAAGGGCAAGGTTACGTTTCCCAAAAGCGTAGCTGCTAACTAAATTAGCAACGTACATAGTTCGTCCATTCATAGTCAATGGGTCTAACTATGTAAGTTTGCATCTGTGATTTCGGGAAAATGCACCCCAGGATCGGTAAAGCTGCTTTCACACCGGACGCAAAACAAATTTTTCGCACAACAGATTTACATTCAAAGTCAATACAAAGACGCGAATTCGCGACTTTGCATTGACTTTGAGTGTAATCTGTCGGTATTCATTCGCCGTTTCTTAGCTAAATATTATTCTGCTAATTTTCAGGCGAGGAACTATTATCCGAGTACATTTGTAATATTGGCTGCTTTACGATTTTCTATGTCGAATATTCTCCGGTGTTTTTATAGTAGAGAAACTCCGCAACAGCCAGCGGAGCATTGCCAGGCTAAGCACCTTAACTAGCTTACGCTCACACACCCCTCTTCCCCCACATTTAAAATTACTGGTGGGAAAACAAAGGATGAACGCGGAGGAAGTCGCGGCTCATTGGCTGGCGTATTGCGTAGTACCAACGAGAACACATCGTCTCAAATCGTCGACAGTGTTCTGAGTGCTCATAGCCTTGGAAGTGCACTCTTCCTAGAACGACTAGCGAGAACATTCCTCCCAAGAATGCAAGTTCGTTCTTAGCATTCTTGGTATTGAGAAACGGCCACGGATTAGTCGATTTTGACAGTCTATCCCTCGTTGGAATCGTTAGAGCCAATAGAATACGGCTAAACTCACCAAAATGAGATTGACAGTACTGTCGGCCAGTCATAATCAGCAGAACGCTGGTGTTAGCAAAGTACCCCCTGATGAATATGTACATTGCGAGGCTTCCCGTGGGTCCTAAAGACTACCATAGAAAGCCGAACAGTTTTGGAACGCAACTTAGGAAATAGGACTTACTGAATCAAGTGTGGATTTTACGGAAAAATAAACTTTTCTCGCCCGAACAGCGAAGGTCAGATAAATTTTACTACTATAGTTTGGAAAAGCGATTTCTGTTTTTGTGATTCTTTGGCCTGGTTCTCTCTGATACAGGAGTAGATCGCTTTGCATTACATCATTGCAATCTGTGGAGTCTTAGCTGTCATTTGACGCCTCGCTCGTGTGTTCGGCATGAACTTCTGTTGCGGTAGAGCTGGCAATATGTCGAGTGGGTTGACACAGCGGAGCTGTACAGAGTTTGATATGTCGTGATTCATTTAGTTATTATTTGAGTCGTGTTTAGGGCACGTAAAAAACGTTTATATCGCCCTGTAGCTTAGGTTCTGCTGTTTAATTTGATGGACAACATCACTGTATTCTTAGGTGATTAATTGTGTTATTTCACAGTATTTTGCCTGTGCATTCCCAAAGTCCCCCAATTGGGGGACTCTTGGGTACTAAGGGTTCTATCTTTTACTTGGGTGAATTTACTGATGAGTGAGACTTCTGATTGGCTAATATGTGCCTCCCTTTCTTTTTAAATGGGGTCACTGTAGTACCCATGTAATTCAACCTGATGAAGCTCACACGACCAAAAGGTTGTTGGTAATCAGAAGTTTTTTTTGCAGAGAAGACAGTGTGTGTTTCTACAGGAGTTTCTACCTTGTCGACCATTGGTCCTTTCCTACGCACCTGTCAAACTACTAGGTGAGCAAAAGCCTTCCTACTGTGTATGGAATCAAATTCACGACAGTGGTGAAGCCAGTATCAAATTAGAGTCTCTTCGCACTATTAAGGGAATCATAGCACTTGGAACATAGGCCTACAAGATTCAAAATAATAGAATTTATGAATGATTCTAACCACCGAGAGATGACTGCTATAAAAGGACAAAATAAGTACCCCTAGCGTCATGGGTGCACCTGGGCTGGCTTTTCTGTCCTTAGATCGAGAGGAACAGTCTGAGCTAGGGTGGGCGGTAAGCCCATATTCTGGCTGTGTGTGTTGTGAACTACCAGGGTAACATTATCTGCGGCTGGTGGAGCAAGCTGATTTGGTGCGGACTTGGCAATATCTTTGCTGCTCCAAGGGCTACTGGCGTCAGCTGAGGTGTTTTGTTTTTTCTTAAAAAGCCACGTTCTGATATCCATCTTTTAACCTGATTTCTGGCTAACAATAAGGAAGCTACTTAACCCCTTGTTTCCCGTATATTCACATTATGTAAACTCATGCCTTCATAATCTCTTATCAGTTGGCTTATCGCACTTGCGCAGTAATACTGGTATTACCGCCGAGTGGCTCGAGCCCTGGAGCCGTCACGTTGCTCGCTTTGCATCTAAACACACAGAACTGTTATCATGAATGCTTTATGCTTTGCACCTAAAGGCAGACAGTGGTTTGAGTTCATGTGACATTTTGATTGGTCTTGGGTGATACCAGAGCCATGTAGAGAGTCGCATCAACAGAAGTCCAAAATTCTTGATCGTCATGTGGTTGCTTTGGGGGGGAGAGGGTGGAACTTCAGAGGGAGGCGGAGTTGTTAATGTTCAAATTTTTACTGTGCTGTGCTGTGCCATGCCAGAAAGGTAAGAATTGCTTTAATGGTAGCCATCTAATCTAAGCGACATCTACGTTAAACAACCGCAAAAAAGCTACATTTCACGGTAGAATGGTGAACATTTGCACCCAATATGTGCACTGGTCAAGCAGTTTTCGTGCCTTATAACTATTAAAATAATCGAATTACTGAAACAAGTTTTTGTCATTTTAAAGAGTGTGTTCCTGTTGCTTTGAATTTGAATTGCTTTCAATGTTTTGTTTTTGGTTTTGCCTACCACACCAATTTAATCCCATCCTAATGTTCTGATAAAAGCAGAGGGAGGGGAAGGAATGTTTCAAAATTCAGTTTGATTTTCTGTCATTTCTTTAATTGTCCATAATTTCTTTAATTGTTAATAATCCCAAAGAAACTGAGGACCTGAGTAATCAATTCAATATTGACTCATTTAATCTTCATGACTTTCAGAAAGGACAGAAGACAGACAGGTGAATATCAATGATTATAAACTGACAGCACAGTGAGTCACAGGATTATTAGCAGCAACCCATAATGTTAAGTGTGGTATCTTAGAAAATTCATTGCAAATAATTACAATTTATGGGTTTACATTTCTAATGCACCCCTGCACTTTTTACAACACATGGATGCATGAATTCAAAAAACTTGACTTGACTTTTGACTTCTTTGACTTGTTGTACAAAGAAGGAATAAATTTGTCTTAAGACTTGCATGTGCAGAAATGTTTTTAAAAGGGTTCATTGAACACACCACGTCCAGACAGTACAAGACACATTAAAACACACATTCATATCATTATACACATACAAACACTTAAATTTTATGTATCTTGTATCTTCTCATTTTGCACTTATATGCGCAATTACTTCATGAAGAGGAAATCTTGAATAAACTCAGATACATGAATGGCATGTCAAACAGTTTGTGCCCTTTCCTCCATGTTGTCCTTGTATTTAATCTCTACCATAGTTTGCTGTGCTGCACCATAGACTGTATAAAAAGATGGATGAAGCTACCATGACGTCACCCATTGGTTTCAGCATATCATAAGGAAGCCTCGATTTTGGCAATTTGAATTGCGCCATGTTGTCATTTTGAAACCGGATGTGATTTCTATTGGACGAGAGCATGTATTGAAGATCCAGGGAGGACCATGGCTCTGGATCTGACCGTATCGGATCGAGGACCAGAGTATAGCCACGTCCCTAAAGCATATTCTGACTTTATTCTAGTCTATATGGGACCATAATTTACAAAAATGAACATCATTATATATCGAAGGAGACTTGAAACTTGCTATAGAGACCATAAAATAATGTGATTATTATTTAAATGAAAACTTTGGTAGGGTCATTTTCTCAGACTTCTACAGCATTGAACTTTTTTCTGCAGCCACCGACTTCGCCATCTGCTGGCCATTAAATAGAATGCCAATATACGGTACCTCCGCATGGACTTCATTTTCCAGACCAGGGTGCTGCGATCATCTTTTTATACAGTCTATGTGCTGCACAGGCATGCTCCGATCGCTGGGGGTGACCTGGAGAAGAGAGCGAGTGCGCTCCTTAACTGGGAGGAGCGAGCCTCGCTAGTGAACTAGTGCGAGGTGGGAGCTAATACTGCAAGATGGGAGCTGGTACTGTGAGGTGGCAGCTAACTTTGGAGGAAATATGCCCTTTCCATTCCTAAACTGAGCGCTGCCAGCTTATATTTTGAGCTAGGCTGGAGGATTGAGAGGTGCAAACAGGAGAGAGATGAACTCGACTTCCCTATTTTAATGGCAGTTCAACCATCACCACATATATTGCGAGATTTCACTTAGTCTGTGATCATGTTTGTTTTATGATGATGGCAACGTCTTCCACGTGTATTCATGTTAGAGATCCTCTCATATTCATCCTTATTATTGGCCACAAAATACACACAGCAGATTTCACTGTACACCCCAGGTTCTATGCACACTTGAACAAGGGAGATGAAACAAATGTGGCTCATATTGAATGCAATACATTTCTTGGAGCCTCAGCAAAATTATTGGTCTTATGTCTCAGTCTTTATCAGGGTTTCATTTTTATCAAGTTCACATAAATGACATTTAGACATTAAGTAAAATGACATTTTACACAATTAGTAAAAGCGTTAAATTTATGATGCGTTATACTAAAAATGGAGATTCCATGGCACATTCATAGCTTTATAGGGTCTAGGAGGAAGCTCGCAAAATATGCGGTGATGATGGAGCTCGTAATTGAAGGTGGAGGTCCCTGTGCAATTGGGAGGAAAGTTGAGCTTGTTTATCTCCAGCTTGCACCTCAGAGTCCTCGTAGCTCGAAGTATAGACTGGCAGCTCTCAGTTTTGGAATGGGAGGAGCGTGTTTCCTCCCAAGCTAGCTCTTGCCTCGCACTGGCTCACCAGCAAGGCTTGCTCCTCCAATTTAGGAGTGCACCCCCATTGGAGAAAAGATAAAAATTGTGGACTCAATTCAGGAGCAATCTATCAATCATTAAAAATAGCAACTGCAACAAAAATGTGAGGTAATCATATTCAAACACTGCAAGTGCACTTTTTCACAACCAAAAATGACACGATTTGGAAGCTTATTGTCCAGTTTATTGAAAGTAAGGAACAGGGAAAGGCTTGCACAGCTTTGATAGTTAAGACTCAGGGTGCAGGGTCAGTGTTGTCTGTCTCATTGCAGGGAGTCCTCTGCCTCTCACGGAATCCCCTGCCATTCTGCCGAAAGAGAGGGGGTGAGAAAAAGACAGGAAAAGGGTCAGATACTCCTACATTGGACATAGGCTTGGATGGAACATTGTGGTGAGAGATGAGGTGTGGCATTTTTTTCCCAACTGAAGTTATTGAACTTAATTAGTTGTGATCAACAGCTTTGGGTGCTGATGTTTTACTAAGTATGGCACGTGACATCAGTTTCAGATGTGACTGGGATTTGTGTAAAGTTCCAACATGTTCTTCGCAGCCTTTCAGATAGATAATACAGTACAGCTCAATATGTCTGGTAATCAGTAGGATTCCCCACTTAGCCTTCTATGCTTCCTCTTACTATTTGTTTGGCCAATATGTTCTGTTTTCAGTCTTCTATTTGGTCCTCCAGCCTCCCTCTCTCTTAATCATCAATCCAAAATCAGCTGAGCAGCAACATAATATTGACAGGTAATGGTCAATAGAATGTCAAATCCTAAATACTCAAACCACAGGTTACTTTTTAGTTTACTGTATAGAAGAAAAAATATTGCTCCTTCGATCAATATAAATAGCGATGTATCACAGCAAAAGAAGGCTCTTATTTCTTATTTCATAACGCTAACTTTATTATACTAGCTAATGTTAGCTACCTTGTACTCAAAGAAAACCTCACTTCACCTCCACTACTATAGCCAGTCTGATGTTATATTTACGTTACTTCTCTATAATTTCACTCTACCTCCCCACTCTGCCAAAAACATCACTTCAAGACGTATTTTTTTCTCTAATTTCGCAACGTTGGATGCAGTGACATTGAGAGAACGGAGCTGCTGCTTGTGCTTGCCGCTAGTAACTGCATCGCTAACTGTGTCCAGCTAGTATCCTTGCATAATTTTTTTGTCCGTTAATGTTATATCTCCACAATCGTGCGTTGGATAAGTCGGTAATATACTTTACAGCACCTGTAATTTAATTCAGATGTGCTGACAATACATGGTCTAATTCTTTAAACGTCTGACCTGTTGAAAGATCATTGTGAATGGTTAATTCCGCTTCTACTCAGCTGCTTGACTGGTCTTCAATGCTAATTTTTGGGAACTATTGACAGCTTCCATGACCCACCATTTCTGTAAAAAAGTGGCTCATCGGAGTCAATAGTATTGACGAGACTCTCTCTCTATATGGCTCTCGGAGATGCAAGAAGTCACACAGTAAGAAGTCACGTGCATACATTCCATTGCTTTCGCTTTGTAAATTGCGTTTCATTTACTTTCGCCGTGACCAGGCTGTGTATCACAATCCCAAAATGGCACCTTTGAATCCGTATGATGTATTCGTTTCAACCACTGATGCAGAAGCTGATTTAGAAGGTTTTGATCCTACGGCAGATCTCTACGCGGCGTTTGTTTTGACAAGCATTGCCAAACTCAAATTCAAGGGTTCTCACGGTCCCACTGAAGTGCCGCATCCCCCTTTGATGACTGGACGAGCAGGTCAGACTTTTGGTCAAGCGCTGACGACTGTTCGGAGAGCAGTCAGGACAACCATCCTGGTCCAAGCGTCACCAAATTGTCAAACTGTGCTTCCAAACTTACAATAGTGTCAAGAATTTTTCATGTAAGTTTTTTTCATGTCGCCAACATTGTTACCTCAAAATCTGTTTCTTTGTACGTAATAGATGTAAATGGCGTAATTGATTGCATCCTTATAGTATATCACATGAACTCAAGTCAGTGTTTGCATCGTTTAGATGCTGAACAGCACAGTTCTTATCACCTGTTATGCCAACGTCCATCAGTGAAAATAATTCAGGCCAGCACGCAAGGCAGCACTCATTGCTGACCTGTTAACGCGACTCACATGAGCAATCCTTCATAGATGGACCTGGGACTCCAGCCCGACGATCGTTCGGGAGTAAACACTGCTCCGAGCGCTAAGCGGTTAATGCAACTGCGAAGGTATAACCTTTTTAGCTAGCTAGCTCACTTGCGAGTTACTGGTTATAACTGTGATTTTAACATTTTTTTTTTTTTTAATAGCATCACATACAGCCTGCCGCGAGGTTCAAATCTATTTGACAATGCGCAACTAGCAGTGCTGTCCAGGGAACTGAAATAGCAGCGCTGCGTTTCAGAGCCATGGGAGCCTTGTCCTGTGCTTTGTCCCAGCCAATATTTAGCCATTTTCCTATAGGGTACATAAAACATAAAACATAAACTACATAAAACATAAAGGGTACATAAAACTAGGGGGCCAGAAAATACAACTGAGGGGGCAAAGCCACCTTTAGCACCCCCATGGTGCCGGGCCTGTCTTTGCAGTCTTTAGCCAATGAAATTAAAAGTGTATTCAGTATCCAAGCTTTTTAAATACAGGCAGTGTCAGTGTTTAAGAAGCACTGTTTTTTTTTCAATGTACCTGTGGACCGCAACAGTCTACTTCCACCTGTTCTCATACTGAAAACATGTGGATGGCGCCCTAGCCTTCAGAATTTTCTGCCTAGCAAGTTCTGCAGAACTGCTCAGCTGCAGTTCGAGCCCTCGAGTGGCCAAACCCATAATTGGAGGCGGTGAGGACAGGGATACCAGGTCTCACCCCCGACATGAGACCGGATGCGTTTCCTGTTAGGGAGGTGCCAGGCCTGGCTGTGGCAGGACCTATGAAGTAGGGGGAACCAAGTCCTCGCTGGCCAAAAGGGGGCTTTGGGTGAAGGCACCACTCCCTTGTTGGGGCTTTGTGATGAAAGATGTCTGAGACTTCTGAGACTGAGTCTGGGCCGGTTGCATAAAATTAGACCCAGTCTTTGACTTAAATGTAATTTTAAGTCAGACTTACTATAGACTATTAAATATGCCTGTTGCATAAAACCTGTGTTTGAGTGACTTATTTAAGCCTAACTTGGATAGCCGGTCGCGCTATGTATCATGGGTAAAATAAGACACTTCGCAGAGGAGAAAAACATGGTGGACAAAATAGCGACACTCGGTGGCAGTGGGAGATCACCGCACTGAAGCGCAACGGAAAACCTTTTTCGTTGCTGGAGGAGTATAATGCCGAAAGAAGTCTTTTATTCAATAGTTTTTATCAAGCGAACGGAAATTTGACACATCATTGAATTAGGGGAGAAAATTACAGAAAAGGCGAACGGTATCAACGGTCGTGTGAACCGTTAAAGATGTTCAAAAACGTTTTGAAAATACAGTGCAAGAATCCAAAGCTGCTTTCACACCGGAAAGCGTTTCGCGTGTATTCGCGTCTTTGCATTGACTTGCAATGTAATCTGTCGTGCGAAAAATTCGT
The DNA here is from genome assembly GCA_029721435.1 of Gymnothorax reevesii. Lineage (NCBI taxonomy): Eukaryota > Metazoa > Chordata > Actinopteri > Anguilliformes > Muraenidae > Gymnothorax > Gymnothorax reevesii. Next base: position 68,571,802 of record CM056579.1, read on the forward strand.
TTCGCGTCCGGTGTGAAAGCAGCTTAAGACGGAAATATGGAAGAGAAAAAAATCTAGCCACCGGAGGAGGGCCCCCTCCAAAACTACAAAATAAATACAAATTTTAAAAGAAACAGAGCTGATAATCCTGTTTCCAATATACAATATTTTTGTCCTTTTTTGTTAGAAAAGGAATAAATATTGCTGTATCTTTGTGTCCTCGAACAGGTGTTCTAAAAATGTGTTGCCATGGCAACAAAGCTCTCATCTCAGGGTTAGCCAGGGGGAGAGGTGGCTAATTTTAATGCCTCAAATTAAGTCAGTCTTAAGCTTTATGCAACAGACAGTCTTAATTAGACTCGTCTAACTTGACAATTTCAGACCAGTCGACAGTGAAAACCAGTCTTAAACTCAGTTTATGCAACCGGCCCCTGGTTCCATTCCCTCAACAAAGGCATTGCCTTCTAGCTGGTCAGGCGGGGGGTAGCACACATCAGGAAAACTGAGACACTTGGAGCAGCTGTAGAGATTTTATGCCTCCCTGATAGTTTGTGAAAAATGGTGGAGGAGTTGTCTGATCGTGTCAGCGCGTTTCCCTCTCAGGTATGGCAGGAAGTGCTTTGGAGCCCTGTGCACAGCTAGCAGCTCCAGCTCATTGATGTGCTCTCTGCGTTCTTGCACAGACTATGGTCCTTGAGCTGTCCTGCCCTGCCACACTGCACCCCACCCTAAGGGACAGGTATCTGTTGTGACAGTCTCTTGACAGTTTGGAACAGCACCTCAAGGGGGACACCTTTTGTTATGTAGGACCTCTATCCATGGGGTCAGGGTGATAAAGCAATGCTGTGTTACCCTGAGCCTCCTGTGCCTGTGACGCCTGGTATCCAGGTGTTTAACCACCTTTGCATGGGGTGAGGTGACAGCAGACCCAAGGGAACAACAGCTGCAGCAGCTGTCAGTTTGCCCAAGAGATGGAGAAACGTGATGTAGGGCAGAAACTTCCCTCTTTGGAAAAAGGGGAAGGAGGTACCAAATGTTGTCTACATGCTGGGGGGTTGGACAGGCACTCATTGCGGAGGTGTCCAGAGTCACACCCAGAGGCAACATCGTCACGTCATACCCATTTCATATTTATTCAAGATAATTTCCACGGGCAATGGCTATAATTTTTGTCATAAAAAACATACTGTCTAATTAAGAAAAACGACTTTGCGCTCACACAAAAAAAATTCCATAATTGCATCAATGTTAGGCCTATATTTACACACACAGCCTAAGATTATGGGATTATTTGGGTATAACATTCAAAAACATGGTAAAGTAGAGGCTGTATGTTTTCAGATTTTTTTCCAACTAGTTCATTAATTTTCCAGCCAAGAAAAAGTCAGAATGCCTTTTAAAATCAAAAGCAAATTTTATATTGAAGACATGTTTATAGCCACTAAATCAACATACCCAATAAATATTTCGATCAATGTCATTAACCGGCATATAAATGATGAAATTAATTTATTTTAGGTAACGTTAGCTTAGGTAGGCAAGATAACAAGAACAACGAGCTGCACTTTAAATTGCGGTGTCATTATTTATAAGCAGAAGTTTTTGTGAAGTGATCGTTCTCCAGAGTTCCAGCTGGAGTCTAGCGATAATGTTAAAATAATAATAATAATAATTTGGTGAGTAACGTTAGATGGCAGCATTGATCCAAATCTGGAAAGCAGAATTACGAAGTACTACTGCTTACCTAGACTATTTTCAAACTCAAGAAATAGTAAAGCGCTAAAAAATAGCGACTGGGTGCATCAGTTTAATTTCTTTGTACATAACTTGTTGTATTTTGATACCAATATTTCGCCTGTTTTGAATCGTAAACATATTTAGCTAGTGTGAACATTTGTGGATATATACTGGAATAGGGGCACAAGCAATTTTTTGCTGCTTTACAACTTTTACTGTACTCTGTTCCCATGGACGCACCCTGTGCTCACTTTGCTCTCTTGGAGCTGGTTAGAGCTACTCTTCCATGCTACGATAGTGAGAAAAAATTCTTTCACTTAGTTTGACGCAGAAGAAAGAATTAGATTTTTCTCACAGTCTTGTAAAGTCATGTACTCCAAACTGTGATGATGCTGAGGCTGGGGGAAAAAGTCCAGCAGTGGGTTAATCGACCCATTAATTTTCCGTATCTGAGATAACCTACCAACATGCTACAATATCGCTGAGTCAGGTTGAGCCATTTCAGTTAATAGCTAAAGCGGTGGGTCCGATGGAGATTTTAGCATTTCCCACATACTCCTACGTCTACCTGCAAGATAGTAAGTCCAATCAATGAAATGAAGGTACCATACTAAAGAGGAGAGCCTGCTGAGCAAAATGTCAAAATTGTGTGTTTAGTGCTAAAAATGATCACTTTTATCAAACTCCTGCTAGTCATGCTTTTGAGTTTTGTGTAATGTAATGGTTTGTTGGCCTAGTAGTTTGGTAATGGTTTTGAGTTTCCATACAGTCGTGTTGATATTCTTCCCATAGTTACATTTCTTTGTCCCTGCGTTGTTGATGTTCTCCTTGTTTCATGTACTAATTTTGATGTTTGAGCATCCTGCCTTATCATATGCATTCCGTTTGATTGGGCTTTTATGAACTATATATGTAGAGACATAGGCTAGTGCTGATTGGCCCCTAAATACAAGCTAGTGCTTGGTGTCTCCTATAAAGAATTCCTACTCAGAAAGTGTGTTGGAGCATTTTCGTAGGAGGTCTGGTGGAAGAGGGAGGAGGTTGAAGGAAAATATATGTGGAATGAATGCCCGGATCCTGAAATACCCCCACAACCCCCCTCGAGTTTGCATCTGCCTCGAGTCAGTTAGCCATTGATATCACACCCCGTCTTCGTGAACATTTTTAATTTAGGTCTTGTGGAATTTTCCTTGAATGGAGCTGCCTGGAGATGCAAGACAAATTTCAGTTTTTAACCGACGATATAGTCTTCTCTTATGATCTTAAAATAGAGTGTACTACCAGTTGGTGCAATAGTCTTCCTACAACTGATGTTCTGCTGCTTGTACTCCAATGATTTTTGTTTATAACACTTCTGGGGTTCTCTGCTCCGACAAAATATTTAGAACAATTTTGTAAAATTTAAGTATTCATGCAAGGTAAAATGTTGCTATTTATGTTTTCCCTTTATTATGTACAATTAAATAGCCGACAAGTTTGAAGTGTGGGCACCAACAAGTTTTACCTTGCAAAAATATGACACATCTCTTAAATAAGTAAGTAAATCTTTATTTGTATAGCACCTTTCACAGCTTGAAAATAAGAAACAACACAATTGAAACAACACAAAATAGACCCTAACTATATCATAGAAAGTTTGTGATAGTATTTATTTTAAAACAAATATACAAATTTGAATTTGAAAACAACAGGATTTTACAATATCTTTGGAAATCTACCCACAGTGCAATTTCTGTGACACAATAGAAAGAACACGTTCAGAGCTGTTTGGAGCTGCTGTTAGCATAGCAAACTCATTTTCAGCCGCTTTAACCTTACATTTTCTACAACTTGAACGTCGCAATTACGGCAGCTTGCCCATGCAGTTTCCTTTAGAACTGCACTTTTCAAGTTATTATTTTGTAATCTTTTTGACAATCAAAAGGAGGGAGCTCTCATAGTCACCATCCATTCAAAATCCAAATTAACAGAAAACCACCTGAATGTTATTTGGTTATGGAGACCGTAATAACATCCCTTAACACAGTGGTTCCCAAAGTGGGGGGCGCGCCCCCTAGGGGGGGCGCAGAGCAATTGCAGGGGGGGCGCGGGGTGCGGGAGTTCCGGACACCAACAGAAAATCATTTGCATACAGTCCATTCGCTGCCCAGAATTCTGCGATTACATCGTAAATGCCTGCCTTACTCTCAACATAACTGTTCGCCAAATCATTCATCTAGCCTGCCATTTTCATAAATAATTTATGAATGTAGTTGTTCAAATATTTGAAGCCGGTAATGTAGTCTCACGATACCCAACTCGCCGCTTTTTATCCTGCACTGATCTGGCATATTGATAATAAAATGGTAAGTGACACCGAACAAAATCCGATGAATACAAAGCAGAAATAACCGAGATTGCGTCATCTTATTCTCAATAATATGAATGCTCTGTATGCCGACAGATTATTTTTATCTAGCCCACCAACTGAACGTTACAAACATATCGGCAGGTTCGGCAAGTGGTGTTCATGAATTTTTTTTTGTACTGCGCTGTCTTTCTGCATCATAGAAACATAATTTTAAGTAGACGGCTATACTCAGGCAGAGGAGTGTGATACAGCCTAATGATTTTATACTTTAAAAGAGATTTTGCATTATTAAATTTTCGTGTCCTTAATTGGAAAATAACTGTGACCGTTTCCAAACGTGCCAATCATTTTTAATGTTCCCAGCTAGGCTAGACAAAAATCATCCGTTCAGAGCATTAATATTCTCTGTAATAAGCTGACGCGATCTTGGTTAATGTATTTTAACTTAAAAGTGCGAGGCCAGTGAAGAGAGGAATATGTAACTGTCTCGAGACACTCCTTCAGCGGTCCGCACAAGGTTGCTGATTGGCTGTATGCAAGTAAGTTTCTGTTGGTGTCCGGAAAATGCATGTATAGCAATGTTGTTGTATATTAAAAAAAATAAACCTGTTACACTGAACATAATTACACAGTTAAGGTGCTTGAAAACAGTTACACTTAAAATTATTACACCGTGGTTGTTTGTTATTTTGCTATTTCCAATTCTAAAAGTAGCCTAGTTTTAGTTTATGACAATCTACAGTTTATGACCGTTTACTTACATTTTTTCCAAAAAGGTTGAGGTTTATATAAATTACAATGAGTGAAATAAACTGCAATGGTCTCTGAAAACAAAATGTGCGTATGTATTACCTATTTTTTTGGGGGGGGGGGGGGGGGCGCAGAAATTTTTTTATGTACCAAAGGGGGGCCCAGCAGAAAAAGTTTGGGAACCACTGCCTTAACATGTAATATCCAGCCCTAAATGAAAAATAATGCAAACTCTCCCTCACAAATTGTTGGCAATACATGCCCAGAAAATCATTCTCTGTTGTACATTATGCTATACTCCAGAGAATATTCACGTTAATTCCATTGTCATGGAATGACATTTTACAAATATGATTATTCAGACATAATGTTCATTTTGAACATAACAGTCAGTGCTTTCGCAGTGGTACTATTAATGGAACATTTGTGATGTTGGATACCAGGGAAAATGTGCTTTTCAAGCAAAAGCCATGACTTGTCTTTTATTAATTGTCGCAAATGTATAACCATGAAAAATACAACACAACAGAAATGACCTTAGTTTTAATAGCAGAACAATATACAGTTTGCCTCAGTCATATGCATCTTATTTGAGTTTTATGATTAGTGGTGAAATAAGAGTTCATACTCAATAATTCTCAAAAGCTTACTTCAAAATCTGTTGCTAAGTGGCTTGCAAGGAAAGTGATAAGGGCGTTCTGAGATAGGCCTTATATGTAAGATCTATAAAATATATAGATATGTTATACATGTTTTGGGGTTGTTTACTTACATGACCCGTGATGTATTCAATGATTATCAAAGACAGAGATATCTGTATTATCAATGTAGGGACACAGGGCGTTACTTTTCATGGCACGTCACTCCCAACACAGAGTGCACGAGCGAGAAAATCACCCTTCAAGAATGCATGCTTCGCCATTGCCAAAGAGTTTCAAGCCAAGATGGTAACCATCTGGGGTCGGGAAATGAATTTTCCACCAGAAATGGTCATAGATCAAATTTTATTCAGGTTGTTAGCTACCTTACTAAATAAACTTTTGTTATCTTGGTTTTTTGTTACTAAATTTCTAATAAGAGAAAAAAAATGATAGGAAACTAAAGCTAAACCGGCGTAACCGGAAAAATACAATGGCTACTGCTGTGTGTCTGTTGGTGGACATAGTGAGCCGTGAGATATCTCTCTCTTCCTGTCAACTTGCACGTTAGGCTATTATTTATTTATCCTCACATAGTTAGCAAATCAGCCTATTACACCAGCAATATACGAAAGGTAAGTTCAAATTTAGCCAAGTTGCAACTTAAACTTAACGTCACTCCACTTCAAAACATTTTTCTTGTGATGCCTCATGACAAACAAAGTTGATGTGTACGGCCCATTGTTTGAGAAGTCAGTGCTACATTACTTGCAGTTAGAACACGGCTCCCTTGAATACTCGATTCAGTTTGGTCTATCAGCATGTCTCAACAGATGACCGCTGGCCAGCTGGTCTATCGTTGCTAAGGAAGCTATAGCAATAGCTGAAAGCGTACATGGCCAGCTGACAGTGCCATTTCCTCGATACCTGTCACCTTTAGAATTTGCATTCAGCAACATTATTCACATCTGTTATTATTCTCTATAAAGCTGGGCAACATGAGTCGCCCCCACCCCCTTATCTCAACCTCTGACCTGCAGCACATCATAAGCGCTGTAAACGGCCGACTTATCATCATCCCTTACATTTTTTTTATTTGAATGAAATGAGATGAAGTTATATAAAAGTAAAGAAATATAACCTTACCTCGTTCATTTACATGGTTTCGCCGCTCCTATTTGAGTCATGTCGAAGAATTTAGCTGTCAGCGGTGCGTGTAAATTGATGAAGATAACAACTCCCATGATTCTACGTGATCGCATTGTGTCATCAAACTCTGCCTCTTGTTATTGTTTGGTTAAGCACCCTCTAGCGGCAGAGAATTATATATTCGGCCTTTAAACTATCTCTTAATTCTGTAGTCTGTGCTGAGTAATGGGTTGAAACAAAACACACAGAGCAAAGTCTCAAGAACAAGATTATTAAAGCCATTCACTGTTACAAACACTGTGTTCCACTGTATTTAGTAGCAAGGAATTTCATTAGGCGAAGAACATGCTAAGAGAGGGCATGTCTGGACTCTTGGCTCTGGACTCTCCTGAGGTTTTGTTCTGTAGGTGTCACAAGTAATGGCAAAATCGAAAGCTACGTTTTGAAAAGGACCTTCTTTACCTTCTACATGACTTATGACATGTACCTTCCTATTTAACTTCAGCACCTTTGCAGGCTGCATGGACAGTAGTAAAATCAATCAATAATGAAGTGTGTAGCATTATTACACTCAACAAAAATATAAACGCAACACTTTTGTTTTTGCTCCCATTTGTCATGAGATGGACTCAAAGATCTAAAATTCATTCCAGATGCACAATATTACCATTTCTCTCAAACAATGTTCACAAATCTGTCTAAATGTGTGATAGTGAGCACTTTTGCTTTGCTGAGACAATCCATCCCACCTCACAGGTGTGCCACATCAAGATGCTCATCAGACACCATGATTAGTGCACAGGTGTACCTTAGACTGTCCACAATAAAAGGCCACCCTGAAATGTGCAGTTTTTGCTTTATTGGGGGTCTGGGGACTCAGAACCAGTCAGTATCTGGTGTGACCACCATTTGCCTCATGCAGTGCAACACATCTTCTTCGCATAGAGTTTATCAGATTGTCAATTGTGGCCTGTGGAATGTTGGTCCACTCCTCTTCAGTGGCTGTGCGAAGTTGCTGGATATTAGTGGGAACTGGTACGCGCTGTCATATACGCCGGTCAAGCACATCCCAAACATGCTCAATGGGTGACGTGTCCGGTGAGCATGCTGGCCATGCAAGAACTGGGACATTTTCAGCTTCCAAGAATTGTGTACAGATCCTTGCAACATGGGGCCGTGCATTATCTTGCTGAAACATGAGGTGATGTTCATGGATGTATGGCTCAACAATGGGCCTCAGGATCTCATCACGGTATCTCTGTGCATTCAAAATGCCATCAATAAAATGCACCTGTGTTCTTCGTCCATAACAGATGCCTGCTCATTCCATAACCCCACCACCACCATGGGCCACTCGATCCACAACATTGACATCAGCAAAGCGCTCACCCACACGACGCCACACACGCTGTCTGCCATCTGCCCTGAACAATGTAAACCGGATTCATCCGTGAAGAGAACACCTCTCCAACGTGCCAGACGCCATCAAATGTGAGCATTTGCCCACTCAAGTCTGTTACGGCGACGATCTGGAGTCAGGTTAAGACCCCGATGAGGACGACAAGCATGCAGTTGAGCTTCCCTGAGACGGTTTCTGACAGTTTGTGCAGAAATTCTTTGGTTATGCAAACCAATTGTTTCAGCAGCTGTCTGAGTAGCTGGTCTCAGACGATCTTGGAGGTGAACCTGCTGGATGTGGAGGTCCTGGGCTGGTGTGGTTACACGTGGTCTGCGGTTGTGAGGCCGGTTGGATGTACTGCCATATTCTCTGAAACGCCTTTGGAGACGGCTTATGGTGGAGAAATGAACATTCAATGCCCGAGCAACAGATCTGGTTGACATTCCTGCTGTCAGCATGTCAATTGCACGCTCCCTCAATGCTTGCGCCATCTGTGGCATTTTGCTGTGAGACAAAACTGCACATTTCAGAGTGGCCTTTTATTGTGGGCAGTATAAGGTACACCTGTGCACTAATCATGGTGTCTGATGAGCATCTTGATATGGCACACCTGTGAGGTGGGATGGATTGTCTCAGCAAAGCAAAAGTGCTCACTATCACACATTTAGACAGATTTGTGAACAATGTTTGAGAGAAATGGTAATATTGTGTATCTGGAGTGAATTTTAGATCTTTGAGTCCATCTCATGACAAATGGGAGCAAAAACAAAAGTGTTGCGTTTATATTTTTGTTGAGTGTATATTCTCTTACCAACTGTCATTCCTTTTATCTCTTCATTTTGGTGTCCAGATGGGAATGCTTACTACTTCAGTTTGCGGGATGACCGCTTACACCTTGGCCTATCCAGTGATAATTTTACTTTCCAGGTTGAAAGTTGATCTTTATTTGTGATTATTTAAAAAAAATACTGGCAAAAAATGTGATTAATTTCTCTATAAGTCAAATGTATAACCTGGCCCAACAAACTACCTGGAGTTTTTATGCTTCACTGAATTTGAAATGCAAAAAAAGTTGCCACTGAAGCTCGCCTTGGATCTTAAAAGGACCGGCGCGAAGAGACCTTATTCTACTTAAGTGAATGGGAGTTACTAGATTGCACTGCAAAATAATCACTGGGATAATGGTACACTGACATTTGGATGTTATTCATACTTCGACATCTACCCAATATAATTTTATTTTGCTTGTGTGAACTAGATTTCGCAGCACTGAATTACTAGAATTGCTAGACCTTAATTCACATCTGCATTATAACTAGTGAGCTATAAACATTACGCAACACAAGGTGGCACAATATCCCTCTGCATTTTCCCTGAATGGGGCAGCCTTTGCCGTAGCCATAGGTACGATGAGACAGCTACACAACTATCACTACGTTTTTGAGTACTGCGATGTCTAATGGAACACATTGCGTAGTTTTTCGCCCAAAGTCAATTAAGCTGATGTTATGTTAAAATACAGCTTGATGTGTTATGTTAAATACTGAGAAGTATTAGGCCCTGGCAATATTGGCTTACGTAACTGCAGTATTTTTGAAATTCTGAGATTTTTAGTTGTCAAGCTACCATCATTTGTAGAGTATGAATTATTAGCCACTACACTCCTTAGCTACCTCAGTTTTCAAGCAACTTATTTGTGTGACATAGAATATCAGCAGCTCCAAACTCTCATCATTGCTGCTGTTCTGGTGTACAGTGGCTTCATTATGCTAGTTAGGTAGCTGATTCTGTCTTGAGCTACTCCAACAAAAAAAATTGTGGGGTCTCCAGCTAAATGGTCTCAAATCGCTTGCCTTTTCAAGTGTAGATCTACGTCGTTCCTGATTGCTCTGTTTTAGCCTATGAATTCCAAATAATGACAATATTCATATAAGTGCAAGAAGTATTATCAAAATGCTGGATTACATTTTCATTGCAACAATTTGAACGTCAAGAAAATGAGTCTGGATAGGCTTTTTAAACTTTTCTATAACTAACGTATTTCTTCTGATGTGACTGTCAGCTTTCCTCTAAATTATGGTGAGGAAGATGGCCTGCACCACAATACTGCCCTTTGAAGGTCAATCCGGTCACTGTTACTGTGTCTGCCATGGCCTGCTTTCTCCTGATTCACCCTGACTCCTAGAGGGGGCCCTACTTAGGGAGCTTTGAAGGTTGCAGCAAGGAGTGTTCTTCAGTGATTTATGGGAGGTTTAATTAAGTTTTCAAAATTGTCATTGCAAAATGTGCCAATATGAGTGGCCATCAGGGGCCCCTTTCCCAATTTTTTTTGGAAGGCCTCAAGTATTTGCCTGGTTTGCCTCTCCTGAAGGTGCACTTCTGGTCTCCGTGCTTAGGTCTTCATTGCTAAGGAGGGCAAGGCTGGCTTGCCTGGAGAAATTCAAAATCAACTGGAGCTGCTGGTTGGGGGATTCTGTACTGGAACTCTGTGTCTTATCAATTTAGGTCACAATCTGCTTGCTGCACTCAGGTAGTCAAAATGGCTAGCAGGCATGTCTTTGCTTTAGCGGTGCAAGAACTGTGCAATAGAAATGGGTTCCATATCACTCCATTCAGTCAAATATATGAAGCATTGTCTTGAGATATTGCCTAGAGGGAGAAGCCAAAGTCTCTATTTGTGGTTTCCCAACACTTTAATATAACTTGCCAAATATTTAGACGTTCAGCTAGCTGCTTGCTGACAATATTTGTTAGCTACAGCTGCTCAGTTTTTGCTTCAGAAACAATTAACAAACACTAACGCTGCGGGTATGTCTCGCCCTGGCTGTCCCTGAAAACCTTAACCAAAAACTTTAAACTTGGTTAAAGTTTTTGTGGACGATAACAAGGATTTTACTAATTTCATAGGTAATCAAATCGACTTTTTTTTCGAAACAAACACAACGCCTGATGTGCCTTATAGCACAATTTGGGAGGCATTTAAAGCGTATATAAGAGGCCAAATCATCTCCTATACAGCAAACTTACGATCAGAGCACAACTTTCAACTTACTGAACTATCACGGAAAATAAAAGACCTAGATAGTAGGGCTGCTTCTGACCCGTCTGATTCAGGCTTACATAAGCGACGCCTGTTATTAATATCTGAATATGACTGCTTATCCATCAAGCGCACAGAACAACTTCTTTTTAAATCAAAGCAAACATATTATGAGCACAGTGACAAAGCAGGTAGACTACTTGCGCATCAATTACATCGGAAAACAGCCAAAACCACTATCCCCGAAATTCGCATTGCACCGGATAAAATCACCACGCACCCACAGAATATTAATGACCAATTTAGAGACTATTACACAGGTATCTATACACCAGAGGCAAATGCTAATATTGAGGAGATTCATGAATTTTTGGATAAACTTGAAATCCCTCAGATAAGTCAGGAAGCACAAGCTTATATCGATGCGATGGGATATCTGTTGAATTTTATAAAGCCTTTTCCAATAAATTGGTACCCATATTAAGTCGTCTGTTTGCAGATATTCTATCTTCGGACAGAATGCCAGACACCATGAACCAGGCTGTAATAACACTCCTACTAAAGAAGGGTAAGGACCCCCTTGAATGCAGTGCATATCGCCCAATAAGCCTCCTTTGTTATGACTATAAAGTTCTCACAAAAATCCTAGCACACCGACTGGAAACCGTCATCTCTGATCTCATTTCCACCGATCAAACAGGTTTCATGCCCGGTAGGCAACCCTTTTTCAACATGCGGCGTCTTCTTAGTATACTCCACTCCAATCATTCCTCCGATACTCCTGAAGTTCTGCTCTCTCTAGATGCAGAAAAGGCTTTTGATCACATCCAGTGGCCATTTCTCTTTGAGGTGCTGGGTAGATTTGGTTTTGGCCCAACTTTTCTTGCATGGATGAATATAATATACAACACTCCTCAGGCTTCTGTGCGCATCAACTTAATAAACTCTAATTTCTTCAACCTCCAATGCGGGGTGAGACAGGGCTGCTGTCTTTCACCATTTCTGTTTAACTTAGCAATTGAACCCTTGGCCATCGCTCTCAGAGCTGACAACAAAGTTCCTGGCATTGTAAGGGGTGGCTCCACCCACAAAGTCTCACTCTATGCTGACGACCTTCTTTTGTATCTCTCTAACCCCACAGCCTCTCTACCCAATGTCATGCACTTCTTGAGTTGTGCTAGGAAGATATCTGATTACAAGTTGAATTTTTCTAAAAGCACTATATTCCCTATCAACAGTTTGGCACAAAATCTTGATTATAATACTTGCCCATTCAGACTGGACAGAGAATCGTTTACCTACCTTGGTATTGTAGTCACACGCTCTTACAAAAACTTATATGAGGCCAACTTTAAAAGGTTAATTGAAAAAATGAAACTCGATCTTAAACGGTGGTCTACATTGCCTATTTCGCTCGCAGGCCGTGTTAACACAGTGAAGATGACAGTCCTCCCGCAATTTTTATATGCATTTCAAATGTTACCACTTTGTCTCCCCTTTGCTTTCTTTCAAGAGCTGAATTCGCATATTTCATCTGGCACAATTATTTACCAAGAGCAAGGAGGGCTATTCTAGAGATGCCCAAGTTGGCAGGTGGACTTGCACTTCCCAACTTTATGTTCTATTACTGGGCGGCCAATCTCTCTAAACTGCCCTATTGGGTTACTACATTCAGAACAGGGCACGGCCCCACCTGGGTGGCCATGGAAATTGAATTGTGTCCCTCTTCTACACCCCTATCTAGTCTATGCACTTCATTTTCTAAAAAATCTAACTACTCTCCTGCCAATCTTGTTACAAAACACTCTCTTAAAATATGGCATCAATTTAGAAAACATTTCAATCTGACTCACTCGAGTGGTTTTATGCCCATGATTAATAATGATATCTTTCCTGCCGCAAACTCAGACCCATCTTTTCGTCTGTGTTATGATAGTGGCATAGTGTTTTTCAATGATTTATTTCTGAGTAACACCTTCATTTCCTTTGAGACTTTTCATAAGAATTTTTCACTACCTCAGTCCCACTTCTTCAGATACCTACAGGCCCGTAGTTTTGCTAGAGAACATTACCCATTTCCCCATTTACCTGACAATGATTTGCTTGACAGAATACTTGGGCGGGATCCCACACTTAAGGGCAACATTTCCTTTATGTACAATATTATTTTGAATTTCACTATGCCTTCAACTGACAAGACTAGATGCGCTTGGGAACAGGACCTTGGTGTTCCAATCTCAGCGCTGACCTGGGAAGGTTGCCTGGATTGGATTCACTCTTCATCTTTATGCCTCAGACACAATTTGATTCAGTTCAAGATTTTACATAGGCTCCATTTTTCCAGGGAACGGTTGGCCAACATTTACCTCAACACTGACCCACACTGTTTGAGATGTCGTCAGGGCCTGGCCACTCTTGGACATATGTTTTGGTCGTGTCCATCACTAACTAATTTCTGGACACAAATATTTGATGGTTTTACACACGTGTGGCAGGCGCATCCCACTCGACCCATTAACAGCTGTTTTTGGTGTCATAAGTGATAATGTTCAGGTCTCTAGATCCCAATCATTTGCCATTGCGTTTTCCTCACTGCTAGCTAGGAGACTTATCTTGCGGCAATGGAAGTCTGCTAATCCTCCGTCTTTCCTTTGTTGGGTGAAGGAGGTCCTGGCTTTTTTGCCACTTGAAAAGCTTAGATACTCGAGGGGTAGGTCTTCTAGCAGATTTAACAATACATGGAGTCCTTTTCTGGAGTTTACCGACAGCCTATCATTCTCTTGAACATCAGGGCTGCTTTTGTCACTGGTCTGGTAGGACGCTGGGTACAGCACAGTTGCATTGATTGTAAATAAACACTCAGAAACAGTCTATAAGATGTGTCTAAATGCTGGAATGCTCCTCAAGGTAGCAGACTCCCTTTTCCCTTTTTGTTATTATTGCTATTCTTGTTATTGTTTTTGTCGTTATTCATTTACTCTTCTCTGGCTATATTACTATTTCAATGTCCTTTGTTTTATTTATCGAATTTTATTCAATATTTAAATTATTATTGTCATTATTATTATTGTTGTTGTTATTTTTATTACTACTATTATTATATCAAACTCAATATTGTATAGTATGTGTTATGTGTACTTGTGGGTGGGTGGGATATGGGTTTGTTTATTTGTGTGTATAATTGTGAAAACTCATAAATAAAGTTACAAAAAAAAAAAAAAAAGTTTTTGTGGACGGACGCCAATGCCGCGGACGGAAAAAGCGGCGCCTATCTCTCGCAAATCCCTTCGGGGCGAGACAAAAACCGATGACTTGTTTGGTTTTGCTATAGCAAAACCTAAGAAATCAGGGATTTTTTTAAGTATTATAATAAGTGATGAGGCAAAGCCTTTGTACAAACAATAGACCTAATTCCGTTTCGACCGAAATTAGACTCACTAGGTTTTTCCAGAACGTTGAAGATCTTGGTAGGATACATGCCGTCTTGGGCTCCATCAAATACCCGCAGGTATTAAACGAAAATCTTACAGCCTTTACCTGGGAGTTTAAAGTGGGTTGTGGTTGGTCTTTCCTGCAGAACAATGATCCAGAGCACACCTCAAAATGTACACAAAAATGGTTCATCGACCGCAGAATAAAGGTTTTGCCAAGGTCATCACTGGCCCTTGACCTCAACCCTATCAAAAATCTGTGAAATGAGCTTATTAGAGTCCACAAGCATCAACATCTGGATCTATGGGATCTGGACTGATTCAGTTTGGAGTAGTGGTCTCATATCCCTTCTCCGGTGTTCACCAAAATCATCAGGCGTGGTAAGAGAGGTGTGTTGTTATCTTGAATAAGGAGGCTGCACAGAATATTAAATGAAGGGGAGCCAATAATTGTAGCCCTCGGATGAAGTTGGGCGGTTACTATGGTTTCACGTGTGTCCTCCCCGCCGCTGCATCCGTGTCTGTCGACACTTTATTGTAGACGCTCTACAGGCTGTAATTTTTGACCGATTTCTTTCATATTTGGTATGGACATGTGTTGTACTTCGCCTGTGACGCCTTACAATTTTGGTTGCCATGGCGTCAGTATTGGCCAAAGTATATGCAAATTAGTGGCTGAACTGAGATTTCCTTGGACACAGTACAGGCTGCGACTTTCGACCAATTACTTTCATATTTGTTACGGATGTGTGTTACACTTCATTTATGACATCTATCGATTTCGGTTGCCATAGTGACAGTAATGTCCACATAATGCAAATTAGTGGTAGAACGGAGATTTCCTTGGATGCAGTGCAGGTTGCAATTTATTTATTTTTTTTTAACCAATTACTGTCATATTTGTATAGACATGTGTCACACTTCACCTTTGGCACTTATAGATTTTGGTTGCCATGGCAACAATATTGGCCGAATAACATGCAAGTTAGTGACAAAACGTCAAGATTTCATTGTGGACGCAGCACAGGCTACAATTTTTGACAGATTTCCATAGTTGGTATTGACATGTTACACTTCACTCATGAAACGTATCAATTTTTGTTGCCATGGCAACAGTATAATGTGCAAGTTTGTGCTGAAACATTCACTCTCCCTTGTGGAAGCGGTGCAGGCTGTAATTTTTGACCGAATACTTTCATATTTGGTATGTACACGTGTTATGACACCTATTGATTTTGGTTGCCATGGCGACAGTTTTGGCCGCACAATATCCACATTAGTTACAAAAATGGAGAATTCCTTGTAGAATTTGGTATGAACATATAATATACTTCACTTATAACAACTGTCGATTTCAGTTGCCATGGCGACAGTATTGGCTGAATAATGCCCAAAAAAGGGGAGAAGCAGGCTTTCTGGGGTTACACCCATGCGGTTGCAGCCAACCGGACTGTCTTGCTTTTGCACATTTTTGAGAAAACTATTTGCTTAGTGATGAGGATTTTAATGTTTCTTTTCCTTGTGTAACTTCAATAAGAGGTCAAATTTTTGTAAATATTTTGAATGAAAGATTATGAGGATAAACAAAGATAATTTTTGCATCTTGTCTTGTTCATTTTTACTAAAGGGTGCCTATAATTCTGGAAGGCACTGTGACCCTACATTACATGATGAGCCAATTTTCTCCTCAGAGGCTAAAAATAGTTAGGTTGCCAGAGTGACTGGCAATAACTTTAACGTTTGATAATCAGCTGACTTGAGGTGGATGTAATGTTCCTTGCGTTATGCATTGTTTATCATGACAGCCAGCCAGATATGTCAGTCGACATATGAGGAGACTGACGGCTAACGGTCAGTAAGATTACCTAACCTAGCCCAGGTTACTTTGATGTTAAATGGCATTAATAACTTCTGCGATGTTATCTTTTTGCTGTCATACATTGATGATTAGAACTACCTGTAGTGGAAACTGAGGTTGCTTAACGTTACTTACCCCAAGGGATGTTGTGTCCTCAAAATGCCATGGTCTGTTGGATGTACCTAGGAATATTCTAGCGCATGAGTGTGTGAGCATGCGCGCATACATTGGTGAGGGGAGGGGCTGACTGCTTCGGGGTGAGAGATGGTTTTCTGAAGCAACTGTGCAAAACAACATTGAACATCCTTGTATTTTATTATGAGGAGTGTAAAAATATTTTTGCTTTATTATTTACATCTAGCAAGACAAACTAGAATGTGGTGGGCTGCCATAGTATAGGTAATTCATGGGAAACACTGCAAGAGTGGTATTGCAGTTGTCCCACCTTCTTTTGACAGAGCTCTGCTCTTAGGCCCATGTGCTGCTACCACATAATGCCTGCAAGTGTGTGGTCACTTCCACTAAGATCACGAAGAGGTTATGATAGAAATTCCATGTGTCTACATTGGGAAAATTGTTCCCTAGTACTTGTACTCCTTGAGAGACATTGAGATGTAGGCCTACCTTAGTGGCATATTCTGTTTCTTTATATCCAATGAGACTCAAATTTCCATTGATATCAAATGGCATTTCTTCAGTATATAAAGTATCCCGGTACGAGTGGATGGTGAATCTGAAAGAATAATCTCCAACCTATTCACTGCTTAAAGTATGACAACTTAAACCTTCTTGTTTTCCTTTCTGTGGCTCATTAGGATAATGGCTCATAATGGTTGTGAACTAATGACTGATGCCTGTAGAAGCTGTTGCCCTTAGCTCATTGCCTTATCTTGTGCACTTTTGTGACTTGCTCAGGGTCCTGGTTATCAAAATTTGTCAAGTGGAATAGAAATATTCAAAATATCAGAAGTCAGAGAGGATGAAGTTGACTCTGCTACCATTTGTAATTATTCATGCTGCCTAAATCTTGTCTGTTTTCCCTCTGCAGGTTCTAACTACGTCATGCCGAACGGTGGCAATGCAGCCAGCAGCTCTACCCACCTCCTGGACCTGTTGGAAGAGCCCATCCCAGGTGTGGGCACCTACGACGACTTCCACACCATTGACTGGGTTCGTGAGAAATGCAAGGACCGGGAGCGTCACCGCAAGGTAGGAATCTTATGGGTCTAGGGCCAGAGTCTTGGCCTTAGAGCCAGGTCAGACTGGAAGAGTCGGGCACCAAACAAGACCATGCCATTGAGATGAGGTCTGGCCAGTTGAAATCAGGGGCAAAAATTTTTTGATTATAAAAAGGGGATTAGTGGTGTCAATAAATAAATGGACTGTGGCCTAGCTGAGCCTTTCCTCTTCTGGTGCAGCCGCTTGAGCTCTGGATAGCAGCGCTTGTTATACTACCCCATGCTGACAAAGAAAAGAATTTCAAGAATGTTTCTAATGAAGTCAGGTGTAAGCCCCCACGGCTCATTAACCTTGTAGGTTGCCTGTCTGCCTTGGCAGGAGAGTTGATCTGTGTTGCAGATGGTTCTGGTGCCAAAAAACCCTAGTGTAAATGTGTGCTTTGAAATAAAGTAAAAATATGGGTGGGGTTAGAACCTTAGTTGGCGAAGCAGGCCTCGAATTTCACAATTTCCCTCCACTGCTGTTTTTTTTTTTTTTTTTTTTTTTTTTAAGGCGAGACACTACAGGTGAATAGGGCAAAAAATTTAAATAATAGATATCATCATGAAACTTCCTCAGTTGATTACTTGCAATAGTATGAAAAAAATTTGTATTACAAGTTTTTGAAATAATTATGTTTAAATATGCAAATCATGCATTATCTCATTAAATATGCGCTAATTTGCATATATTTTAGGAAGATAAATCTAAACATCTGATAAAGTCAGGTGCAAAATTCTTTTTTCATTTTGTTAACATTTTACAATTTTACAAAACAATTACAGAGGGATTTAAGGATATCTGCTCTTATTACTGAGAAAATCAAAATATGCTGTCCATGGCCTCAAAAAATCAATTTTCGCCATATTTTTGGGAATAAAATGTCTCATAAATCAGGCTAGGGATGATATATTAACAAATCCCTCTGTAAATATCTTCAGAATATTGCTAAGTGTATAACTGCAAAGTTGGGTATACATAGGTACTACAGAGGCAGAGAAGTTAGACCTGGAGTATGACAAAAAACTTGTTTTGAGAAAACGGCATTCAAAGATTTACATAGGGGAATTTAATGCATTTCTGTTGGAAACAATTGCTCACAAACAGAATAAATGTTCAGGCCCTTAAGAATAGTAATGTGGTATATTTTAAGCTCATGAAAATGGATAATTTAATAACATAACAGGCATCTAAGGCCTACACCTGTAGTTATTCAACTAATAAACATATTGGCCTGCACTGCACAAACTTGCAGATAAAACTCACGTCAAATGCAACAACACTTGTACTCTCACTCTACAATCATGTAGATCAGTGGTCTTCAACGTCGTTCCTAGGGACCCACTGTGTACACTGATTTTTGTTCCAACCACAATTGTAATCACAAGATTTTAACAAGTTGCTAATGTCTTAATTAGTTGTTTTTCATATTTAGCTTTGTTACTTACTATTTCTAGCCAAATGTTTCATAGAAACATCCATACATGCTATGAAGAATAAAATATCCTTGAAGAGTGTGGTTTTATTTCTATACTGCAAGAAATTTCCAGCATTGTAACATTTGAAACCGATCAAATTAGACACTGAAGAACTCAGTAAACCCCAAATTGGGCTGAGGGACACAACTGTTTCTAGTTCAAGTTCTTTCAAAAAACTTCAGGTGAATTAACTAATTAACTGGTTTGACTCTTTACCATTTGCTTGTCGAATAAATTTGTTTTGATGTGCCAATTAGTTTTCACCAAGTAGGAGCCAAGTACATCTTTAATTTGAATTGTTACATTGTTTTCTCTCATTTTATGTTATTTCCAATGCATAGCAATGTGGGTATGGCATTTTTTTATTCTGGACGGCGAACACGGATATTTCTCTTATCTTGTGAATTAAGAGGGCAAATAACTGCTCTAAGAAGAATTAAGTACACTTAATTAAGACTAATGAACAGCTCGTTAAAATCCTGCGATTACAACTGTGGTTAGAACAAAAGCCAGCATACACAGTGGGTCTCCAGGAACAACGTTGAAAACCACTGGTGTAGATGTAAAGACGCTTCGTCTGCACGAGTTTCCCCTTTGCAATTACTGCACTTGAGCAATAAACTGCTGCAGAACCCATGATTTTCTGTATCAAAGTTTATTGACCCGGCGCAGCGCAATTAGGACAAAAGGCAATCAGCTTTCACGCATTCGCTGTTTAAGTTTCATTTTCACGTTCCCGTCCCGTATGTCACCAACCATTCAACCAGCGCGTTTGTAAGAGACCCTCAAGCGGAATTGAAGTACTTGTGCATGGAGGTTTATCAATTTCACATGCGTTTTGGTGGATTTCACCACTAGTGACATGGAAATAATTATGACTCCAGACTTTTCACGCTTTTCTTTACTCATAGGTTGAAAGCAATGGAATTGCATAAAAACGTTTCAAATTGTCCTATTTGATTTAAACAACTTGAACGATCGTATAACATGTGCATTGCGTTGATTGACTAATTGCTGACCACGGCACGGGAACGCAAGCATGCCACCAAATCTCAAACAAAAAAAAATGACGGGCAGGAGGCGGGTGATCACTGTGCCCAGTGTCAGTGCATTCGGATTCTCTTATGAGCGCGGTTCTCTCCCTAAGCTGTAAGAGTCCCTTTTACACCTTTCCTTTATCTCATGACGTTTTACACAGAGGTTAAAGAAAAGTGGTTCGGAATTAGATGATAGGAGGCTATTACTTAACTATACGGACGCAGCCAAGGTTCCGCAGCAAGCTAAAGACGGAAGTGTCAGAGCGCACCAAGTGATGCATCTGAGCGAATCACGTTAGCAGAAACCCACAGTAGCCAATGAGATTTTGTCATTAGCTTTAAATCCCCATATGAACTTTCGCAATTCGTGACTGACAGAAAGGAAATGCCCTTATTTGGATTACACAGCTTTGTGCAGGAGAATCAGAGCTTTTCAACGATACCAAACATGACAGACTTCAGTAAAGAGGCGAAGTACTGTTCGTTGCGTTGGAATGCTAACTTTTTGGTAAATTCGGAAGAAACTCACTGCCGCAGGCAGACAAAATGTAATAAAATAAACGTCTAAATGTATAATTTTGATGTTTTCTTTATTGCAGTTTGAAAGAATCCATATTCAAGGAGTAAACTAGCCCAAAATCTCAAATTTGACCATTGCATGGAAAATCCATTTTTTTGCCTGCCGTGTCTCGCCTTAAATCGCCTTGGAGACCAAGGGTTCTAAACAGCAATTTTTAGTTATTATGATTTTTAGTAGAAGAAGCAAGGTTGTACACTTTGCTCTCAAACTTGTACACTTCTTCACACACTCCTCAGTTTTGACATGTAAAAGCAGACACATATTTGAAGACAGAAGACAAAAACAAAAAGGAGGGAGCCCACTATCCCCTATGACTGCTTGTAATGGGATATCACTAGATATCTGACACCCTATGTCTTTCCACCTCGCTTTATAAGAAGGGTCGCAAATGTTCACTAAGATTTTAATCTGCACTGCTTGGTAGTAGTTTTTAATATTTGGGAGGGATAGGCCCCCTTTTCCTTTTGGTAATTGAAGAGTCTTATAGTGAATCCTCGGCCTCTTGCCTTGCCAAATAAATCGTGATGTCAATTTGTCTAATTCTTGAAATGTTCCGATTAGAGGTTCTGCTGGAATATTTTGGAACAAATATAACAGTCTGGGTAAGACATTCATTTGTATTGCCTCCACCCTCTGTCCCAGTCCTAAAAAGGGTACTATATTCCACCTGGCCACATCCAATTTAATTTTAGAGATCAGGGGGTCATAATTTTCCTCTATCATTGTGTTTAAATCTTTAGGAATATGCACGCCCAGATATATAATTGAGTTTGCTTCCCAATTTATTTTAAGTTCATCTTTAATTGATTGTTCAGGAGAGTAATTGAAAGTCAAAATTTGGGATTTGTGGGTGTTTAATTTATAGCCTGATAAAATACCGTATTCTCTCAGGGTTATGAGCAATTCTGGAAGGGAGGTAGATGGGTGCCCCAAGTATATCAAAATATCGTCGGAGAACAGAGCAGTCTTGTGTTCTTCCTGAGCTATCCATGTACCATTTATCTTCTCACTCTGTCTTATCCACTGGCTCAGGGGCTCTATGAAGATCGCAAATAGGGGCGGGGACATAGGGGCTGTCGACAGGGTTGCCCTTTCTAGTCCAAAAATGTTTGATAGTCCGCCATTTATCCGTATTTTAGCTGTTGGTTTATAGTATAATGCACGTATTGTTCTAATAAAATCATTATGGAATTGAAATCTCTCTAATATTCTATATAAAAAGGCCCAATCAACAGAATGAAATGCCTTCTCCGCGTCTAATCCCAGCAAAACCGCTTCCAAATTGTTTAATTAAATGCAATGTTCTCCTTACATTGTCTTGCGTTTGCCTCTGTTAAATGAAACCAGTTTGATCCAAACTTATAATATCAGGGAGAATTGAGTCTAATCGTTTCGCTAGGATTGACGCGAAGAGTTTATAGTCCTGGTTCAACAAACTGATAGGACGGTAGTTAGAGCAATCGGTCGTGTCTTTCCCCTCTTTTGGTAATACGGTTATGACAGCTTCCCTCCAGGATGGAGGGACCTCTCCCTTCTTAAGAACCCAATTGAATGTTCTCAGTAATAAAGGTGATAAAACGTCATTGAAGGTCTTATACCACTCCCCTGCAAATCCATCAGAACCTGGGGACTTGTTAGGCTTGATTCTAGATATCGCCTTCTGTAGTTCCCCCATAGTTACCTCAGATAATAAGACTTCATTCTGGTCATCCGTAATTGATGGGAGATCAAGGGATGCAAGCAAGGCTCCAGGCATTTGGTCTTCTCTATGTACCATCTGGGTGTATAGATTTTTATAGTATTTTTCAAAGCAGTTGTGAATTTCCTTAAAGTCGTGTTTCATTTGTTTAGTTACTGGATCTTTAATTTTATGTTCTACCCTCTCTGCTTGTTGCTTTTTTAATTTGTATTCCAGAAGCTTAGCCGATTTGTTACCTACTTCGTAGTATTTCTGTTTTAAAAATATCAATTTCTTCTGGACGTCGGCGTCATAAATTTCTTTAATCTGATCTTTAATTTCCCTGATGTCCCGAGTTATGTCTGGGTGGGTATTGTTTTTATGTATTTTCTCTAAATTACCTAATTCTGTCTCCAGTTTATCCAGTTTTTCCCTACGGAGTCTCTGTTGCAGTGCTGTTTTAGCTATAATCTTGCCCCTCAAGACTGCCTTGCCTGCATCCCAAACCATAAGTGGGGATACCTCCCCTTTATCATTTTCTGACAGATATAGCTTGATTTCCTCCTGTAGTTCTTCCTTTAATTTTCCCTCAAGTACATTTAAATTGAGCCTCCAGGAAGTATTTTTGTTGCTGATAAGATTTAAATCCAAGTAAACCGGACTATGGTCAGATAAATCCATTATCCCAATTTTACATGACCTAATAAGACCCATATCCTTACTAAACAAGAAAAAATAATCAATCCTGGAATATGTTTTATGTGGTGAGGAAAAGAAGGTATAGTCTCTAGCTGCAGGGTTCATCCATCCATCCATCCATTTTCAACCGCTTATCCGGGACCGGGTCGCGGGGGCAGCAGTCTAAGTAGGGATGCCCAGACTTCCCTCTCCCCGGACACTTCCTCCAGTTCTTCCGGGGGTATCCCGAGGCGTTCCCAGGCCAGCCGAGAGACATAGTCCCTCCAGCGTGTCCTGGGGCTTCCCCGAGGCCTCCTCCCGGTGGGGCATGCCCGGAACACCTTCCCTGGAAGGCGTCCAGGGGGCATCCGATAAAGATGCCCGAGCCACCTCAGCTGGCCCCTCTCGACGTGGAGGAGCAGCGGCTCTACTCTGAGCTCCTCCCGGGTGACAGAGCTCCTCACCCTATCTCTAAGGGAGCAGCCCGCCACCCTGCGGAGGAAACCCATTTCAGCCGCTTGTACCCGAGATCTCGTTCTTTCGGTCATGACCCCAAAGTTCATGGCCATAGGTGAGGGTAGGAACGTAGATTGACTGGTAACTCGAGAGCTTTGCCTTTCGGCTCAGCTCCTCCTTCACCACGACAGATCGGTACAACGACCGCATTACTGCTGCCGCTGCACCGATCCGTCTGTCAATCTCACGCTCCATCCTTCCCTCACTCGTGAACAAGACCCCAAGATACTTGAACTCCTCCACTTGAGGCAAGAACTCTCCTCCAACCCATAGGGAACATATCACCTTTTTCCGGTCGAGAACCATGGCCTCAGACTTGGAGGTGCTGTTTCTCATCCCAGCCGCTTCACACTCGGCTGCAAACCGCCCCAGTGCATGCTGAAGGTCCTGATTCGAAGGAGCCAACAGGACAACATCAACCGCAAAAAGCAGAGATGAGATCCTGTGGTCCCCAAACCGGACCCCCTCCGCCCCCTGGCTGCGCCTAGAAATTCTGTCCATAAAAATAATGAACAGAACCGGTGACAAAGGGCAGCCCTGCCGGAGTCCAACATGCACCGGGAACAGGTCTGACTTACTGCCGGCAATGCGAACCAAGCTCCTGCTCCGGTCATACAGAGACCGCACGGCCCTTAGTAGAGGGCCCCGGACTCCATACTCCCGAAGCACCTCCCACAAAATGCCACGAGGGACACGGTCGAATGCCTTCTCCAAGTCCACAAAACACGTGAACAGGTTGGGCAAACTCCCATGCACCCTCAAGCACCCTGCAGAGGGTATAGAGCTGGTCCAGTGTTCCACGACCAGGACGAAAACCGCATTGTTCCTCCTGAATCCGAGGTTCGACTATCGGCTGGATTCTCCTCTCCAGCACCCTGGAATAGACTTTACCCGGGAGGCTGAGAAGTGTGATCCCCCTATAGTTGGAGCACACCCTCCGGTCCCCCTTTTTAAATAGAGGAACCACCACCCCGGTCTGCCAATCCAGAGGCACTGTCCCCGACTGCCACGCGATGCTGCAGAGGCGTGTCAACCAAGACAGCCCTACTACATCCAGAGACTTGAGGTACTCAGGGCAGATTTCATCCACCCCCGGTGCCTTGCCACCGAGGAGCTGCCGAACTACCTCAGTGACTTCAGCCCGAGTGATGGATGAGTCAGCCTCTGAGTCCCCAGCCTCTGCTTCCTCTACGGAAGGCGTAACAGCGGGATTGAGGAGGTCCTCGAAGTATTCCTTCCACCGGCCAACAATATCCCCAGTCGAAGTCAACAGTTCCCCACCTCCACTGTAAACAGTGTTGGCAGGGTACTGCTTTCCCCTCCTGAGGCGCTGAACGGTTTGCCAGAATTTCTTCGGGGCAGACCGATAGTCCTCCTCCATGGCCTCCCCGAACTTTTCCCATAACCAAGTTTTTGCTTCCGCCACTGCCCGGGCCGCAGCACGCTTAGCCTGCCGGTACCGGTCAGCTGCCTCAGGCGTCCCGCAAGCTAGCTAAGCTCGGTAAAACTCCTCCTTCAGCTTGACGGCATCCCTTACTTCCGGTGTCCACCACCGGGTTCGGGGATTGCCGCCACGACAGGCACCGGAAACCTTACGGCCACAGCTCCGAACAGCCGCGTCAACAATGGAGGTGGAGAACATGGTCCATTCAGACTCAATGTCTCCAGCCTCCCTTGGGATCTGGTCAAAGCTCTCCCGGAGGTGAGAGTTGAAAACCCCTCTGACAGAGGGTTCCGCTAGACGTTCCCAACAAACCCTCACAACACGTTTGGGCCTGCCAAGTCTGTCCAGCTTCCTCCTCCGCCAGCGGATCCAACTCACCACCAGGTGGTGATCAGTGGACAGCTCAGCCCCTCTCTTCACCCGAGTGTCCAAGACATACGGACGGAGGTCAGATGACACGACCACAAAGTCGATCATTGACCTCCGACCTCGGGTGTCCTCGTGCCACGTGCACTGATGGACACCCTTATGCTTGAACATGGTGTTCGTTATGGACAAACCGTGACTAGCACAGAAGTCCAATAACCGAGCACCACTCGGGTTCAGATCGGGGAGGCCGTTCCTCCCAATCACGCCCCTCCAGGTAACACTGTCGCTACCCACGTGGGCGTTGAAGTCCCCCAGTAGAACGATGGAGTCCCCAGTCGGAGCACTTTCCAGTACCCTTCCTACGGACTCCAAGAAGGTCGGGTACTCTGCACTGCCATTCGGCCCATAAGCCGAAATGACAGTGAGGCACCTGTCCCCGACCCGAAGGCGCAGGGCAGCGACCCTCTCGTTCACCGGGGAAAACTCCAACACCTGACAGCTAAGCTGGGGGGCTATAAGCAAACCCACACCAGCCCGCCGCCTCTCACCGCGGGCAACTCCAGAGTAGAAGAGAGTCCAGCCTCTCTCAAGGAGTTGGGTTCCAGAGCCCAGACTGTGCGTGGAGGTGAGCCCGACTATCTCTGGCCGGTATCGCTCGGCCTCCCGCCGAGCTCAGGCTCCTTCCCCCCCAGTGAGGTGACATTCCATGTCCCCAGAACCAGATTCAGAGTCCGAGGATTGGGTCGCCGGGGCCCCCGCCCATGACTGCCACCCAAAACACAAGGCATCAGCCCCTTCTGAACCCTCCCGCGGGGGATGGGCCTACGGGAAAGCGGGCCCACGTCGCTCGTTCGGGCTATGCCCGGGCGGGTCCCGTGAGCAGAGGCCCGACCACCAGGCGCTCGCCTACCAACCCCAACCCCAGGCCTGGCTCCAGGGTGGGGTCCCGGTGACGCCAATCCGGGCGACGTAAACGTCCTCGTTCTATTTACATTCATCAGGGGTTTTGAACCGCTCTTAGTCTGACCTGTCACCTAGGACCTGTTTGCCCTGGGAGACCCTACCAGGGGCAAATAAGCCCCAGACAACATAGCTCCTAGGATCATCCAGGTGCTCAAACCCCTCCACCACGATAAGGTGGCGATTCAAGGAGGGGCTGCAGGGTTCAATTCTCTCCAAAAATCACAAATTCCCATCTCTCTCATTATTTTTTTAACTTTTCTTCCAATTGAGTTATTATCAGTCTGAGACAACCTTGTCACATCCAACTTTTGATTTATTCTCAGATTAAAATCACCCCCACAGATCACTATTCCCTGCGCTTTAGTAATCATCAAGTCAAAAATATGTTTATTAAACTCCCATTTTGATCCTGGCGGTGCATACACATTTAAGAGGGTGGTAATAGATCCTTCCAATTTTCCTATCACCATACTGTACCTTCCCTCCTTGTCTGTGATTTCTGTTATCTTTTCAAAAATGATCCTATTCGATATCAAGGTGGCCACTCCCCTTCTATGGCCTGCTTTGTATGAGGCTGAATAAACCTGGTTGAAGCCTTGCCTTTTAAGTTTAGCATGTTCCAAATTAGTTAAATGAGTCTCTTGCATATATATGATATCCACCTTGTCCTTCTTCATTTTCCCCATAATTTTACTCCTTTTTACCGGGTTTAGTACACCTTTCACATTGTAAGAAGCCAACTTAAGTGGGATTTTATGACTTTTCATTATAAATCAAAAACCACCTGTAATTCTCAACACTCACCCTCCACTCAAACTGTAGAAAAAACTGAACACAATAAAAAAACAAAACTAGAACAGTCCCGTAAGAACATGAAATCAAAAGGTCTCATAAAGAACTTCCTGTTTTGAGGTCTCGTTTGTGACCCTTAGGGAGCCCCGATCTTGTGCTGGCTCGGAGGGAAAGCCTCCACACTCTCTTAGCTGTGGAGGGCCCCCCTTTAAGTTTTCAAGATGTCCCATCCTTTACGCTCAGAGCCTCCTCGATCAACCAAATCTTAACCATAATGTCACAAAGTAATGTCGGTAGTATATCAGCAGTTTGTTACACAGTCATTAGTACTTTGCCTCCTTACCGTGTAGTTTCCATGCCAAGGCAGTAACAATTTCAACGATCACCCCGTCTGAATACCTCCAGTCTCTTTTTAAAACCGCCCCGCGGAGCTCCCGGCTGCTGCTCTCCTCCCCTCGACGGTCCTGCTTTGTTCCACATCAAGTTTTTAATTTTGTCAGCCCCGCTCTCCGGGGGTTTATAAATCGCCACGGACAGACCTCTCCTCACTATATCCTTGGTGGCTTCCTCCGCCGAGCTGTACAGGCAAGTCTCTCCCTCGTAGTGCACCCTCAGTCTGGCTGGAAACGGCGCCTGGTACCGTATGTTGTTCTCCCTCAACACCTTTTTCGCTTCTGTGTACTTTCGGCGCTTCCTGAGGGTCTGCGGTGCATAGTCATAGTCTACGAAAACTCTCCTCTCTCGGTACAGGAACCCCTTTATCCGCCATACAATTTTCAGGATCTCATCCTTAGTTTTGCTGCTTGCCAACTTTACAACTATGGATCTCGGGGGCGAACCAGCCGGAGGTTTCGGGCCCAGTGCTCGGTGTGCCCGCTCGATTGCTAAGTCCTCAGTGTCTGGCCACTCCAATTTTTCCTTCAGTAGATTTTCAATGAATGTTATCATTGAAGGGGAATTGTTCTCCGATTCTTCCACTATACCGTGTATTCTTATATTCTCCCGTCTTGCTCGCCCCTCCTGATCCGTAAGTTTGTCCTCCAGTTTAGCCTGTAGCTTTAGTAGCTCCCTTGCAGCCTCCTCGAGCCCCTGTACTCTTTCCTCTGTCTCCGTGATCCGCATTTCGGCCTCGTCCACCCTGCTATCGGTTACCTTGATGTCTTCTCGTATTTCCTGGAGAGTAGTAGCACTTTCACTTCGAAACGCTCTCAGCTCCAGCAGTATCATTTGGAGGCTAACGTTAGCCGTGTTCGCCTCCACCTGTAGCTCTTCTGAATCGGCGCCGCTAGCCGTTTCGGTCTCGGCTGGTTCGTCCATTTCTTTCGTCTGTAAAACGCTTTTTTGCTTCTTTTTAGACATATTCCAATCGCCTTTCAGCTTACATCAACTAAATGTTAACAATCTTTAAGGAATACAAGGCGTACTTTTTGGTGGTCGAGGAGCTCTGTTAGTGTGCGGTCTACCTCATGGCTGCTCAACCGGAAGTCTAAACAGCATTTTTTAACATTTTTTCACATTTTGCTGTGGTGGCCTTCACTAACCCCAGCAATTTTCCTATCCATACATCGTTAATCTTGCAAGTATATACATGTTCCTGTTGTACATTGTAAATGCGTTGCCGCAGCACTATTATTTTGTGTGAATATTGTTTACTATACAAAATGCTCATCCAGCTTGCTGCAGAGCAAGCTTCCAATAAAAGCCCAATATCAGGCTTTTATTGGAAGGGTGTCAGCGATTATTTTTGAAACGATTACCTAATTTTACACAACCCTTAGTTTCGTCGGTATTCTTCACGATGTGACATCATCAGAACGAACAATGGTAGTGCAGATTTCCTTCGCCCCTCCCAGTACCACTTCATCAGAATGAGTAATCATGGTTCAGATTTCCTGTGCCAGTCTGAGCAGTTAACGTTCAACCTCCCAACACAAGCACCATTGTTGTGCCTTCAAGTGAGTCAGGTAGAGTAATAAAGGTTACGTGGATGTGAGGTTGACCTCATTGCTGACAAAGCGAAAAGGAGGGTGATCATGCAGGGCGTAATTTTTTTAAATTACGGTCATGTGAACATCCTCGTCCATTCACAAATCACTGCTGGGGAAATGCAGGAAAGTTTGGCACGTAAATTATTGACTTTGGTTGCCAGTTTGATGGGATACCGCCCAGCCGAGCTGCCGGCCCTCCAAGGCCCTACCTGACGTTGTGTTAGTGATTTTAAGCGTAAGGGCACTGGCGATTTTTACTGCGGCAATATGTCTCCATGATTTTTTTATGCGCATTCAGCACCGAAGTCAGTATTATGCCGCGGCTTTTGATGATTAATTAATGCTACACTATAAAAAGCAAGCTTCAATCTCAAATAGATGCCATGTGATCAATATCGGCATTGACGATACTGATCTCATTGATCAACAATTGGTGATTGGCCTCAAAAACCCTGATTAGAGCAACCCTACTTATAACGTGTGTGTTCACTGTTTACTGCAAGCAGTGCCTGAATCCTACATGTCAAAGCTGCCTCCGAATTATCGATTTATCTCTTGGAGCATTCTGATCGCCAGATCTGTTTCGTTGAATCAGTCACGGCATCGTGACTTTTCACGGACAAAGATTTTAAGCCTGGCTTTTTAGCCCGCTTGGCCGCATGGCCAAAAGGGCTAACGCCTTGATGGGTATGCTTAGTGGTGGTCTGTTGTGCGTCCGTTTGTTAGTACGTACGTCCGTCAACTTTTGGCTTGTCAGCGCGATAGCAGCTACAGTTTTCAGTGAAATCAAATGTAACTTGGTGCATGGTTATATAGGCCTAAGACGCAGATCGAGTTCGTTAATCGGGCAGGTTTGCTTCTTAGTTTGGCGAATAGGGGGCGCTTTGTGAAAAATACAAAAATAGCCATAACTCCCTTACAATTTGTGCTGGAATGCTCCGATTTTTACTGAAGGTAGTTATGATAAGGGGTCATCACATGTCCGACGAGTTTTTCATTTGACCAGATTTTAAGTAATATATAGGTCAAATGGCGGGAAATGGCTGCAATTTTGCCTTTGACCTTCAGTTTTTGATGTCGCCTTTTGCTTTTTTGTATATGGGTGTATGACCATTAGATCTCAATGGAGTTCGATTTCTGGCCCGAAAGGCCCACTACTTTGACCAATATGGGGCACTTTATGAAAAACACAAAAATGGCCATTACTCCTTAATGTTTCAGCTCTAATGCTCCTGATTTTTGCTGAAGGTAGTAAGGGGTCATCAGATA
The DNA here is from genome assembly GCA_029721435.1 of Gymnothorax reevesii. Lineage (NCBI taxonomy): Eukaryota > Metazoa > Chordata > Actinopteri > Anguilliformes > Muraenidae > Gymnothorax > Gymnothorax reevesii. The sequence goes on from CM056579.1 coordinate 68,602,143, forward strand.
TCAGATGGGTTTTTCATTTGACCACATTTTAAGAGATATAGAGGTCAAATGGCTGGAAATCACCGCAGTTTTACCTTTGACCTTGTCAGCGCTCACGTGCTTTCAGGTTTTGACATAGGCTTCTTGTTTTTTATGTGTGGGTGTATGACCATAAGATCTGGATTGAATTTGAGTTCTGACCCGAACTGCCTCTTACTTTGGCCATTATAAAACACGAAAATGGGCATAAGTCCCTTACCGTTTGAGCTAGACTGCTCAGATTTTTAGCCCGCTTGGCGGTGCATGGCTGTATGAGCGAGAGACGCAGATAGAGTTCGATAATTGACCAGATTTGCTTCTTAGGTTTAGTTTTCCCAATAGGGGGCGCTTTATGAAAAACAAAAAAATGGCTATAAGTCCCTTATCCTTTGAGCTAGAGCACTCAAAGGTAGCTATGGCAAGGGGCCATCTCATTTCAGAAGAATTTTGGATTCGTAATTCTAAGCCCTATATAGATGAAATTGCGGTCAATTGCCACAATTTTGCCTGCGACTTTGTCAGCACTACAGTGCCTTCCGTTTTTGATGGAACCATTTCATATTGCATATGTATGTATGGGCATACGATCTTTGCAACATTCAAATCTGAGTCGAATTGGCCCACTGCTTTGGCAAGTAGGGGGCACTTAATCAAAAACACAAAAATGACTGTAAGTCCCCTATCCTTGAATGCTCAAATTTTTACAGAAGGGAGCTATGGCAAGGGGTCATCATACATCAAGAAAGATTTTTTATTCAACCAAGTTTTATGCAATATACATGCTGGTCAAGTGGCGACAGATGGCTGTAATTTTTGGTGATGACCTTGTTAGCACTCTATCACCTTCAGTATTTGATTGATCCCTTTTATTTTTGTCTTGTCTATATATTCCTATGAGCTGTAGGCTCAGTTCGATTTCCAGCCAAATTTGACCACTAATGACTAGTAGGGGGTGCTACATGAAAAGCACAAAAACAGATGTTGTAACTCTCTTGTCCTCTGAGCTACGACACTCAGATTTGTACTGAAGATGCCCGAAGCCTTCATCGATCGCATGTCCGACGGTTTTTTATTTGACCGATTTTTATGCCATATGTTTCATTTCATTTATTTGGTTTATTTGTACGGGGATAGCGCTTATTAACAACATTTATATAAATGTAAATGAGCCAGTTTTAGCTGAGTAAATTATTTTCAACTGTAGTCACCGGACAAGATGTTGATTGCCAGATAAAAAACGCAAATATGGAGTGCATCATCACAATGAGGACATACAACACATTTAAGAGGAAATAAATCGCAAAAAAAAGCGGATTAAAATAAGAAAGGGGCTTCGGCTAGTAGGCAAGCTACATGAGGCCACAAACACACAGCCATAGTAGCCATACAACATATTGACAGAACACCATAAAATATAAAACAAAATATTCTACATGAATGTACACTTAGCAACATGTAGACAAGCACCAAAATGTGAACTAATGGCCATAATTTTGGCGGTGACCTTGTTCATGTTTACAGTGAATAGGAATGTGAGAATGATACTTAACATGCACTTAATTTTCATGTTATTCAGTGTTCAGTATAGTGGGAAATTTTGTTCTTTTTTTTTTCCCTGAGCTGCTATGGTTTATGTTACTTAAGATGCCATGCACTTTTCATTTTTACATCGAAAAACAAATTTTATGTTCATTGTGTACTTTTGTATAAGATTTATGCACATTATCTTCAATAAATTTGAACATAACAAATTTATCAAAATAGTTTCTTGATTCAGTTACCAATATATTGAGCTGTGCCCACCTTTTACTAGATTACTAGAAGTTATACACAGAATGTTGTATTCTCAGCACCATTTTTACCATTTCAAAAAATGATGAGTTTTGCAATATATGGCCTATATCGTTATCGTACGGCACTGTATCGAGATATGTATCGAATCGTCCGGCACTCTATCAAGATACGTATTGTATCGTGACGCCCTTGACGATACCCTCCCCTAATGTAAATCTAGGCCAAATCTAATTTTGGCCATGTCTGGCCAAGCGGGCACAGTGGCTTTGCTACTATTTTTACACTCTGGGTTAATGTTGAGCAATGCATAAAACTTTTCTTTGCTCGCTGCTCTTTCTGTGGATCATTTGGGGAGTGGCTCTTGTATCAGACTATATTTGTTGGCATGTGTTCTACCAACTTACGAGTTCATAAGTATTCAACATTTGTGCACTATTACTCCACTACTGATTTTCTTATATATTTTTTTGTCTTATTACATATTTGTAAAATATTTTGTACTCTGCTGCTTGTTGTGTTTTAAATGGCTCATAGTACATTTATCCCATGGCTCAGAGGAAGATCAGAGGTCTTCATTGTAGTTTTTCTAGTTATTAAGGATGATACAAGACTTCTTAACCTTACAAGTGGCTGTTGAAAGTGACATTGTGGTGAAATGCACAACATACAGTGCTGTAAAAATGTATTTGCCCTTCCTGATTTCTTATTTTTTTGCATGTTTGTCACACTTAAATGTTTCAGATCATCTGACAAATTTTGATATTAACAAAGATTGCGTGAGTAAATACAAAATGCAGTTTCTAAATGGTGATTTCATTTATTGAGTGAAAAAGCTATCCAAACCTACCTGGCCCTTGGTGAAAAAGTAATTGCCCCCTAAACCTAATAGCTTGTTGTGTCACCCTCTGCGACAACAACTGCAATCAAGCGTTTGCGATAACTGGCAATAAGTCTTTCACATCCCTGTGAATGAATTTGGCTCACTCTGCTTCGCGAAATTGTTTCAATTCAGCCACATTGGAGGGTTTTCGAGCATGAACGGCCTGTTTCAGGTCATGCCTCAGTATTTCAATCAGATTTAAGTCTGGACTTTGACGAGGCCACTCCATAATCTTCATTTGTTTTTTTAAGTCATTTAGAAGTGGACTTGCTGGTATGTTTCAGGTCATTGTCCTGCTGCATAACCCAAGTGCGCTTGAACTTGAGGTCACGAACTGATGGTCGGACATTCTCCTTCAGGATTTACTGGTAGAGAATAGAATTCATGGTTCCATTAATTACGGCAAGTCGTCCAGGTCCTGAAGCAGCAAAGCAGCCCCAGACCATCACACTTTGACCACCATGTTTGACTTTTGGTATGATGTTCTTTATTTGAAATGCTGTGTTAGTTTTACGGTAGATGTAATGGGACACACCTTCTAAAAAGTTCAACCTTTGTCACCACCAGTCCACAGAATATTTTTTTTAAAAGTCTTGGGGATCAGCAAGATGTTTTTTTGGCAAATGTGAGACGAGCCTTTGTGTTCCTTTTGGTCAGCAGTGGGTTTCACCTTGGAACTCTCCCATAGATGCCATTTTTACCCAGTCTCTTTCTTATTGTTGAATCATGAACACTGACTTTAACTTTTCTTTAGATGTTGTTCTGGGTTCTTTTGTGACTTCGTGGATAAGTCGTCGATGCACTCTTGGGGCAATTTTGGTGGGTCCGCCATTGCGGGAAAGGTTCGCATCTGTTCCAAGTTTTCTCCATTTGTGGATAATGGCTCTTACAGTGGTTTGCTGGAGTCCCAAAGCCTTAAAAATGGCTTTGTTACCCTTTCCAGTCTAATAGCTGTCAATGACTTTTTTTTTTCTCATCAGTTCTTGAATATCTTTAGACTGCAGTATGATGCGTTGCTTTTTGAAATCTTTCAGCCTACTTCACTGTGTCAGACAGGTTCTATTCAAGTGATTTCTTGATTCAACAGGTCTGGCATTAATCAGGCTGGGGGATGGCTAGTGAAATTTTAACTAAAAAAATGTGGTTAATTACAGTTAATTCATGATGTAACAAGCGGGGAAATTACTTTTTCACAAAGGGCCAGGTAGGTTCGGATAGCTTTTTCCCTTAATAAATGATATCATCATTTAAAAACTCCATTTTGTATTTACTTGTATTTACTATTCTACTTTGTCGAATAGTAAAATTTGTTTGATCTGAAACATTTCAGTATGACAAATATGTAAAAAAACGTGAAATCAGGAAGGGGGCAAATACTTATTCACAGCACTGTACATTGTGAGAAAATGCGAAGGGTAAGAGCAAACGGGCACTATTTTTGGAATCTGCACCCCAAAATTAGTCAGAAACAAATCTTGGATTTTATTCCGCAAAAATGATACAGGGCAGTGTTATTTATTCTAAAATCCTTCCTGAGTTGCAATAAGGAACTGTAAATATGAGGTATTTTTGGTTCTGTTGTGCTTCTCATCTGACCTGGTCACTCCATATGAACTCAACTGGAGGTCCCATGGTGACCGCCTCAGATTTAGCTCAGAAAATTGTGGGAGTACCTCTCCATACATAATGAGCACATGCAAAATTTTAGGAGAAACTCTCAAGGGTTTCTGAGATATGCCCCTTCATAAATTGAGGAGCCCATGATAAGTTTTTCGAAAATGTTAATTTGTTGGGGGTTTTAAGGCCAATATCTTGGAAACCAATCCAAGCTTTTGGCTGAATTGCTGCACTGGATTAATTATATCCCCAAAATGCGAGTTTCGGGGATATCATGGTTTCGCCCCACCTGTCGCTGCTGCCACGTCCACAGATTTTAGCCGCTAGCGCAATAACTTTACATTGGCTTCTCATTTTTAGCATATGGGTAGATATCGTAAAGAGGATGAACTGATTAGATTTTGGGCAAGTATGCACTCTTAGGTTTGCCACCAGGTGGCACTTTATATTGAAAAAAATCTGTTTTAATCATATCTGGAAAAATAAATTACACAGATCCTAAATTTGCCTAATATTGTAGGTCTAGTAAAGGGGAATCTAATAAAGGGTGCTTTGAGGATTGGGAATTTCGGGGATGTACCCCTTGCTGTTGGCCGCCGACAGCATAGGCCTAGTTTTGGTCAAGGCTTTCACAGAATCTGCCTTCAAAATTCATCTACCTCTTCTTATATCAGTGTTATTGATCTCTCAAATATGACTGTTTTCATGGGCAGAAATCAAAAATTCAGTTTTCATGGATCCCATGTCAGCCCCGGATCTTTTACAGAGGGTTAATGATACTGGATTCCTTTTATTTTGGGACTTGTCTGTCTGCAATAATGGCTATTTTTAAGGCTTACTATTGGAGGGTGACGGGTGAAAAAAATGACTTATTTTTGCCAATTTTTTTTTTGAATACTGCAACATCTGGGCAGTTACCCATGATCATGCAATTTTTGTCTACATAATTGTATGCATCTTGTCTGTATTTGTTCAAAATTTCAACCTGTTTTCTCATCTACCGATAAACCCCTACAAATTAATGTTTGAGAAAAAGTTGGCATGGCTCTCCCATTTTTGGAGGGGTATGTCTCAGAAACCCTAAGCAGCTGAAGCCTAAAATTGCCACTATGCCACTATCCATTATACACTTGGAGGTACTGTCAAAAAAAAAAATCTGCCAAATCCTGAGTCTTTGGAAGATCCCTTAACTTTTGTTGAAAAATGTATGGAATGACCTGACTGTGGTTGTTGTATGATAGCTCTCTGGTAAGACCACAAAAATATCTCAGAATACACAACTTGCATGGATTTGGCCTCTGGGCTTGGTTAGTTATGGTGTTTCAAACTTCCCTCTGATCTCTACTTGGATTCAAATCAGGCCCCTCTTGTGCTATTTACGTAAACCTCATGCATGTCTCCTAAAGGCAAAGCAAGCACTTTTGCATTCTCTATATTTTAGCCAATCAAAAAAATACTTCATATGGCAATTTCCCAGATGATATAATGGACACCAGGAAATCAGCTAAACTGTATAAAATGCGCACAAATTAGTCTTTATTATTAATCGTGCTGCATCTTATTTTTGTGCAAAATGAATCATTTTTGGAACTTGAGGGAAAAAATCAGTCATAATGCTGGATTGCTCCAACAAATGGGAAACTCGGACCTACCTGTGGCCATAATAAGCTTGGACAGATGTCCCTTGGCAAAGCCTAACTTGTTACGACAGTGGTTGCACAACATCGGATTCAACGAAGAGTCACTGGTCTGCACACTTTTTATTCTGTTGTTTCATTTATGCCAAGTATGGATTGAGTTACTCAGTAAATATCAGAAGATTTTGAAAGATGATGTTTCGTCAACAGAATTCAGTCATCATCAGCATTCAACCCTGTCAACTTTAGCTAGGCTGGAGAAATGACTGCATCAGTTACAGACAAAATGGATTGGTTTTCCAAATCTTATGTTGGCTTATAATTTGTTATTGTAGTTATACCAATTCGCAAATAATTAATCGGACAAACTCTTGCTTCCAGGAGCCATGTTTTATTCGATTTATAACTGCATGCTTGGGAGTTCCGGTGTCTGGTTCATGTGGCAAGCTACCATGATTCCAAAAAACATGGTGCACTCCCAACAACGTATATATCTGATCTTCTTGAGCTGATTTAGTCATTAAGAAAATTTCAAAAATGACCCAAAACTATATTTGAATACTTGGGGTAGTGTACTTTTATTGGGTAAGAGCTGAAAAAAGTGTTTTCTTTGCCTTTAAGTGTTAAAAATTGCTGAAGAGCTGTCCGTTTCAACGGGACGGCCCCAAGTTATTTTCTGTCCCTTTATTTGTGCGTTATTTATTTATGTTCTTCTACTTTTACCAAAACGGTGTATCCCGGTAAATTTGCCACTGTTAGCCAAATGGCTGTTTTTATACTGCTGTCCATTGGCAGTTAAGTTTTCCTGTTTTGATCATTTCTGTATGTACTAAGTTTACCATGATGCAGTTAAAGCTCCCACATCTCTAAGTTTTAAAAGCTGATCTGAGGTATGACTCGTCCCTTTTTTTTTAATTATTGGGTTTCTGCTGGAAGTCAAGGTTTAGAAATGGGAATCGCAGTTTTTCACTCAGATCTTTGAGGACTGAGGTCAAGCACCACACTGCTGTTTTCCCCTGCATGTGATTGATTTTGAGTTTAAGCCTCATCAGCACTGAGGAGTTCATAAGCAAGCCTGAATTGCACTCGGCAATCCTGCAGCTATTGCTGCATATAGTAAATTCAGTCCTGTCCCTTGGGCAGATATTGCTTGCTGTCTAGTATGTGAAAATTTTTTCTGCATCTTCAGATCAACAGCAAGAAGAAGGAATCGGCATGGGAATTCACAAAGAGCCTGTACGATGCTTGGTCCGGCTGGCTGGTGGTTACACTCACAGGGCTGGCCTCAGGTTTGGGCACTTTGAACCCTCTACTCATGCATCTCACACACTACTGTATCACATGATCTGTAACCCACTTCTTATAGTGCACAATTTTACATGTACGCAGCCTCAATCTGAAGTGCCCCATGTCCAATGTCCAATCAAGTGCGCTCATCACAAAGTTCTTGCACACTCTGTGCTTACTGTTCGCCCTTTCTCAATGTCTCTGTTCACTTACCATGGCATACTGCTTTGATGCCTCTGTTCACTTACCATGGCACCACCAGAAAAATGTGCTTCTGTTTGCAGAGTTGTTTATAAGCAAGATGTTATTTACTTCATGTTTTTCTGAAGTCTGTGGTCAAGGTCTGTGTTCACAAGTTCTTGCCTGAGTTTGTGTCTTTGTAATTGAACTGCATTTTGCTCCTTGACTGCCATCATGTATCACTGATGTAGTTCGACTTTACCATGGGTTTTCCAGGGCTTAATCAGGCTGCTGTGGAGCAAGATGATTATCTTAGCTAATTTTTTAAATTAATGTGTTGCTATGAATACAGGGTGGAACTACAGGTGATAAGGGGCACGGTAAAAGTTTCTATGGTCCATGCTGAAAATATAAGGGAACTACGACAAATGTGCCTCCGTATAAGGGGCACCACAGCAAAGTTTGCTGCTACCTTGGGGGCACAGCAGCAAAGCCACCATGGAGCTTTAAGTCATCACTTTAGCTAATAAAAAGTAAAGGTCCGTAGTCTCAGATGTTCCTCACTTAAAGTTGACCAATCAGCATGTGCTATGCAAATCAAAACCATTCTTTAAAAAAAACGTTTCCCGTATTTTTCCCACTTGCTGTCTTGGAAATTGGCTCAGTATTGCACTGGGACATCGTGTGGTCATTGCTATAATGCAAATACAAGCAAAGGACATTCCAAAAAAACGCCAGGTCATTGAAAAAATAATCATATTTAGCCATTTTGTCCATCTTCTGCCATCCACAAAATTAGGACTTTCTCCTGTCATTCCAACACTCACACTGACAACAGCACTAGATAGGCTACTGGCAATAAAGACCACTTTCCAAGCTTTATCAACACAGCACGCAACCTTAGAGAATTTCAGTACCTCCCTAACTTCGTGAATTCGCTTTTTTAGGCTGCCGACTGTAATTCAGCGTTATTTTCTTTTTTGTTCCTTTCACCTGTCGGTACAGTGATCAGAGTTAAAAATAGAGTAGATACATGAATTATTCAAGAATAATTCTGCGCCCACGATCGCAAGAAAAGGGCGAAAAAGACAGCTTTTAAAAATCAGTGGCCGTTCATCGGCCGTGAAAAAGTGAAGCCAAAACTTTAGGTTATTTACATAACCCCGGTTCTCTGAGTAATATGAGTGAGATGTCTCACTGTGGGATGCACGCCTGGCTGCAGCCTCAGAAGCATTAATCTCATTACGCCAATCCTGATTGGCTGGGATGTATGGGATGTTGTAGCTCCCGTATTGCCAGACAAGCTTATCCAGCGTCCACCAACCCACAGAGAAGCAACCTGTTCCAGTCAGGACAGCAGAACCGCGCGTGCCACGCACGGAGCGGAAACGTCCAGCCTATAGAAGCGGACAAACGTGAAAGGCGAGGACCAACTCCCCGCTGCACAGATGTCCTGAACAGAAACTCCCCTGAATAAGGCCCAGGATGCGGCCAAGCCCCGAGTCGAGTGCGCCCGCAAACCCCGACACACATAGGCCAAAGCAATCGCCTCCACCACCCAATGGGATAGGCGCTGCTTAGTGATAGGTTTCCCTTTATGAGGATTAGCCCAGGAGATGAACAGCTGATCGCTCCTCCTGAAACCCCTAGTCCTGTCCATGTACATGCACACCGCACGGACCGGACATAACGCATTCGACTGCTGCTCCTCTATTAAGGCAGCAAAGGCAAGAAGGTCAATAGGAGAACATGTGCCCACCACCTTAGGCACAAAAGCCGGGTTGGGCCTCAAAATCAACCTTTCACCCCCCGGAAGAGCTGAGCGCATGACGGATGCACCGAAAGCGCATGGATGTCACTTACTCGCTTAGCTGAAGCCAGAGCCAGCAACAACACATCCTTGAGAGACACGTGTTTCAAGTCTGCCCCTTCCAGTGGCTCAAAAGGAGGGCCCTTAAGCCCCTCCAGAACCACAGCCAGGTCCCACTGTGGCACCAGTGATCTGGACACGGGGAGAAGCCTGCGCGCTCCCTTCATAAAACGGCAAACCAGTGGGTGCTGACTCGCTGTTCGCTTCCCAAACCCCACGTGACAGGCGGCGATCGCTGCCAAGTACGCCTTAATCGTGGAGAAGGCCTTCCCTCTGTCAGTCAGGTCCTGCAAGAATGACAATGTAGCACTCACCGGACACTGAAAAGAAACGTGGCCGTTCCTGTGACACCACCCCTCAATCACCCTCCACCTGCAGTCATACAAAGACCTAGTGGAGGAGGCCCTAGCGTTTTGTATAGTGGAAATCACACGCTGTGACAATCCCACAGCCGAGAGACTGAGCCACTCAGGGGCCAAGCCCACAACGCCAGGCGTTCCGGGCGCGGGTGGAAGATCCCCCCCCGCGATAGCAGGTCCCTGCCAAGGCTGAGCGCACAGTAACTGATATATCTTCGCTAGCCAATGCATCGCCCGCCAATGCAGAGGGATCAAAATCAGCGCGTGACCATGTTCCCTCACTCTGGACAGAGTGGGGGATATCAAGGCCAGGGGAGGAAACGCGTAAAGAAGCTCGTGCGGCCAGGCGTATGCTAGTGCGTCTACGCCGAGGGGAGCATCCATGCCGCGCAGAGAGTAAAACCGCGCACTGCGCGTTTTCCCTCGCCGCGAACGGATCCACTGCGGCCCGACCGAACCGGGCCCATATCTGTCCCACAATCTCCGGGTGCAGAGTCCACTCCCCGCACACTGGCGCGCCCCTGGACAACAGGTCCGCGCCTGTGTTCAAGACACCCGGGACGTGCGTCGCCCTCAAGGAGAGGAGACAGCCGCAGCTCCACAGGAACAGTTGCCAGCATGTGCAACTGACAGGAGCGCAACCCCTGACGGTTGATGTATGCCACCATCTTCGTATTGTCCGTCCTCACCAGGACATGATGACCCATGAGAGATGGAAGGAAATGTTTCAGGGAGATGGACACCGCTGAAAGTTCCAGAAAATTTATGTGAGACTGCTGGAGGCCCACACTCCAGCAGCCCCTCACAGACCGGCCCTCGTGAATTCCGCCCCAACCCGTCAGGCTGGTGTCTGTAGTGACCACCTTCCTGGACAGGACTGAGCCCATTGGCACCCCCTGGGTCAGAAAGGACGTGGCCCGCCAGTAATGCAGCGCCCTGGCACACCCCGGTGTGACCAACACTCTCCGTGCGCCGTGACGCACGGGATCCAGCCCGCATGAGGCCACCCAAAGCTGGAATTCCCTCTTGTGGAGGCGACCGAGATGGATCACGAGGATGGCAGACGCCATCAGTCCGAGTAACCGAAGACACAATCTGAATGGAACAGACCTGCCTAGATGAAAAAGCGCGAGGCATGCCCTGAAAGCTTTCACCCGTTCCGCCGAGAGGCGCGCTGTGAAAGACACCGAGTCCAGGGATAACCCCAGAAAGATTACATTCTGCGCCGGGGACAGCATGCTTTTCTCTGCGTTTATCACAAACCCCAGATCGAATAGGTGCTGTGTGAGAATACGCATGTGCGCCCTGGCCTCCTGCTCCGATAGCGCCGAAAGCAGCCAATCGTCCAGATATGTGGCCAGGCAAATGCCCCGCCGTCTCAGCGGGGCTATTGCTGCCTCCGTGCACCGCACGAACACCCTCGGGCTTAAGGACAGACCGAAAGGGAGCACGCGGTACTCGTAGCAGATCCCCTGGAAAGTGAACTTCAGATACTTTCTGTGGGGAGGATAGATTGGGATGTGGAAATACGTGTCTTTCAGATCGACAGAAGTGAACCAATCGTTCTGACGCACAAGACGCAGCAGGGATGCGCGTGTAAGCATCCTGAACTTGTATTTCCTGAGATATTTGTCCTCAAATCCAGGATGGGGCGGATACCGCTCCCCCCCGTTTGGGGGCCAGAAAATACCTGGAGTAGAAACTGCTCTGACATTGTGCGGGAGGGACGACACAGATTGCTCCTTTGTTTAACAGTGAGATAATTTCCTCCTGCCAAACACGAGCTGACTCTCCCTGAGCCTGGGAGTGTATAACGCCGGCGAATCGCGGGGGGACAGCGCCGAATTGCAGCCTGTACCCCCTCGAAATCGTCCTTAACACCCAGGGTGGGGCTGCCATTGTGGCCTGAGGGAGAGAGAAGTGCACTGCAGCCCTTCCACCACAAGAGGGCCCAGCCGCAGTGGGGTGGCGCCCTCTTGTGGCGGAATGACGAAGCCCTCGGGTGACATGCCCTGCAGCCCTTCCACCACAAGAGAGCCCAGCCGTGGTACGGTGGCGCCCTCTTGTGGCGGAATGACAAGACACCCGGGCGGCGTGCTTATTTTGACAGATTTGGCTTTTTTTATTTTTAGCTGCGCCCTCGGCACTCGGCCTGGCTGCGACAGCGGGACACAATTTATTCTCTTTGGGAAAACTTGTGTGTATGTGCGTGCTTGTGTACATGAGAGAGGGGCAACCGCTAAACCCTCCGACGTCAAATGTCCATCCCTTCCCGGCTTGCACTGGCACGGTCCGAGGCAGCTGGGGAGATAGGGGCATGGGGAGCCCCTGGGCGACCGCCAAATCCTCTTTGCCCTCGGCGGCAGCGCCGTCGGAAGGGAGGAGGGGGTCAAGTCCAGACAAGCTAGCTTGGCAGGCTAGCCATCTGCAGAGACTTCTTGTTGTAAACACCGCACAGTGTTGACACGAGCTGGGGACTTTGATAGCCATACGGGCGTGTTCCAGCCCCAGGCAGCTCGAGCAGACCTGGTGTGGATCTTTACTCGAGATCTTGTTCCCACAGCGACGGGGACGGGCCCCGGAGTCTCGGTGCCCCCTGGTATGAGGGGTTTTGGCCTCCATTCCTAGCGAGCTGGTGTGCAGGCCGGGAGTCGAGGCAGTTAGCTGGTGTGCTAACCTTGAAGAAAACCGAGAGGTAGCTGGTGTGCTAGCGCTCGGTACTAGACGTGCCGTGGTGAGGCTTCGAGGACAGAGCTGACCAAGCCGTGGAGGGCGGGAGAATACCGAGTCCGGTCTGGTGTGACCGACGAAGCGATAAAAGGCTAGTAGCGCCCGGTGACAGAAGCTAATTCAGATCTGTCTGTGGACAGTTAAGCTAGCCAGCCCTGGACGTGAGATATGCTCCGAGTGAGAAGAGGTGTTTGAATGATGTGGTGCCGTCCGCATTAACTATTTAAGGTGGGTGTACCACCTGAGGTGGAAGGACACGTTCACCAGCCAATCAGGATTGGCGTAATGAGATTAATGCTTCTGAGGCTGCAGCGAGGCGTGCATCCCATAGTGAGACATCGAGCGAAATATTATGAAAGAGAACCTTGCCCTTCAAAGCTTAATGACTTCAACCTTTCGCAGTTTACTTTTCTTGATCAGCAGTTGCTCATACGAATTGGTAGAAGGACGGTCAAATTTATTTTCGATAGCAAATGACGACGCAAATTATCAATACGTCTTTAAATTAGTTTGCGAGGCTTCTTTCGCAAGAAGCCATGACAATCTGTTTTCTACAATCTTAATATAGAAGTAAAGAATGTGATGTTCTCAGTGCAGTGAGGCTCATTAAGCAGTAAGCTGTGCAACATCGCATTCTTTTCATTGCCGTCAATGCCGTCATGAAATTGGAGCCCTGTAAATACATCTGACATCCAAGAAATTTGCCGGCAAAGTATACTCTGGAGCATAATTCGACAATTTTATGGATGCCACCATTGACAGAATTTCAACTAATCAAAAAATTGGTTACCCTGTGACTGAAAAACTTTGACGTCATCCAGGCACAAGGATGGCAGGGCAGAAGGTCTGAAGCCATTGATCAATGAGAACAGAGTCCGGGAGTTGCCATCATCGGCACTGATGAAGGTTGCATAATGATCCGATTTGGTTGTGTTGATGGAGTCCTTGTAGTGAAGTATGTGATGGTAATACAAGTCCTTATGAATAGTTAGTCCAGTTTTCTTGTAGAGCCTTTCGAGTTGTCGGCCTTTGACTTTGAGAGTGCGGAGTTGGGGTGTAAACCAAGGTGCAGAGTGGGTGAATGACACAGTCGGGGTTTTTAGAGGAGCAAGGGAGTTCAGCAGAGTATGGAGGCTATTGTTATAGTGGGACACCAGTTCATCTGTAGTAGACGGGGAAGCAATGGGAGGAAATGACTCAATAGCAGAGGTGAGGGAAGTAGGGTCAATGTCCTTAATATTGCGGAATGAAATCACACGTGATGGTTTAGTTTTGGAGACAGTCAGGTGTAGGGTGAATGATATGAGCATATGATCTGAGATGGGGAGATTTGTTGGGGAGCAGTTGAATGGGGAGACTCCAGAGCAGCACACCAGGTCGAGGATATGACCTTTAGAATGTGGAGGAAATTGTATATATTGCTTGAGTCCAAAACTGTCCAAACACTGTATAAAATCTCTTGTGATTAGATGATTTGGATTGTCCATATGAATATTGAAATCACCAAGCAGAATAACATTAGGAGAGAGAGTGCACAGATGGGTGAGAAGAGAGGAAAATTCATCAATAAAATCCTTGTTTGGTTTGGGTGGACGATAAACGGCGGCTAAAATCGTTGGAATTGGTCCATTCACTTGGAGAATCAGCGATTCAAAGCTTGCGGATGGTTGGAGGGAGATCCAGGATGTCCGCCAATTCTCGCGGTATATTATCGCGAGACCTCCTCCACGGCCGGTGAGGCGGAGCTGGCAGAGGTAAACAAACCCAGGTGGTGTGGACTCATTCTGCTGGGAAAAGTCATTGGGTTGCTGCCTGGACTCTGTCAGGCACAGAAAATCCAAATTACGGTCGAGGAGGAGGTCCCGGAGAAGAAGTCCTATGCCCGTGAGCGAGCGGATGTTAAATAATCCAAAACTGACGTCGCCGCGACCAGAGGTGGTGGCATGGCTAGCTGACCGAGCTAGGTTAGCTAACGCAGCACAGTTTGCCTTCCTGCTGGATTTTCTCCGCGGACGTCGAGAGGTGGTCCAGATGGAATTGATGGTTGTTGAGTCATTGACGTGGAAACTCCGGCGGGACCCGCGGTGGAGATATTTTCTGTATGGGGGACGAGCGATGTCCGGGAAAAGGTGCAGCACCGGCGGTGGGTCATACAGGTAACACCGCAGCTGGAGGAGCTCAGACGCGGTGAATTGAATGAGGGCTGTTGATGGTCTCAGTAATTTGGACAGGATGGTCCAAACAAGGACAAAGCATACAGCCAGTCGGTCGATCTGTTTTTTACGCAGGAATAGAGGCTGAAATCTCATGATTAAAGCTAAGCTAAACCGGCGAGCAGCGGCAGCAAGTCGCGCCAGCGTTCACTCAACCGGAAGTAAGTGTCATATAGGGGAAATGGTCTGGTGAGGAATAGGCGGGTATAGAGGATGGATGGATGGATAATTTATAGTTTATAAAACTCAGAAAAAAATCATTAAATAATAAGCTAATAATAAAGAATCAAGGCATCAACTTGAAAGTAACAAAAAGTAATTCAAAACAAAAAACTGATATTGCCAACAATAATGCGCGGTATATAATGGTCAGTAACGGAGTTACAAATTTATGTATCCTGCCAGCATTACTTTATGCTTTAATAGCATTCAGGCTTCCTGACGCATTGACATGGCCTGCAATGGTAGCTTACCTTTGCCTGGCATATTTATACTCCTCCCAATTTCCTTATACTTTCACGAAGTGGTCTTAGCTACCATTGCGAAACAATGTGTTGGTCTTCCCTGAGCAATCTGGCAGGCCTGTTCATAAAATTAGTGTGTGACACCACGGCGAATCTGAAGAGCCAGTCAGGACTGTACAGTCAATTGAGATTGCTTGCATCAAAATGTTTTTTTTTTTTTTTTTTACTTAATTTTGTTCACTTTGTATTCACAGATCTGTTTAATGAAGCCAAAAACTTTGTGTTATTAATAATGTGGAAACACTTTAAAATAGTGCTCATGTAAATTTTAAAAATAAAAAAAGAAAACAAGCAAATAAATGAACCCCTTGAGTTCCGTCATAACGGCGAGTGATCCAGGAATCTATTACTTATGCCCATCCTTACCGCCTGCCCCGGTCTCACTGGATCTCTGGCTGTGATAAAAAGAGCACTGCTCCCCACATATCTGCTCTGACATCTGCTGCCCATTGTTGTCATCAGGTGCGCTTGCAGGTCTTATTGACATTGCTGCTGATTGGATGAATGACCTGAAAGAGGGCGTGTGCCTCAGCGCCATGTGGTTCAACCATGAGCAGTGCTGCTGGGGGTCCAACGAGACAACTTTTGCTGAACGGGATAAGTGTCCACAGTGGAAGACTTGGGCAGAGCTGATTTTGGGGCAAGCCGAGGTGAGAGTTGGCTCTTCCCCAGTAGCCTGTTTGTTGTTCTCCTCTTAACCTCTTAATACAATGATTTTTAAATATTTCAAATGCTATATTTAATTTAAAATATGACAAAATTCAGATGTTGAAACTGTTATGTTATTGTTTTTCGGAAAATTAATGCTCATTTGCATTAAATTCCAGCAACACCTCTCAAAAAATGGGACAGGGGCATGTTTATCTTTGTGTTGCATCACTCTTCCTAGTACCTACTCTCTGAACCTTTGGGAGCTGAGAAGACCAATTGCTGTAGTTCTGAAAGGAAAATATTTTTCCATCCTTGCTTTAATGTTGATTTTAACTCAACACTTTGTGGCCTCATTTGTCATATTTTTTGTGTCATTATGTGCCAAATGTTTTCACTGGGTGAAGGGGTTAGTATTTGCTGGTTCTGTATGTTATGTATTGCGATAAGGGGGTCACAATACGACGTGTCACGAAACGGCGCATATTCCTGATCCATTATACTGTATTGAGCAAAGGTTTTAGGCATTTAGGGATTCTGTAAAGGAACAATAAACCCCTCAAATAAACCTTTTTTTCAGGTCAATCTGAGAAAATAATGATATAATTTTCATAGTGGATTGTCTGTCTGCAGGGCAAGTTACTGAAAATTGTAGTAATTGCTGCCAATTGGTAATTCATTACAATTACTTGTTACTTATCTTCAAAGTCATTGAATTGCCTTTCAAATTACTGTATAGACCATAATTTGTTGCTGGAAAAATAACTTTGGCATTACTTTTATATTTTGCTTCAATTCTTATTAATGCAAACATTTATTTGTGTTTTTGGCACAGTGTGATACAAGACAACTGACAATTGTAGCCTACTCATCATTATGATGAAATGGAGGTAAAACACAATTGATTAACCAATTGTTAATTGTTAACTAAAGATTAAGGGATTTTTTAATTGGTGAAACCTCAGTGGGTTTAGTCGATGAAAACGGTCCAATGCATTTTCACATTTCTCTGGAATTTCCACTCAATTTTCTGTACACAGGTTAATCTAAATCCTGTTTGCATATTTAGATGTATGTGCCATTTTTTCTTTTTGTCTTTTTTTTTAAGCTTACCAGCCCTATTGGCTGATAAGCTATTGACGTGGTGTGGCGTCTGTCCTCCGCCGTCTGTCGTCCGGAACATTTTTTTAAATCTTTTTTTTGGCCTAATGAATTTCCACCTAAATTTGCCATACCATACTGCCAGGCCATAACTCCAAATTTTTTTTTCGGATTTTTGATGGAATCGTTTTTGTCTGTTTTATGGGCCCTTGAAATTTGTTGTTAAAGATAGAACGGTGAAATTTTAAAAAATTATTTCTCCAAAACTGCATAATTAATTTTTTTCTAAATCAGGCGATCAACTTTCCTTGAAACTGTCAATGTACAGTGCAATCACCACTTAGACTGAATCGACAGACGTGGGTTTTGTGGGGGCGCTGTACTTAATGAAAAAGCAAGATGGCCTGTGGAGGCCAAATGGTTGCAGATCGAGATTAAGTTTCTATTATCGACAAATCAGAAGTCATATATGACCTATATTTTGGCTGTGTTAAAGTTGACCTCAGATGACGTTGAAAGGTCAGACTGGAGGTCAAGGAAAATATTAATCATGTTAAAAGACAGGACTTGAAATTTCAAAAAATTATTTCTCAAAAAATGTCGGATAACTTTTTTTTTCTCAATTTGGCAATCAAGTCACCATGATTCAGTTTTTGTTCAGTGGGAGTGCCATTTTGATTGAATCAACGGAAGTGGGTCGAGTGGGTGCGCTGTACTTTAACGTGGAGAATGGGCAAAATCTCTTGTGGAACATAAATGGTTGCAGATTCATGTTAAGATTGTATGTTAAGATTGACAAATCAGAAGTCATACATGACCTATATTTTGGATGTGTTAAAGTTGACCTCAGATGTCTTTGAAAGGTCAAACCTGAGGTCAAGGAAATTATTAGCAATGTTAAAAGATAGGACTTGAAATTAAAAAAAAAAAACATTCTCAAAAACTGTTTGATAACTTTTTTTCTGCATCTAGCAATCAACTCATCTTGATACACTTTATGCACATTGCAGGTGCCATTTTGATTGAATGGAAGTGGGTCTAGTGGGGATGCTGTACTTGGGCCTTACGGAGAATGGGCAAAATGGCCTGTGGAAGCAAAATGGTTGCAGATAGAGATTGTTTCTATTATCAACATATAGGTCATGTATGATTTCCTATATCTTGGTTGTGTTAAAGTTGACCTCAGATAATCTAGAAAGGTCAAGTTTGAGGTCAAAGCAAAATGTTACAATTTTCAAAGGCTTCTATGCTTGAAAATATTGAAGATTGGGAACTTATGTGTATTGAACACTTATAGGAAGTCATATATGAAATTTATTTTGATGGCCCTAAACTTGACCTTTAAAGGTCAAAATGGCAAACTTTCAATGACTTCTATCACCAAAACTATTATAGATAGAGCTTAGGTTTGTATTGTGAGCAATAGGAAGTCATGTATGAAGTTTCATTTGGTGACCTTGAACTTGACCTTCAGTGACCGTTAATGGCCTTTACAGTCAAATTTCAATTGACTTGTTTCAGCAAAATCATGACAGATTGAGTGGAGATTTTTATTGGAGACATATAGGAAGTCAAATATGAACTTTTATTTGGTGACCTTCATATTTTACTTTTGAAGTTCAAACTTGACAGAGTGAAAATTCTATGACTTCTATCACTAAAAAGGTCAGCGATAGAACCTAAGTTTGTGTCACAGACTTAAAGGAAGTAATGCGTGAACTTTCATTTGGTGGCATTCAACTTGACTGTTGATGACCTTTGAAGGTCAAACTTGAAATAATACAACTACAATGACTTATATTGCCAAAACGGTCTCAGATGGAGCCTAGGTTTGTATTTGAGATGTATAGGAAGTCATATATGAATTTTCATTTGGTGACCTTCATATTGACCTTCAAAGGATTTCAGTGACTTGTATCACTAAAGTGGTCACAGATGGAGCCTAGGTTTGTGTTACTGACATCTAGGAAGTCACATATGAACTTTCATTTGGTGACATTCAACTTGACTGTCAGTGACCTTTGAGGGTCAAACTCGACAGTGAAATTACAATGACTTCTGCCACGAAAAATGCTCACAGATTGAGCCAAGGTTTGTGTAGAGACATTTAGAAAGTCGTGTCCATTTAGAAAGTCCATTTACTGACTTTACCTTCTGTGACCTCCCAGAGCTTAGGATTGTAAAACAGGAGGTCTTATAAATGTATGTAAACTTTTATTTAGTGACCTTTGCATTGACTTTCAATGATTCGAATGTCAAACTTCACATGAAATTTTCATAACTTGTAGAAGATCACTTGTCAGTAAGCTACAGGACCCTTGGTCCTTTTTTTTTTTTTTTTTTAAATCAAGTTAGAAGAAAAAGAAAGTGCTCTAAACCAGAAAAGCGTATAGGGGACCATTTTGTGTGAAAATACAGTAATGCATTTTAGGAGCTAGATTTGTTCAAATCTTAAAAACTGGAAAGTATTGCGGGGATGGAATCATGTTTAATTAGCGTTGTGTGCATAAATAAATATTTATGTGAGTTAGAAGGAAAGGGAAAGAGAGATATTTCTATAAACCAGTAAAGTCTTGCAGCAAGATGTGAGTAAAGGTGCAGAAAATGAAAGCATACATTGAATAGCATTAGTTGCAATAAATGAAATTGGGTCATTCCATCTCTAAATGGCTCCTACTCGACCATCTCAGACTTGGCTGGAGAAAATTTCAGTGGCTGCATCCACCTCCTAACAGGAGAAATCCAAAATTATAGCTCTCAACTCCGAATAGTTCTGCCGTCTCCTAAGCTGACGATGTGCCTTCCACAAACTAGGAAGCAAAAAGATGAGTCACTCTATGTCAAATGTCCGAATTTAACCATCTCCGATTTGGCAAAAAATTCCAGCAGGTGCACTCACCTCCTTCTATGATAAATACAAAATTTTTGCTCTCAGCTCCTCATAGTTTTTTCATGAAAAAATGTTTTTTCAACTATGTTTCGGCCCTTTTTGAATTGCCACTTTCACATGGCAATATCTAGAAAAGTATTTCAGCTAAGTCCTTCAAATTTGCTACTATAACTTGAGGAATATGGACTTATAAAGGTGTCCCTTCAGTCTACCATATATTTTTGGGTGCTGAAAGTTGCTCAAAAAGTTTACTCTGCGCTCTGCTGTAGCATATTTGAAGGACTGTAAAAAGCTTAATGTTGAAGACGGGGATTTGGTATTGCACATACAGCTTCCCATATATGTTGAGTATTTTGTATTCTAATTCTGCCCCTCTCTTATGAATAATCTAGAGAATATTAAGGCTTGAAAATGGGGGGGGAAAAACTTGTACTACTTTAACATTTTATACCAAAACATGACACCATCCACCGATATCAAATTGACAGTTTTCAAAAGATTAGATGTCTGTTATTAGCATATCCAAAATGCTTTATTTTCTCAAAATGAATTTTTGAAAATATGATGTTTTTGTGGACATGCAGCATTTTATTGGCATTGAAGGCATATTCAAACATTATTTAATAAAATGCACATAGTTAATGATAGACAGCTCAAACTCAATGAAATGCTTATATTATTTTGAACATTTGACCATTTTGAACATTAACGAGCTAATGGCCCCCTCTGGAGAAAACATTACAGTCCCTACAAACTCAACTCTCACTAGAACCCCAAAGCCTAGTTTTAGAGAAATATTTTCTGGAAACAACTGATTATCATCTCTCTCTTTTGTGATTTTTGATAAGATCGGTTGTGCCAAATTCAACAAATGCTGGTTTTGTTATTGTTTCAAAAATATAATTTTGTAATTCTTTCATAAAGATATGTATGAATCGAAAAACTCAAGTTGTGCTTCTATCAGAATGGAGAATAAAATCAAAGCGAAAAAAAAAGAAAACAAATTTGAGAATAATACTCTTGAGAAGTTTGCAAAGTTCTAAAAATTTATTTTTAAAACATTCATTATTTAAAATTTTTATTTTCATATAGATATGTTTACAATTATTTTAGAATGGAATACATAAACTGCAAATTCTGTAAGAGAATGTATGGGTAAAGAAATATGCAACTGTTGTCATTTTCTTATCTTAATGGAAATAATTTTATAAAACAGATTTTTCACAAAGACTGCGTCATCTCTTAACAAAGGGATCAACTGAAAAATTCGAATTTTAAAAGGATAATCCCACACTTAATTTGATCAGCTCAGACTTTCTTGTAGCTCAAGGTTTAGTAACCTTCCTATGATTAATACTTGTAGCCACGTAGCATAGGCCAGATTTTGTCTCTAACCACAAGAACTGGATAGCTTTAGTAAGATTAGTGTGCGACAATTTATCAAAACTGCTCACTGGCCATAACAAATGCATGTAAATTGAGTGCACCCGTCAATGCTGCGCAAAATGGCAAGTTCGTTGTATTTTAACTAATAAATTGTTGAATACCATCCTAATGACTATTTGCGACGAAATAAATCATAGTACAAGTGTGGGATTATCCCTCTAATTGTGGGAAGTAGAATAATAATTATAATAATGTAAGATCATTATTGGTTGCTTTGTATTTAGAATTGAGATTTTTTTAACAGTTCTATGTCACTATTAAACTAGGTGATCAGCTTTTAAATCTAAATTTTAAATCTCAAGTTTTGTAAAAGTTGTAAAATAGCGATGAATTATGGGAAATGTATCCATGGTGATAGTCAGCTGATCCCTGGATAAAATTTATCTATTGGATAATGGCTGGATAGCTATCCACATGTTTATCCATGCTTTGAACAACGCTGCCTTATCCACCGGATAGTGGATAAATTTAACCACCTTTCGAACTACGCAGCCCTGGTTAACTTATATGCAGTAATTCTGATCGGTATGCTTGTGTTACTTCGGTAAGCATCAGTGTGGCAGTTTCATCATAATGTTGCCTGATTGTAGCCACTACAGTTAGTGATCGCTTCAATTATCCATGACCGGGATCAGCCAGATACTTCACAAATGTCTGGGCAAGCTCTCAGGCGCTACTGTGAAAGCAATGTGAAATGCAGAAGCTCTACCGTATCTGGTATAACAAATGATTTCTCTGCACTACCTTCACATAATTTCATCCCCCGTTAGAAATTGTTGTGGCCAAAAAAGGCGGAGATTAAATTGTAAATTCTTTCCAGTGGAAGTGATCGATTTGCTAGCTCCACATAAGCAACTTGTTTGCGCTAACGGAACTTACGGTCTGCAAAACCTGTATCATGTTCATAACATAACCGAGCTCTCTCTAGCTGTCACGTTCTATCCATAAAGCTGCTTTCACATCGAACATGAACCAAATTTTTCGTGGGACAGATTAGCCTACATTTAAAAGCAATGCAAAAATGCGAATACGCGCATTATGGGCACGTCAAGCCGCTTTCACAACAGATGCGAAACAAATTATTCTTGTGACAGATTACATTCAAAGTCATGACCACGTATCAGCTATTGCATGTTAGTTCGCGTGCTCTGCTAATTAAAAATGCTCCTGGTTAACTTATATATTGCCATTATGATCGGTATGCTTGTTTTACTTTGGTAAGCATCAATATGACAGTTTGATCATAACGTTATCTGAATGTAGCCACTACAGTTGAAGCTAACCGGATAGGTGCTGAATGTGTCTGCCGAGTTGGGCTGCGGTTAGACCAGATGTAGGCTTGGGGTGCCTTATTGGGTGCTTGTGAAACCCAAATCGCTTTACTTATTCATGACCGGGGTCTGCCTGATACATCTCCAGTCTCTGGGAAAGCTCTCTGATGCTACTGTTGAAAGCAATAGGGAAGCGCACAGGCTATAACATGTCTGGTAGAACAAATGATTTCTCTGCTTTGCCATCGATTGAATATCAAATTCTTTCTGTAAAAGTGATCGATTTGCTAGCTCCACATAAGCAACGGTTCATGCAAATGGAAGTTACAGTCTGCAAAACCTGTATTAGGTTCATGACATCATCGTAGCTCTATCTAGCTCTCGCGCACAATCCAAAATGCGCCCATTCTCCACAAGGAAATGCTTGTCATTCCAACTCAATAAGTCAACCATTAGCATGGGCAATTTCCGAAAAGGCTGTTTAACCTGGAGCTTTCGCCCCTCCGTCATAAACCAGCGCAGAAGCTGTTCTTTTCTCCACGCTAACAACACACCACAGCTATACACGCGAACCAGCAGGTCCTAATACACACCGAAGCAGTCCATAAGCTGTTGGTCCACTTTTAGCTGCTCCTCACTGTCCATGTTTCCCTCTAAACTCAGACCCACTGGATTTCTACGGTCTCCAGTCTACACTTGGGCATGTTGACCCGTTCTACAAATATGTCAAGATGGGGTGGATTCTAGCTTTCCTTGCTTACTAGCTATACAGTAGTAAAACCGCTGTACTCACCACTGTTGCCGTAGCAAACTGTAGCCAATAGCAAATTCATGTTTGAGCTGCCACTTTTGCGTAGCGTCCTCCACTTACGCCACTGCATTTATTAGAACAAGTTCATTTCATTAGATCTATACACATGTACTGCCTTAGATTGCGGAATTACTTTATCAGTTGGCAGACGCATCTCACATTTCACGTGGGGAGACCCAAAAAACTGCATTCTGCAACCTCGTCCCGCCTTGATCCGCCCTCCACAGACCTGGCCAGTCAGAAGACAGTGGGCACACGGGGAGTGGGGGCCATGGCAGAAGAGCCACACCAATGAGTCGTTTCAGCAGAGGCTACAATGGACTACAAATGGGTTTTTTTGAGGATGGCAGTATGAGCTAAATCAGGACCCTGTTTTGGACTTGGAACAATCAGGAGTACTCTAGGGGAGTACAAGATCGAAATATAAATATGGAAATATAGCAAAATCGGTCTCCTTTAAGGTAAGCTAATTACGCTAAGGCGATGGAGGGTGTCCAACGTCGCTGGTAATTAGCAGACTTCAAATCAGTTTTCTTCCCGGAAGCATTTCAAATGACCGCATTAAGTGTGTCACAGAAAAGGTAATAAGGAAGCATGTCTGTCTGCCTCATTGTGGCAGCTACTTTTATTGCGCTTAAAATAGTTGAGATTAATCGATTGGGACAGCCCTACTTTCAACACTGAAATTTTAGTTCAGCTTCCTACATCACATACAAACTTATGGGGACTCAACAATGGTGGAAAAAATTAAGCCCCCAAATTTCGACTCGGACCCGTGTACTTCAAAAGTCAGTAACTCTGAAATTTTTTGCGTGATCCAAAATAATTTGCCATGGGTTCATTAAATATGTAGTAGTCACTGTGCTGAAACTTTCAGATGTATCTGAAGGGGTAGTGCGGGAACATATATATATAGACACACACGTACATATGTCAAACTAGTGAAATTCTTGAAATTCTCAACTTAATCAGTCAATTATTTAGGTTTTGGCAGAGGTTTAAAGTTTTGGAATTTTCACCCAATTTCTGACATTTTTGTGCCTTATATTCAAATACAATTTTTAGCACCACAGAAAAATCATTAATGTGTATCGTATACCTTTGAAACTTGGTATTTAGACTAATTGGTATTAAGACTTATCAATTTTTTAGCTTTCTGGCCCTATGGGCCGATAAGCTATTGTCGTGGTGTGGCGTCCGTCGTCCGGAACATTTATCATCTATTTTTTGGCCAGATGGATTTTCGTAAAATTTGCAAAAAATTTGTAAATTTGCAATAACATACTGCTAGACTATCTCCAGACAGTTATCTCAGATTTCTGATTGAAGCATTTTTGTCCATTTTATGGGCCCTTGAAATTTTGCCCCCAATGTTAAAGATAGAGCTGAGAATTGTAAAAAAAATTATTTCTCAAAAACTGCTTGATACATTTTTTTCTAAATCCGGCAATCAAGTTACCTTGGTACCGTCAATGTACAATGCGAGCGCCATTTTGATTGAATCGACGGAAGTGGGTCTATTGGGGGCGCTGTACTTTGAATATGCAAGACTGCCTGTGGAGGCCAAATGGTTGCAGGTAGAGATTAAGTTTGTTTTGTCGACATATAGGAAGTCCTATATGACCTGTATTTTGGCAATATTAAATTTTACCACAGATGACTTTGAACAGTCAAAGTCAAGGTCAGGGAATATGTTGACAATGTTAAAAGATATGACTTGAAATTAAAAAAAAAAAATTTCTCAAAAACTGTCTAACGACTTTTTTTCTAAATCTGGCAATCAACTCACCTTGAGACACTTTATATACAGTGCGAGTGCCATTTGAAAGCCTTTGTCGTTCAATTAATCACAATTGACCTATTTCCTTGTGCCTATTTAGAATCAGGGTTGGGTATATATTTATAGTGTGATACACATGACTTTTGATCGTTAAGCTATTGTCTTGCCGTACATACTGAAAATGGAGAAATAATACAAGTGTGAAGGATGTATTAATGGTGTATCAGGTAACATAAAATGATTTGCTTATGCACTAATTGTCATATTTTGTTTTTTATATGTGCATGATGAAGTATGTGAATCACTATCTGGTAGAATTATGTACCTGATTTATTTTGTTGTTTAAAACTTCATAAAATCCAAAGCATGTGTAACACATCTCTCATTTTTTCACTATTTATGAACACTCATATAAAGAACATATGTGTGAAGTTTTAAAGCTGTGCGAGCTGAACCACTGGAGATATAAATGTTTTCATGTACAAGCATAAATATTATTGACAGTTATGTTCAGAGGCATTGTATCATCTCTGCTCCTCATTTTTCACCTAAAAGAATGTTAAAAATGGATTTAATGGGTCCAATTAGTCTAAAAACCAAGTTTCAAAGGTGTATGATGTATATTACTGATTTTATGGGGTGCTGAAAATTGTATTTCAATATATCAAGGCACAAATGCCAGACATTGGGTGTAAATTCTGGAACTTTCCTGAACTTTTTCAGGATACACAAGTTTTAATGCATATTTTGACCTTTTTTTTTTAATCCAATTCTGTGATGGTGTGGTGGAAATCTGTTGATTTGACTTGGAATGACTCATAAGGCTTCTGCTTATTTATTTCCAAATGGGAAAATTTGAGATCAAGTTTCTAAAAAATGTTGAGAGAGAAGTGTTAACCATTGTCTTTCATGATTATTTTTATCCCCTAACCTCCGAATGCCTGGCATTCAACAGCTGCTAGCATCAATGTTGTGTGCAGTCATTAAGGAGTTCAACAATTCATGGACCACACAACCCCAGTTTTATAAGCTTTCTTTTTTTGATAAGACTATTTTATAGTGCATTGACAGTACGAGAACTTCTTGGATATTGCTTGTGCTGCTATTTCCCTGCCCCCGTCCATGAATCTAAACAATAACTTCCTTGTTTATTCCTTCATTCCTCCAAAACCTTAGAGCTACCTCTGCTTCCCCAACATGGTCATTCCTAACTTATAAATATGAATTCTTCTGGCCTACTGTCTTAACACAGATGTGCCTTGCTGGTGCTACTTTGCAGGGTCCTGGGTCCTACATAATGAACTACTTCATGTACACATACTGGGCCTTGTCTTTCTCCTTCCTGGCGGTGTGTCTGGTCAAGGTGTTTGCACCTTATGCTTGCGGCTCTGGGATTCCTGAGGTAAGAGGGCTGACATTTTAAAACAAGTTTCTTGGTAATGGGGAGGGGAGGAGGGCAGGCTTATATGTTTTGCACAGACTGAAAGCACATGCTGTGAGAAGCACAAAATCTTTAACTCATGCTTATACCTTAAATTTCAATGCCAAAGACTTTTATAAAGCAGTGTTGTGCTTGCACTTCCAGCCTCAAAATTGCCAGTTCTATCATTAACCTCAACACGCTCTTGAGGCATGGGAGGAATTTGCCAAAAGTATGGATTTAAGACTCTTCAGTCTCCCAGCCTGCTTTCAGTTTGCAGCATCAGGCAATGGTTGTCCTTTTGAAACCTTCATAATCTGTCCTAGTTGCTCTTTGACAAGGTATGCAATTTTCAGCGTTGAAGATGCCAGAGATTGCACAATGTTGCTTACTTTAAGAACTTTATATTTCCCGTATTATTGTAACCTGAATCATGACCACAGCATGAACCCCCTAATGATGTCATTGTTTTTGGTGAGGCCTAGAGCCTGATTTAAGTCTCGGTGCTGTATTGTTTATTCTCAGTACTCAGTTTATTATTGTTTATGCTCAAGGTTGACCCAAGCAATATAATGTGTATTTTCATTTAGTTGTTTGAAATGCTGAAAATCACTGACAAGGAGAATTCAGAGTCCTGCAATGAAGTCATACAGTCTGCATGTCCAAAATTGAGCGAGTCTGGCTGTTGCCTGGAGTGGTTGTTGACATCCCTTTCCCCTTCCTGTAGTGATCTAGATGTGATGTCTGTTTATTACCACCATCAAGGTAGTTATGTGATTGTTCCTTTTCATGGGTTTGTTTGCTTGTTTGTTGGTGGGATTATACAAAAAACTTAATTCTTGGATTTGAGTAAGAATTTTACAAGAGATGGATCTTTGCCTGACTTTGATTTGATTTTGGGAGCAATCCAGAACCATATCTGGATCCAGGATTTTTTTTTTGCGGCCTCTTCACCATTGCGCAGTCGGACTAAATTTGAAATTAATGTTCACAAATACATTATTTGAAATTGGAAAAATTGGGGGGCTTCATGTCATGAAAGCAATATAAATTGACGTGTATCCGGATATTTTTTGGGATCCATGCAGTGAACTTGCACAAAATTGAGATTCAAACATATATGCTGCTATTGTAAACAAAGAGAGGTAGGGTTATTCCATGCCTCCAGCATGACCCCCTCAGATTTGCTTTTAAAAATATCAACCAAAGTTCTAGTGGTACATCGGAAATGTGCCTAATTTTTGCCTCATACCTCAAATAGGTTTTGAAGGGGAAAATGAGAGAAATTAGCCTTTTTTTTTGCAGTTATTTAGCAGATGAAATGAAAGAAATGAAACCCATGTAAATAACTCAAAATCCAAGAGAGCCATCAATTTAGTTAGCCATCAAGTAGACATGGTAAATATTTGATGCACTAGTACATCGTATTCGGTAAGTGTAATTTGGGAGCTTTACATTGGAGTTTTAAAACTTCATGGGTGTCAGAAATTACTTTTGCACTTCATGCGCATGTTTGAATGACCATTTTTGTTTTGATATAACAACAACAATAATCAATGTGGAGAGCTGTAATTATTGTTATCAAATCTAGTACATCAGTCTTATATGTTCCATGAATAAAAGGCCTGAGACTCATTTAGTTTCAAAGAAATTGGAGAGCAAATACAGGTGAAGACTCAAAATTAACCAAGTTCACACTCAAATTGCTGAGGTGTTTCAGAATAATTATATGAAAAAAGTGTTAATTTACAGTTTTTCAAGAATGATTTTGCCTCTTTTATGGCATCACGGTCAAGGTGGTACCTCCTTCCTGTTGTTGTAGGAGCTTGGACAATTGCAATTATATGTTCAATCGGTATCCAACTCAGGTCATCTCTATCAGGCCAATAAAGGCTCCTTTCATTGCCAGGGGATGCATAAACTCTACCCAGACATCATTGTTTGCCTCTAAAACATCCATTATAAGTCCAACCCACCACTGATAATCATACACACTAGTAACAAATTGGTAGGGCACAAAATCAGACAGGTGGTTTGTGCTTCCAGAGTTCTCTGTATTGTCAAACATAGTAGTGAAGCCAGGAGTTCCTGAAACTTTGCGAACTACTAAATCCTTCTCCTTCGGTACAAAGCAGAGGTTTTCACATGTCCATGGGATGGTACTTCATTTCTGGAATCTATTTTCTAATCTTTTGGACATATCGGCCACTGTATCTTTACTAACCCACATAATGCTGATCCCATCCAAATGGGACTGTGACCGAGTGGAAAAGGTCTTGAGGCGTTAGAATTTGTTGGTGGACTCACTTTGAAGACTGGCTTTTGCTGCTTCTCGCGTTATAGTTCCTCTTGATACCATCACATGGTGATTTGCCATGGAACATGGCGAAAAAAATGCTATTCAGCAGAGACATTTAAGTCAGCATTCTGATGCATTACATTTGTGAAATTCTTGAAATTTTTATATTAAAAATTGAAAATTCTTCATGAAAATTCAGCATTGAAATTGTAAAAAAAAAGAATAAATAAATAAAAATAATTCTGAGAATTGAAATGGCGAGGGTTAAAACGATACATTTCTGGAATCATAAACTCCTTGACCACAAGTGTAATCTCAGCATTAAATTATAAATGACCTACTCTCTAGGAGCCAAATTGGACAGCTCTCCAGGTGGCTCCCCAAACTCTAACATCCCCGAAAATGGTACAGTCAAATCATAAAATAATCATATATTTACCACAAATCAACTTTTGGTGCATGAAATTCAATATGAAGTAGTGATTTTATCGTTGAATTTGGCATGAGTTTATCAATATAGGTGCAGTTGGACATCAGTGGTCACCAGTAAGCTCTCCAAACACAAAACATGCTTTTTCTTCCTGATGAAGTGTAGAATTTTGTCAATTTCTCTTCAGTCACATGAGCCAGCACACATACTCATTGATTGAACTTCCTATTTAACAATCAGAACATTCACCCTGCAATGAAAAGATAGCAGTTCCAACTTCTGAGCTCGCGACCTTTAAATGCTTTCCACGCCTTATTAGGAACAAGTATAACTCACTAACTTAGTGATATCTGAAATATACCCTATTTTAACAGAATAGCCATTCCATTATCAGGAAAAATCAGGCAATATTCTTTCCCAGGCATTCGTATTTGTTGAATGTGATATAAATTCGAAAACGAAAAGCGACATTGAGCAAAATGCAAACACAGTAGCAGTATAACCGGTCTTCATTAAATCCCTCCTCCAGAGACAGATGCATCGGGTAGAAGGAACCCTTCAGTCCTGTTTAATTCGGAATAATTGCCATTGACCATGGCCATACCCCATTTAAATCCCGTAAATGTAACTGAACAGTTCAGGCCATTTTTGGATATCTTTTTTTCTTTGTAATCGCATCATTTTCACCAACGCAATTATGCCCAACATTAGGAGAATACAACCTACCTTGCTTTTACGCATAGGTTTGTATACTATTCTGTCTGTTCAATTGAAGTCCTTCAGTCACTGTGGAAAGTTTATTCTCTCTGGAATTAGATTAGAAATGGGTCAATCAATACATTATTACCACGGACGTTTCATGTGGCTGTGAACTATAAGTGTGCATGACGCAGATGAGCCTTTGTAAATAATTGTGATTGGCTTTCAACATGAGTACTTAGGAGGATATAATGAAGCGGAATTCGTCGATGGAGGAGTCTACTCGTAAATCCACGATGGGGAACTACATGTTATTCATATGTGATGACTATAATTGATGGTAGAATGACATATTATCAATTCCATGTCAAATTTTTGCTTCAGTTGTTTTCCAACTCTGCTTCCTGGTGAATATTCAATCACTGATTCAGGTCTGCCATATATTGAGAAAATATTGTAACTGTGTGCATAAATTTGATTTGATGGTCTTTTATTTGCTTCATACTTAATGTAAATGATGTCATTGTATCCATCAACTTGTGTGCAAAATTTTTGGCTCATATCTTCTTTAGTTTGGCTTGAAAAAAGGGGCTGTGACCCCATGTTCCTAAAGGATTGCACTGTTCCATAAGTCAGCGCTTTGGAACTCATCATGCCACATGCTTGAAATATTCCAGGACTGCTGTACACCACTGAACGTCCTGAACTTTTACAGTGTTTGGCCAAGAATTACAGATTTGATAAGTTATTGTTTGCTAAAAATTCTATTAAAGTATTATTTTATGCTTTGGAGCTCACTCTGTCTTCACACTGATCCACATCAGATCTTTTAAGTTTTCATGTTAATGCTTGTGGTATGATGTTTTCGTACCAACTATGTGCTTCTCTGAAATAAATTAAATTTCAGATTTATGCGGCATTCAGAAATGATAAAAGGATTTCACACCTCTATTGCAAGTGAATATTGCCCATGGATGACACATTCTACCCTAAAAACAAACATGCTACTGTAAAGAGCATGTTTTAATTGGTTACTGCTGTTATGGCACCAATTTGTTATGACATTTACGACAGCAAGGGATGACGGACAAAATTTTAAAACTCAAACAGATTTAATTTAACATAGACCAACACTAACCTACAATTTGTACCACTGACCAAGATTGATAATATACAAGAAAAAAAATATTTACAGTCCCTTGGGATGGGGTTGCTTGGTGATGTTCCGGTAGAAGAAAATGCTCCAACACAGGCAAAAATCCACAAAAAGCGTCACAGGTCTTGAAAAGAGTGACAGGTCTGGTCAAATGTATCCTTCTCTTTGCAATTTCTCCTACTACTTTACTCTCTCAATTTTCCTCCTTATATACTCTTTTGCAGACTCCCTGGGACTTTCCGTCTCAGACATGCCCAGGACATGCCCAAACCTAGCTCCAGTCTGGGCTTAACAAAAAAAGGTCAATACTGCCATCTAGTGGCATGTTTAAGTAGACACTTATGTATACATATAATACAATATTCTAATAAACATGTGATGTATATATACATACTCAAACGCGGGATAAGCAATCAGCAATTACATTGTCAGTACCCTTTACATGCTTAGCAAAGTTCTTGCAGAACTATATGGGTACAGGAGGAGAATGCTCATTCAGAGCCACAAATGCCTCTGACACAAATGGAAGAAATTCCTCCCTCACAAAGTCTGCAGTATCAGGCTTCTTAGCCCCACAAGGAGCAGGCAATTTAGCAGATCGGTCATCTACTACAGGGGTTTCTAACCTTGTTTTCACAAAGGTATTTGGTTTGGTATCCTTTTCTTTTTCTTTCTTAACTTTAAGGAACCAACAGTTAGTTGTAACATGACCAGATTTCTTGCAATAATTGCAAAGTAGACCACTTTTGTCACTGTCAGCTTTCACACTTTGATCAGACCTGTGACTGGATTTCTGAGCACCATCACCAGATTTGTCTTTGTCTTTGGGTCAGGAATCTTGGGTATCACAGTTACCTTTTTTATGAAATTAGAATCATCTATTGTTACTGCTAGACTGAAATTTGGACTTATGTGTGAGAACATATTCATCTGCAAATTTGGCAGCTGATTGCAAATCCAGTGCTTGCTTCTCATTAAGGTAGGTCTTAATATCATCCTTAACACAGTTCTTGAATTCTTCAACCAACACCATCTCATTTAGTGAGTTGAAATCATCCTTGACCTCCATAGAAGTACGCCAGCGCTCAAAGCAAACCTTCTTCTTGTTAGCTAATTCCACATAAGTCTGATTGTCAGATTTCTTCAGACCTTCTGTCGGTAAGCCTCTGGAACCAACTCATAAGCTCTCAAAATAACCTTTTTGACAACCTCATAATCAGAGGAATCATCTGCAGACAAAGTCGATTATGCTTGTTGAGCTTTACCCTTGAGGACAGTTTGCAACATCAGAAGCCAGTGTTCCTTTGGCCACTGGCAACTAGTAACTACCTTCTCGAAGCACTGGAAATACTTATCAACTTCTGTCTCCGAAAATGGAGGCACCAGCTTTACCTCCTGGCTAGCACAAAATTTGTTCTCCGCTTCTATTTTAATTTTTAGTTGCTCCATTTGGAGCCTTTCTTCTCTGTATAACTTCTCTTACTCAAAATCTCTCGGTCTCTCTCTTTCTGCTCTTTCCCTTTTCTCTCTCTCAAATTCTCTTTGTTTTTCTTTTTCCTCCCTTTCTCTTTCTGCCCTATCAAATTCTCTTAGTTTTTCTTTTTTCTCCCTTTCAATTTCTAGCATTTTAATTGAAGTTCCATTTCTACATTTGGATTTTCCACTGGAAACTGTTCCA
The DNA here is from genome assembly GCA_029721435.1 of Gymnothorax reevesii. Classification (NCBI taxonomy): domain Eukaryota; kingdom Metazoa; phylum Chordata; class Actinopteri; order Anguilliformes; family Muraenidae; genus Gymnothorax; species Gymnothorax reevesii. The sequence continues at coordinate 68,634,881 of CM056579.1, forward strand.
GACCTCCTGGTGCAAACACATTTTCATCAATATAATATTCAACAATCTCTCTAGCCAGTCTTGCTTTTCGCATGGCTGGTTTTACCCCTGTCAGCTCTAACTGTCTGCATATGTCTAGCAGTTCTGCCTTTTTAAAAGACTTCAAAACCTCTACGGTTGGTGATGCCAAGAAATCATCCATAGCTGTTGATCTGTCAATGTATATCTAGGAAAAAAAAAAAAAAACAATTTAACAATTTGTAATGTTAGATTTTCAATAAATGTCTCACACAGTGGTCTATCCCGGACGAGCCCCCAATTTTTTTATGGCCACAATTTATGACATTTATGACAGCAAGGGATGACCGACAAAATTTTAAAACTCAAACAAATTTAATTAAACAAAGACCAACACTAACCTACAATTTATACCACTGACCAAGATTGATAATGTACAAGAAAAAAAATATTTACAGTCCCTTGGGATGGGGTTGCTTGGTGATGTTCCGGTAGAAGAAAATGCTCCAACACAGGCAAAAATCCACAAAAAGCGTCACAGGTCTTGAAAAGAGTGACAGGTCTGGTCAAATGTATCCTTCTCTTTGCAATTTCTCCTACTACTTTACTCTCTCAATTTTCCTCCTTATATACTCTTTTGCAGACCCCTCCCACCTTTTAGACTTTTTTAAAATTCCCTGGGACTTTCCCTCTCACACATACCCAAACCTAGCTCCAGTCTGGGCTAACAAAAATCTAGTAGCATGTTTTCACATTACACTGCACAAAATATAAAGCTGGTACCTAGAACCAAAATATGTTTTTAATATAGCAAATAGGACAACCACACATTTTTCCAGTCTCACCAAACCATCTACAGGTAAGCAGGGTGTCTGGTAGCCCTAGTTTTAATGAGTGCAAATAATCTACAAGTGATGGATAGAACTGCTGTGACATCTGAAGTTTGTCTTGCAAATACACTTCATAGAAAACGTCATATGCGTGAATGGGTAACATTCATACAACATCGGAGGAAGAACAAGATGTACAAGTAATATTTACACATTCTTGTGGTTCGTCTGACACTTACAGTTGATCCTCTTCCCTCTTGTACATACAGTGCTCAAAAGTTTCCATACCCTGGCTAAATTAGTAAAATACATAACATTTTTTAAGGAAAACATGAATGGCCAGACAAAAGACATTTCTTTCTTATTGGATTCCTATCCAACTATAGGTCATGTTGAATGGCACAATCATCAAATAAAACATGGCAATAAGGGTAAAAATGAATGGACCCTGTTCAAAAGTGTGCATACCCTTAGTTCTTAATACCGTGTATTGCCCCCTTTAGGTTCAATAACAGCTTGCAGTCCTTTGTGATAGTTGTCAAAGAGGCCCGTAATTCACTCAGGTGGTACAGCTGCTTGCATAATGCCTCCAGCTTCAGCAAATTCTTTGGTCGTCTTGCATGAACTGTACGTTCGAGATCTCCCTGAAGAAGTTCAGTAATATTGTGGTCAAGAGACTATGATGCCGACTCCAGAACCTTCTTCTTTCTCTTCTGTAACTGCTGGAGGGTCAACTTGGCCTTGTGCTTTGGATTGTCATGCTGGAAAGTCCAAGTGCTTCCCATACGCAGCTGAAGAAAGCAAATTGTCTGCCAATATTTTCTGATAGCATGCATTCATCTTGCCATCAATTTTCATGAGATTTCTTGTGCCTTGAGAGCTCTCATAGCCCCCAAAACATCAGAGAGCCACCATCATGCTTTACAGTGGTAATACTGTTGACTGCTCTCCAGACATAACCATAAATTTCTATTTCGGTCGTGTCACTCCAAATGACAATGTAAAAGTTGTGAGGTCTGGCGTACAGTTATGCTCAAACGTCTGCACACTTAGTTTATTGAGTTTATTTGCGATTTAAAAAAAATTGCATCCATCATAAAGAGAAAGAGCTCATGTGATAAATTTAGTTTTTTTTAATAAACTTGGCATCTCCAATCCCACCCAAATCAGGAAAGCCCAATTGGTGAACTATGTACAAGCCTTGCTTGTTTGAGTCCCCTTGTTGCAAATTCAGGAGAGTGAGGACAGTTCACTGCCCACCTCCAAAGCACATGCCTGTCAGCCACCGCTTCTTATACACTGATGGGTTGAATCTTCGCAAGTTCAGAACGAGGGTGGAGGATAACCGGACATGACCAGGCTTAGAATCTTAGTGATGAGCGCCTGTCTGGCCAACAGGAGGCGCTGGAGCAACGAACAAGGCAACTTTTATATTCCATTCCTGACAGTCCCTTCCCAATTTGCAACCCCGTAGCGCAATAGCCAATTGTGCGCTACCCTGAAAAAGCTGCCGACCACGGCCGGTTGGCAAGAAGCGGGGCTCGGACCTGCAACGTAATAGTCACTTCTGTTTCACAACGCGATGCTTTACAGAGTGAGCTATCACAGCTCATAAAATATCCGGCAGCTCATGAACTGATGATTTTGTGTTCTGCATGCATTACTGAATTTGAAATGGAAAAAATGTTTCAGCTCTTTCGGTTGAAAACGGAACAATGCTCTAATTCTTAAGGTGGTGGGGGTACCTAAATTGATTTGCGAAATATCAATCAGATATTTATAACAATCTGGATGATGTTCAAACTCTGACAACCCAGCAATGTGATTTTGCCTGTGTAGACTTACTTGTGTTGCATGACCTCAGTTCTGTGATCTGCATAAATATTTGGCAAGCTGACACCATATGGCTACGCTTTGTCCTCGAATAAGGCAACCTTTGTCATTGTCAAAGACACAAACTCATTTTCTCTGCATGTTTTTTTTAGACAATCGCAATGTCAGGTGAAGGACAGAGCAAGGGATTTTGCTGAAAGTTGAGTTTAGTCAGCAGCCATACAATTACATGATCTGCTCCAGCCACCTCGCTGAAGCTAAGCAGGTGGGGGCTTGGTTAGTACTTGGATGGGAGAAGGTCTGGGAATATCAAGTTGCTGCTGGAAGTGCTGTAGGTTGGCCTAGTAAGTGAAAATCTTCCTTCTGGTGAAATAAGACCCAATGCCCTAGTGCAGTGATGGGGAAACTGTGCTGAAGAAGACGCCGTCTTTTGGATGAGACGTTAAGCTGAGATGCTGACTCTCTGTGGTCATTAATGATCCCATGAAACTTTTTCACAAAAGTAGGGGGTTCCCTGGTGTCCTGTCTAAATTCCTAACCTGGGTCTTAGACCCTGCCATCCGATCATCCCTGACTTAATTGGTTATGCAATTCGTCCTCTCCCTCTTCACCTCAAGCTTATGTTTGTTGAGTGTTCAGTTGCAAAATATTATGTCTGTGTTCCCTCCCTCCCGCCTAGATCAAGACTATTCTGAGTGGGTTCATCATCCGGGGTTACTTGGGCAAATGGACCCTTATGATAAAGACCATCACCCTGGTCTTGGCCGTGGCTTCCGGGCTTAGTCTTGGGAAGGAGGGCCCACTGGTGCATGTGGCCTGCTGCTGCGGCAACATCTTCTCCTACCTATTCCCCAAGTACAGCAAGAATGAGGCCAAGAAGAGAGAGGTATGTACCTTCTCTGACTTTACTGTCATAGCCCATCTTATACCGGCATTCACTATACCCTCACTGCAAGGAATCTAAAATGCCTTAGTAACTAAAATATATAAATACAATGTAAAATGAAGAGGGACTGGCAGCGATGGAATCGGATTCACTTCTTTTAATGTCCTTATTAGGCTGAGAATGTTCAAAGTTCTGAGCACGCGCAGTAATCGAGACACCTCCTTTTAGTCAAGGCTGTGATTGATTTACAGCTGCAGTTCATCAGTGCTTTTGCAATTGGTTTGGTAATTGAGAAGTATGGCCATGCCTCATCAGCGCTGTAATGACCCATCTATTAAGAGGTAGTATATAATGCAGTACATGAGTGCAAGAGTGATCAAGTTTGTGCCTCGTGACCTGCCTGTATGCTTTTCCTTTACATTCAGGTGCTGTCTGCAGCATCGGCAGCCGGGGTATCAGTGGCCTTTGGCGCTCCAATAGGAGGAGTACTCTTCAGTTTGGAAGAGGTGCGTTTCCTGTATAATGGTCAGATTTTGATTACTTAATGTGTACAAATAAATCTTTGTGCCACTGTCTGTGTCAACATTTTGTGCGCGCAAATTTCATTATTTGATTATTTTCTATTTATTTTCAATAGCAATGTTCCATATTGCATCCCTCGTAAACAAATTGTATTTGGCAGACCACATTAACATAATATAAATGTAGCCCTTAATTGCTGTCTGGTCTTTAAGTTTTCTGACAGTGCCACAGTTTGCAACATTTTGGCTCAGTCAACCAAAACAAAGGATTTCAATTCAACAATAAATATATGCTCAAAGTGCAGATTTATAGGTTTTATTGTTGGGCTTTGTCAAAAATGTTGTATGAACCTTATAAGAATCGCATCTGTTTTTACATTCCCCCCAATTTTAGGAGCTCAAAAGTAGTTTGCGAAACTACCAATAAACAGGAAATACTTATGATAAACTTATTTATTTATGCTTGTGCACATGCACATAGCACATACATTTTGGTATCTGCCATGCCTACGAACTCTCAAACTGTGAATTAACCCTAGAACACTATTGCTAAAATTAGTAACACCATCACTAACGCCGGGTGATTTTTCCCGATATAGTAAATTACCCAATAAAAAGTACTTGTCATCAAAATATGACAATACATGACAAATTAGAGTAGTGTTCTTTTATTTTCAACTGTGCCATGTCTAACAAAATGAAAAAAAGTACCCTGAGGTAAACAAAACACCCATGCCTTCAAAGATGTCAAAGACAATACTGAAGCTGCCCAGGGACCCATAAGACTCAGACAAATGCAACATAATGAAAATCACGTAAACACGTTTGCTCGGGTGAAAACACCTGGCGATAGTGTTCCAGGGTTAAGGCTGCCTTTTTCATAAAATACTGCATTTAGCTTGCTATTCAGATTTGGCTTCCCTTCCTGCATCACATGCAGGCATTTAAGCATTATTCTGCGTCCCGTCTGTCCGTTCTGTCTACTTTTTGGCACAATATCTCAAGAACCGGGGATCCAAACTAGATCAAATTTGACACCATGGTCTCCTACGAGGATCCTCCAACACCAGTTTATTTTGGTGACCTTGACCTCATTTTCAAGGTCACAGCGTGCCTTCAAAGATTTTAACATTGAAGTTGTTGTTGGTGCAATGTCTCCAGAAGCAGTGATCTAATCCTGGTCAAATTTAATACCATGGTGGAGTGTGGGAGTTCCAGGACACTAGTCATCTTTGGTGACCTTGACCTAATATTCAAGGTCACAGCAAACCTTGAAAGATTTTGACATTGAAGTTTTTGCACGATATCTTAAGAAACAGTGATCTGATTTAGTTCATATTTCAACCAAGGTGTGTATCAGGTGACAGCCGACATCAGGTGATTTTGCTGACCTTGACCTTATTCTCATGGTCATGACAAGCTTTTCAAGATATTTCACATTGAAAAAGCTATTGGCTTGGTATCTCAAGAACCAGGTACCTGGTCTTTATTAAAGGCGGTGTTGCGTTAGTGTGGGAAAGTTGCCCATGAACGCTTTTGATTCCTTACCATATTGGCTGTGTGAAGAGATGTATGCGTGCCCAGGAAATGCATTTCTTTTTGGTATCATATGTGCTTGGACATATGTGGGCCAAATTTAGATGAGCACCCCCCTAAAACCAACATATTGGATAAATCAATGAATAACTTATCACAGTGCTAGTTCTAAAATTTGTAACTGTTATTGTTTCAAAACTACATCAACTCACGAGCATGCATGCATTAGCTTTCGATAATCATTATGTAGTTAGCTAGCTAGCTAGCTACTAAATTGACTGCATTAATAAAATGCTGTTAATTTAGGAGGCAAAGTACAAGACCGAGAATGTCTAAATGGGGTGAACTTTCACTCTCAGAACTGCTTGTTTTATAGGGGATGCTCACAAGTTAGTCCAGAATGAATAGGAGCCTTTGGAGCTGTAGCCCCAAAAATAGTAGGTTCATGGAGGAACAAAAATTTCTTGCAATTCTTGGGCCGGGCCGAGCAGCGCGAATGTTGCTGAGTGAGTGAGTACCTGAGTGATCAAGTTCAATGATTGGCTGGCCGGCAGGGAAGAAGTTCAGCGATTGGTCGGGCGGCGGGGAAGAACTTCAACAATTGGTTGCCTGACGAGCTGGCCAGGCGTTGACGTCACTCGTATTTCCTGGTCTGGGTATTTGCATTATAAATACATGTGTCTCGGAATTTCGGCTTTGGCACTGCAGCAGAAACTGAATACTTTGCAATTGCTGGATCTTGGATTTAGGAGATTGCAGCCGAAACGGAAGTTAAACTGTGGAATTGAACGCGCCAACACACATTTATGCATGTGATTATCCCGTCCTTTCTTGTTTTGTTCTTTCAGATCGGTTGGTCACGTTAAACATCCCTCAGTCCCACACAGGAACTTACACAATGTTAGGAAAAATTGATAAATACTGTTACTATGACTAAAGCTGGACTATTTATGTACATGGTGGAAGTGACACCCGGCACTGATATGTTTCACTATTTTCAAGAATACTGGGATAATGCCCCGACTGGTTTCCAAATTAACTTACACCCTTGCGCGTTCATGAGTTGGCTGCTTGAACGGAAGCAGCTGTGGTGGCCACTTTGATTGTGTCTTTGAGAGACACAATTCAACTGATAACAATGAAAGCAATAAATTTAAGAAAATATTATGTTTTAAAAGATCGCGGCCAGCTGGATTCGACACCCCGTGATTGAGGTAGCCACATCTCGACTATGTTGTTGTACCCACTACGTCACCGTATTTGAATCCTGTCTAGCAGTAGACTGCAATAATCAGGCAAATGTGCTGTTAAAACATTTTTCTGTAGCTACATATGGAACGTTCACAGTGTCCTATTTTTGACGCCATTGAATGTTTCTTGGCAATATTGGTCGCTGTTTTTCAAAAATTTATGTGTATTTTCTTCTAATGAACAGCAAAAGGTGGATTAAATAATAATATAGCGGATTCATATGCTGTGCTTGCCCTTTTAGCAATTTTTTTTTCTGGTACTGTTTGCAAGATTCCATAGAGATGGATGTAACACTTTGTACCAATCTAGTGTGGAAGAATCACAACAATGGTCGGAATGTGTTTCACATTTCCCCATTCAATCTTGCAACCGATACAACAGTCAACAAGTGTGGAGGACAGTAATGGTTATGAGATTGAATAGGGAAATTAAAAACACATTCCGACCATTAAGATTCTTTCACGTTAGATTGGTACAATGTGTTGAATTCCTCTATCACCCTTCGGCGTTTTGCAGCCGGTACCAGGATTACTTCCATAATCTGAGTGATTTCAGAAGCGTATGTTTACTGCAGCTACTCCGGAACTTAAAAAAATACTTTGTTCCAAATAAGAAAGTAGTTCCGAGTATTTGCTTCACGTGTCGTAATGTTACAAAATTATTCACTATTGTCCCCCGTCGCCCCGGCGGGACGGGGGACATAGAAATGCTGTCCGTCCGTCCGTGCGTCCTTTCCTGGAACAGTGTACTCGCAATAACTTTTGACAGCTTTGATGGAGGATCACCCAAGTCATATGACATTCTTATTGGTTTTTTAGGTAGATCTCAGCCATGGGCACAAAACTATGCCTTGGCGATGCGTCCATCATCCACAAGTCATGAAAATTGTAATCTCTCTCATGACCCATGGTTATATTTAGCTCGTATCACAATGATCCATCCCTCATCCATCTCTCTGTTCAACCAATGACCAATGAGCTACAGTGTCATTGTACTTCACATTATTAGTCGTACAGTGCACCACATTATTTTCAGCCATCAAAACCGTTTTTGCCACGTTTCTGGTCACTTGTGCGACGGGGTGCACAAAGCCTTCAGGCCAGCAGGCCATTTTTATTTCATTGAGTGGTGAATGTGCAGGTCACAACTTTTCCACGAGAGCATTTTGGAGCTGTTGGATTGTGTATTTGATGAGTTTTGAAGGAACGAGGGACCTATACTCTTCACTTTCGTTATTTTCGCTGAGTAGCTCGCATCTAACCCACCCCCCCAAATCTCAAAACAACAGGCATGGATAATTAACCCCTTTCTGCAGATGTAGATGCCCGCGTCTATAGACCTGCAAATTGGAAGTACGCTGTTACTGTACTCGATCACTAGATAGCACCCCCGGATCAGTTATTGAATGTTCACAAGCAAGCAGACCTCGAACGCGGTTCTGAATACGGTGAAGTTCACTCCACCCCCTGTTTTTCGAGAGCTGCATGAATTAAACTCCTCAGCTAAGCCTGATGTGCAAACTGGTCAGTATCCTTGCCCATAGTGTCGATTCAGCAGTTTGAAAAAACGATATCTTGACACAGAAAAAATCGTTATCCTTTGTAGCAACCAGTTTAGCCACAGTGAGCTAACAGTATTCCAATTAGTAGTTCATAAAAATCAGTTTTCTGAGGCAAAAAAATCGAAATGGTATTAATTCTCTCACATTCTATTGCCTATTACAGTTGTCCCATACAAAAAAAATTGTAGTTCCCTACCGTGGATTTACGCGTAGATTCCTTCATTGCCAAATCCAGCGCTTCCTTATATCCACCCGAGTACTGACGTTGATAGCCAATCACTCAACCATACACTCAAGCTCTTCTGCGTAATTGTAGAGTTACACTTCATGGCCTCTTGAAGTTTCCCTGATAACAATGTATTGAATGGCTCGTTTCTTATCCAATTCCCGAGTGTTTAAACATTTTAGAGTAAGTGAAACACATTGATTGGACAAACACAGAGCATACAAACCAATGCGTATCAGCATGCGCTGTTGTATCCTGTCTACATTATGCACATTACGCGGCTAAAATAGACGGGATTTATAGAAAGTCGGTTCGCAAAACTGGCCTTGAAGTGTTCAGTTACATTACAGAATTTAAATGAGAACGATATGCTCTATTGGAATTATTTCGAATGAAACAGGACCGGAGGGTTCTTGTTACTGGATACATCGCTCTCTATTTTATACAGTCAATGTCTCTGGAGGAGGGATTCACGAAAAAGGTCAGGCTGCTATTTTTGTTTGTTTTTTTTTTTCTGTTTCGGAATGTATATGTACTCAACTAAGTCGAATGTCGAGGTTTTTTTCCTGTTTAAAACGCGAACTGCCCGTGCATTTTGGTGTGGACCCCCGGTACGTTCATTGCACGTTTCTTTTGAATCGGGAGACGCAATGGATTTGATATTCCCTGAAAGTGGAGTGTCTGTTCAGTTAAAATAAGGTATATTTCAGAATTCAGATATTACTGTGTTAGTGAGGTGTACTTGCTCCTTATAAGTGTTGAAATGGGTTCGTGAGCTTTGAAGAGGGGACTGGTAGCTTTCATTACAGGGTGAATGTTCTGACCGTTTAATTAGCAGTTTATTTAATGCGTGTTTGTGCTGGCTTTGAAGAAAAATGGCCAAAACGCTAAACTTTATTATGGAGAAAAGGCACGTTCATATTTGGAGAGGTTACTGGTGACCATTGGTATTCAACTGCACTGATATTGATAAATTCATACTAAACTCAACCAGAAAATCATTCGTTCATATTAAATTTCATGCCTTAAAGCTTTAATTGTGTTAAATACATGATTTTTTTAATGATTTGACAGCAAATCATTTTGAGACTTTGGGGAGACACTTGGGTAGCTGTATAATTTGGCTAATAGCATGTAGGTAATCTAGAATGTAATTTTGAAGATGAATTCTACTTGTGCTCAAGGAGTTTATGATACCATAAATGTATATTTTTAAGCCCCAGCAGTTTTTCAATCGTCAGAATTATTTTTTTTGCAATTTCAATGGTGAATTCTCATGAAGATTTTTTATGTTTGCTGCTCATTTTCTCTACCAAAATCATGAAAATAAACTGAAATACAATGTAATTCTAAATGCTGTAAGTGTCTTTCCTGAATTGAGCCACATTTTTCCTCTTTGTGAAGCTTAAATCTTGAATTATACAGCATTAAAGTGGGTAACCCATAAATAGCCAAATTTGGCTTCTGCACAAAGGGGTTAAAGGTAATGTACCTACTCCTATGACGATGGGGATTATGACAATAGGCCAATTTGCCAAAATGTTGAAATATCCCTTTAAGCATGTGGGCCAAAGCAGCCAAACTGCACATTAGGGGTAAAATATTTAAGTGTAATAAATGCCAATATGATTGTTTTTTTCTCAAAGTACACATCTTAAAGCTCCTGAAACAAAAAAAATTATTTTAATATCTTAATTATTTCAGATTATACTGGGGGTCAAAGTTAATGCTTTCTGATTTTGCAGGACGGCTCAAATGTAGCATTTTGATACCAATTAATTTTTATACACCAGCACCATGATATAATAATCGGAGTCATTTTTATTGATTTTCTACTAGCCTAAACGCTACTATTTTAGGTCACTTAAAGGGGACCTATTAGGCTACATTTCCAAATTTATATTTTGATCTTGGACTCCGTTTGAGTGCTCCTGACCATTCAAAGCCCAAAACAGAGTCATTATTTAACTCATACTGGCATCCTCAAAAAACTCCATTTGTAGTCCACTTTATTCTCTGCCTGAAATGCCTATTTGGGGTGGCTCTTTCGCTATGGCCTCCACTCCGCCTATGCCCATTTTCTTCTTACTGCCAGCTCTGTGGAGGGCGGATCTGGGAGGGACGTGGTAGCAGAACGCAGTGTTCCGGGTCCGCCTCCCCATAGTGAAACTGATGCGTCTGCCATCTGATAAGGAATCGACGGGCAAATTCCGCAATCTGACGCAGTACATGTGTGTAGATCTAATGAAATTAACTTGTTCTAATAAATGCAAAAGTGGAGGACGCAGTGCGAATGTCTGGCAGCTCAAGCGTAAATTTGCTATCTACCTACGGCTACTATAGTGAGGACACCGGCGTTTCTACTCTATAGCTTGGATTGAGGGAAAGCTAGAATCCACCCCATACAGATACATTTGTTAGAACGGGTCGACATACCCAAGTGTAGACCGGAGACCGTAGAAATCCGGTTGGTCTGAGTTTAGAGGGAAATATGGACAGTGAGGAGCAGCTAAAAGTGCACCAACAGCTTATGGACTGCTTTGGTGTGTATTTGGACCTGCTGGTTCGCGTGCATAGCTGTGGTGTGTTGTTAGCGTGGAGAAATGGACAGCTTCTGCGCTGGTTTATGACAGAGGGGCAAAAGTTGGTTTACTTATTGGATCGGAATGACCAGCCTTTGCTCGCGTAAAATGGGCGAGAAGCCGCTTTCACACCAGACAAAAAACGTGCGACTGATTACATTCAAAGTCAATGCATTGTCTTTGAATATGATCTGTCGCACGAAAAATTTTTCTCGCGTCCGGTGTGAAAGCAACTTTACGGATAGTGCAACAGCTAGAGAGAGCTCTGGTTATGTTATAAACATAATACAGGTTTTACAGACCGTAAGTTTCATTAGCGTGGACAGTTGCCTCTGTGGAGCTAGCAAATTGATCACTTCTACAGGAAAGAATTGTCCATTCAATCTCCACCTTTTTTGGCTTTTTATTAGCCACAACAATTTCTAAAGGGGGATGAAATTACGCCACAGTAGTGCAGAGAAGTCGTTTGCTGTACCAGACACGTTAGAGCTTCTGCATTTTGCGATTACTTTCACGGTAGCTTCAGACAGCTAGCCCAGATGTTGGTGAAGTATTCGGCTGATCCCGGTCATGTCCGGTTAGCTTCAACTGTAGTGGCTACAGTCGAGCAACGTTATGATGAAACTGCCACATTGATGCTTACCGAAGTAACACAAGCAAACCGATCAGAGTTACTGCATATAAGCTTACCAGAGGCATTTTTAATTAGCATGGCGGCATGAGAGAAACTTTCCTGTGCAGTCCGTGGAATCTCCAGTCATCTTCCAAATTCTCCAAGAAGGCACTAAGCAGTCATCAAGAAGATCATCAAGCAGAATATAGTGCTTGTCAGTGACCCTGTGCGCCTACTCCACCGAAATCAGCGCACAACAGAGTTCCAGATGAGGTCTGTTCCAGAGTCACAGACTTTTACCTTCGTCAAGACATCAGCTGGACAGCCCCTGGTCTCAGACTACATCACTGTGATCTGGGATTGTGAGAAGGAGACAGAGCAGTGGCCCTACCTAATGATGACCATCCGGGAGGCCAACAACCTCTACTGGCCGGAGTTCCCTGATGACACCATCAGCCTGATCTCCTTCCAGTGCCTGCGGCCAGGTGTAGTCCTCTTCAGAGACCACAACCCCCACAACGTCTGCGTATGTGTCTACCATGAGAACCTGAACCTGCTGCTCCAGTCCATCTGCCACATCAAGTGCCTGTTAGCTGACCATCATGAACTCTTAGAGACTTTTGTCTGTGACAAGTCTTCTGAGGCTTGTATGTATGGCAAGTGTACAACCTGTTCAGACAGAGTAACCTTCAACAAGCTATCAGCGCAGATCAGTGATCTTCAGCTTGGTGATCCAGAATCTTGGTATGAGAGGGCCAAGGGCGACGACGGCAAAGTTGACAACCTGACCCGTGATGGTACTGTGTCTGATGTACTCAAGAACCTCTCCACCAGGCTCCCCAGCTTCAAGATCCACTTGTGAAGGACCAGCAGGCCAGAACCTTAAAGAATCTGTACTTCAACCCTCGATCCAACTAGTCAGTGCTCCCGCTTGACTTCTCAGAGAACCCGTCCATCATCCACTAAGACCAGAGCGCCCACTGGTCACGTGTACAGACAGCACTCTTCACTGCAGTCGGTTGGACAGCATCCAGTACCTTCTCCTTTGGTGTGGTGTCAGACTACCTGGTCCATGATGATGCTGCCGCCACTTTCATCGACCACGTTGTGGATGAACTACTCTCCAACCTCCCAGCCAGCATCACCAAACTGGATATCATCAGCGATGGGGCCACACAACACTTCAAGAAAAAGTTCCTGGTGATGTACATCACAAGCCTGCTGGAGAGGAAGGGGATCGTGGTGAGGTGGTATTTCCTGGCTAGGTCCCATGGCAAGGGAGCTGTAGACGGCATTGAGGCAGTCATCAAGAGGCTGGTCTTCACCCTTATGAGGTCCCTAAAAGCTATCGTCAACAATGCCTTCGAGTACGCTCAGCTAGCAGCCAGTCACCTTGATAGTACCACTGTCCTCCATGTCAGCAAAGAAACTCTCCTGGACTGGATGAAGAAGCTGGATGACCTCTGGCAAGGTGCCCTCTCCATCACTGGTGTCCAGAGTATGCACTGCATCACCACCCTCGGACTTGGCCACATCAGTACTCAGCCTTACAGTGCAGCGGTGCTCCATCAGCCAAGGAATACTTCATCCCTGATGATGAGTAAATCAGTGACACTACAATGCTAACAACACATATTCCAGAAATATGAATGAAATTATAATGCTAAACAATAACTAAGTTACTTAAAAACATTTCATTGAAATTTTGGTACAAATCCTTCTATGGAATTTATTCCTGTTGTAAATATGTTGAAATGTAATATTATAAATATGCTGATTTATAATATTTGTGATCTGGATGTAATATAATTAATAAATAAAGTTGATAATTTTATTGCTTTTTCGTTCAGATTTCAATAGAAATTAGTGGTGAACAATTGTGTAACACTGTCGCAGTAAGTGTTGCGCAATCTTCTCTCCAGTAAAAAATTTATTTTTCAAAATTTTGTCACCAAACTTTTTTAGGTCACCTGCCGAAAGGCGTGACCTATTGCGATCCCCTTTTGTCCGTCGCCGTGCGTCGTCCGTCGTCCGTAAACTTTTCCTTGTGAACAAAATAACTTAAGTATTTATGAATCAATTTTGATGAGACTTTTTATGCAGGCTTATATCCTTAAGATCTTGGACGAGTTCGAAAACCTGAGTGATTTGATCATATTTGATGGAGTTATTGCCCTTTGTTGTATTATTATCATAAGCAACCTTGTGAACACAATAATTTTAGTAAATATTGGTCAATTTTCATGAAACTTTGCATGCTGGCTTATATCTATAAGATCTCAAAGAAGTTCGAAAACCAGACCGATTCAATCAAATTTGATGGAGTTATTGCCCTTTGTTATATTGTCATCATAAGCCACATTGTGAACACAACAACTATTGTCTTGCATTTACTTTTTTATACCTAGATATGCTGGAAACCAGTTATCTTTATAGATGGAAGTGTCTTGAGGTGCTTTATAAAAATTGTGAATTTCATGACCCCCAGGCTCCATGTTTGCCCCTGGGGAGGGGGTCAAGTTTACTATAGTTTATATAGGAAATGATACTTTTGGGTATATTCTGTTAAATTTCTACTGGAAATCATTCACACTTGATTGACATTACAACAATGAGATGATATTATGATATTTGACAGTTTCCCTTACCCAGGGGGTAAGGGGCAGGGCCCAAGGGTCAAAATGGCTTGAGAAATCTTCTTTGCTTAAAGGAAATAGCCACAAGATATATACATACAAATTAAAATAGTCAATTGCTTATGATACTGATTTCCATTAATCTGATCCCTGGGGTCAAAATTAGGTTTAACATTGGATATACTATACTCAGGTGACCGTTAAGGCCAATGGGCCTCTTGTTTCTTATAGTTAACAATATTTCCAATAATATAGAAATATTTCATGAAAAAATTAATATGAACAGCACTTTCATTCATGTGAAAACCTGTGTCCTAATTTTGTACCAGTGTCTCCCACTGTTTCCCCTTGACCCCCTTTTGCCCCCTATGAATAAAAAACCTAGTGTTTCTTGAAGTACTCACAAAGACCTGACTAGTGACATATTACGTATGCTGATATCATTATTTGTTAGTTATGAGCTAAAATGTAGTGAAGTGTAACAGTGCCGCATGCTGACTTTGCCCCATGTACGAATTATTCCCACTTACCCTTTGTTCTGGTCATCAGAGGCCCACAAATATGATGCTTGTGACATTTCTGGTGTTTTTTGTAAACTTTAACCATTATCTTCTGCTGGTAAAAAGTGATACATAAGGTTTGTAAATTTTTTTATCTAAAAATGAAATTGAAAATGACTTAAATGCAACCTTTCTTGCAGATTTTATGTCATACGGTGCTTTTTGATATGTTACCTATAATTTTATTATAAAGTCCATCACATGTTTTATTTCATATGTTGCCAATGATATTCTGTATTTGAAGTTTCATCAAAAATATTTTGAGTCAAATCTCAGCAGACTCACCATTAGTGGTAACTAGCTATTTCTGTTATGCTATGTACATTTCAAGCTTTAGATAATACAAATTTTGACTGATATCCTTTACATTATTTCACAATCATTGATTATTCCATCACGATTATTAAATCTGTAAGGAATTTTTAAGAATGCTCCCCCTAGCCCTCCTCCCTTCATTTTTTGGAAAAGCAAATTTGGAATGCATAATTGATACTACGTTTATTTACCAGAACTAAGCTACCGTTTTTACTGTTTTTTTTTTCTTTTTTTTTTTGTCTAGAAGCAGGTCAAAGAATAATTTTGGCTCTTAAGCCCCTTGCTATCCCATTCATTGAGGACTGTAGTCTCACCCTTTCAGTGAAGTGCAGCCTACTTTGGTACAATGGCACCAAAGAGTGAGTGGACAGAAGGGCTCAGTGGTTAGCACTGCTGCATCACAGAAGGAAGGTTGTGGGTTTGAATCCAGCCTGGGGCCTTTCTGTGTAGAGTTTGCATGTTCACTTGGGTCTCCTCCCACAGTCCAAAGACATGCATGTCAGGGTAACTAGAGATTCAAAAGCGAGAAAATTTGATAACGAGAGTGAAATAACGGGATACCAAGAATGGTGGGCAACTCCCATCATATGCCACTCGGACCGAACAAACAAAAGCGCGAAATAAGAGTCTGTTTTTTTATGCATGATTCTCTTATTTTTTGCAGTAAAATCTGTGACAAGATTCATGAAATCTGACGTATATTGGACCGAATGTACACCCAAAGCGATACAATCTATTTTAATCCATAGTAATCTTCTGTTTTTGAGCAGCATAAGCATAGAAAAATAGCACTCAATTCTCCCATTTATTAGCTATAAATTTTGCAAAGAAATCATCTACAGTTGTGTTTAAAAAAAATAGCTGTGCAACATCAATAAACTGATGAACCACTGTTATTTGTAGTAGTGATAATTCTTCATGGCGAATAATTTACTGATAGATGTCGTAGTGTAATAAAAAAACAACAGACCCATCTGCCATGATATGCACACTGCTTGTTCCGAGTAATTGACTTATTCATTGAAGGGGGGATGTTCAAAATAAAAGCAATGCGGAGTTTAATGAGACAATTCATTCATTCTGTGATGAAACAGGTGTCATTAATTGTCCTTTATTAAAGAAGAAAGGAAGAAAATGTTTCATGCATTGTTATAAAATATATTTCCTTCTGAATTGCGAAGTAAAAATTGGCCACAGCGGCCATATTGAAAATCACATAATTGGCCATCTGAAAGCTATTTAGGCACATATTCAGCTGAAATTTGCTATGTAGTCAGTACGTGGCAAGATGCATCACATATTATATGGCTTTTTCTGTATTTCGAATTTTGACCTTGCTTTCACCTTCAACTTTATACAACCCCTGTGAGTTACATTGAAATTTTTCTAAATAATCTTCTCCAAAACCACTTGGCCAATGAAAGTGAAACTTGACAGGTACCTTCCTGCCTGAGAGGACACTAAGTTTTGTTCAAGGGGTTCCAAACCGATTTCACACATGGCCGCCACGGCGGCCATATTGAAAATTACATAATTGGCCATCTGAAAGCTATTATTGCACATATTCAGCTGAAATTTTCTATGTAGGTAGTCAGTAGCAAGATACATCACATATAATATGAGGTTTTCCGTATTTTGAATTTTGACCTTGCTTTGACCTTCAACTTTGTACGACCCCTCTAAGTTACACTGAAACCTTTAAAACTCTTCTTCTCTAAAACTACTTGACCAATGAAGCTGAAACTTGAAAAGTATCTTCCCACCCATCAGGACACTAAATTTGTTCAAGGCATTTCCCCTGAGTGGTCAGGTGAGCTACAGGGCCCGTGGCACTATTTTTTTAAACATTTGTGTGTATGGTGCTGGGCAGAGGGGGAAAAAAATAGTGGAATTTATTATTAGCTGGGAGAAAACTGATAATGTCACATTAACTATGATGTCATAAAGCATGTTTAGTGTATAATAAAAGTCTCACTCAGCTACCCTGCAGTTGCTGCTGATGATTTTATTACTTTCGCCCGACAAAGTGACTGTCATCACATGGGGAGGATCAGATTATCTCATCGGTTTGTAGCATTTGCAGTGAATATCCACTGTCCGATATCTTACAGAAATACTTGTAGCCTGCCTGTTAGCTTGCTGGGTGAGATCATCACTGGAAATACATGCTGAAGAAACTTAACCAGGTAAAATAACATGTTGCTTGGATGTAATCTTTGACCCAAGTTTGCCCAACATCCTTGCTTTGCTAAATATCTGTCAAGACGGACAATAACAGCTGCTAATGGATCGTCTGTTTTAATTTTGCTTTATTTGAGCATATTTGCACATGAACTGTCTGTTTAAGGTCATACCGCTGCATCTCCATGGAATTCAAGGCAGGACATTGACTTTGCAACTCCAAAACCTTCATTTTGTTTGTTATAAGCCATTCGGAGGTGGACTTGGTTGTTTGCTTCTGATCATTGTCCTGCTGCAAAGCTTAACTGCACTTGAGGTTTGGGTCACAAACTGATGTCTGGAAATGCCCATTCAAGACTTGCAGGTAGAGAGCAGAATTCTTGGTTCCATCAATTATGACTCTCACCTGAAGCAGCAAAGCAGTCCCAGATCATCACAGTACCATATTTGACTGTTGGTATAATGTACTTATTGTGAAATGCTTTGTTAGCTCCTCTGCCAAAAAGTTTCACCTTTGATTCATCAGTGCACTTAATATCAGTCCAAAAATCTTAGGGTCATCAAAAGGTGTACTGGCAAATGTGAGAGGAGCATTTATGTTCTTTTTGTTGGCAGTCGTTTTTCGCTTCGCCTTGCGCCTCTCCCATGGATGGCATTTTGTCCGGTCTCTTTTGTGTCATGGAGTCATTAACAAAGACCTTAACTGCGCCAAGTGAGGCTTACAGTGCTTTAGATGTGAGTCTGGGGTCTTTCTCTGAATGCCTGGATGAGCTGTTGATGCACTTTTGAAGGAATGTTGGTCAGCTGGCCACTCCTGGGGAGAATTATCGCTGTTCCTAATTTTCTCTATTTGTAGATAAGAGCTCTCATTGTGGTTTTCTAGAGTCCCAGAGCCATTTGTAACCCTTTCTGGACTGGAGGTTAACACTTTCGACCTACAGTGCTTAACAAATTTATTTGACCACCACCCAATGTAAGGTTTATGCTACAGCTGTCCTAAATTGTCAGTGTTGGTAATTACATAAAATTTTTTTCAAATATTTCGGAAATGATTAATCCGCCAGTAAACACAAGCTCTTTAACTGAAATGATATTTGTAATGCTAAAATATAATTATTGTTGTGTCCATGAAATTCAAATTTACTGTTTTACAAAAAAAAAAGAAAAAAATAGTTAAGCACAATATAATTTTTTTATTAAGACACCAAACAAGTTATTTCTTGCATTCCTGAACATAATTAGTTTTAGTTATTGAATGCAAGAATGCAAGCTGTTATCAAGGCCAAAGGAGGCCATACAAAATATGGATTTTTTTTTTGGTTTTTATGTGTGAATAAGGACTATTTAGTGTTTCAGTTCCTTATTTGCCAAAAAAAATGTTAGTCTTACACAAGTTTTTGACAAATTTCTTAAATTTGTGTTTTCTCATTTATAGGTGGTCTAATAAATTTGTTAAAGATGACCTAATATGCTGTTTTTCTAAGTTTATATTTTGGTCTTTGACTTGTAGGCACACACCAATAACCCTTCAATAAATCAATCTTGGTCAGAAACTTTGCTTGCCCTACTCTATCAATACAATCATCAATCCTAGGTATTGGAAACACATCAGTTCTAGTTACAGCATTGACTTTGGGATAATCTGTACAGAATCTAGTACTTCCATCAGGTTTTGTAACTAGCACACAGGGTGAACTCCAATCTGAGTTGGAGGGTCTGATAATATCATGCTCTAACATGTACTCAACCTCTTTCTCAGCAATCTTTCTCTTTTCAGGATTCATCCGGTACGGATGCTGTTTTATTGGTTTGGCATCACCAACATATACATCATGAGAGGCTATAGAAACTCTCTTTGGAACATCAGGAAACAGATCCTCATATTTCTTGATCAACCTCTCAAACTGATCTCTCTGTGAGGGTTCTAAGTGCTGGAGTTTTACATCAAGATTTTGCAACACTTCAGAATTTGACAATTTACATGAAAGAACTTCAGCTTTAATTCTAGGTTCATCATCTTGAAACTCCCCCTCATCTTCACAAATCTCGGCCATAGGAGAATCTGAAGTGACAGCTAGCATTTCTGTCATGATAAGGCTTCAGCATGTTAATGTGACACAGTTGTTTTGGTTTTCTCCTATCTGGAGTCTTCACAATGTAATTGAGATCATTGAGTTTTGTCAGAATTTCATAAGGACCATGAAATCTAGCCTGCAATGGATTGGACTGCAAGGGAAACAACACAAAAACCTTATCTCCTGGTTTAAACTCACGGCTTCTAGCCTTATGATCATACCAAGTTTTCATTTTTCCCTGACTTGATTTCAAGTTCTCTTTGGCTAGGTCACAAGCAGCACGCAATCTTTCCTTGAACTTGCTAACATAGTCTAACAGACTGATGTGCGGCTCTTCCTCTTGCCATTGTTCACTCAATAATAGCAAAGGTCCTCTTACTTCATGGCCAAACACTAGCTCAAATGGACTGAATCCAGTAGACTCCTGCACTGCTTCTCTAGCTGCAAACAACAGCAAATGAACACCTTCATCCCAGTCTTCCTCATGGTCATAACAATAAGTCCTCATCATTGTCTTGAGAGTGGAATGAAACCGCTCTAAGGCACCCTGACTTTCTGGATGATAGGCACTAGAAAGAATCTGCTTTGCACCTAGTTCATACACAACCTGCTGAAACAATCCTGAAGTGAAATTGCTACCTTGGTCTGACTGAATTTCCCTGGGAAGGCCAAACAACGTGAAGAACTTTATCAAAGCCTTCGAGATTGCAGTTGCCTTGATGTTACGTAGAGGTATGGCTTCAGGGAATCTGGTAGATGCACACATGATTGTCAACAAGTACTGATTTCCAGATCTAGTCTTGGGTAATGGACCAACACAATCAACAATGATCTTAGAGAAGGGCTCCCCAAATGCTGGCATAGGCTGCAATGGAGCTACAGGTGGGTCTAACTGGTGTTTTCCTACTACCTGACAAGTGTGACAGGTTTTGCAAAAGTTGGAAACGTCTTTCCGAAGCCCAGGCCAAAAGAAGTGTTTCATGATCTTCTCAACAGTCTTGTTAACACCAAGATGACCTCCTAAAGGTAAACTATGAGCCATTGTTAAGATCTCATTCCTGTAGACCTTCGGAACAACAATTTGCCTGACCACTGCCCAATCTGCATTGGCAGGGATATCAGGAGGGCGCCACTTCCGCATCAACACACCATCCTTGAGATAATACCCAACTGGAACTGCGTCTATTTCTTTATCAGGAAGGGCTCTCCTCCTTAGTGCACAAATTGCAGGATCATTAGTTTGCTCCTCAATCAACCGCTTTTTGGACAGAGACAAGTCTCCAGACACATCAGAATCACCAGACCCATCCGGCTGGCTGAA
The DNA here is from genome assembly GCA_029721435.1 of Gymnothorax reevesii. Classification (NCBI taxonomy): domain Eukaryota; kingdom Metazoa; phylum Chordata; class Actinopteri; order Anguilliformes; family Muraenidae; genus Gymnothorax; species Gymnothorax reevesii. Next base: position 68,655,805 of record CM056579.1, read on the forward strand.
TAGAGAACTGATAAAAGTATCTGATAAGTCCTCAAACGGAGAAACCATAGTAGGCCAATCAGAGTCATGAGGCGAACCACCTGAGTCCTGACTATTCAATGTGCTGGACGGCACCACATCATCTTCTTCCCTAGCCTTTTTGGCCATAGCACGAGTCACTGCGCAAGAAGGATACAGAGATGGGTCCTCATCCCCATCTTCAGTGCTCGGCTGTGAAGTAAGATGTACAGGGGGAACTACTTTGCCCCCAGCCAGGTCATTGCCTAGCAACAGAGAAACACCCTTTATAGGTAGACTTGACATAAGTCCCACCTTTACCTGTCCTGTAACTAAATCTGACTTCAAGAATATAGAGCGCAGGGGTACAGATACAGTCCTCCCTTCAATACCTTGTACAAGTATGAAATCCCCTGAAGCGGTCTCATCACGTAACTCCAAGGAGTCCATCAACAAAAGTGACTGAGAAGCTCCGTTATCCCTTAGGATATATATGGGGACAGGAGTAGTATGCTCATTCAGAGCCACAAATCCCTCTGACACAAATGGAAGAAATTCCTCCCTCACGAAGTCAGCTGATCAGAAATCATCCATTGCTGTTGATCTGTCAATATATTTATAGAGGAAAATTCAAAAAAACAATTTTACAATTTGAAATGTTAGATTTTCAATAAATTACTCACACAATGGTCTGTCCCGGACTTGAGCCCCCAATTTGTTATGGCCCCAATTTGTTATACAATTTACAACACAACAGCAACAGCAAGGGATGACAGACACAATTTAAAACTTAAACACATTTAATTTTTAACAAAGACAATAATGACTAAACTAATCTACAGACCAAGATTGATTGGGAAAAAAAAACAGAAATATTTACAGTCCTTTTTGTGGGTTTCCTGGTGATGTGCTGGGTGAGGAAAATGCTCTTACACAGGCAAAATTCCACTTGAAGCTTCACAAGTCTTTAACAGAATGACAGGTCTGGTCACATGTATCCTTCTCCTTGCAATTTCTCCTACTACTTTACTGTCTCAATTCTACTCCTTATATACTCTTTTGCAGACCCCACCCACATTTAGACCTTTTTTTTTTTTAAATTTTCGGGGACTTGCCCCAGACATGTCTGAAACATGTCCAAACATAGCTCCAGTCTGAGCTGAATAAAAAAAAAGGTAAATACTGCCATCTAGTGGCCTATATTCACATTACAGACTCCCCTAGAGTACTCCTGATCGCTCAAAAAAAAAAGTGTATTTTTTTCGCTCATACTGCCATCCTCAAAAAACTGCATTTGTAGTGCATTGTCGTCTCTGCCTGAAACGCCTCACTCAGGTGGCTGTTCCGCTATAGCCCCCCCTCCCCATTTGCCTGCTTTGGTCTTACTGGCCAGCTCTGTGGAGGGCGGATCAAGGCTGGACGAGTCAGAAGAACGCAGTTTTCCGGGTCCGCCTCCCCAGACTGAACGTGAGACACAGCTGCTATCTGAGAGGGACTTGACGACCTAATTCCGCAATCAAAGGTAGTACATGTGTATAGATCTAATGAAATGAACTTGTTCTAATAAACGCAGTGGCGCAAGTGCAGGACACAGTGCAAAAGTCTGGCAGCTCAATCTCTAATTTGCTGACTACCTACGGCTATGGTGAGTTCCACCGGCGTTTCTACCCTAGCTAGGATTGAGGGAAAGCTAGAATCCACCCCATATAGATACATTTGTAGAACGGGTCGACTTGCCCAAGTGTAGACCGGACACCATAGAAATCCGGTGGGTCTGAGTTTAGAGGGAAACATGGACAGTGAGGAGCAGCTAAAAGTGGACCAAGAGCTTATGGATTGCTTCGGTGTGTAAAATTATAATGACCTGCTGGTTCGCGTGCATAACTGGTGTGTCGTTAGCGTCGAGTAACAAACAGCTTCTGTGCTGGTAACATATATGACGGAGCGGCGAAAGCTCCAGGCTAAGTGGTCTTTTCGCTAATTGCCCGTGGTAGTGGTTGACTTATTGCATCGGAATGGCCAACGTTTGCTAGCGGAAAATGGGCACGATAAGCAGCTTTCACACCAGATGCGAAACAAATTTTTTGCTTGACAGATTACTTTTGTACATTCAAAGTCAATGGCAGACAAATTTGTTTCATGTCCTGTGTGAAAGGACATGACCTGCCAATAACGAGTTTATTTGCGTCTTTGCATGGACTTTGAATGTAATCCGTCGTGCAAAAAAGTAGTCCGGTGTGAAAGCTGCTTGACGCACCCATAACGCCTGTATTCGCATCTTTACTTTGACTTTGCATGTAGTCTGTCCCGCGAAAAATTCATTTCGCATCTGGTGTGAAAGCAGCTTTATGGATAGTACGCGACAGCTATAGAGAGCTCTGTTGCATTATGAAAATAATACAGGTTTTACAGACCATAAGTTTGGTTGGCGCGGACAATTTGCTTGTGTGGAGCTAGTGAATCAATCACTTCTACGGGAAAGAATTTCCTATTTAATCCTCGCCTTTTTCGGCTTTTTATTCGCCAGAAGAATTTCTAAAGAGGGTTGAGATTATGTCACGGTAGTACACAGAAATCATTTGTTATACCAGTCAGGTTACAGCTTCTGCATTTCGCATGACTTTCACGGCAGAATCAGAGAGCTAACTCGGATATTTGTGAAGTATCTGGCTGATCCCGGTCATGGATAAGCGAAGCGAAACAAACCTAAACACGTACCCCAAGCTCCGCAAAACCTACGTCTGGTCTAACTGCAGCCTTTTACAGTCCACCTCCGGTTAGCTTCAACTGTACTGGCTAAAATCGGGCTACTGCCGCATTGATGCTTACCGAAGTAACACTACCATACTGATCAGAATTACTGCATATAAGTTTACCAGCAGCATTTTAATTAGCACGGCACGCTAACTAACATGCAGTAGCTGGTAACCGAGCGGTCATAAGGGTAGGGCTAATCTGCTGAAAATATTCTGCTGAAAACATTCTTCTGAAAATTTGCAAATTCTTCTGTATCTTATGTTTAGAAACTTTTCAGAGGTTGAGCATGAACAACCAACATTATAACATTTCTAATATGTATTAAAAGAAGGATCAGCATAATAGGTGCCCTTTAAGCACTGTATATTGGAGGGGGGACTGAGATGATGGCCGTGCTGTTGTTTGGCTGCTCGTTGTCGCCTTTTTCTGCTCCTGCTTGCCCTGGCTGACTTCTTGTGTCTGTGTCTAAATGATGGCAAGCCACAATTGTCTAAGACCGGCAAACATTATCAGGGCCCGAGCCGACTGCAAGTCGTCTGCGGAGGGCCCTATTGAAATCGCGCTGTTTATTATTATTATCATTATTATTATTATTTTTTTTATTATTCTTCTGATTTTTCAAAGGCCAATTTCGCCCCTTTCCCAATTGTGAAAACGCGTATAACTTTCCCCATTCGTCCGGCCGGATCCGAAATTCGATATTTTTGGGCGGTCGCACAAGTTCGACCCCAATTGTCGAAATAGCGCCCCCTAAACACGTTTCAAAATTCCCATAGGGAAATTCGCTTACTTTGTCGTAGGCAGACAAAATTTGGTAGTTATATGCTTTGTCACAAGGCATACAAAAACTTTCATTAAAGCCACGCCCTAAACCCAACAGGATGTCGGCCATTTTGATTTGAATTTTTGAATTTTAAAACGAAGTCCTCCTAGGGATTTCGCCAGATTAGCTTCAAATTTGGTACACATCATCAAGAGACCAAGCTGATTTAAAGTTGTGCTCTGCAGATCTGTAGGTCAATGGGCGTGGCTTCTAGGGCGTGACAAATTATAGTGACTTGAGGAAAAAATTTCACAATACTCTCACACCCAAATACTTGATTGTAGAAGCTTCAAACTTGCTGAACATGATTAGGGCGCCGCCCGGAACACCATGATCTATTAACTTCTCACTTTGCTAATAGCGCCCCCCTGTGGTAACAGGAAGTGAACACTCGTTACTTCCACTTGAACTGATGACACATGGTTGAACCCATCAACTTCATTTTACTTTTTAAACATGCAGAACAAGTTGATGAAGCTACATTATGAATGCTGTATAGTTACAAGTAATGGCGTCCGTGTGGCGAAGCGGCGACTTTGGATGCCTCGCCATGAAAATACGTTTGGGATTCCCAATGCTCTCACGCCCACATACTTGACTGCAGTAGCTTCAAACTTGCTGGACATGATCACTGCTCCGCCCTGAATGTCAAGATGCATTAAATTCCCACTTTGCTACTAGCACCCCCATGTGGTCACAGGAAGTGACCACTTATTACTTTCACTTGTACTGAGGACACATACTTGATCAAATCAACCTCATTCCACTTCTATTACATGCAGAACAAATAGGTGAAGCTACCTTATAAATGCTGTAAAGCTACGCATAATGGCGTCCCTGTAGTGAAGCGGCGACTATCCATCCCTCGCCATGAAAATACGTTTGGGTTTTTGATGTCTTTAATAAACTTGTATCATCATAAACATTATTAGACAGGTCAAGGGTGGCAAGTTCTCACATATTATTGGGGCTTTGCCCATGAGGGCAGCAAAATGCCTCGATAGCGCCCCCTTGAAATTTTCAAAAACCCCTCCCCATAGGGGTTTTTTTGGAGTAGAAAGATGAAAATTGGTACACATGTGTATTTGACCAAGACGCAAAAAAAAGTCCCCGGCATCATTTGTCAACTCCAAACAGGAAGTCGGTCATTTTGATTTTAGCGTGTCATTTCTGCCTGATTGCCATAAATTGTATTTTAACGCACTCCTCCAAGAGATTTCATCCTTTCAAAACCAGATTTATTACTAAACATTGAGAGACCATGCTGATCAAAAGTTGTGCTCTGCAGGTCTGTAGGTCAGTGGGCGTGGCTACAAACAGGAAGTGACCAGTTTTTACTTTCACTTGCACTGAAGACATTTTGTTGAACCCATCAACTTCATTCCCCCTGTACAACATGTAGAAGCAGTTGCTTAAACTACCCTAAGAATGCTGTGATGCTTCGAGTAATGGCGTGTGTGTGGCGATGCGGTGACAATGGATCCCTCGCCATGAAAATACGTTTGGGTTTTTGATGTCTTTAATATACTTGTACCATCATAAAAATTGATAGACCGGTCAAGGATGGCAAGCTCTCACATCTGATTGGGGCTTTGCCCATGAGGGCAGCAAAATGCCTCGATAGCGCCCGCTTGAAATTTTCAAAAACCCCTCCCCATAGGGGTTTTTTTGGAGTAGAAAGATGAAAATTGGTACACATGTGTATTTCGCCAAGACGCAAAAAAAAGTCTCTGGCATCATTTGTCCACTCCAAACAGGAAGTCGGTCATTTTGATTTTAGCGTGCCATTTTTGCCTGATTTCCACATATTGTATTTTAACGCACTCCTCCTAGAGATTTCATACTTTCAAAACCAGATTTATTAAAAAACATTGAAAGACCATGCTGATCAAAAGTTGTGCTCTGCAGGTCTGTAGGTCAGTGGGTGTGGCTACTAACAGGAAGTGACCAGTTTCTACTTTCACTTGCACTGATGACACATAGTTGAACCCATCAACTTTATTCCCCCTGTACAACATGTAGAAGAACTTGCTTAAACTACCTTACGAATGCTGTGATGCTTAGACTAATGGCGTCCGTGTGGCGATGCGGTGACAATGGATCCCTCGCCATGAAAATACGTTTGTGTTTTTCATGTTCCTAATGAATTCGTATCATCATGCAAATTGATATGCTGGTCAAGAGTGGCAAGCTCCAATATCTGATTGGGGCGGTGCCCATGTGGGCAGCAAAATGCCTCGATAGCGCCCCCTTGAAATTTTTAAAAACCCCTCCCCATAGGGGTTTTTTTGGAATAGGTACATGAAAATTGATACACATGTGTATGTTACCTATTCGAACAAAAAAGTCTCCGGCACCATCGGTCAATTCCAAACAGGAAGTCAGCCACTTTGATTTTAATGTGTCATTTCGGCCCGATTTCCACATATTTCATTTTAACGAACTCCTCCTACCGATTCCGTCCAATCAACCTAATATTTTCTTCAGACCATCAAGAGACCCTGCTGATCAAAAGTAGTGCTCTGCATGTCTCTTGCTAAATGGACCTGGCCGCCATGGTGTCCCCATTCCAGATGCCTCGCCAAACACATTCGAGCTGCTCGCTCTCCCTCATACTTCATCCAAATGGATTCAAAATTCCTGTACGTAGTGAAAGCCCCACCCTGAACGCCTCGATGTGCTGTTAAACAATCTAGCTCATTGCGCCCCTTTATGGAAACAGAGAATGCCACATTTTACGTTGAAATTGGCAGATTTGCTCAAAACTTCACATTTGTGCTTAGTATCTGCCCCTGAATGCACCTGCCCAAATTTGGTTACGCTCTGAGCGCCTACTAGTGGATGAAATATCAACTTATCATAACTCCTTCAGCATTGTCCGATTCACTCGACACTTTCTCTCAGGTTGGGGCCGGCACTTGACCTGTCCAGTGGTCGTGAGTGCACAGCTGCACCCGTCATGATCTCACCACAACCCCAACGTGCACATGTGGGCGAGGGCCCGTTCAACGCTGCTTGCAGCTTTAATTGATCATTTGAAACTCTATCGTGGACTTGTATACTCAGAATGCTGAACACCATGCCTCTCACAACATTCGACTTTGGCAAGCATCTGAAGGTATATGGACCCGGCCCTGCGGCTACCACCATAGGAAACAAGCTCGGAGGCAGGGTAAACGTGCAGGCACCTCGGTCATACTGCGGAGTCTTCCCTGCTGTCGTGCCCCACTGGCCTACCTTTTTCATCCTGACAACATTGGACCTGGTCGGCCTCGGCGCTTCATTTTTCAGCGCTCCCTTGAGACCAGGTACGCCTTTGTCCAACCGATGATACCCGACGCAGACCTGGATGGCAGACCGCTTCCTTGCAGGCTCTTCGCCAAGTTTTAACTGCCAACAGCTGAACTCTGGTCACTTCCCCAGCTTCGAAGGGTAATTAATGAAAGTAAATCAGGTCAATCCCATCTTAATTGCGCTTGTGTATCGTGTGCCAAAAAATGCATGAAGATTTTATTGATCAGTTCATGTAGTTCCCTTTAAATACTATGTCCAACTTTGATCACACTCTGATTCTTGGCGACTTCAATTTTCACATTGCAGTCCCGCTTCACACTTTCGACCTACAGTGTTTAACAAATTTATTTGATCACCACCCAGTGTAAGCTTTATGCTACAGCTGTCCTAAATTGTCAGTGTTGGTAATTACATAAAATATTTTTTTATATTTCGGTAATGATTAATCCACCAGTATACACAAGCTCTTTAACTGAAATGATATTTGTAATGCTAAAATTATTGTTGTGTCCATGAAATTCGAACTTACTGTTTTACAAAAAAACTGAAAAAAATAGTGAAGCACAATATTATTTTTTGATTTAGACGCCAAACAAGTTATTTCTTGCATTCCTGAACATAATTAGTTTTAGTTGTTGAATGCAAGAATGCAAGCTGTTATCAAGGCCAAAGGAGGCCATACAAAATATAGGTTTTTTTTGGTTTTTATGTGTGAATAAGGACTATTTCGTGTTTCAGTTCCTTATTTGCCAAAAAAATGTTAGTTTTACACAAGTTTATGACAAATTTCTTAAATTTGTGTTTTCTCATTTATAGGTGGTCTAATAAATTTGTTAAAGATGACCTAATATGCTGTTTTTCTAAGTTTATATTTTGGTCTTTGACTCCCCTAGAGCACTCCTGATTGCGCAAAGTAAAAAAAGGGTATTTTTTTCGCTCATATTGCCATCCTCAAAAAACTGCATTTGTAGTGCATTGTCGTCTCTGCCTGAAACGCCTCACTCAGGTGGCTGTTCCGCTGTGACCCCCCCTCCCCATTTGCCCGCTCTGTTCTTACTGGCCAGCTCTGTGGAGGGCGGATCAAGGCAGGACGCGTCAGAAGAACGCAGTTTTCCGGGTCCGCCTCCCCAGACTGAACATGAGATGCAGCTGCTATCTGAGAGGGACTTGACGGGCTAATTCCGCAATCAAAGGCAGTACATGTGTATAGATCTAATGAAATGAACTTGTTCTGATAAACGCAATGGCGAAAGTGCAGAACACAGTGAAAAAGTCTGGCAGCTCAATCTCGAATTTGCTGACTACCTACGGCTATGGTGAGTTACACCAACGTTTCTACTCTAGCTAGGATTGAGGGAAAGCTAGAATCCACCCCATACAGACACATTTGTACATCTCAATCAGATTTAAATCAGATCTTTGACTAGGCCACTCCAGAACCTGTTTTCTTGAGCCATTCAGAGGTGGACTTGCTAGTGTGTTTCGGATTATTGTCCTGCTGCATTACTCAAGTGCGCTTGAGGTCACAAACAGATGGTCGGACATTTTCCTTCTAGATTTTTTGGTAGAGAGCAGAATTCATGGTTCCATCCACAATTATGGCAAGTCGTCCAGGTCCTGAAGCAGCAAAGCAGCCCCAGACCATCACACTACCACCACCATGTTTGACCGTTCATTTTGTATATGATGTTCTTTTTATCAAATGCTGTGTTTGTTTTACTGAAATGTAACGGGTCGCTCATCTTCCAGAAAATTCAACTTGTCAGTCCACAAAATATTTTCCCAAAAGTCTTATAGATCATCTAAATGTTTTTTGGCAAATGTGAGAAGAGCCTTTGTGTTCTTTTTGGTCAGCAGTGGTTTTCACCTTGGAACTCTCCCATTGATGCCATTTTTGCCCAGTCTCTTTCTTATTGTTGAATCATGAACACTGACTTTAACTGAGGCAAGTGAGGCCTGCAGTTCTTTAGATGTTGTTCTGGGTTCTTTTGTGACCTCCTGGATGAGTCATCCATGCGCTCTTGGGGTAATTTTGGTGGGCCGGCCACTCCTGGGAAGGTTCACCACTGTTACACGTTTTCTCCATTTGTGGATAATGGCTCTTACCGTGGTACCGAAACCTGCAAAGTGCACGCGCACCGACCAAAACAACATCACCATTTTGTGGAACATGTTGAGTAACAAAGTAAGTAACTTATAACGTAGCCCCTTTTGCTCTCCCAGTGCTTTCCACCTTGGAAAAGCTAGGTCATTGCTAACCTGGGTTTTGAACCTTTCTTCATCCGACAACTTCTTCGCCAACGACCGTTGGTTCTTTTGAGGTCATCTGGGATCCTGGTCGTCTTCAGGTGAATGTTTCATTCCACTCTCCACCATTTCGCTTTAAAAATACGCGCTGCCACTGCTCACTGGTTGTAGCCTTTTACCGGGAGGGAGGGCCAAGGGCTTCGAGAGGAGGGAGGAGGCGGCGATTCACATGAACGTACATGAACGCGCAGCCGGACCAGCAGCTAGGGGCTGGAGATCAACACAGAAGAGCGGTTGTGATGTCATGCTATACTCCAGATGAAATGACACCTCTCGCTCTTCACATAACGATTTTTTGATTCCTTCAATCTGGAAATGATGCATTTCTGCTTCGTGCCCCTTTAAGGAATCATTACCATGTTCGCATGGAAGACCAGCTGTAGAATAATTGACAGGAGCATATTAATCCACTGTTTACATTTGCTGTTTCCCTTACTTTCTGTTTAAAATAAAGTTTTCTTGGGGGTGGGGGGTTTGGGAGAAGTGGTGATTCGAAAAAATTATCACCTGAAGATACTTTTTGCATTAGAATGCTTGCGGTTCTCATAATTAATTCACTTTGTCATGAAGATGATAAACTGGTAACAACCCAAGCCCCCCCCCCCCCCCTCCGCCCCCTTGGCAAATCAACTGAAATAAATTGGTATGAAACACGAGAAAAACTCTTGGAAAATTTGGTTGAAAGAGTTACATCACGCATGGTTGCCTACTACTATTATTTATGTGCAGAGTAACAGCAACCGTGTTACAATGGAGCTTTTACAATCTAAGCCAACAAACTAGCCATCTCTCCCATTTTATATTGCAAGTAACAGCAAATTATCCGACTTAAACGGGGGGATAAAGTAGTTTCTGTACTACACTGCCCTGGTTCTAACTAGGCCTTTAGATTTAATTACCTGTCTAGCAGAAAGGTTGCAGCCTCCGCGTCCGTTTTCAACTCGCTCATGAGTTGTCTCCACCTGGGAAAAGCTATGCCGAAGTAGACTCTCGTTTTATCCCGGGTTTTTTTTTTTTCTTTTTTCTTTCTTGGGTGGTTTTCCTTCCCCCTCATGGGGCAAAGAGAATCCATGGTCCTCCATTTCAAGGGAAAGGGCAGGTATATGAACCACAGGGCGCTTTGACGAACACAGTCATCTTTGCTTGCTTCTCTTCCCTGCCACTGACAGCACACGGGGATTTAAAGGTAAAACGCAAAAGGCGAACCAAGTTTGTCCCCTTTCGGCTACCGCATTAAAAAGATGGCGATGCAACATGGTAGCCTCCAGTGAGTGCACCGCCACCTATGTATTTGTAAAAAAACTCATTCCAAGCTACGAGAGAGCTTTCATTTGAATGCGATTGTGATTAGACTTTAGTAAATACGTATTTATGAAAGCAATAATTGATTTTTGCTAATAAAAAGCCAAATAAGTCACACACTGTGCCTGTAATAAATGACATAACCATTTGAAAACTGCATTTTATATTTACTGGGGTTATCTTTGTTTGTTATTAAAATTTGTTTGATGTGCTTTTAAGTGTGATAAATATGCAAAAAACCAAGAAATCAGGAAAGGGGCAAATACTTTTTCACAGCATTGTACATTCAACCTTGTATTGTCATCTGGTTTTCCCATCTGTAATATGGAAATAATTGATCCGTCAGATCACTATGCTGTTTTATTTGATGCATCTGTGCCCATTCATGCTGTTTAATCTTGTCTTCCCATACAGTGCTCTTGTTACATTAACTCTTTGTCTGCCATTAAGATCTATGAAACTTTAATTGCTGCTTCTAATATCTGCACTATTGAGGCCTCACCTCAATTGCTCCCCTGAAATCAACAAAGCCCAAGCCTAAAGGTCCGCCGTGGCTTACTGACACAACTAGTGCACTAAGGAGGGAGTGTAGGGAATCTGAACATGAATGGAAACGCGACAAATTACAAATCTCCTTTGAAATCTTGAACAGCAATTTTCTCAAATATCAGGAAGCAGTTAAGGCAGCGAGAGCAAAATACTTTTTTCACATAATTTCTGTCAACTGTCATAATCCCAAGGTCTTATTCAGTACCATTAATTTGGTCATTTGTTCCACCCCCAGTGCTACCTTATATGTGTGTCCTGCTAAGTGTGCTGAATTTAAGTGTGCCCCCCCCCCCCGTGATTTAGCTGTTTCTCTGGTCTGTTTATCGAAATTAGACTGTTCCTAACATATTACGCTGCCCTCCCTTACAAAGATTGTTTCCACAATTAAACCTACATTTTGCCCTTTTGACGTAGTTCCTACAAGGTCTTTGACATAACCAGTCCCACAGCCAGTCCCAGCATTCTCTCTATTACACTCAACAAAAATATAAACGCAACACTTGTTTTTGCTCCCATTTGTCATGAGATGGACTCAAAGATCTAAAATTCATTCCAGATGCACAATATTACCATTTCTCTCAAACTTTGTTCACAAATCTGTCTAAATGTGTGATAGTGAGCACTTTTGCTTTGCTGAGACAATCCACCCCACCTCACAGGCGTGCCACATCAAGATGCTCGTCAGACACCATGATTAGTGCACAGGTGTACTTTATACTGCCCACAATAAAAGGCCACTCTGAAATGTGCAGTTTTTGCTTTATTGGGTGTCTGGGGACTCAGAACCAGTCAGTATCTGGTGTGACCTCCATTTGCCTCATGCAGTGCAACACATCTTCTTCGCATAGAGTTTATCAGATTGTCAATTGTGGCCAGTGGAATGTTGGTCCACTCGTCTTCAATGGCTGTGCGAAGTTGCTGGATGTTAGTGGGAACTGGTAGGTGCTGTCGTATACGCCGGTCAAGCACATCCCAAACATGCTCAATGGGTGACATGTCCAGTGAGTATGCTGGCCATTCAAGAACTGGGAAATTTCCAGCTTCCAAGAATTGTGTACAGATCCTTGCAACATGGGGCCGTGCATTATCTTGCTGAAACATGAGGTGATGTTCATGGATGTATGGCACAACAATGGGCCTCAGGATCTCATCACGGTATCTCTGTGCATTCAAAATGCCATCAATAAAATGCACCTGTGTTCTTCGTCCATAACAGATGCCTGCCCATACCATAACCCCACCACCACCATGGGCCACTCGATCCACAACATTGACATCAGCAAAGCGCTCACCCACACAACGCCACACACGCTGTCTGCCATCTGCCCTGAACAATGTAAACCGAGATTCATCCATGAAGAGAACACCTCTCCAACGTGCCAGACGCCATCAAATGTGAGCATTTGCCCACTCAAGTCTGTTACGGCGACGATCTGGAGTCAGGTTAAGACCCCGATGAGGACGACGAGCATGCAGTTGAGCTTCCCTGAGACTGTTTCTGACAGTTTGTGCAGACATTCTTTGGTTATGCAAACCAGTTGTTTCAGCAGCTGTCTGAGTAGCTGGTCTCAGATGATCTTGGAGGTGAACCTGCAGGGTTGGAGGTCCTGGGCTGGTGTGGTTACACGTGGTCTGCGGTTGTGAGGCCGGTTGGATGTACTGCCATATTCTCTGAAACGCCTTTGGAGACGGCTTATGGTGGAGAAATGAACATTCAATGCCCGAGCAACAGATCTGGTTGAAATTCCTGCTGTCAGCATGCCAATTGCCTGTAGCCTCCCTCAATTGCCTCCCTCAATGCTTGCGACATCTGTGGCATTTTGCTGTGAGACAAAACTGCACATTTCAGAGTGGCCTTTTATTGTGGGCAGTATAAGGTACACCTGTGCACTAATCATGGTGTCTGACGAGCATCTTGATGTGGCACGCCTGTGAGGTGGGATGGATTGTCTCAGCAAAGCAAAAGTGCTCACTATCACACATTTAGACAGATTTGTGAACAATGTTTGAGAGAAATGGTAATATTGTGTATCTGGAATGAATTTCAGATCTTTGAGTCCATCTCATGACAAATGGGAGAAAAAACAAAAGTGTTGCGTTTATATTTTTGTTGAGTGTATAAGTAGCTCCCTAGCCACTGATTCTGTTCCCACTGCTTCAAGTATGCTAAGCATGTCCAGCCTCTCCTGAAAAAACCCAATTTAGCCCCAACTTCAAACAACTACAGACCGATCTCTAAACTTTCATTTCTGTCTAAGGTCCTTGAAAAGGTCTTTCTAATGCCCTGTTTACACCAAAATACGACTGAAATGGCGACTGCTGCGACTTGTGAAATCACAAGGATTTGATGAACTCGCACAAGTCTTGTATACTCTCCAATCTAATCGCTAATTTGCGTTCACACCAAGCTTCCAGTGAGACCACATTTGAGATATATTAATAAAAATTAGGCGATCTATGCGACATAATTTACGATGACTCTCCTTTCTCTTGTTTGATCTCTCTTGGTCTTGTGTTGTTGATGCGATCGTTGCAGCAAGTGATGAACCGATTAAAATAATGGCCTTCTATCGGAAACCCACTCTCATAAAGAGTCGCATGGAAGCTCGCCATTGGTCGCAATTTCTCTCTCACTGTTCGCCATTGGTCGAATTTCGATCCCATCCATCACTGATGCTCTCGCAATTTCACTCGCCATGACTTTTTTGCTCTTGAAGGCATTGCAATGGGCTCTTGTTCAGCTCGCAAAAACGATCGCCATAGTGGCATAATGAAAAATATTCCGATATTTGGAGATTATTTATGCAACCTGTTTGAGAGTCCATCAAGAGTCCATCAAGACCTGTGAGACCGAGTTAAGAGTGACTTGAGAGTTATGACAGCTCATAACGATTGTTTTTGAGATCTGCATTTATTTCTGACCACTCGCACACACTCGCTAAAGTTATGCGATTTCTTTGAACAGCTCAAAACAATCGTAAACCCCTTCAAGATCGATAGAGAGTGAAAGAGATCAGAGAGATTGAATTTGAGACCATTGAGAGTTTATTGAGAGTTACTTGCAACCTCATCAAGAGTCAGTGAGAGTGATGGCGATTTTTGTCCATTTTTCGGTCGCAACCTGCTCGCAAGTCCGGTGTAAACAGGATTTTAGTTGGTTAATGCCGTATCTACTACGAAACAACATTTTGGTAAAATTTCAGTCTGGCTTTAGGGCTCACCATAGTACAGAGTCAGCCCTGTTGAAAATTCATCATGGCCTGCTCCTCTCTATAAACTCTGGAGATAGTGCCATGCTTATATTCCTTGACCTCAGCGCGTCGTTCAACACTGTGGATCTTTACATTTTAATACACCACCTCTAGTACAGAGATGGCATTTATGGCACTGCCTTGAATTAGTTTATATCCTATCTCAAGAATAGATGTTTGTCTCCTCCTCTTCAGCTAGACTCTCCTGCTGGGTCCCACAAGGTTCTGTCTTGGGACCCATTCTTAATGGGACTAAATAATTCAAATTCATAAGATTTAATTCCACTTTTACGCTGATAACACAGAGCTCTATCTTCCCCTGAAACAAAATAATTAGTCAAATCTACTCAGTCTCATGAATTTCCTTGAGGACATAAGGTGTTGTATGGCACAGAATTTCCTTCAAGTGAATGAAGGCACGTCTGAAATCATCCTATTTGGCCCCTCTGACTCCATATAAGTGATAAATAACAGTCTTGGCAACCAGTCCACCCTTGTCAAACCCCATGTCAAAAACCTTGGCAAGATATTCAATTCTGCCTCAAAGTTTGACGAGCAAATCAAAACAGTAGTTAAAGCCAGTTTTTTCCAGCTGCGATCAATGAAACTAAAATCTAATGCTAAAGTCAAACCATTTCTTTCATTCAAAGATCTCAAGAAAGTCATACACACCTTTATATCCTCTCGACTTGATTACTGGGATTGGCAACTCATCCTTCTTTTGCCTCCAATTGGTCCAGAACACTGCAGCCAGGCTCCTGAAAAGTACCAGGAAGAGGGACCATATTCCTATTTTGGCCTCTATCCACTGGCACCCTGCTCATTTTAGAATTGATTTTAAAGTACTCCTGTTTGTTTATAAAGCCCTACAGGTTGGCCCCCTCCAATATCGTTAACCTCCTAAACCCCATATTCAGTCTCTAGGTCACTTGGGTCCGCTAACTTGGGGCAGCTGGTTGTCCCGCGATCCGAACTTAAGCTCCGGGGTGACCATGCTTTCGCAATTGCAGCCCCCAGATTGTGTAACAGCATTCCCTACCAGATCGGATCTTCCCCCTCCATGGACTCTGATGTCCAGGCTCAAAACATACTTTTATTCAGTTGCATTGAAATCTTCGGTTCATCTTTTTTTTTTTTTTTTTGGACTTGTGGCGTTCCCTATATGTTAAGTGTTTGTGCCTATACACTGTGCTACGTGATGTTTGTGTTGATGTCCTTTGTATTTATGACGCAAGTTACCTGCTCTGGTCTGTACAGCACCTTAGTCAACCTTGGTTATTTTTAATGTGGCTTATGAATCGATTTGATTTGATTTGAACAGTGTTTGTCTGTTCTTGAATTTCTTCAGATTGCCGCAGCATCTGCTGCTTTATGCCAATTTAATATTGCCAGACAGGTTCTTTTTAGGTGATGTTTATGGTCAACCTGGCTAGTTGAAATTATCCTTGGGTGTGTTTAGTGAAATCGAAGTCTGTTATCAATTAGTTTAATTGGGCTCCATTTCAAATGAATCCTTGACAGTGCACCGACGAGTCTTGGAAGATAGCTGACTTGCCTCTTAGGGTGGGAATTAATGCATTTAACATTACTGGTTTGCTAGTTGAACTAATGGTCGTATAATGTGAAGTGAGGCACAGGGGCTTGTCACTCACCATTTCGGACTAACGGTATAACTCAAAAAGCAGACTGCTTATCAGCACAAAGCCTCTGTTGGTAACAAGTCTAACGTTCGTCACAATAGCTTTAGATGAGTACTTGCGACATACTGTTGATGATAGAGGATAGTTGGCACTAGTCATTAGAAACAATGGATAAAATAAATCACTGAATTTTCTACAAAATTCTGTAACTAAATTAGCTATATTGCTAGCTAGCTACACTGTCGAGATCATCATGGACGTCACTGGGAAGGCCACGAACCTTTTGCGAGACATGAATTTACCAACATTTGTAAAAATGAGTTAACATTAGAACAAGTAACCATCTGAATTTTGTGAAGTAGCTAAATAGTTGGCTAGCTTTTCTTTCTATCCACCTTTTTTTCATGGCTTTGTGACGTTACCTTTAAATCATAGCAGCTGCCAGTTCTTCTCTTCCGGTTGATGTGTTTGTTACGGTTGCATAGCTGTAAAAAGCCGGCTTCAAGTTAAGACAAATGGAAACAAAACGGAGGTGGATACACGGTACAAATGTTTAAAAAGTCTTGAGGACAATTCCGTTATAGGGCCTCACCCGTCACTTCTCACGGAGTGGGTAGATGACATGAAACAATGGCCGATGTTAGTTACGTTCATTTAGTTAATTATTAACCTCCGCCAAACAAAGTTGGCAGGAGGTACATGCGATCGGTGCCTTTTGTCTGTGTGTTTGTGAACAAGATGACTCAAAAAGTAATGAACGGATATCTCTGGAATTTTGTGGGTGGATTGCTATTACATCAGGGATGGACCCCATTGATTTTGACTGCAATTGGACAAACGATATGCCCACTACAGCAAACATCACCAAATCCTATGTTGCAGATATACAGGATCATACAAGAGTGGGTGTGTCATTTGAAAATTATGAAAGTTGCATTTGTTGCAAGCTTTAGTGAGCAACAAACCTAAAATTTACCCAACCACTTTCATAACTTTCGTAACATTAAGTGGCGATTAACTAGCCTGTGCCATACCGATTCAACCAACGTTACACTCGGTTTTCAGTTTGACTGAGTAGAAGCAGACTCAACCAATGCGATTTTCGCAAAAGTGATATATAGGGTCTTGTCAAAAATGTCATGACCTGGGCTATGGGAAAAGTACTTCAGTTGTGTGATAAACCTTAAATTTCTTAAGAGCCATGTTCCCTACACCTTTTTAGTGTAACATCATCTTTTACTAGCAAACTTTGTGATATTTTTTTTCTAACTCTTCAGCTTCTCTCTGTTACCATTATACCCCTAGTGAATATGTATTATATAGAATTTTATGTATGTATATTTTAGATATACATGTATATATTTGTATCAATGTATATGTTATTAGGTTGTATTTGTTTTTAATGTTTGCCTGGCGTGTGTCACATGTTGAATTTGTGTGTGTTTAATGTGTTTGTCGGAGCCCGTAAATGGGACTTGTGCCCGTGGGTCATCCTATGAGAAATAAATGAATGAGAAATAGATACACTAAGCAAAATTATGACACTGCTGCCTTGGCGGAGGATTGCACTCTAGGAATGCCTCTAGTTACCTTGTGTTTCTGAAGGCGTTGATGGCAAAGAATTGCTAAATTACAAAAAGCACGGAGGCATAGAATTACCTGCATAGTAACAAAATAGGTAAAGTACTGCTCAAGAAATACAGCAACTTCATATATCTGAAGCAGCAACTTCATATTTCTCCAGCCAGAGCCTCAGTTGAGCTAAACATACAGCAACGGTACTACTGAGGGAAAGTGGAGTCGTGGAGACAGTCGACTGCTCGTGTATTGCCGAATTAGAGAAATCATGTCATCATGCAGCAGCTATTTTGTGGAAGGTGATGTTATTCATTAAATTAAAGCTCCGTTCAGCTATCCAAACATCAGAACAATTAAATCTATTTACTAAGACGTTATTGTGCTTTTATTGCCGAAGATACTGTATATTTGCTTATGTTCAGAAGTGAGTGGTTAAATGATGAACATCCTATTGATATCATTATTTCTGATGTTCTTGTTTGGGTTAGTTGGATCTGTTTGTTGCTGTCATTGGCATCAAGGCTACCGGAAAAACAAACTGGACAGCGGAAGTAATCATTCTGTCATGGCAGCGCCCATGGGCTTCCAAAGAAACTTGTGGATAGCTTCAAGTATCGGAAGCAATACAAGGAACAGCTTCACCTCTGCAAGTTGACAAGCAGTGCATTAATTCCAACATTGCTTTTTACCCCCAAGTAACACTAGATGTGTGTTTGGTCCATCTATGCCGCGCCACAGAAACGCAGCTGATAGTATTCACTTTAGTCAATGTGAGTGCTTACACTGGATCCGCTGCATTGCATTTCTCGGCCGTTCCAGCTCTGGCCAACCAGAGCGGAGCGCAGCAGATGTGCAAGACTTCTGTTTTTGCCAGACGCCGCAGCAGAAACGCGGCACTTCAGCACAGCAGGTCAATAGGTACACAGACATTTTCAAAATCCGTGTTGGCACCATTTGTTGGCTAGGACAGCAACTGAAGTAGGGAAATATGTAGGCTAAACTTATCAATAGAACACTCTCCAAACAAATAACAAACCCAACACATACAGGAAATTTGAAACAGGAAAAAATAAACAAATTGAAGCCAGTCACAAGCACCTAGAACGCGAGCTAATTTTTTGCTGCGCTCCTATAATACAGTACAGACTGGTGATTTCAACATTACAGAGAACCCTTCACTTTGCATCCAATTTGGATGCACATACCCTTAAATTTGAGTTGAAAGTCTGTACTTGGAGCTCATAGTCATGAGACAATTTCAGCTTGATAAAGTTGTTTAAAGAAAAAAAAACAATAACCAAAAAAAAAACATCTTGACCAAAGTCCAAATAGTTATGCCACATAAATGTGTTTATGATTTGTATATGGCTGTATGCGCCACCCGTCTCTTTTGTCTTCTCAAACCCCCTGCACCTCTGTTTTCTGTAGGTAAGTTACTACTTTCCACTGAAGACTCTGTGGCGGTCCTTTTTCGCTGCACTGGTGGCGGCTTTTGTGTTGCGCTCCATCAACCCATTCGGGAACAGCCGACTGGTGCTATTCTATGTTGAGTACCACACACCCTGGTACCTGTTTGAGCTCTTCCCCTTCATCCTACTGGGCGTGTTTGGAGGCCTGTGGGGGGCCTTCTTCATCCGCGCCAACATTGCATGGTGTCGTCGGCGCAAGTCCACACGTTTCGGCAAGTACCCTGTACTGGAGGTGATCGCCGTGGCTGCCATCACTGCAATTGTGGCCTTCCCCAACCCTTACACACGGCAGAATACCAGCGAGCTAATCAAGGAGCTGTTCACTGACTGTGGGCCACTCGAGTCCTCCCAGCTCTGTCAGTACCGCAGCCAGATGAACGGTAGCCAGGCCTTCCGGGACGGCCCCGAGCAGCCTGCTGGGGCCGGGGTCTACTCTGCCATGTGGCAGCTGTGCCTGGCACTCATCTTCAAAATCATAATGACCATTTTCACCTTCGGGCTTAAGGTGAGAGGGTGTTGACGACGTTAGGAATGGTGGGGTGCTCTTGTACAAAATTAAAATATCTAGTCATATGCTTTGTGGCCCATTGATTTGAATCAATCAGCGGTTATTTAGCATTTTATAAATCCATGATTAGGAGTACAAAGTACCTCGACCAATAGTTGAGTTTACATAGGGTAGATCACACACAACTATAAACACCTGCTAGCTACATAATGGTTCCGTTTTAAAATTCGGTCAGATATACAGTAAAGATTTGGTTTTGAAAATAAGTTGTTTCTGACTATGTTGCTGTTGTGGCAGCAGTGTGAATTCAGTGTTTCTCTGGGATTGCCTTCCTCCCCCCAGGTGCCATCAGGCCTATTCATCCCCAGCATGGCGATTGGGGCGATCGCGGGGCGCATCGTGGGCATTGCTGTGGAGCAGCTGGCTTATTACCATCATGACTGGTTCCTATTCAAGGAGTGGTGTGAGGTGGGGGCTGACTGCATCACCCCCGGGTTGTATGCAATGGTGGGGGCTGCTGCCTGCCTAGGTGAGTCAAGGTCTGTCTGTGCTGTTACATTAAGGTCTGAAAATACAAGGGGTACTGAGAAAAAGTTTCTTTGGAAGGGTCCATCCCACTCCCAATGGTGAAGACATTTAAAGCCTTATTTTATGAACAGTGAGCCATCAAGATGGGGGGTGAGGGATCTGCACATCACCACAGTTATAGTTTTAAGGAAAAAAATTAGGATATCTGCACCAAGTACCCCAGAAACTATGTTAGGTTAGAAGTATAACACAGTTTCAACACTACTTTATCAGTTTTCAAATCAGCCTTCAAAGCTGGCATCAGGCCAGATTAGTGATGGCAATATGGCAAAAAAATAGAATGGGGTGACTAGTCAGTCATATATCTAAAACTCTGTTTGCCAAATCTTGACATTTGGACTTAAAATGTCTTAATGTCTTAAAGGCAATCAGAGATGGCAGACCTGGCCCCAGCCACGGGCTGACAGACAGAGTGACAGAAACACACACACACACACAGACACGATCATTGCTTAACCTGGCTTCCCCTAGAGGGGGGCCAGGTAATAATTTTATAAACTTCATTTATTCATAATTTTAACAGCAAGACAAAACTTTGCTGGCAGCGCGCATAGACGCAGCAGTTCAGTGCTCTCCTTACACTGCTTTGTTTGGCTGTTTGTGTGTGTTGTTTTTCGTCTTGACAACATTCTGCTGGGTAAAAAAAATCTACAGCTGGAACAATCTCCCAGAAATAGGAGTGCACAGTGAGCTGGCTGTAACAGCAGAGTTTCTCTGCTCCGGTGACATCCTGGTGGATATTGCCCGACGCTCTGGCTCTTCGTTGACTACCATCCCCGTGGGAAGGCGGCAACGGCAGCACAGAGAGAAGCGGCAAAAGCGAGGCTGTTGGGCTGGTGTGGTGTTAGATTACAGGGGTGACCTCACAAACCGCCACTTCCTAGCATCTTTCTCTCCAACGCAAGATCCCTCACTAACAAGATGGATGAACTGAAACTACAGGTTGCAACGAACAACATTGTGAAGGACAGCTGCATTCTGCTCTTCTCTGAGACCTGGCTCCATTCACCCATTCCATACACAGCTATCAAGCTTGCAGGCCGTATAGTACGCCATCACGACAGTACCGAAAACTCTGGTAAGAGCGGAGGAGGAGGTAATGCGTTTATGAGAACAGCAGCAGGTGCAATAACACTAAAATTCTGAACAGTCACTGCTCCCCAGATCTGGAATATGGGAATGTTAAATGCTGGCCCATATGGCCTACCTTCCTCGGGTGTTTGCTGCGGTCATAACAGCTGTGTGTATTCCACCTGATGCTAATGCTAGCATTGGCCCTTGGACATTTGCATGACAGCATTAGCAGTCAGCAGAGTATGTATCCTGAAGCTGTTCACATCATTGCAGGGGACTTCAACAGTGCTGATTTAAAGATGGTGCTCCCTAAATTCCATCAGCAATTTAAATGTTTCACCAGGGCAGTCAATGCACTGGATAAGGTCAACTCTCACATCAAGCTGAGCTTTAGGGCTAAGCCATTACCACATCTGGCCCAGCTGGACCACGTGTCCCTGCTCTTAATTCCAGCGCATATTCCCCTCAGGAAAAGTGCTCTTACCTCAGCCAGAACCAGTCAAGAAACTGAGATGTATCTGACAGCTGCAGGACTGCTTTGAGTCAAAAAACTGGGATGTGTACTGCTCTCGGTCCTGGTGTTTGAATACAGCAGCCGTCCATGGACACATCAATTACTGCACAGACACTATCACGGTGGACAAGTGCATCCGAATCTATACCAACAAAAAGCCCTGGATGGTAAAAGAAGTGCAATGCCTGCTCAGGGAGAGGAACATCACCTTCAGATATGGTGATGGGGCACTATACAGCGTTGCCAGAGCTAATCTCAAGAGGGTAATCAGAGAGGCTAAAGCTGCCTACTGGAGGAGGACTTGAGGACTGCCCCCTGGGTAATGACTTCAGGCAGGTCTTGCCGGGGGTCTAGCACATAACCAGCTTCAGACCTTGCAACCTCTTGGCTGATGATGGTAACGCCTCACTGGCAGAGGAGCTGAACTGCTTCTTTGCTTGTTTCGAGGGGAGTCGCCAAAGGCACCAATACTGCATCCACAAGCCCACAGAAGCCACATCCTCAAGGAAAAAGAGCATCAGGTGAGGGGCATGCTGAGGGCCTTGAACCAGAGAAAGGCTGGGGGACTCGACGGCATCTCTCATCAGGTGCAGAGGGGCTGTGCAGATCAGCTATTCTACACCCTGTACACCCACGACTGCATCCCTGCCCACTCCAGCAATGGCGTCATCAAGTTCATTGATGATACTACTATGGTGGGGCTGATTTCTGGGGGGTCGAGTCTGCAAGCCGGGACGAAGTGAAGCAGTGTGGTGTACAGAGAATAACATGGTCCTGAACACTACCAAGACTAAGGAGATTATTATAGACTGCAGAAGGAAAAGGACATTCAGCCGCAATTCGAGAGAGGGGACTGTGTGGAGAGGGTCTCAAACTTACAGTTTATGTCCGTTCACATAGAGCCCTGGTCCTCAAATCATACCATACGAGGTCAGAGGACTGCTGGTTTTCCAATTTCCCTTTACCTGGGAGTCAGGTGTTAACACAAAGTGACCAATCAGAGGCACCAACTGTTCATTTACTTGCCTGGGATAAAAGAAAACCTGGGCTGGATTTGGATTCGAGGTCCAGATTTGAGGACCCCTGACATAGAGGATGACCTGACCTGGAGTGGCAACACAACCGCTATCATCAAGGAGGCACAGCACAGACTGCACTTCCTGAGAAAGCGCAGGAATAACCACTTCACACAAAAACTGCTGTGTCCTCCTATTGTTGCTCCATTGAGAGCATCCTGACCTACCACATCTGTGTGTTGTTCTCCAAACGCACAGCTGCAGACACAAAAGCCCTCCAGGGTGTCCCCTTCACAGCCCTAAAGATTTTCGGCTGCCCTCTCCCCTCCCTGGAAGATATGTAAAGCCCAGAATATTCTCAGGGACCCATCTCAACCCGAACATTCTCTCTTTGAACTGTTGCCCTGGGGTTGACACTTCAAGGACACTGAGCGCACTGACTAACAGATTAAAGTACGGTTTTTATGTTAGAACCATAACTGTGCTTAACTCTTTACTCCATAGTAGCTTTCTTAGACTGCTGCCCTAGCAGCCACTGACCCCTGGTACCCTTAGACAATATGGCTGGTGTAGCTTTCTTAATACTTAATATTTATTTACCAAATTTTCAGAACTTGTTCCAAATAGTTTAATCCTTATTCACGCCAAAAAATTTATAAAAATTAAATCGTCTTTTGTCCAGTTCATCACATAAACTATTTTCAAGATTGTTTCTATTCAGTGTTTTACATAACATTTTGCTATCTGATCATTTCATCGGCAAATGTTTGGTATAATGAATCGTCAACGATCAAATGGAAAAAGTCAATTTCCATCTTCGTTTAGTCAAGAATTGTTGCTGGTCCGGGATTCTGAACAAAATCGTCAATATCTTTAGCAGTGAGCTGATGTGTCCGCATATCTGTATCTGGCTCCTGAGCTTCATCAACGCCGCCTTTATCGGCATTGTTTTATCGAACTCTGAACAGTCTCGCTAGGGTTACATCATCGTCACTATCGTCTAGATCGTCTTTGAAATCACTCAGATCGTTGTCTGAAGCTTCCTCTAATAACCTATATAGTCTATCCAGAGCTAACTCTAAATCGTTTGCAGTAAAACCATCAAATTCTGACCCACTACCATCGCGAGAATCCATGTTTGTAAGAAAATCTCATTCATAAATTGCATGAGACTTCAACCTTTATATTGTAAAATGACCAATGAAAGAACGGCATATCGTTTTCGGAAGTTGTATTGTAAAACCCCAATAAGACAATAACCAAACGGCGGATATTGCCTGGGTTGAAGGCCTTACGTGTTCTCTTAGTCTAACTTTAATTAGAGCATTCTTCTGGCTGGGGTGAATCACAATAGAATGGATATTTTTTCACCGTCCGGGGACGGGGCATGAAAGCGCAATGGTTACCATTAATCTGACTCCATAGAACAAGTAGAATACAAAATTTAGCTATAACCTCGTTAAAGATCTGACTCCAAATTAGAATTAGAATTGATAATATAGAAAACACCTGCGTGGATTTCGAGACAAATCTGCCATCAGATACGACTGCGCAAGCCATCATTGCTCAGTAAATGCGTCCCCAGGGTTAATTAAACGCAACTGTCCTGGAATCAATTCGACAATACTTCCATTGGTTAAACGAGACTATCTTGATAGCAGCATCGAGGCTTAAATAAAGCACTGAGCGTGAACGTATCAAGAACCCAGATTATATATATATATATATATATATATACCCAAGGGCTCCTTAGAAAGATCAACCAGACACCGGCATATAAATAAAATACACGCCCAAGGGTATCCTTAATACCTAAACCTTAAGAGCCGGTATTCCATAAATCCTTAAGGGGTAGAACATAATCCCAATCTAACTTAAAAGTATCGTTACATACGCGTCTTGGTAGGAATTTCCCCTCAAGTCCCGGTCGCAACAAGGCTAGAATATACGAGTGTTACAAATCGAAGAAAATCACGCAAGCTGAAAAGGAATAACAATAATTTAATTCACCAGGTAGGCACAACTTGAATCAAACAAATCAATGATAAGCCAATTACCGTTACATATAATTTAGAAGGATTTAGAATATTTTCATACCTGGAACAGATGAATGACCACATGGAGCTAAAATCGCTCCACGTGGTCGGGGAGAACTCATGTTCCCCCGCTCCGCAGAGCAAGGCAACAGGTGACTTACCCCAAGAACGGTCAAAAAGAAGAGCCCGGAAAGAGAAGAGAGCACCCCCTTAGGATCTCGTACCTTTAAAGGCTCCAAACCACACCTCCGAACAAGGTAGAGGAGGGGGTGGCCGAATCAGAGTTTTACTGGCCTAGGTGATAAGACTAATTTACAGAGAGGAGACTGGGGTAGTTGCCGGAATGAATCTTGCAAACAAGATGAACCAAAATTCCAAGGAAAATGAAACATGTTCCATTCAATTCCTTAGATTTCTCTGAGAATAAAAAGACCAAACATGATAGGAATATGTGCTAAAATGATGCAGTTGTAATGGAAAAGCCTTAAAATGGAATATTATAGCCCAATAGTGTGATAAATATATGAGAGGTTCCTTTTTGGATATTGAACATAAACAAAATATGAATTCGATAGAGGTTTAAGTTGTTTTAAGCCGATTGAAGTAGCTGCGCTTTAACTTCAATGAAACCAGTGAATTTGAGTTCCAGAGATGCTGGGCCTGCTAGACTTGATGGCTCCCACCCCCCGCCGTGGGGAACAAGGATGCCACTCTCACCGGCAGGCTGTAGGATTGTAAAAGTTAACTGCTCGCTCTGGATTGTGTCAGATCACCCAAAAATTCAGATTTTACCAGCGTAATGAGCATGTGTTCCAACACTAGGATTTTTGACCCATGTTTTGAGCTAAATCAAATATTCAGGTTCTACAGTATAAAGCTTTATTAGACCCTTTCTGATTGGCTGGTATTCAAGGTTTTCCTCTGGAATGTCACATCTCGGCCAATCATGCATCATTTCACAACCGTTAAATACCACGACTGTAGTTGGGATTCGCCGGCAGAATCGATGTGTTTATCATGCCTGTAGTCGGGACTCGCCTGCACAGCGACCTAAATTATCACGACTGTAGGCGGTATCAGGGAGTAAAGGGTTAAGACAGAAAAAACTTTTGTGAACATTTGCGGTGCAATTTCAGATGTCCAGTAAATATTTATTTTGTGGTTTTAACCCCTCTGTGCAGATGTCGACGCCAGCAGACATGGAGCTGCTCTATTTATGAACTCAGTTACACTATTCTATCACTAAATGGCACACCCGGATCAGTTACTGAATTTTTACTAGCAAGCTAAGCTCGAACATGGTTTAGAATATGGATGAGTTGAGTTTCATCCCTGTTCCCCAGGAATTGTATAAATTAAATTCCTCAGCCAAGCCCCGCCTGATATACTTGCCCTTAGTATGATCTCTTGTGACAGTAAAAATTGTTGACTTTCTTAGCAATTCGTTTCTTAATAATAGGCCAAAGGTATCTGAAATGAGTAGTGAAAAAAATCTGTTTTGTAAAGCGGAAATTCAACTTGGTATTGATATTGTATCATTCTACAATCAATTTTAGTCATCAGATTAAAAAAGTGTGAAATAACTGTGTCCCTAGCTGCTTGATAGCTCACTGAGTTAAAGCAACGCATTGCCTAGCAGAAGTGACTATCACGGCGCGGGTTCAAGCCCTGGTCATACCAACCGGCAGTGATCGGCAGCTTTTCCGGAGCAGCGCACAATTGGCCATTGCGCTACAGGAATGCAATTTGGACTGCCGGGAAGGGAAATATAAAAAATGTTTGCTTTGTACGTTGCTCTGGTGCTCATCAGGAAGATTCTAAGCTTGTTCATGTTCGGGTATCCTCCGCCCTTGTTCTGAACTTGCGAGGATTCAACCAATGAGTGTAAAAGAAGCAGTAGTTGACATGCATGTGCTTTGGAGGAAAGCCGTGAGTCGTCCCTCTCTTCTGAATTGGCAACAAGGGGTCACATTCGAGCAAGGCTTGTACATAGTTCCCCAATTGGGCATTCCAAATTTGGGTGGGATTGGAGATACCAAATTATATTTTAAAAAATAAAATAAATTGGGGGGGGGGAGGCTGATTCCCTACCCTTGATATCGGCATAAATTCATCTCACGATGAATTCAACAATTTCTTACAACCTCATACAATCCCTCAGTGATATCCAGTGTCTCTAAAGCTTGCTCAGGCTTATCGCCCACATGAACTATAACCCAGAATTATCTACTGTTTGACATTCATTCAATTCCAGACCGTCTAAACTTTCCACCGTAATTGAAAGACTTTGATTGTACCCTCAGAAAATTGTTTAAACCCTTGCGTAACAGCAAGTTAGGTTGTTTTCTCTGAACTGTGCGCAGCTGAATGACCTGAGCACATTGAAGAAAACGACTTCCAAAACCAACCTAGAAGTGCCTAGGTTACATTTACGTATGTCATGGCAGTTTGATTCTGACATGGATAATGGGAGTTATTCTGAATGTAAAAGTACTGGTAGGATCCTCGTACCAGAAGGCTCTGTTACTCAGTTTATCTGGAGGAGCACTTCATTGATGGAGAGTTTTGCTTCAATTTGAGTGAGGAGAATGGAGAAAGAGGGCATCCATATGGCTAGCTGTGTATTTTTGGTTTACCATAGCCATGGTGATCAAAGAGCTTGTTTGCCACATTGGTCAGTATGAGTAACCGTTTGCTAATTATACTGTATATGATAGAATTTTGCTCAGTGTTGTGATAATTCGGAATTTATACTGCATTCAATGAAACGAATGCCTAGGTTTTGTGTAAAAAGAGAACAGCGCAAGGGTTGTGGTAAAACCCCTGCCATGTTCAATTCACCGATTCTGCTTGATCTAGAGCAGCATATTGCCTCCTTTTTCATGATTGTGGAATGTGTGTTTTGTTAAAATGAGGTATATTTCAGATATTACTGTGTTAGTGAGCTATATTTGCTCCTCATAGGTTGTTTATCCAAGCTTGCATTTCGCTTGGATGATTGAAATTGTAAATGGCGAGCTTTTTGTCGCAGGGTGAACATTCGGACTGTGAAATAAGCCATTCCTTTACTGAGTGCGTGCGCTTGCTGCTTTCTGCAGCTTTGCAGAAAGGTGGCCAATTCTCTGAAATTTATCATGAAGAACAGGCATGTTTTTGGTTTGAAGAGTTGACTGGTGACTGTTGATGTCCATCAGCGCCTATATTGATAAACTCATGGCAGATTCCACCAGAAAATCATTGATTTGGGCCCGAGCACGAACTGTGCAAAGACATTGTTGTAATTGCTAAAATTAAAGTATTTTTGAATGTTTGAAGTCCTTGACATGCTCAAAAACTTAACAAATTTTGCACACTTGTCAGGTCTGGTTAAAATTTACATATTTTAAAGTCATTGCAAAAAGGGTGAAGCGAAATGGCACCCCCTCGAAAATTTCAAAAAACCGTACTGATTGGGGTTTATTTGTCGTAGGCCAACGTAATTTGGTATGCAGATGTATCATGCCAAAATGCACGAAAAAGTCTCTTGGCGTCGTGGTCCAAGAGGAAGTCGGCCATTTTGATTTCAATTTATGATTATTGGTGATTTCCTCACCTTGCAATTTAACAAACTCCTCCTGGGGATTTTGCCCAAATGACTTCCCATTTGGTACAGATCATTTAGAGACCATGCTGATCAAACCTTGCGTAGAGAATGTCTATTGGTCAAATGGCGTGGCTGCTAGGGTGTGACAAACTTTGGCGACTTTTAGTGATTTCTCCATCCATTTTCTGACGGCTCTCATGCCCATACTCTCATACTTTATCCTAACAGCTTCAAATTTCATGGACATGATCATGGCTCCAGCCTGAACGCCCCCATATATTAATATCTTGCCCTACCCATAGCGCTCCCCAATGGTCACAGGAAGTGAGCTTTTTTTACTCTACCATGTACTGATCCAACATAATTCACCCCACCAACTTCATTCCACGTCTATGACAAGCAGAACAAATTGCTGAAGCTACATTATGAATCCTGGAAAGCTACGAGCAATGGCGTCCATCTGCCGGCGTGGTGACCATCAATCCCTCGCCATAAAATAAAAAAGTTTGGCTTTTTCATGCCTTTAACAAGGTCATAACCTCATGAAAATTGAGACATGCTTCAAGAATGGGGAGCACTTGCATATGATAGGGGTGCTGGCCATGGGCTGGGGGGGGTAGTCCGCCATTTGGATTTTCATTTTTGATAATGGCGGCTATTTCACACCGTGTATTTTAACAAACTCCTCCTACAGACCTTGTCCAGTCAACTTCAGATTTGGTGAACAGCATCAAAAGACCTTTGTAATTAAAAGTTATCAAAATCTTTTCTCTACGTCGATGAACGTCGCTATGGCACTGCCATTATTGATGATTCGCCATGCATATTCGAACGGCTCTCTCTCCCACATACTTCATCCTAACTGCTTCAAAACTTCTGTACATCACAATAGCCCTGCCCTGAATGCCTCCATATGCTCATAGTCACTCTCACTCATGGCGCCCCCTTGTGGAAACAGGAAATGCCATATTTTACATTGACAAAAACCAACCCCAAACTCCTGACCTGATCAACTACATTTTGTGGCCACGTGAAGATCAAATTGATGAATCCCACAGTGACATGTCGTCATGTTGCAGGCTGACTGTGGCGGCCGCAGTGACTTTCAATCCTTCGCCATGGAATATCAACTCGTTATAAATCCGTCACGCATTGTCCGGTTTGTTCGAAACTGAATGCACCTGCCCACATCTGATTACGCTCTTAGCTCCACCAAGTGGATTAATGAAACATAGTGTTTCTTCGCTCCTTTCCGTTTTTTTCTCTCCTCGCTTCACACAGCGGCGCTTGCATGCCGCAGGCCCCCTGTGGTCGCGCTTGAGTGTGAGGCCCTAATCACAGCTGCTTACAGCTTTAATTCATGTTGAACTTAATGAATCAAAAGTTGATTTGTGTTTAGAGCCATTCCATAAGAAAATGGCACTTTTTGAAGTTGTTCAGGTGTTTACCACCCTGGAATTGAATGACGCTTGACACATAGGTACATATGGGTGTCTCAAGGAAAAAGCCAAATTTTTAGGTCTGTATCTCACTTTGCCTGCCAGTGGCGCAACCTGGAAGCCACTAACGTAGCTCAGTTCTGCTCTTTACACCACATTTTACATCAACTATCATGACTTAATGGTACACAGTACCAAATCACTACTACTATTTGAGTAATTTGTCTGTCTCCCTCTGTCAGCAGTGTGTAGCGCACAACGTACGTGACTCATCGTACGTCATGACGTTACTGTGAGATGAACGCTGGCCTCATCATTTATCTTCGCTTCACACAGGCTCGATTCAGCCTTGCTTCGATTCACACAGCCGGACCTCAACTTTGCTGTGCTGGCCATAGTCAGTCTGGAGCAAACTCAAAAGCCAAAATGATCGTTCGCTACAAATCCGAGCACATAGATTAACTATGAACACCCCGGTTCAAAGTTCACCACATTCCCTAGTGAAATGCTTGCATCGGCTACTCTCAAATTACATAACGCCACCATTTATCTGTCCATAACAATGCGAATATGTGCACATGCCCAAGTATCATAGAAGTCTTTCGCTACAAATCCCAACACATTATGAGATTAACGATGAACTCCCCGGCTAACTTTACTGCATTCGGTATCATAGAAGTAATACTGCGTTTGATTTGGCTCGGAAATCGTAAGTTTGAGTTGGGAACAGCGTCATACCCAAGCGTTCCATTAAGTAAGTTTGAAAACTGACTTGGGGTCAGTGATGTGTCCTCTGACAAAGGATAGCCTTTATTAGCTATTTTTAGTGATACTACTTGATAACAACGCATTTTTTGCGTTCAAACACCAGAGCCAATAAATAAATTGAATAAGTCTGCCAATAAACTCGTTTCACTACTGCGTGTACGACTGATTTAATGAAACACAAATGACACTGAATTGCAAATATGCAGTATATCACAGGTTTCGCTTACTGTTGATTTATGGTGCAGCCATCTTCAACTTTGAAGTCGGAACTCTGGGTAGGTGAAGAATCTCCGACTTTCCGAGTTGAAAATCCGACCTCTGGTGCGTTCGAATTGAAATTTCCAACTGGAAGATCAGAAATCCCGACTTTCTAGTATGTTATGCTTTTATTATGACTTGTGAAACTTCCGGACATCAGCACCACATCAGCGCCAAGCTGATTAACTACTTTATCGAGCTGGAGTTATTTCAGAAATTACAATAAAAATTGATAATGGGAAGAAAATAATATCCCAGACATATACCAATCTAGAATGCTTTATTGTCTGTTTACTCACAACAAGACTATCATTTTCAGTGAATAGTACCTTGTTATCTTGCTGGGTTAGTGCAATTGACAGCCGGAGAGATGGTCGAATTTGATTTTTGGTGCATGTTTGCGTTATATTTTCTCAGTTACCCAGATATGTACTGTGGTGGTAAATGCTGTTTGTTGTGCTTTTGGAACTCTATTTTCAGGCATACTGAGCATTTCTATGGTTGTGTATACACTTTCAAGCTGGATGGAGCCGAAGTTGGAGGAAAACTCAAAATGAACCATATCATTAGGCCTGTGTTGGAAAAAATCGATTCTCAGATTCTGGATCGATACTCATTTTAATTCCTGAAGATCGATTTGTATGTCCAAAGATCGATCTTTTAATATAACCTATATATTTTTCCCGCCACTAATTGATTCCCATTAATTATGAGTCATGGCGCAATCGCCGGCTGTTGATAGTCTATGCGCATATAAAAAAAAAAAAAACTGAAAAAATAGGAAGTACTGGTAGACATGGAACTTGCGCAATAACAGTGCCATGCACCCTTCGCTCAACAAAAAGGAAAGCAACCCACTCCCCCCCCGGTTCTTTTTAAGCTAGTAACCAGCACTTTGTTTTCATTTACACTGGCTGTATCTTTGTTATTGTTTTTCATATTGATAAGTGACTGCATTGGATTGGAAGCAATGGTGATAGTGGCTAGTCAGTCATGCTGGTTTTCACAATGATGCTGCTATTCTGACTATCTTGCCCAAAATGCAGCATAAAGTTTACTTTGACCCTACAAGGAGTGTTCACAGCTGTTTGTGGACCAAATGTTTGGTACGGTGTATCCTTAAGTCATGATAGTTGATGTAAAATGTGGTGTTGACAGCAAAACTGAGCCACTTTAGTGGCTTCCGAGTGTTGCCACCGGCAGACAAAGTGAGATACTGACCTAAAAATTTGGCTTTTTCCATGAGTCACCCATATGTACCGATGTGTCAAGTTTCATTCAATTCCAGGAGGGTCAACTGTGCACCGAATGGCAATCTCTTGTGGAATGGGTCTTAATACAAAGTATACGGTCTTTTATAACTTCCTCTCCTTCACCCTGTCCTTCTAGATTTCACAGTTGACGGCAGGATACTTGAAGTCACCCATAACAATAGTCTACAAGCTTGCCTAACCTTCTTAGTGTTGCATTTACAATATTGTCTGAAGCTGGCAGTTCATTGCACACTCCTATGTTTTGACCTGTCTCATGTTGCCCTATGAGCAAGACCCAAATACTGCATCTTCACGGGGCAAGAGATGTTTGATTTCAGGAATTCCCTGCACATCAAGGTTTTCATTCAGAGTGCTACACTGCCTCCAGTCCTATTGGATTTATCCTTTCTCTAGAGCTTGTCAACCAGAGGATCCAAGGTAACCGAATCAGATGTGGCTCAAATTTATTTTGGCAGTACTTCTATATTCATAATGAACACATGCAAAATTCTAGGGTCCTACTCCAAGGGGTTTCCAGTGATATGACCCCCCCCAATAATCTGGGGCCACACCCCAACCGAATCGCATTCGTTCATTTTGGGATTTTGGAGGCCAATATCTTTAGAACAAATCAGGTATGGGCTGAAAATTTCTATCCAGGGTAATTTGTGTTCAGGTTCTCAGAATCTCTTGTCAAAATGTAGCTCTTTTCATTTTCAAGATATTATGCTCTCAAATATACACATACAGGGTGTTCCATAAACCCTGGCGGCTGGCCATTTCGCTGATTACTCAGTCCACCTCCGCAGTCTGCTGTCCTGTCAATTACAAAAATTTAAAGTGAGTTTTGATGGGTTTTATTTTGATAGACACTTTTCAGTTGACTGAATTACTGTCTCTTTGCCGCTGTATTAAAACATTTCGCCCCGCTGTGATTCAGCTGACTCAAGAATAACTTCAAAATCCAATGATATTGCGTGGCATAAGAGCTCTAATAATAGTTCTTCCGTCATCTGCACATGGTTGTATTGTGTGAATTGTCTGAAAATCTTAGGAAATTGAGCAGTCACTAGTAGGGATGCCGCCAAAAAAGATGAAGGCGACATTACTGATGTCCTTCGTTAAGAGAGGTAATTTCAGCACAATAAACTGAACTGATGAGGCAATTTCGCTCAGAGGTCAGCGCATATGCGATGATACAGTAAACGCTCATATATCCATGCAGAGCAGTAGTTCCCAACTACCACACTCCCCAGTGTTCAACCCGGAGACAGTCGTTGCGACCATGCGATAATGAAATGTATTAAATTACCTGCGTTTTCAACATAAGTTTTTAAAGCATTGAATCGACTCATGGTGGCCCGAAGAAAACCTATGTCGAAATGCTGGTAAATTGTGCAACATGTCAATATTGTCGCATTCTGGCTGTGTGCGCTAATGCCTTCATCACATCCTTAATCATGCATTAATTCGCTATTTGCGAAGACTGCACAGTATTACGACTGGTAAAATTGTTTTTCGCTAACATTCTGGGCAGTTCATCAAAAAGTTATCACACATTTTTCTTGAATGAGGACATGAAATGTGAATTATCTTTCAAATATTCTGAATCTTGTAGATCGTGAGACAGCACTCCTTTAGCTTGGCTTGGTTTGCACCGATGTTCATAATTCGATATGCTCATTATGTTTTGCATTTAACCCCTTTGCGCAGAAGCCAAATTTGGCTATTTACGGGTTACCCAATTTGATGCTTTATAATTCAAGATTTAGGCTTCATAAAGACGATGAGGCTCAACTCAGAAAAGACACTTGCAGCATTAAGAATTACATATTTCAGTTTATTTTCATGATTTTGGAAGAGAAAATGGGCTACAAACATAGAATCTTCATGAGAATTCACCATTTAAAACTGTAAAAAAAATAATAATTCTGAGGATTGAAAAATGGCTGGGGGTTAAAACAATACATTTCTGGGATAATAAACTTCAAGACGACAAGTACTCCTCATCTAAACATGAAATATTAAATTATCCCCTTTTTATAAGCCAAATAAGATAGCTATCCAGGTGGCTCCCCAAACTCCCAGAGCCTTGAAAATGGTGCACTTTCAATCCATTAAATAATCATATTTTTAACGCAAATCAACTTTGTACTCATGAAGTTCAATATGAATGGATTATTTTCTGGTTGAATTTAGCATGAGTTTATCAATATAGACACAGCTGGACATCAATGGTCACCACTGACCTCTCCAAACCAGAAACGTGCCTTTTCTCCATGATAAAGTCCAGAGTCTCATCTATTTATCTACAAAGCTTTATCAGCAAGCACACATACTCATGAGAGGAACTGCATATTTTTCAGTCAGAATGTTCACGCAGGGAGAAAGCTTGCTGTTTACAATTTCGATCATCCCAGCAAAACGCATGCTTGTAACAATGCTTTTCACACCCTCTATGGAACAAGTATAACTCAGGTCACAGTAATAGCTGTTCGCTATGAAAAAGAGCAAAAATGCAAGGCACTCCATTTCATTGAATGTGGTATAAATTCTAAAACTGATCGCCTAGTTGAGAAAAATGCCAGCACACTGCAGTATCGACTACTCTTTTGTTACCCAGTGTGACAAACTAGTTCTGTGATCACGGTGTTAAACCAAAAATAAGAAATAGCTGGCTGGTTAGCTAGCAGGATAAAAGTAAGATAGAGCAACTCCATACGAAGACCGCTTTTCAATAGAATTATTGAGCTGCTCCTCAAAAGTATCAATGCTGTTAGCCCTCCTGTCTCTTCCATTCAGAATAACGGCTTTTTTCCATTTCAGAATCACATTTCCATCCTGCAAATAAGCTCAGCTCTCCAGGCGCCGTTCTGGAGGTTTTTTTTTTCCCCGGCAGCCACGTCAGTCTGAGCTGCGTAAAGTTTATTGAATAAAACATAACCCTATTACGCAAGTATTTTAATAAGTTTAAGGTCCAATCAATGTCTTTCACTTACTGAGGAAAGCTTATACTGTCAGAAATTGGATAAAAATCGTGTCAACCAACTTGGTGGTAATTACCAGGAGAATGTCACATGGGCGCGAACTACAACTTTCATGCAGATGGCATTGAATCACCATTAAAGTGATTGGATTTCCGCAAGAGCATGTATGGGGCTCTAAAAGACGGCTAAATTCAACCAACATATCTACGCATTAATCCACAGTAGGAAATTGCACGTTTTTAATACATGATGACCGAAATTGATGGTATAATGACTGTGTCAATACCATGGTGAATTTTTGCCTCAGGAAACGGTTTTTTTCAACTACTTGGAATCCCATTGGGTATCTGTAACTGAAGTGGTTGCTACAGAGGACAACATTTTTTTAAACTGCTGGTTAGATAGCTTGGGCAAGGATACTGAGCAGTTTGCACATCAGGCTTAGCTGAAGAGTTTAAGTCATGCAACTCCTGAAAAACAGGGATTGGAGTGAACTTGTCAATATTCTAGACCAGGGGTGGGCAAGGTCGGTCCTAGAAGGCCGGTTTGTATGCAGGTTTTTATTTCTATCATTTACTCTGACTAATTGAGTTAATTGGTTGCATACACAAATATACATTTGTGCAAAGATTAGATCAAAGAAAAATGTTTTATGTTGGGAGACGAGCAGTCTTAGGTGATCATTCATGATAATATTTGGAAATGCTCCATAAATGTCAGATTTTATAAATAGTTTGGCTAATTTAGATAATTAACTAATTAAAGGCCAGAAGTTGGTGTGAAAATCAGGGACAGATATGGCCCTCGCTGCCCACCTCTGTTCTAGACTGTGTTCCAGCTCTGCTTGCTTGTGAATATTCAATAACTGATCCGGGGGTCCCACTGCTTCCATAAAAAGAGCTCCTCTATGTCCGCAGGCATCTACATCTGTAGAAAGGTGTTAAATGTTTTGTTTTACGACTGAAAATATTTTAAATAAGTGAAGTGCTATCTAAAATCAATTACAGTGCTGCAAAATGCTGAAATGGGAGCTGTAATTTTTTTAATTAATATTATGTGTATTGCATATGATGTTCAGTGATACCTATCAGAGATCTTTTTACCATTAAAGTTTCTTCATCATTATAAGGTTATGTGTTGAGGATTTATGTAGGTGCCAGGTTTCCTCTGTTGTTGCTGCCATGCTTCCTGTCAATTCCAATAAAGTCCTACGCCTCATGAAAGTCAACATGCACTCTTAACTGTAGATCAATTTGCGTATTCTGATTTTGCTGATATTTATTTTATAAATGCCAATTAAATGGTTCCAGAAGTTTTTCTCTCAACATAGAGTTGTAGTATGGGAAAAATATTTTGGCACATTGCCTGCCAAAAGAAAACCCTCAGTCATTTAAATGACTGAAATTTTGAAAAATGTATAATTGTAAAGAGATGGTAATTATTTTAACATTATAACATCATCATTTTAACATTATTTTAACATACAGTTTCTAATACTTACAACAGGAGAAGACAGGCAAACGATGGGAGTTCAGGAATAAATTGTAATAATATCGAAAAAAACGCTTCAAAGAAATAATTGCTGTGGTGTTGGAGTTGATTTATGCTTGCTTACATTTTTTAATGTACTTGTGTTTTTGGTGCAAGTGAGTATTGTGCATGAAATGGTGGCATTTATGTAAGGGTGTTCAACTTTAAATAGCAAAGAAATGGTGAAATTTGACTAGAAAATTCAAAAACTTTCCACTGAAAATTAGATGAATTAAGTTGTCTAGGGTCCACTAGAATGCACGAAAGAGCACCATTGGGGGAAAAAAATTTCCCCCGGACCCCCAAGAGGCGGATTGACAGTGTGCCGCACATGCAGCTCTTGACTGGCTACTTTTTGAATTTAACCTGTTACGTCTCTTTCTTGGGAACACTCTGTATATATACAACTTTTTATGGGCGGAAATCAAAAATTCAGTTTTCAAGGACCCCCTATGAGGACAGGATCCCTTACAGAGCTTACATTGTGCTGGATTTCTTCTATTTGAGGATAGGTCTGTCTGTATAAGGACGATTGACTGTACTCGGTGTATGGGTCGGGCCAAGGAAGAACCAATTAAATGTTGGTGCAGATCAGAATCACCAGGCAGACAAACACATTTTCTCTTTTTTTTTAACATTGTGAGATTGGGTATTTGGGTCTGGGTTGAATAAATGCCATATGTCTAAAAAAAAATACAGTAGATGGTAATAAAGTTCAATTGTAATAAAACTGCCATTTTAGAAGAATGGACAATTAGCCTTGGCGGCGTGCACTCTGTGAGTGTTCTTCTTGTTTATTTGTATGAGCAGTTTTATTCTGTACTGTGCTACTATAGCAAATGGCATGTACAATGCAGGCCAAGCACCGAGCATTTTGCAGTTAAGATGGAAAATGTGGGATTGAACCCACAGCACTGTAGGTTGCAAAGAGTAGTCAGTCTTGGGTTGGTAACTGGTTGGCTATGTGTCTGCAGGTGGGGTGACTCGGATGACGGTCTCCCTGGTGGTCATTGTGTTCGAGTTGACTGGTGGGCTGGAGTACATTGTACCACTGATGGCAGCAGTGATGACTAGCAAGTGGGTGGGTGATGCATTTGGGCGTGAGGGCATCTACGAAGCACATATCCGTCTCAACGGCTACCCCTTCCTGGATGCCAAGGAGGAATTCACACACACCACGCTAGCGTCGGAGGTGATGCGGCCCCGGCCAAACGACTCGCCACTGGCGGTGTTGACGCAGGACGACCTGACTGTGGAAGACCTGCAGATCATCATCAATGACACCAGCTACAATGGCTTTCCTGTCATCGTCTCCAAGGAGTCCCAGAGGCTGGTGGGCTTTGCTTTGCGAAGGGACATCACCATTGCTATGGGTGAGGAAGGCCTGCTGCTCCCGTTTTCCCTCTATTTCGGTCTCAGTCTTTCTTCTGATCTGTTATTTTTTTGCTTTTGGCTTGCACAGTATGCTTCTAATTACTGTCTTTCTTTTGTCTCACACTTACCATCTTTTTCTCTCTTAAAATCTTATGACTCCTTGCTCTTTTTAGATTCCTGTTTCCCACTCTGATCTGTTTAGAATTACTGGATGGTTGACGACATTACAATGTTGGAGAAACCCTGGTGCCATATTGGTATGCCCAGCAACAATAATCTCGAGAACATTATGTTGACGGTTGACGCCTAAGATCTCTTATTCAGGGGGGAAATATTCCTTCAAAGACATTTAGAAATATTTTATAAATAAAACTCAAGACACATCAACTTTATTTTGGAAACATCGGATTGTGTCATGCTTGTACCTATCTCTGAATAGCTGCCCCAGAAGCATATGGGTTTGGGAAAAATAATGATACGTAAGCTTGGCAAAATAAGTCAGTCATTCATATGAGAAGAAACGTCAGTGATGGGTCATGGGGAGGTAGCTTTGTAAACCTGGTTGCCATTCGTGAGAGTGAATCACTGAAGCTGGATTTATGGTTCTGCGTCGCACTGCAGAGCCTCTGCGGCGACATGAACCCCCACAGCAGAGCCTCTGCATCGCCTTGCACCTCGAAAATGTTCTTACAGCATGTCAAAGTGACACAGAATGCTAGGGCACTGATTGGTCCACTCTACTACATCACTTCCGGCGCTACGCTTTTCACCTTGCAGTTTGGCGGTGAATCGCTTCGCGGCACAACACGACGCAAACGGCTTCAACGCAGAACTTCGAAAGGTCCACGAAGTCGTCGAGACGACGGCGTACCCTTTGCTTGGAGTCGACGCAGAACCATAAATCCTGCTTTACAGCCAAAAAGTAATAGGGTAGATATCCCATCAATAACCTTGCTGAATTAAACTCGTCAGATAATTGGGTGATGAGAACACTAGCTAACCCTGCTTTATTTGCCTTGATGATTTGACCTGTCAATCATCTGGACTGTTTTTTTTTTTTTTTTTTAAAATATCGAAATAAAAATGTATTCACGATCATACAGAAAACAGGCGAAGTAGTAGTATCCACCTATAGCTAGCTATGTAAAAAAGAATTAAATTGATGGATTTCTTCAGTACTGTTATGCTTTTTACCTCCCGAGCTTGAAAATAGCCAGGGACGCCCGATGTTAAGCGCA
The DNA here is from genome assembly GCA_029721435.1 of Gymnothorax reevesii. NCBI lineage: Eukaryota > Metazoa > Chordata > Actinopteri > Anguilliformes > Muraenidae > Gymnothorax > Gymnothorax reevesii. Next base: position 68,694,938 of record CM056579.1, read on the forward strand.
TTGTGGACCTGGAAGTGGTATTTATTTTTTTAAATACTTAAATGTATTTCTAGCCTTCTCATATCCTGATGGCTGGCTTGCTCTAAACTCTAGGCTCAATGCCCAGTTTATTTTATTTTACATTTTCACGAGCTTTGTGAAGCTTACCCAACATGTATATTAAGGCTAAACTGATTTACTGTACTCGGCTCATTTTTTCTCATCTACCTTAATTCTGCCCTCTTTGTGGAAGTTTGAGGGGCAATTAAGGGGCCAGTGAAAGTTAGTAGCAAGCATGGTCAGTGGACTAAAGGCATACGCTATGGCGCCAAAGGAGTCCCACCTTGAGGAATGTTCAAGGAGGTTCATCAGGAAATTTTGAAAAATAAGAATGTATTTGATGTATTCTGGGTTGTCTGTGGACACTTTTTGCCCTTGCAAAAAGCACACCCAACCCATCCAGATCAATTCATAAGTGACAAATGTGGGAAAAAAATGTGCAAAATTGTCTACAGGTAGGTACAGCCAGGTTTGCAATGTTTCCAAAAGTCCTACTCTTTTCATATATATTGGTGATAAATTGATGCCATCGTCCACTGAAATGATATTGCCGCATAATACCAAAAAGAGAATGCTGCTTTCCCGCACATTATTTATTTTCTACGAAATTGCATAATTAGACCTACATTAAGGTATATGACAGCTAAAGATTACTGGATTTATTCAGGTGCAGTGTTAAACAACGCATAGGCTAAATAAAAGGCTATCTTTTCCAACTTTGTTCATTTTCCAGCCAATGGCTTGGCTGAATTCGTTTTAAAAAGAAAGGCACCTTTTACATTAAAGAAAGATTTGTACGGAATCATTATGGCCCATAATCAGGATGAACAATGTCATTATCAGGCATATGAATCTTCAGATCCAAGATGAATGATCCAAGATGGCCGCCAGTGCAGTCTTTGTGTGTGCGTTTGCTCCTGAGTTCTGTTTAAATTTGTTTTATCAGAGCTGTAAAATTGACAATTTTAGCCAATGAAAGTGGCTTTGTATCCCCATTTTATATGGAACACCTCTCATTTATTCCTGGATTTTACAACATTTCTTGGATTCTACAACATTTCAAGAAGGAGATACATTTTAAACTCTGTTTCTGGGCTGCTGAATCCATGTGACTCCAGTGACTACGACTGAATCGGACTGAGTAAGCCTAACTCTATGGAAATTGTCTTTCTGTTTGCTGAGAAATTGACTTTCTTAACTCAGAAGGAGTCCTCGCTCTCAGTTGACTTTTCAACAAGCCTCTGCTCTTATTGTCAGCCTCTGCAGCCTGTATTAGCTTGCTAGCCTCAGCCTGCCTCTGACTATTGGTCTCAGCCAGCTAGTCTTCGTCTGTCTCAGCTTGCAAGCTTTAGCCTGCTTCCTCTGCTAGCCTGTTTGATTGCAAAGTCCTTACCTGGCTGATTCGACGGATTGCATATCCACACTGGATTACAATATGTCACGGTTTTGGAACTGGTTTTTGCCGGTGCACTGCAAGTTATCTCTGACTCATGCAGTATTATGCCTGCTCTTTGTGTATAATTTTTGTGGCATTCTCAATGACTATCAAGCCCCAGATGCAGCCTTGCCCACACCACTTCTTCCCACCCGGAGTACATGCTCAATTGATAACTCATTAGTTGACAAGATGTGGCTCCTACCACCTCCTTTTTCCGCTGGCTCAATGTCCCTAGTTCGCATAATCAGTATCATGGTCCTAAAGGATAATTTTTCCATGTCCCTTCATTACTCCCCTACCTACACAACTACTACAAAGAGGCACACCATCAAACTTCCCTTGCGAAAGTCCATTATTACCCTTCTGCTACTGGTTTCAGGGAATATCCACCCCAATCCTGGTCCATCTGACTGCTTATACACTGATAACACAGTTGATGAACACTCATTAACCTTTGATAGTTTCTGTAACCGCAAAAGCCTTGGGATATTACATTTAAATGTTCGCAGTCTCCTCCCGAAAATTACTGAACTGTCTGCATATATTCATTCCACAAATCCTAACATTTTTGTTATTTCTGAATCCTGGCTTAAAAAGTCAATCCCCAATTCTGCTGTTTCTATCCCTGGCTACAATATTTTTCGTCAGGACAGAATTTCCGAAGGTGGGGGTGTGGCTATTTATTGCAAAGAAAATCTGCAGTGCTCTGTAAATACCTCAAAATGTATTCCAAAACAGTTTGAGCTAATTCTTTTAAAAATTTGTTTATCTAAAAGCTTTTCTATTATTGTTGCTGGTTGCTATAGGCCACCCTCTGCTCCCGCCTGTGCTTTGTCTGCTATAAGTGAACTAATTGCCCCTTATATCTCCTCTGAGTTCATTTTGCTAGGAGACCTGAATTGGGATATGTTCAACCCCCCAGCAGCACCGCAGTTGCAACTGGACTCATTAAATCTGTCTCAGATTGTGCATGCCCCTACCAGATATAACACCAAAGCCTTGGACTCTGGTACTTTAATTGATGTTATCCTCACCAACAGGCCAGACAAGTATACATCTGGAGTATTCTGCCTAAACCTCAGTGACCACTGTAACATAGCTTGTGTTCGAGAGGGCATCACCTTGAGAAACCCTCCTTTGATTGTCGTCAAACGTTTTCTGAAAAATTTCAATGAACAGGCCTTTTTGCATGACCTGGCACATGTAAGATGGCATAGAATTGATCATATTCCTGATGTTGAAGATGCCTGGACTTATTTCAAAACTTTGTTCAGTGCTGCCTTAAACAAACATGCTGCCTTCAAAAAGTTCAGGGTTAAAAATCTCATTAGTCCCTGGTTCAGTCCTGATCTGTCTGAGCTTATTCGCCAAAAACAGACTCTGTGGCGTAGAGCCAAGTCCTCTAATAAAACATCTGACTGGCAGTCATACAAGACATTAAGAAACAAATGTACCCAGTCTATTAGACAGGCAAAGTCGAGGCATTTTAAGGAACAGCTGACAACTAACGGTCCTGACCCCCGAAAATTCTGGAGCACTATAAAAACAATGGAAAACAAAAAGATGCCTTCCCATCTGCCTACTGCTATTAAATCTGATTGTATTGTTCTCACTGACAAAAACAAATTAGTGGACATTTTTAACAGGCATTTTGCCAAAGCCGGCTGTGCCAGCGAGATTAATCCCTCCCCTCTTATCTACTCCCCTATCAACCAAGAGCCTGTCACCTATTTATCCGCCACCGGACATCCTCTTTTCTCCCTTCAGCCGATACAGGAAACTGAGGTACTGCAGGAGTTGCTTAGACTGGACACGCATAAATCTGCTGGACTGGATACTTTGGACCCTTTCTTTTGAAGATGGCAGCTCAGGTGATCGTAGCACCGATCACTAGTTTGTTTAACCTCTCTCTGCGAACTGGTGTATTCCCGCAGGACTGGAAATCTGCGGCAATTACCCCGCTTTTGAAAGGGGGTGACAACACCGACTTAAACTGTTACGGGCCCATTTCTATCCTGCCCTGCCTCTCTAAAGTATTCGAGAAGCTTATCAACAAGCAGCTTACACAACATTTGGAGACTCACAAAATCATTAACTCTGGACAGTCTGGTTTTAGATCTGGACATGGTTGCATCACTGCCACAGTTAAAGCACTGAATGACATCACATGCGCCATTAACAATAAAGAGTACTGTGTAGCTGCATTTGTCGACTTGGCAAAGGCCTTTGACTCTGTGGACCATAGCATACTTCTGGACAGGCTGAGAGATATGGGAATCTCTGAGGACTGTCTGGAGTGGTTTAAAAGCTACTGCTCTGGTCGCCTACAATCAGTGAGGGCGGAGGGTCTTTTGTCAGATCCCCTACCCCTACTCAAAGGCGTGCCACATGGATCCATATTAGGCCCATCTTTATTTAATATCTATATCAATAATATTGCTAATGCCGTAAGTAACTCTCACATACACTTATATGCTGATGACACAATCATTTATACATCCAACCCCTCCCTTCATGTTGCATTATCCACATTGCAGGTGGGTCTTAGCAGCATCCAAAGGGCTTTTGCGGATCTCCACCTAACCCTTAACACAAAAAAAACTAAATGCATGGTCTTTAATAGACACTTACAGCAGACTGAGTGCCCTCTCACAATCACTTCTTTAGATGGTGTTGAGATCGAATTTGTGAAAAGCTACAAATATTTAGGCATCTGGCTCGATAGCAAGCTTACATTTGAAACACATATTAACACACTACGCATCAAGGTCAAATCCATTAGAGGTTTTCTTTACCGCAACAAATCTTCCTTCTCATTTTCAGTAAAACAACTCCTGGTCAAAATGTCAGTACTCCCAATATTTGATTATGGTGACATAGTTTATAGATCTGCTTCACAAACCCTCCTTCACAAACTCGATGTTCTGTACCATTCTGCCATCCGTTTTGTTACTGGTTCCCCAGTTAACACTCATCACTGCTTCCTCTACTCTCAGGTTAATTGGCCCTCACTCCAATCACGCAGACAGATCCACTGGTTCACATATATCTACAAAACTCTCATTGGAAAAGCCCCTTCATATCTACAGTCACTACTCAATATTCACACCTCTAATCGTAATTTACGTTCCAGTAATCTCATCAATCTCCTTATCCCCAAAGTCCGCACCTCCTTTGGCCGCTCCTCTTTCCAGTTCTCTGCCGCAAATGACTGGAATTTTCTGCAACAGACCCTAAAACTTAGTTCATTCATTCCACTCCACTCTTTCAAAAAACTGATCTACTCAACAAAGATCGTTGCACTTGTTTTTAGTAACTTCATTGTAATGATGTCGTTGTACCTGTTGATATGTCTGTCTGTTATCTGTTTTTTTTTTTTTTTTTTTTTTTTTTGTGACTGCTTCTGGCGTTGCCTCTTGCCCAGATCGTCATTGTAAATGAGAATTTGTTCTCAATTGACTCATCTGGTTAAATAAAAGGTTAATAATAATAATAATGAATGATTCAGTCAGTATAATTTAGGTAACATTAATGGTAGGAAGGGTCGTTAATGTTAATTGGGTCGTCATTATTTTTAGTTCGCCGGGACGAATGTGTCCGGAGAGCTATTGTCGTACCCCCGACGTCCCCGTCCGTGTCCGTGTCCATCTGCGTGCAGAAAAACTTTAACCTTGCCCCGCAAGCTGTGTTGTCTTTCTAACAACTCTTTTTTTCTAATAATTTTCAGAAGGTATGGTTGGTTTCAAGCATTCCCGCAAGGCCAAAGGGATGCCATGAGACAAAATCATTAGGCAAGTAATGTTGAATGGCATCATCAATGCTTTTTGGTAAGCAATATTACAACTTTCTGGAATGGAGCTAGGGAAACGTTTAAGCAAGTAAAGAGGAAAAAAAGGCTACCTCCTGCCCTCAGTGGCAACTGCTAACACCAGCTGCTGACACGACTATTTTCAAACGCGAGAAAAAATGTGAAAGAAAAGAAAAAAAAAGACTTGAAGAGATCAGTTTAATTTCTCTCCACTTAACTAGGTCTGTGTTCATATCACTTTTTCACCAGTTTTCGATCTGATCGTAAATATATTGTGCAAATGGTAGTATACACAAACACAAGAACTCGAACTAGAACAATTTAGCAAAACAACAACAATTGGCACTGTGACGTATGTACTCACATGGACCCGCCCAGCAAAGACCGGTCTGGGGGTGCTTCCATACTAGGGACTTGGCCACGGATCCAAGTACACTTGCCCCCAAAGTCCAGTTTATTTGATAAGTGTGAACACAGGCGTACTGTTAGGAAATTACTTCTTGTTACTTGGTGGTGTCCGTTAAGGGTGGAAGACAATTGAAATAAAGACTTGACCAGATTGTGATTAAGATATAGTAAATTAATAACAGACAAAGAGTAAGAGTATGAACTGCAGCAGAAGGATGTTCTTATCACAGTTCGGAGAGCGCTCTGCTCGGGCGTTGCCCGGACATCAGTTCTTATAATCCTCAGTCCTTTAGCTGTACATCAACTGGCTGTAGATCTGTCTATAACCGTAGTCTAATCAACTCCCGCCTTTCTACATATTAGAAAGTATTCTACATACACCAGTCCACTTTGGACAGGTCACTGAGAGGCGGTTACGGGATACCTGATGCCACTTTGGACTGCGCTTAGGGCGTTTTCTTTCTTGGCAGAAACTTTGCATTCCTGTGCCACTGTCGACCTTGGTCCTCTGTACAGTTCCTCTCACACACACAGACACACACATTCTGGGTAAATAGGATTATAAGCTTTGGGGTATTGACATAAAAGATGTTTTAAACAGGAAAAGATAATAATAATACAAAAGATGGTTTGATAATAATATTGATGATAATGCTGATAAGAATACAAATTCTGTATTATTCCACAGTACCGTGCTCAAGCACGAGTCTGCTTCGAAGAGGTGGTCTTGGGCAGGGTTCATCTGTACTTGTGCCAAATGTGAAAGCAACCATACGTGAGCAAGGAACGTGATATCTTCACTATTCAACTCTTTTGTTCTAATAAATATAGCGGCATAAGGATGTCTCTGGTCAAACAAGTAAACTACATCCTTGCTCGAAATTTGGGCAGACGAAAACATACAATCACAACAGGATACTTCACACAGAAACTTTTGCAAGCATTTATATTTGCATGGTTTTTGCAGAACAATAAAAAAGTGCCATGACAAACTAAAGAAAATGTGGCTGCAGTATCTTTAAAGTGCGAAACGCGGTGCGAAAATCTGGAAGCTCAAGTCATGAAAAAGATACATTTCCATGTAGGGCTGAGCAATACGGACAAAATTTTTTTTTTTTTTTTTTTTTTTTTTTTTTGGGACCAAATACCTCAATATACACTCAACAAAAATATAAACGCAACACTTTTGTTTTTGCTCCCATTTGTCCTGAGATGGACTCAAAGATCTAAAATTCATTCCAGATACACAATATTACCATTTCTCTCAAACATTGTTCACAAATCTGTCTAAATGTGTGATATTGAGCACTTTTGCTTTGCTGAGACAATCCATCCCACCTCACAGGTGTGCTACATCAAGATGCTGATCAGACACCATGATTAGTGTACAGGTGTACCTTAGACTGTCCACAATTAAAGGCCACCCTGAAACGTGCAGTTTTTGCATTATTGGGGGTCTGGGGACTCCAGTCAGTATCTGGCGTGACCACCATTTGCCTCATGCAGTGCAACACATCTTCTTTGCATAGAGTTTATCAGATTGTTAATTGTGGCCTGTGGAATGTTGGTCCACTCCTCTTTAATGGCTGTGCGAAGTTGCTGGATATTAGTGGGAACTGGCACGCGCTGTCGTATACGCCGGTCAAGCACATCCCAAACATGCTCAATGGGTGACATGTCCGGTGAGTATGCTGGCCATGCAAGAACTGGGAATTTTCAGCTTCCAAGAATTGTGTACAGATCCTTGCAACATGGGGCTGTGCATTATCTTGCTGAAATATGAGGTGATGTTCATGGATGTATGGCACAACAATGGGCCTCAGGATCTCATCACGGTATCTCTGTGCATTCAAAATGCCAACAATAAAATGCACCTGTGTTCTTTGTCCATAACAGATGCCTGCCCATACCATAACCCCACCACCACCATGGGCCACTCGATCCACAACATTGACATCAGCAAAGCGCTCACCCACATGATGCCACACACGCTGTCTGCTATCTGCCCTGAGCAATGTAAACCGAGATTCATCCGTGAAGAGAACACCTCTCCAACGTGCCAGACGCCATCGAATGTGAGCATTTGCCCACTCAAGTCTGTTACGGCGACGATCTGGAGTCGGGTTAAGACCCCGATGAGGACGACAAGCATGCAGTTGAGCTTCCCTGAGACCGTTTGTGCAGAAATTCTTTGGTTATGCAAACCAATTGTTTCAGCAGCTGTTCGAGTAGCTGGTCTCAGACGATTTTGGAGGTGAACCTCCTGGATGTGGAGGTCCTGGGCAGGTGTGGTTACACGTGGTCTGCGGTTGTGAGGCCGGTTGGATGTACTGCCATATTCTCTGAAACGCCTTTGGGGACGGCTTTTGGTGGAGAAATGAACATTCAATGCCCGAGCAACAGATCTGGTTGACATTCCTGCTGTCAGCATGCCAATTGCACGCTCCCTCAATGCTTGCGCCATCTGTGGCATTTTGCTGTGAGACAAAACTGCACATTTCAGAGTGGCCTTTTATTGTGGGCAGTCTAAGGTACACCTGTGCACTAATCATGGTGTCTGATGAGCATCTTGATGTGGCACACCTGTGAGGTGGGATGGATTGTCTCAGCAAAGCAAAAGTGCTCACTATCACACATTTAGACAGATTTGTGAACAATGTTCGAGAGAAATGGTAATATTGTGTATCTGGAATGAATTTTAGATCTTTGAGTCCATCTCATGACCAATGGGAGCAAAAACAAAAGTGTTGCGTTTATATTTTTGTTGAGTGTTGATATTTTGCTGATATTATGGAGACAAATATTGGCACTTTCACATATTATTTACACAATAATATTTTTGAACACCATTTATTAGTAATGTTGATATAACGACCAAGCATGAGCAAGCAACAGCTACAACAGATTAGTAAGAGCAGAAAAATGCAACCCTTTACTGTAATGCAGCTTTTAAAACCAGAAAAGCCAATACTTATCTTATATCATAGTATTACAATATCCAAAATCTGGCAATATTTTACTTTGCATCACGATATTGATATGATATAATGATATATCGCCCAGCCCTATTTCCACGGTATATTCTTCTTTGTGTCCATCCATCCATCTTCCGCTTATCCGGGGCCGGGCCGCGGGGGCAGCAGTCTAAGCAAGGATGCCCAGACTTCCCTCTCCCTGGACACTTCCTCCAGTTCTTCCGGGGCTATCCCGAGGCGTTCCCAGGCCAGCCGAGTGACATAGTTCCTCCAGTGGGGCATGCCCAGAACACCTTCCCAGGAAGGCGTCCAGGGGGCATCCAATATAGATGCCCGAGCCACCCCAACTGGCTCCTCTCGATGTGGAAGAGCAGCGGCTCTACTCTGAGCTCCTCACCCTGTCTCTCAGGGAGCACCCCGCCACCCTGCGGAGGAAACCCATTTCAGCCGCTTGTATCCGAGATCTCGTTCTTTCGGTCATGACCCCAAAGTTCATGACCATAGCTTTGGGTAAGAATGCAGATTGACTGGTTAAATGAGACCTTTGCCTTTCAGCTCAGCTCCTTCTTCACCACAACCGATCGGTACAATGACCGCATTACTGCTGCCGCTGCACCGATCCATCTGTCATTCTCAAGCTTCATCCTTCCCTCACTCATGAACAAGACCCCAAGATACTTAAACTCCTCCGCTTGAGGCAGGAGCTCTCCTCCAACCCGGAGGGGGCTAGCCACCTGTTTCCATTTGAGAACCATAGCCTCAGACTTGGAGGTGCTGATTCTCATCCCGGCCGCTTCGCACTCGGCTGCAAACCGTCCCAGTACATGCTGAAGGTCCTGGTTCGAAAGAGCGAAGAGGACAACATCATCTGCAAAAAGCAGAGTTGAGATCCTGTGGTCTCCAAACCGGACTCCCTCTGGCCCCTGGCTGCGCCTAGAAATTCTGCCCATAAAAATAATGAACAAAACCAGTGACAAAGGGCAGCCCTGCCGGAGTCCAACATGCACCGGGAACAGGTCTGACTTACTGCCGGCAGTGCGAACTAAGCTCCTGCCCTGGTCATACAGAGACTGCACGGCCCATAGTAGAGGTACCCCAGACTCTATACTCCTGAAGCACCTCCCACAGAATGCCACGAGGGACACAGTCAAATGCCTTCTCCAAGTCCACAAAACACATGTGAACTGGTTGGGCAAACTGCCATGAACCCTCAAGCACCCTGCGGAGGATATAGAGCTAGTCCAATGTTCCACGACTAGGACGAAAACCGCATTGTTCCTCCTGAATACGAGGTTTGACAATCGGCCGAATTCTCCTCTCCAGCACCCCGGAATAGACTACCAGGGAGGCTGAAAAGTGTGATCCCCTATAGTTGGAGCACAACCTCTGGTCCTCCTTCTTAAATAGAGGGACCACTAACCCGGTCTGCCAGTCCAGAGGCACTGTCCAGGATTACCACGCGATGTTGCAGAGGCGTTTCAACCAAGACAGCCCTACAACATCCAGGGAGTGAGGTACTCAGGGCGAATCTCATCCACCCCTGGTGCCTTGCCACTGAGGAGCTTCTGAACTACGTCAGTGGCTTCAGTCCGAGTCATGGATGAATCAGCCTCTGGGTCCCCAGCCTCTGCTTCTTCTATGGAAGGCATGTCAGTGAGATTGAAGAGATCCTCAAAGTATTCCTTCCACCCAGCCGACAATATCCCCAGTCAACAGCTCCCCACCTCCACTGTAAGCAGTGTTAGCAGGGCTCAGCTTTCCTCTTCTGAGGCGCTGGACGGTTTGCCAGAATCTCTTCGAGGCCAACTGATAAAACTTTTCCATGTCCTCCCCGAACTTTTCCCATACCCAACTTTTTGTTTCTGCCACTGCCCGGGCCGCAGCACGCTTAGTCTGCCGAGCCCTGTCAGCTGCCTCAGGAGTCCCATGAGCCAACCAAGCTTGGTAGGACTCCTTCTTCAGCTTGACGGCATCCCTTACTTCCGGTGTCCACCACCGGGTTCGGGGGTTGCCACTACGACCTTACGGCCACAGTTCCGAACGGCCGCATCAACAATGGAGGTGGAGAACATGGTCCATTCGGAGTCAATGTCTACAGCCTCCCTTGGGATCTGGTCAAAGCTCTCCCGGAGGTGAGAGTTGAAAACCCCTCAGACAGAGGGTTCCGCCAGACGTTCCCAACAGACCCTCACAACATGTTTAGGCCTGCCAAGTCTGTCCAGCTTCCTCCTCTGCTAGTGGATCCCACTCACCACCAGGTGATGATTAGTGGACAGCTCAGCCCCTCTCTTCACTCGAGAGTCTAAGACATACGGCCGAAGGTCTGATGACACGACCACAAAATCGATGATTGACCCCCGCCCTCGTGCATCCTCGTGCCACGTGCACTGATGGACACCCCTATGTTTAAACATGGTGTTCGTCATGGACAAACTGTGGCTAGCACAGAGGTCCAATAACAGAACACCACTCGGGTTCAGAACGGGGAAGCCGTTCCTCCCAATCACGCCCTTCCAGGTAACACTGTCGCTGCCCAAGTGAGCGTTGAAGTCCCCTAGCAGAACGATGGAGTCCCCAGTCGGAGCACTTTCCAGTACCCCTCCTAGGGTTTCCAAGGTACTCTGCACTGCCATTCGGTTCATAAGCTGAAACGACAGTTAGGCACCTGTCCCCAACCAGAAGGCACAGGGCAGCGACCCTCTCGTTCACCGGGAAAAACTCCAATACATGGCGGCTAAGCTGGGGAGCCATAAGCAAACCCACACCAGCCCGCCACCGCCTCTCACTGCGGGCAACTCCAGAATAGAAAAGTCCAGCCACTCCCGAGGAGTTGGCTTCCAGAGCCCAGACTGCACGTGGAACTGAGCCCGACTATCTCTCGCCGGTACTGCTCAACCTCCCGCACAACCTTAGGCTCCCCCCCCCCCACCCCGTGAGGTGACATTCCATGTCCCGATAACCAGATTCCATGTCGAGGGATTGAGTCATCGGAGCCCCCGCCCATGACTGCCACCCATAACACAAGGCATCGGCCTCTTCTGAACACTCCCGCGGGTGATGGGCCTATGGGAAGGTGGGCCCACGTCGCTCGTTTGGGCTGTGCCCTGCCGGGTCCTGTTCTTCTTTGCGTATATTTCTCTATTTCAAAACCACCTACGTGCGTACTGCCTCCTGCTGGATTGGAATTTTGACTGAAGTAACTGTATGCAGGCACAAAACGACATCACTAATGTGAAAGCTGACCAGAAGGGGGAGAGGAAAGAGGAGACAATCGTACCATGGCACGGGAAGGAAAAATCGTAACTTGTGTGAAAGCGCTCTTAGCTGCACCCTATCTCCAGCCGCAAATCCTGGTCATAGGCCACAGATAGCCATCAAATGTACACGCAAATGTGTAAAGAATGAATATAACGTAATATAATGAATGCAAAATTTAAAGGGGCTTTGTCAAGCAGGAGTTAACATCAAGGGTAAAAAAAAAAAAAATCTTCAAGCTTTATAGTTCTGAAAAGCTCTTTTTCTCTAGTGTCTGGAACAAAGCTTGTTTTTACTCTGGCTATTATGGTTCAAAAAATTATTAAAGATAAATGAATTTATTAAACAAACAAAAAGAACATGCAGGGGCTAATCTACGAAAGGACCATATACTAACTATAGAGAGTAACAATGGTGTGTGTGCGTGCGAGTATGCAGATGCGCGTACAAGATGCACGTGTGTGCCTGTGGACATGTGCATGCTTATGGCGGTGTGCAGGCGTGTGTCTGAGTGTGGCAGATGCATGTTTGTGCTCATGGGAACGTGTTCCTTTGTCTTGGGACAAAGGGAAAATGGCAGCTTGCTGGCTGCGATTCATTTCTGAATGTATAGGTGGGCTAATGCCCAGCTGGATTACTCAGTTTAGCTTCAACAAATAACTGAGAAGCTAAATTCAGCTCATATGCAATTTGTATTACTACACTCAACAAAAATATAAACGCAACACTTATGTTTTTGCTCCCATTTGTCATGAGATGGACTCAAAGATCTAAAATTCATTCCAGATGCACAATATTACCATTTCTCTCAAACATTGTTCACAAATCTGTCTAAATGTGTGATAGTGAGCACTTTTGCTTTGCTGAGACAATCCATTCCACCTCACAGGTGTGCCATATCAAGATGCTCATCAGACACCATGATTAGTGCACAGGTATGCCTTAGACTGTCCACAATAAAAGACCGCCGTGAGTGTGCAGTTTTTGCTTTATTGGGGGTCTGGGGACTCAGAACCAGTCAGTATCTGGTGTGACCACCATTTGCCTCATGCAGTGCAACACATCTTCTTCGCATAGAGTTTATCAGATTGTCAATTGTGGCCTGTGGAATGTCGGTCCACTCCTCTTCAATGGCTGTGCGAAGTTGCTGGATATTAGTGGGAACTGGTACGCACTGTCGTATACGCCGGTCAAGCACATCGCAAACATGCTCAATGGGTGACATGTCCGGTGAGTATGCTGGCCATGCAAGAACTGGGACATTTTCAGCTTCCAAGAATTGTGTACAGATCCTTGCAACATGGGGCTGTGCATTATCTTGCTGAAACATGAGGTGATGTTCATGGATGTATGGCACAACAATGGGCCTCAGGATCTCATCACAGTATCTCTGTGCATTCAAAATGCCATCAATAAAATGCACCTGTGTTCTTCGTCCATAACAGATGCCTGCCCATACCATAACCCCACCACCACCATGGGCCACTCGATCCACAACATTGACATCAGCAAAGCGCTCACCCACATGACGCCACACGCTGTCTGTCATCTGCCCTGAACAATGTAAACCGAGATTCATCCCTGAAGAGAACACCTCTCCAACGTGCCAGACGCCTTCGAATGTGAGCATTTGCCCACTCAAGTCTGTTACGGCGACGATCTGGAGTCAGGTTAAGACCCCGATGAGGACAACGAGCATGCAGTTGAGCTTCCCTGAGACCGTTTCTGACAGTTTGTGCAGAAATTCTTTGGTTATGCAAACCAATTGTTTCAGCAGCTGTCTGAGTAGCTGGTCTCAGACGATCTTGGAGGTGAACCTGCTGGATGTGGAGGTCCTGGGCTGGTGTGGTTACAGGTGGTCTGCGGTTGTGAGGCCGGTTGGATGTACTGCCATATTCTCTGAAACGCCTTTGGAGACTGCTTATGGTGGAGAGATGAACATTCAATGCCTGAGCAACAGATCTGGTTGACATTCCTGCTGTCAGCATGCCAATTGCACACTCCCTCAATGCTTGCGCCATCTGTGGCATTTTGCTGTGAGACAAAACTGCACATTTCAGGGTGGCCTTTTATTGTGGACAGTCTAAGTTACACCTGTGCACTAATCATGGTGTCTGATGAGCATCTTCATGTGGCACACCTATGAGGTGGGATGGTTTGTCTCAGCAAAGCAAAAGTGCTCACTATCACACATTTAGACAGATTTGTGAACAATGTTTGAGAGAGATGGTAATATTGTGTATCTGGAATGAATTTTAGATCTTTGAGTCCATCTCATGACAAATGGGAGCAAAAACAAAAGTGTTGCGTTAATATTTTTGTTGAGTGTAATTGAGTTATCATCTGTGCTACGGCATGTGTGTTAGTTTACGAGAGCATTAGAGAGTTAGCCAGTTGGAGTAAGTTTATGTTTGTAAAGATAAATAATCAATGGCTAATTAACTCCATAAAATATCAAATGCGGACACAATGCGGTTGAACAATTACATCAGCAAAGGACAAACCGAGTTGGCCAATGGGTCAAGAAAAACTGTCTTACTTGATTTATAGTCTGCATCCACGAAAACAAACCACTGCACCATCTATTAGTGCTTATAGGTTACTAAATGAACTTTTGCCCTTCGTTTCATTTAGTTAGCTCATGAGCTGATCTTGGTCAGTGAGAGGGTGTGATCATATGGGGAAGCCAGGCAGAGGTACTCCACCGCAAAAGTGTCTAGCATTTCGGTGATCCACGGTATATAAGGGTACACTGAAAATTTTGTCTAGTTTCAAGTGGTTAGTGAAAAGCTGATCTTGCTCAATTTTTGGATGCTTATACTCTTGACTCTGCTGACCGTACTCACCACTGCCTGCCCGGCGAATTTCCATTTCCTTGAACAGATTGCATATGGAGCATTGGATAACGCAGATGAATTGGTTAGCTTTCCAGCTACCCTGACCCCCATGAGCTCCTGGTCTGTGTAACAGTCGGCAGCAGATTCATGTCAGTAGGCGGTAAAATTGCCAGCTGTTATTAATTCAATTGACTGAATTGCAGGCTGCAATTTTTGACTGATTACTTTCATATTTGGTATGGACATGTTACATTTCGCTTATGACACCTATCAATTTTTGTTGCAATGGCAACAGTATTTGTCAAATTATCTGCAAATTGGTGCTGAAACACTCTCCGTTGTGGACGCTGTACAGGCTGTAATTTTTGACCGATTACTTTCATACTTGTTATGTACATGTTATACTTCACTTATGACACCATAAGATTTTGGTTGCCATGGGAACAGTATTGGCCGCGTAATACGCACATTAGTGCCAAACCATAGAGATTTCCCCGTGGACGTGGTACAGGCTGCAATTTTTGACCGATTACTATCATATTTGGTATGGAAATGTGATATACTTCGCTTATAACTCCTATCGATTTCGGTTGCCATAGTGACAGTATTGGCCGAATAATGTGCAAAAAGGTGGAGAAGCGGGCTTTGGGGGGCTACACCCATGCCGTTGCAGCTGACCGGACTGTCTAGTTTCTGTGTTTTTAGTATGTTACAAGTCAGACAACAAATCATTCATTTTGATTAGAGTGGACTGAAAAAAATACAAAAGTTGGAGTGGAATTGGATAGGCCGTTTCATTCAACCAAATTATTTATACTTCATTGCGCCTGTGAAGACTTTGATAATCTTGTGAGAATAAGTATACCAACCTTCTGGTGTAACATTGTTTCCATGAGACTTCCATATGTACATATGTGCTAAGTTTCATTCAATTCCAGGGGGTCAATTCCTCAACTTCTTCAAAAACTGCAATTTTATCATGGAATGGCTCTTAATCCAAATCCCTGTTGTGATGAGTTGTATAGCTGTTTAACTCATGGTTTGTCCTCATTTTACTTTGAATATGGCCAAGTAAGCAGCAACCAACCATTTAAGGCTACATAATGCTTTTTACATATCATTTCAAATGAAGTAAAATAACGGCATCTAATGATTACCTGCCCTGATCCACTATGCCAGTTGTATACTGTTCCTGACACATTCTTTGTTTTCATAGCATTATCTCAAGATGGTGAACAAGATGTCTTGGGGTAAGGCAGGAGCAGGAAATAAGAGGGACCCTCTGTTATATTTTTAAGATCAAGTACCTACTTACAAAAAAAGTCCATCAGCCAGAACTACAACAGCTAGCTGTTAATTAATTCATCAATCAAGAAAACTATTTGTTTCTGGAAATTTGATAAAAACATGTTAATCTGAACAAAAAGATTTTATGTCCTTTGATTTTATTTTTTACTGAATTAATGTTTTTAATTAAGCTGATGCACAAAAAGAGCCATGCTGTGTTTTTTTTTTTTTAAATAATAAACTTTATTTATATAGCACCTTTTCATGCAAAACCTGCAGCTCAAATTGCTTTACAAAGAGAATAAAATCAAAACAATTACAAAGTAAAAAGACAAGATGGTTTAAAACCCAAATACGAAATAATACAAAAGGCCTGGTGAGGAAAATTATACAGATTTAAAATCAAGACCGTGATAAGATGAAGAGGTAAGAACAAATAAAACAGTAAAAATAAACAATAATAAAATGACAAGAAAGAGAAGATAAAAGCATCAATAAAACGACACCGCTTTTTATAAGCCAGATTAAAAAGATAGGTTTTCAGTTGCCATTTAAAAATGTCCACTGACCCAGCCTCTGATATTTTTTGGAGACAGTTCCATAATTTAGGTGCATACTGGAAAAAGGCAGAATCCCCACTTTTTTTCTGTGAGGACTTGGGAACTTTTAGAAGCCCCGTCTCAGAGAATCTCAAGGGTCGCGGAGGG
Organism: Gymnothorax reevesii; assembly: GCA_029721435.1. Taxonomy (NCBI): domain Eukaryota; kingdom Metazoa; phylum Chordata; class Actinopteri; order Anguilliformes; family Muraenidae; genus Gymnothorax; species Gymnothorax reevesii. The sequence continues at coordinate 68,711,692 of CM056579.1, forward strand.
ACATAGAACAACAGGAAATCTGATATATAAGAGGGGTTAGACCATTCAGAGCAGAAGCAGAAGGAGATTTTAAAGTCTATTCTAAAACCTATGGGGAGCCAGTGCAGGGCTGCTAAAACGACTAATATGTGCTCTCGCGTTCGTGTTCTTGTTGAGAGTCTAGCAGCAAAGTTCTGTATGAGTTTTAATTTTTCTTAAGTCTTTTTTGGAAGACCAGTAAATAGAACATTACAATAGTCCAATCTGCTTGAAATAAAAGCGTGAACTAACTTCTCACCATCCTGTTGAGTTAAAAATGGTCTAACTTTGGCAATATTTCTCAGATGAAACCATGCTTTTTTGGTGACCGTATTTTTTTGAGATTTGAAATTCAACTTGATCTAAAATGAAACCTGGGCTTGTTACTTCTGATTTTACCTGGGGAGCAAAATTTCCCAGCCTGTTTAATAGAGCATCACTTTTAACTTAAGGGCCAATTAAAAGTATTTCTGTTTTATCTTCATTCAATGTTAGAAAGTTATTGCTCATACATTGTTCGATTTCAGACAGGCAGGCAGTCAGAGAACATAAAGCATCTATATTATAATAGCCGAGTGGCCGCTGTGTGTGTGTGTGTGTGTGGGTTGTGTGTGTGTGTGTGTGCGTGCGTGTCCGGCCAGTCAGTGCTATAGTCTAGTAGTCTCGTCTAGTATCAGTCATGTTCCATCTGTTACTGTTTCGTGCCCTCGCTTAAACTTGCTGAGTTGTTTCGCACCGATTTCTCTGTTGGATCTTTCTGAAACTGTGTCACGTATGAAGCCCTCGTCTAGTCCCTTGGATATTATACCCACTAGGCTCTTCAAAGAAGTAATGATGGCTATTGGCCCTGCCCTGCTTTCCGTGGTAAACAGTTCTCTACTGGCTGTGTTCCAGACTATTTTAAGATTGCCTGCATTCAACCCCTTCTAAAAAAACCAAATCTTGATCCAGCCATTCTTAGTAATTTTAGACCAATATCAAAACTTCCTTTTATTTCGAAAGTCTAGGAAAAAGTGGTCGCAAAGCAACTTTTAGAGCTGGTGGAAACCAACAATATTTTTGAGAAATTTCAATCAGGCTTTAGACGTCAGCACAGTACAGAAACGGCCCTTCTCAGGGTCACTAACGATCTTTTGATGAATGCTGACTCTGGCAACTGCTCAATACTCGTGCTTTTGGACATCAGTGCTGCCTTTGATACAGTTGATCATGTCATCATGATTGATAGGCTGAAAAATTGGGTTGGGCTCTCTGGGACAGTTCTGAAATGGTTCTCTTCCTATCTGTCGAACAGAAAATTTTTGGTTTCCATCGGTGAACATGTCTCCTCGTCTGTACTGCTTACTTCAGGTTTACCTCAAGGCTCCATACTTGGGCCTATATTGTTTTGTATTTATATGTTACCTCTGGGTTTTATTATTCGTCTGCATAAAATAGGTTTTCACTGTTATGCTGATGACACGCAGTTGTATATTTCAGTAAAATCCTCTGATTTCAGCAATGTGTTGGTGTTGCATGACTGTTTAGCTGATGTTCAGAATTGGTTGTCTAATAATTTTTTGCAGTTAAACTCAAATAAAACCAAAGTCATTATACTTGGTCCAAAGTTTGTGTCAGATGAAATCCAATCATCACTTTGACCTCTTGCTTCTAACGTTAGGCCCTCTTCCTGAAATCTCGGTGTGATATTCGATGCTGAACTCAAATTTGAGCTCCACGTAAAGAAGCTTGTTCAGTCATGCTATTTGCAACTCCGTAACATTGCTAAAATTAGGTCTGTTCTGTCATTTGAAGATGCGGAAAAAATTATTCATGCTTTTATCTCCTCTAGATTAGACTACTGCAACTCATTATTTACTTGTCTGCATTAGAAATTTTTGAACAAACTGCAAGTGGTTCAAAATTCTGCGGCAAGATTGCTCACTAGAACAAATAAAAGAGCCCACATTACTCCGATTTTGGCATCTTTGCACTGGCTGCCTGTCCAATTCCGAATAGATTTTAAAATTCTGTTGATTACCTACAAAGCACTCCATGGCATGGCACCAGAGTATATAAGTGAGCTTTTAAATCCTTACAGACCTATAAGATTGCTAAGATCCTCCAAGCAAGCATTATTGGCTGTTCCAGAGTCCAAGTTAAAAACAAAGGGTGATCGAGCCTTTTCGGTTAAGGCTCCAATACTCCGGAACAGCCTCCCAAACAACATAAAAAATGCTGAGTCTCTATTGTCTTTTAAATCTCTTTTAAAGACTCATTTTTTTAGGCTTGATTTTGCTGATTTTACAGTTTAAATTCTTTTATGGTTGTGTTTTCATGTATGTCTCCTTTTATTATCTTGATTTTCCTTTGGTGTTTAATTCCCTTGTTTCCCCATTTTGTTTTATTGCCTTTATGTACATGTATTTTACCTGCTTGTGAATCACTTTGTGCTGTATTGCTCGAAAGGTGCTATATAAATAGAATTTATTATATTATATTATATTCCACCGGGCGCGTATCTGCAGCATAGCTGAAGCGACGCTGTTTGGCTCCGTCTTGCAGGCAACTGTGTACGGCCAATCAGTGCTAGACTCTGCCGGGCACGTATCTACAGCATAACGTGAGCGACGCTATTATAATATAGACATACAGGGGCAATCCCCTGGTATCCCCCTCTCCTGGGGATTCCCCCTTTTGACCCCAAGCCAATTCATCCTCAGGAGTCCTGAATCCCAAAAAAAAGATGCCAGGCCGCAAGAGAAAGTAACGCGTAATCTGCAGCATGATGTGAGCAATGCCATTATGCTCCGTCTTGCAGGTGACTTTCTGTTCCACTGAGCGCGGAATATCAGCGCAGTGTATTCCCCTTGATGGTTACTTAGTTTTAGTTACTATAAAAACATTGGTCGACTGACAGCCACCTTGGTGTTTTATGGAAACACCACAGCAACGTGATGACATCATAGTGGTGCATGTGATGACATCATAATGCTGCACGAAGTTACATAAAATAGAACCTGTGGATCCCCACGGGCTGAGTGCTTGTTGGGATTATTTGGTTCTACTGAGATGTATAATTGTGCATCATCAGCATAGCTGTGAAAGTTAACGTTATGTTGTCTGATGATATTGCCTGATGGAAGCATATACAAAGTGAAAAGAGGTGGACCAAGGCAGCTCCCTTTAGCGACACCACAGGATGGGTCATATTTGTCAGATCTATAACCTCCAAGGCTGACATAAAATATATTTTATATTTTACATATTCCCGTGATATAGATTGGGAACCAGTTCAGAGCTGATTTGGAGAGACCAACCCAATTTTCAAGTTGATTCATTAGAATCTTGTGGTCAATCATGTCAAATTCTGCGCTATTATCTAAAATAATTAAAATTGAAACCAGGTTTGCATTAGCACTCAGTCTAAGATCATTCACGAATAAGTTAGAGCAGTGTCAGTGCTGTGCTCTGACCTAAAACCAGACTTGGATTTCTCTAAAATAGTGTTCATTAAGAAATGTTATGAGCTTATTATAAACTACCTTTTCCAGAACCTTGCTCATAAAGGTAGGTTGGAGACAGGCCTGTAGTTGTTAAGAATACTGGGATGTAAGTTAGATTTTTTTCAACAGGGGTTTCACAAGACCAGTTTTAAAAGCAGAGGAGAAAATTCCAGTCTCCAAAGATGTGTTAATTATCTTAAGAGCAAATGCAGAAACTTAATTAAAAAACCTTTTTTTAAAAATTAGTTGGAACGGGGTCAAGATGGCACGATGATGTGAGTTCGTCACAACAAATGCTTGCAAAACCTTCCATACTCGCTGACCAGTCACAAGGACTATCATTTAAATTAGCATCATGGCTTGCAATACCTGCTCATATATTTGTCATTTTGTTTGAGAAGAATCTGGCAAATTCCTCACACATGGATGCAGAGGCTTGACAATGAGGATCAGAGGTTGGGGCCGGGTTTAATAGTCGATCAATAGTTGAAAACAGTATTCTGGAGTTGCTACCATTTTTCACAATGATTCTTGAAAAATAAGGTCTTCTCTCCATGCTCACTGTATTTTATCTAGAGATGCATTCCTTGAATATCCTGCAATGCACCTGTAGTTTGGTTTTTCTCCATATTCTTTCAGCTTTCCTTCAAGATTGCTTAAGCTCATGGACAACACTAGTCATCCATGGGGTAGCTTTATCTCGAGGCACCATTTTAAATTTAATTGGTGCAACTTCATTCATTCATGCTTAGATTACTATCAAATGAATCAACCATTTTATTTAATGAGCAGTTCACAGGAAAAAAGTCAGATGAATCCACAAGCTCAGAACTTTTGCTCCACTCTACTATCAAAGTACTTTTTTTTAATTTAAAATTCTCTTCTGTTTCTCAAAGCATTAAAAAGAGTATCAAAAAATACACTATAATGATCCGACATGGCAAAGTCAGGCACTGATACATTCTTGATACCTTTCACTTGCACTATAACCAAATCAAGGACATTGCCATGTTTATGGGTGATTTCTGCAACATATTGAGTTAATTCTAGGCTCCTAAAAATTTACAAATTCCACTACCTTAGAGTCAGCACCATTATGAATATGGATGTTCATGTCTTGCCAGCTCTGTGGAGGGCGGATCTAGGCGGGACGAGGCAGCAGAACGTAGTTTTCCTGGATTCGGCTCCAGAGTGAAACTGACGCGTCTCCCAAAGGAATCGACGGGTATATTCTGCAGTCTAATGCAGTACATGGGAATAGATCTAAAGGCCCAGTCACACAGCCGATCACGCACAAATCACTAACAAATCACGCACAGATTGGGTTTGTGCGTGCTTGTGCGTTGAGAAATTGACCAATCTTTCGGGGTGTTGGGGGTAGAAATCTCGGACGAATCACGCATGAATCGCGCATGAACCACGCATGTATCACTTACAATCACTGACATATCGCGCACGTCGACGGATAATAGCAAACACGGTGCAGTATTCCACGAACATTCGACGCACGCCCGACGCATGAATCGCCGGCGGAGCACGCACGAAAAACGCACCTTCGGCGTCACTATCGCTTTGGTTCAGTACCTTTCGCCAATCAAGAACACTTCAAGAGATGCCACCCAGGAAAGCTCGCTTGCCCTCAAAGACAAGGGTGCAGAAGAAGAAAGCTGCTGAAGAAGAAGTCCATGTAGATCCACCAGAAGCTGCTGCTGCTGAAAAACCTGCTGCTGGTGCTGCTGCTAGGAGGTCCCGTAGGTCTGGAATGGCAAAAGTTCCCGAAATGGCTGCTTTTATATGCCAAAATACATACGTGAGTTGTCAGTGGTTCGTCAGTGGAACATCAGTGAATCATCAGTTTTCTGTCAGTCAGTCGTGCGTCGGAAATGCGTCACTCGTCAGTGGATGTGCGTCGTTATGCGTTTTCCGTCAGTGATATGTCAGTTATTCGTCAGTTTTATAATTGATTGTCAGTGGATGTCAGTGGAATGAACGTGATACGTGCGCGTTTCATGCGTGATATGAACGTGGGGCATCAGTGGACGGACGTGGACGTGCGCGGATTCAAACCAGTTCTGACGCATAAGCACTGACGGCCGACGAGTGTCCCGCGCATAGTTACGCATACTCGACGCATAAACTACGCATGCCGACTCATGAATTACGCACACCAACGCACAGTTGTGCGTCGGAAAATTTTTGAACCGTTCAAACCTCAAAATCACGCACAAACCGCCATCCACTTACAATCACTGACAGTCCACGTTCGTTCCACCTACGAATTACGCATACGAAATACGCTCCGCGCAGAAACGAAAATCTGTGCGTAATTCATGCGTAATTCATGCGTTTTCACTGTGTGACTGGGCCTTAATGAAATTAACTTATTCTAATAAACACAATGGCGAAAGTGGAGGAGGCAGTGCGAAATTCTGGCAGCTCAAGCACGAATTTGCTATCGGCTATAGTTTGCTACGAAAACAGTTGGTGAGTACAGCAGTTTTTCTACTCCGTAGCTAGGATGCAGGGAAAGCTAGAATCCACCCCATATTGACACATTTGTAGAGTGGGTCGACATGCCCGAGTGTAGACCGGAGACCGTAGAAATCCGGTGGGTCTGAGTTTAGAGGGAAACATGGACAGTGAGGAGCAGTTAAAAGCAGACCAACGGCTTATGGACTGCTTTGGTGTGTATTAGGACCTGCTGATTCGTGTGCATAGCTGTGGTGTGTTTTTAGCGTGGAGAAACGAACAGCTTCCGCAATGGTATATGATGGAGGGGCGAAAGCTCCAAGCTACACGGCCTTTTGGGAAATTGCCCGTGGTAATGGTTTACTTATTGCGTCGGAATGACCAGCTTTTCTTCACGGAAAATGGGCGCATTATGGATAGCATGCAAGAGCTAGACAGAGCTCCAGTTATGTCATGAACATAATACAGGCTTTAGAGACTGTACATTCGTCTGTGTGAACCGTTGTTTAGGTGGAACAAGTGAATCGATCACTTTTACAGGAAAGAATTTAATATTCATTCGATGGCAATGCAGATAAATCGTTCGTTATACCGGACAAGTTATAGCCTGTGGACTTCTCTATTGCTTTCGCCGGTAGTATCAGAGAGCTTTGCCCAGACATTGGAGATGTATCAGGCTGACCCCGGTCATGGATATGAAAAGCACTCGTTTCATGAGCACCCAAAAACGCACCCCAAGCTCTGCATAATCTACATCTGGTCTAACTGCAGCCCAACTTGTTAGACACAAACGGCACCTCTCCATTTAGCTTCAACTGTAGTGGCTACAGTCAGGCAACATGATGATGAAACTGTCACATTGATGCTTACCGAAGTAACACAAGGATACTGATCATAATTGCTGCATATAAGTTAACCAGAAGCATTTTTGATTTGCAGAGCATGCGAACTAATATGGAGTAGCTGATAAGCGGTCATGACTTTGAATTTAATCTGTTGCGCAAAAAATTCGTTTCGAGTCCGGTGGGAATGCTGCTTAACGCGCCATAGCGCCTGTATTCGCGTCTTTGCATTGACTTTGAATGTAGGTAATCTTTCACAAAAAACATTTGTTTCTCATCTCGTGTGAAAGCGGCTTGACGTGCCCATAATGTGTATTCGCGTCCATGCATTGACTTTGAACGAAGGTTAATCTGTCCTGCGAAAAATTTGTTTTGTGTCTGTTATGGCCCCAATTTGTTATTACATTTAAGACAACAGCAACAGCAAGGGATGACACACAGTTTTTAAAAAACTTAAACACATTTAATTCACAGACAAAGACTAACACTAACCTACACTACTGACCAAGATTAATTATGTACAAAACATAAATATTTACAATCCCTTTTTGTGAGGTGACTTGGTGATGTCCTGGATGATGAAAATGCTCAAACACAGGCAAAGAAATCCACAAAAGAAACGTCACAGGTCTTGAACAGAATGGCAGGTCTGGTCATCTTCTTGCAATTTCTCCTACTACTTTACTGTCTCAATTCTTTTCCTTATATACTCTTTTGCAGACCCCACCCACATTTAGACCTCTTTTTTTTAATTTTCTGAGACTTGCCCCAGACATGTCCAGGACATGTCTAAACATGACTCCAGTCTGAGCTTAACAAAAAAAGGTAAATACTGCCATCTAGTGGCCTATATTCACATTACACCTCCATTCCAAAAGGGAAAAATTTTGACTCATAAAGGCAAAATTTTTCTTTTCAATACAAAATGGTTAAGTGAACACTTGTCTATATATACATATCATACAATATTCAAACACATGATATACACATTCAAACACGGGATAAGCAATCAGCAATTACATTGTCTGTACCCTTCACATGCTTAATTTCCAAGTCAAACTCCTGTAAAATCAAACTCCAATTCAACAATCTCCGATTCTTGTTTTTCATCTTACTCAAAAACATTAACGGATTGTGGTCAGTGTACACAATCATTGGCTTTTGTCCTGTACAAACATAAACCTCAAAGTGTTGTAAAGAAAGGACCAGAGCCAACAGTTCCTTCTCTATTGTGGAATAGTTCCTTTGGTGGCGATTGAACCTCCTGGAGAAGTATGCCACGGGATGCTCAATGTCATCAGAGTCACTTCTCTGTAGGAGCACAGATCCACAAGCTTGGTCGCTAGCATCGACTGCGATGGAGAACGGTTTGTTGAAGTCAGGAGATTTGAGCACGGGGAAGTGACACAGCAGAGACTTCAGGCGATCGAAGGCTCTCTGGCATGCATCATCCCAGGTGAACTTTACGCCTTTCTTCAGTTGGTTAGTTAGACTGAGAGCAATCTCAGCAAAGTTCTTGCAGAACTTGCGGTAGTACCCGATCATTCCAAGGAAGCGGCGCAAAGCTTTTTTGTTGTCAGGAACTGGAAAGTCCATGATGCCTTGGACTTTAGCATTTATGGGTGCCACCTTACCCTGGCCTATGACGTAGCCAAGATAGGTGACAGTAGCACAACCAAAGTCACTCTTGTTCACGTTAACAGTCAGGTTAGCCTGGGTCAGGCGCTGGAACAACGTCTCTACATCTTTTAGATGTTCTTCCCAGGAGTCACTCCATGTGATCAGGTCATCGATGTATGCACCCGTGTGTGGCAATCCGGCGATTGTAGACTGTATCATCCTTTGGAACGTGGCTGGGGCATTTTTCATGCCAAAGGGTAGGACTTCATACTGGTACAATCCAGATGGTGTGGCAAAAGCAGAGATGCTCTTGGCCCTCTCAGTTAAAGGCACACACCAATAACCCTTCAATAAATCAATCTTGGTCAGAAACTTTGCTTGCCCTACACTATCAATACAATCATCAATCCTAGGTATTGGAAACACATCAGTTCTAGTTACAGCATTGACTTTGCGATAATCTGTACAGAATCTAGTACTTCCATCAGGTTTTGGAACTAGCACACAGGGTGAACTCCAATCGGAGTTGGAGGGTCTGATAATATCATGTTTTAACATGTACTCAACCTCTTTCTCAGCAATCTTTCTCTTTTCAGGATTCATCCGGTATGGATGCTGTTTTATTGGTTTGGCATCACCAACATCTACATCATGAGAGGCTATAGAAACTCTCTTTGGAACATCAGGAAACAAATCCTCATATTTCTTGATCAACCTTTCAAACTGATCTCTCTGTGAGGGTTCTAAGTGCTGGAGTTTTACATCAAGATTTTGCAACACTTCAGTGTTTGACAATTTACATGAAAGAACTTCAGCTTTAATTCTTGGTTCATCATCTTGAAACTCCCCCTCATCTTCACACGTTTCGACCATTGGAGAATCTGAAGTGACAGCTGCAACCCTAGCATTTCTGTCATGATAAGGCTTTAGCATGTTAATATGACACAATTGTTTTGGTTTTCTCCTATCTGGAGTCTTCACAATGTAATTGAGATCATTGAGTTTTGTCAGAATTTCATAAGGACCATGAAATCTAGCCTGCAATGGATTGGACTGCAAGGGAAACAACACAAGGACCTTGTCTCCTGGTTTAAACTCACGGCTTCTAGCCTTATGATCATACCAAGTTTTCATTTTTCCCTGACTTGATTTCAAGTTCTCTTTGGCAAGGTCACAAGCTGCACGCAATTTTTCCTTGAACTTGCTAACATAGTCTAACAGACTGATTTGCGGCTCTTCCTCTTGCCATTGTTCACTCAATAATAGCAAAGGTCCTCTCACTTCATGACCAAACACTAGCTCAAATGGACTGAATCCAGTAGACTCCTGCACTGCTTCTCTAGCTGCAAACAACAGCAAATGAACCCCTTCATCCCAGTCTTTCTCATGGTCATATCAATAAGTCCTCATCATTGTCTTGAGAGTGGAATGAAACCGCTCTAAGGCACCCTGACTTTCTGGATGATAGGCACTAGAAAGAATCTGTTTTGCACCTAGTTCATACACAACCTGCTGAAACAATCCTGAAGTGAAATTGCTACCTTGGTCTGACTGAATTTCCCTGGGAAGACCAAACAACGTGAAGAACTTTATCAAAGCCTTCGAGATTGCAGTTGCCTTGATGTTACGTAGAGGTATGGCTTCGGGGAATCTGGTAGATGCACACATGATTGTCAACAAGTACTGATTTCCAGATCTAGTCTTGGGTAATGGACCAACGCAATCAACAATGACCCTAGAGAATGGCTCCCCAAATGCTGGGATAGGCTGCAATGGAGCTACAGGTGGGTCTAACTGGTGTTTTCCAACTACCTGACAAGTGTGACAGGTTTTGCAAAAGTTGGAAACGTCTTTCCGAAGCCCAGGCCAAAAGAAGTGTTTCATGATCTTATCAACAGTCTTGTTAACACCAAGATGACCTCCTAAAGGTAAACTATGAGCCATTGTTAAGATCTCATTCCTATAGACCTTCGGAACAACAATTTGCCTGACCACTGCCAAATCTACATTGGCAGGGATATCAGGAGGGCGCCACTTCCGCATCAACACACCATCCTTGAGATAATACCCAACTGGAACTGCATCTATTTCTTTTTCAGGAAGGGCTCTCCTCTTTAGTACACCAATTTCAGGATCATTAGTTTGCTCCTCAATCAACCGCTTTCTGGACAGAGACAAGTCTCCAGACACATCAGAATCACCAGACCCATCTGGCTGGCTGAATAGAGAACTGATAAAAGTATCTGATAAGTGCTCAAACGGAGAAACCATAGTAGGCCAATCAGAGTCATGAGGCGAACCACCTGAGTCCTGACTATTCAATGTACTGGACGGCACCACAACATCATCTTCTTTAGCCTTCTTGGCCATAGCACGAGTCACTGCGCAAGAAGGATACAGAGATGGGTCCTCATCCCCATTTTCAGTGCTCGGCTGTGAAGTAAGATGTACAGGGGGAACTACTTTGCCCCCAGCCAGGTCATTGCCTAGCAACAGAGAAACACCCTTTATAGGTAGACTTGACATAAGTCCCACCTTTACCTGTCCTGTAACTAAATCTGACTTCAAGAATATAGAGCGCAGGGGTACAGATACAGTCCTCCCTTCAATACCTTGTACAAGTATGAAATCCCCTGAAGCGGTCTCATCACGTAACTCCAAGGAGTCCATCAACAAAAGTGACTGAGAAGCTCCGGTATCCCTTAGGATATATATGGGGACAGGAGTAGTATGCTCATTCAGAGCCACAAATCCCTCTGACACAAATGGAAGAAATTCCTCCCTCACAAAGTCAGCTGTATTAGGCTTTTTAGCCCCACAAGAAGCAGGCAATTTAGCAGATTGGTTATCTACTACAGGGGTTTCTAACCTTGTTTTCACAAAGGCATTTGGTTTGGTATCCTTTTCTTTTTCTTTCTTAGCTTTAAGGAACCAACAGTTAGTTGTAACATGACCAGATTTCTTGCAATAACTGCAAACTAGACCACTTTTGTCACTGTCAGCTTTCACACTTTGATCAGACCTGTTACTGGATTTCTGAGCACCATCACCAGATTTGTCTTTGTCTTTGGGTGAGGAATCTTGGGTATCACCGTAACCCTTTTTCTGAAATTGGGACCATTTATTGTTACTGCTAGACTGAAATTTGGACTTATGAGTGAGAACATATTCATCTGCAAATTTGGCAGCTGATTGCAAGTTCAGTGCTTGCTTCTCATTAAGGTAGGTCTTAACATCATCCTTAACACAGTTCTTGAATTCTTCAACTAACACCATCTCTTTTAGTGAGTTGAAATCATCCTTGACCTCCATAGAAGTACACCAGCGCTCAAAGCAAACCTGCTTCTCATTAGCAAATTCAACATAAGTCTGATTTTCAGATTTCTTCAGACCTCTGAATTTCTGTCGGTAAGCCTCTGGAACCAACTCATAAGCTCTCAAAATAACCTTTTTGACAACCTCATAATCAGAGGAATCATCTGCAGACAAAGCCGAATAGGCTTGTTGAGCTTTACCCTTGAGGACAGTTTGCAACATCAGAGGCCAGTGTTCCTTTGGCCACTGGCAACTCTTTGCTACCTTTTCAAAACACTGGAAATAGTTGTCAACATCCTTTTCTGAAAATGGAGGCACCAGTTTTACCTCCTGACTGGCACAAAATTTATTTTTAGTTTCAATTTTAATTTTTAGTTGCTCCATTTGGAGTCTTTCTTCTCTATCGAATTTCTCAAATTCAAAATCTCTCTGTCTCTGTCTCTCTCTTTCTGCTCTTTCCTCTTTCTCTCTCTCAAATTCTCTTTGTTTTTCTTCTCTTGCTAATTTTTCTAACTCAAACTGCCTTTGTTTATCTTTTTCTTCCCTCTCAAATTCTCTTTGTTTCTCTTTTTCCTCCCTTTCTTTTTCTCTTTCTTCCCTTTCTTTCTCTTTTTCCTCCCTTTTTTTTTCTCTTTCCTCCCTTTCAATTTCTAGCATTTTTAATTTAAGTTCCATTTCTATATTTGGATTTTCCACTGGAAACTGTTCCAGATCTCCTGGTGCAAACACATTTTCATCAATGTAATATTCAACTATCTCACTAGCCAGTCTTGCTTTTCGCATGGCTGGTTTTACCTCTGTCAGCTCCAACTGTCTGCAAATTTCTAGCAGTTCTGTCTTTTTAAAAGACTTCAAAACCCCTACGGTTGGTGATGCCAAGAAATCATCCATTGCTGTTGTCAATATATATCTAGGAAAATTCACAAAACCAATTTCACAATTTGGAATGTTAGATTTTCAATAAACTACTCACACAATGGTCTATCCCGGACCTTGAGCCCCCAATTTGTTATGGCCCCAATTTGTTATTACATTTAAGACAACAGCAACAGCAAGGGATGACACACAGTTTTTAAAAAACTTAAACACATTTAATTCACAGACAAAGACTAACACTAACCTACACTACTGACCAAGATTAATTATGTACAAAACATAAATATTTACAATCCCTTTTTGTGAGGTGACTTGGTGATGTCCTGGATGATGAAAATGCTCAAACACAGGCAAAGAAATCCACAAAAGAAACGTCACAGGTCTTGAACAGAATGGCAGGTCTGGTCATCTTCTTGCAATTTCTCCTACTACTTTACTGTCTCAATTCTTTTCCTTATATACTCTTTTGCAGACCCCACCCACATTTAGACCTCTTTTTTTTAATTTTCTGAGACTTGCCCCAGACATGTCCAGGACATGTCTAAACATGACTCCAGTCTGAGCTTAACAAAAAAAGGTAAATACTGCCATCTGGTGGCCTATATTCACATTACATGTCTGATATGAAAGAAGCTTTATCGATAGCACGCAACCGCTGGAGAGAGCTCAGTTATGTTATGAACATAATACAGGTTTTGCAGACTGCAAGTTCCATTAGCGCAGACAAGTTGCTTATGTGGAGCTAGCAAATTGATCACTTCTACAGGAAAGAATTACCTATTTAATCTCAGCCTTTTTCGCCTTTTTATTAGCCACAACAATTTCGAAAGGGGGATGTAATTATGTCAAGGTAGAGCAGAGAAATAGGAAGTAGAGCTTCTGCTTTTCGCATTGTTTTCATAGCAGCACCAGAGAGCTTGCTCAGACATTTGTGAAGTATCCGGGTGATCTCGGTCATTTATAAGTGAAGCGATCACTGACTGTATTGGCTACGATTGGGCAACGTTTTGATGAAACTGCCACAATGATGCTTATCGAAGTAACACAAGCATACCGATCAGAATTACTGCATATAAGTTAACCAGGAGCATTTTTGATTAGCACGACACGCAAACTACCATTCAGTCGCTGGTAACCGAGCGGTCATAACCACAGAGACAAACCCTTGCAATACAGGTTTTACAGACAGCAATTTTGTGAACAGTAGTACCAAGCATCCAAATTAAAAACAAGTATTAAAAGTGAGCTTCAAATGAGGTTTATGTTTACACACCTTCTGTAGAATTTCCCCTGATATCACTCTTGCATATTTAGGACACAAACATTAGCAACAGTAACTTCGCTACGTTTGCCACTGTGCTACAGCCACAATCAACTGGCTATCACGTCAGGTTGGCTTATGCAGTAAAAGCAACTTACAGCTTCTGTGCCTGTGAGTCACGGATAGTCGCGACCGATACAAGCTTTACCTTGAGACATTTTGCAAAGCCTGCGTTTGAGGCCAGCTGTTAGTGCCACTATCGCTAGTGGTCCTGCTAGCCATCCGTAACACGTTAGCTTCACTTACATTATTTGCTGTTATATGGTTACTTACAGCTTGTGGCTCTGAGCCCTTGATCGATGCAACTGCTTCAGGTTTGAGAAGCAGCTGAAACGCTTATCCTGTGTCGAATTATCTTTTATTGACAAAGCTGTCTTTGGTGAAATGCTGAGCACAAACAGCTAACGTTCCCATTGGCAGTGGCTGTTATCTGCCAGCAAACAAAAAAAGCTACCAGCTGATTTCTGGTGGCATCGTCTTTTGGAAGAGAAATATTTGTTTTTCTTCACATCCAAAAGTAAACAGACAAGTAGCTTTGGGGGAGAGACTGAAAAAATTGCACCTCAAATGTTCTTATTTTCTATTTCGTCTTCTAAGTGTAGATGCTACTAAGGCATTGTATGATCTGCTATTGTTAGGGCCTGCTAGAGTAGTTTCTGGTGTGGGCAGGTCCAGCGCAGTGGTTGGCTATGGCAAGGTCTGTACTAATTGGACGGCACAACCTGACGTCAGGTTTTGCCCAGATCTCGTGAAGATCTCGGGAGGAGCTGTTCAGAGAGGAAATCTCGCTCACGAAATCACGTTCTTGGATTATGGAAAAAATCCCTGTATCTTATGTTTAGAAAGTTTTCAGAGGTTGAGCATGGACAACCAACATTATAACATTACTAAAATGTATTAAAAGAAGGATCAGCATGTTAGGTCCCCTTTGAAGAAACAAAGGGTAGTGGGGGGCTTGAAGCAGCGGCGGCATGGGAAATCAAGGGGGAAGAGCATTAGTAATAACCTGAAATGTTTTTATTTTAATGCAAGAAGCATAAAAAATAAATTTCCAGAGCTTGAGGCCGTTATGATTAGTGAGGGCTATGACATAGTTGGGATTACAGAGACATGGCTTAGTGAAGAGGATGGAGATGAATATAATATAGAAGGTTATAAGCTTATTAGGAAGGATAGATGTAATAGGCGAGGAAAAGGCGTAGCAATCTATGTGAACAAAAACATAAATGTATAGGAAATTATCAAAATTGAACATTCCTTGCCCTGTGAAGATATCTTAGTCAGGCTCACTGGCAAACATGAGACCGGTTTAAACATAGGAGTATGCTGTCGACCACCAGCTTTAGACAGTACAGTCAGTGAAATGCTTTTAAGAGGACTACGCAAGCTTGTAGAGGTGGAGGGACTATTATCATGGGAGACTTAAATTATCCTGGTATCGATTGGGAAATGGTGAAAGGACAGGGTAGGGGGAAGGAAGAATTTCTAGATGTTATAAATGACAATTTTTTGGTGCAGTATGTTAATGAACCTACAAGAGAGAAGGCAATTTTAGACTTGGTGCTCTGTAATGACCCAGATAGAATTAACAAAGGTGCTGAAGCCACTTGGGACAAGTGATCACTCTGCTGTTAATTTTGATGTTTCATGGGTAGGTGTATTCAAAAACAAAAATGTTCAATTTTAGGCGAGCAAACTTGACCGGATGCTCTCAAATCGAAGTGAAATAAAATGGGAGACACTTCTGGTCTGTAAATGAGATGTGGGAAAGATTGAAGGGGGTTTTACATGTTTCACAATGCAAATTCATTCCAAAGGCGTCCAAAAGTAAGCTGAAAAAGCAGAATCCTCAGTGGACGACCACAACTATTCATAGGATTTTGAGGCAAAAGAGGAATCTTTATAAGATGTACATAAAGGATAACAATGAGAACACTAAGGCTGAATACTGTAAAATGCAGGCTGTGGTCAAAAAAGACCTGAAGAATGCTAGAAGACTGTATGAAAGACAAATTTTAGAGGGGGCAAAAACTAACCCTAAGTGCTTCTTTCAGTACTGTAGCAGAAAAAGGAAAGTCAAACAGCAGGTTGAGTGCATAAAGAATAAAAATGGATCACTGCTATATGATAACAAGGATATTGCGGATGCCTTAAACAGTTACTTTGTAGGGAATTTTACCACAGAGTGGGTCTTTATTCGGCCAGAGGGCATGTTAAATGCTCAAGATTATTTCGCGAAAAATTGGGGTTAGGGATAACGAAGTATTAGACAAGTTGCATGAACTAAAGGCAGATAAGGTGGCGGGTCCTGATGGCTTATATCCTAGAGTGCTCAGGGAAGTTGGTGAGATCATCTTTAAGCCGCTATCTGCCATCTTCAGAGGGTCTTTAGAAACTGGTGAAATACCAAATGATTGGAAACGGGGCAGTATACAGACACGGCACTCGACATACGCTTATCACGCACTGTGCGTAGGGCACCAACTGCCTGAGGGGCACCAAAAAAATCAAGCCCATAAAAAAAAATAATGATAATAACAGTATTTAATTTAAAATAAAAGTTTGTAAAGCATGTTAATAAATATAAGTAATACAAAAATAACATAGGCTTATTTACGCGAAAAAAGATCTCCTGTGCGGCCCTATCATCGGTCTACCTTGGGTGCCCCCCCCCCATTTCCAAGTAGTTTGCTCCATTATGCTTCGAATTTGGCAGAAGTTTATTCCGGAGATCTGGACATGTCTTTGAAAAGGCATCAAGAGTCGGGGGCGGAAAAGAGGAAAAGAAAAAAAAAACAGCGAGATGATGCTCGCGCGTCACTTGCAGGTAAGACAATGTTTTAATTAACAATTATTTATTTTGTAACAGCTACGCTTACATGACCACAATAATCCGATAACTGGGAATGATGGGGCACTGGAAATAATCTGATTTGACGCGTTTACATGTACTTCAGTAATACGATGATCGGAAAAACCTGGTTTACATGGTTCAGTCAATAGTTTGATTTCTTTCCAAGTACATGACGTAAAACTATTGGTCTCAGCATAGGCCTTCCTCCACTCCTACCAAAAACCTGTGCTTGCTGGATGTGTGTTAGGAGTAAGGATTGGTGGGAGAGAGTGGTGCTCAATGAATTTTCAGATGCAAAATGGAGAGAGAATTTCAGGATGTCTTGGGGAGCACTCGTGAAACTGTGAGATCAGGTGAAGGATGTCATGAGCCCAGAAGAGATGACCGCTGTACCTCTAGAAATGCGAGTGGCAATTGCGTTATACAAGCTCGCTAGCTGCGGAGAGTATAGGCTGATACCGAATCAGTTTTGTGTCCATAAAGCGTCTCAAGTTAGCTACATCCGTTTTTCCATTTGTACACATTCGCAGATAAAGAACGAAAGAAATCGGATTAACCGTATACATGGGCCTGTCACATTTTCCTCTGCTGAGCGGAGCTTCTCCAAACTTAAGCTCATTAAAACATACCTGCGCTCATCAATGGGCCAGGAGCGTTTAAGTGGTCTGGCTGTCATCAGCATCAATGGGGAAATTGCTCAGAATCTGTCATATGATGACCTGATAGCTGATTTCGCAGCCCGGAAATGCAGACGTGTGCCTCTGTAGGGCCTCTAACAACTGGTGCTTGCATTTTAAAATTTGTATTGAAAGTTCCTTTCTCAGAACTGTGTTTACAGTTAAAAACCGATGTTTATTTGTTAACCCCTTTGTGCAGAAGCCAAATTTGGCTTTTTATGGGTTACCCACTATAATGCTGTATAATTCAAGATTTAAGCTTCACAAAGAGGAAAAATGTGGCTCAATTCAGGAAAGACACTTACAGCATTTAGAATTACATTGTATTTCAGTTTATTTTCATGATTTTGGTAGAGAAAATGAGCAGCAAACATAAAAAATCTTAATGAGAATTCACCATTGAAATTGCAAAAAAAATAATTCTGACGATTGAAAAACTGCTGGGGCTTAAAACTATACATTTATGGTATCATAAACTCCTTGAGCACAAGTAGAATTCATCTTCAAAATTACATTCTAGATTACCTACATGCTATTAGCCAAATTATACAGCTACCCAAGTGTCTCCCCAAAGTCTCAAAATGATTTGCTGTCAAATCATTAAAAAAATCATGTATTTAACACAATTAAAGCTTTAAGGCATGAAATTTAAGATGAACGAATGATTTTCTGGTTGAGTTTAGTATGAATTTATCAATATCAGTGCAGTTGAATACCAATGGTCACCAGTAACCTCTCCAAATATGAACGTGCCTTTTCTCCATAATAAAGTTTAGAGTTTTGGCCATTTTTCTTCAAAGCCAGCACAAACACGCATTAAATAAACTGCTAATTAAACGGTCAGAACATTCACCCTGTAATGAAAGCTACCAGTCCCCTCTTCAAAGCTCACGAACCCATTTCAACACTTATAAGGAGCAAGTACACCTCACTAACACAGTAATATCTGAATTCTGAAATATACCTTATTTTAACTGAACAGACACTCCACTTTCAGGGAATATCAAATCCATTGCGTCTCCCTATTCAAAAGAAACGTGCAATGAACGTACCGGGGGTCCACACCAAAATGCACGGGCAGTTCGCGTTTTAAACAGGAAAAAAACCTCGACATTCGACTTAGTTGAGTACATATACATTCCGAAACAGAAAAAAAAAACAAACAAATATAGCAGCCTGACCTTTTTCGTGAATCCCTCCTCCAGAGACAATGACTGTATAAAATAGAGAGCGATGTATCCAGTAACAAGAACCCTCCGGTCCTGTTTCATTCGAAATAATTCCAATAGAGCATATCGTTCTCATTTAAATCCTGTAATGTAACTGAACACTTCAAGGCCAGTTTTGCGAACCGATTTTCTATAAATCCCGTCTATTTTAGCCGCGTA
The DNA here is from genome assembly GCA_029721435.1 of Gymnothorax reevesii. Lineage (NCBI taxonomy): Eukaryota > Metazoa > Chordata > Actinopteri > Anguilliformes > Muraenidae > Gymnothorax > Gymnothorax reevesii. The sequence continues at coordinate 68,730,557 of CM056579.1, forward strand.
AATGTGCATAACGTAGACAGGATACAACAGCGCATGCTGATACGCATTGGTTTGTATGCTCTGTGTTTGTCCAATCAATGTGTTTCACTTACTCTAAAATGTTTAAACACTCGGGAATTGGATAAGAAACGAGCCATTCAATACATTGTTATCAGGGAAACTTCAGGAGGCCATGAAGTGTAACTCTACAATTACGCAGAAGAGCTTGAGTGTATGGTTGAGTGATTGGCTATCAACGCCAGTACTCGGGTGGATATAAGGAAGCGCTGGATTTGGCAATGAAGGAATCTACGCGTAAATTCACGGTAGGGAACTACAATTTTTTTTGTATGGGACAACTGTAATAGGCAATAGAATGTGAGAGAATTAATACCATTTCGATTTTTTTGCCTCAGAAAACTGATTTTTATGAACTACTAATTGGAATACTGTTAGCTCACTGTGGCTAACCTGGTTGCTACAAAGGATAACGATTTTTTCTGTGTCAAGATATCGTTTTTTCAAACTGCTGAATCGACACTATGGGCAAGGATACTGACCAGTTTGCACATCAGGCTTAGCTGAGGAGTTTAATTCATGCAGCTCTCGAAAAACAGGGAGTGGAGTGAACTTCACCGTATTCAGAACCGCGTTCGAGGTCTGCTTGCTTGTGAACATTCAATAACTGATCCGGGGGTGCTATCTAGTGATCGAGTACAGTAACAGCGTACTTCCAATTTGCAGGTCTATAGACGCGGGCATCTACATCTGCAGAAAGGGGTTAATAGTCGTGTCATTTATTATTATTTTTTTTTTAGATCATTTATTTTTATTTATTTGAGTATTTGGTGACATTGTTAGTGTTTTATAGAGACTTCATTATTATTTATCTATTTATTATTATTATTTTTATTTATCTCTATCTCAGTTTTTGAACCATTAATATTAACAACTTAATTTGTAAAATAAAGCAAAACTGACAAATACTCAGATATTGTTCATTTCTGTCAGGGGTGGGGTTGAGTGGGTGGGCACCACAAAACATTTATGCGTAGGGCACCAAAATGGCACAGCTGTTGTACGACAATGTCCTCCGTATGAAGTCCAGCCCGCAAATCAATTCAGACTGGCCCGCTAATCAGTCCGATTGTCTGAAATTTGACACAATGGGCTCTAACTTCGTGGACCAGGCGCAGGCGCGGCGAATGGGGGGTGCACCGTGCCAACGAGGTGTGTCCAGGCGTATGTTGCAATTTCGTGCCCGGCGTACCCTGGCGCAAGTACTCCTCTGTCCCGCCTCTGCCCCGCCTTCCACCGCAAGTTGGCAAAGGCGGCGTATTTGGGTATAACACAGCCGAGTCAAATATTGCTCATTGGCAGGAGAAACGATGGATAGCGTGTTTTTATTATTACAAACTGTTGCCGCTTAAAATTTTGGGATTAACATGAATGGACAACAATGCAAGATACGTTAGACATTTATTTTCAATATGTTATCTTAACTCAGAGCGAGATCATAGCAATCAGGCTGTATTCCTTTCCCCCACTAAAAACGGTAAAACCTAAGTGACAATAATAGTAGCCAAGTATTAAGCCACTTGCACACTGGATCCGAAACGAATTTTTCGCTCGACAAATTGCGTTGAAAGCAGTGTCTTTTGTCCGAAAGTCTGACAGGGTTTTAATATATCTCCGTGTTCGACTGTCTATTATTGTTTCAAATTTCTTCAAATCTACTGACTCTTTTAGATATTAAACGTGAATGTTTTGATAAGAGGGCTCAGTTTTTCAAGATGAGTACCGAGAATCTCAATCAATGTTTCTGTTTAAGCTCCGCTCAATAAAGCGAGTCGACATTGGCGCGAGACAAGGTGCAATGCCTACAGCCAAAAAAAAAAAAAAGAGGACGATTAGAAGAGATTGATAACAAAATAATGAATAAAAAGAACATTTCAACAACAGAACATCCAACGAACACTGCGATTAATTTATTTGCGGGTCATCTTTTTTGGATGTTCTGTTGGTTGGTGATAGCCTATATATGTATTTTTATTCTTTATTCCGTTATAAATCTGTTCTCATATCAATACTTTTATTTTTTGCTGGGTGTCGGACATGGAGTAGGCTATTTTGCATTTCGCCTTGGACAGTCTTGATCGTGCATGCGATAATTTATTCACACTGTCAATGGTCATGGAATTGATTTGCTCTCTGATTGCAAGCACTATTTTATCTCTGCTGTGGAAATAAAGCGTGAATCTGTTCGATCCATCTGACTAACTTTCAAAAGAAAGACCGAATAAAGACTGTAGTCTATCTTCAAAGGAAGAAAACAGACGAAATAAAAGGCCAAGAAAAGTCGATAGCTCTTCGCATTGACTTAGACTGTAATCAGTCTTGCAAAAAATTTGTTTCACGTCCAATGTGTATGCGGCTTTACCGAGCATAGAACGCAAGCATTATATACGCACTGCCTGATGCCGAGGCAGTTTGGTTGGCTGAGAAAGATGTGAAGTCGTTGATTTGATTTGCATCATTGATTCAGTTGCGTTGATTAAGTCAGGTCGAGTTTCCATCACGCGTGCCAACCGCCTTTGATATGACATCAGGACAATCGATATAGATACTTTAATTTATGTGCTGATTCAGATAGTTACATTAAACAGTGGTTGCTGTAATTATTTACTGTATTGAAATGTGCCTGACATTCTGGAAACCTGCCTGTGAGGTTTCGGTGACGTGTACGCACTGCGCGCTGGTCAGCCAAATTACCACTTCGCAGAAAGTGAACCAGGTTAGAGCTAGCGAGCTTTCTGCGCAACTGCAGCGAAGACTTTTTCTAGAAATTGTCACTGCGTTTTGAAGAATGTGATACCTCCCCCTAGTACGCCGCCACACCCATCTCGGCGCACGTTCGTCTACCAAAGGCTGCGCACCTCACGAAATTACTACTGCGCAGGCTGCGCCGGACGAAATTACCACTGCGCGGGCTGCGCCACGCTACGCCACCTGCGCTGCGCCAGGAAATTAGAGCCCAATGAAACCAAACACTTTTATCTTCCGATCACAGAACCAGAGGCTCCAGCAGCGCTGTCAATAACTACGAATAAGAAGTGTACACCTTAGTGTCAGATTGATGGAACAGGAACAGTCAGATTTGTAACAGGAATTTCTCGTAACTGGACGGTCTGTGGTGTCCAATGAAGCCGCCATTAACAATGCGGAGGAAGCGTGTTTTCTGACCATTTAAACTGCATTATCCAAGCAATTAATTTATTTATGGATTTCATGTTTGCCACTATTGTCCTGCGTTGCAAAAAAATAAACATGCAGTGCCTGCTTCCCTTGCCTTAAGATCGTAGGAAAGGAAAGTGAACTGTTGAGTCGAATATGTCTTTATCCGTCCTTGTTTGAGTAGTGGTAAATTAACCACCAGGCTTGTGTTAAATTCAAGAATTTTGGAATTGGCCTCCATTCAATTCATGAATTGGAATTTGAATGAGAGGAAGCAGAATTAAATTAATGGCAATAAAGAAATTCCACACAGTCACAGACTAGAAAAATGCATTGAATTTTACATATATTCAGTGTTGGGGAGGTTACTTTGGAAATGTAAATGGCTGCTATTAATTAGCCATTATGCATTACTGTATTCAGGTTACTTTATCAATGGAATGTATTTTGGATTACTTTTAGTAATGGATCTTAACATTTGATTACTTTTTTATTTTGATTCGTAACAAATTTAATGACATATTTTCCCTCAGCAATGCAACGAATTATAATCACATTTATTTTGTAATTTTATTACAATAAAAATGCAGTCCGTGTAACTAGTAACTCCTCAACCCTGCATACATTTGGTTCCAAAATGTAGATAATGATGTCAAATTCTTTGGGAAAAAAAATACCCCCTCCATGTTGTTTAATTAGTTTTGTTCTAATATTATTTTTATGTCAAAGTAATTAAATGACACAGTCATGGTAAATGCAAATATCATTTATTGTGATACGAAACTCACTGACCAACACTGTTGCATCTAATTCTCAATTGATCCTCAAAAGTTTTATCATTGAGTCTGCACCATTCTGGTCTGAATATCTTTCCCGCAACACGAAAGATTCTCTCAACAGGTGCAGAGAAAGCAGGCATGGCAAGATATATACGTGCAAATTCAGCAAGGGCAGGAAACAGTTTTGGTTTTGACTCCAATGGACTAAAAGATCAGTATCCTCTGAAAGACCAGGAGTACTCAAGTACATACGGACCTCATGTGAGGTAGTGTCGGCTGGCATGACAGATGATTTACTTTCCATGTAAGAAAGTAGATTTGGGCATTTCTTTGGTTGAGCACTGCCATTCACGGTTGCATTCCCTTTTGGGGAGGAGGACTCAACTTCTGCCGTGAGAAATTTTTTGAATATTCTCTGGTCCTCACTAATACACCAGTCCAACTTAAATCTTGGGTCAAGTGCGGCAGCCACCTGGAAGCATTCCATGTCTTCGTATTTTGTTAAACGGCTCTCGAGTGAGGATTGTGGAGTTGACACAACCTTTTTATTACCAGTCATCCTCATGTTTTTGAGTGCATGTCTTGAGCCCCTGACACAAGGTATGACAAAGCTGGAAGTTACCATTTTCTCAGCCTGGCATCTGTCTGCTAGCCTGACTCCATCAGCCTTCTTACTTCTGCTTAATTTCATTTCGCTTCACTACTCCTTTGGTGCTCAACCAAAGGAGTAGTGAAGCGAAATGAAATTAAGGCTAAAATTTGGTAGATGAGCATGCAGTATTATCTTCAATGTACTGATCAGTTTGTTTTCACTGCATTCCTGGTATGAAGGACTGTGTTTACAGCAAAAGTACTATGTGGCTGAGCCGACGCATAACATGCGTCATCGCCAAATGTTAGTGATTAGTTTACGGGTACACCAATGATTTTAAACTTCGAACAAGCGCCCACCCACCAGGTAGTAAACACTTGTCTATGATGACTGTCCAGACTCTGTGCACGAAGCAAAGCGAAGTAGCAAAGTCTGTAGCCACCTCAAAGGGTTCCAATACTTCACAAAGCTCCTGGATTATTTTCAGCTCATATGATGTCAGCTGGATGGGGCAGTGGAGCTCAGCAAGTATATCACTTGGAACATTGAGAACAGACCTCAGCATCTTTAACTGGCTGGCTGTTCCAGCGGGTGGCATTTGCAGGCTGAGGTTTGTGCCCAGGCGTCAGTTGCCACTGTGAACTCATGGCAAAAAGAAACAAGTTTTTGGATCTTGCCCAGTAAATTCTTTAAGAAGCCGGCCTCATCCATGGCATCACAAACCACAAGCTGCAGGCTGTGTACAAAGCATGGGCTTCTCTCTGGTGGGAAGTATGCAATCTCCTTTTCAACATCCAGTACCTCAAAATCAGATGTGTCATCCAGCTCTTCTTCCTCACTGTCAACATGTATTGGTTGGAAGAGAGTGAATGTCTTTATCATGTTGGAGGCATGATCTGTAACAATGAATGAGAATTTGTCCTGAATGTTATAATTTTCAAGAACATCCTCATAAACTTTACAAATTTTTTCAGCTATATGCCTCTCCTTAAAAAGCTGACAGGTCAGCACTACACTCTGCATCACAAAATTCGAAATGAAATGGCCAGTAATTCCAAAAATAGACTTACTGATCGGTTTGACTATAGATCAACTGTCAGGCGAATATGCTCAGTTTTTTTCCATCAGTTGAATCAGATGTGTTTTTACAGTTGCTGAGTGCTGAAGGATAAGGTCCTGGCTGAGAGCTCCACAGGAGGGCATTGTGAAGGAGGGTTGGGCCAAATGCAGCATATTTATGAAATCCTGACTGTTAACAGTAGAGAGAGAGAGAGGAGCCCATTTGCAATGTACGTTACAACACTATCAGTCAGAGCCACTTGATGCCTATCAGTTGTTGACCACTTGCTGGAACTTGCTGTTTCAAGGATGACCTTAATCTTCATTCTGATTTGGCTGGATTGTGTGACCGTGTGATTGTGTGAGTACATCAAGATTTCCGGATGTTGCTGCCGTAGGGAAAAAGAATCAATTCATATTCCCTCAATGTAGATGAAGGGAACAAAAATTTCTATTAATTCCACATCTGGCACAATTATGTTCTTGATTTACAAAACATGTTAAGTGTGCTTGCATGCTTTTAAACACATATGATATCCACTGTTGGGGATAACACGTTACAAAGTAATGCCATTATGTTATCATATTTGGCTGAGTAAGTTAGCCCATTAATGTTACTGTTACTGTTGTGTTATGTGAGTTCAAGGTGTGTTTAGGCCCGGAATGCCAGGCTCTCACTGTGTTATGAAGTAATGCAACAGGTAGAGCAATGAGTTACTATCCATAGAGAATAACAGGTAAACTAATGCATTACGATTTTACAAATTGCATTATGTTTTATGAAATGAATACTGTGTAATACACTTAATTGAGTAGTGTCCCCAGCACTGATGATATCAAATATCAGTAACATAATACCATTATGGATTTCAAGAGATGGATTTCAAAATGTAAGTTGGATGAGTCTGTTAACATAGTTGTAGATACCATTTGAAATTTGAAGTCGCCGTTATGGAGTACTGTCAGTACTTGCATATGGCTCTATGGTTTCCTGGTGTTATTGTTGGAACTGGTTAATCAAAATGAACTAGTACAGATGACATTTTAGGCCTGAAATTATTTTCCATGTTGCTGTAGCTATTTTACTACACATGTCAAATCTACCGGTATAAACAATTGCAATCAGTTGTAAGAGACTTCAGGAACTTATGTTGTGAGAAAAAAAGCTCAAACAAATGTCCACCATTTTGAATACTTGGTTAAAGTAAAGCATGCTGGGAAATTGTGTCTTGTTCCATCATCTTCCACAAAATGAAAATGGCAATAAATCAAAATGAATTATTTGTTCTCTGAATAGTTCTTTGAACATTCATTGCTGGGGGAAACATTTCCTTTTAATGGAATGTAATGTGTACCTGAAGTAATAAAAAAGTTCAAACTAATATTTTTATAGAATGTTTTGCAATCATATCTGACATATACTGTAGAGCTTCATTGTTAAACACAACACTTGAATTATGTATATGAATTTCTTTGAATTTCCATTCTTCCTTCCATTCAAATTGCAATTCTACATCCTGGTTCTGACCTCAATTCAAATTCAAGAATTGAATTGGAATTTTGAAGAAATTCTTAATTCTTATGGCCCCCATCTGCCTCTTTTGAACTGTGAGGTGCTTTGTTGTCTTCATGGTGTTTGATGACAAATGGATATTGCAAGGGTTACCTCATTTTTATACCCTAGTGTAACAGGAAGTGATGTTATGGCTCAGTACAGTTCCTTAAAACTTAGATAAAACTTAAATAACTGGGATTTAATACCTGGTTTAATTTTGGTAGAGATTATTTAAAATGATCTTTAAGGGTGCCATTAATTGTTAAACCTTTATAAGGAGGAAACTGATTTTTAATTAAATCAGTAAATTATTTTGGTTGGTTCCATTGGAACATCAATATTGCACAGGATTTCTCACAATTCTAAAAAATAATTTATTGAGAAACTTTTTTTGTAAGTATTGTTTGTGCTGTGCCAGTCAGGGGTGCCAGTAACTTGGAGCCCACTGTAATTTTGCTAATGTATGATGCTAATAATGCCGATGTAGCCTAATCTTTGTCTGTAACTGTGCAGAAATGCGCTGTTTAAACAAAATGAATACTGTACATGCAAAAAAAGCAAAAAAAAAAAAATATTGAGAATTCGAATATTGAGAATTTATGTTATTGATATGATTTATGCTTTGTACTATTCCATAGTCAACCCGAATTTCAAAATCATTTATAAATAGCAGAATAAACACTCTTAAACTGGTCCATGTCATGTCTTGCAATGTCCCTTAGCTGTTCTGAAAGCACCATAAACCACAGCCTTGCGGGGCTTATTACTTAAATAATACATATTGTAATGTAATAAAAATGGCACAAATTAATATTAAAGCTGCAGTTGGTAACTTTGAGGAGAGAGACGACTTCGCACAAAAATTTGGAAAAAAGCAACTTTCAGATCCCTCCCCCGCTCTCTCCTCTGCATTTTTCAGACCCTCCCCCAGAAAGCTGCCCTGCACGCAAACTGCGGAGAGATTTTGTACGTTCACATTATGAAAGCGGCCAAGTTGCCGAGGCTAGACGTTACTGTTGCGAACAGTCAACACTGCTGGCCAACAAACAGGCCTGAGAATTCCGGGGCTAATATCCCTCCTTTTATTGAAAACAAGTGTTTGCCACTAACATGGCAATATCCCCCGCCACCTCAATTTTATGTGTCCGTACGGACGGAGCCCAATGCTATATCCCCCGCTTCGCGCTAATCGCACGGCGAGAGATGATAGTTAGTCCTGGCAAATTCTAGATGGTTTTCTTTTATTCACATGTTTTCCAATTCAAGAATAATCAAGTGGCAGTTGAAGACACGGCTTCTCTCCCCCATGTGATGTAAAAGCGACAAAATAATCGGCTACATTCAGTGCCGAAAAATAATTTGATTATAATTAGGTTTATGCACCATCACTCGGTGATGGCATTTCAGAACTCTTCAGCGAATTAAGGTAATTTCGGCGACAAGTACATACACCTGTTTTTGCAGCACGGTCGCTCAATTCGTAGTAAAAAAGAAAATGGCCAGCTGTCCGATTGGAAAATGTAAACGGACGAAACCACTTACTATTCTGAAATACCGTCACCGAGTGCAGGTGCATAGACCTAATTATAATCAAATTATTTTTAATTTTTTATTCATACTGGCATTTTGGTTTTAGATTTCGAGGGCATGGTAGAATGATGGTCTTATGTATACTCATATTAATTAATTGCTATGTGTTTGTAATTGAACTAATTGGAGAGGAGGCTGTTGCGTAATATCATGTGATGATTTTGTTTGATAATTTATTATGCCTATGAGAAATGTAGTTTAGAAATAAAGAAGAAAAATCGAATATTGAATGTCTCAACCTTTACCATGTTAAATAAAATAAAATTAACGTTAACATTTGGCCTATAACCGACATCAGCCGCAATATTCTATTTAGCCTTATGTTGGCGCTTGACCTTTATACAGCTCTCAAAAGCGCCTAACAGAAAAAGGGTGCAAGCCAGGGGGAGAATATGCGTAAGTGTTTTTTGCCTGGGAAACGCCCGGAAACGCCCCGATTTTGGCCTTGCTCCGCCCAAAGTGCGTAACTGCCTTCGGGGCACGTAATGCACAGACTTAAGTCGAGGGGAGAATACGCATAGGTTGAAGCCTTCTCCATGCTTAGCGCATGGGAGAATAGACCCCAAAATGAATAACTTGGTGGTAAAACAATACATTTCCTAGATCATTAACTCATTGACCAGAAGTGTGACCAGTTTCACGTCTATTCAAACAATCATTTATTGTTTAGGACCGATTTCAGCATGCCTATTGACATTACATTGGCGGCTGACGGGGGCTAACAAAATGACCCAGACTTCTCCAAACAGAGCTTTTCGTTGAAATTTACGCCTGAACCATTCTATTTCATTGTAAACCAGCAATAAATGAGGCTTTAAGTGCAAAATGACTGGAGTATTCCTTTAAAGATCCGGTCACACTTTATTTGAAGTGTTGCTCATAAAGGCTTTATACAGCATGTATAACCCCTTCATATATGAGACATCATGTCTTCATAAATCATTCATAAGCAAATGTCATGCTTTGTAAAGGGTGAAATAACACATCCTTATTCAACATGTGATGCCAGATGTGACAATGACAATGTCACTTAGCTGACAATGTCACCCTTTATCACAATTTGCCACTAGCTAAGTGGCATCGTCAGTTATATCACATTTGGCATCACATATGCTGAGGAGGGATACGTTATTTCACCTTTTACAAAGCATGACGTTTGCTTATATGTGATTTATGAAGACATTATGTCTCATTTATGAAGGCATTATACATGCTCTATAAAGCCTTTATGAGCAACACTTCAAATAAAGTGTGACCAAAGATCCTATGACACTCTTTGACCAGAGTACAGGGTTACCCGGTGTTATGACTAAATTCCCAACCTTGCTCTCTCAACCTGCCACCTAATCATCCCTTGATTTAATTGGCTTTGCAACTTGTCCTCTCCATCTTCTCCTCAACCTCCAAGGCTCCTTTGAAAAAGAGATTTCAAAAGCAACAGGACTTCCCTGGTTAAATAAAAGCAAAATCTACATAAAAATAATCATTTGTTTATCTTAATTAGTTTCAGTCCATGTTTAGAGCAAGCAGTTATTTGCTATCTTAAGTGAAAACAGTGAAAATAGCTTTTCACTGTTATGCTGATGACACGCAGTTGTATATTTCCGTAAAATCCACTGATTTTAGCATAGTATTGGTGTTGCATGTTTCTTTAGCTGATGTTCAAAATTGGTTGTCTAATAATTTTTTGCACTTAAACTCAAATAAAACCGAAGTCATTATACTTGGTCCAAAGTTTGTGTCAGATGAAATCCAATCATCACTTTGACCTCTTGCTTCTAATATTAGGCCCTCTTCCTGAAATCTCTGTGTGATATTTGATACTGAACTCAAATTTGAGCTCCACGTAAAGAAGCTTGTACAGTCATGCTATTTGCTACTCTGTAACATAGCTAAAATTAGGTCTGTTCTGTCATTTGAAGATGAGGAAAAAATTATTCATGCTTTTATCTCCTCAAGATTAGACTATTGCAACTCATTATTTACTTGTCTGAATAAGAAATTTTTGAACAAACTGCAAGTGGTTCAAAATTCAGCTGCAAGATTGCTCACGAAAACAAATAAAAGAGCCCGTATTACTCCAATTTTGGCATCTTTGCACTGGCTGCCAGTCCAATTCCGAATTGATTTAAAAATTTTGTTAATCACCTTCAAAACACTCCATGGCATGGCACCAGAATTTGTCAGTGAGCTTTTAAATGCTTACAGACCTAAAAGATTGCCGAGATCTTCCAAGCAAGCATTATTGGCTGTTCCAGAGTCAAAGTTAAAAACAAAGGGTGATCGAGCCTTTTCGGTTAAGGCTCAAAGACTCTGGAACAGCCTCCCAAACAACATATGAAATGCTGAGTCTTTGTTGTCTTTTAAATCTCTTTTGTAAACTCATTTTTTTAGGCTTGCTTTTGCTGATTATATGGTTTACATTCTTTTATTATGGGTTTGTTTTCATGTATGTCTCCTTTTATTATCTTCATTCTTCCTATTTTGATGTTTAATACCCTACTTCCCCATTTTGTTTTATTGCTTATATGTACATGCATTTAACCTGTTTTTGAAGCACTTTGTGCTGTATTGCTTGAAAGGTGCTCAATAAATTTATTAGGGCCCGAGCCGACTGCAAGTCGCCTGCGGAGGGCCCTATTGAAATCGCGCTGTTTATTATTATTATTAGGGCCCGAGCCGACTGCAAGTCGTCTGCGGAGGGCCCTATTGAAATCGCGCTGTTTATTATTATTATTATTATTATTATTTATTTATTTATTTATTTATTTATTTATTTTTATTCTTCGGATTTTTCAAAGGCCAATTTCGCCCCTTTCCCAATTGTGAAAACGCGTATAACTTTCCCCATTCGTCCGGCCGGATCCGAAATTTGATATTTTTGGGCGGTCGCACAAGTTCGACCCCAATTGTCGAAATAGCGCCCCCTAAACACGTTTCAAAATTCCCATAGGGAAATTCGCTTACTTTGTCGTAGGCAGACAAAATTTGGTAGTTATATGCTTTGTCACAAGGCATACAAAAACTTTCATTAAAGCCACGCCCTAAACCCAACAGGAAGTCGGCCATTTTGATTTGAATTTTTGAATTTTAAAACGATCTCCTCCTAGGGATTTCGCCGGATTAGCTTCAAATTTGGTACACATCATCAAGAGACCAAGCTGATTTAAAGTTGTGCTCTGCAGATCTGTAGGTCAATGGGCGTGGCTTCTAGGGCGTGACAAATTATAGTGACTTGAGGAAAAAATTTCACAATACTCTCACACCCAAATACTTGATTGTAGAAGCTTCAAACTTGCTGAACATGATAAGGGCGCCGCCCGGAACACCATGATCTATTAACTTCTCACTTTGCTAATAGCGCCCCCCTGTGGTAACAGGAAGTGAACACTCGTTACTTCCACTTGTACTGATGACACATGGTTGAACCCATCAACTTCATTTTACTTTTTAAACATGCAGAACAAGTTGATGAAGCTACATTATGAATGCTGTATAGTTACAAGTAATGGCGTCCGTGTGGCGAAGCGGCGACTTTGGATGCCTCGCCATGAAAATACGTTTGGGATTCCCAATGCTCTCACGCCCACATACTTGACTGTAGTAGCTTCAAACTTGCTGGACATGATCATTGCTCCGCCCTGAACGTCAAGATGCATTAAATTCCCACTTTGCTACTAGCGCCCCCATGTGGTCACAGGAAGTGACCACTTATTACTTTCACTTGTACTGAGGACACATACTTGATCAAATCAACCTCATTCCACTTCTATTACATGCAGAACAAATTGGTGAAGCTACCTTTTAAATGCTGTAAAGCTACGCATAATGGCGTCCCTGTAGTGAAGCGGCGACTATCCATCCCTCGCCATGAAAATACGTTTGGGTTTTTGATGTCTTTAATAAACTTGTATCATCATAAAAATTATTAGGCAGGTCACGGGTGGCAAGTTCTCACATATTATTGGGGCTTTGCCCATGAGGGCAGCAAAATGCCTCGATAGCGCCCCCTTGAAATTTTCAAAAACCCCTCCCCATAGGGGTTTTTTTGGAGTAGAAAGATGAAAATTGGTACACATGTGTATTTGACCAAGACCCAAAAAAAGTCTCTGGCATCATTTGTCAACTCCAAACAGGAAGTCGGTCATTTTGATTTTAGCGTGTCATTTCTGCCTGATTGCCATAAATTGTATTTTAACGCACTCCTCCAAGAGATTTCATCCTTTCAAAACCAGATTTATTACTAAACATTGAGAGACCATGCTGATCAAAAGTTGTGCTCTGCAGGTCTGTAGGTCAGTGGGCGTGGCTACAAACAGGAAGTGACCAGTTTTTACTTTCACTTGCACTGAAGACATTTTGTTGAACCCATCAACTTCATTCCCCCTGTACAACATGTAGAAGCAGTTGCTTAAACTACCCTAAGAATGCTGTGATGCTTCGAGTAATGGCGTGTGTGTGGCGATGCGGTGACAATGGATCCCTCGCCATGAAAATACGTTTGGGTTTTTGATGTCTTTAATATACTTGTACCATCATAAAAATTGATAGACCGGTCAAGGGTGGCAAGCTCTCACATCTGATTGCGGCTTTGCCCATGAGGGCAGCAAAATGCCTCGATAGCGCCCGCTTGAAATTTTCAAAAACCCCTCCCCATAGGGGTTTTTTTGGAGTAGAAAGATGAAAATTGGTACACATGTGTATTTCGCCAAGACGCAAAAAAAAGTCACTGGCTTCATTTGTCCACTCCAAACAGGAAGTCGGTCATTTTGATTTTAGCGTGCCATTTTTGCCTGATTTCCACATATTGTATTTTAACGCACTCCTCCTAGAGATTTCATACTTTCAAAACCAGATTTATTAAAAAACATTGAAAGACCATGCTGATCAAAAGTTGTGCTCTGCAGGTCTGTAGGTCAGTGGGTGTGGCTACTAACAGGAAGTGACCAGTTTCTACTTTCACTTGTACTGATGACACATAGTTGAACCCATCAACTTTATTCCCCCTGTACAACATGTAGAAGAACTTGCTTAAACTACCTTACGAATGCTGTGATGCTTAGACTAATGGCGTCCGTGTGGCGATGCGGTGACAATGGATCCCTCGCCATGAAAATACGTTTGTGTTTTTCATGTTCCTAATTAATTCGTATCATCATGCAAATTGATATGCTGGTCAAGAGTGGCAAGCTCCAATATCTGATTGGGGCGGTGCCCATGAGGGCAGCAAAATGCCTCGATAGCGCCCCCTTGAAATTTTTAAAAACCCCTCCCCATAGGGGTTTTTTTGGAATAGGTACATGAAAATTGATACACATGTGTATGTTGCCTATTCGAACAAAAAAGTCTCCGGCACCATCGGTCAATTCCAAACAGGAAGTCAGCCACTTTGATTTTAATGTGTCATTTCGGCCCGATTTCCACATATTTCATTTTAACGAACTCCTCCTACCGATTCCGTCCAATCAACCTAATATTTTCTTCAGACCATCAAGAGACCCTGCTGATCAAAAGTAGTGCTCTGCATGTCTCTTGCTAAATGGACCTGGCCGCCATGGTGTCCCCATTCCAGATGCCTCGCCAAACACATTCGAGCTGCTCGCTCTCCCTCATACTTCATCCAAATGGATTCAAAATTCCTGTACGTAGTGAAAGCCCCACCCTGAACGCCTCGATGTGCTGTTAAACAATCTAGCTCATTGCGCCCCTTTATGGAAACAGAGAATGCCACATTTTACGTTGAAATTGGCAGATTTGCTCAAAACTTCACATTTGTGCTTAGTATCTGCCCCTGAATGCACCTGCCCAAATTTGGTTACGCTCTGAGCGCCTACTAGTGGATGAAATATCAACTTATCATAACTCCTTCAGCATTGTCCGATTCACTCGACACTTTCTCTCAGGTTGGGGCCGGCACTTGACCTGTCCAGTGGTCGTGAGTGCACAGCTGCACCCGTCATGATCTCACCACAACCCCAACGTGCACATGTGGGCGAGGGCCCGTTCAACGCTGCTTGCAGCTTTAATTATTATTATAATTTTTTTTTTATTTTTTTTTATTATTCTTCCGATTTTACAAAGGCAAATTTCGCCCCTCCCAGTTGTGAAAACGCGTCTAACTTTCCCGATTCGTCCGGCCGGATCCGAAATTCGATATTTTTGGGCGGTCGCACAGGTTCGACCCCAAATGTCGAAATAGCGCCCCCTAAACACGTTTAAAAATTCCCATAGGGAAATTCAGCTACTTTGTCGTAGGCAGACGAAATTCAGTTTTTATGTGCCTTGTAACAAGGCATACAACAAACTTTATTGGAGCCACGCCCTAAACCCATCAGAAAGTCGGCCATTTTGATTTGAATTTTTGAATTTTAAAACGAACTCCTCCGAGGGATTTCGTCGGAACGGCTTCAAATTTCGTAAACATCATCGAGAAACCAACCTGATTAAAAGTTGTGCTCTGCAGATCTGTAGGTCAAAGGGCGTGGCTGCTAGGGCGTGACAAATTTTAGTGACTTGAGGGAAAAATTTCACAACAATCTCAAACCCAAATACTTGATTGGAGTAGCTTCAAACTTGCTGAACATGATGAGGGCACCGCCCTGAACAGCCTGATATACTAACTTTTCACTTTGCTAATAGCGCCCCCCTGTGGTAACAGGAAGTGACCACTCATTACTTCCACTGGGACTGATGGCACAATGTTGAACCAATCAACTTCTTTCTTCTTGTAAAACATTTACAACAAGTTGCTGAAGCTACATTATGAACATTGTGTAGCTACGAGTAATGGCGTCCGTTTGGCAAAGCGGCGACTTTGGATCCCTCGCCATGAAAATACGTTTGGGATTCCCAATGCTCTCACGCCCACATACTTGACTGTAGTAGCTTCAAATTTGCTGGACATGATCATTGCTCTGCCCTGAACATCCAGATACATTAAATTCCCTCTTTACTCCTAGCGCCCCCCTGTGGTAACAGGAAGTGACCAGTTATTGCTTTCACTTGTACTGATGACACATAGTTGAACACACCAACCTCATTCCACTTCTATTACATGCAGAACAAATAGATGAAGCTACCTTATGAATACTGTGAAGCTACCCTTAATGGCGTTTGGGTAGTGATGCAGCGACTTTCCATCCCTCGCCATGAAAATACGTTTGGGTTTTTGATGCCTTTAATAAACTTGTATCATCAGAAAAACTGATTGACAGGTCAAATGTGTCAAGCTCTCACATCTGATTAGGGTTTCGTCCATGAGAGCAGCAAAATGCCTCGATTGCGCCCCCTTGAAATTTTCAAAAACCCCTCCCCATAGGGGTTTTTTTGGGGTAGGAAGATGAAAATTGGTACACATGTTTATTTGCCCAAGACGGACAAAAAAGTCTCTGGCACCATTTGTCTACTCCAAACAGGAAGTTGGCTATTTTGATTTTAACGTGTAATTTTTTCCTGATTTCCACATATTGTATTTTAACGCACTCCTCCTAGAGATTTCATCCATTCATAACCAGATTTATTAATGAACATTGAAAAACCATCCTGATCAAAAGTTGTGCTCTGCAGGCCTGTAGGTCGGTGGGCGTGGCTACTAACAGGAAGTGACCAGTTCTAACTTTCACTTGTACTGATGACATATAGTTGAACCCATGAACTTTATTTCCCCTGTACAATATGTAGAAGAAGTTGCTAAAACTTCCTTATGAATGCTGTGATGCTTTGAGTAATGGCGTCTGTGTGGCGATGCGGTGACAATGGATCCCTCGCCATGAAAATACGTTTGTGTTTTTGATGTTCTTAATGAATTCGTATCATCATGGAAATTGATATGCTGGTTAAGGGTGCCAAGCTCTCACATCTGATTGGGACTTTGCCCATGAGGGCAGCAAAATGCCTCGATAGCGCCCCCTTGAAATTTTCAAAAACCCCTCCCCTTAGGGGGTTTTTTGGAGTAGAAAAATGAAAATTGGTACAAATATTTTTTGGCCAGAACGCAAAAAAAAGTCTCTGGCATCATTCGTCTACTCCAAACAGGAAGTCGGCCATTTTGATTTTAACGTGTCATTTTTGCCTGATTTCCACATATTGTTTTTTAACGCACTCCTCCGAGAGATTTCATCCTTTCAAAACCAGATTTATTCCTAAACATTGAGAGACCATGCTGATCAAAAGTTGTGCTCTGCAGGTCTGTAGGTCAGTGGGCGTGGCTCCAAACAGGAGGTGACCAGCTTTTACTTTCACTTGTACTGATGACATATAGTTGAACTCATCAACTTTATTTCCCCTGTACAACATGAAGAAGAAGTTGCTTAAACTACCTTACGAATGCTGTGATGCTTCGAGTAATGGCGTCCGTGTGGCGATGCGGTGACACTGGATCCCTCGCCATGAAAATACGTTTGTGTTTATGATGTTCTTAATGAATTCGTATCATCATGCAAATTGATATGCTGGTCAAGGGTGGTGAGCTCCAACATCTGATTGGGGCGGTGCCCATAGGGACAGCAAAATGCCTCGATAGCGCCCCTTGAAATTTTGAAAAACCCCTCCCCATAAGGGTTTTTTGGGTATAGGAGAATGAAAATTGATACACATGTGTATCTTGCCAGTTCAAACAAAAAAGTCTCTGGCACCATTGGTCAATTCCAAACAGGTGGCCAGCCATTTTGATTTTACTGTGTCATTTTGGCCCATTTTCCGCATATTGCATTTTAAAGAACTCCTCCTAGCGATTCCGTCCAATCAACCTCATACTTATTTCTGATCATCAAGAGACCATGCTGACCAAAAGTAGTGCTCTGCATGTCTGTCGCTAAATGGGCCTGGCTGCCCTGGTTCCCCCATTTCAGATGCCTCACCAAACACATTCGAGCTGCTCGCTCTCCCTCATACTTCATCCAAATGGGTTCAAAATTCCTGTACATGGTAAAAGCCCCACCCTGAAAGCCTCGATGTGCTGCTAAACAATCTAGCTCATCATGCCCCATTATGGAAACAGAAAATGCGACAATTTACGTTGAAATTGGCCGATTTGCTCAAAACTTCAGATTTGTGCTTAGGGTCTGCCCCTAAATGCACCTGCCCAAATTTGGTTACACTCTGAGCGCCTTCTGGTGGATGAAGTATCAACTTATCATTACTCCTTCAGCTTTGTCCAATTCGCTCGTCCTTTCTCTCAGGTTGAGGTCGGCACTTGACCTGTCCAATGGTCGTGAGTGCACAGCTGCACCCGTCAGGATCACACCACAACCCCAATGTGTGCATGGGGGCGAGGGCCCGTTCAACGCTGCTTGCAGCTTTAATTATTATTATTATTATTAAGCCACATTTTGATGAACATATCCAATGTGCCATGAAGAATGAAAACCCTTGAACATATTGCGCCTATTTTTCTATATTGTGAGGATTTTTGGGTAAAAAAATTTTAAACTCATCAAATCAGACTCAGAGAAAACTAGATGGTGTGTCCGGAGGCCACATACCCCGCGCGTGCCCATGACCTTCAAATTTAGCCGATATTTTAGAGGTTTTTTTTATCTGTCAGATCCAGATCCGAATCCGGATCAAACTACTCATTGTTGTTGCCCTCCATGGAGGGCTATAGTGTGTTGATGTTCAAGTGATTCATTATGTTTTTGATGGAGTAATTAAAGAAAATGTGGAAATGTGCCCCATCTCCCAATGTTGAAAAATTTTCAAAGTGATCCAGAATCCAGTTTGATCCGGATCTGCACCAAAAACTAATGACTTCTCTTCTTTGGCCATTACCAACCCCTCTGTGAAATATGAAAATGATCTGGCCCAAACTGCGGCCAGTAGGCTGTTCACAGACAAACACACACAGATAAATAAATAAACTAAACCCCGCCCACGCCAACGATTTTCGAATATGGGTGATATTTTTGAGGTTTTTTGAGGTCACCTGTGATAAAGTCTCAAACTGACCTATTCCAATCGCCTTTTGTCTGTCGTCCGTCATGCTTTATCCGTTGTGCGTCCGTAAACAATTTATATTTTCGACTACTTCTGCTGATCTGATTTCAATAAAATTTTTCAGGAACTTTCCTTGGTAAAATATGCACCAAAATTTTGAATTATGTGGTGCCCGCCCCCAGGGGCTCTGAGGGGCAGGGCTAAAACTGGTCAATACATTTTATACATCCTCTCAGAAACCGCTGATCCCATTTCAAAAAAATTTTTGCAGGATCCTTCCTTGGTCAATTATGTATCAAAATTGTGAATTATATGGTGCCCACCCCCAGGGGCTCTGAGAGGCGGGGCTAAAACAGACCAATACATTTTCCACTTTTTCTCAGAAACCGCTGATCCGATTTCAATAAAATTTTTCAGGAACCTTCCTTGGTCAAATATGCAAAATTGTGAATCATATGGTGCCCACCCGTTATCTGTCAGATCTGGATCAGAATCCGGATCAAACTACTCATGGTTGTTGCCCTTCCTGGAGTTATTAAAGAAAATGTTGAAATTTGCCCTCTCCTAATGTTAACAAAATTTTCAAAGTGATCCAGAATCCACAGTTTTATCTGGATGTGCACCAAAAACTAATCACTTCTTGGACCATCACCAACCCCTCTGTGAAATATGAAAACAATCCGACCCAAACTGCGGGCAGTAGGCTGTCCACAGACAGACACACGCACGGAGACAAACACACAACCCCTCCCGCACTTCATTTGTGGGTGGGGTAAAAAATAAACGGTGACAAACGCATTCCGTAATAAACGGAAACAAACACATAAGCCCTCCTGCACTTTTGCGGGCGGGGTAATAAGTAAGCTCCAAATTCAGTTGCTGAACACAGGTGTTTCGAGTTCTTTCAAAATATTTTGCCTGAACTAAATATAGTAAGCATGAAGCAAAACAGCGGTGACTCTGTTGTTTGCCAAATAAGTTGTCAGTTTTTGCGACCACGTGTCGACAGTTTCACCAACAAGGAACCTATTGATTGTTTACATTGATTATATGTATTGTTAAATTGTTTCCGCCTGCAGTTATTCATACTAGCTTCCAATATATCTTGACGTAGAAATGAAATTTTTATTCTTCATGGCACATAGGTTTTTTTAAATGTGGCTAAAGAGGAGAAATCACTGCTATAAACTTGAATGCGCCTAATTAAGACAAATCAACAGCTTGTTAAAATCCTATGATTGCAACTGTGGTTGGAACAAAAACCAGCATACAGTGGGGCGCCAGGACCGAGTTTGAGAGCTGCTGCACTAGTGACAGATGTCAACATTTCCGATCAACCCATGAGCTAATTAATGCTTATTTCAAGATTTTTAGCCACATGCATTTAGAGGTATACATGCCTTTCAGTAATCTCCCGATAAAATGCAAGATATCACCAAACGGGTTCCAATTTACTTTTCCCAATTAGGAGAGAGAATGCGCTCCAGTGTTGCTGCTGGGCAGTCGCTGGCTTGTTGCTCATTGCAATTAACACTAACTTATACAATCACATTCACCGCCGGAGATATGAAGATGCGACATAAGATCAGCAATAATAGGTTTGTAAATGCTTGATGAATATGTGACTGTAGCGCACTACAACTCCTGCTGTTAGATGAAAACAATGTGAGTTCGCGCCAGGGAATCATTTAGCTTGGAAACCAGCAAAGACATAACACTGGTTCAAACTAGCCAGGTAGCCAAGTCGTGAACATTGTTGGGAACTAAGCTTTTGGGAAACCTACCACTTAACAGTTAGGCCAGGGTTTCTCTAATTGATTAGTTGATTTACGTGATGTATATATAGCTATAACAGTGCTGGCAGTCTATTGAATTCTGAATTTACGCAGCGAAGTTTGCAAGACTGTCTACTTTTGTGCCACTGTAATGTCACCTTTTAAACTGCAGAGTACATTACAGCTTACATTTGCTACCCATGCCCAGTGTTAGACAGTCACAGTGGGGCTAGCTTTCTATTAGTCTTAATTTGGCATCCCCTTGCTTTCCATATCTAATGTTATGGTTTTCATTCAGACATATTTTCTTATCACGAGGTTCCCCCATCCTCAAGCAATTGGTGAGAGACAGATTCTTCAGAAAATTTGGTTTTATTGAGGCATATTGATAAATATAAAGCAGAGTTCTTTTTGCGCAAGAAGAACTGACATTCTGCTTTTCACACCCAGTTTTTAATCCTTCATCACAGGAAATATCTTCCAAATATGGCTTTTCCGCCTGCTCACGCTACAATGGTTCAATAAAGTAATGTCTGCTTCTTACTTGTTTTTCAATTGTAAAACCATGTGGTGTCTACATGTTACTTGTTTTTCTCTTTTTATCATTAGTAGGCATCTTTTATAAAATAACAGCTTCAAAGCTACTTGTTTCACAGGACTTACGGGTTTTTGGGTCACAGGTTTTCCCAGAGACAGGCAAACCAAAACTCTGCCAACTTGCCTTGAAAACTGCAACCAAAAGATAAGCATGCATGACACTAATAAGGAGAGGAAAATTACAGTCCAGAGTAAAAATACAGCCAAAGCTATTGGATACAAATGGAAACATAACTGGATAAACTGTTCATTTTTTCAGTAACAGCTAATGATTTTACTGAACAAATATTGATCAAAGCTACAGAAATCAAATACATTTAAATATCTCACCTGATTATGTTTTCAAATCAACTAAACAGAAGCCAGCTTACTAATCAAAGCGACAGAAGCCTGCTGCTTATATGTGTGATCTGCTCATGAATGTGTGAATTGAATTGCTTGTATGTGTCAGTGTGTGAACTGTGTTTGGGATAACTTGGAAGTTTTCGTGTTTTCCATGGAAACACACATGAAATTAGTCTGAATAGGAAATATAGCAAATGAACAGAACAAGCTGACATTGTCTGAGTTAGAAATTATGATTTTACAGTTTTTCCCAGTTGCTTTAACTCATTTCTCGAATCACCAGCTAAATTTGCAGAACAGAAAGTACATTTCTCAAAACAATTAGTACAAACTGCACCACATTTTGGATTACTTGCGAAAGCTCATCATCCTCTCAATCCTCTGTCCCTCTCTCAAAAGTAAGTATTTATGTCAATGAACATGTTAGTGCCATCAAAATGTAAAGTCTTTGTTTCATTGCCCATGAACAAGACAGTCAAATGGCTTAGTCATGTTGTCAATTGAACACTAGTTTTTCTTTTTACTGGAAATACAAGGTCACCCCTTTTCTGGTCTGGCTCATAAATTACAAGTTTGCAGAGTAATGGGGAAGAATACAGTAGAGTTACATTACAGTTCACAATGTACTTTTATTGAAATGACATCTTTTGAAAATTATAGCACAAGTTGGAGGGAGGGAATACACTCAAAATGTGGCATGCAGTGCAGGGTATTTAGACCTCTTGACGCTCCCCTCGGTCTGGCCACAGATTCTCATCTACATCGCAACGGATATCTTCCTTTGCGATGCAGCGAGGAAAGAATCATCTTGTGTGCCTTATCCAGCCCCTGCAGGCGTCTGCAGTGATGTCTTCACATGCTGCACCCATGGCTTCCAGCAGGGTCATCTGTGTATGGGGCTGGTGATCATATACCCTCCACCTCCAGGCTGAGAAGAACTCCTCAATTGGGTTGAGGAAGGGGGAATAGGGAGGGAGGAATTCGATCATCATCCTGGGGTGGGCCGTAAACCATTGCCTGATTGCGTTAGAGCGATGAAAACTCACATTATCCAGAATTATAACAAACTTTGGCAAAGCATCACCAATCATACCCCTCTCCTCCTCAGGGATGAGATCCCGGTGGAGGGTTTCCAAATAGAGGAGGAGATTGTATGGGCCTATGATGGGAATATGAGTGAGAACACCATTCTCAGATATAGCAGCACACATTGTTATATTCCCTCCTCATTGGCCTGGCACATTGATTGTAGCCCTTTGGCCAATGAGATTGCGACCACGCCTTCAGCATTTGCCCAGGTTAAAGCCTGCCTCATCCAAGTAGACGAAGGTGTGCAATGGCTCACTTGATTCCAGTTCCATCACTTGCTGTATTACGGAGGACAAAAAAAAGGTTCTCACAGAAAGATACAGTTACATGAAATGCAAAGCATATTGCATGTTCCACAGACAAAGCATGTACCTTTTCCTGTTGAGTGAACACAGTTCATTTCCTGAACATACTGGAATCGCAGCTCCTTTGTTCTGTCACCATTACGTTCAAAGGGTACACGGTACAGCTGTTTCATGCCAATCTGGCGTTTTCTCAGCATTGTCGATTGTTGATATGCTGACATTTGGGATGTTGGAAAAGACATTGTTGTCTGCAAGCACTGCACTCTGTATCTCCCGTAATCTAATGGAGTTATTTTCCCTAACCATGGCACAAACAGCCTCCTCCTGCTGAGGTGTAAAAATGGGCCCTCTGCCACCTCTGTGAGGTAGTCTTGCGGTCCTGTTTAGGAACAAAAATCACAAGAGCGAGCAAGACTACAAATATGAGAGCATGTATTTTCAGCATGTCCGCATGAAGTGGATATAGAATGAAGCACCACAGTATGTATACTGTATTTCAACACATGATACATTAGATACATACCGGTTCTCCCGACGAAATGTTTAGACAATTGATGACACAGTTGTTCTTCCAACATTTGGCTGCACTCTTCGACCTGCTTCAGCCATGGTTAGACCATGATTGATAACATGGTCAATGAGTGTGGCCCTTATTTCATCCGGGATATTCCTTCGTCCTCCCCCTCTGTTTCGCCTTCCACCACCCATTCTTACTCCTCTTCTCCGTCTCCCTGCATGTTCATGCTCATGAACTCTTTGTTCTTTCATTTTCAGAAATAGTAACACTGTTTTGTGCCCTGTATATATAGACATGCTTGTCAATTTAGTGTAAGGTTCATCAAATGCACCTTGTGAACTGATTGATCATGGGTGGATTTGACACTTTAAACTTTCCCCTGGCATTACTGAAAGCCAAGATTCAAGTGAGAGCAATTTCATCTATTAGGGAGACATTTCACAAATGAAGTCCCTGAGAAATGCGCAAAAAATATATCTGACAGAAGATTATGACAACTCGTTCATTCATTTTGCATTGAATGACTTATATGATGAAATATTGCCAAGATGTTTTGGGGATAAGACTATGCAAAAGCAAATATTACTAAATGTTTTTATCAACATGACATAATCAGTTGAAAATGTGGCTCACAGCTGAGAATTGTACTTAATCAATTGCATGAATGTGCCAAAGCATTTGCAAATAGGTCAAAATATTAAGAAAGTGCTAATATAATGTGCAAAAGTGATAAGATAATGTGAAGATTGAACAAGTAGTTTTGACAAATTAATTTCTGATTTGAGAAACGTACCAAAGCATCTGAGAAAAACTGTAATGGAAAATGATGAATATGTACTTCAAACTGCCTTCATCTTTTGCCTTCATCAAAAAAAAACCACCTTCACTGTTGCTACTGAAACTAGTTTTTGACAGAAACTATTTAGCGCAGCTGCTAGTTGACAGCCTGTGAGGCGTCTTTGTCTTAAACTACACACTCTCAGATATTTGTCTTCTTGCACAGTTGTGCATCGGGGCCTCCCACTCCTTTTTTCTGTCCTTGTTAGTGCCAGTTTGTGCTGCTCTCTGAAGGGAGTAGTAGACAGCATGGTAAGATGCTTTCAAAATCAATTTCTCGCATTGAATAGCCTTCTTTTCTAAGCACAACAATAGACTGATGGGTCTCTAAAGGAAGTTCTTTCTTTCTGTCCATTTTGAGCCTGTAACCAAACAAACGACTGCTGATGCTTCAAGTACTAAACCAACCTCAAGAATGCCATGCTCCCTTTTGCACTCCCTTATTAGTTCAACGGTTTTCAGCTGTGCAACACATTTGCAGAAGGGTTTCCTAATAATCAATTAGCCTTATAAAATGCTTAACTTGGATTAGCAGCCATACCAGGAGATTGATGCTGAGGACTGACAGTTGCTGATAATAGGCCTCTCTGCAAAAATGTATATCATTCTTTGAAAACCATCTGATTAATTTTAATCATTAAAAGTGAAATGGAAAAAAATGTTTGTCAAATGCATGAAAATGTACTTTTCTTTGGAAAACAAAGAAATTTGCAAGTGATCCCAAACTTTTGAGCAGTAGTGTACATAATATGGATATTGATTTACTGATGAATATAATGATAAATATTGAAACATAATCCTCAACACTAACGCAACACATGTCAAACTACAGAACAATGTAATGTCATCTTAGCCTGCGTTCTTTGTTCTTTCCTCGGAAAGAACCAGAGCAATTGAAAATGGGGGAAAAAATACATAGTGTATGACAATATGTCGCTGGTTCATTGCTTCTGCCCCAGCATTCATAATACAGCGCCCTCCATAATTATTGGCACCCCTGGTTAAGATGTGGTAAAAGCCATAAAATAAATTCAATTTTTATTGCAGAAGCATACTCTCTCACTGAAAATTGTAGAAAAATGTAACCTTCAACTCAAGTGAATTTTAAGTGGAAAAAAAAAATCCCTGACTATGAAAGAAATATTTTTCATAAAATCACCTGTTCCACAATTATTGACACCCCTAACAATTCCTAGGAAATAAATGTAATTGAAGTATTTCTGTCATTTCTACAGTAGTTTACAAAGTTGATCAGAGTATCTAGGAACATTTAAATAATAATTCATAATTTCCTGTTTCCCTGGGGTATAAATATGACGTGACACAGAGGCTATTTCTCTTATCCACTCTTCAAAAAGGGGAAAGACAAAGGAACACACAATTCAAGTAAGGCTGATTTGTGTCGACCTTCACAAGTCAGGCTATTTTTACAAAAAAATAGCCACTCATCGGTACTTGCCCCTATCTACTGTCAGAGGAATCATTAAGAAGTTTAAAACAACTGGAACAGTGGTAAACAAGCCTAGACGAGGACGCAAGGTTATTTTGCCACCACGCACAGTGAGGAGGATGGTATCAGAAATAAAACGTTCTCCAAAGCTCACTGTTAAAGAATTGCAACAAATGGTAGCATGTTGGGGTCATAAAGTCTCAAAAAACAACCATCAGGCGCTATCTACATGCCAACAAGCTGTTTGGGTGGCATGCACAGAAAAAAACCTTTTCTCACTCACAATCATAAACGCAAACGTCTAGAGTCGCGAAGCGGTGCCGGGACTTCAACGGGGACCATTTGTTTTGGTCAGATGAAACCAAGACAGAGCTTTTTGGCAACAAACACTCTAAGTGGGTCTGGCGGAACACAAAAGACAAGTATGCAGAAAAGCACCTCATGCCCACTGTGAAGTATGGGGGAGGATCGGTGATGCTGTGGGCCTGTTTCTCTTTCAGAGGCCCTGGGAACCTTGTTAGGTTGCATGGCATCATGACCGCTTTGAAATACCAGGACATTTTAAATCAAAATCTGGTGGCCTCTGCCCAAAAGCTGAAGATGGGTCATCACTGGGTCTTTCTGGAAGATAATGACTCGAAACGTGTAGCCAAATCTACACAGAAATGGTTCAACAGACACAGAATCAAGCTCCTCCCATGGCCATCTCAGTCCCCAGACCTCAATCCCATTGAAAACCTGTGGAGTGAGCTGAAGAGAAGAGTGCAGAGGAGAGGACCCAGGTCGCTGGATGATTTGGAGAGATTGTGCAAAGAGGAATGGTCGAAGATTCCTCTCTGTATTCTCCCATCTTGTGAAACATTATAGGAGATTAGATTAGTTGCTGTTTTGTTGGCAAAGGGGGTTGCACAAAGTATTAATATCAGGGGTGCTAATAATTGTGGCATACATAATTTAATGTAAAAGATTTTTATCCCACTGAATAAATGCACTTGAATTAATGGTTGGATTTTCCTCTTTTTTGTCATTGTGGTCCTATATTATTTAGAAAAAAACTGAATTTATTAAAAGCTAAAGAACACGTCTTAACCAGGAGTGCCAATAATTATGGAGGGTGCTGTATATATATTAGGTGCTCTGCCTCTACAACCGCAGCAATTTAAGAGCCAGAGTCTGTAACTATGAACCAGGGGGTGAAATATCATGTTCCAGTAGGCCACTGAAGATTTTTGTGGGCGTAAATATATTGTCCAAACTGACAGAAATTACGTTTTTTTTATCAGAAGATCCCTTCTGTCAAAAGAGCCAAAATATTGACATGGTCAAAATCTGGAATTGTCCTTCTAATATCTTTGTGTTCCCTCTGTAAACCTCCTTGATCTTACGGAATATGAATATATGGGTATATTTCTTCCATTTACCATAATAATTTTCAAGGTTTACTGAGGGCGCCGCCTATTGGTGGGCCTTCAAATCATGACTTCCTGCTTCTTGGGCTACATTTGAGACCCTCCCAGGGCCTGGGCCCTCATTAAACCTTGCATATTTACATGTATTTGGATATATTGGGACTAGTTCTTTCCAAATTTGCATAAATGGTGGTGGCTTAGTGAGGGCGCTTTTGCATAGGGGACGCTTTTTTTGGCACGAACGCGATTTTCAGCGATTTTCATTTGGCCATATCTCTGTGTGCTCCCTATGGATTTCAGTGAGACTTGTTTCATTATGTTTGTCTATATCTCTGCTATTCATGATAAAAATTTCAAGAATGCGTTATGCCTCATTAACCTTTTACATGCCAGATTTTGACATGTCACAATCAAGCACCACCTCTGAAAAATGCCCATTTTTGTTTTAGTCCCTATCAACCAGTGGGGAGAATTTTTTGAGTTTTCAAAGCATTGAGGGAAGAGAACTCATTCAAAAAAGTAACAATTTAATAAAATGTTAAAACTGAAGAGTAAGAAAAACAACAATCTAGGCACCCATTGGTGCTTAGGATACTTAGGCCTTAATGGGACGGCATCTTTCTGTTGGTGCCACCACCACAGAATAATGACTCAATAATTCTCGAATTGTTTAGCATGGAATAAAAACTAAATAAAAATTGTACCAGTAACTGGGGCTTCTGCATTGTTGTTCCAGAAATAGTCTGAAATAAATGACTGCCTGTGATTCTAAGGGACACGCTCCTCAAGAGGCTCTCAGGACAGCAACTGAATTGCACATAGTTCACAACTGACTAAAACGTTTGGACAGATTTTTCCAGAAAATCTCACATATTTCAAAACGAACTGAAGGACATCCTTGTCCAGAAGTTTTAACCCACATCAACTAAAAATATGGGACAAACTTGTCCAGAAAATCTCACGACATAGTTCAAAACCAACTGAAGGGCATCCTTGTCCAGAAGGTAACCATAGTACTTTTCAGAGGGGGTTGAGGACCTTGTCTTTACATTCTGCATTGCTGCACGCATTATGCATACACACAGGCCATGCCCATTCAAAAATGTGATCAGAAAAATATATGATCTAATATCTTGGGAGCAAAACTAATTGTTAGCACATTATCCCACAAAATAATAATGGAACAATGTACCACTCACGGGTCTCAAAATCAGAAGATGTTCATGATAAAGTAGGACGGCTCTATTCAGACTCTGAACATACCACCCAAACATGTGGTCACAGCAGTGCTACCACCTGCCATATTAGCCGCCTGTTGGATCATTGGAGAACTAACCTCTTGTCTTTCTTGATTAAAGTGGAGTGTGATCTGGTGTGAACGTTTTAGCACAAAGAGGGTTAACGAAGCCAAAAGCCTTATTGATATTTTCGTCATGAATTGCAGAGATATAGAGAAACAATAAAACAAGTTTCACTGAAACCCATAGGGGGCGCACTGAGATATGGCCAAATGAAAATCGCCTAAAATCGTGTTCTTGCCATAACAAGCGGAACCTATGCAAAAGCACCCTAACTAAGCCACCACTAATTATGCAAATTTGGAAAGAACTAGTCTGAATGTATCTAAATACACATAAATAATCAAGACCCTGGGAGGGTCTCAAATGTAGTCCAAAATGCAGAAAGTCATCAGTTGAAGCACCAGCGGCGCCCTCAGTAAACCTTGAAAATGATAACCTTATATGGAAGAAGTCTACCCATACATTCATATAACATGAGATGAAGGGGCGTCACTGAGGGCACCCCAAAATATTCAAAGGTTATGTCAATATTTTGGCCTGTTTCACCCCTACCCTAAAAAGGACAAATTTCCACCCCAAAAGGATTTTCTGATAAAAACAAGTAATTTTTGTCAGTTTGGACAATATATCTACCCCCCCAAAAAAATTTCAGTGGTCTTCTGGAACATTTGGGCAACATAGAGAAGTATAAATGGAGAAAAGATAGCTTACTTCTAGACCCTTCACACTGACAAGCCCAACAACCAACTCCAGATGGAGTGGCACTTGGGGAGGCCAGTTAACTTTTAAAGGTCCCATATTATATTGTATTTAGTCTTTTGAAATATGTCCATTGGGTCTTTAAAATAATGTTAAGAATTCAGTTACAAAAAAAAAAGCCTCATACAAATAGGCCCAGTGAGACCTCTCCTCTCATCCCGTCTGTGTCTGCCTGAAACACTAGCTGTTTTGAGTGGGCGGGGAGGCTATGCCAATGAGGCACTGCTCTGATTGGTTGCTTGGCTGCTTCTATTCCGGGGGAGGGTGCAGACCCGAAAAGCCAGGAAACCAAGATGACAGGTATTTCAGGACAGCTCTCCACAGCATCTTTTGCTATAAGACCGTACTTGTTTGATCTCGAATGCGACCTTGAACGGGAGGAGGAAGCAATTGAAATATTGCAGCAAGATGTCAATGTCAAATTTTTGTGTGTTGCTCATATGGTCTCACCTTGCATGCATGTGACTGTAGCTGTACTGTTATGTGGTTATGTTATATACCCACTTGGCTATCTGGAGGAAACTGTGCTAAAAGCTCCTGATGATCATTTCTATCAAAAGGAAACCCAATTCTGACACCAAGCTACGAAATTAGTTCATAGCAAAAACACAGAAAATATAAGCGTTAGTTATGTGGAACTAGCGAATCGATATCTTCTACCTGAAATCCGTATCCGACCTCCACTACTTTTTCAGCTTTTTATAAGCCAGAACAACTTTCAAAGGTGGATGAAATTCTGCCACGGCAATGCAGAGAAATCGTTTGTCATACCAAACACAGTATAGTGCGTTTCGTGCATGCTTTCTCCGCAGTAGGATCAGAGAGCTAGCCCACACCAGGATAAAGTACCCGGCTGACCCCAGTCATGGATGAGTAAAACAATCATTTCACAGCAGAAGGAAACAAACCCAAAGACCTACTCTAAGCGCCACAAAGCCTACGTCTGGTCTAACTCCAGCCTTATCAGCCCAACTTTGCAGACACGCACAAAACCTCTCCGGTTAGCTTCAACTGTAGCAGCTAGGGTCAGGTAACATTATGATGAAACTACCACCTTGGTGCAAACCAAAATAGTTGTGATTTTTTTTTCGCATTCAAAAAGACACGTACGAACAGCTTTGGTAGATATACTGATGAATTTACACATTAAATGCTTTGAAGTCGTTTGTGTCTGATTGAATGAATTCCGGGGTGGACAAGTCCAGCGCCATAATTGGCTTTGGCTTGGTCTGTCCTGATTGGACGCAACAATCTGACGTCAGGTTTTGCCCAGATCTCGTGAAGATCTCGGGACAAGCTGTTCAGAGAAGAAATCACATTCAGGAAATCATGCTCTCGTATTCGGGCAAAACCCCTGAATCTTATGTTTAGAAACTTTGCAAAGGTTGAGCATGAACATCCAACATTATAACATTACTTTTATGTATTAAAAGAAGGATCAGCATAATAGGGGACCTTTAAGGGTGGCCCGTGACACCCCCTGCCACCCTTTTGGCCCCCCCCATATCACTTTTGATACGCTTAAAAAATGTTTTCTACCTTTACTGTTGGCTATTAAGACACTCAGAAAGGGAGCAAAGTCAAAGAGCTAGGAATGACGTTATTTTTAATTAATATTTTTCAATTATCAAATAAATAATGCTACAAATTTGCAGCACAGATTTTCCTGAACGTTTTTGCCAGGTTTTTGGTCCATTTAACTATATGCTATATGCATATCGTTCACAAAATTTATTTCACTTTTAGATGCTCAAAAACCAGGGCAGTCTTAAAATTAATCTGTTTTTAATGAATCTTTAACAATATGTGCGAGGTTTAATTCAGAGGGCTTCTTTTTTTCTTAGTAATTAGTCAGATTATTGGCATTCTTTTAATCCAACACGGTAGTCTGGTTTGGTCAGTCTACTTCTCATTATCATGTCTTAATAATTATAGACTATGTATTGGTTTTGATTTGTCAGTTGGCTAAATAAATGCGCTGATTGTTAGTTAGACAAGGTACACGGGAATAAATTTGAGATAGACTGGTTATGCCAAGGTGATGGGAGCTGTTTAACCTCGCTGGTAATTAGCTGACCTTAAAACACAATTTTCTTCTCGTAAGCATTTCAAGTGGCCTCAAAGATTTGATTGTTCAACACCTCATCAGGTATGCATCATAGAAAAGATAAATAGCAAGCTAGTCTGCCTGCCCCATGGTGGCAGTTACTTTTATTGCGCTTAAAATTATATTGATAAATTTAATCACCCAGCCCTATCAACTGGTTAACTTATCAGTATATGATGCTGGGTACAATGATCTTGTGTCTGGGGCTTGATATTTCAATAGAGCTGCACTATGAAAAGATCACAGAGCTGCAAAAAATGACATGTTGAAACATCGAACCATGATTCTGAATTTTGCTTGAAATTTTTTGGGGGTTTTTTCTCTACGCAAATTACAAAAGGTGTCTTCATTTCCCCAATGTTGGACCCATGCATAAAAAATATTGCCACTTGTGAGCTCACATAACATTAAAGCCTGAAATAAACGAAGCGAGCTACAGTCCCCATGGCACTATTTTTGGTAATGAGCTGGGCTATATTGTTGTATATTTCCACAAAAAGCGATGTTGTGGAATAACAAGGCTAGGTATCATATTAATTTGGGATCGTTATCATTTCTGTTATGTCTCTTACGGATAGTGGGTTGCGGAGAAATAACATTAGACTTTTACTTTCTAAATTTCCTTTGCGAGAATTTAAAATGAGAGTGGTTTTCACTTTGGTTTCGAAATTAAAGCGGTAATTCCTTTGCAATAATTGAAATAAAAGTGGTAATTCCTTCCCAAGAATTGAAAATATGAGACAATGTTTTTCATTTTGATTGGTTGGAAAAATTAGAGCCAACTGGATCACTTTTGTCTTGAAATGACGTGTGTGCGCGCTTCCGAGAGAGGGTACATTCTACTGCAGGGGTGCAGTCTACAGCACAACACCGGTCCTCATGTTGAATTCATTTGTAATCGCTGTTCCATAAAAACTACTGAGTCCATCTTCAACATATTCTGCCTTTGGGTTCCCCCAACAGTCTGGTTGTGGATTATGTAATTTTTGTGTCATTCAGATATTCAAAATGGCCACCAGGTGACCATTTTGAATGCATTTGTCATCGCAATTCCATGAAAACTACTGAGTGCATCTTCTGCATACAAGGCCTCCCTGTGGTCTAGTCATGCATTATGCCTTTTTTTGCTTCCCTTGCATATTCACAGTGGCCACCAGGCCTTCCGTCTTGTATTTTGACTCCTAAGTCTGTAATGACTATTTCCTTGAAACTGCTTGACATATCTCACTTAAATTTTTTTTTATTCAGATCTCCCTAAGGTGTAATTTTGCAACTTGTGGTTTTTCACTTCATCTCCTATTCGAAATGGCTGCCTGGTTGCCATGTTAAATGAATTTGTTATTGATGTTCCCACAAAAATACCCTCTATATCGTCACCAATTCCATGTGGTTTTCAATGTCATATGCTGATTCAAAGTGGCTTTGAGGTCACCATGTTGAATTATTTGTTATGCCTATCGCTTTGTTCAGTTGGGATCTTTTTCAAATTTGGAATGGCGATTCCACCTAGGATTTAGGTGTGCCTGAATTTGTCTCATTCACATATTCAAAATGGCCACTATTCTTCCATCTTAAATTTTGACTATTATGTGTTTTGCTGACATTCCCATAACACTTTGCGTATCCAAAAAGGCTGCCTTGCTGCTAATATAAATTCTTACTGAAGGTACTCCTTTTTCCAGTTTTTCATGTACCTTATTTGTGTTATGAAAACGCCTTGGGAAGATATGAGGCTACAAAGAAGCTATGATAAAAATTGACATTTAATATGATTAAACGTAAAAAAAAACATACTTGGTTGAAAAGGGAAAAGGCAAATATAGCTTTATTACAAGAATCAAAATTGAATGATAAAGAACATGACAAACTTCGTAGAGAATGTGTAGGACAGGTTTATTACTCTTCCTTTTCAACAAGTAAAAGGGGAGTTGTTATTCTTATAAATAAAAATACCCCATTTACTTTAAATAAATGCATTAAGGATAAAAGAGGGTCGGTATGTAATTATCAATGGCATACTAGTTGGGGAAAATATTACAATTGGTTGTACATATGCTCCAAATACTTATGAAAGTGGATTTTTTTTCCCACATTGTTGTCAGATATTTCCTCTTTTTCGCCCTCTTATACTATATTAGCAGGTGATTTTAATTGTATGACCGATCCTGAGGGAGACCGGTACCCCCCATCTAAAACAATGACTTCCAAAATGACCAGGGCTTTGATGGTTTGTGTTCAGATTTAGAGCTATTGGATGTTTGGAGAGCCACCCATCCTACCGAAAGAGATTATACTTTTTACTCAAACCCTCATGAAAGTTTTTCTAGAATAGATTATATCTTCACTTCCAGACAACTACTCGATATAGGGTAGAGAAGTGTAAAATTGGATGTAGAGGGTTATCAGATCATGGTGACGTATCCATGTCAGTTATGCCTCCCTGCAGCCATCCACCTTCACATCATTGGAGATTAAATCCATCTATCTTGAAAAGTCCCCCGTTTGTGGCTCATTTGGAAAAGCAAATTGAATTTTTCCTTGATGCTAATGATAATTCTGATACAAATTTGTCTATATTATGGGAAACTCTTAAGGCATACTTGAGGGGAGTCATAATCTCATATTTTACTGCTAGGAAAAAAGAGGCCTCAAAGACCCAAATTCTCTTGGAAAGAGAGCTGTTTGAGCTTGAGGAGCAGCTGAAGGATAAACCATCTAAAGCTCTTCACAAGAAGGTAGAGGCAACCCGTTCGGCTCTAAATCAAATTTGGACACAAAAAGCTGAGGCGAGTATTTTTTATGCTAAACCGGAGCAGTCGCCCCGGTTTATTTCCCATTTCAAATGACCTACAAAACCCAAAACCAGTGAAGTTGGCACGTTGTGTAAATCGTAAATTAAAGTAGAATACAATGATTTGCGAATCCTTTTCAACCTATATTCAATTGAATACACTGCAAAGACAAGTTACTTAATGTTCGAACAGGTAAACTTTGTCATTTTTTGCAAATATTAGCTCATTTGGAATTTTATGCCTGCAACATGTTTCAAAAAAGCTGGCACAAGTGGCAAAAAAACCTGAGAGAGTTGAGGAATGCTCATCAAACACTTATTTGGAACATCCCACAGGCGAACGGGCTAATTGGGAACAGGTGGGTGCCATGATTGGGTATAAAAGCAGCTTCCCTGAAATGCTCAGTCATTCACAAACAAGGATGGGGCGAGGGTCACCACTTGGTGAACAAATGCGTGAGCTGATTGTCGAACAGTTTAAAAACAACTTTCCTCAACGAGCTATTGCAAGAAATTTAGGGATTTCATCATCTACGGTCCGTAATATCGTCAAAAGGTTCAGAGAATCTGGAGAAATCACTGCACATAAGCGACAAGGCCAAAAACCAACATTGAATGCCTGTGACCTTCGATCCCTCAGGCAGTACTGCATCAAACGACATCAGTGTGTAAAGGACATCACCACATGGGCTCAGGAACACTTCAGAAAACCACTGTCAGTAACTACAGTTCGTCGCTACATCTGCAAGTGCAAGTTAAAACTCTACAATGCAAAGCGAAAGCCAGTAATCAACAGCATCCAGAAACGCAGCCGGCTTCGCTGGGCCCATGCTCGTCTAAGATGGACTGATGCAAAGTGGAAAAGTGTTCTGTGGTCTGACAAGTCCACATTTCAAATTGTTTTTGGAAACTGTGGATGTCGTGTCCTCCGGACCAAAGAGGAAAAGATTAATCCGGACTGTTATAGGCGCAAAGTTCAAAAGCCAGCATCTGTGATGGTTTGGGGGTGTATTAGTGCCCACGGCATGGGCAACTTACACATATGTGAAGGCACCATTAATGCTGAAACGTACATACAGGTTTTGGAGCAATATATGTTGCCATCCAAGCAACGTCTTTTTCATGGACGCCCCTGCTTATTTCAGCAAGACAATGTCAAGCCACATTCTGCACGTGTTACAACAGCATGGCTCCGTAGTAAAAGAGTGCGGGCACTAGACTGGCCTGCCTGTAGTCCAGACCTGTCTCCCATTGAAAATGCGTGGCGCATTATGAAGCGTAAAATACGACAATGGAGACCCCGGACTGTTGAACAACTTAAGCTGCACATCAAGCAAGAATGGGAAAGAGTTCCACCTGAAAAGCTTCAAAAATTGGTCTCCTCAGTTCCCAAACGTTTACTGAGTGTCGTTAAAAGGAAAGGCGATGTAACACAGTGCTAAAAAGGCCCCTGTGCCAACTTTTTTGCAATGTGTTGCTCCCTTTAAATTAAAGTTAATGATTATTTGCAAAAAAAAAAAAAAAGCTTCTCAATTTGAACATTAAACATCTTGTCTTTGCAGTATATTCAATTGAATATAAGTTGAAAAGGATTTGCAAATCATTGTATTCTGTTTTTATCTACGATTTACATAACGTGCCAACTTCACTGGTTTTGGGTTTTGTAGGTCATTTGAAATGGGAAATAAACCGGGGCGACTGCTCGCGAGGCTGGCTGCAGGCAGCCAGGGATACACTCCTATTTCTTCTTTAAAGGATGATTTTGGAAAAAGTCACTATGAGACAGAGGTTTTGACTAAGATAATGGGAGACTTTTATAAAACATTGTATGCAACAGAAGTATCTGCCAATACTGAAGACATACGTAACTTTCTAGACAAGCTAAATCTTCCATCGCTGTTTGAGGAGGACCGGAGCATCTTTGGGAGGCCCATCACAACTTTAGAGGTGGTGGAGGCCATAAACTCTATACAGAGTGGAACAGCTCCTGGGCCTTATGGATATGGACTGGGGTTTTATAAGAAGTTTCAAGACTCATTGAAGGGTCCATTAACAAAGATGTACTTGCATTCTGTGGAGCAAGGTCATCTACCTCCCACTTTACATAATGCTAATATTTCTTTGATTCTTAAGAAGGACAAACCCTTGGACGCTCCTGGTTCTTATCGACCTATTAGTTTAATTAATGTGGACAGTAAGATTTTTTCTAAGGTATTAGCAACATGTCTAGAAGGTCATTACGTCTCCCCCTTCCTGGGGGGCGGGACATATTTTTGCCTGGATTACCGTTGGCGTCGGCATTGGCGTCTGCATTCCCATTTGTTTCTGGAGCATAACTCTGAAACTGTTCGACCGATTCTCACCAAATTTGATATAGTGTCTCTCCATACATGTAGGGTTTTGCCTTTTGAGGGTTTGAACTGCTTTTGAATTTTATGTTTTCTGTTTCCATGGCAACAATTTGGACTTAAGCATATTGAAGGGTGGGACTCGTTTCCGGACCATAACTCTAGAATGTGAAATGGGGGAAGGGGGAGACATCTGTTTTTACGTGTAAAAATCATTCTAGTTTAGCATATTTAATCAAAGATGATCAAACTGGTTTTGTGAAAAATAGGGTATCACAAGCTAATATGAGGAAATTACTTAATATTATACAGTACACTAATAATAGGCAAAATAAAGGTCTTGTTATCTCACTCGATCCTGAAAAAGCATTCGATAGGATAGAATGGCCCTATTTGTTTAGTGTGTTGATGACGTTGTTATATTATTCCCAGAGGGCTTGTGTGATCGTTAATGGTATGCAATCTTCAGAATTTACCCTGAGTAGGTCAACCAGACTGGGGGATCCAATTTCACCTTTGATCTTCAATTTAGCAGTTGAACCATTGGCAGAAGCCATTAGGGCACATGGTAATATATCTGGGATTGGAATTGGACACACTATATAGCAGATGACGTGTTATTATTTATTTCTAGCCCTCAAGAGGCCATACCAGCTGTGATGTCAATCATTAATATGTTTGGATCATTTTCAGGTTATAAAATAAATTTTGGCAGATTTTGGCTTTGCCATTGGGGTATGGTAATGAAACACCAGACATACCAAATTTCCCATTCTATTGGTCTGCCTCGGGATTTATATATCTGGGGATATACATTACATCAAATATGAGAGATATTTTGAGTAGGAACTTTTTTAATGTGCTTCGGAATGTTAGAACTGATCTTGCCAGATGGATGGACCTGCCAATTTCCTGGTTGGGTAGGATGAATCTGATTAAAATGAATGCACTACCTCGACTTCTCTACCCTATGCAAATGCTGCCTCTACTGATTACAAAAAAATTACCTAAAGAAATTGAGAGGGACTTTTCTAAATTAATTTGGAAAGGTAGAATATCCAGATTGAGTATGAAAACTTTACAGTTGCCTAAGGATAGGGGGGCATGGCTTTTCCAAATATCTTATATTATAATTGGGCTTGTCATAGTCCTATTATTCATGATAGGGTTCATTCTTATCTTAAGGGAGGTCCTGAACCATCTGAAACATGGCAATGTGCCCCATATACATTACTAGCTGAGCTTCCAGATATTGGTAAACCAAGCCCTGGATTGAAAAATAATCTGATAGCTTTCCAAATATTTATTGTATTAAAAACTTTGTCCCATTTTTAGCTGCGGCCAAGCAGCTCTATAAACGCGTCTGTCTGTCCGTCTGTGACACCTTTTTCACCATGTTCCTGTCGTCGTATCATCATGAAATTTTCAGGAGTTATTGACCTTCACCAAAGTGATGTCCATGCACAAGGTCGAGGTCAAAGGTCAAGTTCACAGAGGTCACGACCTTGTTTGCAGGTTTTCGCGCTGTAACTCCAGTTAGAATTCATGGATCGCTATGAAATTTTGGAATTAGCTTCTAGGCATAGAGCAGGTGTACCCTATTGTTTTTCAAGGTCATCCGTCATATCCCAAGGTCACACAGGTAAAAAAAAAGTGTCAATTTTGCCCAATTTGACTGTTTTCGCACCTTAACTCAAGTTTAATTCAATGAATGGCTATGAAATCTTAGAAAAAGCTTCTTGATATAGAGGAGGGGTTCCCTAATGATTTTCAAGGTCATTTGTCGAATCCCAAGGTCCCAAGTGTTGATTTTGCCCCGATTTCACCGTTTTCGCACCGTAACTTGAGTTTAACTTGATGGATGGCTATTAAATCTTACAACAAGCTTCTTGGTACAGAGGAAGGGTTCCCTATTGATTTTCAAGATCATTTGCCTATTTCGAGGTCACACTTGTACAAGAAACCACCAGTCATGGACACTAGGCCACATGACGGATGCTAGGCCAGGTTGCAGCTATTAGATCCCTCTGATCTACTTGTTTTAACAGGAGGAATTTGGTGTCACATTTGACTCCAATTAAGAATAATCGAAACTTCCCTCCAGGCGTTAAGACTGGCATTTTTCGGTCATGGTATGATAGGGGTATCAGAGTTCTAGGGGATATATTTGATGATAATAATGTTCTTATGTCTTCTGAAATGGTTTAAGCAAAGTATGGTCTGATGCATATAGACTTTTATGCTTATTTTCAAGTTCGCCACTTAATCCTCTCAGACTGTAATTTACCTCCAGATAAACCTTTGTTGGAGCCAATGGAGGAAGCCATTATTCGTTTTTCTAGTACAAAGGGTTTCATTTCACATTTTTATAACTATTTTATGTCTTATGATCCGCAAAATATTGTTACTGTTATGGAAAAATGGGAGAGGGATTTACAGATTGAATATGAAAGGGATACTTGGTATTCATGTATCCAATCATCTCATTCTATTTTCTTGGGTAACAGTTATAAAGAAATGCAATATTGTATTCTCTATAGGCAACACATGACACCATACTTCTTGAATAGACTTGATTCTACTAGGTCCCCATTATGTATTAAATGTAAGAATAAGGTTGGAACATATGTACATTTTTTCTGGGAATGTCGCAGAATAGCTAAGTTTTGGTCATGTATAACACAGGAATTGAATGCAATTTTTAAATGTAAGATCTGCAAAGACCCTGGGCAATTCTTATTAAGTCTTCCATCCAAAACAGGGGAGTTAGACCCTCAGAGGTCTAATTTGTTAAATAAGCTTCTCCTTTTGGCTAGGAAATGTATATTATTTAATTGGATCCAGGAAAACCCACCTTCGGTAACACAGTGGTATAAGGAAATTTTTAGAGTTCTCCCAATGGAAAGACTTACTGCCAAGTTGAAAGAGAAGGATGATAATTTCCTGAATATATGGTGGCCGTTGATAAGTTATTTGGCCAGGGACTTAAGTGTCGTTATTAATAGGGGTACCGACTCCCTGGATTGGAAAGCCCCAGGGGCCTTTAAAATTTCTTATAATGGTGTGTTACCTGTTATAGGTGTGGAGCTTGTGCCCCGGTGTGCTAAAAGTATCGATCGAGGTTTGTTGCACCAATATATGAATCAATGTTTTACTATTTCCTCTGCAGTGGTGGGAATGTGTGTGATTTCTTTTTATTTTTTTATTTTACTTATTTTGTAATTATTATTGATACCATAATTCTTGATATCATAATTATTGTACTCAATAATGAATTACTTATGTAAGTCAAAAATAAGGAAAAACTTCAATAAAATTTAACTTTAAAAAAAAAATTGACTTTGCAATGCAAGCAGAAATACACATTCACAATCTTCACATTCAGCTACTGTTTTATGCAAACTGTTCCAATAGCAATTAAAAGATTTTAATATGTAAAGTAAATTGTATTAGTATGGCTTTTTAAATATTTTATAAACCTAATGAATCTGATGTTGTTGCTACCTTTCATTGTATGGAAAAGTCACCAATGTTTGGTGCCAAGATCCATTCATGGATTCATTTTCTGATTTCTGCTGCTGCTGTCTTTTTTTACATTTTTTTTTTACTGTGTTACAGTCATTCTTTCCTTGCCTCCTTTTCTTTTCTCCTTTTGCTTAATCTTTGCTCTTTTACTGTGACTCGTCTGCAATTTGTCCTGGCTTTCTGACAGCTTTGATGTATTAAGGTCAGTGGGAATGGGGTGGAAAGGGCCAGAAGTAAAATATAAAAGAAACCTTGCTAATCTCTCTCTCCCACCCCTGTTTCTCACTCTCTATTGCTGCACAGAGAACGCTCGGCGCAAGCAGGAGGGCATCATGCGCAACTCCCGGGTGTACTTCACCCAGCATGCCCCCACCCTCCCAGCTGACAGTCCCCGCCCCCTGAAACTGCGCAGCATCCTGGACATGAGCCCCTTCACCGTCACTGACCACACCCCCATGGAGATAGTGGTGGACATCTTCCGCAAACTAGGGCTCCGCCAGTGCCTGGTCACTCATAACGGGTAGGAGTGGGGAGAACTGGGGACAGGGTGGGGTAAGGGGGAGTTTGAAGTGAGGAGTTTGGGGAGCCCTTCAGAAATTGGACCCCAGAGGCCTTCAGCAGTACAAATAGCATAGAGAGTACCTCCACCTCCATTGTTTGACATTACTTGCCTGCTGTTGGGGGGCAGCACCATTGTGTCCTTATATTGCTGTCGAGCTGTATCCCTGTAACACGCATGGCATCCGTTGTCTTTTGCTTTGTTCTACCACTAGTGCAGCTTTGGGGGAGGAAAGAGGAGCTAGTGCTGCTTTGCCTTTTGCGGTCATTCAGTGGGCTGGCTGGGTGCATTTGGGGCATATTTACTCACAGAGTTGCTAAAGGGATGGCTTCCATAACTTGGATAGTGTACTGTGTGAACTGTCTGCGGGAAAAATATTAGCATTTGCCCTTCAATAAATTAAAGGTCTCTAGAAAAGCTAAATTTAGATCAATAACCTACGTGTCATTCCCTGAAGGTGAACTGAATTGTCTCAAGTCATTTTTTCACTCAGTCAGCTTCCTGTTTGCACTGACATGATTGCAGTCATTGGTGAGAGCCATATTCCAGGAACAGCAACTCAACGTCTGTGCTGAGAAAGGGTAGCAGTAACACGGAATTACTCTCAACCTGCTCCTGTTTACTTCGCCCAAATAACAATCCAACACTTAATTTATGGAGCAATCAAGACCATTATTTAGCTTGTAATGATTAAGAAATGATAATGCTACTTGGCTCCAGTGTGAGTTTGTAAGGATGGCTATTATATGTATAACTTTATCTCAGTCCGTGTGTGCGTAATCAAACTTGTAAGTGTGTAAAATAATCTGTTAATGCCTGCTGAAATTTGTGAATATGTGCAGGAATCTGCAAATACGTATTCAGAATTTGTGTGCAACATCAGACCTGTAAATGTGTAATTAAATCTCCATATATTTATTCAAATTTCCAATTATATTGAGGTTTTTTAATGCGAACACGATCTGTCAATGCATACACAGCTCTGTGAATGCGGGCACCAATCTGTGAAGACGTACCTACGTAATGACGACTGAAAGTCTTAAGCATTTTTCTCCAAGAGCTAGAAATATGCACAAGTCATCAGTGTAAACTTGGCCATGCCTTTCAATTGGCTTTCTTTTTTTCTTTTTAAGCTAAGGCCTACGCTCTCGTACAACCTAGGACACATACCAGTCGGCAGTTGGGGTTAACGGTGATTTTACTATTGACGTTGGGCTCGGTAGTGATTGTCATTGAATTAAGCCCATGCAATAAACTGGAGTAAAGTGCTTGTTCTTTTTTTTTTTGCGCTTAGTCGAATTGACAAACTT
This sequence comes from Gymnothorax reevesii, assembly GCA_029721435.1. Classification (NCBI taxonomy): domain Eukaryota; kingdom Metazoa; phylum Chordata; class Actinopteri; order Anguilliformes; family Muraenidae; genus Gymnothorax; species Gymnothorax reevesii. Next base: position 68,772,302 of record CM056579.1, read on the forward strand.
TGTAAAAAATAAATTAAATATTAACGCAGTGTGCTTTTTACATGATGTGAGAGAAAATCAAATTATTGTGTTAGTTCGACTATAATCGGACTTTTAAAATGCATGTAAACATTGTAGTCCAACCGGAATCGCGATAAATCAAATTTCTCATAGTCCGAGTAGCTATGTTTCTATCTAAAAGTAATTTGAATCTTATGGAAATGAGAATCGTGTGTTTCCATTAAATGTGTGAGGGAAAAAAAGCGTGAAAACTACAAAACGAACTTGCGCGAGTTGCAAGATTACCTGACTGCAGAACCGGAAACAGAACAATAGTTTTTTAAGTATTAATAATTTTCTCCATGGAGAGAGGACTTCAATCCGTCTTTACAATCAGGCAAGTGGTAGTGAGCTGTCAGCTCAGCTAGCCTTGGCCATAAGAAGAGTCATTATGAGAAGACGGCAAACCACTTTAATTTACGCTCTTCTTGCCCAAGAGATCTGCCACCGACGCCCTCCTGATGCGTGGGAAAGAAGGCGCCAGCAGGACTTCTGGGGTGCAGTGGTGGGTCACCATTTCACCTACAATCTTTGGCTGACCCATTTCCTCATGTCAAAGGCCACCTTTGAAATGCTGGGCGACATGATTGGTTCATTTGTTGCCTCTCTCCCAAGGCCTGGACGATGCCCAATCTCAAGCAAGAAACGCATCACCATACCGTTATACTAAATCGGCCACAAGCACTGAATACCGAGTGGTGGGTGAGGTATTTGGTGTGAGTAAGACCAGCATTCACCGTTGCCTGTATGCGGTGTGCTGGGCCATACAAGCCAAGATGATGGAGATGATGAAGATCAGGGACATCTGCGTTGGAGCACCCTCACTTCTGAATGACATTCCAGATTCCATAAATGTTATCTATATTGCTTAATAATAAAGGTGTTCAATAATGACTTTCTTCAATTTCAGTTGTTAACATGGAATATGCCAATATGCCAATAAGCCCTCAGTTCAACAAAAATCTTTTTTAATCTCCAGTGTAAGTGCGAACATACGGAGGCCCATGTTCAGCATTCTGATCACCAACTAGTTCAGAAATATGAATGCAGTATTAATGCCGCAGGTTCCAGTTCAGCAAAATTTGTGTTATTTTCAATTAAACTTGTTAATCATTAGAATCTGATCCTGGATCAGCTCTTCTTGGCTCAGTTCATCCTAGGTTGCTTTACTTGGCCAACATTATGCCTCACATAAGCATTATTCTTATTCATTTTCAACACATTATTATTTTTATTGGATTTTATTTATTTCATGAAATATTATACATATTACATTCAGGCCTCATTTAATCTGACATTTATTTATTAATTGTTCATATCATTTCATTTTATTACATTCAAAATATTTAACCCTTTCACTCCCAGTAGTGCCATATGACACTCTTGCCTGACTGGCATTTTCTCCCATTAGTGCCATGTGGCATTCCATTTGTTATCTTTCTTTTAACAATAAAGAATAAGAACAGACAGCAAGAAATTAACTTAGAATGTCAACAAAGGCCATGGGGAGAAATAGCAGTGAGAACTGGGCACTGGTGGGAATGAAAGGGTTAAATTATAATTTATTTTTCATCGTTGCCCATTTTAAATGGTCCTCTTTTCACCTGTTTATTAGTGCATGTCAACCAGCTCAACCCAATCCATGAGGTGCCCATTGTATCCATGATAAGTTAGCAACTGCTGTAAATGCAGATTCAGTTATCACTTGTTTAGAGGCATCTGCTGAAGAATGAAACAAAACAGTTGTAGGCTTTTATGTAGTCCTTGAAAAAGAGATGTAAAAGCGATATTTTAATCTTGTATTCACAGGCAGTGCTATTTCGTCTGACTTGCATTTCAGTGGATTCCTCGGAGTTGCTTCCAGGATGGTAGCGCTTATGTGTGGGTTGCTCCATGACTTATGGCCATAAACCCCCCTCGCTCTCTGCGGCTCAAGCAATGCAATTATTTTGCTACAATTGCTACCTCTCTCCATCCAGTAGCCAGCTTTCTTGGGCAAAGTTGGCCATCATTGCTATGTTATTCTTTATTTCCACGAACTGAGAACGATGGAAGACCTCGGGATAACATTAGTGAGCAACAATGAGTAGGATATTGCTAGTATCTTACCTATCAGGAAATGCATTTTTGTGCTGTAGGGAAAGTTAGGATTGATACGATATGGCTGATTCAGTTCATTACTGTACGCTTTCTTACCACTATCTACACTGGCATATCTTGAGTTAAGACAATAGCTGAACCTACTCAGTTCACGAGAGGTGACAGCAGTGTGCAGGACTGTTTACACGCGTACAGTCATGATCTACTGGATTTATGGCTACCCCGTCAGCCATAAATCCTCAAATCAATGTTTATTCTGTGTTGTTGATGGGAATATGACGAGCAGCCAACTTTAATTTATAAGTTGATAATGATTCAACGTCCAATAAAATTGGTATTCATCACTTAACGACAATAAACATTTTAATAAAAAAGACAAGATGATATTCCATGCTATATCGCCTCTTCACTCCACGAGTAGGATACGATAGACAAGGGTGAGTGCAAATATCTGCTTGTCCGCCGGATTATTTTTCCATGACAGACCAAAATAGAAGGATTATCTGTATGCTTGAACACAAAGCATTGGTTTATGAATGAAAGTGGTCATGTGACAATGCAATATGTCAAAAAAAGCAAGTGATTTATTTGTAAATATTTATGGATATGTTTGTAAACATTGGATGTTCAACGTCCCATCTGAGAATTGACTTAAGATGCCCTTTATATACAATCTAATGAGCTTATAGGTCTAAATCCAGTTTGGTACAATCTGATTGGCTGAATTAGGGCTCAGAGCGTTGGCTGAAGTTATGGCTAACGGTAACTTGGGTGGGAAAAATAAGCTCGCTGCCCTTCCATCTTGATGCAGTTTCCTAAGCTCAGGGGAGAGACGTTGTCTCTGAACAATGTCCACACACACTTGCAGATTGCCATCTGCGTTTGCAGATCGCCACATGCATTTGCTTATTGCGTCATCAGAAGTTTAGAAAATGTCACATGTAAAAAGAACAGTGGCGGCCCGTGACAAAAATTACAGAGGAAGCCAGAATGAACAACGGATTTAATTCAGTGTTTACGTGTTATTAGGAGAAACTTCTTGTGACAGGACCCTACAACTGTCACACAAACAAATTAGCCTACTGTTACAGTGCCTTTATTTTACCGACTTCTCATTCATTTTAGTGAAAAAAGAGATTAAAAAAGAGGACCGCGTGTGTGAGAGAGTGAAAGCGCGAGGGAGAGCTGCGGATGCGCGCTTCGGGCTGTGCGCGTGCTCATGGCTCTGGCACACAGTAGTATGTGATCAGTTAGAGAAAGCCCATGCAAAGCTGGTAAACGTCTCATAGCTTTATTAGAGCAGAAAGCTAAACACATAGGGATCAGACGGTAATGATGACAAGATCTAGATATAACAAAAACATTTTAGCCATTGCTTTCACAGACAGTATTAATTAAGTTCCGTTTTGTGGACAATGCTTCTCTCTGACTCATATTTACTTAATTGGCAACAAAAGCATTTGCAAGATAGCCGTGGACTATTGTACAGAAACACAGGCAAACCCCTTCCACCAACATTATAAGTAACAATGTCATATGTGGCAGCCTCGCAACTGAAATTAACAAATCACAAGGATCCCCAATATTCATAAATCTGGCTATACTTTCTGTGTGGGCTGGCTGGCGCCTGGCGGGACAGTTGAATCAGTGTGTGTATTTTCCGTAACTGTTTGTGATTGGTTGGAAGCCAGATTTGATCTGGCCTCCCTCATTTTTTTTTTAATGATGCATCGACCATTAAGCGATAAGCCTTGCTTCAATCTGATTGGCTAATACGGGCTGTTTTTTTTCCAAGGGAGGCCAAGTGAAGCTGGCCTCCGAACTGACACTCCGAACACAATGAGAGCTTGACAGGAGGGGCGCTGTTTTCCTCCTCACGCTCAGCCAAAGTAGAAGTGCGCTGATGTAGTGTTTTGACAAGGAAATGACAACAATATAAAATACATTGTGGTGAAGCTATTTATATTTTTTCTTTCTTGCAATAATTTTTGGGGAAGCCAGGCTTCCCTTGGCCTCCGCGAAAAACCGCCACTGAAAAAGAAAGACAATTAAAGGAGAATTCCGGTGTAAAATTGACTTGGGGTGTATTGAAACATGATAACGAGTACTAACCTTTGTCGAATACCCTACCTCCGTATGCACGCAACATTTCTAAATAAATGGCTTTTTTGCCGAAGCTCCCAACAGGCTTACAATGGTAGTGAATCGGGCATAACGTTGCCATGCAAAGAAATTGCTATTTTTTTTTCATCATTAACAAGGCTCAAAGTAGCTCCACACTTGATCGCTAGAATTCCAATGGCCTTGACATTTAATACGAGGCACTGAGAACTTTGAAAATGCACAGGTAGTTTATTTAAAAAAAAGACTGTTTATGCAAACCTAACCTTGAGGTAGTTTCCAGTCGCCTCCATCTAAAAACTCACAATAAGTCAATTGGCAAGCACGAACGAATAGATTGCAATCTGTTCCCCTATCCTTCCTATTCGTTCATGCCCGTCAATCGCCTTATTGTGACTTTATCTGACTGACTCTGCACGCAGCAAGGAAGTGAAAACATCAGTCTGAACAGGTGATTGTAGATGGCTTTTTAAGGTATTTTGGGGAGATTTTAATGACCATTTCTTTTCTTTATTTTTAGATTCACCAAAAAAAATTGCCAATATTTTCCTTTGTAGCCAATCATTTTTTAATTTCGTTATTGGCGAATTTGGCGAGCGCCAGCAGAAGCCCTGCCCTCCTGCTCTAGACATGCTCAAGCATAATGTCATCATTAAAATAGATGCGAATATCATTCCCTACTTTGTGATAGTGAATGATCTTTTTTTTTTTTTAGAAAATGGCAGGCGGTTAAACTGATGAGTCACATTAATTGATTAAATTAACTGTGAAATTGCTCGTAAGTTGGAATAAATGGGAACAGGTTGATGGTAATCATACAATAAAAAGAGCAGTTTTTTTCAGGACTTTTTTCCCCTTAATTTTTATTTATATATTTATTATTTTATGTATCTTATCTCTGATGGGGCCTCACTTGCTAGGAAGCAGTTGTTCTGTTTTTGTTGTGTACTCTCACCCAGAGCATTTGTTCACAGCTGCAACAATTTAATCGTAAGCTTCGGAGTTCCCTCGCTCTGCTGTCCAAAACTGGAATTGTCGAGTCAAGCAAAATGATATGAAGTTTTCCTTGCTGTAGAATATTGTTTCATGCAGTAAGTAGGTGGGGAATTTTTGAGTACCCGAATGACTGGCAAAGATGGAGTCATGTATATTTTCATCGAGGTCAGATTTTAAGTGATTACTGAGACCAGCATTCTCTGCAGGACAGTCTTTTATTCTCACTATTTCATAATTTATTTATTTTTTATTTTAGTTTGTTTTAAATGATTAATTTGCTTGCTTTTTCTCATATTTGTCCCACCAGAATCATTTTCAACTTTAGTCTGAAGTGTAAATATTGTCAAGCCCTTAAGTCACATTTATCAATTACTCCCTTTTCAGAAATGCACACCAAGTCAAGTATGGGTCATTCCATATAAAATCAAACAAATCTGAAAAAGTTCCCACCTGACCCCCTTGGAATCAGCTGATTTTTATAGTACAATAACTTGAGTATTTTTAATGAATCCTTGCCAAATTTTACTTGAGTTACAGCCTCAGAATGTACACAGGGGTAGGGCGAAATTTTTCTGGTCATTTTTTCTGAAATTTTTGAGCCCTTATAACTTAATCTGTATTAGAGGCGACTAAATGAAATTTTCAGAGCTGAAAGGCATATTGGAGCAATGTTAAACTGCAATTAAATCAAATGTATGCCCATTCTAGATGTCACAATCCTAAACCAAAATCTTGATTGTCTCCAATGAGATTTTTTATTTAACCAGCGTGTTGACACATCAGGAGTGCTGATGCAAGAACCCCAGGAACGTTTCTCTAAAGCCATCAATAAGGCCCTGGATGAGTGCCCCACAGACTGTGCACAGGCGCGATGGGACTTCACCCGTGATGCCGTGTACAAGGCTGCCATGGACACGTTTGGGAAAAGGGTAAAGAAGAACGAAGACTGGTTTGAAGCTGGAAAAGAAGAGATGGAGCCTGCCATTGCCACAAAAAAACTGCCCTCCTGGAGTACAAGGGACAGCCCTGTGAGCCGCCTTCAGAGAAGCCCGCAACAATTCCAAGAGGATCTCCCACAAGTGCGCCAACGACTACTGGCTGAGGTTATGTGCGGACATCCAGTCAGCTGCAGACAGAGGTAATACCAGGGCCATGTAAGAGGGGATGAAGAAAGCCTTTGGTCCCAGTGTCATCAAGATCGCACCCCTGAAGTCAACCTCTGGAGAGTTCATCAAGGACCGCGGCTAACAAATGGAGAGGTGGGTTGAACACTACGAAGAGTTGTACTCCAGGGAAAACATTGTCAGTGATAAAGCCATCGAGAACACCACGCCATTACCCACCATGGACGAGCTCGACTCACCACCCACTATCGATGAACTTAGGAAAGCCATCGACTTGCTCTCCTGCGGAAAAGCTCCAGGCAGTGATGGAATTCCACCAGAGATAGTGAAGTCAGGAAGGGAGAACTCCCTCCTGGGCCACCTGCATGAGCTCCTGCTCCATTGCTGGGAAGAGGGAACGATACCCCAGAATATGAGGGACGCAAAGATCGTCACGCTCTACAAGAACAAGGGCGACCGCAGCGACTGTAACAACTATCGCGGGATTTCCCTCCTCAGCACTGTTGGTAAAGCCTTTGCGCGAGTGGTCCTCAACCGCCTTCAACTGCTGGCTGACCGAGTATTCCCTGAGTCACAATGTGGGTTTTGGGCGCAACCATCAACGATCGACATGGTGTTCTCCATCAGGCAGCTGCAAGAGAAGTGCCGCGAACAGAGACGTCCCTTGTATATCGCTTTCATCGATCTGACTAAGGCATTCGACTTAGTCAGTCGGACTGGTCTTTTCACCCTTCTGCTCACTATTGGATGCCCGCCCAAACTACTGATGATGATAATGTCATTTCACGAAGGCATGATGGGCACCGTCCAGTACAACGGATCATGCTCGGACCCCTTCCCAATCAAGAGTGGCGTAAAACAAGGATGCGTCTTGGCGCCTACGCTCTTTGGCATCTTCTTCTCCTTGATCCTGCGCTACGCATTCCACGAGTCAGAAGACGCCATCTTTCTCCATACTAGGAGCGACGGCAACCTTTTCAACCTTGCCCGTCTCAGAGCAAAGACGAAGGCGCACCGGTGCACCAAGTGCTCATTAGAGAGCTGCTCTTCGCAGATGATGCCGCTCTCGTTGCTCACTCCGAGGAAGTTCTCCAGCGAGTCATTTCCCGCTTTGCAAATGCATGCACAGAGTTCTGCCTCACCATCAGCATGAAGAAAACCGAGATCATGGGCCAAGATGTCAGCATCACCCCTACAATCTCCATCGGCGACCACACCCTGAAAGTGGTAGACAAGTTCACCTACCTCGGCTCCACCATCACCAGCAACGTCTCTGGACATGGAGCTGAACGTTAGGATAGGCAAAGGAGCCACTGCCATGGCCCGCCTAGCAAAGGGAGTGTGGGACAACACCATGCTAACAGTCAACACGAAGATGAAAGTGTACCAGGCCTGTGTGCTGAGCACTCTTCTTTACGGCAGCGAGTCCTGGGCCTTGTACTCGCACCAAGAGCGAAGACTGAATGCCTTCCACATGCGCAGCCTCAGACGTCTCCTGGGCGTTACCGGGCAGGAACGGGTCTCAAATGCTAGTTTCTTGTCACTGGCAGGCATGCCTAGCATGTTGGCCATTCTCACTCCGAGACGTCTGTGCTGGCTCAGTCATGTGTGCAGGATGGAAGACAGTCGCATCCCAAAGGACATTCTATACGGCGAGCTTGCTTCTGGAACGCGACCAACTGGACGACCCACACTGTGCTACAAGGACATTTGCAAGAGAGACCTAAAGTCCTATGGCCTTCAACCAGCAGATCTCGAGACAGAGACATCCCATAGTTCCGCCTGGAGAGCAAAGGTCAAGAACGGTGTCAAATCAGCAGAAGAGAAGAGAGAAGGACAGTGGGAAGAAAAGAGAACCCGCAGGCGACAGAGGATACAGTCCACCCCTGCCGCTCCCACTGACTCCACCTGCAGCAAATGTCAATGAAGCTGCAAATCCAGAATAGGACTGTATAGTCACAGCAGACGCTGTAGTGCAAAAAACTAGGTGCAGAATGCCATTGCCTCACGAGACAGAAGGTTGCTCGAGAAAAATGGAAGTTTCAATGGCAACACTGCTCCAGTTTAATAACTCTGATATATTGCAGTAAAAACAATTTTTAGAACCATGGATATATCATATGTTTTCTTGAAATTAACCAGGGAAAACTTGAAAAAGTGCCTGTTAAGAAAACTTCAACGGATCATATCACCATGTGGGATAGGATGATGATCAAATCGAGTAAGGCATATGAAAGATCTCGCTTTGATCACTTTGATACTAGGCTCATCTTCTAGCCATGATTCCTTCTCTGTTAAATGATTTCCACACGTTTTCAATGTAGAGCTACAATTGATCATTATTGTTAGGTCTCAAAAATGCTCAGAAAACTGACGTCAGAAATTTCGATCTATCCCTGTGTAATTTTAGAGTCTGTAACTCAAAATATATTCGCAAGATCAAAGTAAAATTTGGCACGAATTCATTAAATATACTGAAGTTACAGTACTCAAAGAATCAGCTCATTTCGAGGGGGTCAGGTGGGAAGCACTTGTCGATTGTATATGGAATGACCACTGATCTATATATAAGAACTGGATAGCTGATTACGTCATAATTTTAAAGTAACCGTGCCGCCATTTTGGCATGCCCAACTATAATCCCTCAAAACATTGCTGACATTGAGCGCGTTGCAGCCTGCGATATAATTAATTGAGATGATGTCTTTTCACAGACACGTAAGAGGCGGTATTTTGTTTCCCCCTCAGATCGACCTGCGATCTACGAAAAATGCCTGAAGGACCGCAGATTTAACTACAGTAGGCAGCTGTTGTACGTGCCTTTAACGTTTTCAAAGGACAATATCAGCATTTGACAGTACGACCAATGAGTGCGTTCCGTTGGAAATATACTGAGTACAAATGAAAACGCACCACTTGAAAATAGTCAATATTTAAGTTCAAATGAACTTCAATATAATTTTTATACAACAACAACACTACAGTGACGTCACCCGACATGCCAGGTGCAAGAAATGCGAGAATTTCAAGTTAACTGTAACGCTAGGCAATTTTTTGCAAAAACACAACCTCTGGCACGCACACCACGGGAAAAATGAATTTCACTTTGAATTTGTGCATACATTGCATGTGAATCCGAATAAAATTTCACTTCTTCACTGACACTTGTGAAACGTCGACACTATGCCGCGACTTACAGCCCCTGAATGGGAACGTGCCATAGGCATGCTTCAAATTGGCGCCAGCACCAGGGAAATTGCCAGACGACTACACTGCGCACACAAAACGATCGTAAGACTCCATCAAAGGTTTCTGCAAACGGGGAGCACTCGGGACCGTCCTCGACCGGGTCAACAACGTGTGACAACGGCACATCAGGACCGTCAGATCGTACGGGATCATGTCCGAGACCGAACACTACCAGCAACAAGAACGGCTGCTCAAGTCCAAGGACGACGTGGATTCATTCACCCAAACACCGTACGGAACCGTCTGCGAGCTGCAAGCCTGCGTGCACGACGTCCTTATTTTGGCCCCATATTGACGGATCGTCACCGAAACCAGCGTCTACAGTGGGCAATCAGGCACCAGAATTGGCGACAACGACAATGGCACGGTGTCATCTTTTCTGACGAGTCACGATTTCACTTAAGGAAAGCAGATGGCTGTATACGTGTTTGGCGGAGACGTGGTGAACATTATAACGCCGATTGTGTCGTTCAAACGAACCGTTGGGGTGGTGGCAGGATTATGGTGTGGGGTGGAATGAGCTACCGTCACAGAACCCCTCTCCATATCTGAAGAGGAAGGGTGAACGGCCTCTACTACCGGGACCAGGTGCTGCAGAACCATGTTGTGCTGTTCTTCAACCCACACCACGATGTCCACACGTTCCAACAGGACAACGCTAGGGCACACATTGCAAGGGTGTCCATGCAGTACATCCCCGTGCTTCTGTGGCCAGCTCTGTCACCCGACCTCTCCCCTATCGAGCACTTATGGGATGAAATTGGACGACGTCTTTCACGTCCTCGCCAGATGGACAACATCCGCGAACTTGAGGTTGCCCTTGTTCAGGAGTAGAATGATATCCCTCAGAACACTATCCAGAGACTGATCGACTCCATGCGACGACGATGCACCACATGTGTCAATGCAAATGGCGATCACACCCGTTATTGACTTTCCTGTTTGACCCCTACACCAGTTAAACCTCTCTCGCGCATTAACATTATCGTGAATGAAATTGAATGATGTTTACATGTCTTCTTAAATCATTCATTATCTCAAATGCATCATACGTGTATACTTCACATATCAATCCGTAAAGCTATTCCAGATTTCGTGAGTGGTGCGTTTTCATTTGTACTCAATATATATATATGGATTTTTCTACATCTCGCCTGAGTGGGGCAGTGGTACAACGAAATTGAAGTCGCAAGTCACTGAGACTGAAGAAGACAAGACATCAATCCTGCACATATTATTATTATTATTATTATCTGTGTGGGAGAATTTAAAAACAGTGAAAAAAAATAATTAGCCGTAAGCTCGCATCATGTCAACCATTGTCTTTATTTTCGAAACTCTGGGTGTGAGATTCAATCGCGCAAAACGCACACAAAGTCCGAACGAACATCTTGTATTGAGTTTTCTCTTGCGATGTCTTCACTCAGTAGCTGCCATGAAGCTCTAGGCCAGGGGTCTCCAACCCTGTTCCTGGAGAGCTACCGGCCTGTAGGATTCTACTCCAAGCCTAATTCAACACACCTGATTCAGCTCATTAGCTCCTCGTCAAGATCTCTGACTGGGAAAGCAGATGTGGTTTGCTTTGGTTGGAGTGATAACCTTCAGGGTGGTGGCTCTCCAGGAACAGGGTTGGAGACCCCTGCTCTAGGCTAATTTTTCTACAGAGTGAATGTGGGTTCGCTGAAGAGAACGCAATGTAAACTTATCAAGGTCGCTAAATCAGCGTTCACATGAGAAGTGAAGTGAGTTGTGCGTTATGGAGATGCATGTAAAACTGCCTGCTATTCATTGTCAAGTGTGAACCACATTATCTATTTAAGTAACGGTAGCTCTAACGTTACATCCTCAGTGATAACCAGGCAAAATTAAAGTTGTCCGTTGACGATAATTTAGTGTCAACAAAACGTAAGCTTTTTTAGTGCTGGCTTAAATTAGCCTTAATGATTTGACCAGTGAACACCTGGATTTGTTGTCTAGTTAGTCTGGTCTAATATTATAGGCAGAGTTACTCAGTAGTTTTACTGGATTATCTCATTTATGCCGTGACGTAAAATATTACAAGTAATATTGCATGCGATTTCTTTTTGACAAATTATTGGTACTAAAACAGTCATCCATTCAATTTAATTCATGGTCACCCATTCCATTGTCTTCATTCTCATACTGAAAAGTGCCTAATTTGATGGCCATTTCTTTAATAATTCAGCCATGGAATCTTTTCATTTTCAATGTGCTTGTACAAGAATACATGAAGCATGTAAAGGAAGTGTTATATTTCACAAACTTCTTGACTTGCAGAAATTGAGGATGTGCTTCCTCTCATCTACTCCAAATTAGCTGGAACAGATCGAATGATCAAGAATGGGGTTTTCGGGATAATGTCACTTTGGATCAAGAGTAGCATTTGAATCTAAGTTACATGAACACTCCCTTAATTAGCAATTCTAATTCTTATGATAATTATAAATTTTCATGATCTTACTTTCTGACGTTAAAACGTAGCGTACATGGACATTAACTCTGCTGTGATTTGTAATCCTTATGATATTTTAACCATTACCAAACTGTTTTTTCTGGAAGCTGGGGGCGGGACTCTGATGAGCGATTTCTCTTCTCCCGCAATCCTTTCGGTCATGATACATGTTGTGTCGTGTTGAAATTGTCATGAAATGTTTACAATCATGCCGAAATAAATAAATAAATAAATAATTACAGGCCCTCAAAAATCACCCCCATTCAACTTTCTACATGCATACATTGTAAGAGTAACAAAATTTGGTGGCCATTTATTTAATAATTCCACAGTGGAATCTCTATATTCAGTTTTTCATAATAATAGAAAAGATGTAGTGCAGCAAGCAAGTGTAATTTTTCTAAAAGTTTTTGATTTGCAGGAATTACAGACCCTGAAACGTGGCCCCACATTAAATCATCTCCTTTCGCACACTGCAACAGTTCCGACATTGATGCCCATTTTTTTCATAATTCCATCATAGAATCTCTTCATATTCAGTCAATTTATATTACAGTGCATGTAGTATGGTCAGGAATTGTTATTTTTCCACAAACGTTTTGATTTACAGAAATTACAGGCTCTTAAACATGGTACCCCAATCAGTCCTCTCCATTCACACATAACAATAATTCCTGATTTGATGGCCATTTATTCAATACGTTTGGCACTGAATCTCTTCATAATCAGTGAGTTTATACTACAACACATGACCTATAGTAAGCAAGAGGTACCTTTTACAAACTACTTCATTTGCAGGAACCACAGGCCCTCAAGTGGGGACCCTCATTCAATTGTCTGCATTCACACATTAAACAGTCCCAAATTTGACGGCCATTTATTTTAATATTCCCCCATGGAATCTTTTCATATTTTAAAATTTTATGCTAGGATCCATGTGTTATGCTACTGAAGTGTAACTTTTGACAAATATTTTGATTTGCCAGAATTATCAGCCCTCGAACATGATCCCCCCCCCCCCCATCCAATTGTCTGCATTGGCACATTACACAGTACCAATTTTAATGGCCATTCATTTAAAAATTGCGGCACAGAATCTCTTGAGATTCTATGGGCTTATAGGAGGATACATGTTTTATGACTTGTAAGTGTTACTTTTCACAAACTTTTTGATCTGCAGTCATTAGAGGTCCTCAAGTATGACGCCCCCATCCAATTGTCTGCATTTGCACATTGCACAGTATCAACTTTGAGGGCCATTTATTAAAATTTCCACCACAGAATTTCTTCATATTTGGTGGGCTTATAGAAGGATCTCTCTTCTATCATAATCAAGTGTTACCTCTCTCTGACTATTTGATTTGCAGGAAATGCAGGTCCTCAAGTATGACGCCCCTATCCAATATTCTGCATTCACACATTGCACAGTATCAACTTTGATGGCCATTTATTAAAAATTTCCACCACAGAATCTCTTTATATTTGGTGGGCTTATAGTAGGGTCTCTCTAGGATCATAAGCAAGTGTTACTTTTCTCTAACTAGTTGATTTGCAGGAAATAGAGGCCCTCAAGTATGACCCTCCTATCCAACTTTCTGCATTCACACATTGCACAGTATCAACTTTGAAGGCCATTTATTAAAAGTTTCCACCAATCTCTTCATATTTGGTGGGCTTATAGGAGGATCCCTCTAATATCATAATCAAGTATTTCTTTTCTCTAACTATTTGATTTGCAGGAAATAGAGGCCCTCAAGTATGACGCCCCCATCCAATTTTCTGCATTTGCACATTGCACAGTATCAACTTTGAAGGCCATTTATTATAAATTTCCTCCACAGAATCTCTTCATATTTGGTGGGCTTATAGAAGGATCTCTCTACCATTGTAATCAAGTATTACTTTTCTCTAACTATTTGATTTGCAGGAAATAGAGGTCCTCAAGTATGACGCACCCGTCCAATTTTCTGCATTTGCACATTGCACAGTATCAACCTTGAAGGCCATTTATTAAAAATTTCCACCACAGAATCTCTTCATATTTAATAGGCTTATAGTAGGATCCCTCTACTATCGTAATCAAGTATTACTTTTCTCTAACTATTTGATTTGCAGGAAATAGAGGCCCTCAAGTATGACGCCCCCATCCAATTTTCTGCATTTGCACATTGCACAGTATCAACTTTGAAGGCCATTTATTATAAATTTCCTCCACAGAATCTCTTCATATTTGGTGGGCTTATAGAAGGATCTCTCTACCATTGTAATCAAGTATTACTTTTCTCTAACTATTTGATTTGCAGGAAATAGAGGTCCTCAAGTATGACGCACCCGTCCAATTTTCTGCATTTGCACATTGCACAGTATCAACCTTGAAGGCCATTTATTAAAAATTTCCACCACAGAATCTCTTCATATTTGGTGGGCTTATAGGAGGATCCCTCTTTTATCATAATTAAGTGTTACATTTCTCTAACTATTTGATTTGCAGGAAAAAGAGGCCCTCAAGTATGACCCCCCATCCAACTTTCTGCATGCGTACACTGCACAGTATCAACTTTGAAGGCCATTTATGAAACATTTCCACCATAGAATCTCTTCATATTTGGTGGGCTTATAGGAGGATCCCTCTACTATCGTAATCAAGTATTACTTTTCTCAAACTATTTGATTGGCAGGAAATAGAGGTCCCCAAGTATGACGCCCCCATCCAATTTTCTGCATTTGCACATTGCACAGTATCAACTTTGAAGGCCATTTACTAAAACTTTCCACCACAGAATCTCTTTATATTTGGTGGGCTAATAGTAGCATCTATGTACTATCATATTTAAGCGCTACTTTTCACTAACTTTTTGAATTGCTAGAAATTGAGGTTCTCAACTATGATGCCCCCCATCCAATTTTCTGCATTTGCACATTGCGCAGTACTAACTTTGATGGCCATTTATAAAAAAATTCCACCACAGTATCTCTTCATATTCGATGGGCTTATAGTAGGATCCATATTCTATTATATGCAAGTGGTAATTTTCACTAACTTATTGATTTGCAAGAAATAGGGCTACATTTTTCAATTTTAAGCATTACAGGCCCTCAGCCATGCCCCATTTAGTTGTGTTGCAAAGCACATACTTTGATGGCTGTTTACATGTTGATTCACCCATGCAATCTCTCTTTATTCAATAAGCTTTTACTACAGCGTTTACAGTATGGTTTGGGCCCCCTAATTTCCACAAACATTTTGAATTACACAAGTATTATGGTCCCTGCCTTAATTTTCTCGTATTTTGTCCACCTAAAAAGAGCAATTCTAATGGGAATTCTTCCATTAATGCCACAGTGACATATACCTTCATTTTCCTTTTGCTTTAAGTAAAACATTATTACAGTTACATGCATTTATTTGTCATCTGGATTAACAGCAGCTCGCTAAAATCTCACATTTCAATCTGTACAAAATGGCAACTATTTATTGAAAAAAGAAAAGTCATTTTCAAACCACATTATGGAAGAAGCATTCTTTCGTTGAATAAGCTTTGGTTTTTCTCTCAAAATGCCGAATTTTGACAGCATTTGTATCACATGACCAAAGTACCGCGCATCAAATTTTTAGCGGTGATAGTTTGACCGGGTGGTTGCCTCTGCGAAGTGCATTAAAACCGTGGAATGCTCACCTTCGAGTTGATTATCCCGCTTATACCATGGTCAATTGCCAGCAATATCAACTCGCAGCATTCAGAAATATTTATTGGAAGTTTTGCATTTGCACTAAAAAAAAAAAAAACGAGCTGGTAATCATTTAACAGGCGCCGCGCCTTTGCATACCCAGTAGGGTATAACCCATACCCATACCCAGAATTTTTTGCTCACGCGTACATCCGTTCACCAGCTGATTTGATAACGGATTCCAGCTGAAATGGAGATTATTCATAACGCAACATTATGTGCGATTATGCAGACTGTAGCTAACTTGCCACCCACAATTACAATGACCTTATGACGGTTTGCTAGGGTTACAAGTTGGCTAGTGGATGAATTTCGAATGGTGAAACGACCATAGCCGAACTACCTGTGCGGTTCCACGGTTTTAATGCATACCTGCCAGCCAATCAGAAAAAAGTATTCACCCAGACCATGGTATAATACTATATAACGGTAGGCGATTTTACGAATCGTACTATACATTCGGGAAAATGATGAATATTAATGTACAACCGATACCTGATTGGCCGAAGGTCCGTACACTATCATGTGACGTAGGCGTCATTTGCAGCTGTCATTCTTGCCCGCTTCAAGCAGAAGTTGAAGCAGAGATCGCGGCTATGAGTATATTTTGTTCCGTATAACCTCATCAACCCCTTTGCTATAGAATAATATAACGTTACAACGTTTGGATTTGATAGTTCAATCGCGATGTTATGTATACTGTATCGTACAGTAACGTTATATTAAACTAATGTTAATCAAACGCATTCTGCGTTGCGTGTGGAGAAGTGGATGATGACCGTGGGTCACAGGCGAGCTGGGCGGAGCCTGGACCCAGGTGGGAGGTTGAGGAGCGGCTGGGTGAGATGCCTGGACGGGAGTCGGCAGAAAGGACTGGCGGAACAACCCGGAATGGAGTCGTGCCGACTCCCGTCCAGGCGACTCATCTAGCCGCCCCTCAACCGCTCGCCTGTGACCCACGGTCATCATACACTTCTCCACTCCTTCAATAAACGCCCTCATGGGCAACCGGTACTCTGTCTCCTTGTCGTCCGTTCAGCCCACAACCCTAACATTTTTCTTTTATCTTATGATCATTTTCTTCTCTTTCCTCCTTTAACATGCCTATACAGGATTGTCTGTATTCAGTGAGTGTCAATTTTTTTAAACCCTAATATTGCATCTAGATTGTGTATGGGTGTACTGCTAAGTTCAATAGGCTACTGTTTAAACAGATGACTGAAGGATGATATTTTGTGCGAGTCTGCTGCCCTGTGTGTTCTTGCTGTATGTGCAAGGAAAACATATGGTTATAAAGTTAGATTCATTATAGTAGTATAGGGGGCAGGGACACAGGGGGGTGGGTGGACATTGCATTCAGATATCATACTCTCCCATCAGACAGGAAAGTGGGTTATAGTCCATCTTGTGTATTAAAACCTTGAAGCTAAGTCAAATTTACATTTTGTAAATGATTATTCAATTTATTGATGCATGTAATTGTAATCACAGACCATCTACTGACCTGGCAAGCTTGGCTCAAACTCACAAAACAGCTGTCCTAACCTTTTAAATACAAAATAGTCTGGCTCTTTTCATTTAAATCATGATGTTACAGAATGTTATCTCTCTGTTAAATATCAGTGAATTTACATTTAAAAAGAATACATTTTGCATAAATGCCATTTTGTTACAAATCCACTGCTTTCTGTCCATTAATTGTATTTCTCCCAGCTTGTTATACAGATGTCATCTGAGCTCTCAGTAGCCTGCATGTCTGGAAAATATCCCAGACACTCAAACCTAGAACAGAAGATAGAGACAACTAAGTTACATCTGATAGATTAGACTGGTAGGAATTGGCCTAGTAGACTACACACACTGCTTTTTTTGTATAGTCTGGCGAACTTAATGTGCCAGATTATGTTAAGGCAGCTTGTATTATTCATTGTCGGAGGGCTGGCCTACACTTCATAAATGACTGGACAGCAGATCTTTAACATTAGCTTGGGAGATAAACATGACAATACTTCGCCTAAGAACTACTGGGCTGAGATCTTGGAACCAGAATATTGCAGAGAAAATTGGTAACAAGTTACATAACATTAGCCGAGAATGGGTAAAGTTAATGTTAGATTATCATCTACGTTAACCCCAAGCCTATTTGTCAAACAACGAATAACACACACACCACAGAATGCGTTTGATTAACGTTAGTTCAGTATAACATTACTGTACGTTATAATATACATTACATCACGATTGAACTATCAAACCCATACGATATAACGTGATATTATTCCATAGCAAAAGGGTTGATGAGGTTATATGGAACAAAATATTCTCATATGCGCAATCTCAGCCTCAACTTCTGCTTGAAGCAAGCAAGAATGACAGCTGCGAATGGCGCCTACGTCACATGATAGTGTATGGACCTTCGGCGAATCAGGTATCAGTAGCTCATTAATATTCATCATTTTTCCGAATGTATTGCACGATTCATAAAATCGCTAACACTTGTTTACCACCGGGCATAGTAAAATGGCCGCTCCACCACTTCCGCTTGCTTCAACCTCCCAACGCAGTTCTCTATCATGTCCGCAATCCAGTTATTCTATATAGATCAGTGGGAATGACCCATTTGTATGAACTTTCAAAGTGGAATAATGAAATAGCGGCAAGATTTCAATTGTGGTCACATCTACATACAAAGTAATTAAAAAGTGAAAATTGTTTAACACAGCACGGTGGCCATTTGAATGGTTTTGGTAATACTTGCATTCATTCTTTCATGAGTAATTTCTGTTCTTTTCTGTTCTCTTTGGTTTTTGCAAGTAAACAATTGTTTTGCATGTTTTATTCTTTCAGTGCTGTCCTCAGAGTAATGGTGTGTGTTGCAGGAATGTGTTGGGAGTCATCACTAAGAAGAATATATTAGAACATCTGGAGGACTTAAAGCGGCACATGGAGCCCCTGGTGATTAGCCC
Source organism: Gymnothorax reevesii (assembly GCA_029721435.1). Classification (NCBI taxonomy): domain Eukaryota; kingdom Metazoa; phylum Chordata; class Actinopteri; order Anguilliformes; family Muraenidae; genus Gymnothorax; species Gymnothorax reevesii. The sequence continues at coordinate 68,791,099 of CM056579.1, forward strand.
CACCCCCTCTGTCTTTTAGACTTTGCCTCTCAGGAGGGATGCATGAAACTTTCGCGAAAAGTTTTACAGCCCAGAACCCTCCGATCAAGAAATATAAATAAATTGCATCATATTTGAATGAGCACTTGTTAGGTGTCCGATATGCAGGCTAGTTTTTCTGTTATACAACCCCAATTCTGAAATAGTTGGGGAAAAAGTGTAAAATGTGAATAAAATCAAAATGCAGTGGCTTTCAGATAGGGCTGGGCGATAAATGTATTGCGATAATTTTAAATGGAATAAAAGTTACTGCCAGTATGGGGCAGACAGGTGAGCCTGCTTATTACATTTTCTACACCTAATGCCGCGTGGAGCGAACATCATAAGTCATTTGAAATGTTTCTGGGAAGTGCGATATGAAGTCTGCTAATTACCAGTGAGGTTGGACAACTTCCTTCACCTTGGCATAATTTGCTTCCCGTGTACTTTGCCTAACTTGCAGTCAAGCCATTTATTCAGCCAACTGATCAATCAAAACTAAGATGTGGCCTATAATGATTTATAAGAGATAATGAGAAACAGACCGACCTAACCAGGCTACAGTGTTAGATTGAAAGAATGTCAATGATTTCAATAAATTGCAGACCTCTGAATTCACCTCTCATCGTTGCATTTAAAAAATAAAATCATTTTAAGACGGCCCTGGTTTTAAAGTGTTTCAAAATATACACGAAGTGGAAAACATATTGTGAAGCATATCAAACAAGAATGTGAGAAATTATTCTCACATTGCATGCAATAGGCAAAAGCACCAGAACTGGACTAATTTGAAATGAAGTAATTCATAGCTCTTGATTTTTGGTTACTTTTGAGCGTCTAAATAGCCTGCAGTGAAGGTGGAAAACATTTTGTTTAAGTATCTGTAGTATCTGAAGGGATATATTCACAATAGTTAAAAGAAACTGGAGAGAGCAGTTAGGCTGAATGGCCTGTTCTCGCCATTTAGGTTATGTTTTTTGTTAGGTTAGGTTATGACATGCAAATTGTTACAGCATTAGCACACAGAGGCCAAATGTAAAACTAGAAAAAATGTATTAAATGCATTCAGGCAACTCTGTCATGTTTCATGGCCATTTACATTTCAAAAGGCAACAAACAAAAATTATGAACGAGTCGGAAGACTCAACCAATTTAAATTTTTCATTGAGCGAATCAACCTGTGTGATTGCAAATTAAGAAAAGTAAATGGGAAGGGGGTGAAAGAAATTGTCAATTTGAGTATGATGATTTTGAACACCTTGGCGTTGCTTTGTTCAGCACACAATTTGCCTGAATGTGTTTGCTGGATTACTACATTTGGCCGTTGTGCGCAAATGCAAGAACAATTTACGTGTCACGTTCAATACGCAAAAACAGAATGTTTTCCACCTTCACTGTAGGCTATTTAGACGCTCAAAAGCAACTAAAATCAAGAGCTATTAAATACTTTACTTCAAATTAATCTTGTTCAATTATTTAAAAAAAAAGCTAAAAAATTTGCGGCAGAGATTTTCCTGAACGTGCTTGCCAAATCTTCGGTGCATTTGTCCATTGCTTGCAATGCAAAAATAATTTCTCTCTCACATTCCCGTTCAATATGCTTCACACAATGTTTTCCACGCAAATATTTTTAAACGCTTAAAAACCAGGGCCATCTTAACATGATTTTATTTTTCAGAAATACTTGTGAATAATACGTTAATGTTTCACAATGAGAGACTGAATTCAGAGGTCTGCTATTTATTCGGATTACTGACATAATTTCAATCTAACATGGCAGCCTGGTAAGGTCTGTCTGCTTCTCATTATCTCTTCTTAATCATTATTGGCCACATTTTGGTTTTGATTGGTCAGTTGGCTGAATAAATGGCTTGATTGCAAGTTAGGCAAAGTACACGGGAATTGATTTAAAGGAGCCGTATGTAAGTTTGTGGCCAAAACTGCTACCGCAATCACATTCAAAATATTGCTGAGCGCAGTATCCCCTCCCCCTCTCCCCCAGACGAAAGGTTGCCAGCTAGGTTGACGGATCCAGCAAGAACATCTACTACTAGGAGCTACCGTGGCTACGTTTCAGTATCACCAATGATTTGCTCTTGCAAGGGTTGTGTTTTGTTCAGTTCAGTTCAGAAAAGATCAAGACTAATGTCTAACTAACTTCACCAATGGTCATATTGGTCAGCTTGCTTGTCACTCTTCTGTGTGGATATCCCACTAAAGTCCATACTGTAATATGAGTAAAAAATGAATGAGGACTGATTAGACCGATGCACTGTCTCAATTACATTTCATATTGTCATCATGGCTGTGCTAATGTTGTAATGGTTTCCCCAGAGTCTCAGCATAATGCCAGAGAAACGGTCCTGAAATTCTTCTCCGCTTTCAGCCGTCTCCATCTTTCAAAGGCATGTCTTATACAGATCCTTGTTTTGTTTATGACTTAATCACAAAGTATTTTAGAATCCTAACAAGGCCTTTTAGGTTTAGTAACGTCAGACATTTGTGCTACAAAAAGCTTGTAGCTACAGCTCAGTGATAACTGGCAACCTGGATGCCGAAATGCTACTGACTTTGTGATTGGGAGATATGTGGAGGGCAGCGCAATAGGCCAAAACACAAGATGACAACATCAACATTAGTTGTGGGCTGCAACTTCGCTTTTGTAATGAAAATATTCTGGCTGGACTACTGTTGTCATTGATATGAGTATTTGAAATTAACATCATTCCTTAATGTCTGGTGATATATCAGGGCCTTTTCATGATTAATTAACATACAAAACCCAAAGCCAGTGAAGTTGGCATGTTATGTAAATCGTAGATAAAAACAGAATACAATGATTTGCATATCCTTTTCGACTTATATTCAATTGAATACACTGCAAAGACAAGATGTTTAATGTTCAAACTGAGAAACTTTTTTTTTTTTTAGCAAATAATCATTGACTTAGAATTTAAAGGCAGCAACACACTGCAAAAAAGTTGGCACAGGGGCCTTTTTACCACTGTGTTACATCACCTTTCCTTTTAACGACACTCAGTAAACATTTGGGAACTGAGGAGACCAATTTTTGAAGCTTTTCAGGTGGAACTCTTTCCCATTCTTGCTTGATGCACAGCTTAAGTTGTTCAACAGTCCGGGGTCTCCGTTGTCGTATTTTACGCTTCATAATGCGCCACGCATTTTCAATGGGAGACAGGTCTGGACTACAGGCAGGCCAGTCCTGTACCCGCACTCTTTTACTACGTAGCCATGCTGTTGTAACACGTGCAGAATGTGGCTTGGCATTGTCTTGCTGAAATAAGCAAGGGCATCCATTAAAAAAACGTTGCTGGGGCTGCCGGGTGGCTCACACGGTTAAGGCACTGCGCTGCAGTGCAGAGGTGATCACCACGTCGCGGGTTCGAACCTCGGCGTACCCACCGGCAGGGGTCGGCAGCTTTTTCAGAGTAGCGCACAATTGGCTATCGCGCTACAGGGTTACAAATTGGGAAGGGACTGCCGGATTTGGGTATTCGATAACAGCTTTGTTCGTTGCTCCAGCGCCTCCTGTTGGCCAGACGGGCGCTCGTCAGGAAGACTCCGGCTTGGTTCATGTCCGGGTATCCTCCGCCCTCGCTCTGAACTTGCGAAGATTCAACCAGCGAGTGTATAAGAATCAGTGGCTGACAGGCACGTGCTTCGGAGGAGAGCCGTGAACTGTCTTCACTATCCTGAGTTGGCAGCAAGGGGTCGCATACGAGCAAGCTTTGTACATAGTTCCCCAATTGGGCATTCCAAATTCGGGTGGGATTGAAGATGCCAAATTTTTAAGAAAAAAAAAAAAAAAAAAGACGTTGCTTGGATGTTGCTCCAAAACCTGTATGTACCTTTCAGCATTAATGGTGCCTTCACATATGTGTAAGTTGCCCATGCCTTGGGCACTAATACACCCCCATACCATCACAGATGCTGGCTTTTGAGCTTTGCGCCTATAACAGTCCGGATGGTTCTTTTCCTCTTTGGTCCGGAGGACACGACGTCCACAGTTTCCAAACGCAATTTGAAATTTGGACTCGTCAGACCACAGAACACTTTTCCACTTTGCATCAGTCCATCTTAGATGAGCGTGGGCCCAGCGAAGCCGACGGCATTTCTTGGTGCCGTTGATAAATGGCTTTCGCTTTGCATTGTAGAGTTTTAACTTGCACTTGCAGATGTAGCGACGAACTGTAGTTACTGACAGTGGTTTTCTGAAGTGTTCCTGAGCCCATGTGGTGATGTCCTTTACACACTGATGTCAGTTTTTGATACAGTATCGCCTGAGGGATCAAATGTCGCGGGCATTCAATGTTGGTTTTCGGCCTTGTCGCTTACATGCAGTGATTTCTCCAGATTCTCTGAACCTTTTGACGATATTACGGACCGTAGATGATGAAATCCCTAAATTTCTTGCAATAGCTCGTTGAGGAATGTTGTTTTTAAACTGTTCGACAATCAGCTCACGCATTTGTTCACTAAGTGGTGACCCTCGCCCCATCCTTATTTGTGAATGGCTGAGCATTTCAGGGAAGCTGCTTTTATACCCAATCATGGCACCCACCTGTTCCCAATTTGCCCGTTCACCTGTGAGATGTTCTAAATAAGTGTTTGATGAGCATTCCTCAACTTTTTTGCCACTTGTGCCGGCTTTTTTGAAACATGTTGCAGGCATCAAATTCCAAATGAGCTAATGTTTGCAAAAAATGACAAAGTTTACCTGTTCGAACATTAAGTAACTTGTCTTTGCAGTGTATTCAATTGAATATAGGTTGAAAAGGATTTGCATATCATTGTATTCTTTTTTTATTTACGATTCACACAACGTGCCAACTTCACTGGTTTTGGGTTTTGTACATTTCTTACATGGTGCTCCTTTAAGGTAAGCTAATTATGCCAAGGTGATGGAGGCTGTCCAAACTTGCTTTCGTACTTTTCTTCCCAGAAGAATTTAAAATGGCCTCTGATGTTAGTTCAACTCTAAATTAAAGGTATGTGGCATAGAAAAGGTAATAATCAAGCTTGTCTGTCTGCCCCATAGAGGCAGTTACTTTTATTGTGCTTAAAAATTACCGCGATACATTTATCTCCAAGCCCTACTTTAAGATCACATGAGCCAATATGTTATTTACAATAGAACATAGATAACATTTGAAATGTTGATACTGAGACATTTTACATTTTTATCCACAAAATGAGCTTAATTCAAATTTGCTGGTTGCACAAGTTCTCAAAAAAGCTGGGACACAGGCAAAAGAGGACTGAAAAAGTAATTAATGTATGAGAGAATCAGCTGAAAGAACATTTAGCAGGTAAGTCTTAGAGATGCCGAGTCTCTCTGAAGTAAAGATGGCCAGAGGCTCTCAAACCTGTGGAAGTTTGTGTAAAAAAGATTGTGGAATACTTTAAAAACAATGTGCCTCAACATCAAATTGCAAAGGCTTTGAAGGTCTCAACATTGACAGTACATAATATCATCAAACTATTCAGAGAAACTGGAAAAATCATAAGGGACAAGGCCGAAGACCTTTACTGGATGCCCGTGATCTTCGGGCCCTCAGACGCCACTGCATCACTCACCCGCATGATTCTGTCATTGACATTACTAAATGGGCCCAGGGATACTTCAAGAAACCACTGACTGTAAACACAGTCTGCCGTTCCATCCACAGATGCCACCTAAAACTCAATTATGCAAAAAGCAAGCCATTGTTGAGCATGATCCAGAAACACTGCCATGTTCTGTGGGCCAAGGCTCATTTAAAATGGACTGTAGCAAAGTGTCCTGTGGTCAGACGAGTCCAAATTTTACATTGTTGGAAATCATGGGCGTCGTGTCCTCCGGCTAAAGGAGAAAGACTACCCCTCCAGTTATCAATGTTCAGTTCAAAAGCCAGTATCTCTGATGGTATGGGGATGCATTAGTGCATATGTTGTGGAACACTTGCATGTTTTAGAAAGCATCATGAATGCTGAAAGGTATATAAAGGTTTTAGAGCAACATATGCTCCCCTCCAGACGACATCTTTTCCAAAGAAGGCCTTGTGCATTTCAGCAGGACAATGCAGAACCACATACTGCAGCTATTACAACAGCATGGCTTCGTAGCAGAAGAGTCCGTGGCTGAACAGGCCTGCCAGCAGTCCTGATATTTCACCGGTTGAGAACATTTGGTGCATAATTAAACAAAAAGTCTGTCAAAGAAGACCCAAAACTCTCCAGCAGTTGGAGGCCCGTAGTAAACAAGAGTAGGATCAAATTCCGAAGACTAAACTCAAGAAACTTGTCTCCTCAATGCCCAGACACCTCCACTCTGTTAAAAAAAAAGAGGGGCTGCTACACCATGGTAAACAGGGCCCTGTCCCAACTTTTTGAGACCTGTAGCAGCCATAAATTTTGAAATGAGCTCATTTTGTGGATAAAATTGTAAAATTTCTCAGTTTCAACATTTGCTGTGTTATCTCTATTCTATTGTGAATAAAATACCGGCTGGTGTGTTTTGAAAGTCATTGCATTTTAATTTTATTCACAATGTACACTTTGTCCCATCTATTTTGGAATTGGGGTTGTATTTTTATACCAACAAACATTACCTGGAACACTTCTGCTTAGTCCTTTTTTGAGGCTACGACTTCGATGTTGGCTGTTTCATCCATATTAATGGTTTCCATAAAATCTTCACAATGAAGCATACTGTTGTCCCACCCTCACTCTTGTGAAAAATTCAAGAATAAAATATTTGTAACTGCACTAAGAGGAAGGGAAGCTAAATGTTGGATAAACTGCTTACTCAGTTTTAAAATGGTAATATACAAAACAGCTCATACTGCAAACCATTTTGCCTTGAAGTTTTTCTTCACTCTAGGTAACTTGTCAATATTCTGAACGCATTCAAATTTGAACAGGCATTCAAAAATGAACAAGGCTCTTTGTGTTCAGCTGAAAAACGAACGGCAGAGTGTTCAAAAATGAACAAGCATGTTCATTTTTAACAAGCTGGTGTTCATTTTTGACCGGTCGGCATCCAAAAATTAACGCAGCTACCCTCTTTCGCGTTACAAAATGAATCTGCTCTCCGCTTCGCAAAATTTACACCAACATGCGTAAACATTTCCTTCTTACGAGAAAAAAAAACCCTGTCTCCCATCCTGCAGAATTTAGAAGTATATTGGACGGTACACGCGTATTAAACGACAGTTTTCACGTCCTACCAAATCTTCAGTTTCAAGATTTTATCTTTACCGATCGTCAATATTCTGCTATACACTTACGCTTTTCAGCGAGTTTGATAAGATGCTTTAACACATTCCACTCTCAAGACCGGAGATAAATTGTGATTCAGTGGTATCGGGGTACGTTCAGTGAGCCAAAACATTCAAATGTTGTTGTGTGAATACTTAACTGGAATGAACATTGCTTCCATGTGGTGTCAGTATGCCACTTTTTCCTTCTTATAAAAAAGCATTTTAGAATTCCAAATCATGATTGGACTGCTAGGCAATTTGTATGCAGAAGATTTAAAATTTAAATGATATTGTACGCATTGTGTCACACATTCTGCACGACAGCCCAAGTTGAAATCTTCTATTCTGTGAGTATAAGAACTAGGACAACTTAGTCCCACTCATATCAAATTGCAAAATTATCCACGATGTTAATCCTTTATTTTTAAATCTGTGAACGTGCAAGCCAAAAAAAAAGATGCCACACTTTACCGCCCACTACGTACACGATTAATTCTGCAATGATATTCAGATTTTGTTCCATTGATTTTTGCAGATTTTGGACCATTTGTCATGCGATATACGCAGTGTCTACGTGTCCGAAAGTCAGACAGTGTTTTACTATATCTCCGTGTCCAACAGTCGGATGGTTTCAATAAAACTCAGTGTCCGAAAGTCAATTATTGTTTTTAGTTTCTTCAAATATACTGAATCTTTTAGATATTAAACGTGAATGTTTTGATAAGAGGGCTCAGTTCCTCAAGATGAGAACTGAGAATTTCAATCAATGTTTCTGTTTAAGCTCTGCTCAATAAAGTGAGTTGACATTGGCGCTGGACTTTGTGCATTTATGAAGAATTTAGCAACTGTCTAACAGAGATCCTAAAATACTCTGTGTCTGAAAGTCATAAAAGTTCTAATTTTTCGAGAATTCGAGCAATTATTAGACTTACAAACTTGGCCATGTTTGTGTTCGACCTTCACAAAATGCAAATCGATAGCTATTGACTTTTCTTGGTCTTTTTTTTATTTGTCTGTTTTCTTCCGTTGAAGGTAGACAACAGCCTTTAATCGTTCTCTCTTTTGAAAATTAGTCAGATAGATCAAAGTGATTCGCGGTTTATTTCCACACCAGAGAAAAAATGGCACTTGTAGCAAATCAATTCCATGGCCATTGACATTGTGAATTAAATATCACATGCACGATCGAGCCTGTCGGACGCAAAATACAAAATACTCCATGTCCAGCAGCCAGCAGAAAGTAGAAGAAGATATGAGAGCAGATTTATAACGACATAAAGAATAAAAATATACCACCAACAATCAGAACATCCAATGGGCACTGCAATCAATTTATTTGGGACATTTTTATAAATACAACAAAGTCCGTAGGGGAGATCGGGTCTAGTTGTTACACATTTTCTTTTAACGGCTGTACAATTGACATTATCAGGTTTTTGTTATCAATATGCACTGCAATGATAGAAAGTTTATTAGACTACATGACTGATCTGTAGCAACCAATATATTCTGCGCTTGTGAAATTCTGGAGTGGAAAAAATAGACCCCTGTCACCTGTAACAAACTACCCCATATATAGAATTGGTTGTTACTGGAGAGGTAGTTTTTTTTTTGCAGGTTGTGGGGCATTTTGTTAGACTAAGAATTTGCTTGAGACGTGTTTCCCACTTAAGTTGGCAAGTTAAGGGAAATGCCTTACTACTATTATCCCACAAAGCCACAGTAAGGAACCTTGAGTCTTTCTCTGGTATTGCCTCGTTTCGTTATTCGTTTGTAATTTCAAGACATCTTTCTGAAACACAAAAAATGTAGAAAGTCATTCAGTGAGGTAATTTGATCTTGCCCAAGTTGTTACAGGCTTTGGGGCAAGTTCTTACTGTATCAACTTGGGCGTATCAACTAGTCCATCAGCAACCCTTCGCCATTGTCCTTGAACATTTTGAAATGTTCCAGTGCAGTCTTTACATGGCTATGTATACAATCTATGTCATGACTCAGTGGCTAATGTCTTCCTCTCTCATAATCCAGAAAATCTCAGGTATGTATCAGTTACACTTGATGTGAATCAAAATCTCCCAAACACCAAGTAAGTTACTTTTTCGAGCATTTTTCTGACACACTAACCTGCGACTTTTGACGTACGTCCTTCTGTCACGTAAAGATGTGGGTCACCTTCACAGAGCAGCAGGAAAAATTAGACACCATCTGTGTTTTATTATTGGAACTAATTAGAATGTAACAACATGGACATGTAAGAACTAGACCCGGTCTCCCCTACAATGCCTGTCGGACATTAAATGCAAAATACTCCGTGTCTGACAGCCCAAAAAAAAAAAAACAGAGGACGATTAGAACAGATTGATAAAGAAATAAAGACTAAAGAGAAACGTTTTAACAACCAACAGAACCTCCAGTGAACACCGCGATTTATCATTTTGCGGGCCATCTTTTTTGGATGTTCTGTTTGTTGGCAATATATTTTTATTCTTTATTTCGTCATAAATCTGTTCTCATATCAATACTTATACATTTTGCTGGCTGCCGGACATGGAGTATTTTGCATTTCGTGTCGGACAGTCTTCATCGTGCATGCAATATTTAATTCACAATGTCAATGGTCATGGAATTGATTTGCTCACTGACTGCAAGCACTATTTCATCTCTCGTGTGGAAAATAAGTGTGAGTTTGTTCGATCCATCTGACAAATTTTCAATTTTCATCTGACGAGAGACCGAATAAAGACTGTTGTCTATCTTCAAAGGAAGAAAACAGACGAATAAAAAGACCAAGAAAAGTCGTTAGTTAATCAATTTGCATTTCGTGACGGTCGAACACAAACATGGCCAACTTTGTACGTCTAATAATCGCAGGAATACTCGAAAAATTAGAACTTTTATGACTTTCGGACACGGAGTATTTTAGGATCTCTGTCCAACAGTCATTAAATTTGTCATAAATGCATAAAGTCCCGCGCCAGAGTCGACTCACTTTATTGAGCAGAGCTTAAATAGAAACATTGATTGACATTCTCAGTACTCATCTTGAAGAACTGAAGAACTCTTATCAAAACATTCACTTTTAATATCTAAGATTCAGCAGATTTGAAGAAATTAAAAACATGACTGTCGTACACGTAGTTATGTTGAAACCATCTGACAGTTGGACACGGAGATTTCGGACACCTAGACACTGCACTTCTTTTATTGTACTGTATTTTTACCTCCGCCAGGAGGTTATGTTTTCAGCAGCATTTGTCTGTTTGCTTGTTAGTTTGTTTGTTAACAAGATAACTCAAAAAGTAATGCACTGATTTTGATGAAAATTTCAGAGAAGGTGGGTATATGACAGGTGTATCATCCCGAAAATGTGATTTTAGCTATAGCCATATTCCCAGGATTTTGCTTGCTTAACCACGAATGATGTTCACATGATTTGTCTCGATTACCTGTTACTGATGTTTGTTCATTGGCACTCTTAATGAGGCATTAGCTGCTCCCACAAGAAACAAGAGGATTTCTAACGAGTAACACATTTCCAGCCGTTCTCACTGATGAGTGATGAACTAGCTTTTAGCAACAGATAAAATACGTGAAAATTTCTGATTATTAATGTGTAAATAATCCATAACTTCGAAATGCTGTTTCATAAATCTAACATTCGATCCACGCATATTTTAATATTGTCGATACTTTGTTTCCCTTCCCACTCGGTGTCAGTTGCACTCTCAAGACCATCACATCAGGAGCTATGGTTAGCTGAGCACATCTAAGAAAATCATAACAACATTGCACAAGCCAGTTGCATCAGAAGATGTAAAAGTAAATTTAATATAGCTAGCAACTCAACTTTGCTACTGCTCGATGAAAAAATGAAAGCTAGCTCCAGATATTAACCCTTTTCTGCAGATGTAGACGCTTGGGTCTATAGATATGCAAATTTAAGCACATAGTTACAGTACTCGACCACGAGATGGCACCCCCGGATCAGCCATTGAATATTGACAAGCAGGCAGAGCTGAAACGAGATTTAGAGTATGGACAAGTTCCCTCCTATCCCTGTTTTTCAGGAGTAGCATGAATTAAACTCCTCAGCTAAGCCTGATGTGCAAACTGGTCAATATCCTTGCCCATAGTATCGATTCAGTAATTTTAAAAAATTATCACTTGCGACAGAAAAAAAACTTATTACTCTGTAGCAACCATTTTAGCTACAGTGAGCCAACAGTATTCCAATTAGTGGTTAAAAAAATCAGTTTTTTGAAGCAAAAAATCCGACATAGTATTGGTTCTCTCACATTCTACGGTCAATTACAGTCATCACACACAAAATACGCGTAGTTCCCTTCCATGGATTAACGCGTATATGCCTTTATTGACAAATTCAGCGCTCCCTTCTATCCACCCAAGTACTGGTGTCGATAGCCAGTCACTCAATTATATACCCAGATTCATCTGCATAACTCTACAGTTATAGTTCACGCCTCGTTTCTTATCCAATTCTCGAGTGTTTAAACTTTCCTCAATAACTGAAATACATTGATCGGACAATAAGAATAGGATACAAAGGTAAGCGTAAAAGTAAGGTCGGTTGTGTTCCTCAAATGTTGGCCACAGTTGCGCAGCTGAAAATGATGCGATTTCAAAGAAACAAAGACACTGGAAACCGGCCTGAAGTGTTCAGTTTCATTTACGAGATACATGTTGTATGGACGCGGTCAATGGGAATTATTCCGAATAAAACAGTACTGGAGGGTTCCTTCTACCCAAAACATCTGTCTCTGGAGGAGGGCATCAATGAAGAAAACAGGTTATACTTCCACTCTGTTTGCATTTTGCTCAATGTGGCTTTTTACTGTAGAATTTATGCCACGTTTAAAGACATCGAATGCTGAGGTTTTCGTTTCTCCAAATGCATGCAGCACAGGCACGTCGGTCGATCCCTCGGTATGTTCATTACACCATTCTGTTGAATATGGAGGCATATGTCGTTTGATTTTTTTTCTGAAAGTGACGTTTCTGTTCTATTCAAACAAGGTATATTTCAGAATTCAGATATTAATGAGTTAGTGAGTTTTTACCCATATAAGGTGTAAGGTTATGAGCTCGGTTGAGAGAGCGGTTAGCTTTTCATGCAGTGTGAATGTTACAGCTGTTTAATCAGCACTTTATTTATTGCTTGGGGGACTTTGAAGAAAAATTGACAATACTGTTAACATTATCATGGAGAAAAAGCAAGTTTTGTGTTTGGAGAGGTTACTGGAGACCAATGATGTTCAACTGCGCTGATATTGATAAATTCATGCTAAACTCAACCAGAAAATCATTAGTTCATGCTGTATTTCATGCCCCAAAAGTTAATTTGTGTTAAATATGTGATTAATGTATGATTTGACAGTGAACCATTTTGATGGATCTCAGACTTTGGGGAGACACCTGGATAGCTGTCTAATTTGGCTAATAGCAAGTGGGTAATCTAGAATGTAATTTTCAAGATGAATTGTACTTGTGGTCAAGAAGTTTATGATCCCAGAAATGTATAGATTTAAGCCCCAGGAGTTTTTCATTTGTCAGTATTTTTTTTTTTTTTTTGCTATTTCAATGGTGAATTCTCATGAAGATTTTTTATGTTTGCAGCCCCTTTTCTCCACCAAAATCATAAAAATAAACTGAAATACGATGGGAGTCTAAATGCTTTAAGTGTATAGACTCAGTTGAGCCAAAGTTTTTCTGTCTGTGAAGCAGCAATCTTGAATTATAAAGCCTTAAATCAGGTAACACCTAAAAAGCCAGATTTTGCTTCTGCGCAAAGGGGTTAATCTAATAAGGAAATTTGGGTCGTGCGACACTGGATGTTTGTCGCTTAAAGCCAGTTCACGACAGTCACCAGAGCAAATGGATGGAAATGATGCAAGGTAGAAATGCCGGAAACCCTCTATCAGTGGGGCAGCTAATGTCTCATTAACAGTGCCAATGAACAAACAGTAGCAGCTAATCGAGACAAATCATGCAAATATCATTCACGGTTAATTAAGCCAAATCTTGCGAACAGCGGCAATAGTTAAAATCACATTTTCGGGATTTTATTCCTGTCACCTGCTCTGAATCTGATGTAGACTGATAAATGACAAAATTAAACTTAAAATAGTAAAGCGAGCCAGTGTATTTCAGAATTTACTTAGCCCCATTTTGTGCACATAGCCAATTAGAATAGCACATCGGATAGAATTCAGCAAAGAGTATGCTTGCTTACCACAAGCCATGTTTCCATCCACACGTTCTTATGCGATTGAAGTCATATCTAATTAAAAATGCCTTATGGAAACGGTGACATTCGACTTGATTTTAAGAATATCGACACACTGTTTTTACGGTTGATCTGATCGGATTTTCTTTTGATCGGTAAAAGGCTTATGCGATAAATGTTGATGGAAACGTTATTTACCGAATAAATCTACAACTGCATCGTGACAGTGTTTTGATGCCGTCGTTACCTTCTGATAATGGTTTGCTATGTTACTAATAGCTGGCAAATAAGCACATACAACTTGAGCAAATTATCATCATTTGAATGGTTGACGCAATTTATTTAGGCTTACTAGCTAAATTAGTCAGGTAACACACTACTTTTGTTCACTTGAAGGTTCTGCGATTCAATGCGAAAATGAATGGAAACCGCTTAAAATGTCAGAAATCCATTCAATACACCTATTTGACCATATAGCAGCATGTGACGTCATTACGCACAACTTTTTATTCGCTTTAATGACGTTAGATGGAAACGTATTTTCACCTGCTTATTTCGCATGAATATTTTTGGCAAACTCCAGATAGTTCGATTGACAATTGGATGGAAACATAGCTACAGACAACTTGGAAATTCTATTTCAATTGTTGTGCTCCTAGCGAATGGGCTGGAGTTCCAATCGCTGTGCTTTCGGGTTTTGCTGCCACCTGGCGGAGGTCTGCACTCTTTGAGTGCTTTTCTACTTTCCAGATTGACATCAAAACACATGAATCCACCGCTCTATGGGACCTGTCGATGAGAAGTCCAGATCTAGATAATCAGATGAGCAAAGTAAAATCTCTGCATTAGCACAGTAGGCTATGATAAAATCAGCATGTCTGAACCTTAATATTTATCCCCCCCCTCCCCCTTCCCCCTATGAACATAACCTTTATTATAAGGGTGTATCAGTTCAATTAATGAATAAGCTTGATTGTAAGATTAACGACAAAGTAGTCTTGTGATGCCATGGGGATTAGCTGGTTCAGGGATACGAGATCACAGAGTGAGACCTGAATTCATGAGACACGCTGGAATACCGGTGGTATTGTTTTGGATGATGTGCACGATTTATACTTAATTTGTTCAGTCGACTAAGTTTAATATGTTTTTGTTTAGATAACCGGAATATGTTTTTGTTCAGAGAACAGGAGGAAGTTGCATATAATCCCATTCCTGAAGCGTCACCTAAATTGGCAAATGATCTTTAGCAGGTGGATTATACCCAGTATATGAAAAAAAAAACAATGAGAACAATTTCACTTTATATAAAAAAAAACTAACAATGAAAACAATTTCACTTCAAATGAAAAAATAAAAAACTACCAATGACAATAAGAACTATTTCACTTTATATGAAAAAAACCAAACAATTACAATGAGAATTAAAGCTGCAAGCTGCGTTGAAAAAGCCCTCGCACCCCTCGTGCACGTTGGGGTGGCAGCAAGATCTTGATGGGTGCAGGTGTCCATTCAGAGCCATTGGACACTGCGGGACCGCGTACAATGTGGTTTCCTGAGGGGAGTGCAAACATTTTCTGCAGGGTGCCATAATACCATTTTGACATGCCAAACACCCCTCCCCCTCCCCTACCTGCCCTGAGACCAAGCAGCTCAAATTACACAATGACTGCTGCTGCAGCACTCGCTGTCATCTTTACATCATATCAAACGCCGGAATCAAACGCCGTTTGGTACACTTCATCAACACAACACAGGGAACATTATTACCAATTTGGTAAAATTTTAATCTCAACTTTTGGAAATATTATTACATTATGATTATCAAGATATATTGAAAAATTTAGAGTGACGGACTTCAAAATATAGTATGGGTTGCAGTGCACCAAAGTTTCGCCTCGGTCTGATGGTTAACTTGATAAATTTTCAGCTCATTTGGACTTTCTGGTGAATTTTTGGAATTTCTTTTTCATCCACTTCCTGGGTCACGGCACCACCTCAACTTTGATGGGCCGTCACGGCCGCGCCATGTGACGAAAGCGCACAATATTCGCAGCATTTCATCAGCAAAGCCTCTAGGCTAATCTAGATAAGTTTGAGGAGGAAATGATGAACTGTCTGGGAAATCTTCCTTCGTATGTTGGAAGTGCACATAAAAGGCTTAAACATGACATTTCCTGTCGCCAGCAGGTGGCGCTGTGACTTCTATCGAATGTTTACTAACAGACGTCGTCAGGGCAAGACTGTCATCACACGTGTGAAGTTTCAGGTGGATCAGATTACGTATGGCCGAGATATAACAACATATTTCTCATGGCGATCATTGAAGTTTGCCACGCCCCCACGGCCATGCCCTAAGACTTCTGCACAAGTTTTCAATAGCTTTTGCTCTCACAGGTCTTATGAAGGCACAGACCGAATTTGAAGTCAATCGCATTAAATCTGTAGGAGGAGTTCGTTGAAGTACGACACTTGCACATTGCCCAAACATGACCATAAAATTAAAAATGGCTGACTGCCTGTTGGTTTTACGATATGGCTCCAAGTGGCTTTTTTGTACATATTGGCCTCCTACAGGTGTCTGGCGATTTTCATAAATGTAAGTGAAATGGTACACAGGGGCTGCGTCATTGAAACACTATCGGCAGTGTCTAGGGGGCGCCATTCAGCCAATTTGCCACGCCCATGCCCGCGACCCCCTTCAAAAATCAAGTCCAGTACCTTCCAACATACGCGCCATGTATCATGCGCCTACAAGCTACCTACCATCAGTAATACCATAAAACACGTTAGGGGGCGCTACAGACCTGGTCTGCCACGCCCGTGGCCAGCTGTGATATTTAGAAAATAACTTAAGATTTCAGACATGTACAAAGTTTCGTGAGTTTATCCACATCCTAAAGGCCTCAAAACTGCAATCGTAAATTGAAAATTTCTGCAGGAAATGGTCCACAGCTGACTTCCTGTTCGGCCAAAAAATTTTTTAAAAATCTCATGACATCGTAACCATGTGAGCTATGATGTCACCAGATTTCGTGCACCTCCAATGAAATATGCCCAAAAACGGCCCTACTTTTGGGGGCGCTGTGGAGCCCCCTGACCACGCCAGAGGCCAGTCACTCCAGAATATGTTGAGTTACATCAGGATTGAGGTCTGTGCCAAATTTGGTGCGGCTCAGAGCGCAAGAAAGGCCTCAAAAGTGGGCGTAAAGCCATGAAATCATAATAATAATCTCTACAAAAACAATAGGTTCCTTGCACCTTCGGTGCCTGGACCCGTTCCGGGCCCTGGCACCGGTCGGTGCACGGGCCCTAACTATTTCACTTTAAGGAACTGAGAATTTAAAATAGGCCTGTACAAGCATTTATATAATCCGTCATCCATATTCAGTCGTCATTCACAAAAGAATATCCGCGCCCATAATCTAAAAGCTCACTTCACACATAGATGAACACATCAGACCCTGGGCAGGGATCGGAGAATGAACATATCGGGAAATTAATACATCAGAAAAGGAACAGAAGGGTGTTCATCATCGAATGCAGTGACCAGGTTTGCAGCCTCAAACGCATCCAAAAATGAACAGGCGTCCATTGAAACTGTTCAGAATATTGACAAGCTCCCTTACAGTGTAGTCAGTAGATTGCCAATTACGTACTGATTGTGTAGATTGTACTCATATAAAAGTTTAAACTCTTACAGGCTGTCAGTTGCAGCCAGAAATAAAATAATTACTTTTAAATGAGGATGTTTAATAATGATGTAGCTTATTCTGGAGTTTGTCTTGTATGAGTTTTTTGCTGTTCTGAAGGGAGAAATATTTGTTCATCTACTAGGGCTTAACACAGGTTTATGAGAGACCAAACAATAATGACATTAAAACCCTAATTTCTACTCCAGCAGGAATGAGGCTGCACAAGCTATCTGTAGTATCAGTCTTAACTGCAAGATGACTACAAACTGCATGTTGCTCCTATTTGGTACTCCTAACATAATCTTCCCCATGCACTTGTATGTATGTCACTAGTATGCATGCGTTATTGATGTGACTTCATAAACACTGCAGATTGGCAGAAGTATGATTTGATAAAATTTTACCATTATCAGAAATTCGGCTGATCTTAAAAAGTAATTCCTGCTTCTTTTGTTCTTTTCCTTGCCTCCCTCCAAACCCACTGGGTCTGCTGGCAGCAGATTGATGACATCTGACAGGAAGCATAGCACCACCTCAACCAATTGGCACGTAACCCTGTTAGAAAAGCTCTGTGGAGGTTACAGTTGGCAAGCAGTGCTGTGTTAGCCTCAATTACCAGCAATTGCAGGGCTGCAGTTGTTGTCATGGTGTGCGTGTGCAGTGACCTTAGCCGCAGTAGATGCAGCTGTTGCACTTCCCTGCATTTGACCTCTCACAAGCAGTTCATGCCTATTGCTTGAGACTCTCCCCACTGAACTTCACCTTCCTCTCAATGTTTGCTTGAAGCCCCACACCCGTACACACCATCCTGTCTTTCTTTGACCGAACCCGATGTCCACTGAGCTGAATCTTCCAATGTTACAACCCCATTTCCAGAAAAGTTGCGACATTGTGTAAAATGTAGATAAAAATAGAGTGCAATGATTTGCAAATCATTTAAAACTTATATTAAATTTAGAATATTGCAAAGACGACATATCAAATGTGGAAACTGAGTGACTATGTTGTTTTTTGAAAAATATTTGCTCATTTTGAATTTTATGACCGCAACATGTTTCTAGAAAGTTGGGATAGAGGCAGTGTTTATCACTGTGTTGCATCACCTTTTCCTTCAACAGTTCTCTGAAAGCATTTGGAAACTGAGGTGACAAACTGCCATAGTTTTGGAAGCAAATTGTTTTCCTTTCCTCGCTTGATATAGGCATTCAGCAGATCAACACTTCACAGACTCCTTTGTCATATTGTTTTCATAATGTGCCAAATATTTTCAGTGGGTGACAGGTCTGACCTGCAGGCAGGTTAATTTAGCACCCAGCCTCTTTGAATACAGAGCCACGTTGTTGTAGTGCTTGGAGAATGGTTGTTGTCATGCCAAAATAAGCAAGGCCTTCCCCTGTTAAAGATGTCTGGATGGCAGTATATGAAACTCCAAAACCTGTATATATTGTTTAGCATTTATGGTATCTTGACAGATATGCAAGTTAGCCATGCCATGTACAATAATGCACCCCTTACTATAATAGATGCTGGCTTTTGAACTGTGCACGGATAAGCTGAATTGTCCCTCTCCTCTTTAGCCTAATTTCCTCATATAATTCCACATTTTTGATCGGTCAGACCACAGGACAATTTCCCACTTCGCCTCAGTCCATCTTAAATGAGCTTTGAGCCCAGCAAAAGCCGTAGCATTTCTTGATCTTTGTTTAATATTTGCATGGCAGAGTTTTAACTTGCATTTGTGGATGCTGTGACAGATGTTCACTAACAGTGGTTTGAGGAAGGGTTCTTGAGCCAATGCAGTGATTTCTACTTCAGAGTCCCATGTTTTTAAGCCAGTGCTGCCGTAGGGCCTGAGGATCATTGCTATTCAGTATTGGTTTTCAGTCTGGTCCCTTGTGCACAGAGATTTCTCTCGATGCTTTGAATCTTTTGATAATATTATGTACTTTAAAGTATGAAATCCACAAATTCTTGGCAATTTTACATTGAGAAATGTTATTTGAATTGTTGAAGTTTTGTCCAAGCAGTCTTTCCCTGGGTGGTGAAGCCATTGCCATCTTTGTCTGAAAGACTTTTATACCCCATCATATCACTGACCTGTTGCCTTAGCCTTATTTGCAGTGATATGTTCCACCAGGGGTTTTTTTTTTTTTTTTTGCATCATGAAACTTCTCCAGTCTTTTGTAACCCGTGTCCCAACTTTTTTGAAATGTGTTACTGGCATGAAATTCAAATGAGCTGATGCTTTTCAAAAAACAATAAAATTCCTTTGTTTCAATATTTGATAAGTTGTCTTTGCACCTTCAAGTGAACAAGTGTGTTACCCATGTAATGTGAATATAGGCCACTAGATGGCAGTATTTACCTTTTTTTGTTAAGCTCAGACTGGAGTCATGTTTAGACATGTCCTGGACATGTCTGGGGCAAGTCTCAGAAAATTAAAAAAAAGAGGTCTAAATGTGGGTGGGGTCTGCAAAAGAGTATATAAGGAAAAGAATTGAGGCAGTAAAGTAGTAGGAGAAATTGCAAGAAGATGACCAGACCTGCCATTCTGTTCAAGACCTGTGACGTTTCTTTTGTGGATTTCTTTGCCTGTGTTTGAGCATTTCCATCATCCAGGACATCACCAAGCCACCCCACAAAAAGGGATTGTAAATATTTATGTTTTGTACATAATTAATCTTGGTCAGTAGTTTAGTTATTGTCTTTGTTAGAAATTAAATGTGTTTAAGTTTTAAAACTGTGTCTGTCATCCCTTGCTGTTGCTGTTGTGTGTAAATGTAATAACAAATTGGGGCCATAACAAATTGGGGGCTCGTCCGGGATAGACCATTTTGAGAGTCATTTATTAAAAATCTAACATTTCAAATTGTAAAATTGATTTTTTTTAATTGAATACATAATATTGACAACAGCAATGGATGATTTCTTGGCATTACCAACCGTAGGGGTTTTGAAGTCTTTTGAAAAGACAGAACTGCTAGAAATTTGCAGACATTTAGAGCTGACAGAGGTGAAACCAGCCGTGCGAAAAGCAAGACTGGCTAGAGAGATAGTTGAATATTACATTGATGAAAATGTGTTTGCACCAGGAGATCTGGAACAGTTTCCAGTGGAAAATCCAAATATA
Source organism: Gymnothorax reevesii (assembly GCA_029721435.1). NCBI lineage: Eukaryota > Metazoa > Chordata > Actinopteri > Anguilliformes > Muraenidae > Gymnothorax > Gymnothorax reevesii. The sequence goes on from CM056579.1 coordinate 68,811,448, forward strand.
GAAATGGAACTTAAATTAAAAATGCTAGAGATTGAAATGGAGGAAAAAGAGAAACAAAGAGAATTTGAGAGGGAAGAAAAAGAAAAACAAAAAGAATTTGAGTTAGAAAAATTTGCAAGACAGAGAGATTTTGAATTAGAGAAATTCGATAGAGAAGAAAGACTCCAAATGGAGCAACTAAAAATAAAAATTCAAACTGAAAATAAATTTCGGGCTAGCCAGGAGGTAAAACTGGTGCCTCCATTTTCGGAAAAGGATGTTGAAAACTATTTCCAGTGTTTTGAAAAGGTAGCAAAGAGTTGCCAGTGGCCAAAGGAACACTGGCCTCTGATGTTGCAAACTGTCCTCAAGGGTAAAGCTCAACAAGCCTATTCGGCTTTGTCTGCAGATGATTCCTCTGATTATGAGGTTGTCAAAAAGGTTATTTTGAGAGCTTATGAGTTGGTTCCAGAGGCTTACCGACAGAAATTCAGAGGTCTGAAGAAATCTGAAAATCAGACTTATGTTGAATTTGCTAATGAAAAGCAGGTTTGCTTTGAGCGCTGGTGTACTTCTATGGAGGTCAAGGATGATTTCAACTCACTAAAAGAGATGGTGTTAGTTGAAGAATTCAAGAACTGTGTTAAAGATGATGTTAAGACCTACCTTAATGAGAGGCAAGCGCTGAATTTGCAATCGGCTGCCAAATTTGCAGATGAATATGTTCTCACACATAAGTCCAAATTTCAGTCTAGCAGTAATAATAGATGGTCCCAATTTCAGAAAAAGGGTTATGGTGATACCCAAGATTCCTCACCCAAAGACAAAGACAAATCTGGTGATGGTGCTCAGAAATCCAGTAACAGGTCTGATCAAAGTGTGAAAGCTGACAGTGCCAAAAGTGGTCTAGTTTGCGGTTATTGCAAGAAATCTGGTCATGTTACAACTAACTGTTGGTTCCTTAAAGCTAAGAAAGAAAAAGAAAAGGATACCAAACCAAATGCCTTTGTGAAAACAAGGTTAGAAACCCCTGTAGTAGATGACCGATCTGCTAAATTACCTGCTTCTTGTGGGGCTAAAAAGCCTGATACAGCTGACTTGGTGAGGGAGGAATTTCTTCCATTTGTGTCAGAGGGATTTGTGGCTCTGAATGAGCATACTACTCCTGTCCCCATATATATCCTAAGGGATACCGGAGCTTCTCAGTCACTTTTGTTGATGGACTCCTTGGAGTTACGTGATGAGACCGCTTCAGGGGATTTCATACTTGTACAAGGTATTGAAGGGAGGACTGTATCTGTACCCCTGCGCTCTATATTCTTGAAGTCAGATTTAGTTACAGGACAGGTAAAGGTGGGACTTATGTCAAGTCTACCTATAAAGGGTGTTTCTCTGTTGCTAGGCAATGACCTGGCTGGGGGCAAAGTAGTTCCCACTGTACATCTTACTTCACAGCCGAGCACTGAAAATGGGGATGAGGACCCATCTCTGTATCCTTCTTGCGCAGTGACTCGTGCTATGGCCAAGAAGGCTAAAGAAGATGATGTTGTGGTGCCGTCCAGTACATTGAATAGTCAGGACTCAGGTGGTTCGCCTCATGACTCTGATTGGCCTACTATGGTTTCTCCGTTTGAGGACTTATCAGATACTTTTATCAGTTCTCTATTCAGCCAGCCGGATGGGTCTGGTGATTCTGATGTGTCTGGAGACTTGTCTCTGTCCAGAAAGCGGTTGATTGAGGAGCAAACTAATGATCCTGAAATTTGTGTACTAAAGAGGAGAGCCCTTCCTGATAAAGAAATAGACGCAGTTCCAGTTGGGTATTATCTCAAGGATGGTGTGTTGATGCGGAAGTGGCGCCCACCTGATATCCCTGCCAATGCAGATTGGGCAGTGGTCAGGCAAATTGTTGTTCCGAAGGTCTATAGGAATGAGATCTTAACAATGGCTCATAGTTTACCTTTAGGAGGTCATCTTGGTGTTAACAAGACTGTTGATAAGATCATGAAACACTTCTTTTGGCCTGGGCTTTGGAAAGATGTTTCCAACTTTTGTAAAACCTGTCACACTTGTCAGGTAGTTGGAAAACACCAGTTAGACCCACCTGTAGCTCCATTGCAGCCTATCCCAGCATTTGGAGAGCCCTTCTCTAAGATCATTGTTGATTGCGTTGGTCCATTACCCAAGACTAGATCTGGAAATCAGTACTTGTTGACAATCATGTGTGCATCTACCAGATTCCCCGAAGCCATACCTCTACGTAACATCAAGGCAACTGCCATCTCGAAGGCTTTGATTAAGTTCTTCACGTTGTTTGGCCTTCCCAGGGAAATTCAGTCAGACCAAGGTAGCAATTTCACTTCAGGTTTGTTTCAGCAGGTTGTGTATGAACTAGGTGCAAAGCAGATTCTTTCTAGTGCCTATCATCCAGAAAGTCAGGGTGCCTTAGAGCGGTTTCATTCCACTCTCAAGACAATGATGAGGACTTATTGTTATGACCATGAGAAAGACTGGGATGAAGGTGTTCATTTGCTGTTGTTTGCAGCTAGAGAAGCAGTGCAGGAGTCTACTGGATTCAGTCCATTTGAGCTAGTGTTTGGTCATGAAGTGAGAGGACCTTTGCTATTATTGAGTGAACAATGGCAAGATAAAGAGCCGCATATCAGTCTGTTAGACTATGTCAGCAAGTTCAAGGAAAGATTGCGTGCAGCTTGTGACCTAGCCAAAGAGAACTTGAAATCAAGTCAGGGAAAAATGAAAACTTGGTATGATCATAAGGCTAGAAGCAGTGAGTTTAAACCAGGAGATAAGGTCCTTGTGTTGTTTCCCTTGCAGTCCAATCCATTGCAGGCAAGATTTCATGGTCCTTATGAAATTCTGACAAAACTCAATGATCTCAATTACATTGTGAAGACTCCAGATAGGAGAAAATCAAAACAATTGTGTCACATTAACATGCTGAAGCCTTATCATAACAGAAATGCTAGGGTTGCAGCTGTCACTTTAGATTCTCCTATGGCTGAGATTTGTGAAGATGAGGGGGAGTTTCAAGATGATGAACCTAGAATTAAAGCTGAAGTTCTTTCATGTCAATTGTCAAATTCTGAAGTGTTGCAAAATCTTGATGTAAAACTCCAGCACTTAGAACCCTCACAGAAAGATCAGTTTGAGAGGTTGATCAAGAAATATGAGGATCTGTTTCCTGATGTTCCAAAGAGAGTTTCTATAGCCTCTCATGATGTAGATGTTGGTGATGCCAAACCAATAAAACAGCATCCGTACCGGATGAATCCTGAAAAGAGAAAGATTGCTGAGAAAGAGGTTGAGTACATGTTAGAACATGATATTATCAGACCCTCCAACTCCGATTGGAGTTCACCCTGTGTGCTAGTTCCAAAACCTGATGGAAGTACTAGATTCTGTACAGATTATCACAAAGTCAATGCTGTAACTAGAACTGATGTGTTTCCAAAACCTAGGATTGATGATTGTATTGATAGTGTAGGGCAAGCAAAGTTTCTGACCAAGATTGATTTATTGAAGGGTTATTGGTGTGTGCCTTTAACTGAGAGGGCCAAGAGCATCTCTGCTTTTGCCACACCATCTGGGTTGTACCAGTATGAAGTCCTACCCTTTGGCATGAAAAATGCCCCAGCCACGTTCCAAAGGATGATACAGTCTACAATCGCCGGATTGCCACACACGGGTGCGTACATCGATGACCTGATCACATGGAGTGACTCCTGGGAAGAACATCTAAAAGATGTAGAGACGTTGTTCCAGCGCCTGACCCAGGCTAACCTGACTGTTAACCTGAGCAAGAGTGACTTTGGTTGTGCTACTGTCACCTATCTTGGCTACGTCATAGGCCAGGGTAAGGTGGCACCCATAAATGCTAAAGTCCAAGCCATCATGGACTTTCCAGTTCCTGACAACAAAAAAGCTTTGCGCCGCTTCCTTGGAATGATCGGGTACTACCGCAAGTTCTGCAAGAACTTCGCTGAGATTGCTCTCAGTCTAACTAACCAACTGAAGAAAGGCGTAAAGTTCACCTGGGATGATGCATGCCAGAGAGCCTTCGATCGCCTGAAGTCTCTGCTGTGTCACTTCCCCGTGCTCAAATCTCCTGACTTCAACAAACTGTTCTCCATCGCGGTCGATGCTAGCGACCAAGCTTGTGGATCTGTGCTCCTACAGAGAAGTGACTCTGATGACATTGAGCATCCCGTGGCATACTTCTCCAGGAAGTTCAATCGCCACCAAAGGAACTATTCCACAATAGAGAAGGAACTGTTGGCTCTGGTCCTTTCTTTACAACACTTTGAGGTTTATGTTTGTACAGGACAAAAGCCAATGATTGTGTACACTGACCACATTCCGTTAACGTTTTTGAGTAAGATGAAAAACAAGAATCGGAGATTGTTGAATTGGAGTTTGATTTTACAGGAGTTTGACTTGGAAATTAAGCATGTGAAGGGTACAGACAATGTAATTGCTGATTGCTTATCCCGTGTTTGAATGTGTATATATATATCATGTGTTTGAATATTGTATGATATGTATATATAGACAAGTGTTCACTTAACCATTTTGTATTGAAAAGAAAAATTTTGCCTTTATGAGTCAAAATTTTTCCCTTTTGGAATGGAGGTGTAATGTGAATATAGGCCACTAGATGGCAGTATTTACCTTTTTTTTGTTAAGCTCAGACTGGAGTCATGTTTAGACATGTCCTGGACATATCTGGGGCAAGTCTCAGAAAATTAAAAAAAAGAGGTCTAAATGTGGGTGGGGTCTGCAAAAGAGTATATAAGGAAAAGAATTGAGACAGTAAAGTAGTAGGAGAAATTGCAAGATGATGACCAGACCTGCCATTCTGTTCAAGACCTGTGACGTTTCTTTTGTGGATTTCTTTGCCTGTGTTTGAGCATTTCCATCATCCAGGACATCACCAAGCCACCCCACAAAAAGGGATTGTAAATATTTATGTTTTGTACATAATTAATCTTGGTCAGTAGTTTAGTTATTGTCTTTGTTAGAAATTAAATGTGTTTAAGTTTTAAAACTGTGTCTGTCATCCCTTGCTGTTGCTGTTGCTGTTGTGTGTAAATGTAATAACAAACTGGGGCCATAACACCCGACTAATTTAGCTAGTAAGCCAAAATGAATTGCGTCTACCATTCAAATGATGATAAATTGCACAAGTTGAACGTGCTTATGTGGCAGCTATTAGCAACATAGCAAACCAAAAATTTTAAATTAAATCTAGAGTTTAAATAAATTGCAAATCATTGCATTCGGTTTTCATTTACATTTTTCACACTGCCCCAACCTTTCTGGAAATGGGGTTGTGTCATGACAGTACCTAACAGTACCTAACCTGAAATTAAAAGCTACTTTGTTGTCCTGTACCTACAGTGAGGTCCATAAATATTTGGACACTGACAATATTATAATTTTACCTATGGAGCATAGAATAAGTATATTGATCTTGAAATTAAATAATAAATCCTTTTTAAAAGTGGGGACATTCTGCCTCACTTTGAGGGTTCAGACATTGGGTGGATGACACAGGAGACACAGCATTTTAAGCATTTCCTCTTTTTTTAGGGAACAGAAGTATTTGGACAATAGGATGCTCTGCTGTTTCATGGCCATGTGTTTTATTCCCTTATAATTTCACTTAAAAGTGGACACATAAAAGGTCTACAGTTGATTTCAAGAGAAAATTTTCATTTGGAATCTATTGCTGTTAACTACAAAATCCAAAGAGCTATCAGTGTCAGTAAAGCAAGCCAACATTTAGCTGAAAAATGAAAAACCTACCAGTGAAAAAGGGAGACCCTTAGATATGACAAACAAAACTTTTTTGTATACTCTTTAAAAGACAAAGTGCTGGTCAGTTCAGGAATGCTAAAAGGCAAGTAATATGGTAGATGACAGAAGAATTTTCTCCCTGGTTCAGAAACACTCCCTCACAACGGTTGGTAGAAGGTTGGGGAATAGTGCCAAAGTCTGCAATCAAGGGAAGACTTCACTGGAGTAAATACAGAGTTGATTTTAACGTGAACTATAGATAAGGCTCAAAAATCGAGAACTAACCGAAAAAAAGTTCTAAAAATACCTATATGATACTGGAACAACATCCATCCAAAGATGAACTTATACCTGAAGGATAGGACAAGAAGGATATGAAGAAGGGAAGGAATGCCGCATGATCCGAGGCATCTCATCGTTGAAGAATGGTTATGTATAGGCATGCATGGCTGTTAATTGACCTGGTTCCCTTGTATGTACTGGTGAGGTGACTTAACAAAAGCCGAAGGATGAATTCTTGACTGTATTTGGCTAAATTACAGTAGTGTGCAGTGATTATTATACTTTTAACAAAATGAAGACAAATTAAAAATCAGGTACTATTTCAAATATTTATTTAATGTAACATGATGAAAACTGGTAAACTGATCACAAGTAAAAACAAAAATCATAACGTCTTTTTGAGAGAAAAGGTTAATATCTAGTGTCAGTGTGACCTCTTGCTTTGATTGCTGCATTTAATCTTTCAGGCATGATTTTCACATATTTTTTCATTTCCTTGCTTGCAAAGAGGATGTTACCACAGAGTTGATCATCTGGATTTAGGTCTGGACAGGCCAAGTCATAACTTTTATGTCACCGGATGATTCTTTCCGAATGAGATACAGTAATTCTTGAACTACTTAGAAGTGTGTCTAGGGCCATTATCTTATTGAAAATAAAATCCACGACCAGTCTCATCAGTCTCTTTACAGATGGCAATGAGTGCTTCACAAGGATGCTGCGATACTGCTTTTGGCCTATGATTCTGTCGATTTAAATGAGATTGCTCCCTCCTTTTAAGCAGACTGAAACCCAAACCATAATATTACCACCTTCATGTTATATTGAAGGGGTTAAATGGAATACATTTTTGAAATATTCTCCAACTCCACGGCGCTTGTAAGTTCTGCATTTGGGTAAGAAAATTTTGAGTTGATTCATTGGTCTGGACTTGTTCGCAGTCCACTGGTGTTCAATCCTTGAATTTCTTGGCAAACTCAAGTCTTTTTTTGATGTTGCCAAGCTCGTGACAGCAACCTGACCAATCAAACCATTTTCACACAGGCAGCTGGAAATGGTAGATCTTGATTTGACACTTTGATCTTTTCACTTCTGGCGCTTGTAATATCGTCACGGAGTCGTCATGCTATGAACCGCCAAATTGTTTTTTTTTTAGACACACAGATAACGAACATCTTAACTTGCGTTTTGCCCCTCTATTGCTACCAGTTTTCAGCTAAACTGGTCTCTTAAATGCTTGATGGTGTTTGTTACTGTGCCATGATAGTATCTAACATCTTCAGTGTCATGTAAGGCCACAATGCAGCTATGAACAATCTCAGAGAGCTCCTTCCATTGTGCCATCATGTTTAACTCTGTGACACTGCTCAAAGTTTTTGTCACCTAACATACTGGAAAAACCGACCATTAGAGGTAATTTTGCAGAATAAAGTTGCCTGAAACCAGATTAATGTTTATTTTATTTTATTTTTTTAGAATAAATAATCATGGAATGAGCCTTCAAACATGCCTTCAGGCTATGCAAGAGTCAAAAAAAATTGTGACACCTATCAATTGTTATATAAAACTGAAATTTACAGTGTTTTTGTTCATTACCCATATTTTTACCTCAGTGTACTTGTAGAAATGTTTTTTTTTTTTTGGTTCTCAATGCCTACTATAGTCTTGTTCAATATATTTTCACCATGAGAAGTAATTTATTGCAACCCTTTTTAGATAAAACTAATGGTGCCAAATCATAACTGCATACTACTGTATATGTTTAGATTCACCCAGTTAATATTTGGAAAACACTTTTCAGTGCAGATGGATAGTGACTTGGGAGCATACTGAAAATGACAACCCTAGATTTGTTTAAGGCAAAGTAGTAATCTTTTGGCATAGACAAGTCAATCAAATGACTAGAATCCATTTGAAAATGCATTTCACTTGCTGAAGGCAAAACACCTCAACAAGTTGGCAGGAACTGAAGACTGCTTCAGTGAAGGCTGGGCAGAGCATCACCAGGGAAGAAGCCAAGCGTCTGGTGATGTCTGTGGGTTTCAAACTTCAGACAGTCATTGACTGCAAAGGGTTTGCCACTGACTATTTTAAAATGTCAAATTATTGATCATGTAAGATTGTCCAATTACTTTTGAGTTCCCAAGATTGAGGGTGCTGTGCATAAAATGGGTGCAATGCATACATGCTTTGCACTGTATTATTGGAAAAACTCGGAAATGGAAGTTAAAATTATGCACTTCAGGCACATCATTATTTTTTCTGTTTAAATCCATAGCCGTGGCGGAGAAAATGAAAACAATTAAAATTGCGTCTCTTTCCGAATATTTATGGGCTTAACTGTACATCAGCAGCATTACATAGATTTGAGGAGAGGGGGGAGAGACATGGTAACAAGGCACTTTTGAACATGCATAAAAACTGACATGACTGAATTTATAGGTGTTTTTGAAGGTGGTTTTCTCAGTAATCAGGCTGGACATCACATTTCTGCTGGTTACTGTCTGCTAGCCTCCAGCTTTACCTCGACTTGATTTTTTTTTTCGTTGACAATTCATAATTTTGAGATGTGTTTATTGTTGGTGGAGCCAGGGTGTTAGATGGTTTGCAGGTTCCATAGAATGTTTGTCATTAGTAATTTTACAAATATTCCCACCTTATGGCTTTTTAAAAATTCCTCACACAGAGATGAGCCAATTATGGGAACTGCATACACAGTCTCTTAACCGCTTGTAATACTTTTGCAACATTTACATTTGATGGAGATTCAGTGCCCACTGAAAAGAGCCCATCGTCATAAAGCATCTCAGAGCAGGTTTGCACATTCTCCTTGTAACTTCTTTGTAAAGAGCCTAGAAGAACAGCTAAGTTAACCAACCCAGCTCAACAGCTTGCAGGCTTCCTACATTTCTATGCAGAAATCCTCTCAACATAAGTTTGTCCCTTTTTTTTATTGACCCCAGAGCCATGTTGTTGCGCCTGCCAACAAAAAGACTGTATCTCACTGCACACACACTCCTATTCTCTCATTTAACCATCCGTTTTTCTCCCTCTCCTCACCCTGCAGGCGCCTCCTTGGCATTGTCACAAAAAAAGATATTCTCCGTCACATGGCCCAGATGGCAAACCTCGATCCCGAGTCAATAATGTTCAACTGATCCCTGCCTTCGAGGAGGGTGATGTAGAGAGCGAAGAGGAGGTCAACTTGCTGAATGGAGACACCCACTGATGCAAGCTCCGCCCCCCAACAATAAAATGGACACACCTATAGAAACCCCCTTTCACTTGGGAGAGTCGCTGTGTCTCTGACGACGTCGTCAGTGGCCGAGGCGAGGGATGAACAGGTCAAGGGGTGTGCTGCCGCTGTTTCACTTCCCTCCACTACCCTTGACCTAAGTAATGAACTGCAGGACTTCTTGCCAGGAACAGCAGTTAAATGGGGTGCAAGACTGAACTGCTGGAGCCATCCTAATAAAAAAAAGTGGAGGGTGCTGAGACCTTCCACCCCCCTTCCCCCCCAAAGAAACATTGTTTACTGAAAAAAAAATCTCATCTCACAAAGCATCTACATTCCATTCCAAGTCACTACAGCCAGCCTGGTACACTTACCTCTCTCCTTACTGGAAGCTGCCCTTTCTCATGCTGAGATACCATTCTTAATATTCATGAAGCTCAAAGGAAGACTACTTGGAAATAGGTGTGTCTCTGCACGCGTATGTTTGCGGGCATGTGTTTGAGTGTGTGTATATACGGAAGTATTTGCACCTATTTGTAGTAAATTGTATGAAGGAACTAAAAAAAGAATCTGCTCTTGAAAAAAACATTAAATGTTGTACAAGATTTAATCTAGGACTGCATGTGCGTGGGATAGGGGTATAGTTCCCATGTCCTGAGTCACGTGGTCACAGTGAGCAAAGCAAGAGGCGGTTTGTCCATGTGATCACTGCAGGGAGGACAGGTTCTCCTGCAGTGAATGTGTACATATGGATGCGTGCCAGTCAGTTAAATTCTTCTGTGCACTTTTATGTTCCTGCCTATTCCTTTTGAACTGTGTCCATTGCTACAACTACATTTAGAAACTTCACTATGTACACAGTACACTACCAAAAGTATTAAGACACCCAATTATATGCAGTTTTCTAATCAAATTATGCAGTTTAATGTCTCATTGTACTCTGGAATGAAAGCATAGACATGATGGAAGAAATCATGGAATCATTTAAGAACCAAAATGTATTTTAAACTTGTGACTCAAAGTACCCACCTTTGGCAGATATAACAGCTGAACAGACTCGTGACATTCTTTCTACAATGGAAATCAAATATTCTTCAGAAAGTTCTTCCCAACTCTGTTGCAGAAGTTCACATAAATGTGTGGCAGTTGTAGGTTGCTTTGCTTTCACATCTTCTGTCCAGTTCATCCAAAACCATCTTGATGGGGTTTAAGTCTGGAGACTGGGCTGGCTACTTTACCATTTTGTTCATTTTTCCGTAGGTAGTTCTGACAGAGCTTGGACTTATGTTTTGGATCATTATCTTGCTGTAGGATGAACCCCTCACCAACTCGGAACATACCAGAGGGTACTGCATGGCGCTGCAGAATGCTGTAATAGCCGTTTTGGTTCAGGGTGCCTTTCACTCTGTAAGTCACTAACCCTGGATCCAGCAAAACAGCCCCAGACCATTACGCTTCCCCCTGTTTGACAGTTGAGGACACACACTGAGGAACCATCCTTTCACTCACTCGACGTCGTACAAAAAACCTGGGTAACCTCACCTTTTGTTTAAAACTTCTGCCAGTTCACCACTTACCTTTGTACCATTTCAAGCTATTCATTGGACTGGAACTGCATAATTTTTTTTAAAAAACTGGATAAATTGGGGTGTCCTCAAACTTTTGACCGGTAGTGTACGTGTAAATGTTTGTGTGTGTGTGTGTACACGCATACATGCAAGTAAGCAAATGAGTTTCTGTTCTTACTGCATACTTTGAAAACAGAAAATATTATCCTGCAGAATAGTAGTTTCCTAATACTGAGTTCTGTGAAATGGGAGTAATGTGTTGTAGAATGTGTGATTATGATGAGGTGGAATGGAAGAATGAATTTTAGGGGGTTGGGAGGGTGATTCTGCATCACGGGAAGTACTCAAAAACCTTGTTTTTGTACATCTCTTTTCTCTCCCTCCTCTGAAGTTGCTTCAGGGATCGTAAGAATTGTCTGTAATTGTGCTTGTCCCCTCTTAGGATTTCAGTTTTTTTGGGCTGCCCTTCCTCGGTATATTTCTTTCTTACTGCTACAACCCTGAGAGAGCAGCTCCTAAGTTGCTGCTTTTCCCATAACTAATGAAATTACACTAATCGCAAATGTGACTTCGTTATTGCACCACATCTCTCACTCAGCCAGTGTATTTTCTGAAAGAAATCAAGAAAAGTGACAAATGAATAAAATTCACGACTGTAGTCTAAGCTGCCAGGAGTGTGAGTGCGGATGGGCTTAGGGGTGTCACTGAAAATTCTGAAATTAAGACTCTGGCAGTCCATTCACTTACTTAAACCTAATAGTCAGATGATGAACAGACTATCAGAGTTCAAGCTGCACTTGACATTTATCTTGTCTTCCACGGGTGGCAGTATTTCTCATGTACTTATGCTGGCTCACTGGAGTCTTTTTTTTCCCTCCCCACCTCCCATACTTCTCCATTGCAACCTAAGCTTCGCGGCTTATCTGCGAATGAAAGCTAAGATGGGGAAGTTTGATGTTGTTCTGCGTTCTTTCTTTAACAGTGATGCGCTTCTGGTGTCGGCTAATGAAGAATGTACTGTCTTTCTTAACCTGTGGTGTTTCCTAACACAAATACTGATCTTGATATTTTTTCTTTTTTATTTATATTGGTGTTAGAGCTGTACATTATGAAGAATTTTACGTATAATTATAATTATATTGATGGTTTGACTGTACATTTAGAAGAAATTAAATTCAATTTTTGTTTTAAATGAAACCAGTCAAGCTTTTTTTTTTTTTTGTTTTTTTTTTTTTTTTTTGGAGAACCAGGCTGAAAAGTAATAAGGCAATTGTGGGGTGTCACTGTGTATTTATATTGTCAATATCATAATCATTATTAATGCAGTTGTTGATATTGCATACTGTTGCAATATTATAGCCAACTCAAAATCACTGTGTGAAGAAGCAACTACATATTGTAATAAGTCTCAACCATGAAGTGCTCATCATTTTGAGTGTACGGTAGCCCATCTGAAAACAGGTATCCAGTACACTCAAAGCCTTTGTTGTGATATGGCTCACTCTATACTAAACTGTACTAATGTGTTAGTGTTGATTCAAATACACCTTTTCCAATTCTGCAACCACTGGCATTGCCATCTGCTGGCCATTAAATGGAATGCTATTTCTGCATTGGCCTCACTTTTCAGACCCAGGTGCTGCGTCCATCTTTTTATACAGTCTATGGTGATAACGCACAGATTGTTTGTTTTTATGGTCGTACACTGGAAATTTTTCTGTTTTCAATCATTGTTTTTAAAAGCATGGTTTATGTGATTGTCTGAAGCCTTGCGAAATTTTGATGCAGGATGTGAGTACCTTATTTTGCCAAGGTCATCTTTACGCCATTTGCATACATTATGCAAATAAACCACAGGGATGGACGCAACACATGAGGACGCCACTGGTTACGCCCACAACTGTCATTTCAAATTGCATTTATGATCAGACTAGTCCCGATAATTTAGTGCAGACAATTGAAACAGTTATTATGGGTATTTTATCTCATTTCACTTTCTTTCGAAGTATCAACAGACATGTCATGAGCATTTCATGAAGTTGGCTGCCAAATTTTGTAATAAAATATGCCTTGGCTGACATCATGACACCACTTTTTTGCGGTGTTGTTAGACCGATGACTTTTTTTTATATACAGGTTCTACTCTTAGAAAATTAGAATATCGTGTAAAAGTCGGTTTATTTTGGCAATTCAACATAAAAGGTAAAACTAATATATTTTATTGACTCGTTACATGCAAAGTGAGATATCTCAAGCAATTGTTTGTTGTAATTTTGATGATTATGATTTACAGCTCATTAAAACCTCAAATACAAAAACTCAGAAAATTAGAATATTGTGAATATAACCAATATTGTGTGTGAAACAACACACAGGCGGATGCTGGACATGGGCTTTAAATGTCGAATTACTGTTGTCAAGCCACTCCTCAACAGCAAGCAACGCCAGAGGCACCTTCGCTGGGCTAAAGAAAAGAAGAACTGGTCTGTTTCCCAGTGGTACAAAGTCCTCTTTTCTAATGAGAGCAAATTTTGCATCTCATTTGGCAACAAAGGTCCAAGAGTCTGGAGGAAGACTGGAGAGGCGCATGATGGAAAATGGATGAAGTCCAGTGTTAAGTTTCCCCAGTCTCTGATGACTGGGGGAGCCATGTCAGCTGCTGGTGTTGGTTCCCTGTGCTTTCTCAAGTCCAGAGTAAACGCAGCAGTCTACCAGAACATTTTAGAGCACTTCATACTTGCTTCAACGAACCAGCTTTATGGGGATGCAGACTTCATTTTCCAGCAGGACTTGGCACCTGCCCACACTGCCAAAAGTACCAAATCCTGGTTCAACAGCCACGGGATTACTGTGCTTGATTGGCCCGCAATCTCTCCTGACCTGAACCGCATTGAAAATCTATGGGGCATTGTCAAGAGAAAGGTGAACGAAGAGAGTCCAAACAAAAAAGAAGAGTTCAAGGCCGTGATTGAAGCATGCTGGTCTTCGATAACAGCCGAGAAATGCCACAGGCTGGTAGCATTCATGCTACGCCGGATTGAAGCAGCCATTCGTGCAAAAGGGGCCCCAACCAAGTACTAATTACAGATGCAAGATTTTCCTTTCAGAGGCCAGACATTTTTGTATTTAAAATCCTTATTTATTTATTTATTTATTTAAATCGATTTCATGTAATATTCTAATTTTCTGAGTTTCTGAATTTGAGGTTTTCTTGAGCTGTAAGTCCTAATCAGCAAAATCAAAACAAATAAAAGCTTGAAATATATTGATTTGCATGTTATTTGTCTATATAATATGTAAGCTTCACCTTTTAAGCTGAATTACAGAAATACATGAACTTTTTGAGAATATTCTAATTTTCTGGGTAGTACCTGTATGTGTATATATATATATATATATATATATATATATATATATATATATATATATATATATATATATATCCTCCTGAGACCCAGGAAAAAAAAGTGTTTTGATTTTGATTTTTTTTCATGTAAATGAAGTGTTGGGATGGTAAAAAACACATTGCAAAGATTTTTTTTTTTTCCCATAATTCAATTCATGTTTTATAACATGTGCACTGTAGTGTACAACGGGACTTCATTTATCTCAACCCTAAAACATTAACAGAATTTAAAATCTGGCCGGATATCAACACAACAGACACATACTGCATAAAAACTTCTTAAAAACATAAAACACTCAGTGAGGGTCAAATAAACATACAACCCATTCAACTTTTCACTGGCCATAGCCCGAGGATGTGAATGAACATTTGGTTTGCCAGTTCACAAATGCTGATTCATTTGTGATATGTGAGGAAGCACTGTGACTTTTTGGAGACACACAGGAACATGTCACATTTAACACATCTCACATAGGTTCTACTAGTGCACCCAGGCATTCGGCATCTGGAAAGACTTGGACTGGAGCCCATTTCAGGCAAGTGGATCGCACCATATTTCCGAATTCTCTCATTTGGGTGCGGCTTCCTTTTCTTCAGTGTTGGAGTGTATTCTTCATCACTTGAGTCACTCTGGTCTTGTGCACATGCCTGTCCCTGCGTTATCAGTTCCTCAGCCAAAAGGAGTTTGAACTCCAGGTACTGGGCAGTGTCCTTTGCAGGTCTTTGCAAGGCCTGGCTGTCTTGCCGATATTGAAGCCACGAGTTTGTAATGGCTAAATCAATGAAGTGGAGCATCGTGCGGACCGTCCACTTCTTTGTCCGGCTGGACATTCTGTAGAAACTGAGCATGCGATCGCACATGTCAACCCCTCCCATGTTGCTATTATATTCTGCAACCACTGCTGGCCTTGGGACATCAACTTGCCTCATTTTTTTCTTTGACCATCTGATGCAGGTATCCTGAGGCTCAATCCCATGGGCGGTGGATGCCAGGACAACAGGCTTGTTGTCCATCCACTTGGTGACTGCTATTTCATCAGGTCTACGTATGATCATTTCTGAATACCCTCTTGGTTTTTTGCTCAGGATGTTGTCAGCAGTGAAGTGGCACTCTTTTGGGATTCGATTCTTTTGAATTGTTCCTGTGGCAGGCAGGCCCCTTTCCTGAAGGGCATCCAGGAGACTGATGGTGGTAAAATACCGGTCAAAATAGACCATTGTTCCTCTGGGAACTGTCTCAGTCAAACGCAGGACTGAATTTCCACCTATCCCCATCTGTTGGACTTGGGTGAAGGTGTTCTTTCCCATGTAGGTTTCAAAGTCCAGCACTAAGCCAGCTGGACTTGCAAGAACGAACACCTTTAATCCTGTTGGATTTGGCTTCCCTGGCACAAATTGACGAACTGGGCACCGGCCCGCGAATGGAACAATCTGTTCATCAATACAGACCTTTGCTGGCCTTGGTAGGCTGAGACAACCTTGTAGGACTCTCTTCAGAACTGGTCTGACCTTCCAAAGGGGATCCTTTTTCTTTTCCTCTTCTGGAACTTCCAGATCATTGACCACTTTCAGCAAAGACCTGATCTTGTAGAAACGATCACGTGTCATGGAGTCAGCTATAATCGGAACTTTTGTTTTGGCAGCCCAGTACATTTTGATTCTTGGATATCCAAGGCAGGCCATGTACACAGAGATTCCTAAAAAGGTCAACATTTCTTCTGGTGTTGTGCTTAAGCTAAAGCCTGAATCCTGAACCATACGCTGGTTGGTGAAGAAGGACAGGTCCTGAATTAATTCCTTGTCAATGTACTGCAGGAAATATTGCTGTGGGCTCCAATTTCTACAGGTTACAGGGGGATCATCATCTTCAACTCTCTGTTCTTCCAACACAGGCATGAACCTAAGAGGAAGAAAAGGCAAAATTTTGCACAACTAACATGCCAAATTTTTAACCCTCCTGTTATATTCGTTTCTCAGGAACTGCAATGGTGTTTGTGGGTCAGAGAGAGAGAGCGAGACCGACAGACAGACAGTGTGACAGACTGACAGAGAGTGAGAGAGAGACCGTGTGACAGACTGACAGACAGTGAGAGAGAGACAGTGTGACAGACACAGACAGACAGTGAGAGAGAGACAGAGACAGAGAGAGATCAATTTGACTTGCAACAAAACAGGAGCATTAAAGGGATAATTCGCTTATAACACATTTACACTATAACATTATGTCTATACATGTATCAAATCAATTTTCCCTAAACATCTTTGAAGGTTATCTTAGCGTTTTTGCTCTGATTAAAAACCCTACATGGTAGTTTTGGTCCATAGAGGACGACGGCACGCTTCAGCTGGCCCTGGGTCTTGGTCGACCTCCGCTGGCTCTGGGTCTTGGTCATCCTCATCTGATTCCTTATCTGGGTTCCCACCCTCTCCTGTCTTGCTCACTGGACTCTCATCTTCAGAGAAATCTATGTCTGAATCTCCCTCAAAGATTTTGTTAAGTATTCTCTCTGCCTCTGACAAAGAGCTGTCTACTAACAAAAGGGAAATAATTATTAGTACAAACTCCCAATGTACACTATAGTGTACATTAATTAATCAGTGATTTTTACAATGAAACTAAGTAAGTTCAGCTCTGAAAACTCACTCAAATTATTCCTTGGATGTTTACTTACTAAAAGCAATCAAAATATAAAACTCAAAATCAAGTTAAATTAAAATTTGATGCTTACCTTTCTTTTTTCCATAAAATGTGCCTGTGCTGATGCCAGCCATTTTGAAAAGACAGGAAAAGGGAAGTTGGCAAGGACACCCCCACACATGGGGTATCAATTTAAAGCTACAGTTCTCAACTCTAAGGAACATCAGGACTTGGTAAAGTGGTATATACAGTCTTAGAGTTATATGCAAAACTTGAATGTGCACTACAGTGTACAAAAATGAATTACCGGGTCTCAAGAGGATATACACTCTACAAAAAAATAAACGCAACACTTTTGTTTTTGCTCCCATTTGTCATGAGATGGACTCAAAGATCTAAAATTCATTCCCGATACACAATATTACCATTTCTCTCAAACATTGTTCACAAATCTGTCTAAATGTGTGAAAGTGAGCACTTTTGCTTTGCTGAGACAATCCATCCCACCTCACAGGTGTGCCACATCAAGATGCTCATCAGACACCATGATTAGTGCACAGGTGTACCTTATACTGCCCACAATAAAAGGCCACTCTGAAATGTGCAGTTTTGTCTCGCAGCAAAATGCCACAGATGGCGCAAGCATTGAGGGAGCGTGCAATTGGCATGCTGACAGCAGGAATGTCAACCAGATCTGTTGCTCGGGCATTAAATGTTCATTTCTCCACCATAAGCAGTCTCCAAAGGCGTTTCAGAGAATATGGCAGTACATCCAACCGGCCTCACAACCGCAGACCACTTGTAACCTCACCAGCCCAGGACCTCCACATCCAGCAGGTTCACCTCCAAGATCGTCTGAGACCAGCTACTCAGACAGCTGCTGAAACAATTGGTTTGCATAACCAAAGAATTTCTGCACAAACTGTCAGAAACCGTCTCAGGGAAGCTCAACTGCATGCTCGTCGTCCTCATCGGGGTCTTAACCTGACTCCAGATCGTCGCCGTAACAGACTTGAGTGGGCAAATGCTCACATTCGATGGCGTCTGGCACGTTCTTCACAGATGAATCTCAGTTTGCATTGTTCAGGGCAGATGGTAGACAGCGTGTGTGGCGTCGTGTGGCTGAGCGCTTTGCTGATATCAATGTTGTGGATCGAGTGGCCCATGGTGGTGGTGGGGTTATGGTATGGGCAGGCATCTGTTATGGACGAAGAACACAGGTGCATTTTATTGATGGCATTTTGAATGCACAGAGATACCGTGATGAGATCCTGAGGCCCATTGTTGTGCCATACATCCATGAACATCACCTCATGTTTCAGCAAGATAATGCACGACCCCATGTTGCAAGGATCTGTACACAATTCTTGGAAGCTGAAAATGTCCCAGTTCTTGCATGGCCAGCATACTCACTGGACATGTCACCCATTGAGCATGTTTGGGATGTGCTTGACCGGCGTATACGACAGCGCGTGCCAGTTCCCACTAATATCCAGCAACTTCGCACAGCCATTGAAGAGGAGTGGACCAACATTCCACAGGCCACAATTAACAATCTGATAAACTCTATGCAAAGAAGATGTGTTGCACTGCATGAGGCAAATGGTGGTCACACCAGATACTGACTGGTTCTGAGTCCCCAGACCCCCAATAAAGCAAAAACTGCACATTTCAGGGTGGCCTTTTATTGTGGGCAGTATAAGGTACACCTGTGCACTAATCATGGTTTCTGATGAGCATCTTGATGTGGCACACCTGTGAGGTGGGATGGATTGTCTTAGCAAAGCAAAAATGCTCACTATCACACATTTAGACAGATTTGTGAATAATGTTTGAGAGAAATGGTAATATTGTGTATCTGGAATGAATTTTAGATCTTTGAGTCCATCTCATGACCAATGGGAGCAAAAACAAAAGTGTTGCGTTTATATTTTTGTTGAGTATATATATATATATATCTTCAATCCAGGAGAGAATAAATATGAACAATGCAAATCATTTCATTGTCTTAGAAAAAAATTTGACCATTCTTATAGAACACAGTGAATTGTACAGTTTAGTATGGAGTGATCCATATACGTTTGTCACCTGGTTGACTTCTTTATGTGAATATAAAAATGTCTGGCTTTTGAAATTTATTTTCAAATGACATCAAAGTAGAGTATATACCCTGCCTGGCCAAAAAGTCACCACCTGGATTGAACTTAGCAAATACGCAAGTGCCTCACATTGGATAATTGCTGCAGGAATGTTTTAACTGGCAGCAAGTTACTTCATACAGTGAGTAGCTTCTCTTCTCTTGAACCCTCACTGCTGATGTAGACGCTAGCGAGCAAGAGCTGCTCGATTTATGCACGCATTTATGCATTTATACACTATCGTATCAATGTCATACACCCAAAATTATTGCATATCCACAAGGAAGCGGTGCCTCATGTGCAAACGGCCTAACATGCATGCCCATAGTATCTAGCAGTTAATAAAAATGATCTCTTGCAACAGAAAACATCTTCTGCCTTTGTTGCAACCAGTTCAGCTAAAGTTGCCCAAAGGTATCCCAATTTAGTAGTGAAGAAAAATCAGCTTTGTGAAGCAAAAATTCAACATTGTATTGAGACTGTCATTCTGTCAATTATAGTCATCAGATAATAAAAACGCATGATGCCCTACCTTTGATCTACACGTAGATTCATCCCTCAAAGAAATCAATGGTCACCTAAAGCCTCAACTGATCTCTCACTGAAATGCAGTCATTTTAGTGATTGCTCAGGCTTATCTGCAGAAGGCACATTTATAGTTCACACCAACATGAAACTTTCCTGGGAATTATCTATTGATTGATAGTTTTTTTTTGTCTTTTTAATCCACTTACAGTGTAAACTTTCCACGGTAATTGAAAGACATTGACATTGGACCCTAAGAAAAGTAGTTAAACCCTTGCGTTACAGCAAGTCAAGTCGCATCCTTTCATCCTTTGCACATCTGAATGACGTGAACACATTGGAAAAAATGAAACCCAGAAGTGCTAAAGTTATGTTCATGAGATGGAAATGTGATATGGCCATGGACAATGGTAGTCATTCCAGATGGAACCAAACTGGAAAGTTCCTTGAGCCTCATAGCATTGATTCTCTGGAGGAGGAAGTCAATCATGGAAAGTTTTTCCTAATGGCATGTAAGTAGACTTATTGTTTGGAGTATATTTTTCTTCTAGGTAGGTAGCCAGCTAGCAAGCTAATTTTAATATTTGATTTCCTCCTGAAGCCATGATGATCACAGAGGTAGTTTGTCACATTGGTTAATATGAGTTACCGGTTGTCTTTGCTAATAATACTGTGTATGGTGGCATTTTGCTCAATGTGGTAATATGTCTGGCAAAATAAAATGCATAGATTTTTTCCTGTTTAAAATCCAAATAGCTTGAGGACTTTGGTAAACCTTGTGCTACATGTGTTGCACTGATCTGTTCAATTTTTTTTCCCCTGACAGTGGAACGTCTGTTTTGGAAAAATATTTCAGATACTACTGTTAGTGAGTCATACTTGCACCTTATGTAGGATGTGGAAAACGTTTATGCAAGCTCACTTTTTGCTATGGTGCTTGTAGATGGAAACGACTAGTGTTCTGTTGCAGGTTGACCATTTCGACTGCAAAATGAGCAGTTTCTATATTAAGAATGTGTGCTGGTTGATGGACAAAAAATGGACAAAAGTCTCAACATTTTCATGGAAAAAAAAGCATGTTTTTGGTATTCAGCTTCAGTTTATTCACACAACATCAGATAAAATGCAGAAACAATCATGATTCCTTGTATAATTAGATGTGTGAAAGGGGACTCTCCAATAAGCTATCCCAAGCTTGTAACTGGGGGCCCAGACAATAATAACATACAGAATTGTAGACATGATTTTCAACCTGTTACCTAGAACTAACCTAAAAACTCATTGGAAAACCCTTTACCCCAAAGATCCTAAAGTATAGTCATACTCATACATTACATACAGACAATGGCACACAGAAAGTAAATGTATATTTCATATATGAGACTATTTTGAAATATTCTAGAATCAGCTGTTGTTTAAAACTTTTTAAAGACGGACAATGATTTTAACATTTTTCTGGTACTTTCAAGCTCATTACAAATCTGAGGACCCCAATAGGTCACACTAACACTGGTGCATTTGAGTTTGCATTTCTTCCCTCTTAAAAGTAGTTTTTTCTCTCAGTCCGGATCCCGACATCAGCCTTTAATATGCTGGATAAGCTTATATCTAGAATAGGGGAATAGAATAGAATATATCTAGAATAGGGGTGGACTCAGCCTCCCCAATATAAAATATTATTTTTGGGCAGCGCAACTAACAGCAGTGGTAGTCTGGATTAACAATGACATGGAGTCTGGATGGGTAAACACAGAGAAGAATTCATTGCCATTTATACATTTATCCGCTCTAGTGTTTTTGAGCAAGCAGTCTCAGAAGAAAATGGAAATAAAAAAAATGTATGGGTGAAACACACCTTCAAAGTTTGGTCGACAGTCCAAAACAGAATTAGAGGGACAGCTGCCCTTTCACAAGCTATGCAGATTGCTGGAAGCAGATTTTCCCCCCCTCAACAACAGGTATTACTTTTCAGAGATGGGCAGGCAGAGGCATGAGGGTTATTGACCAGTTGTTTTGCGACAATGTTTTACAGCCATTTTCATATCTCCAAGAGAAATTCCTCCTACCCCGAAGTGACATGTTCCGGTATTTTCAAATTAGGCATTACATTACAAGCCATAAAGATTGGAATATAATTAAAGTTGCTCCAACAAATATAGAAACTTATTTTAGAAATATAATTAAACATCAGCTACCCAACAAAAAGCATGTTTCCCATATATACAGAAATTTGTTTCTGGATATACCAGACAATACTTTTTATATCAAAAATAAATGGGAGTTGGAGTTAAATATCATCATTGAGGATGGAGAGTGGGAAACAATATGCATTGGATGTCATAAGGGTAACATGTGGAAGGAGTTCAACTGGAAGATGAAGACGAGGTTCTTTAAGACTCCTTTGGTAGTGTCCAAATTTGTAAATAACGCAGCTGTAATATACTGCTGGAGAGAATGCGGAATGGTTGGCGACCACTCGCACATATTTTTGGATTGTCCAGTGATGCTTCCTTTTTGGAAGGGGGCAAAGAGTGAGATAGATAAAGTTCTGGGAATTGATTTATTATTCACCCCATGTCAGTTTCTTTTTGATTTAACTCCTGAAGATTTGTACACCAGAGACCAAAAGCACCTGTTACTTATACTTTTGATGACTAGGAAAATGGTGACAATAAAATGGATGAATTGACAGCCACCTACAGTGGCACAGTGGAAACAGAAGTTGAGGGAGGTGTATGGAATGGAGGCTTTAACGGCCCAATTACAATTAAGGTCTGATGTCTTTGTGAGGAGGTGGCTACCTATAGCAAGATTCCTCTAACTGAAGGGAACCCCATAATGTGTTGCAATGACTGAAATGTCAATTTATTTACTCATTTATTTTCCATCCATTCTTATCATTCAGCTTTCTAGGCCCCAATGTGTCGTTTTTTTTCTGCTTTCTCTTGCACTGTCAGACATATTCTGTGATGTTGTCAAGGAAAATTCTGTATTTTATTTGTCCATTTTTAATAAAAAAAATAAAGTTCTAAAAAAAAAAAAAGTAGTTTTTTCCTTGTTTTATATACAAACCCCAAAACCAGTGAAGTTGGCACGTTGTGTAAATCGTAAATAAAAACAGAATACAATGATTTGCAAATCCTTTTCAACCTATATTCAATTGAATGCACTGCAAAGACAAGTTAATTAATGTTCGAACAGGTAAACTTTGTAATTTTTTGCAAATATGAGCTCATTTGGAATTTGATGCCTGCAATATGTTTCAAAAAAGCTGGCACAAGTGGAAAAAAAACCTGAGAGAGTTGAGGAATGCTCATCAAACACTTATTTGGAACATCCCATAGGTGAACGGGCTAATTGGGAACAGGTGGGTGCCATGATTGGGTATAAAAGCAGCTTCCCTGAAATGCTCAGTCATTCACAAACAAGGATGAGGCGAGGGTCACCACTTGGTGAACAAATGCGTGAGCTGATTGTCGAACAGTTTAAAAACAACATTCCTCAACGAGCTATTGCAAGAGATTTAGGGATTTCATCATTTACGATCCGTAATATCGTCAAAAGGTTCAGAGAATCTGGAGAAATCGCTGCACTTAAGCGACAAGGCCGAAAACCAACATTGAATGCCTGTGACCTTCGATCCCTCAGGCGGTACTGCATCAAAAACCGACATCAGTGTGTAAAGAACATCACCAAATGGGCTTAGGAACACTTCAGACAACCACTGTCAGTAACTAGAGTTCGTCGCTACATCTGCAAGTGCCACTTAAAACTCTACAATGCAAAGCGAAAGCCATTTATTAACAGCACCCAGCAACGCCGCCGGCTTCGCTGGGCCCAAGCTCATCTAAGATGGACTGATGCAAAGTAGAAAAGTGTTCTGTGGTCTGACGAGTCCACATTTCAAATTTTTTTTGGAAACTGTGGACATCAAGTCCTCCGGACCAAAGAGGAAAAGAACCATCCGGATTGTTATAGGCGCAAAGTTCAAAAGCCAGCATCTGTGATGGTATGGGGGTGTATTAGTGCCTAAGGCATGGGCAACTTACACATATGTGAAGGCACCATTAATGCTGAAAGGTACATACAGGTTTTGGAGCAACATATGTTGCCATCCAAGCAACGTCTTTTTCATGGACGCCCCTGCTTATTTCAGCAAGACAATGCCAAGCCACATTCTGCATGTGTTACAACAGCATGGCTCCGTAATAAAAGAGTGCGAGTACTAGACTGGCCTGCCTGTAGTCCAGACCTGTCTCCTATTGAAAATGTGTGGCGCATTATGAAGCGTAAAATACGACAACGGAGACCCCAGACTGTTGAACAACTTAAGCTGTACATCAAGCAAGAATGGGAAAGAGTTCCACCCGAAAAGCTTCAAAAATTGGTCTCCTCAGTTCCCAAACGTTTACTGAGTGTCGTTAAAAGGAAAGGCGATGTAACACAGTGGTAAAAAGGCCCCTGTGCCAACTTTTTTGCAATGTGTTGCTGCCTTTAAATTCTAAGTTAATGATTATTTGCAAAAAAAATAAAGTTTCTCAGTTTGAACATTAAACATCTTGTCTTTGCCGTGTATTCAATTGAACTTAATGATTTGCAAATCCTTTTCAACTTGTGTTCTGTTTTTATCTACGATTTACATAACGTGCCAACTTCACTGGTTTTGGGTTTGTACATGAGTGGGAGGGTAAATTGGAATAAGATCACAGTCTGTCATTAAGTCTAAAAACCACAAATTTCACAGGCATTATGAAAAATATTGTAGTTGGCAAGCCTCAGAAGTTTATAGCCATGAAAACGAGGGTCAGAAGGAGCATTTACCTTGGACCAAGATATGGCACGTATAACTCTCTCTTGTATTATCAGCAATTTCTCAAGGTAATTAGGATATGTGTTACACCATATAACGTCACAATAGTTAAAATGAGGTTCAAATAGAGACTCATAAGGTTAGGGGGCTTCACTTGGGGAAAAAATGTCTCAACTTGAGAAATAAGCCAACATATGTGGACAGTTTCTTTGTCAAGTCATCGATATGCATCTTAAAATTTGGAGACTCATCAATGTGAACCCACAAAAATTTTGTGGATTTAACCCTCTCAATATCCCCACCGTTTATCTTAATGCATACTTGAGCAACTTTATTTTGGTTTCTGTTTGAACAAAAAAAGATAAAAATTTGCTTTACTTATATTTATGGATAATTTATTGAATTTAAACCAAGTATCCACCTTTACCAGTTCCTCATTTAAATTTCAAGAAATTATTTGTGAGAAAGAAATAAATTTGTGTCATCAACAAATATTACTTTGTGTAAAAAAACTAGATGAATTAACAAAATCATTTATGTATACAAAACCCAAAACCAGTGAAGTTGGCACGTTATGTAAATCGTAGATAAAAACAGAATACAATGATTTGCAAATCCTTTTCAACTTATATTCAATTGAATACACTGCAAAGACAAGATGTTTTATGTTCAAACTGACAAACTTTATTATTTTTTTGCAAATAATCACTAACTTAAAATTTAAAGGCAGCAACACATTGCAAAAAAGTTGGCA
This sequence comes from Gymnothorax reevesii, assembly GCA_029721435.1. Lineage (NCBI taxonomy): Eukaryota > Metazoa > Chordata > Actinopteri > Anguilliformes > Muraenidae > Gymnothorax > Gymnothorax reevesii. The sequence continues at coordinate 68,836,600 of CM056579.1, forward strand.
CAGGGGCCTTTTTACCACTGTGTTACATCGCCTTTCCTTTTAACGACACTCAGTAAACGTTTGGGAACTGAGGAGACCAATTTTTGAAGCTTTTCAGGGTGGAACTCTTTCCCATTCTTGCTTGATGTGCAGCTTAAGTTGTTCAACAGTCCGGGGTCTCCGTTGTCGTATGTTTTTACGCTTCATAATGTGCCACACATTTTCAATGGGAGACAGGTCTGGACTAGAGGCAGGCCAGTCTAGTACCCGCACTCTTTTACTACGGAGCCATGCTGTTGTAACACAGCAGAATGTGGCTTGGCATTGTCTTGCTGAAATAAGCAGGGGTGTCTATGAAAAAGACGTTGCTTGGATGGCAACATATGTTGCTCCAAAACCTGTATGTACCTTTCAGAATTAATGGTGCCTTCACATATGTGTAAGTTGCCCATGCCTTAGGCACTAATGCACCCCCATATCATCACAGATGCTGGCTTTTGAACTTTGCGTCTATAACAGTCTGGATGGTTCTTTTCCTCTTTGGTGCGGAGGACACGACGCCCACAGTTTCCAAAAACAATTTGAAATGTGGACTCGTCTGACCACAGAACACTTTTCCACTTTGCATCAGTCCATCTTAGATGAACTTGGGCCCAGTGAAGCCGGCGGCGTTTCTGGGTGCTGTTGATAAATGGCTTTCGCTTTGCATTATAGAGTTTTAACTTGCACTTGCAGATGTAGCGACGAACTGTAGTTACTGACAGTGGTTGTCTGAAGTGTTCCTGAGCCCATGTGGTGACGTCCTTTACACACTGATGTCGGTTTTTGATGCAGTACCGCCTGAGGGATCGAAGGTCACGGCCATTCAATGTTGGTTTTCGGCCTTGTCGCTTACGTGCAGTGATTTCTCCAGATTCTCTGAACCTTTTGATGATATAACGGACCGTAGATGATGAAATCCCTAAATTTCTTGCAATAGCTTGTTGTTTTTAAACTGTTCGACAATCAGCTCACGCATTTGTTCACTAAGTGGTGACCCTCGCCCCATCCTTGTTTGTGAATGACTGAGCATTTCAGGGAAGCTGCTTTTATATCCAATCATGGCACCCACCTGTTCCCAATTAGCCCGTTCACCTGTGGGATGTTCCAAATAAGTGTTTGATGAGCATTCCTCAACTCTCTCAGTCTTTTTTGCCACTTATGCCAGCTTTTTTGAAACATGTTGCAGGCATCAAATTCCAAAAGAGCTAATATTTGCAAAAAAATGACAAAGTTTACCTGTTCGAACATTAAGTAACTTGTCTTTGCAGTGTATTCAATTGAACATAGGTTGAAAAGGATTTGCAAATCATTGTATTCTGTTTTTATTTACGATTTACACAACGTGCCAACTTCACTGGTTTTGAGTTTTGTAGAATGAAGAGGAGTGATCCTAGAATTGATCCTTGTAGGACCCCGTATTTGATAATTTTACTTCTGAGATTTGTTACCATTTACATCGCTTCTTTCCATAAATATAACTTCTGAACCAGCTGTGTGCTGTACCCCTGACACCATAATGTTGCAATTTGCCTAAAAGGATTTCAAGGTCCTTTTGATTGTATCAAACTCTTGATTAATTGAAAATGTTTGATACTGTAAAAAGGACCTTGAAATCCTTTTAGGCAAACTGCAACATTATGGTGTCAGGGGTACAGCACTCAGCTGGTTAAGAAGTTATATATATTTATCAGAAGTGATAAATGAATTGGATATTCTTGATCCAAGTAATCATTTAATCTACAATAAACGATTTTCTCCAATACTTTGGAAAGAGTGAGTAATGTAGATATAGATCAGTTGTTTTGAATATTATTTTTATCACCAGACTTAAATACCAGAGTAATTTTTGCAATTTTTCTCATTTTGGGTGCCACCCCACAAAGCAGAGAATGATTGGTGGAATAAACAAGTGGATCCACAATTTCATTCACAATGGCTTTTAAAATTTTGCTCATCATGATTTAAGAAACTTCTTTTTTGTCAGTTGGCTACAAAAACAAAGAGTTGAAATAATTACCTTGAAGATATTGTTGAAAAGTGGCACCCACTGGTAGATTAATCGAGTCAGAGATTTTCTCCAATGGCGAGAAAATAATTATTAAAACAATTTACAAGTTCATCATTATTAGAATAATTTCTGGCATTTTGCTTGATCCTGGTGTCAGGAAGTACAGAGGTTTTATAACCCCGGCTGAGGACCTCATTGAGCACCTTCCAGCATTGCTTTTGATCAGCCTGAGAAGCTTTTATAAGCTCAGTGCAATGTTTCTGATTATTTAATCGCATAACTTGTGTCAACTTATTTCTGTATTTTGTATATAACTCTTTGTTTTCATCACTGGGATTTCTGACATATCATTTATAAAGTTTGTTCTTTCTTTTAATTGATTCTATGATGCCCCTGGTTAACCATAATCCCTGATCCCTTGCATCACGTGCAATAATATTTTCAGATATGGAGGAGTTAATGGAGTCAGTTACTTCATCAATTAAAGCATTATATGCTGCATCTGGATCTGTACAACAATAAACTGAGTCCCATGTCTTGGCACTGAGATTTTTGGATAGTTTTTCCATTTAATACTTTCACTTTTATTTTTGAATGTGAATCATCAATCTTTTTTGCTAAGTTAATGAAAGGTACAACAGGAACATGTAATGTCTGAAAAAATTACACCGGAGGCAATACAAGCATTTTGAATATTTGTGATGATATTATCAATGATTGACTTACTAGATTCCGTCACTCTGGTATATGCATCTAAAGGGCCAGGTCATGCGGTAACGGAGTTACAAATTGGTGTATTTGGTATCATAGCTCCAGAACTAAGTAAGATAGTGACAATTTTTTTGCAAATATTAGCTCATTTGGAATTTGATACCTGCAACGTGTTTCAAAAAAGCTGGCACAAGTGGCAAAAAAGACTGAGAGAGTTGAGGAATGCTCATCAAACACTTATTTGGAACATCCCACAGGTGAACGGGCTAATTGGGAACAGGTGGGTGCCATGATTGGGTATAAAAGCAGCTTCCCTGAAATGCTCAGTCATTCACAAACAAGGATGGGGCGAGGGTCACCACTTAGTGAACAAATGCGTGAGCTGATTGTCGAACAGTTTAAAATCAACAGTCCTCAACGAGCTATTGCAAGAAATTTAGGGATTTCATCATCTACGGTCCGTAATATCTTCAAAATGTTCAGCGAATCTGGAGAAATCACTGCACGTAAGCGACAAGGCCGAAAACCAACATTGAACGCCCGTGACCTTCGATCCCTCAGGCGGTACTGCATCAAAAACCGACATCAGTGTGTAAAGGACATCACCACATGGGCTCAGGAACACTTCAGAAAACCAATATCAGTAACTACAGTTCGTCGCTACATCCGCAAGTGCAAGTTAAAACTCAACAATGCAAAGCGAAAGCCATTTATCAACAGCACCCAGAAACGCCGCCGGCTTCGCTGGGCCCAAGCTCTTCTAAGATGGACTGATGCAAAGTGGAAAAGGGTTCTGTGGTCTGACGAGTCCACATTTCAAATTGTTTTTGGAAACTGTGGACGTCGTGTCCTCCGGACCAAAGAGGAAAAGAACCATCCGGACTGTTATAGCCGCAAAGTTCAAAAGCTAGCATCTGTGATGGTATGGGGGTGTATTAGTGCCCAAGGCATGGGCAACTTACACATATGTGAAGGCACCATTAATGCTGAAAGGTACATACAGGTTTTGGAGCAACATATGTTGCTATCCAAGCAACGTCTTTTTCATGGACGCCCCTGCTTATTTCAGCAAGACAATGCCAAGCCACATTCTGCATGTGTTACAACAGCATGGCTCCATAGTAAAAGAGTGCGGGTACTAGACTGGCTTGCCTCTAGTCCAGACCTGTCTCCCATTGAAAATGTGTGGCGCATTATGAAGCGTAAAATACGACAACGGAGACCCCGGACTGTTGAACAACTTAAGCTGTACATCAAGCAAGAATGGGAAAGAGTTCCTCCTGAAAAGCTTCAAAAATTGGTCTCATCAGTTCCCAAACGTTTACTGAGTGTCGTTAAAAGGAAAGGCGATGTAACACAGTGGTAAAAAGGCCCCTGTGCCAAATTTTTTGCAATGTGTTGCTGCCTTTAAATTCTAAGTTAATGATTATTTGCACAAAATATAAAGTTTCTCAGTTTGAACATTAAACATCTTGTCTTTGCAGTGTATTCAATTGAATATTAGTTGAAAAGGATTTGCAAATCATTGTATTCTGTTTTTATCTACGATTTACATAATGTGCCAACTTCACTGGTTTTGGGGTCTGGGGGTAAATAAATTACTCCTACAATGAGGTTTTTACCAATGTCTATACTTCTCTCAATGAATAAAGAGTCAGAGCCCATCATCAATAGTAAGATCATCACAAACATTCACAAGGTGCAATGAGTCCACATATAAGCACACTCCACCACCTTATCTGCCAGGTCTATTTCTGGTATACAATGTACATCAGTTGTTATGTTACGACTGTTTATAATACCTGATTGTATTATTTTGCTCAGCCAGTAGTTTCTGTATACTTATGTAAGGGTAATGAATATTCATGAGTGCTTCTAAACATAATGACTAGCCTGAGAACACCATAGATTTTTCCATTTAGAGGGTTCTACTGTCTGCAAGATTCTTCAAGAGCCATCTGGAGAGTTCCATCACCTTCAAGATTCTTCTTTGTGATGTCAGTCAGGATTCCACATGATGACATCATACAGGAGTACAAGGCCTATATGAAAGGAACTTGCAGCCAATGAAAATAATGATATTCATCTCCGGTCTGCTACACCTGAAAGCTAGACCGGCTTGGCCGAGTGCAATTGGACTTTGGATTTCACAGACACTTCTTAGATACGGACTTTGTGGTGATCTGGATCACCACACTGAAGACATCAGATTCCAGTGGGTTTTCACCATCGTCATGGGAACATTGCAAGGACGGGCAGTTTGGGCGAGAGGACAGTATTGCTATCTTCAGTGTAGTAATTTCATTACCATGTTCATTTGCTCAGTTATTTAATAAATTGTTTAAATTTAATCCTTCTTCCAAATTGGAATCCTCCAGAATAATCTGGAACACACAACTGTCCGTAACACTGTCCAAGTTAAGAATATCCACATATAATCTTTCATTAATCCAAGTTTCACTGCAGCCAGTCACATCAAATTTATGTCCAAGACTTGCCAAAAGGGAAACCAAATCATCGTGATGCTTATTTTGGCTTCTTATATTTAAATGTTGAAGAGAATGAGCAGTTGTTCTCATTTTTTAATAGATTTTATTTTGTCCAGTGCATAGTACTTACAATTTAGCTTCCCACTGATGTCTAGGCAATGTTGTTCAAGCACTCCACAATTTTTCACACAGATTATATCATCAAGGTGTGAGGTGCGCCATGTTTGTTGGTTGTTTGCCACGTAACCTGGACACCTGAACTCTTGAGTGTGCTTAGGTCATGAATTAAATAAAACCAGTGGCGTAGCAAGATCTGAAAATTTGGTGGGGCAAAGGACATCCCTATAAAATTGTTATAAGTCCTATCTTTTTCTCAATCATTTTCATACTTCTCAATATTTTCACTCCAAGAACACTCCACACTATCAGGTGTTGCTAATTCCCCTTTAACAACAATCATTCAACTGGACACGTAATTTGGTGCATTTAAATTGGCATCATTCAAAATTGCATTCCTGTGAACTTTCACACGTGTGGCTTGAGTCTCACGCTTTTAAGTGGCACATCTTGTTCGCACACCGTAGTCCACTATGTCACACTAAAAAATTTTATTTATGAAAACAATGCTATTTAATTGCAGAGTCCCACTTATTAATTAACCTACGCTGTACTGACAGTGAAAGGCGATATTTGATTGGAATCAGTTGTGGATCAGTCATTATTCAATCAGCACGTATTTAAGATTATTTTGCAGAATTGAAGTCCTCGTGCAGAGAAGTTTTTCAGTTTCATGTATTCATTCATGTATACATGTCATTTGTATACACTTTATATAGATCAGCTGATTTCTTGGCGGCCAAGCATGTCAAAACATTCAGGACATTGCCACACAAGATATTTTTGGATTGGCTAAAATAAAGGTTTGGCGGCATTCATGAAGTTGTATTTCTGAGGTTTGATTATTCAGTACACTTAACTAATACCACCAAGAAAATTGTTTTATTTTAATATGCCCCCATCTGGCCACCTTTCACAACCTTTATTTCTGGGAAAAAATTCCAACATTATGGGCAAATTAGCAGTCAGGACCCGAAATTTGCAGTTTTTTCTCAATAGCTTTTCCAATTTTCATCCAAGCACCAGGGAATTTGTTTTATTTTAATCTGCCCCCATCTGGCCACCTTCCACAACCTTTATTTTTGGTGAAAAATTCCAACATTATGACCAAATAAGCAGCCAAGACCCAAAATTTTCAGTTTTTTCTCCATTGCTTTTCCAATTTTCACCCTAGCACCAGGGAAATTGTTTTATTTTAGTCTGCTTTCAGCTTGCCACTTTCCACAACCTTTATTTTTGCAGAAAAATTCCAACATTATGACCAAATAAGCAGCCAAGACCCAAAATTTTCAGTTTTTTCTCCATTGCTTTTCCAATTTTCACCCTAGCACCAGGGAAATTGTTTTATTTTAGTCTGCTTTCAGCTTGCCACTTTCCACAACCTTTATTTTTGGTGAAAAATTCCAACATTATGACCAAATAAGCAGCCAAGACCCAAAATTTTCAGTTTTTTCTCCATTGCTTTTCCAATTTTCACCCTAGCACCAGGGAAATTGTTTTATTTTAGTCTGCTTTCAGCTTGCCACTTTCCACAACCTTTATTTTTGCAGAAAAATTCCAACATTATGGCCAAATTAGCAGCCAAGACCCAAAATTTTCAGTTTTTTCTCAATAGCTTTTCCAATTTTCATCCTAGCACCAGGGAAATTGTTTTATTTTAGTCTGCCCTCAGCTGGCCACCTTGCACAGCCTTTATTTTTGGGGGAAAATTCCAATATATATCCCATATGTAAACACACAATCGTTACATATTGAAATATTTGAGCCCCAACATGGGTGAAAGTTGACATTTATTTCAAATTGTTACATTTCTGTTGTGTTTTACGTCAATAAAACATTTACATTAAAGAAGAAAAAATTATGGTTTTTTCTGATATCAGCAATCCATGACATACTCAAACAAGTTTTTGCCTTTGCATGCCCAAACAAGCTTCAGAACTTTCGACAAAATGTAAAATTTGTTAACTGTATAGGCTGATTAATGGATAAAATATAACTAATTCTCAAAAGACAAAGTATGTACAAATAATAAATCATTGAATCTATGACAAATAGCATTTTAACACCCCACTGTAAAGTAAATATATTGGATCTGTTTTTTTTTTTGCACACTTGAAAAACAATATATACTGCTAAAAAAATAAAGGGAACACTTGGAATTATATTGTATTGTTTAAGTGTTCCCTTTTTTAAGCAGTATATTTTAAATCTGCATTGGAATTCACTTCCAAATTCATTACAAAATTGATTCTTTGGTCATGTAGCAGCTCCAGTATTTCAATAGCTAAATATAGCATATTAGTTATCCTTCAAGTACAATTTCATATAAATCAAATAAGGCATTTTGTGGCCTTTAAGCTCTGTGTCATAAATTCAGTGCATTTTCTAAGCATTTGAATATGTTTTCATAGGCCAAGAATGCTGGGTGTGTACAAAACTACCAAATTTTCAAAAATTCATTTTGTGACAATAAAGAAGAACACGATCACAAATTTTGTATATGTTAATAGGAGACATCTAATCTACATACACAAACATAAAATTGACTATTGTATCATTCTTTTTGATATAGCATGGCAAAAAGTTGGTTTTTGTACATTTTCCAGCTTTAAAGTCTTACAGACTGTTCATCACAGAGGGGCGGTTTTAGAATACAAGGTACACAGCCTGTATGGGAAGGTGTATGTGCAATATCAAGCCTCTGCTTTCCCCTGTCCTTCAAATATACTGCCACAGAGTGTATAGCAAAAATGTCAAGCAAATTCAAGCACCCAGAATTGTACAATAAACCATTTGAAAGTTCAGATTCTTCAAGAAATAGTCGCAAATTTTCACCCTTTAATCTGAAGGACCTAGCTTGAATACTTTTGTAGTTATATACAATTTGAAAGTGGCTTCTCAGAAAACCCTGCTCAAAACAGGTATGAAAATGCCCATAATAGCAAATTTTAATTTTTTTGAATAACAAAACTACTGGGAGTTGAGAGCTAAAATTTGGGACCACTCCTATTTGGAAGTGTATGAGCTCCTTGGAATTTTTTTCAGACACATAAGAAACAGTCCAGTGGGAGCCATTTGGACACTTGATCTGGAATGACCCTTCATAAATGCCAGCTTTATGTATGCAATGGTTTAACGTGTTTTCCATTAATTCTCGACCATGACATGATTATTGGTGTCAGACTGGCTGGTTAGAGTCTCAAGTAGTTCACAGAGTCAAAAGAACACAGATGAAAGCATCTCGTCAGCTTCTGAGTCCTTTATCTTCCAAAGGACATGAAACAGAAGTGTAATCACAACTGCATATTTACACCTGTCTGAGTTCCTTGATTAAAGATCTTGGTCTCCACTACCTGCGCGTCACAGGTTATTTCACACCTAACTATTTCACAGGGGCCAGACCACATAGCAGGCTATTGTTATGCATGCTTTTGATCTTCTCACTGTTTCTGTACTTATTTCAGTTTTCTTTTTTCATCAAAATGCTTTGTCAGAATACTCTTTGGAGCCTCCAACTGCTTAAATCAGAAACCAAATGTGAACATCAAACATGTGAAGAGAACAAGTGAATTACAGTGGGAAAAAGTATTTTAGTGGATAAACCTAACATTTAAAAAACAATTTGTTATGACTATATTTTCCCACAGCTTCACATAAAAGAATTTTCTTTTTTTAATTGAGGAAATACACAAAGTATGGATGTAATAAATTGATGTAAAAAAATTTAGGTTCATCCTCCAAAAGATTTTTTCTGTGAAAACAATATGTAAAATGGTGAGAATGTAGGCCATTTTACTGACCGTTACTCCTACTGTGAAAATGAATCCTCATAGATTGTGGCTTAGTGGATAATTTTTAAATGTTTTTGTAAGGATAATGTCATTTTAATGAAAAAAAATGCACTTCAGGCTTATATATTTTTGAGACAAAATCTAGATTGTCAGAGTTGCCAACTTTCACAACAATCTTGTGTGTCAGATTTCTGAACTTTTTTTCCAAAATTTGTTTGTGTTTTGTTATGTCTGTGAATAGAATTCCTTGCAAGTTGAACAATTTGCTTATCTTGTATTGCTGTTTAACCTGATGCAGAGAATTCTGCTTCTGCTTGGTCCTGTTGTTAACTGTCTAAAATATAACATAAAATCATATTTTTTCTTTTTGTTTTTAATTTTGTGGTCTTCAAGATTGTTCCCAATTTGCCCTTCAAAAGGACACAAAAGTGTGACATTCTTGACATTCCAATCTATCATGAGGAATAGCACGTCTTGATGGTCCATTATTCTAAAGGCCCTGTCACACAGTGAAAACGCATAAAAAGCGCATAAAATCTAGGTTATACGCGATTGTGCGTGGAAAATGCGTGATTTGCGTAAATCATTAGTGGAGCCAGCGAAAGTCATAAGTTTTTAGGCATCGAAAGTGGGGGCTGGGGTGGGCTTGTGCGCTCGAACGCGAAAATCGTTTTGAACTGCACAAAAATTTAAGGCCCTGTCACACAGCCCAAAACTGATGGATCACGTATGGAAAACGCACTTAGCTGCTGAGTGCGTGCATGTTAGTGTAAAAACTTTCTCAAATTTGGGCGTATGCGTCGAAAAGAAACTGATAAATAGCTCATATTCCACTAATTAATCATGCATACATCACTTAAAAATCATGAACAGAACGTGTACTTCGACTAACAAGCCAAAAAACCATGTGCTATACTGTGGTGTTCCTTATTTAGCCTTTAGGTGGAGCCCTAGGAAAGGCGATGTGTGCTCCTGCGGAGGGGGGTTAAACGGTGGACGTAAAGGACTCGGTCAAGCATTCAAGTAGGCTCCTGTTTGGTAGATGAGTTTGAAAATAAAGTAAGGTAATTCAAGCCAGTCCGACCTCTTTACTACTACACAACATATACGCGTTATGAAAGTGAATGGTTAGTGAAATGTCTGCGATACATCTGCTTTAAATGCGTGGACATGCGCGGAGTAGACACTAACATGCCAGAATCACGCAGCAAACACCCAAAAAAGATGTATAAAACACGTCCTTAACACTCACAAGACGCATTGTTGCAACCCTTGGATCCCCAAAGAGAGTCTCGACAGAGGCACAAGGTGTCTTTTATTTTAGTTGCAGCAGAATCATCTTCACCTTAGCACCGTGAAAACTGTTGGGTGTACAAACATAAAACAAACAAATCACCATACAGTTCCCACAGTACAATCTTCATATTTTTGCATTAATACAACATTAAAATATCATACCCTCATTACTCAGTGTTTCACATTGACACCAAGTTACAAGTACAGATAAAATGTTTCAAACAAAGCAAGATAAACAAGCATACCTCACTGCGCTCACCAAGGATGCAGAATGTTTAATAATCTTCTCTTCTGTTGTTAAAACAGGCGTCAAAGTCTCCTTTTGTGTGCAAATGAAGCATAAAATAAGCTGGAGCCTGGAGATCAAACTTTTGTAGCTTGAGCTCAAACAAAGCAGCTTCCTAATCACTCAGACCTGTTTGGCTACCTTTACAGGTCTCCCTCTTGTGGAGCTACGGTGTCACACAAAGGACAAAATTCATCACCCCAAGTCCAAACAAGATTCACACACATACAATATCACTCACATCTTCATACACCAACTATTTTAAAGCACATATAAAATAGAACAAATTTAATCAAATAATTAATGTTTGTAAATAAGAATGTAGAATGTAAATGAGACACATTTATATACTTTTACTCAAACAAAATAAACACATACAAGGACTAGTGTTGTCCTTTACACTCCCACCAATCATGTCATGTTCCCACAAACAATGCATGATTCTCAAAATTCTAAGGACCAATGACCACCCAAAAATGTGCAAATAAGCATAAATGTGTTCATGAAATGAGTTATGTCTATCCCAGCTGTCTGTGCGGTGTGTATATGCATGTGTGCACTCATTGTAACCATTCACTTTCAAGAAGCAGAACCAGTTTTTGTATTGGTCTTTCTATGATCGAGGGTTTAGATGGAGAATTAGGTTTAATTGATCTCTGGGACCCCACTTGTACTTTAACTCTTCGCACCAAGCCATCATTATCCACAGTTGTTTCCACCACTCGTCCCAACTGCCACTGGTTCCTTGGGAGGATTTCTTCTTTGATAATGACCAAATCATTCACTTTGAGATTGCGTCGGGGAACATGCCACTTTTGCCGTGTGGAGATGTTAGAAAGGTACTCACTTTTCCATCGGCTCCAGAACTGCTCAATCAGATACTGAATTCTGCGCCATCTTTTGGTGCCATATACATCCGCTTTCACAAACTTGCCAGGAGGTGGAAGAGCCAACTTTGACTTCATTAGAATGAGATGGTTGGGTGTTAAAGGCTCAAGAGAATTGGGGTCATTTATTCCATCTGTGCTCAGAGAGCGGCTGTTGACAATAGCCATGGCCTCATAAAACAGTGTTCTCAGAGAGGCATCATCAAGCCTACCTACACTCTGGGCCAATGTAGCATTCAGGACATTTCGTATGGTGCGTATTTGACGCTCCCACACACCACCAGCATGGCTTGCTGAGGGGGCATTGAACACAAACTCACACTGCTTCTCAGCCAGGACGTTTTCAAGGGCCTGGTAGTCACACTGTTTAAGTGATTCTTTTAATTCATTCTTGGCACCTACAAAATTTCTGCCCTAGTCACAATGGAGTTGGCGCACAGCTCCTCTTAGACTGATGAAGCATCGAAGAGCATTGAAAGCAATGAAAGCAATGAAAGAATCTGTGGATAGGTCTTCCAACATCTCTATGTGCACAGCTCGAGAGTAAAGACAGGTGAATATCAAGCCATACCTCTTGTGCTCCTTGCGATTTCTCTTGATGAGAAAAGGGCCAAAGCAATCCATACTACAGTTTGTGAATGGAGCAGATTCTTCAACACGCTCTTTGGGCAGCTCAGCCATCTGCTGTTCTTCAACAGGACGCCTCAGCTTCCGGCATTGCACACACTTGTGAATAAACTTAGAGACCAGCTTGCTGCAGCTAAGGATCCAGAATCCATTTGCTCTGAGCTCCATTTGACTTTGACTTCTGCCCTGATGGCATACTTGGGAGTGATAGTATGACAGAATGAGTTGAGTAATGTGACCCTTATTGGGCAAAATGATGGGATGACGAAACTCCTCACTGAGAGCTGCATGCTTCAATCTTCCGCCAACACGGAGTATGCCCTCACTCAAGATTGGATCGAGACGGAAGAGAGGACTGGAACTTGGAAGACTGTGCCCCATTTCAAGTGATTTGATCTCTTGGCTGAATGACTGCTGTTGGACAAGGCTTATCAAAACTTTAGCTGCACTTTCACGTTCTTTGACAGTCACAACATCTGTGAGACACTTTTGTCTAAAGACAAGTCTTTTAATTCTTGCCACTACCTTGAGGAGTGTTGTCCAGGATGAGACTCTGGACAGGCGCTCGAGCATGTCTGTGCACTTGTTTGTGCATGATGTAAACACTTGGACTGCTTTCACCTCTGGGTCACCAACTAAGAGGTTGTTTGGTGCACAGGGTTCAAGTTGTAACTCCTCTTTCCACAGGAACTCAGAGCCAGATAACCAATTACTTAATGGAATCTCAGATGCTCTAAGTCCCCTAGAAGCGTGATCGGCTGGGTTCTCTGCGGTATCAACATAATGCCATTGGCTTGGGTTAGTATTTTCTCTTATTGACTGGACACGGTTTGCTACAAACATATGAAACCTGCGTGCCTCATTGTTGATGTATGCTAGAGTGACTTTTGAATCTGTCCAGAAGAACTCCTCATCAATATTCAGGTTCAGTTCTGATTTCAGCATAACACTCAGTCGGGCTGCAAGCACAGCAGCTGAAAGTTCTAAACGGGGGATACTGGTGACCTTTGAGGGAGCAACCCTAGCCTTGGCCATGACGAGGCTGCAGTGGACTTTGTTGTGGTCATTTTTATATCGAAGGTAAGAGCATGCACCATATCCCACACAACTAGCATCTGCAAAGTGGTGCAGTTCAACACTCACAATCTTGCCAAAGTGTGGTGGATAATAACATCTGGAGATTAAGACATCTTTCAGCCCTTTGAGGCCAGTTTTCCATTCCTCCCACCGTAGGCACAAGTCATCAGGAAGTGCATCATCCCACTGGACATTTCTGCGACACAGCTCCTGCAGAATGCACTTTCCACTCAAAACAAATGGGGCCACAAACCCCAGTGGGTCATACAAGGAGGCCACCACAGACAGAATGCCACGGCGGGTATCAGGCTTGTCTTTCAAATTAACATTAAAACTGAAATGGTCGCTTTTGACTGACCACTGAAGGCCCAGAACATGTTCCACTGAGGCAGAGTCTTGATTGAAGTTCAGGCATTCAACACCTGTTGCTCTCTCGGATGGATCTACACAACTGAGAACTTCACTCTCATTTGAGTTGTATTTGTGGAGCCTTAAACCACCTTTTTTGCACAACTGCTGGGCTTCAATGATCAATTCAGAGGCTTCTTTGATTGAGGGAACACTCAAAAGCCCATCGTTAACATAAAAACTGTTTGCAACAAAGGCGGCTGCAGAGGGATAGTCAGACTCACACTTTCGTGCTAAGTACTTCAAGCCAAAGTTAGCGCAGCCTGGGGAGGATGCAGCGCCAAAAAGATGGACAGCCATCTGGTATTCTTCGGGCTCTTGTTCAAGGTCTCCCTGCTCCCACCACAGAAACCTCAAATAGCTGCGGTTCTCAGGTGTGACAAAGAATTGGTGGAACATTCTTTCTATATCACAGATGATGGCTACTGCTTCCTTTCTGAAACGGCAGAGAACTCCCACCAGAGAGTTAATGAGATCAGGGCCAGTCAGTAAGGTGTCATTAAGTGAGATGCCATGAAATTTAGCTGAGCAATCGAAGACCACCCTTAGCTTGCCAGGTTTCTTAGGATGATATATGCCATGGTGAGGTATATACCAACAGACCTCTTCAACTGCTGTCCATGAAACAGGCTCTGCATCACCGTTGCTGATCACATCCTCCATAAAGACCTTGTAATGATCATGGAACTGCTGATTGGCTTTTAACTTTCTTTTCAAATGCTGAAGGCGAATTGTGGCCGGTTTTTTATTATTCGGCAGTAGGGGAGGACTTTGGCCTTTGAAAGGAAGAGGCATCTCTAAATGGCCATCTGGTCTCTGTCGGATGGTTTCACTAAGGAGCTGAATAAAGTGCACATCACCTTGGGAAACAAGTTTGCTCCCTGAATTTCTCTCACTGAAGTCTGACTCCAGAACTCTCAGGATATCTACAGTGGTTGGCATGGCAATCTCTTTCACTGCAACTCTGTGCACGAACCCCTGGTTTCCTCGTCTGTCCAGATGTGGATTTGCTGCCCTTATGATGCTCCATCCCAGCTCAGTCTTTTGTGCGAATGGCTCATTTTCATGTCCAATGATGACCTCTAGAGGCACCAGAGCTAAGGGACAGTCATAGCCTATCAGCAAGCCCACGTCACAGTCTTGAAGTGATGGCAACTCATGTGCCAGATGTTTAAGATGAGACTATTGCAAAGCCGTAGATATAGTTGGTATACAGGATCTGTCAACAGGAATAAAGTCACGTGTATGTGCTTGCCGTAACAGGATATAATTTTCATTATGGAAACTTCTAACTTGCAGGCCAACTACACTTTGACTGGGTATAACTGTATCTACAGCAGTCATTGTACTGAGCTTCAACTGTAGTGGTCGAGTGGCTACATTCAGCTCTCTGGCAAGATCTTCCAGGACAAAAGTTGAATCGCTCTGTGTATCAAGAAGAGCATATGTGAGAATTTCTTTTCCAGGTTCATTTACAGATGACAGGTAAACAGGAACGATACTTGAAGTGGCAGATGCCTCTCTAATGACAGCATGGGAGTTGACTTTATGGATCTCCTGAGATGCTTGTCCTTCTGTAAAAGTAGAACCTTTCGTCATGACTTCTCCTGGTTTCCTCCCTCTCTCATCATGCAAACAGGTCGGATGGCGGCGGCCACACACCCCACAGATATGCTTTGTCCTACAGTCTTTGGTGATATGGCCTTTGCGTAAACATCCAAAGCAAAGATGATTCTGATGTATGAATGTCTTTTTATCTCCCATAGGCTTGGCAGCGAGGACTGGACACTTGGCTATGCCATGCGATTCTTCTTTGCAGATGAGACAAGACAACCTGGGCCTAGGAAATGACACACTTTCTGAGACCTTTAATGTGTGATCTTTTGACTGAGCACTTGTGCTGAGAGCCTTTTCTCTTTTAGATGGCTTCTCATCAGGGGTTCTAGAGCTTAGAAAGAATGGAGAGGCTATGGGATTACAGGCTATGCGAGCCTCTTTTAACACAAACTCTGTGAAGCAATTGAAAGTTGAATATTCTCCAGATGCATCAAGCTTATCTACAGCAATCCTGCTCCATTTGCGTACAATCCAATCTGGCAGTTTTTTCAAGTGCTTATGATTTTCCTCACAGTCATTCAAGATGGCCAGTCCTTTAACATGGGGCATTGCTTCTGCACAGCTTTTTAAAAAAATCTGCAAACTCTCAATGCAGAAGAATCATTTGAATTAATCCTAGGCCATTTTATAAGTTTGTCTCTGAATGCTTTCTGTACAACAAATGGATTCCCATAGCGATCCTCTAAAACTGCCCAGGCACCCTCATATGCATCCTTAGAGCTCCGGTAGAAGAACCCTTCCACGGCTTTTCGTGCCTCTCCTGTAAGGTAGCTTTTCAGATAAAGCATCTTTTCACTGGCAGGGATAGGTTTTCTACCAGTTAAAGTTAGGTAAGACATTTTAAAGTCAACAAACTTCAAAGGATCACCAGAGAACACAGTTGGTTCAGGAACAGGAAGGCGGTTTAAGCTTAATGAACTTGCAATTGCTTTAGCCAATCCGGCTGTTTCACTATGAGATGGCGTCTGTGATTGCAACACTCTGGCTCCTGCCCTCAATGGTTGATTTGAAGTCATAATTGTAGTGGGTTTAGCAGAGGCCAATTCATGGCGCTCCCTAACTTCATTTTCTACTCCACTTTCAATTTCGTCATATGTTCGAGCCCGAGCTGCCGCCACCTTGACATTCATATCTGCTTGCATAATTTTTAGCCTTGATTTCTCCTGCTCTAGTTTCAACTCAACTTCAGTTTGCTTTTGCCTCATTTCTGCCATCACCTGTAACTCATGAAGTTTCCAATCACTTTCCAGCTTAGTCAGTTTATTTTGTTGAGCTTGTATCTCCTGCATAGACTTTGCTTGCTCTAGTTTGGCTGCGAGCTCTGCTTCTGCATCTGCTCGCTTACTGGAAGCCTTAGAGTAGGTAATGGACACATCATCTAATCCTTCAAGCCCTTCTGAGGTGACACTTTCAGTGTTTGTCCCACCAAAAATGGATTTGTATTCATCTCTGTTTAGAATCATTCTCACTCTTTGCTTTTCAGTCTCTGCCTTAAAGGTGTCACAGGCAACGCCCACTTCCATTCGTTTACTCACTATATCACATATTTCTGTTGTCAGTGTATTACAAGCATCCATTTTCCGCACAACATCTGGAGTGTAAGTTGAATTGCGCTGCAGTGGCTCATAATTTTGTTGTACACGGTCATATCCACCTTGAATGTACTGATTTATTTTATCAAGATCCTCCTTTGAACAGAATTGCTTTAGACTTTTCCTACATTCGTTTGCAATCCCCTTCCAGGAATCATAAGATTTTAAGAATGCCTTTACATGCTTTTTTGCTTGTTCCGTACCCATCTGTTGGCCTCTTTCAGTGAGTTGCCTTTCACGAGTACCAGAGACTACTTGTGCGCCAACTGATTTTTCTTCTCCTGCTGGAGGTTCTTCAGAGATATCTCTCTCACCAGTGGATTTACCCTTTTCTTCTGTCACTGACATTTTTAACTTATGACTTTGTGATTACAGTGACCTTTAAGTGATAAACTGAAACGTTATGTCTTACTGAGTATTGTATTGCACCTCACTGAGCATTAGAGAAAGAGAGAGGAGAAAATGGGCCCCATCACAAATCATTAGGCTACTAGTTAAACTGCATTCAATAACATGGGCCTGAGCTGCTTGCTTTAAATTCAAAATGTAAAAAAAAAAGGCTTCTCTTAACCATGTAATTTCAAACATTAAGAATTTGCATTTGAAATAAAGCCATTAAACATTCACTTTACTTTAAGCATTTCAAGCATGTTAGATAACCATGTCTTCTCAAGCATTTAAGTCAAATCTTCATTCACAACCAAAGTCACTGTACCCATTGCTTGGATCAGGTGCAGGACTGCGCCGAGAAAGTTCAGTTAGTCTGAAATTGTCCTTTCAAAAGAGTTCTCTCACCGCATCTGCAGTCTCTGTTTAAGATGGTAACACACAGCAGGCTTTGTCTCCCGAAACGAAACCGGCAGTAACGACCCAGATGTAGCATTGAGTTTTCACTGTTGCAACCCTTGGATCCCCAAAGAGAGTCTCGACAGATGCACAAGGTGTCTTTTATTTTAGTTGCAGCAGAATCATCTTCACCTTAGCACCGTGAAAACTGTTGGGTGTACAAACATAAAACAAACAAATCACCATACAGTTCCCACAGTACAATCTTCATATTTTTGCATTAATACAACATTAAAATATCAAACACTCATTACTCAGTGTTTCACATTGATACAAAGTTACAAGTACAGATAAAATGTTTCAAACAAAGCAAGATAAACAAACATACCTCACTGCGCTCACCAAGGATGCAAAATGTTTAATAATCTTCTCTTCTGTTGTTAAAACAGGCGTCAAAGTCTCCTTTTGTGTGCAAATGAAGCATAAAATAAGCTGGAGCCTGGAGATCAAACTTTTGTAGCTTGAGCTCAAACAAAGCAGCTTCCTAATCACTCACACCTGTTTGGCTACCTTTACAGGTCTCCCTCTTGTGGAGCTACGGTGTCACACAAAGGACAAAATTCATCACCCCAAGTCCATACAAGATTCACACACATACAATATCACTCACATCTTCATACACCAACTATTTTAAAGCACATATAAAATAGAACAAATTTAATCAAATAATTAATGTTTGTAAATAAGAATGTAGAATGTAAATGAGACACATTTATATACTTTTACTCAAACAAAATAAACACATACAAGGACTAGTGTTGTCCTTTACACGCATGTTTCACGCTTCAAGTACGCATATTCCCCGCACGATTTACGCAGAGGCCCCGCCCACCTCCAAAATCACGCAAAGCCAAAATTTTTGTGCAGTTCAAAACGATTTTCGCGTACGAGCGCACAAGCCCACCCCCGCCCCCACTTTCGACGCATAAGAACTTATGACTTATGACACTAATGATTTCCGCATATCACGCATTTTCCACGCACAATCGTGTATAACCTAGATTTTATGTGCTTTTTATGCGTTTTCGCTGTGTGACAGGGCCTTTAACAGGAGCCTACTTGAATGCTTGACCGAGTCCTTTATATCCACCGTTTAACCCCCCTCCGTAAGAGCACACATCGCCTTGCTTAGGGCTTCACCTACAGGCTAAATAAGGAACACCACAGTATAGCCATAGGCGCCTACACCTATAGACAAGTCAGGCAAATGCCACCCCACTTTGAAAAGTGGGGTGGCAAAACTACTATTTTGTCCCCCCACTTTTTTCAGCTATTTTAAAGTCACAGCGTTGTTATATAATATTTAGTTGAATAAATTTCATTTTAAATAAATCATATTTAATGAAAAATAAAATAAATACATTTTATTTGCATTTAAATAATCGCATTTGAATTATTGTCCACCCCCTTTTCAACCCAAGTGGGATATTCCAACCCGGACTGCGGCGAGGACAGAGCAGCCACTGCACTAACGCAACAGCAGAACTAGCGCCACGGTTCGGCTTTCGTTGAGATGAAGTGAACCACGAACTAAAAACGCCATGAAGCGCCTATTTGCTCAGCCAACACTATACAGTTTATGGGTTAAAAGGAAAAAGCCTTTAGAGGCATTTTTTCTCTGAAGAACCAACTGTGTAACCTTGAAGTTGGAGGGAAAAGTGTAAATGTGCGTTAATGTTACCATGACTTTGTTTCCTAGCTAGTTACGTTAGCCGTCTTCCTGTTTGATAACTTAGCACTAATTAAGCCCCGAGAGAACTGCTGAACTGGCCAGCTAACGTTAATGTCGAAATGGAATGTTTCAGGGGCTTTGTGTCAGGATTTCGCTGTCTTGCAAGTTAAAATCCTGTGTCCGAATGTGAGGGGAAATCTGGTGGTCCGGTCACTGCTCATTTTTTTGAGATTTATCAGCGTTTTTGCGCGCCGCAGTCGTAGTCTGGAGCTCCGAACAGAATTATCTGATGCAGTTGAACTGTTCAGTTTTCGCGTCAGCACAGATTTCGTGCTTATGTGAATGATGCGTTATTCTCGCCGATTCTGGCTTTGGTTTCGGTGTTCAGCGTTTGTGAAGAAATACAGCGTGAACATGAGGTAAAAGCCAATAAAAACGCAAAACTATGAAATGTATAGCCTTGCTTGTGTTGTCGTTCATGTGTCATATGCAAGGCTGCTTGGCGCAGGAAAAACGACTTCAGCATGAAAACTGATACCGTACTTCGTGAACATTCGGACATGCGGTTTACTTTAGCTCACATTTTTTAATGTTAAACCTGTGTGTTAACTAAGGACAAGTAAATGAATATTAAAACATATTTAAGCAGCGCATTTACGTCATTTCTGACCTTGCTTAGCACGAAAACCGAACTCTTCAGTGTAGTAGGCCTAAATTGGGCTTGTCCACACATAGCTTAACACAATATTTTTGGAAGTGTAGCTTTTTCTATTAAGCTACGTTTTTCTTTCTGTAAACACTAGTGTCTATGATCACAAGCATTGGTGAATTTACATAGACTTATTTCTGCAGACTGAGTTTCGAAGAGAACCTTTTTCGCACATTTCACACAGGATTTAAAGCTCGAAAAATTGCCATGCCAGAAAAATGAAATCATCGGGGGGAGTCCCAAAAAAAAAAAAAAGAGTTGAGTCATAACGCACTTTGTGATGGTCAATGGTCAGAGGTGTATAGTAACGAACAGTAGCCTACTCAAGTAGTTTCTCTTTTTTTTTTTTTTGAGGATTTGTACTTTACTTGAGTTTTGACTTTTACTTTTCTGCATTTAAAATATAAAAAGTATACTTTCACTTCGTTACGTTGACACTGGCCACTTCGTTACTCGTTACAAATTAAAATATCAATACAATTCATCATAAAGATTATCTGGATTTGGCGCATTTAAGAACAACGGTGCTCAGCAGGTATCTTTGCACAGATGTTGATGCCAGCGGACATGAAGCTTCAAATTTATGCACGCAGTTACAATATTCTGTCACTAGATGGCAGACCAGGATCAGTTGTTGAATCTTCACAAGCAAGCCATACTGAAACACGGTTTTAAGGATGAGTTCACTCCTAATTTAAATGCAGAATTTCTACTTCTATTAAAGCATTTACGTTGTGATATTGACACTTTTAGTTAAGTTAATCCTCTGAGTATTTTTTGCTCTACAATTTAAATGCTATATTTTAACACGGGGCAACTTGGCCTCTTCAATACTAATGATTTCTATAGCTGAATGTGTAAAATTGCAAGTGACTATTCAACTCTGACAAGTGTGCACTGTCTGTTACATGCAGTCCTATATGGATTATCTATAAGATGAGCTATAACGTTTAAGTAGTGATAACAGCCCTATATCTGAGAGTAACATTTATGGCAGTGCAACTGGATCTTAAACTTGATTATGACAAAGTGATGGATATGTACGCCTGCAGATACCCCTGAAGAATGCTCTTCATCAACCCATTCAGTGAGAATTAAAAATTTCCAGAAGATGATTTTGTAGTTCTACATGCCTACTGAATATGCCTAATGTGTAAGTACGAAATTCACTTCAAAGTGAATTAAATACTATTCTCAATTAAAGAAAACAACTTTAGTGTTGTGTTTTAAATGTGTAATCCATGATGTATCCTGATGGATGCTTAGATCAGTTTCACAATTTGTCCATTTCTATCAAAATAGGTCCCAAGTCCCTTTGTTTTTATTGTCTTTGCTGAGTCAAGTGGAAACTTGTACTTTAAATAGAGATAATTGTTAATGAAAAAAAAGCTTTTTTCAGCTAACTATAAGACCTTGAATTTGTTCCCAGATGCCAGGAAAACGCATATTTGGCACTTTAATTTTCAAATTCTTCTGGGGGAGGGTCCCCAGACCCCTCAAGGCATTGCGCCTTCAGCGCTTGTATGGGGGCTGCCCCCCCCCTTCCAAAATTCCTGGATGCGCCCCTGATTTAGTCCCTTTGTTGTAGGGATGTTTGACCACTATTTAGTGAAAATTCTTGAGTTGTATTTGTAATTAGAATGAAAACCAGTACACGCAGTGGACCCCCTGGACGGAGTCTGGGATCCTTTGGGCTAACTGACAGAACCAATGTGCAGTCCTACTGGAATGTACAGGATGCAGTGCGTTTTGGCACATTGATGAAGTATGGTGCAACTTCACTAATTTTTCATAACTGTGATTAGCTCATCTCCTACACTGCATCTGTTAGAGTGCGAAATTTAGAAGATATAGCTGGAACCTTCTTGAGATATTGAGTACAAAGATTGTCAATCACTCACTTTATAGCCATATTAGCCTGGGAATAAGGAACATTTCTGTCACTAAAATCACTGCAGTAACAAAAAGGCTGTCATACATAAAATAGCCTACACAGAGGAGGTTTCATACATGGCAAATTCATTTTTAAGAAGTTTTTAGGTAAAGATGCCTGTGGTGGGCCTTCTTGGAAGTTTTTAGCAGCTTTAATATGGTTCATATCAATATCGGAATTATTTCGTATAGAGCAACATTAGGATATATATGAAGAGTTTGTTTCCAAAGAACAATATATCCATTTTACTCATTTTGAGTAAATCACCTTTTTCTATGTTGATGTCTATTGCATTTTATCAAAAAAACAAAAACTTTGACCATGAAAAAAATACATTTTATAGCATGAATTTCTAAATTCAGATTTTTTTGCACCATTTGTAAGAGGCACAGGGCTATCGCTCAATGGAATTTTCTCAATTTTTGTAATAATGGAACTTGTTGCGTTTTGGATACAAACACTTCATATTGTGATTAAAATTTTGGCCATATCATCCAGCCCTACCTAAACTGAGTCCCAGCACCCTTTAAAAATAATTGTAAACAGTGCTCACAGATTTATGATCAGATGTGACAGTATCAAAGGGAAGAAATTGCTAATACATCAATGAAAAATTTGGCTAGTTTGTGGAACAGTTCATTCCCCCTACTTGTCTCTCTCCTTCTGTTTCACAATCACTAACTCACAATTAATAAATATTAAGTAAATGCATTGAAGCTACAAGTAAATTGTATGTCTTGGTGCTTGTTACAGTCAAAAAAATTTGATCAGGAACTTAAATATAAAAGCTTCAAAATTCAAGAAATGACCTCCATTTTTTACTGTTCTCACAATGCTTGTGAGAACGGGAGTAATTTCTAAGCTTCTTTGTTTTTTCCTGTACTTTGAACATAATGCATGATAAAGGGGGGGAATTGTTAAAATGTTATCTTGCCTCATATCTTTTAAAGAATTGGTCCTCTGACAGCACTGAGACTCATCACAGTATACAAATCAAATGTAAAATTTTGGGGTATGGAAAAATGGGGTGTGTGGAGATTTGTCAAATGTAAGCCATTCTGTAAGCTGTGAATGTTCATCGTTAAATCAAATTCAAAATTTTTTCTTAAATTTTATTTTGGATTAAAGCTGATATTTTCCACTTTGAGGGACAAATACTGTTTTGTGAAGGATCTTTGCAGTAACTCTGGGGAACTTGTGTAATGTGAATATAGGCCACTAGATGGCAGTATTTACCTTTTTTTGTTAAGCTCAGACTGGAGTCATGTTTAGACATGTCCTGGACATGTCTGGGGCAAGTCTCAGAAAGTTAAAAAAAAGAGGTCTAAATGTGGGTGGGGTCTGCAAAAGAGTATATAAGGAAAAGAATTGAGACAGTAAAGTAGTAGGAGAAATTGCAAGAAGATGACCAGACCTGCCATTCTGTTCAAGACCTGTGACGTTTCTTTTGTGGATTTATTTGCCTGTGTTTGAACATTTTCTTCATCCAGGACATCACCAAGCCACCCCACCAAAAAGGGACTGTAATTATTTCTGTTTTTTCTTATTTATCAATCTTGGTCTTTAGTTGTAGGTTGTTATTAGTCTTTGTCTTTGTTAAAAATTAAATGTGTTTTAGTTGTTAAAACTGTTTGTCATCCCTTGCTGTTGCTGTTGTGTTATAAATGTAATAACAAATTGGGGCCATAACAAATTGGGGGCTCAAGGTCCGGGATAGACCATTTTGTGAGTCATTTATTAAAAATCTAACATTTCAAATTGTAAAAATTTTTTTTTTTAATTGAATACATATATATTGACAACAGCAATGGATGATTTCTTGGCATCACCAACCGTAGGGGTTTTGAAGTCTTTTAAAAAGACAGAACTGCTAGAAATTTGCAGACATTTAGAGCTGACAGAGGTGAAACCAGCCATGCGAAAAGCAAGACTGGCTAGAGAGATAGTTGAATATTACATTGATGAAAATGTGTTTGCACCAGGAGATCTGGAACAGTTTCCAGTGGAAAATCCAAATATGGAAATGGAACTTAAATTAAAAATGCTAGAGATTGAAAGGGAGGAAAAAGAAAAACAAAGGCAGTTTGAGTTGGAAAAATTAGCAAGAGAAGAGAAAAAAGAAAGGGAGGAAAAAGAGAAACAAAGAGAATTTGAGAGGGAAGAAAAAGAAAAACAAAGGCAGTTTGAGTTAGAAAAATTAGCAAGAGAAGAAAAACAAAGAGAATTTGAGAGAGAGAAAGAGGAAAGAGCAGAAAGAGAGAGACAGAGACAGAGAGATTTTGAATTAGAGAAATTCGATAGAGAAGAAAGACTCCAAATGGAGCAACTAAAAATTAAAATTGAAACTAAAAATAAATTTTGTGCCAGTCAGGAGGTAAAACTGGTGCCTCCATTTTCAGAAAAGGATGTTGACAACTATTTCCAGTGTTTTGAAAAGGTAGCAAAGAGTTGCCAGTGGCCAAAGGAACACTGGCCTCTGATGTTGCAAACTGTCCTCAAGGGTAAAGCTCAACAAGCCTATTCGGCTTTGTCTGCAGATGATTCCTCTGATTATGAGGTTGTCAAAAAGGTTATTTTGAGAGCTTATGAGTTGGTTCCAGAGGCTTACCGACAGAAATTCAGAGGTCTGAAGAAATCTGAAAATCAGACTTATGTTGAATTTGCTAATGAGAAGCAGGTTTGCTTTGAGCGCTGGTGTACTTCTATGGAGGTCAAGGATGATTTCAACTCCCTAAAAGAGATGGTGTTAGTTGAAGAATTCAAGAACTGTGTTAAGGATGATGTTAAGACCTACCTTAATGAGAAGCAAGCACTGAACTTGCAATCAGCTGCCAAATTTGCAGATGAATATGTTCTCACTCATAAGTCCAAATTTCAGTCTAGCAGTAACAATAAATGGTCCCAATTTCAGAAAAAGGGTTACGGTGATACCCAAGATTCCTCACCCAAAGACAAAGACAAATCTGGTGATGGTGCTCAGAAATCCAGTAACAGGTCTGATCAAAGTGTGAAAGCTGACAGTGACAAAAGTGGTCTAGTTTGCAGTTATTGCAAGAAATCTGGTCATGTTACAACTAACTGTTGGTTCCTTAAAGCTAAGAAAGAAAAAGAAAAGGATACCAAACCAAATGCCTTTGTGAAAACAAGGTTAGAAACCCCTGTAGTAGATAACCAATCTGCTAAATTGCCTGCTTCTTGTGGGGCTAAAAAGCCTAATACAGCTGACTTTGTGAGGGAGGAATTTCTTCCATTTGTGTCAGAGGGATTTGTGGCTCTGAATGAGCATACTACTCCTGTCCCCATATATATCCTAAGGGATACCGGAGCTTCTCAGTCACTTTTGTTGATGGACTCCTTGGAGTTACGTGATGAGACCGCTTCAGGGGATTTCATACTTGTACAAGGTATTGAAGGGAGGACTGTATCTGTACCCCTGCGCTCTATATTCTTGAAGTCAGATTTAGTTACAGGACAGGTAAAGGTGGGACTTATGTCAAGTCTACCTATAAAGGGTGTTTCTCTGTTGCTAGGCAATGACCAGGCTGGGGGCAAAGTAGTTCCCCCTGTACATCTTACTTCACAGCCGAGCACTGAAAATGGGGATAAGGACCCATCTCTGTATCCTTCTTGCGCAGTGACTCGTGCTATGGCCAAGAAGGCTAAAGAAGATGATGTTGTGGTGCCGTCCAGTACATTGAATAGTCAGGACTCAGGTGGTTCGCCTCATGACTCTGATTGGCCTACTATGGTTTCTCCGTTTGAGCACTTATCAGATACTTTTATCAGTTCTCTATTCAGCCAGCCGGATGGGTCTGGTGATTCTGATGTGTCTGGAGACTTGTCTCTGTCCAGAAAGCGGTTGATTGAGGAGCAAACTAATGATCCTGAAATTTGTGTACTAAAGAGGAGAGCCCTTCCTGATAAAGAAATAGACGCAGTTCCAGTTGGGTATTATCTCAAGGATGGTGTGTTGATGCGGAAGTGGCGCCCTCCTGATATCCCTGCCAATGCAGATTGGGCAGTGGTCAAGCAAATTGTTGTTCCGAAGGTCTATAGGAATGAGATCTTAACAATGGCTCATAGTTTACCTTTAGGAGGTCATCTTGGTGTTAACAAGACTGTTGATAAGATCATGAAACACTTCTTTTGGCCTGGGCTTCGGAAAGACGTTTCCAACTTTTGCAAAACCTGTCACACTTGTCAGGTAGTTGGAAAACACCAGTTAGACCCACCTGTAGCTCCATCGCAGCCTATCCCAGCATTTGGGGAGCTATTCTCTAGGGTCATTGTTGATTGCGTTGGTCCATTACCCAAGACTAGATCTGGAAATCAGTACTTGTTGACAATCATGTGTGCATCTACCAGATTCCCCGAAGCCATACCTCTACGTAACATCAAGGCAACTGCAATCTCGAAGGCTTTGATAAAGTTCTTCACGTTGTTTGGCCTTCCCAGGGAAATTCAGTCAGACCAGGGTAGCAATTTCACTTCAGGATTGTTTCAGCAGGTTGTGTATGAACTAGGTGCAAAACAGATTCTTTCTAGTGCCTATCATCCAGAAAGTCAGGGTGCCTTAGAGCGGTTTCATTCCACTCTCAAGACAATGATGAGGACTTATTGTTTTGACCATGAGAAAGACTGGGATGAAGGGGTTCATTTGCTGTTGTTTGCAGCTAGAGAAGCAGTGCAGGAGTCTACTGGATTCAGTCCATTTGAGCTAGTGTTTGGTCATGAAGTGAGAGGACCTTTGCTATTATTGAGTGAACAATGGCAAGAGGAAGAGCCGCAAATCAGTCTGTTAGACTATGTTAGCAAGTTCAAGGAAAGATTGCGTGCAGCTTGTGACCTTGCCAAAGAGAACTTGAAATCAAGTCAGGGAAAAATGAAAACTTGGTATGATCATAAGGCTAGAAGCCGTGAGTTTAAACCAGGAGACAGGGTCCTTGTGTTGTTTCCCTTGCAGTCCAATCCATTGCAGGCTAGATTTCATGGTCCTTATGAAATTCTGACAAAACTCAATGATCTCAATTACATTGTGAAGACTCCAGATAGGAGAAAACCAAAACAATTGTGTCATATAAACATGCTAAAGCCTTATCATGACAGAAATGCTAGGGTTGCAGCTGTCACTTCAGATTCTCCAATGGTCGAAACGTGTGAAGATGAGGGGGAGTTTCAAGATGATGAACCAAGAATTAAAGCTGAAATTCTTTCATGTAAATTGTCAAACACTGAAGTGTTGCAAAATCTTGATGTAAAACTCCAGCACTTAGAACCCTCACAGAGAGATCAGTTTGAGAGGTTAATCAAGAAATATGAGGATCTGTTTCCTGATGTTCCAAAAAGAGTTTCTATAACCTCTCATGATGTAGATGTTGGTGATGCCAAACCAATAAAACAGCATCCGTACCGGATGAATCCTGAAAAGAGAAAGATTGCTGAGAAAGAGGTTGAGTACATGTTAGAACATGATATTATCAGACCCTCCAACTCAGATTGGAGTTCACCCTGTGTGCTAGTTCCAAAACCTGATGGAAGTACTAGATTCTGTACAGATTATCGCAAAGTCAATGCTGTAACTAGAACTGATGTGTTTCCAATACCTAGGATTGATGATTGTATTGATAGTGTAGGGCAAGCAAAGTTTCTGACCAAGATTGATTTATTGAAGGGATATTGGTGTGTGCCTTTAACTGAGAGGGCCAAGAGCATCTCTGCTTTTGCCACACCATCTGGCTTGTACCAGTATGAAGTCCTACCCTTTGGCATGAAAAATGCCCCAGCCATGTTCCAAAGGATGATACAGTCTACAATCGCCGGATTGCCACACACGGGTGCGTACATCGACGACCTGATCACATGGAGTGACTCCTGGGAAGAACATCTGAAAGATGTAGAGACGTTGTTCCAGCGCCTGACCCAGGCTAACCTGACTGTTAACCTGAACAAGAGTGACTTTGGTTGTGCTACTGTCACCTATCTTGGCTACGTCATTGGCCAGGGTAAGGTGGCACCCATAAATGCTTAAGTCCAAGCCATCATGGACTTTCCAGTTCCTCACAACAAAAAAGGTTTGCGCCGCTTCCTTGGAATGATCGGGTACTACCGCAAGTTCTGCAAGAACTTTGCTGAGATTGCTCTCAGTCTAACTAACCAACTAAAGAAAGGCGTAAAGATCACTTGGGATGATGCATGCAGAGAGCCTTCGATTGCCTGAAGTCTCTGCTGTTTCACTTCCCCGTGCTCAAATCTCCTGACTTCAACCAACCGTTCTCCATCGCGGTCGATGCTAGCGACCAAGCTTGTGGATCTGTGCTCCTACAGAGAAGTGACTCTGATGACATTGAGCATCCCGTGGCATACTTCTCCAGGAAGTTCAATCGCCACCAAAGGAACTATTCCACAATAGAGAAGGAACTGTTGGCTCTGGTCCTTTCTTTACAACACTTTGAGGTTTATGTTTGTACAGGACAAAAGCCAATGATTGTGTACACTGACCACAATCCGTTAATGTTTTTGAGTAAGATGAAAAACAAGAATCGGAGATTGTTGAATTGGAGTTTGATTTTACAGGAGTTTGACTTGGAAATTAAGCATGTGAAGGGTACAGACAATGTAATTGCTGATTGCTTATCCCGTGTTTGAATGTTTATATCATGTGTTTGAATATTGTATGATATGTATATATAGACAAGTGTTCACTTAACCATTTTGTATTGAAAAGAAAAATTTTGCCTTTATGAGTCAAAATTTTTCCCTTTTGGAATGGAGGTGTAATGTGAATATAGGCCACTAGATGGCAGTATTTACCTTTTTTTGTTAAGCTCAGACTGGAGTCATGTTTAGACATGTCCTGGACATGTCTGGGGCAAGTCTCAGAAAGTTAAAAAAAAGAGGTCTAAATGTGGGTGGGGTCTGCAAAAGAGTATATAAGGAAAAGAATTGAGACAGTAAAGTAGTAGGAGAAATTGCAAGAAGATGACCAGACCTGCCATTCTGTTCAAGACCTGTGACGTTTCTTTTGTGGATTTCTTTGCCTGTGTTTGAACATTTTCTTCATCCAGGACATCACCAAGCCACCCCACCAAAAAGGGACTGTAATTATTTCTGTTTTTTCTTATTTATCAATCTTGGTCTTTAGTTGTAGGTTGTTATTAGTCTTTGTCTTTGTTAAAAATTAAATGTGTTTTAGTTGTTAAAACTGTTTGTCATCCCTTGCTGTTGCTGTTGTGTTATAAATGTAATAACAAATTGGGGCCATAACACTTGGTATTTGAGATATTAGACCTGTCAGGTAAATTTTGGTCACTGATTTCTAAATATGCCATCAGTTTTTCTCCATCAACTCTGGTTTTCGTGATGATATACTCCTAATTATTATACATAAAACCGATCAGGAGCAAGCATGGATGACTACAATTATTGCCTTTTTGTAAAGAAAAGGCTTCATGCAATTAGAATTTGTTTATGATTAAATTACATTAATGGAATCAGATAATGGTGACACTTTCTATGCTTGTTATCATTGATATATTTAAATATAAGTGCATTATCTCAAATCTAGAGGTGCTTGATGGATATGAAGATCATATTCTTATTCAGCGGTGTGATTGAATATAACTAGCATTTCGTCTAAAATCTGAGGCACCAAAAAAAATGTTTTTTCATTTGTCCCCCAGTGTTACCAATAAGTTTATTAGGATAGGTTTTATCTTGGGGTGTGGGTGGATTGCCACCAGGTTTTTCGTACACCCTTCCCTATGATCAGATTTTGCCCCCCCACTTTTACACAAAGTTAGGCGCCCATGAGTATAGCACGTGGTTTTTTGGCTTGTTCGTCGAAGTACGCGTTCTATTCGAGATTTTTAAGTGATGTGTGCGTGATTTATTAGTGGAACATGCGCTATTTATCAGTTTCTTTTCGATGCATAGGCTACGTCCAAATTTGGGGAAACTTGCGCGCACTTAGCAGCTAAGTGCGGTTTCCATACGTGATCCATCAGTTTTGGGCTGTGTGACAGGGCCATTATCAACTGAATTTTTTTTAATCACAAATGAAAATCATTTCATAAATGAGAGAGGTCAGTACTTTCTGTCTTTCTCTAATGCAAGAGCCCTGCAAATATAGAAAATACGACCCAAGTCCTACACACATTAATTAAGAAAATCACACTAATCTTTCTTCCGTATTTGTTTCTCTGTCCAAATCGTTAAGAACATAAAAACGTATCTTTTTCCAACCGTTATGAGTCTAATGGTTTAGTCCACTATGAAAAAAATGACATTCGTTGCGTAGTTAAGAAGCTAAAACATTTGTTATCCCCCGCCTTCGCACTAGCGAAGCGGGGGATATAGCATTGAGCTCTGTCCGTCCGTCCGTCCGTCCGAACGGACACATAAAATTGAGGCGGCGTGGATATTGCCATGTTAGTGGCAAACACTTGGCTCTCGATTGCTGTCCATCTAAAAATAACACAAATGGCTATGGTGTCTGCATGTAAGCCTGGTTACCGGCCGATGTTTGATGTTGGATATTTATATCGTCATCAAAGGATGTCCTCAGCCCATTGGACAAAATCCTGTCAGCCATTTAAAAAGCTGGAATTATGATATAATTATGCCTTTTTTTTTTTTGAAGGAAATACAGTATGTTAGCGATTGTGGACATTTCAGCCCATTTCAATCTATTTACAAATTAAACTTATATTCTGTTTTCAAGCGCTGTTTACTTCACATTTAACTAGCTGCGTGCAATTTTATTTTTATTTATTTATTTATTTTCGCTTTCAATGCATATATATAGGCTACAGTACTGTGGGACTCCGCCGAGCAGTGCTCACGAGCTTCATTACCACCAGTAGTATTTTGTGCACAGTAGAATTGTTACTGTTTCAATAACTATCGTTAATTAAGGATAAATAACTTATCCACCATTTAAAGCGTACTTTTTTGGTAGTGCTGAAAGAGCAATTAATGCCTCAATTGCGCAAAAGTTCATTATTATGAGCATGAGTGAAAGCCGGCGTTCTGCCTTTTCGTTATTCAAGGCTTTTTCAATTAATGAATAATATTGCTTGTCCTCCATAGTAAGCAGTCTTAGTGTATAGCCTAATGAGTACAATAAGCAGTTTTACCTCAGTAATCATGTGACATTGCGACATCATGTTGCACAGGTGAGCACTATATTGGATCATTTTTAATTGGCTGAAAAGAGTAGTTTCTATTATTTAATGATCTTCTGTATTGAATAAAATTAGTAAAAGTGTTTCCTTTAGTGTTTGAAGAAATTAGTTTTTCAGACTGAGACTTCTTTTTTTTTAAGTTTGAGTACTGTTGATATTGATATGGGGGAGGTATCCATATAAGCTCCGTTTGTCTTGCAGCCTTTGCTGCACAATGTTTAAAGTTTAAAATTCTGTCTGTAATTTCGAGGGTTCAGAGCCAGAATGGTTTATTTCCAAATTTGCTATTCATTTTTCCAGACAAACCAGACGTGATTTGTAACTTGTAGCTGTACTTAACCCAAAATGCCCAAATTTGGAGATAAACAATTCAGGCTCTGAACCCTCGATTTGTTCTGTAATATGTGCAAATAAAAATATAACAAATTATTTAATTAATTAATTAAATGCGCCCCTCCAATGCATTTTGAAGCTCACGTTTATGGACCTCACATTTACTGGCGCATGTCGTGCAATTTGGAGACCGAGACTGCGCACTATACTGAAGTCTCAGCAGCTCGTCCAATGAGATAGAAGAATAGATAGAATAGATAGAATTTTTTTATTCAGGGATATAGGCCTTCCGACCCATATTCCCACAAACATAATCAAATACACATCACAAAATGAAAAATTATATACAATGTACGAGTGTAGACATATCCACTTGATGACATTACAAGAGCTGACTATGATATTACACTGTATACACCAATCACACTACCCCCGTGCTGCACTGTCGCACAAGGCATGTGCAGTGAAGCGGAACATGATTCACTTAGGCACTCTGTATGGTGTACACAGTGCTTTGTACACTAGTGAAGGGAGTGTTATACACACTATTGTACTGTCGTACACGCATACACATCATATGACTGAATGAGCTTTTGATTATACTTATAAGGTGAATATACACTGATGTATATATTGAAATATTGAAATACAAAACGAGAATTTACACTTCAGTACACAAGGACATCTTTGAATTTTATCAAGTTATGCAGTTAAACAATATCTGTCTTACTTCTAATTTTGAAACTTTCATGTACGAATGCACACAATTTTTTCAGAAACTCTATCTCGTCAACACATAATACTTTACTTACAGTATTGAACAAATGTATATATTCGCCAATATAGGTGTGGCTCTGATTTACATGGCGATTGGGAGCTCGTCCAATAAGCTATAGGATAATTTCGTCATCTGTTCCTGATTCGTCAGAAATGTATTGCTGTGGTGTCCACTATCTTAAAGAAGGTTTGAAAACAACCGCAAAAAATTGATGCATTCCTACAGTTTAGTTTGGATTTTCAGGGAACATGGTTCGTTATAAAAAAGGGAAAAAAAAGTCAGGAAAATCTTTGGAAAAAATCTGGGGGAAGAGATGCATTGATTAGGCATTTCCAAGCAGTTAATATAACAAAAAATAGCACTACCTGGAATTCTCACATATGGGCAATTTTGGCTCACCGAATATTTGGCACAGATAAAGAAAACTTTACAAAATGGCTTGGTAACACTTTATTTTAAGGGGTCTCTGTTCCTGTGTATCTACCTAATTAATTATAGTGTAATTACCTATGTAACTATATGTAATAACATGTACGTACATTGTAAATACATAGAGTATTTTGGTGTACTTAAAGGTCCTTGTTACACTTGTAATAAGAAATGCTTGTTACAATACCTTGTCAAAGTTGTTACTCCTTGATACAGTGGAATGAGCTCATTAAAATAAAGTGTACCTGCTGGGATACCACAGCTCTTACACATTAACTGCCATAACCAGTGTCTTTGATAGTGTACCACGTGTGCTGTTACACAACATAGTCTATGTAACAGTTGTGTTAGTACACACTTGTTACTCTTTGATACAGTGGAATAAGCACATTAAAATAAAGTGTACCTGAGATACCTCAACTCTTATAAATTAACTGTGATAACCAGTAACAGGGAGCCACACACAACACATTGAGCATTTCTGGAAGACAACAAAATGTGAGATTTGGCAAGCTAGGGGAAATCGAAGTGAAAAAATGTTAAAGACCCATTTAAAGTTCATTGAATGGACTTACTGGCTTGGTAAGAGGCACAGAAATGGTGTCTTTGGGCGGATTGTCCATGACATCAAAAGATATTACAAGGTGTGATTGGCTATAGGCTACAGGTTATAGACTACAGTATGAGGGATATGGCATTTTATGTTCATTATAGTTTTAATTTCTCTGTGTTGTGTTCCAGGGTTCTGGCCTTTGGCCAGAACAGTATTGTTTATGGTTTTAACAGTTTCATGTTTCATAGTTCATAGCCATGTTCATAGTCACAGTTTTAACAGTTTCTTGTATCAGGTTCAAGCATTCCATAATTCATATTCCATGTCCATGTTTTTACTTTTCCATGTTTTTGTTTTCGCCAGGTCTGCCATGCCACTCCACCGCTTGTCTGCGTTCCGCCCCGTGCCTTCGTTGTTGCACATTTCTGAGCTCTGGGTTGGCTTTGGTATTTCCCCTTCCTTCCATGCTGTGCTGGATTCGGGCCTCTCTAAGCTTAATTGGCAATTAACTGTTTTTAAGTTACTAACATTTACTAACACTCACTGGGTGGTGTAATTCTTAGATAGGCACATTACTAATATTACTAATTTAGATAGGGAGTTTATTGTCATGATTCCTGCTTTGCTATTTCAAGATCTTGCTGTGCTTTTCTGTTCTTAACATTCATGCTTGCTTCCAAACTGCATACTTAATTGGTACTTAAGCTGAGCACGCTCATTCTCTTAATGAGCAGGTCATGTCATCCAATCTCTGTCCATGTCTTGATCTTGCCATGCCTCTTGTTTCTCTCTCTCCAGGTGTTACCCCTCATGTCATGATTTCCAAGCCTTTATCTGGATGCGGTGGAAGTTGGCTGGCAGACAGTGTCTCGCGTCTCGTTGCTTGTGCAAGTTTAGCCAAGTTCTTGTTATCATAGTTCCCTAGCATTTCTAGTTTCAAGTCTTGTCCCAGCCTCTTGTTTTGTGTATATATATTTAGTCTTGTTATTTATTTTTCTTGTGCTTCTTGCCTGGAGTTTCCAGTGCCTTTTTGTTTTTTGCCTTTTGCATTTATTGTTTATAGCTCCGTGTAGCTTACTTTAGTTTGTTTTTTGCAACCCTTTGGGCCAAGTTTTTCGTTGGCCCTCGTGCCTGTTTTGTTTTTTGTTTAATAAATCCTCATTTCCCTTCACCCCGCTTTTGGTGTCTAACTGATTCCATATCACTCTGCTGTAAACATTTAGGTGGCGGCCGACACCATAGCAAGCATGATAAAGGGGGACACGTTGGGTCAGTTCACAGAGAAAAAGTCCTAAAAAAGAAAAGGCAATACCACAGTTACATCAATTAAAATTTTACTTTATTCTATGTAATGTTTAAATGTACTCAAATAGGTTACAGGTACAGAGTACTCTTACACACCTACACTGAGATCACTTATAACATAGCTTATAGTCACATTACACTGGAGTTACGATTTCACCATTTGTAATGAAATACACTATTTGTAATAAAAATATAAATCATTATGTTGTCAACTTGTTGTGATTGTAACACTGTTTAGGTTGATCACATTCAAAAGGGTGGAATCAAATAAGATTAACACAATGAAATTACTTTTTGATGCAAAAATACTTGAGTACCAAGGTCAACACCAGATTACAGTTTCTATCCCAGCAGGTACACTTTAATGTGCTCATTCCACTGTATCAAGGAGTAACAAAGGTGTATTTACACAAATGTTACAAATACTAAGTTGTGTAACAGCACAAGTGGTACAAGACTGAAGACACTGGTGATCACAGTTAATTTATAAGAGTTGAGGTATCTCAGGTACACTTTATTTTAATGTGCTTATTCCACTGTATCAAAGAGTAACAAGTGTGTACTAACACGACTGTTACATAGACTATATTGTGTAACAGCACACGTGGTACACTATCGAAGACACTGGTTATGGCAGTTAATGTGTAAGAGCTGTGGTATCCCAGCAGGTACACTTTATTTTAATGTGCTCATTCCACTGTATCAAGGAGTAACAAAGGTGTATTAACACAACTGTTACATATACTAAGTTGTGTAACAGCATACATGTTCCAAGACTCAAGAGGCAGGAGGAAGATTGATGGAAAAAGGCAACATGGGTTGTGGTTTCACCCATTTTTCTTGCAGGTGTACCCCTTCCCCAAAGAGAGAGGCCACTTTGACAAGGTATTGTAACAAGCATTTCTTATTACAAGTGTAACAAGGACCTTTAAGTACACCAAAATACACTATGTATTTACAATGTAAGTACATGTTATTACATATAGCTACATAGGTAATTACACTGTAATTAATTAGGTAGATACACATGAACAGTGACCCCTTAAAATAAAGTGTTACCCAAGAGGATAATAAAACAATTTCCCTTGATGTTTGGATGAAATTTGAAAAAGCTATTGAGAAAAAACTGCAAATATTGGGTCCTGACTGCTAATTTGCCCATAATATTGGAATTTTTCTCCCAAAAAAAAAAGATTGTGGAAGGTGGCCAGCTGAAGGCAGACTAAAATAATACAATTTCCCTGGTGCTAGGATGAAAATTAGAAAAGCTATTAAGAAAAAAACTGCAAATTTTGGGTCCTGAATGCTAATTTATTCATAATGTTGGAGTTTTTCCCAAAAAATAAAGGTTGTGGCAGGTGGCCAGATTGGAGCAAATTAAAATATAACAATTACCTTGGGGCTAAAATGAAAATTGGAAAAGCTATTGAGAAAAAACTGCTATTTTTGGGTCCTGGCTGCTAATTTGGCCATAATATTGGAATTTCTACCCAAAAATAACAGTTCTGGAAGGTGGTCAGATTAAAGAAGATGAAAAGAAAACCTTTTTCCCTGGTGGCTGGATGAAATTTGAAAAAGCTATTGAGAAAAAACTGCAAATATTGGGTCCTGGCTGCTTATTTGTCCATAATGGTGGAATTTTTCCCAAAAAATAAAGGTTGGGGAAGGTGGCCAGATTATACAAGATTAAAATAATACAATTTTCCTGGTGGTTGGATGAAATTTGATAAAGCTATTGAGAAAAAACTGCATATTTTGGGTCTTGGCTGCTTATTGCCCATAATGTTGGAATTTTTCCCAAAAAATAAAGCACGTGGAAGGTGGCCAGCTGAAAGTACATTAAAATGATACAATTTCCTTGGTGGTTGGATGAAAATATGAAAAGCTGTTGAGAAAAAACTGCAAATATTGGGTCCTGACTGCTAATTTGCCCATAATGTTGGAATTTTTCTCCCAAAAAAAAAGATTGTGGAAGGTGGCCAGCTGAAGGCAGACTAAAATAATACAATTTCCCTGGTGCTAGGATGAAAATTAGAAAAACTATTAAGAAAAAACTGCAATTTTTGGGTCCTGACTGCTAATTTGCCCATAATGTTGGAATTTTCCCCAAAAATAAAGAATGCAGAAGGTGGCCAGATGAAGGCAGATTAAAATAAAATAATTTCCCTGGTGCTAGTATGGAAATTGAAAAAGCTATTGAGAATAAACTGCAATTTTTGGGTCCTGGCTGCTAATTTGGCCATAATGTTGGAATTTTTACCCAAAAATAAAGGTTGTGGAAGGTGGCCAGATGGGGACAGATTAAAATAAAACAAATTCCCTGGTGCTTGGATGAAAATTTAAAAAGCTATTGAGAAAAAACTGCAAATTTTGGGTCCTGACTGCTTATTAGCCCATAATGTTGGAAGTTTTTCGCAAAAAATGGAGGCCGTGTGTTAGGATTCTGGTTTCTGCTGTCTAGTTTAAGTTCTGTGCCTGGCCAAGTGCCATGATTGATTCTTGTGTTTAGAGACCACTGACTTTGTCTGACTATTCTTAGGATTGTGTTTTGTGTGTTGGTATTTAGATTTCCTGTTTATTATTTTTCATGTTTAGATCATTTAGTTTCCAAGCCATGTTTTCATTTCCATGCTTTGCACTTTGTCTCCCCTGTCTTGTCATGTGTGTATCTTTGCTCACGGTCCCTTGTCTTGTGTGCCACTCATTCAGGTGATTTATTGGTTTCTGGGTTTCAATCTTCTTTCATTATCTCGTGTTCTTCCTTCCTCTCTCTTTTTTGGCCTTACTAACGCTCCAGCGGTGTTCCAGAGTCTAGTGAACGATGTTCTGAGAGATATGATAAATAGGTTTGTGTTTGTATATCTCGATGATATTTTGATTTTTTCAGAGTCCCAGGAGGCCCATGTCACACATGTACGCCAAGTGCTCCGCCGTCTCCTGGAGAATCGCCTTTTTGTGAAAGCCGAGAAATGTGAGTTTTTTGTTGAGACCACTACCTTTTTGGGCTACATCATCTCTCCGGGCACAATCCGTATGGACCCATTAAAGGTGGAAGCTGTCACCAATTGGCCCAGACCAGAAGACCGTAAGTCGCTCCAACGATTTTTGGGCTTTGCTAATTTCTATCGTCGGTTCATCAGGAACTATAGCACTGTTGCCTCTCCTCTCTCTGCTCTTACCTCCTCTAAGTCCAGATTTTTTTGGTCCGAAAAGGCTGAAGACGCTTTTCGTGATTTAAAGGCTCGATTTACCTCTGCACCAATTCTCACTATTCCTAATCCAGAGCTCCAGTTTATTGTCGAAGTGGACGCCTCCAATATTGGAGCCGGAGCCATCCTGTCCCAGAGGTCCACGAAGGATGGCAAGATCCACCCATGTGCCTTTTTCTCTCGCCGCCTCAGTTCCGCTGAAAGAAACTACGACATCGGCAATCGAGAACTGTTGGCAGTGAAGCTGGCCTTGGAGGAATGGAGGCAATGGTTGGAGGGCTCCAAGGTACCCTTCATTGTCTGGACTGACCATAAGAACTTGGAGTACCTGCAGACTGCTAAAAGACTCAACCCTCGACAAGCCAGGTGGGCATTATTCTTTTCTCGATTTAACTTTCACATTGCCTACAGACCAGGAAGTAAAAATGTCAAGCCTGATGCCCTCTCACGCTGTTTTGAGATTAAGGAGGAGGAACCATGCCAGGACACCATCCTTCCTAAGGAAGCATTTATTAATGCCCTTTATCTAGACATTGAGAGGGAGGTCAAGAACGCCCAAGCCAATGCTGCTACCCCCAGTGCATGTCCCACTAACTGCCTCTATGTTCCAGCTGCCCTGCGCCCCAAGGTCCTGGAATGGGGGCATTCATCCAGGTTAGCCTGCCATCCAGGGGTTCGTAGAACCAGAAGCTTCATTCTTCAAAGATTCTGGTGGCCAGAAATGACCCAAGATGTTCAGGGCTTTGTTGCTGCTTGCTCGGTCTGCGCCCAGGCTAAAGTTTCACACCAGCCCCCTCAAGGTTTGCTTCAGCCCCTTCCTACACCACATCGTCCTTGGTCCCACATAGCACTAGATTTTATCACAGGCCTTCCCCCTTCCAATCACCACACCACCATTCTCACCATAGTTGACAGATTCTCCAAAGCAGTTCACTTAGTCCCCCTCACTAAACTTCCTTCTGCTCAAGACACTGCCAACCTTGTCATTCAACATGTTATTAGACTCCACGGAATACCTACCGACATCACTTCAGATCGCGGCCCCCAGTTCACTGCATTCTTTTGGAAATCATTTTTTAAAGCACTAGGCACCTCAGTTAGTTTATCATCAGGATTCCATCCCCAAACTAATGGCCAGACCGAGCGAGCTAACCAGTGTGTGGAAAGTGTGCTTAGATGTCTCTGTATTAGGAACCCCTCCTCCTGGAGCTATCAGTTGCCGTGGGTGGAATACGCTTTGAATAGCCACACCTCTGCTGCCTCCGGCGTCTCCCCATTCAAAGCCTGCCTCGGTTACCAGCCCCCTTTGTTCCCGTCTCAGGAGGAGGAAGTAGCTGTCCCCTCAGCCCGCGAATTCGTCCGTAGGTGCAGACGCACCTGGACTACCACCCGCCAGGCCCTGCTCAGGTCAGTCGCCCGGATGAAGGAGCAGGCCGACAAGAGACGCACTGCGGCTCCTACGTACCGACCTGGGCAGCGGGTCTGGCTGTCTTCAAGGGACATCCCCCTCAGAGGTAACGGGGGTAAGCTTTTCCCCAAATACCTGGGCCCTTTTACCATTGAAAGGGTCCTGAGCCCCACTGCCATTCGCCTCCGTCTCCCCCTGTCTATGCGACGTATACACCCCACTTTCCATGTGTCACAAATCAAACCTGCTATAACCCACCACCTGTCATCTGGACCTGATCCCCCACCACCCGCCCGGATCATCGACGGAGGCGAAGCCTATACGGTCCGTTCCCTCCTGGACTCTCGTCGACGAGGCAGAGGATTACAATACCTCGTCGACTGGGAGGGCTACGGACCGGAACATCGCAGTTGGGTGCCAGCTAGGCACATTCTGGACAAAGAATTGATTAAGGACTATCACGCTTCTCATCCACGACCTTCAGGTTGAACGCCAGGAGGCGTTCGTTGGGAGGGGGGTTCTGTTAGGATTCTGGTTTCTGCTGTCTAGTTTAAGTTCTGTGCCTGGCCAAGTGCCATGATTGATTCTTGTGTTTAGAGACCACTGACTTTGTCTGACTATTCTTAGGATTGTGTTTTGTGTGTTGGTATTTAGATTTCCTGTTTATTATTTTTCATGTTTAGATCATTTAGTTTCCAAGCCATGTTTTCATTTCCATGCTTTGCACTTTGTCTCCCCTGTCTTGTCATGTGTGTATCTTTGCTCACGGTCCCTTGTCTTGTGTGCCACTCATTCAGGTGATTTATTGGTTTCTGGGTTTCAATCTTCTTTCATTATCTCGTGTTCTTCCTTCCTCTCTCTTTTACTGTCTTACTAACACATACTAACAGTTTATTGTTTTTGCTAAATACTAACCCACACTAACCTTGTATATTTGGACTAACTTACTAACAAGCACTTGGGATTGTATAGCTGCACTTACTAATTGACTAATGATCTCTCAGCTGTCGCCCAATTCTAGTCTCCGCCTCCTTGCCTATCCCTAATTATCTCTGCTGCAGTTTTCCACTTATATCTCATGCTTTCCTTTTCTTTTGACTATGCACTTTTAGTACTCCTTAACCGGAGCTGTTGTTTGTACTTAGGTTTGTCTTGTGATCCCTGTCTGCGTTTTGGCTACAGCCAAATTCATGTAATTAGTTTATCCCTCGTGTCTCTCCCTAATCATTGTCACCATTGATTGCACCTGTTCTC
The DNA here is from genome assembly GCA_029721435.1 of Gymnothorax reevesii. Lineage (NCBI taxonomy): Eukaryota > Metazoa > Chordata > Actinopteri > Anguilliformes > Muraenidae > Gymnothorax > Gymnothorax reevesii. The sequence goes on from CM056579.1 coordinate 68,877,138, forward strand.
CCTGGTCATGTGTTCTCCTGGATGTGTATATAAGATGTCTGTTTGCTTCACACTCTTGTCAGATCGTTCTCCCTAGTTTTCTTGTGCTACGTTTCTCGCCTCGATATCTCAGTGTTTATCTTTCTGACTGGATTGCCCGACTATTGTTTTTGGTTTGCCCTTTTTGGATTTTGTTGCATCTGTGAATTTTGACCTTTTTTCTGCCCGACCTTGATTTTGTGATTACTGCCCTGGTTTTGGATTCGGACTGTCTTTGGCTTATGAGTTTGTTTCTCCTCCAAACCTACGCCTGTGTACCGAACCCTTTTTGTCTGACCACGAACTTTGTTATTGGTGCCCTGGTTACGATTCTGGATTACGCCCATTGGATACTGTTTTTGGATTGTGGACTTTGTACCGTTGCCAGCTCTGTTGGGGGGTTTCCCCCTTCAGAAATAAAGCCTCCTTTTTGCATTCTACTGGTTGTCGCACTTGGTTCATTTCGTAAATCACAACACCGTGGAAGGCAACCAGATGGGAGCAGATTAAAATGAAACAATTTGCCCGGTGGTCGGAGGAAAATTGGAAAAGCTATTGAGAAAGAACTGCAATTTGTCCATAATGCTGGAATTTTTCCCCCCAAAAAAGGTTGTGAAAGGTGGCTAGATAGTGCAGATTAAAATAAAACAATTTCCCTGGTGGTTGGATGAAATTTGAAAAAAGCAATTGAGAAAAAATGTTGTGTTCTGGGGACCTGGCCTTTGGCCAGGACAGCATTTATGGTTTTAACAGTCATGTTTCAAGATTTCATAGTTTCATAGTTCTTAGTTCATAGTCACAGTTTTAACAGTTTCTTGTATTAGGATTTCATATTTCATGTTTCACATTCCATGTCCATGTTTTTACTTTTCCATGTTTCCATGTTTTTAAGTTTTTGTTTTCGCCAGGTCTGCCATGCCACTCCACCGCTTGTCTGCGTTCCGCCTCGTGTCTTCGTTGTTGCACATTTCAGAGCTCTGGTTGGCTTTGGTATTTCCCTCTTCCTTCTGTGCTGTGCTGATTCGGGGCTCTCTAAGCTTAATTGACAATTAACTGTTTTTAAGTTACTAACATTTACTAACACTCACTGGGTGGTGTAATTCTTAGATAGGCACATTTCTAATATTACTAATTTAGACAGGGAGTTTATTGTCATGATTCCTGCTTTGCTATTTCAAGATCTTGCTGTGCTTTTCTGTTCTTAACATTCATGCTTGCTTCCAAACTGCATACTTAATTGGTACTTAAACTGAGCACACTCATTCTCTTAATGAGCAAGTCTTGTCATCCAATCTCTGTCCATGTCTTGATCTTGCCATGCCTTTTGTTTCTCTTTCTCCAGGTGTTGCCCCTCATGTTCTGATTTCTAAGCCTTTATCTGGATGCGGTGGAAGTTGGCTGGCAGACAGTGTCTCAAGTTCTAGCTCATGTTTGCAAGTTTTGTCGCTCATGTTCATGCTTTCAAGTCCTCGTTCATGGTTCCAAGTTTTGTTCATAGTCCCTGTGTATATAGCCCTAGTCTTGTTGTTTATTTTCGTTCTTGAATTTCTACCTGGAGTTTCCAGTGGTTTTTTTGTTCTTGCCATTTTTGCTATTTAGTTTCCCCGCTCTGTGTAGCGTACCTTAGTTGTCTTTTTGCAACCCTTTGGGCCAAGTTTTTCGTTGGCCCCCGTGCCTGTTTTATTTTTTGTTTAATAAAATCCTCATTCCCTACTCCCCGCATCTGGTGTCTACCTGATTCCATATCAAAAAACTGCAAATTTTGGGTCCTGACTGCTTATTTGCCCATAGTGTTGAGATTTTTCCCCAATAAAAGATTGCAGGAGGTGGCCAGCTGAAGGCAGATTAAAATAAAACAAATTCCCTGATGGTTGGATGAAATTTGAAAAAGCTATTAAGAAAAAACTGCAATTTTTGGGTCCTGACGGCTAATTTGCCCATAATGTTGGTATTTACCCCAAAAATAAAGATTGTGGAAGGTGTCCAGCTGATGGCATATTAAAATAAAACAATTATCCTGGTGCTAGTATGGAAATTGGAAAAGCTACTGAGATAAAACTGCAATTTTTGGGTCCTGGCTGCTAATTTGGCCATAATGTTGGAATTTTTACCCAAAAATAAAGGTTGTGGAAGGTGGCCAGATGGGGGCAGATTAAAATAAAACATTTTCTCTGGTGCTTGGATGAAATTTGAAAAAGCTATTTAGAAAAAACTGCTTATTTTGGGTCCTGACTGCTGATTTGCCCATAATGTTGGAATTTTTCCCAAAAGATAATATTGTGGAAGGTGGCCAGAAGGGGGCCTATTAAAATTAAACAATTGTCCTGGTGGTCGGACGAGAATTGAAAAAACTGCAATTTTTGGGTCCTGGCTGCTTATTTGCCCATAATGTTGGATGGTTTTCCCAAAAAAATGGAGGTTGTGGAAGGTAAGCAGATGGGAGCAGATTAAACTAAAACAATTTTCCTGGTGGTCGGAGGAAAATTGGAAAAGCTTTTGAGAAAGAACTGCAATTTTTGGGTCCTGGCTGCTAATTTGTCCATAATGTTGGAATTTTCCCCAAAAATGAAGATTGTAGTAGGTGGACAGCTGAAGACAGGTTAAAATAAAACAATTGCCCTGGTGCTAGGATCAAAATTTGAAAAGATATTGAGAAAAAACTGCAATTTTTGGGTCATGGCTGCTGATTTGGCCATAATGTTGGAATTTTTACCCTAAAATAAAGGTTGTGGAAGGTGGCCAGATGGGGGCAGATTAAAATAAAACAATTTCCCTGGTGCTTGGATGAAAATTGGAAAAGCTATTGAGAAAAAACTGCAAATTTTGGGTCCTGACTGCTAATTTGTCCATAATGTTGGAATTTTTCCCCAAAAATAAAGGTTGTGGAAGGTAGACAGATTATACAAGATTAAAATAATACAATTTCCCTGGTGGTTGGATGAAATTTGAAAAAGCTATTGAGAAAAAACTGCAAATTTTAGGTCCTGGCTGCTTATTGCCCATAATGTTGGAATTTTTCCCCCCAAAAAAAGGTTGTGAAAAGTGGCCAAATGGGGGCAGATTAAAATAAAACAATTTTCCTGGTGGTTGGATGAAAATTGGAAAAGCTATTGAGGAAAAACTGCACATTTTGGGTCCTGGCTGCTAATTTTGCCATGATGTTGGAATTTTTTCCAAAAAATAAAGGTTGTGGAAGGTGGCCTGATAATACAAGCTTAAAATGAAACAATTTCCCTGGTGGTTGGATGAAATTTGAAAAAGCTTTTGAGAAAAAACTGCAAATTTTAGGTCCTGGCTGCTTATTGCCCATAATGTTGGAATTTTTCCCCCCAAAAAAAGGTTGTGAAAAGTGGCCAAATGGGGGCAGATTAAAATAAAACAATTTTCCTGGTGGTTGGATGAAAATTGGAAAAGCTATTGAGGAAAAACTGCACATTTTGGGTCCTGGCTGCTAATTTTGCCATGATGTTGGAATTTTTTCCAAAAAATAAAGGTTGTGGAAGGTGGCCTGATAATACAAGCTTAAAATGAAACAATTTCCCTGGTGGTTGGATGAAATTTGAAAAAGCTATTGAGGAAAAACTGCACATTTTGGATCCTGGCTGCTAATTTTGCCATAATGTTGGAATTTTTCCCAAAAAATAAAGGTTGTGGAAGGTGGTTAGATTATACAAGATTAAAGTAATTCAATTTTCCTGGTGGTTGTTTGAAATTTGATAAAGCTATTGAGAAAAAACTGCAAATTTTGGGTCTTGGCTGCTTATTGCCCATAATGTTGGAATTTTCCCCAAAAAATAAAGCATGTGGAAGGTGGCCAGCTGAAAGTACATTAAAATGATACAATTTCCCTCGTGGTTGGATGAAAATATGAAAAGCTATTGAGAAAAAACTGCAAATATTGGGTCCTGACTGCTAATTTGCCCATAATGTTGGAATTTTTCTCCCAAAAAAAAAGATTGTGGAAGGTGGCCAGCTGAAGGCAGACTAAAATAATACAATTTCCCTGGTGCTAGGATGAAAATTAGAAAAGCTATTAAGAAAAAACTGCAATATTTGGGTCCTGACTGCTAATTTGCCCGTAATGTTGGAATTTTTCCCAAAAAATAAAGGTTGTGGAAGGTGATCAGATTATAGAAGATTAAAATAATACAATTTTCCTGGTGGTTGGATGAAATTTGAAAAAGCTATTGAGAAAAAACTGCAAATTTTGGGTCCTGGCTGCTTGTTGCCCATAATTTTGGAATTTTCCCAAAAAATAAAGGTTGTGGAAGGTGGCCAAATGGGGGCAGATTAAAATAAAACAATTTTCCTGGTGGTTGGATGAAAATTGGAAAAGCCATTGAGGAAAAACTGCACATTTTGGATCCTGGCTGCTAATTTTGCCATAATGTTGGAATTTTTCCCAAAAAATAAAGGTTGTGGAAGGTGGTTAGATTATACAAGATTAAAGTAATTCAATTTTCCTGGTGGTTGTTTGAAATTTGATAAAGCTATTGAGAAAAAACTGCAAATTTTGGGTCTTGGCTGCTTATTGCCCATAATGTTGGAATTTTCCCCAAAAAATAAAGCATGTGGAAGGTGGCCAGCTGAAAGTACATTAAAATGATACAATTTCCCTCGTGGTTGGATGAAAATATGAAAAGCTATTGAGAAAAAACTGCAAATATTGGGTCCTGACTGCTAATTTGCCCATAATGTTGGAATTTTTCTCCCAAAAAAAAAGATTGTGGAAGGTGGCCAGCTGAAGGCAGACTAAAATAATACAATTTCCCTGGTGCTAGGATGAAAATTAGAAAAGCTATTAAGAAAAAACTGCAATATTTGGGTCCTGACTGCTAATTTGCCCGTAATGTTGGAATTTTTCCCAAAAAATAAAGGTTGTGGAAGGTGATCAGATTATAGAAGATTAAAATAATACAATTTTCCTGGTGGTTGGATGAAATTTGAAAAAGCTATTGAGAAAAAACTGCAAATTTTGGGTCCTGACTGCTTGTTTGCCCATAATGTTGGGAGGTTTTCCCAAAAAAATGGAGGTTGTGGAAGGTAAGCAGATGGGAGCAGATTAAAATAAAACAATTTTCCTGGTGGTCGGAGGAAAATTGGAAAAGCTTTTGAGAAAGAACTGCAATTTTTGGGTCCTGGCTGCTAATTTGTCCATAATGTTGGAATTTTCCTCCCAAAAAAAAAGATTGTAGAAGGTGGCCAGTTGAAGGCAGATTAAAATAAAACAATTGCCCTGGTGGTTGGATGAATATTGGAAAAGCTATTGAGAAAAAACTGCAAATCTTGGGTCCTGACTGCTAATTTTCCCATAATGTTGGAATTTTCCCCAAAAATAAAGATTGTAGAAGGTGGACAGCTGAAGACAGATTAAAATAAAACAATTGCCCTGGTGCTAGGATCAAAATTTGAAAAGCTATTGAGAAAAAACTGCTTGTGGAACGTGCACAGCTGAGGGCAAATTAAAATAATACATTTTCCTGGTGGTTGGATGAAGTTTAATAAAGCTATTGAGAAAAAACTGCAATTTTTGGGTCCTGGCTGCTTATTTGTCCATAATGTTGGAATTTTTCCCCAAAAATAATGGTTGTGGAAGGTGGCCAAATGGGGGCAGATTAAATTAAAACAATTTCTATGGTGGTTGGATGAAAATTGGAAAAGCTATTGAGAAAAAACTGCACATTTTGGGTCCTGGCTGCTAATTTTGCCATAATGTTGGAATTTTTCCCAAAAAATAAAGGTTGTGGAAGGTGGCCAGATGGGGGCAGATTAAAATAAAACAATTTCCCTGGTGGTCGGTTGAAATTTGGAAAAACTATTGAGAAAAATCTGAAAATATTGGGGGCCTGGCTGCTTATTTGCTCATAATGTTGGAATTTTTTCCCAAAAACAAAGGTGGTGAAAGGTGTCTGTAATGTGAATAGAGGCCATTAGATGGCAGTATTTAACTTTTTTTGTTAAGCCCAGACTGGAGATAGGTTTGGGCATGTTTTAGGCATGTATGGGACAAGTCCCAGGGAAAATAAAAAAAACCTAAAAGGTGGGAGGGGTCTGCAAAAGAGTATATAAGGAGTAAAATTGAGACAATAAAGTAGTAGGAGAAATTGTAAGGAGAAGGATACATGTGACCAGACCTGTCATTCTGTTCAAGACCTGTGAAGCATTTAGTGGATTTTTGCCTGTGTTAGAGCATTTTCCTCACTCAGGACATCACCAAGCAACCCACCAAAGGAACTGTAAATATTTCTGTTTTTTTGTATTATCAATCTTGTTCTGTAGAGTAGAGTAGTTTGTTGTTAGTTGCCTTTGTTTAATTTACTGTGTTTTAGTTTTAAAATTTTTGTCTGTCATGTTTTGCTGTCGTTAATGTCATAACAAATTGGGGTCATAAGAAATTGGGGGCTCGTCCGGGATAGACCATTGTATGTGTCATTTATTGAAAATCTAACATTTCAAATTGTAAAATAGTTTTTGTGAATTTTCCTATATATATACAGGTATATATACTCAACGAAAATATAAACGGAACACTTTTGTTTTTGCTCCCATTTGTCATGAGATGGACTCAAAGATCTAAAATTCATTCCAGATACACAATATTACCATTTCTCTCAAACATTGTTCACAAATCTGTCTAAATGTATGATAGTGAGCACTTTTGCTTTGCTGAGACAATCCATCCCACCTCACTGGTGTGCCACATCAAGATGCTCATTAGACACCATGATTAGTGCACAGGTGTACCTTATACTGCCCACAATAAAAGGCCACTCTGAAATGAGCTGTTTTGTCTCACAGCAAAATGTCACAGATGGCGCAAGCATGCAATTGGCATGCTGACAGCAGGAATGTCAACCAGATCTGTTGCTCGGGCATTGAATGTTCATTTCTCCACCATAAGCTGTCTCAAAAGGCGTTTAAGAGAATATGGCAGTACATCCAACCGGCCTCACAACCGCAGACCACGTGTAACCACACCAGCCCAGGACCTCCACATCCAGCAGGTTCACCTCCAAGATCGTCTGAGACCAGCTACTCAGACAGCTGCTGAAACAATTGGTTTGCATAACCAAAGAATTTCTGCACAAACTCTCAGACACGTCTCAGGGAAGCTCAACTGCATGCTCGTCGTCCTCATCGGGGTCTTAACCTGACTCCAGATCGTCGCCGTAACAGACTTGAGTGGGCAAATGCTCACATTCGATGGCGTCTGGCACGCTGGAGAGGTGTTCTCTTCACGGATGAATCTCGGTTTACATTGTTCAGGGCAGATGGCAGACAACGTGTGTGGCGTCGTATGGGTGAGCGCTTTGCTAATGTCAATGTTGTGGATCGAGTGGCCCATGGTGGTGGTGGGGTTATGGTATGGGCAGGCATCTGTTATGGACGAAGAACACAGGTGCATTTTATTGATGGCATTTTGAATGCACAGAGATACCGTAAAGAGATCCTGAGGCCCATTGTTGTGCCATACATCCATGAACATCACCTCATGTTTCAGCAAGATAATGCACGGCCCCATGTTGCAAGGATCTGTACACAATTCTTGGAAGCTGAAAATGTCCCAGTTCTTGCATGGCCAGCATACTCACCGGACATGTCACTCATTGAGCATGTTTGGGATGTGCTTGGCCGGCGTATACGACAGCGAGTACCAGTTCCCACTAATATCCAGCAACTTCGCACAGCTATTGAAGACGAGTGGACCAACATTCCACAGGCCACAATTAACAATCTGATAAACTCTATGCGAAGATGTGTTGCACTGCATGAGGCAAATGGTGGTCACACCAGATACTGACTGGGGAGTCCCCAGACCCCCACTAAAGCAAAAACTGCACATTTCAGGGTGGCCTTTTATTGTGGACAGTCTAAGGTACACCTGTGCACTAATCATGGTGTCTGATGAGCATCTTGATATGGCACACCTGTGAGGTGGGATGGATTGTCTCAGCAAAGCAAAAGTGCTCACTATCACACATTTAGACAGATTTGTGAACAATGTTTGAGAGAAATGGTAATATTGTGTATCTGGAATGAATTTTAGATCTTTGAGTCCATCTCATGACAAATGGGAGCAAAACCAAAGGGGTTGCGTTTATATTTTTGTAGAGTGTATATATATTGACAGATAGACGGCAATGGATGATTTCTTGGCATCACCAAACGTAGAGGTTTTCAAGTCTTTTAAAAAGACAGAACTACTAGAAATATGCAGACATTTAGAACTGACAGAGGTAAAACCAGCCATGCGAAAAGCAAGACTGGCCAGAGAGATTGTTGAATATTACATTGATGAAAATGTGTTTGCACCCGGAGATCTGGAACAGTTTCCAGTGGAAAATCCAAATATAGAAGTGGAACTCAAATTAAAAATGCTAGAGATTGAAAGGGAGGAAAAAGAAAAACAAAGACAGTTTGAGTTAGAAAATTAGCAAGAGAAGAAAAACAAAGAGAATTAGAGTTAGAAAAATTAGCAACACAGAGAGATTTTGAAATAGAGAAGTTGGATAGAGAAAAATGACTCCAAATGGAGCTACTAAAAATTAAAATTGAATCTGAAAATAAATTTCGGGCTAGCCAGGAGGTAAAACTGGTGCCTCCATTTTCGGAAAAGGATGTTGACAACTATTTCCAGTGTTTTGAAAAGGTAGCAAAGAGTTGCCAGTGGCCAAAGGAACACTGGCCTCTGATGTTGCAAACTGTCCTCAAGGGTAAAGCTCAACAAGCCTATTCGGCTTTGTCTGCAGATGATTCCTCTGATTATGAGGTTGTCAAAAAGGTTATTTTGAGAGCTTATGAGTTGGTTCCAGAGGCTTACCGACAGAAATTCAGAGGTCTGAAGAAATCTTAAAATCAGACTTATGTGGAATTTGCTAATGAGAAGAAGGTTTGCTTTGAGCGTCAACTCACTAAAAGAGATGGTGTTAGTTGAAGAATTCAAGAACTGTGTTAAGGATGATATTAAGACCTACCTTAATGAGAAGCAAGCACTGAATTTGCAGTCAGCTGCCAAATTTGCAGATGAATATGTTCTCACACATAAGTCCAAATTTCAGTCTAGCAGTCACAATAGATGGTTCCAATTTCGTAAAAAAGGGAACGGTGATACCCAAGATTCCTCACCCAAAGACAAAGACAAATCTGGTGATGGTGCTCAAAAATCCAGTAACAGGTCTGATCAAAGTGTAAAAGCTGAAAGTGACAAAAGTGGTCTAGTTTGCAGTTATTGCAAGAAATCTGGTGATGTTACAACTAACTGTTGGTTCCATAAATCTAAGAAAGAAAAAGAAAAGGATACCAAATCAAATGCCTTAGTGAAAACAAGGTTAGAAACCCCTATAGTAGATAACCGATCTGCTAAATTGCCTGCTTCTTGTGGGGCTAAAAAGCCTGATGCTGCTGACTTTGTGAGGCAGGAATTTCTTCCATTTGTGTCAGAGGGATTTGTGGCTCTGAATGAGCATACTACTCCTGTCCCCATATATATCCTAAGGGATACCGGAGCTTCTCAGTCACTTTTGTTGATGGACTCCTTGGAGTTACGTGATGAGACCGCTTCTGGGGATTTCATACTTGTACAAGGTATTGAAGGGAGGACTGTATCTGTACCCCTGCGCTCTATATTCTTGAAGTCAGATTTAGTTACAGGACAGGTAAAGGTGGGACTTATGTCAAGTCTACCTATCAAAGGTGTTTCTCTGTTGCTAGGCAATGACCTGGCTGGGGGCAAAGTAGTTCCCCCTGTACATCTTACTTCACAGCTGAACACTGAAGATGGCGATGAGGACCCATCTCTGTATCCTTCTTGCACAGTGACTCGTGCTAGGGCCAAGAAGGCTCAAGAAGTAGATGATGTGGTGCCATCCAGCACACTGAATAGTCATGACTCAGGTGGTTCACCTAATGACTCTGTTCGGCCTACTATGGTTTCTCCGTTTGAGGACTTATCAGATACTTTTATCAGTTCTCTATTCAGCCAGCCGGATGGGTCTGGTGATTCTGATGTGTCTGGAGACTTTTATCTGTCCAGAAAGCGGTTGATTGAGGAGCAAACTAATGATCCTGAAATTTGGAGAACCCTTCCTGATAAAGAAATAGACGCAGTTCCAGTTGGGTATTATCTCAAGGATGGTGTGTAGTTGCGGAAGTGGCGCCCTCCTGTTATCCCTGCCAATGCAGATTGGGCAGTGGTCAAGCAAATTGTTGTTCCGAAGGTCTACAGGAATGAGATCTTAACAATGGCTCATAGTTTACCTTTAGGAGGTCATCTTGGTGTTAACAAGACTGTTGATAAGATCATGAAACACTTCTTCTGGCCTGGGCTTCAGAAAGACGTTTCCAACTTTTGCAAAACCTGTCACACTTGTCAGGTAGTTGGAAAACACCAGTTAGACCCACCTGTAGCTCCATTGCAGCCTATCCCAGCATTTGGGGAGCCATTCTCTTGGGTCATTGTTGATTGCGTTGGTCCATTACCCAAGACTAGATCTGGAAATCAGTACTTGTTGACAATCATGTGTGCATCTACCAGATTCCCTGAAGCCATACCTCTATGCAACATCAAGGCAACTGCAATCTCGAAGGCTTTGATAAAGTTCTTCACATTGTTTGGCCTTCCCAGTCAAATTCAGTCAGACCAAGGTAGCAATTTCACTTCCAGATTGTTTCAGCAGGTTGTGTATGAACTACATGCGAAGCAGATTCTTTCTAGTGCCTATCATCCAGAAACTCAGGGTGCCTTTGAGCGGTTTCATTCCACTCTCAAGACAATGATGAGGACTTATTGTTATGACCATGAGAAAGACTGGGATGAAGGTGTTCATTTGCTGTTGTTTGCAGCTAGAGAAGCAGTGCAGGAGTCTACTGGATTCAGTCCATTTGAGCTTGTGTTTGGCCATGAAGTGAGAGGACCTTTGCTATTGTTGAGTGAACAATGGCAAGAGGAAGAGCCGCACATCAGTCTGTTAGACTATGTTAGCAAGTTCAAGGACAGATTGCGTGCAGCATGACTTGAAATCAAGTCAGGGAAAAATGATAACTTGGTATGATCATAAGGCTAGAAGCCGTGAGTTTAAACCAAGAGACAAGGTCCTTCTGTTGTTTCCCTTGCAGTCCAATCCATTGCAGGGACAAAACTCAATGATCTCAATTACATTGTAAAGACTCCAGATAGGAGAAAGCCAAAACAGTTGTGTCACATTAACATGCCGAAGCCTTATCATGATAGAAATGCAAGGGTTGCAGCTGTCACTTCAGATTCTCCAATGGCCGAGATTTGTGAAGATGAGGGGGAGTTTCAAGATGATGAACCTGGAATTAAAGCTGAAGTTCTTTCATGCAAATTGTCAAACTATGAAGTGTTGATAGTTGAAGTTTTGATTTACATCAAAAACTTGATGTAAAACTCCAGCACTTAGAACCCTCACAGAGAGATCAGTTTGAGAGGTTGATCAAGAAATATGAGGATCTGTTTCCTGATGTTCCAAAGAGAGTTTCTATAGCCTCTCATGATGTAGATGTTGGTGATGCCAAACCAATTAAACAGCATCCGTACCGGATGAATCCTGAAAAGAGAAAGATTGCTGAGAAAGAGGTTGAGTACATGTTAAAACATGATATTATCAGACCCTCCAACTCAGATTGGAGTTCACCCTGTGTGCTAGTTCCAAAACCTGATGGAAGTACTAGATTCTGTCCAGATTATCGCAAAGTCAATGCTGTAACTAGAACTGATGTGTTTCCAATACCTAGGATTGATGATTGTATTGATAGAGTAGGGCAAGCAAAGTTTCTGACCAAGATTGATTTATTGAAGGGTTATTAGTGTGTGCCTTTAACTGAGAGGGCCAAGAGCATCTCTGCTTTTGCCACACCATCTGGGTTGTACCAGTATGAAGTCCTACCCTTTGCCATGAAAAATTCCCCAGCCACGTTCCAAAGGATGATACACTCTACAATTGCCAGATTGCCATACACGGGTGCATACATCGATGACCTGATCACATGGAGTGACTCCTGGGAAGAACATCTAAAAGATGTAGAGACGTTGTTCCAGCGCCTGACCCAGGCTAACCTGACTGTTAACCTGAACAAGAGTGACTTTGGTTGCGCTATTGTCACCTATCTTGTCTACGTCATAGGCTAGGGTAAGGTGGCACCCATAAATGCTAAAGTCCAAGCCATCATGGACTTTCCAGTTCCTGACAACAAAAAGCTTTGCGCCGCTTCCTTGGAATGATCGGGTACTACCGCAAGGTCTGCAAGAACTTTTCTGAGATTGCTCTCAGTCTCACTAACCAATTGAAGAAAGGCGTAAAGTTCACTTGGGATGATGCATGCCAGAGAGCCTTCGATCACCTGAAGTCTCTGCTTTGTCACTTCCCCGTACTCAAATCTCCTGACTTCAACAAACCGTTCTCCATCGCGGTCGATGCTAGCGACCAAGCTCGTGGATCTGTGCTCCTACAGAGAAGTGACTCTGATGACATTGAGCATCCCGTGGCATACTTCTCCAGGAAGCTCAATCGCCACCAAAGGAACTATTCCACAATAGAGAAGGAGCTGTTGGCTCTGGTTCTATCTTTACAACACTTTGATGTTTATATTTGTTCAGGGCAAAAGCCAATGATTGTGTACACTGACCACAATCCGTTAATGTTTTTGAGTAAGATGAAAAACAAGAATCGGAGATTGTTGAATTGGATTTTGATTTTACAGGAGTTTGACTTGGAAATTAAGCATATAAAGGGTACTGACAATGTAATTGCTGATTGCTTATCCCGTGGTTGAGTATGTATATATATATCAAGCGTTTATTCGAATATTGTATTACATGTATATTTAGACAAGTGTCCACTTAACCATTTTGTATTGAAAAGAAAAATTTTGCCTTCATGAGTCAAAATTTTTCCCTTTTGGAATGGAGGTGTAATGTGAATAGAGGCCACTAGATGGCAGTATTTACTTTTTTTTTTTTGTTAAGCCCAGACTGGAGATAGGTTTGGGCATGTTTTAGGCATGTATGGGACAAGTCCCAGAGAAAAATAAAGAAAAATAAAGAAAAGCCTAAAAGGTGGGAGGGGTCTGCAAAAGAGTATATAAGGAGTAAAATTGAGACAGTAAAGTAGTAGGAGAAATTGCAAGGAGAAGGATAAATGTGACCAGACCTGTCATTCTGTTCAAGACCTGTGAAGCTTTTGGTGGATTTTTGCCTGTGTTAGAGCATTTTCCTCACCCAGGACATCACCAAGCAACCCACCAAAGGGACTGTAAATATTTCTGTTTTTGTATATAATCAATCCTGGTCTGTAGAGTAGAGTAGTTTGTTGTTAGTTGCCCTTGTTTAATTAAATGTGTCTTAGTTTTAAAATTTTTGTCTGTCATCCTTTGCTCTGGTTAATGTCATAACAAATTGGGGCCATAACATGTCCACCTCATGGCAGATTAAAATAACACTATTGCCCTCATGCTAGGATGAAATTTTAAAAAGCTATTGAGAAAAAACTATAAATTTTAGGTCCTGGCTGCTAATTTGCCCATGTTTAGATTTTTCCCAAAAAGACAGGTTGTGAAAGGTGCCCACATTGAAACAGGTGAGAACAAAATGCTCCACATGCTCTTACAGTGCTTCCCATACCTCTCCTGAAGGCCCTCCAGTCTTGCATGTTTTAGATCTCTCCCTGGTCCAGCAAAATGATCACGTTGTCCCCAATCAGCTTTTTGGGGTGTTTAACGAGTTGATCATTTGAATCACCTGTGCTGAAGCAGGGAGAAATCTAAATCATTCAGGACAGGTGGGCCTCCAGGATAATTTGAATGGGAAAAACCATTGAGTGGGGGGGGGGACTTGAGCACAGATTACATTTTATCCGATAATCTAGGTATTTTTCCCCATGAAGAAAAATTCTGAAAGGTAAATATGAATATCAACTTTCACTCAGGACTCTCCAAAAGAAATAATCCCCAAGTTATGCCAATATTACAATTTCAATACTTCTTATAGAGGTATCTGAAACTAAAGCCGGTCTCACACGAGCGTTTTATCCGGCGTTTAGGCCATGCGCCTAGGTGCGTTTATGAAACACCAAACGAGCGCATGGTAAGCGCAGGATTGACGCCCTGCGTGCGCCAACTCAGCGTTTGTAAACGCAGACCTCTGGGTAAACGCATTGGTTTTGAACATGCCCAAAACTTTTTCGAAAACGCAGAAGAGTGCGTCTATTGACGCAAACACTGCGTTTAAGAACGCATGAAAACGCATGAGAACGCACGAGAACGCATGAAAAATAAAAAATAAATTAAATTTTAATTAATTCATGAAAATTTTGCGCATTCTCTGCGTCAAAGAACGCATTGCCAGCGTTTTGTGAACGCTATGTCTGCGTTTGTCAACTTATCAATGTCGTTTCAAAACGCGAGATTCAAGTTCAGAAACGCAGGCCTTACGTCAGTTGGCGCATGGGCTGCATTTGCTAAAGCAGCAAGTGCGCTAAAAAACGAATCATTTGCGTTCTCGAGCACGCTACTATATAAACCGTCGGCCCTGCAACCTCCACACCATATTATTCCAAGACTACACGAAGCCATGCCACGGGTCACAAAGAAGAATAGGGGGAATGGGAAGGGGAGAGTACCGGAAGTCGTCAAAACGCACGAAAACGCAGGACGTGCGTTCACACGGCGTCAACTATGCGCTAAATTGTGCGCTTGTCGGCGTTTTCAAAACGCGCTAGTTGACGCCGTACTCAGCGCTCGTGTGAGACCGGCTTAACGTTACATAAACATAATATCAGTCACATTGAAGAATTTGCTTTTAGGTCACATTTCTGTTGCAATATACCAGGAAATAAATGTACCCATTTGAAAATGTTGAGAATATATTATATCAATATCAAGAAAATATATTTTGTCAGCAATTTCAAACAGCATTTTCTGTTTTAAGCTGTACAAATGTCCTTCTATAGTCAGCTGAATGTGTCAGTATAAAAGATCAGAGGTTTTGAAAGTTCCACGTTTTTCAGTTGTTACTCAATATTTCGACGATCTATCAATAACCGACCGCTTCTGTCCGAAATCGTGCATTTTCTCCGTATATCTCGTGGTAGTTTTTCCTGTGCACTTCGAAACGAAAGCAAAACTATAAAAGATAAGAGCTGTGAAACGTAAGTTTACTTCTTCGATTTCATGCACAATGCGTTTGTATTGCCCCGACTGCGTGAATGAAGACTTATTGAAATGCTCTCTCGCCGAATGTCTGAATATCGAATATCAATCTAACATAACCTCGGTCATTAAGAAAACGTCCCTAGTATCGAGCTAGGGCTTAGAAAATGTGGACTATTTATGAAATTGCAAGCTTGGTGGATGGACGCTATGATGGAAACGAGTTCGCAACTCCAACAGACTATCACACTTTCATTCTGCGTGATTTTCGACCTGTTTTATGAGACATTTCACGAGTGCTGTGGCTGTGCGGGTCGGAAGTGAGTGATCGATTTGACAGCTGAACCGTGTATACAGAATTTCAAGCATGCTCAGTGCTCATCAACCGGAACATCTCAGTTCAGTCGAACTGCTGTTTAGGGAAGTGAGGTGGCCGGCATTGGCGGAGATAAATTAGGAGTCTCTGGTATCGAGTAACATTTTAAGATCTTTTTAAACATTTCTGGTTATTTCACCAGCATTATTACTCATATGATAATATAAAAATTCGGAGAATTATGTGAGTATCGTTAGCTCTTGACACTTCGGTCTGTTATATTTTACTGGCTATTAACCTCATTAATCGTTTTGCTAAAGTAAAAGTTAGCAACTTTTATTAAAGCTAATACATTATTAACTACCTAACGTTGTCTGTCAAGCTTGGTGGCCATCTGCCTTTTCTCAAGATGATCACTGGCTAACGCTAGATATCTTACGTATGCTAGCTGCAGATTGTTAGCGATGTCGTTACTTAGTGGTATTTGTCTTCCTGTAATCTAGCCCTAGCTAGCAAGCTTCGTAATTTTATTTGACTAATGCCAACGTTCGTACGGCAAGTTGGGTATTTTAGCAGGCAGCTATTGTGTTGATGGTTATTTCCATTATCGATCTGCTTTGCGGGTGACAGCGTTTGCTGGCTAACAGTGGTTCGCTTGCTAATTTTAAGAGTTCCGCTATTGCGGCAGTGGTGTGTTCACGTCAGGTACCTTGGTTAGCGCCGATTCTCTGAGATTAACCAGCAAGTGAATTTGTCGGTGATTCTGAAAATTGGTGTCGGGTAACCTGAGTTGATTAATTTGTCATGTGTTCACTCGGCCTTCAAGGGGAAGTATGGTAGTTTTAATAGGTGTATTGTTTGCCAAGGTAGCTAAATGCATGGAATCGAAGTAGGTTTGTAATGGTAGTTTGCATGTAAGTTAGGCAGCGAGCTGAGTGCGCTGATTTGTCAAGACAGAGCTCGGAAATGTCCTAGTTTGTTAGCCAAACTCATTCCGATTAAGTCGTATGGTGTCATTTGTCATGAATAATATAGCTTGCTTGCTTCCTGATATGTCGCTCTAAAAACCGCAGGTAACTCATATTTTCTCCTTTAGACATCACCTTTTGCCTGTCTGTTAGCTAACGGTTGTAAGATAACTCTGCTAACTGAACCGCTTGAATAATTTAGCGCCGAGTTGGATCTATGCTTTCAATTTGCTATTATGTTACAGCGGCTGGGGACACTGTCTGTGTAATCCGACAATGTTCTTGTCATTTTTTTGTACTGTAACCGTGTGCGGACCACTTTGGTTAACCGTTTGCTCTTTACAGCAACAAAACTACCAAACGTAAGCTAGTTACGTTCACTAACTCACTCAATGTGATAGGCTGGATGAAATGAGCTTTTGATGGGCAAGGGCGCTGTGGCTTGGATACTGAGCTAGCCAACTTTGTTATCCGCGTTAGCGAACGTTGTCCTTAAACTTATAACCGATGTTGCTGCGTTAGCGTAATTGACTGTTAGGTTTGACTTAAGATGACACGATTTTCTTTTTTCAGAATGTTTGTTCGTGTTGTAGAGAAAAGCAAATTGGTTCCTTCCAAAGTTGGTGCCAGATAGCTCCTTCCCAGCATGCTGAGACGTGCAGAATGACATATTTGCGTTTGGGTGTCGACGGCAGTCGAAGAAAATGATGGGCGTTTTTGGGCGTAGTTTTCTGTTTTGGGTGTCCGTGATAACAGCGCTCACTTCGGGCGTCCGAGGACAGTTTGAATCCAAGAACAACAGCACTGGAAACTCGATTTCTGAAGACAGCGGTGCCCCCGTGGTTTTAAGTTCTACAAATCAGATTATCGTCCGTGAGGGAAAAAGTGCTTTGATTGACTGCAATGCCACTGGAGATCCCCTTCCAAGCGTGCAGTGGTTCAACTCCCGTGGCAACTTGCTCGACGCTGAAACAAGCGGTAAGAGAAATTTGCATTCTGCTCATTTTACTTCTTACTGTTGCACACGCCCATTATTGGATCTTTATCTTTTCCAGTTGCTTTTATAACACGTGCAAACTGCCATGTCAGCACCCAAAATTTTCGCTGTGGACAAGCATGAACGCCCATCTGATTAACTGATTTTCAGCGGTTTTTGCCAAAAGTTCCAAAGAGCTCGCCCGTGTTTTCTTTCTATGTTTCGATCAGTCTGTGGATGAACTGTACAGGCTTGCATGCCTAAGCACACAGACTTGCGCGTACGCTGATGGCAAAGAACTTGAACGGGCTAGTAATGTTTTCTTTATCTTTTAAAATTCACTGTGCTTTCAGAAGCTCATAGATCAGTGATGAATACATGTTTTTTTACCCTTTATCTGCTGCTACCTAATTTCAGAAAACAAATTGTTGATCTTGTGCAACTATTTGTGCAGGCTGTCTCTCACTTAGTATTGCTATTGCAACTATCTTCCAACCTGAATTGATAGTTTATGTCAGGGGTTCCCAAATTTGGACCCACTGTGTCTGCTGGTTTGTGCTCCAGCCACAATTGCAATCTTAGAATTGTAGTGAGTAGCTAATTTTGCGCAACCCATACTCGTATGGATAATTTACACTTTTAAGCCACTTTATTTCAAAATTTGCTATTTGAGCTGAAGAGCTGCATATTGAAATTGTACCATATTACAAATTACTTTAGAGTCTTTCCATGTCATTTCAATAAATCTGAGAACATTTTGTTGCATGACCTCCTGATTATCTCCAAACTTTTTTTTTTATAGCTTTTCCAATATGACAATAATTACTTGCAAAGTTTTAAAGCCACACGATGTAGTTTTCGCCGGATTCGCACCCAGTGTCCCCCTGCAGTTGATAAACGGTATTGTCTGCGATAAACTGCCGTAAAATCTGTCGACAAGTGCATTTGTTGACAAGCCGACAACACCAGCGAACTTTCTGAGAAAAAAAACAAAAACTGAAATTGAAGCAGGACATGTAATGTATGATCCGATCAACCATGTCTTCATACCAGGTATGGGAGACTTAAAAATTGATGTAGCTCACGCAGGTGGCGAGGTCCACACTACAACTCTAAAGACCATGATAATGGAAAATGACATTGTTGGGGTCACTTTCAGAGTTATTTTAAGCACGTTTGGAAAACTGACCACCAATCAAAATCAGTCAGAATTTACAGGGCTCCTCGTTCATTCAACATGGCAGATGATATCGCAGAGAAAAAAGGGCTCTGACAGCTGGAACACAAAAAATCAATGTTAACAATATCGTTCATCAGTGTCGATGCTCAAATCGTTATGGTTATCATTATAGTTCTTTTTCTCAGTGTGGATGGCTCTTTATAGCATTTTATGCATGCACTTTGAATGTAAGGAATGGAACTTAACACCGAAGTTGGTGTCGCTTACATGCACTGCTGCAACTGATGCTAGCCCTAACTGGCATCAATACATTTTTTCTCTGCTAAAGAGGGAGTGGACGTCACTTGCATACAGAGTCACTGTTCGAATAGGCAGTCCCTTTGTAGAATCCGATCACAAAGTCATCATGCACAGAACCAATTAGGTTATGCAGTTAAACGAGGGTGGTAGGGAGTTGACAGAAAATCCCTGAAACAACATGAGTACATGGTAACTCAGATCAGTACCTTATCCATCCAAAATAAAACACGAAAAATTTTCTTCCTTTAGTACTCGATACTGGACTGAAATACAGTTTGTGACGAATTTGTTTGTTGCTGAGGGGGGTGTGTCCCAATGACCGGGAAGGGCTCGCTCCTGCACCAGTGAGAGGAGAAGAATGTGGGGTAGGCAACTCTATCCATATACTTAAAGGAGACGGACTCAAACTTGGGGGCGGCTAGACCGTAACTTTATTACGGTACTCGATAACCATGCGTAACGCCTATTGAGTGGTCCGCCATTTTCCTACTCTCATTCTCACTCTCACAAGTAATCTGCACAACACCAGATCCTTATATATCATCATTTCTCATGGAAATACACATCATCCCATTGATTCCAGGGAACTTGTATCATTCAGTCACACACACATACCGATTTACCATGTTCGTTACAACATGTATGATTACACATTTCGACTGATGACTAGTTTAGAAATGTTCGCCAGCTAACGATAGCATGATAACTAGCTAGCATGTCAGATACCAACTAGCTAGATAAATGGCTGGAGACGATTATTTGACTGCGCATAAACAGGGTACTAGATGATTTCAATGACAGTCTGACACTAAGCAAGTTCAAACGCACTAGAATGAAGGATTACGCTAACAATTTGCAAATACTTGTCCTAAAGTATGCTATGCTATGTCGCCATCAGTTGGACATCCCTCATTCTCTAGTCTTTCAGCTCACCCCAGCGAGTGAAATCCGGTCCAATGTTGGCTCTAGTCCTGGATCTTATTTTATTTTTTTCTCTCTCAAATTGTCTCCTGGGACAACACTTTTGCCTTCTACGGTTGCCTAGCGCTTCAGACAGCTATTACAACCACTTTCGACTCTGCTTCATTCTAGATTCTCTTGCTGGTCTTGAGAGACCTGGGGGAGGGACTGTGGAACGTATGCCGTAAAGCAGTTTGTAGTTTTTTTTTGGGCCTGGGTTCCAAACCGAAACCTGAAGTTACACAGTACCAGTTAAGGCAATGCAGGCGCGATTGATCCATGACAAAAGTGTCATTTGACCTATTGTGAGTTGATGTATCACCAGAATGATCTTGGAAATAAATATTTTTTTTAGAGTGAAAAAACGACATAGTGCTGCTTTATAATCAATCCTATGATTGCTATTTTCCAAATTATAAAATATTTTAATCCCTTTTTTCCCCTCTCGAAAATTGACATTTTATGTAGAAAAGAAAAATACTAGGAACTGATTGATGACATAGACTTACAATTAGGGCTGCAGTAAATGATTAGTATAGTAATCGAGTATTCTATCGAATATTCTCTCGATTGATTGGGTAATATAATACGTAATAATGCGTGGTTGGTCAATTATTTTATTAAATGACCTTTGTTTTATTCAAGCGCAATAGTAGACTAATATTTAAAAGAGAACATAAGACAGGTCTCTTAAATGGAAAGCCAATTGTTTAATTTTTTGAGTTTTTATTTATACTGTTGTACTGGCTTAGATTTTTTTAATGTGCTAATTGTTATTGCTTTTTATTGGTGCTCATCTCACTTTTAAAATATGCTAAAGCCATGGTGGTTCAGGTGGAAAACATTGATGAATTTTCTTTTATGAAAGATCTAAAATGGGTCAATCGTCCCCTAAAAATAGCAATTTAAAAAAATTCATATTTAATATGATACATCAAACCTCAAACAAAAGAAGTGTACTATCACACTTTTCCCTCATATCCTGCAGCCCCTGACACACTGCAGGTCATCAGAAGCAAAGGGCAGAAAGAGAGGAGAGTGTATGTGAGTGTGACTAACCTAATTACGACACAAATGAAGCCCATACTTGAACAAATTGACTGCAAGGTTTTATTTTCTGTGGCTTATGAATTTCTTGAACAAAACTTTGCTAATGTAAGGACACATAGCCACCAAACTGATTGATGTCTTCGGCCAGTCATTAAATATTGCCTTAACTAACTTGCGGACTTTAATGGCCTTAATCACGACTAGATAAAACTTTAACTCATGTAAAGTGCAACTGCTAACATTTGTTACCTTGTTGTGTTGTTCCACTCAATGATTTGGATAGATTTTGGATGGATGTTTTTGGTTCAAGTGCTGCAACATTGACGGAGTGCTTTTGAGGCAGGCTAATTCCGTTTTACAGTAGAGGCACTGCACTACATTTTTTCAACTTGTAGAGATCCCACACTTTTGACATTTTCTGTCCTCTTAGCTGGGGTGTCTGTTGTTTTGGCTTGAAATTTTCTTTTTTCTCATACTTTGTGATCTTTGCCTTTCGTGCTCGCGCTTCATTCCATTCACGTTACAGCTACAGAATTGATGTTCATATAAGCACTATATGCGCCTGTAGTTAAGTACAGGTGCACAAGACTATAATTGAGACCAAATACGGTTTTCCCCGCTTATTGTTGGGATTTTGATTTTATATTCCTGGTATTACCTTCATAAAGAACTCCGATAGAGACAAAGGAGTTAATATCCAAGCCAAAGTCAGTTTACTTCATCTGCAGAGAAGGATCCTTGCACACAACAAGTCCCATTATACAAAGGTGAAAACGGTTTCTTTCTCTGTGGTCTAAGTAAGAGTCCATCTTGACATCCTCCCCCCCGAGCTGATTTACGCATCATGGTATCAACAGGAATGTTGCAGACACACACATCCCACGTACAGCTGGCCCCGAAGTATGCATACATTTTATCGTTCGGCATCCCGGCTCTTTTTGTTCTTTATTTCCTGAGAACACATAAACTTGGGTGAGAAAGAGAACATCTTGGCCCTGTCAGGACTGCATGGCTCCAGATAAACTATATGCCATGACGCACTTGGTCAGATTCATGGATAAGTACAGTTATGCAGGCCCTTGCTCATCAAAAACATGCAAGAGTACACACTGAGGCCTAAGAAAAATTGAGCCAGAGCAAGCAAGGATAAACAATTAATAATAAAGCAAATAAATTAAATATTAAAAATGATTGTACACCATTCAAAACCATTTTCACACACAGGCATTTCCCAGACAATTTTGAATTACAATTGAACAAAATGGACTCCAATTTAAATCAGGTATCAGTTGCTGTGCTCCACACCTCCTTAGGGGGAGTGCATTTCTATTGGAGGATGCCATCCCCAGAAGCGCTGACACACTTGGCAGCTGACAAAACGTCAAATATTGTGTACATGGGGATCATATGAGCTTTAGCGATTAACCTACCTGGGATTCATCTACTCAAGATTTACCATTTTTATTTGCCCAACAGCTACAGGTCTCTCTCAGACTTTGAAAACAATAAATAACTGTGAAAAATGTACAAAGCTATTTTTTTATATTTTTGCGCGCCTTTTAGTGAACACTAGGGCTGGGACGATTCTGAATCGATTCTTTTTTAAGGCGTAGTACCACTACCTGCTGCCATGGGGCGAACATCCGAGCTTTCCCTTTTTCTTTATTAAACCCGACGCAGGTGCACAAGGTGCAAAACATCAAAGGGCATGTGACTCTGACATCAGTTTTTTTCGGCAACATGCTGCACGGAGCCAAATAAAGGACTACAGAATCGTCTCCTTTTAACCAATTAGGCTACTCTAAGAAAAGTAACCTGTTCCAGTTTACTTGCTTGATGCGTTTACTCTCCAAGTTGAATGAATGCTGTTTATTAAGATTTTGCATTTTGAAATTTAAATGGCCATAGAACAGCACAGCATGAACACGATTACCATTGCCACGTATTTCATGCGACTGTGATAATTTGTCTCTCACATTCGTTTCATCCGCTTTTCAGAATGTTTTCCACCTTGTGTATTTTTTAGACGCTTAAAATGCAGGGCGATCTTATAACAAATCTGTTTTAAATTAATCTTTAATAATGTCCTAAAATGCTGAGAGATGCAATTCAGAGGAAGATTTTTTTAAATTATTCAAATTAGTGCAGCTCGATTTGGTAAAAATGTGCGATTGTGATTATAGTGGACCATATTTCGATTTGCGATTACGATATTATTTTTTAAAAAATGATGTCTTGAGCCTACTTGCTTTATCATCAAGGAGAGTGCAGAGAATTATGATGATTTTGTAGGGTATTTTTCTCAACTCAAAAAATGCTAACATTAAGGTGCATAAAAATACACAAGTTTATAGCACTGTTTTCAAAATTACATTTTCCAAAAAAGAGGTTTTTCCTTTTTTGAAAATCAGAATATTTTCTGCAAAGTACAAATGCGGTGGCACTATTGTAAACTTAGATGCCTTTCTGCTGGCATTTTTGTAAACCTATAAGTACTACTTAATACAAAAAGCAAAAAGTTTGTACAGTACCCGTAAAGGCATTTCTGCATAGTACAAAAGCAGTAGCATCATTGGGCTCTCTGTGTTCATACAGATTGGTAGTGTTGCTGCGGGATGTGGAGATTTTAACTTTGCAATTTTACACAACACGTCTTATCCTGTTCAACGTTGCTGTTCCTGAAATCAAAGTATCGCCATATACTGAGATGCCAAGTCCCACGCACTTGGCGTTAGTCTCACGCATTTTTAGGGCCTGAGCACCAAAGGTGCGAGGAACCTATCGTTTTTGAAGTAGTCGTCTTCTTCTTCTTCTTCTTCTTCTTCTTCTTCTTCTTCTTCGAGAATGTGTTTTTGAGGGCTTTGCCATGCACGAAAACTTACAAAAATTTGCACACACGTCAGTCGTATTATTATTTTTGTGCTTGGACATGCCCCGGTGGCTCTATAGCGCCACCAAACACACGGCCATTTTGGAACGCACTTGCTCGGATTCTCACGAAATTCGATATGGCCATAGCAGTCATAATAAATTTTTCTGAAATTTTTTGCCGCACAGGAAGTGAGCTATGAGCCATTTCCTGCGTTTTTTTCAGATTTTACAAACAAATTTTTGAGGGCCTTATCATTCTCGAAAACTCACCAAACTTGGCTCGTAGACAAAAAATATTAAGTTCTTTGATTCGATATCTCATTTGGCACTAGGTGTGACATTGTGGCTCTATAGCGCCCCCTAATACAAAATTGTATTTTTGAGGGCCTCAACATGCTCGAAAACTCATGAAACTTTGCAAACATATTAAGCTGGTCATACTTTTTACTAGGCTATGAGGTTTACAGATGGATGTAGCAAAATTGCATTACAGCGCCTCCTAGAAAATTTCAATGAAGCAGCCCTCGCAGCGTGTTTAACCTACATGTCCGAAATTCGGTGGACATGTGTACTATGCCAAGACCTAAAAAAAAGTCTCTTGGTGCCGTGACCTAGACTCAACAGGAAGTTTGCCATTATTAATTGATATTGCAACTTTTTTGGATTTTTTGCCATTCACAGGCGTCGTACTTTAACAAACTCCTCCTAGAGATTTTATCCGATCAAGTTAAAATTGGGCATATGAAATCTAAATACCTTGTCGATGTTAAATTGTGAAGCTTTTTTGGATTCATCGAACTTTCTATCCGTGGCGTCGCGGCGAATTTCGATGTTCCGCCATGAAACTGGAAGTTGCTTTTATGCGCACATGCTTTGTGAGATTTGCGCGAAACTTTACAGGCTTGATAAGAGTCTACTTCCAAGTATACGTATATATTATATTAGATTGGGTTAAGAGCAGAAACTACATAACGGAATACAAAAAAGCAAGTATTGCCCTATTGTTTTTTCCTTAAACATATCAGGAACAATGAGCATTGTCTCTGCTTAAAAAAAAAAAAAAACAAGTAAACGTAAGTATTATCCAAAATAAGACAATAAACTGTCATATTATGCTGACATTATCTGGTTGTCGGTAAAGGATATTTTAAATATTTTTTATTTTACTATATATAGTAAAACTATGTTATAGTATTTAAAAACAAATAAATAAATGAAATAAGATGAAAAAGAGTCACACAGATAGAAATAAATACATACCTAATCAAATGAGATAGATAAATTAATGGCAAAAAATAAGTATGCACAAATAAATTAATCAAAGAAGAAGGGTAAAGGGGGGATTAGTCTGGGGGCAAAATTGGTATGGAATTAAAATAGTTTATGAAAGAATTCCATTTCAATGAGAATATACTGGAACGGCCTTTCACTGCTCAACGTATCTTCTCTAATTTGAGAAAGGACATAACATCCTTGAGCCAGAGAGATATAGATGGGGGTTTGGGAGAGTTCCAGAGGAGTGAAATGCTGCGTCTTGCCAGAAGAGAAGTAAAAGCTATAACTTCTCATTGTAACGGATTAATGCCAAGCTGTACCAGTGAGATCCCAAAAATAGCAATAAAAGGGTCTGTCTTTATTTGTGAGCCTAGAACCTTTGTCAAAATCATAAAAAAATCGGCCCAAAATTTGTGTAGTATGGGACAGAAAAAGAACATATGACTTAAATTACAAGCGGAGGCATGGCATCTATCACACTGGTCTGGAACATTAGGACATATTTCAGACAGTCTGGATTTGCTGAAATGGGCTCTGTGCAATACTTCAAACTGTATAAGCTGAAGCCTGGCACAAGGGGTAGTTGCACGTATGGAATGTACAGCCTTATACCAAAATTGATCTGTCAGATTTGTACTAAGCTCACGTTCCCAAGCATTTTTAGTTTTGACAACCGAGTAAGTGTCAAGAGCCAAGAGCTTGTCGTAGATTTTCGATATCAGCGATTTCTGAAGGGGTTTCAAGGTCAGTAAGTCATCCCATGGTTGAATAATAGGTAGGGAAGGGTAAGATGGAAAAAGAGAAGAAGCACAATGTCTAATTTGGAAGTAGAGAAATAGATGGGATGTGGGTAAATTAAAATCTGAAGACAGGTGGCAAAAGTGCCTTTTTTAAAGAGGTCTCTGAAAACCTTAATGCCTCGACTTAGCCATAGCTTGTAGGAGGGATTTGTAAAAGAAGGGGGGAACAGATGATTTTCCATTAAAGGCATCAGAGTAAATGCAGAGAGAAACTTAAAGTGGCGCCTAAACTGAATCCAGATCTTAAGGGTAGAGAGTACTAAAGGATTCTTTGTGTAGCTGGAAGGACTGATGGGGAGTGAAGAGGTGAGTAAGGCAGCAGGTGAAGAGGATTCACAGGACTGAGTCTCAAGCATACACCATAATAGTTGTGGAGATTGAAGCCAATAAATCAATTTGTGTATGTGTGCTGACCAGTAGTATAGAAGAAAGTTTGGTAAGGCAAGACCGCCATCAAAAGTACATTTTTGCAGTTAGGACTTCCTCACTCTGGGGGTTTTACCACCCCACAAGAAGGAAGTAATAGTCTTATCTAAAGATTTAAAAAAATGCTTGGGCAAGAATAAAAGGATGCACTGGAAAAAAAAAAAGAAATCTGGGCAAGATGTTCATTTTCACCACATTAATTCTCCCTATCAATGTCAAAGAGAGAGAGTTTCACCTTTTGAAATCTACCCCAACCTGGGCAAGTAAAGGAGAAAAATTTGCAAATAGAGAGAAGGCAAGGTACGAGTCACATTGATCCCCAAATATTTAAAACCTGAGGGGCTGAACTTGAAGGGAATATCAGACTGTTTCAGTGTTAGAGCAACGGAATTTATAGGAAAGCATTCGCTTTTAAGAAGGTTAACTTTATAGCCGGAGAAAGAGCCAAATCTTTCTAACATTGATAAAATTGGTGGAATAGTGGTCAACGGATCAGATGTATATAAAAGAAGGTCATCCGCGTACAGGGACAATTTTAATTCCATACCAGAACGAGAAACACCGCGAAACTGAGGGAGAGATCGTAATGCAATTGAGAGGGGCTCTATGGCTAAAGCAAATAGTAGGGGAGAAAGGGGGCAGCCCTGCCTGGTGCCGCGTGACAACGTGAAATAATTAGATCGGGAGTTATTTGTGTGGATGCTGGCTTGAGGGGAAATATATAGAAGTCGGATCCAAGAAATAAACTTGTTCCCCAGACCAAATCTTTGTAGAACCTCAAAAAGATAGTGCCATTCTACCCGATCGAAAGCTTTCTCTGCATCAATTGAAATTACTACTTCAGGGTTGGAACAAGAGTGTCCAGAGAAAATTACATTCAAAAGGGTTCTGACATTGAAAAACAACTGACGCCCTTTGATAAAGCCATTCTGTTCTTCTGATATAATTATAGGAAGAACCTTTTCAAGACGAATTGCTAGTAATTTAGCCAAAATCTTAACGTCAACGTTAAGAAGCGACAGAGGCCTATAAGAGGAACAAGATGTAGGGTCTTTACCTTTCTTTAAGAGAAGGGATATGGAAGCTTGGGTTAAAGTGGGGTGAAGTGAACCACGCTCCAGGGACTCGTTATAAATAAAGTGAAGGAGAGGGACCAATTTATAAAATGTATAATTTATAAAATAAATTTCTTAAAAAACTCCACGGGGAATCCGTCTGGACTGGGTGTTTTATTGTTTTGCATGGCTTTGATGGAAACCTTAATTTCCTCTAAAGTCAAAGGTGAATCAAGCCTTTCAGCAGTAGGGAGATCAACTTTAGGAAAGTCAAGATTATGGAGAAAGGAAGTCATTTCTGCCATGTCTGATGATGATTCTGATTCATAAAGGGAAGAATAAAAATCCCTAAAAATGTCATTAATAGAGCGGGGTCAGAAACAAGGCTGTCTGAGGGATCTTTAATTTGCGTAATTAATCGAGAGGTAGTTTGACGTTTCAGTTGATGGGCTAGGAGTCTACTTGGTTTATCGCCATGCTCATAAGTGGCACGAGAACGTACTAAGTCGCTCTGCATCAGTTGTTGTAAGGAGGTCCAATTCAACCTGCAGGTCATGACGCTGTTTTACTAAGCTCTGAGATGAGTTAGCAGCATTTAGTCTGTCAATATCCATGATTTTGGTGAAGAGTTCATCTATCCTGGCTTTTCGGGCTTTGTTGCGATGAGCAGAATAAGAAATAATCTGACCACGCAGGTAAGCTTTAAGCGATTCCCATAACAGTGAATAGGACACAGAGTCGTTTTTGTTAAAAGCTATAAACTCATCAATTGAGGACTCAATAAAAGTAATGAAAGCATCGTCAGACAGTAGCAAAGTATTGAACCTCCAAGGCGAGGAATAATAAGGTTGACTTGAAAGTCTAATATTAAAGGTAAGAGGAGCATGATCGGAAATCGTGATTGAATGATATTCGGAGGATGTCACTTTGGGGACCAGGGAGCCATCGACAAAGAAATAATCAATGCGGGAGTAAGATTGGTGCACATGAGAATAAAAAGAATATACCCTAGCTTGCGGATTATAAAATCTCCAAGGGTCCACAAACCCATTTTGAAACATAAAATCTGTTATCGATTTGGACATGGAAGACTGGGTGAGAGTGCGGGGATTAGAACGGTCCAAAGTTGGGTTCATTACACAATTCAGATCCCCAGCAAGAATCAGGAAATGGGTGTCCAGAAATGGAAGAGTACAAAATAATCTATTTTTAAAATCTGGATTGTCAAAATTTGGAGCATAAATGATTACTAATAAAACAGGATTATGGCACAAATGGCCAGCTACGATCAAATATCTGCCGTTCCTATCAGCTATGATTTTAGTGGTGCTAAAATGAACCCTTTTATTAATCAAAATGGCTACCCCTCTAGCTCTAGAGTCAAAGGTCGAAGAAAAATGTCATTAATCCATGGGCTTTTAAGTCTAATCTGGTCTCTGTCACGCAAATGTGTCTCCTGTAGGAATATGACATCAGCATTAAGGCGCTTCAAGTGGGCGAAAACCCTTGTCCGTTTAATTGGACCAGGGTTCCAGAGGTCGCACATGCGACCAAAATTTTAAAGAGTGCGACTAATAATTTTGCTAGGTCGCACTGGTGCACCTGATGATGCTCAGGTTAAAACTTAAATTTAATTCGCAGGCGCATCATCGCTCTGTGTTCTCCTGTGACCGAACTCACACACTCATCATGGCAAGATCATTCCGTGTTCTAAACCAATAAGAGACAGAGCTCGGGCGGGTCTTTGCCTCTGATTGGTCCTGTAAGTTGTGTGTGTTAAAAGTTGCGCGCTACCTGAGCGCCAGAGTGGCTGACTAACTGAAACGAAAAAATGAACTAAACGCAACAAAACTAGGGAAAAAAAGAGAGGCCGAAATATTGAAAGTTTTTTCATTAAGAAAACTAAGCCCGCAACCAGCCCTACTACTATAATACCATCCATCCCCACTACCGAGTGTCCATCCCGTCAAGAAACGGAGCCGCTCCCTGGTGAGATGCCAAGCCCCGGTCCTTTGGCGACAGCATCAGATTCGGAACCAGAGGAGGTGTCAACCGAGTGTGGGATAGAGCCCGGCTCTGAGACCCAAATTAAAAAGGCCGAAATATATTCCTTCAGAAAGGACTGGCTGAAACAATTTCCCTGGCTGAAGTACAACAAAGGACATAACGCAGTGCACTGCGTGTACTGTCAGGAGTGCGGTCAGAAAATGGCCGGAAATATGGCATTTGCGAGCGGGTCAACAACGTTTCGTATTGAAACTTTAAAAAAAAACATAACATGTCTAAAAACACACGTTGTGCTGTGACAAGTGCGCACAGAAAGCGGCCCCTCTTCCAGCTGCATTTCAGTGGCAGAGAGTGATCAGGTCCTCTGAAGAATGTTGCATACAACATTGCCAAAGAGGAGTTTCCGAAGAAAAATGGATTAAACGTAAAACCGACGTATTGCAATGATACGGCATGTACCCAATTCATTGGGGTAATAACTGACACCTTACAGCGAAATATAGCTGCGGACATCAGAAACGCCACATAGGGGAGCGCGGGGAACCTCCTAACGCGGGGTTAAATTTAACACTGACTTTTTAAGTAGTTGCACAGGGTCAAGCAGGGGGTGCATCCGGTCAATATAGTGCGTTGTCAGAAGACAGTCTCCCGCAAATTTTTAGAAGGATTGGACGGATTTTGGGCGAGATACCTGGATGAACGTGTTTTAATGGCGTATAAGTAAATATTTTTATTGTACTAATTTTTCGATTTCTGAGCTGTGTGTAGGAGTCACCAAATCCAACGGCATATTGTCTTAATAACTGTCCTGTTTCCTAAAACATAGGTCTGTTTTTGAGATTTGTAACCAACTCATGGCAAGAGTTAGCTAGGTTAGCTAAACACGGCAGGGTTCGTTGTAACACTGCGTTATAACTAAGCCGCCTGTGATGAAAAGAGATGCGTAACTAAAAAGAACTCATTCCCTTAACTTTTTATTAAAGCCAATTTTTATTCCATGCTGTACGTTAAGCATGAACTTTAAAAGGGTTTCAAGTTTCAGATTAGCAATGTATATGCTGCAGCTGAACTATTGTTTTAACTGCTGTTGACAAAAATAAATTTGTCTGTTTGACACAGTCTCTCTTCAATATTAATGTGTTTTAATATGTGGATGTAATCTATCTATCCATTAGTCCATCAATTTCAATATTCATCAATGATAGACCAATAGATGGATGGAAGGACTGATAAATAGACCTGTATAGATATCCATCCATGAGGAGGTGTTGTGTAGGTATCTGCCATAGATTCACAAACAGTATTCTCCAATCGTATATTGATAGAATTGTGTTGGGTTAAATTGCTTTCAAAAAGACTTTCTTAGCAAGTGTTTCAATTAACCCTCTGTCTGTTATAATTAACCCCGCCTATGGGGTTAGTTTTAACATTTCACTCCTGCCACTTTTGGAGGAATTGTGCAAGAACAGTAAGTCTTACAAACAAACTTCAAGTTTTCATTTGTAGCAGAGAAGTGTATATTACATGTATAAAAACATTATTAATGTAGCTTTAATATTTTTTCAATTATTTAGCCAAAACCAAAATGTTTTAGGTTGTGCCCCGCTCTCCCCTACACAGTAAAAAATGGAGTGTCAATATTCCAGAGTAAACCCAGTTTCCTCTGGATAGAGTAGTTATAGCACTATGCAGAGTGAAATCGTCTAAATGGAAGTGTCAAAAGTGAGAGTCAATTCCCACTTCCACACAAGGACGAAATCTACTCTGCAGGGTGATGATTCCCTATAGTGTCAAATATTTTTACACACCTCATTGTTAATTTTGACACAAAATAGAGTAAAATTAACTATAAAAATCTTACACTGGCTGTAGAGTAAAATTTACACTGATTTTGAGTGGGACCAAATGTTATCTGACAGAGAGTTAAATTCAACTCTTAAAGAGTAAAATTGACACTATGATTTTTACTGTGTACATGTCCTTCATGATTGACAGCGACACAGACGTCTCTACCAAGGAGTGTGTGATCCAGTTGCGTAGCCAGCAGGGGTGCTGGCTTTTTGACTGCAATTAGTAGTTCTCAATCATTTTCATTTATTGACGCCTTTTCCGATTGTCGTAATAGGCAACCAGAGACACGGTTTCTCTCCGCATGCGATCTTAAAGCGATTACATCATGGGCTAAATTCAGTCCAGTTGTGGAACACGAACAGAGAATTGGGTTGCAGAAAACTTCTGTTTAAAACAATTATTTGTCCTGACCTGTTCTCAGTCATTTTCATAATTAACAGAGGGTTCACTCCGAAAGCACTCCACAGTTAACAGGTGCGGCTTGCTCTCCCCGATTAGGAACAGGTCAGGACTAATAATTGTTCTGAACGGAAGTTTTGTTCAACCTAATTCTCTGTTCTTGTTCCGCAAATTTTATAGTCCTAAATATTATATTTAAAAAATATTAAAATAATAGATATAAAAATATTATTATTAAAAAGGAATACGTAAAAAGATAAGAGGCTAAGATCACATAAACAGTTTTCCCTTTGCAAATTACAGGCTAGTGACCTGCATGATCTTTTTTTCTTTGGGAATTTATGCTGTCACAAAGCAAGCATTTTCTGCACTTGGGCATCAGTGTGCAGATTGGCTGGGGAAAACGGTTGCTCTAGGTGCTGTTGGTGCTGCAGTTAACCATCTGAGGGGCATGTGACAGCAAGGGGAGACCTGCTATAAGATTGACACATGATGTTAGGTCTCAGTTCAGTGAAACTAAACAGTTGCACGTTTAATTTTGAAATGTTTTATTTTACTTGAAATGTTTGAGTTTGAAATGTTCAATTTAAGTTCCATGAAGCAATTTAAGCACAAGCACTTTTATTTGGAAACATTTTATTTTGCTTAGTGTTTCAGTTTGAAATGTTCAGTGTCAGCTCAGTGAAGCACTTTATTTTTATTTTTACAAATAATTGTGCTTTTAGTGAGAGCAGTTCAATGAAATAAAGACGAGCATTTCTCTACACCTTATTCTTATTTAAAAATCATTCACATTATATGAAAGTTATGGAGAGCGATAAAAAGGTGACATTATGGAGTTAAAGGCGAAGCAATGAAAAATTTGGGTGCACCTAATTTTTGTGCTGGTGCACCTAAAAAAAAAAAAAAGGTTAGGCGCACCATTGCAACCAATGCAAAAAGTTAGTCTGGAGCCCTGGGGGCTGTTCAAGCCTTTGACGTTCCAGCTCAAAAATCTGATAGAAGATCTAATAGCTGGGCTTCCGGGTACAGAGTCAGTCATCTACGCTCATATTTGATTTTAGGAATGAAGAATGGAGATAAACGATGAAAAAGATCACCCCCACAGAGAAAGGAAGAGGGGGGAAAAAAAATATCCAAACAACATTTTTTTTTTGTAAATATGTTTTATTGGCTTTTTACAATTATTATCCCACAAAGATGAAAAATGCAGAACAAATGCATATCACTTCAATTGACACATTCAACTCCAAGATATAGAAGTGCACTGTTCAGCAGATGTATTGACACAGTGAGTTCCCATTCCCATTCGCATCCCCTCCCACCCACCCACCCATAGGTTTACATGATATAAACACATTGGGGAGAAGAACAAAAAAGAAACAAAAATAAATAGAAAAGAGAGAAAAGAAAAAAAAAAAAAATTGACGAAAAGATGAAAAACAAAGCAAAAACAACCTAACTTATAAAGATATGAATAAAAAAGAAAAAAGGGGAGTGTTCACTGCTGCAATCGATCGTGTGAGTTCCACCCTATTCATTGTCAAGGGGCTCCTGCAAGGAGTCATAAAAGTCAAGAAAGAGCCTCCATATTTTAAAAAAAGATTGAGAGGAACCTTTGAGTGTGCATTGGATTTTTTCTAGCTTTAAGAAATACATAACATCATTGACCCAGTGAGAAAAGGATGGGGTAGCTTGTTGTTTCCATCTGAAAAGAATTAAGCGCCTCGCAAGGAGTGTGGTAAAGGCTATAACGACATAGGCTTTAGCTGGTAAGGCAGCTCGAGATTCCTCTTGTGTTAAACCAAAGAGGGCACAGATCGGATCAGGATCCAACTGGGTTCCAAACATCTCACTAAACGCCTTAAAAATACTTTCCCAAAAGATGGAGAGGTTCGGACACCGCCAGAACATGTGTATTATGTCTGCTGGCTGGCCCCTACATCGGGGACATAATGGATTAACATTCTGACAAATCTTTGCCAACCTGGCCTTAGTAAAGTGAGCTCTATGCACCACTTTCAGCTGGATTAAACCATGCTTGGCAGATGTAGATGATGTGTGTATCAGATTCAAGATGGAGTCCCATTGATCGTCTCTAAAAACTACTTTGACGTCAGAGTCCCAGGCCTTCCTTAGGTTATCAGTGGAGTGTGGATTAACCCGTTACCACTCCGACGGCCCGCAATCGGGCCGTCAGGGAAGTTGAAAACATACTACGTCATTTACACAGCTTGTATGCAACTGAGATACTCATGCCACATATCGTCAGAAAGCTAAGATTCTTGAGATTCGAATGATGCCAACCATTTCAAAGTATAATCATCCCAGCAGCTTTAATCAACGCCCATGTCAGACCACAAACAAACAAACGAACAGTTACAAAACTGATGTGACTCACCGATCAAGCCCCCTTGCACTCTTCCAGTCCGACATATCCCCTCAAAAATGGTCTTGTTACATCCACGAAGTTCCAGTAAATCCAACCAAGTAAAGTTTTTAGTTCAAAACACACTATTATACCGGTAAATATCCATGAACAGCTGCTGCATCGTTTGAAATGAATCGGTGGTTATCCACAAAGTTCGCTGCATTAGTGGTCGTTGCTTCGGAACAGATTTAGACAGTACACAGCCATTTGCGCCAAAATGGAGTCTGCACTCTAACCTTTCGATTGACACTTCACTCGACCAGTTACGAGCTTCCCTGCCCTGTCTACAGCCTGCTATAGCCAACGAGTGCCTGTGTTGAAACGAAGCTCATGCCTCCTTTTTTTGCGTGTAGCCAGAGCAACCAGCAACCAATCAAGACGACGATTGTTGCATTACGACACCATCGAAATTCTGGAAACGCCGATATATAGGTTGTTGGGGTGGCGAAAAGGCTGGCGCTGCCTATCGCTCGCGTAAGAGAATGGACAGAATATGGCTCAGCTGTGCGTAATGCGTGCTGTGCGTTCCGCTAAGCAGAGCGAGGCAGAGAGAGATTTCCAGCGAATGTTAGATGGTTGTTTACGGAGTTTGAAAGAAAAAATAGCCAAAAGGTTGCGAAAAAAAATCATTTTCAGTTCAGAAGCTGCAGAGCTGTGCACTCGGCGTGCAAGTGATAGCTCAGGGGAAGAAATATCCGACCAAAACCCTGTTGGCTCCGTAGCAGAGGAAATGTTTCTCGGGGGAGATGACATTACTCTTGACAAGTACGCATCATATTATAACTTATATTTCATTATATAATAACATTACATTTATATTTATTATTATTATTATTATTATTATTATAAAATTACATTACGTATTATTTGCATCTGTCACGGAAGGTGGAAGGACGTCATCTTTTCACTGGAGTTCACCGTCATGTTTTCACCGGAGTAATTCTGTGTAAATAATTACGGGAAAAGGATATTATAATATGATGCTGATATTATGATGATTATATTATTACCATATTACGCATTATTACCTCCGTTACTGAAGGTGGAAGGAAGTTATTTTTTCGCCGGCGTTGGTTGTTGTGGGAATTTAAATTTTCATCCCTGTAAGAAATCAGAGTGAGACAAAGTAAGTAAATAGGATCCATTTTACTATGTGCCACATAGGGTCTTCGTTACAGGCAAGAACGAAGACAAAGGAATCTCTCCTTTGCTTTGGATATATGTAAAAGCACAAAGTCAGAATATCCTCCCCTTGGGGTTTATATGCACATTTTTGAGTTTATGCCTCAGTAACCTTTTAATTTTTTTATTTATCATATATTGTAAATAGTTTGCTATGGAAAGGTTATTTGTTTGTTTACCTTTCATATAAAAAAGCATTTTTTTTAACATAAAGGCACTCGTTTTGACTCTTATGTGCACAAATTTGAGCTTATGCATCAGTAACTTTTTTTCAGCAATATTGATAGTGAATCTGGATATGGGATTGGATTCCTCTAAGTGTCACCTTTCATTAGAGCCCAACATTATGACTGTAGGTTGAAGCATTCAAGAGTTATGCCCTTTTATCCTAGGTATGTGACCATGGTTATCCAAGGGTCCTTTTGGGGTCTCCAAATGGCCATTTTTGGAAACGCCTAGACATGGCCTTAGAAAAACATGTGTAAAATGCTCATTTTCTGTAGGATTGTTATCAAATTTGAAATGGAACTAAGTAAGACTTCATGCTGTGGTCCCATTGTGTTTTTCAGCTAATAAGTCCCAGCTGCTCTCATCTACAGGCACCTGTTTGCAAAAAAAAATTTTGGCGAGAGTAAAAACCTTCTACTTCAGTGTGTTCCAGCTTGGATTACTCAATGACAGTAGCACTTAGAGTATTTCTTTTAGCTGGGGGAAAAACTTCAGAGTGTTTCCTTTCAAATGAGACCATAACCATCCATATAGTCCAAACGGTTCAAGAACAGCGTTCAATTTACTTTGGGTACGCTTTTCATAGGCATTTTAGGCAAATTTTCCCGGAGTTTTAAGGGGATGAGATCATAGATCTGGGCTACCAGTCCTCTCTGGTCTGATTTCAGTCCAAGAATATATTCGATAGGTGATTTCATGGGCTTATCCGGAAACGAACTAAATGTCTTTTGTACAAAGCTCCTAACCTGTAAGTAACGGAAGAAATGATTCTTAGGCAAATCGTAGGTTTGCGATATTTGGGAGAAAGACATAAATATGCCTTCTGTATATAAGTTACACATTGACTTGATTCCTTTATTGAACCATAGACTGAATGCAGGATCAGTACAGGAGGGAGTGAACATGTGGTTTGACATAAGAGGTGAGAGGATAGAAGGTCCCTGTAGCCCAAAATGTTTTCCAAATTGAGCCCAAATTCTTATGGTGTGATTAACTATTGTATTGAACACAAATTATTGCTAACAAGGGGTAAGGCTGCACAAATCACTGAGCTTAAGTAATATTGGCATGAGGAAAGCTCCAATTGTACCCATTCTGCTTTACCTGCGATTGGTTTATCTTCAAACCAGTGAATTAATTTCTGGATGTTGCATGCCCATTAGTAAAAGGTGAAATTTGGCAATGCAAGTCCTCCTGCGTGCTTCGATGCTTGGAGGTGGGTCTTGCTAATACGACTAGGTTTGTTCGCCCATATGAAAGAAACAATGGTTTTATCAAGCGTTTTAAAGAAGGTTTTTTTTAATTAAAATCGGGAGGTTTTGGAAAAGATATAAAAATTTGGGTAATACTATCATTTTAATAAGGTTAACACGTCCTGCTAATGACAACGGTAGAGAGGCCCATCGGTTCATATCCTGCTTACATTTATTAAGGACCGCCATAAAATTTTTCTCAAAGGTAGCAGGGAAAGAGCGAGTAACCTCAATTCCCAAATATCTGAGACCGTTTTGGACCCTTTTAAAGGGAAACAGATTAGAGGGAATTTCATTTGCCCTAGAATTTAGGGGAAGGAGTTCGCTCTTTTGCAAGTTCAACTAGTATCCAGAAATCTTTCCAAATTGATTCATAATATCTAAAATGCAGGGGATTGATGAGGTTGGGTTGGAAACATATAAGAGCAGATCGTCTGCATAAAGGGACGTTTTAAACTCTAGGTCCTCCCGCTGTATACCTTTTAAGTCCTTACAGTTTTGCAGCGCGATTGCTAAGGGCTCAATGGCCAGTGCAAACGAGAGGGGACAGAGGACACCCCTGTCTTGTCCCGCGTCTGAGAGGGAAGTAGCCAGACTGAGTGTTGTTGGAGATCACGGACGCCAGAGGGGAAGAGTAAAGCAGTCTGATCCAGGCTATGAAGCCCTCTTTAAAGCCAAACGTTTGAAGAGTGAAGAATAAATGTTCCCACTCTACGGTCAAAGGCCTTTTCAGCGTCAAGTGAAATTACTACTTCAGGGCATGTTGACCGGCCCGAGTGGACAACATTGAATAGCTTTCTCAAATTTGAGTAAGAGTGCCGGCCCTGAATGAATCCCATTTGATCGGGCGAAATAATATTGGGGATCACACTCTCTAGGCGCATAGCCAACACTTTGGATAATATTTTAAAGTCCACATTTAGCAAAGAAATAGGGCGATATGATGTGCAAAGGAGTGGATCTTCAAACAACATTTTTACCTGAGTAATAATGCAGAGAAATAACACACCAACCATTAACAACCCACCCCAACCCACCCCTGTCCCGCAAATCAAGTGTTCCCATCCCCAAACGATGAAAACGACAGTGCAGACTCCAATAGGAGCCAACTTCAAAATAAAGCTTATGACTATATAGCTAAAATTAACAAGTGTGCAGAGCCCTGCGGAGCATAAACTTTGAACATTAAATGGAAGGCACTGAGAATGACCATAGTACATTAATCAAGGCAGCAGAGAGCTGGTGTCTATAAGGGAAACCTGTCAGGCACAAGAACTTAGGAGTTTTAGCCTGCTAGAAACTGAGTCAGTTAATAGAAAAATAAAGTGCAGGCATAAAAGGCATCCAGAATGCTAAGTTGTCCACAATTTGTCTTTCAATGCAATAAACAAATGTATTAGATAATAAATGAAAGGATAAAAAGAGAATGAAGAGAGAGAGAGAGGAAAAAAAAAGTAGTGTCTAAGTTATAAGGAGGAGCTGTACAACTCACCAAGACTTTTGATAACTCTTGTAATACATACATGAAGAAAGAGAAATGCAGCAATGAAACCACATGCTCGCGTCTTTACTTGGTGAGTGTCTTAATAAATGTCTTAGCTTCATCGGGTGATGCGCAACCGCGCCGGGTAGAGAATGCCAAACCTGACTCCCTCCATGTTACGCAGCAGGTGGCGAACCTCATTGAAAGCAGCACGAGCCCGTGCCGTCCTGGGATTATGGTCGGGAAACACAGAGATGGTCATGTCA
Organism: Gymnothorax reevesii; assembly: GCA_029721435.1. Lineage (NCBI taxonomy): Eukaryota > Metazoa > Chordata > Actinopteri > Anguilliformes > Muraenidae > Gymnothorax > Gymnothorax reevesii. The sequence goes on from CM056579.1 coordinate 68,915,598, forward strand.
CGTACTTTAATCCGTTGTGTGTCTCTCTCGCTTTCCTGAGAATCTCGGTACAGTCGGAAAAGTAGTTAAGCCTTGCTACTATGGCGCGGGGGCGGTCACCCGGTCTGGGCCTGGGAAGCAGACTCCGATGGGCTCTCTCCACCAGCGGCTCCTTACCGAGCGCGAAGGCCTCCATCAGCAGCTTAGACACATTGGCGGTGGACGCCGAGGTTCTGTCCTCCTCCGGAACCCCAATGATGCGGATATTCTGGCGGCGCGACCAAGACTCCAGATCCTCACACTTATCTTCCAATTTGACCCTTTCATTAGTTAGGCGCTCCACTTTGTTTTGAAGGGTTGCAATATCATCAGTACAGGTAGAAAGAGACTGCTCCACTTCCGCTACGGTACCCTTCAGTCCGGCGAAGTTTTGCTGCATAGCGGATATGCTGGAGGATAGTTCACTTTTAAAGGCGAGCAGCTCGGACTTAATGGAAGAAAGATTCTCACCGAGGGCCGATTGGAGCTCTGCTTTGAATATAACTGCGACCTCTTCACGGAGAGCCAGAAGTAGCTCAGTTTTAAGCGCAGAAGAGTCCATGCAGGTGGGCGGTGCATTGGTAGCCCTCGGCGGAGACGTAGATTCACCACAAGCAGGGCATCGTGGGAGACTGGCCGCAGGTGGGACTGAATGGTGTTTCCACCTTTATTAACTTTGGGCGGCATTATAGTGACAGAAAACCAAAAAATATACAAAGTAAAAGTTATCCGGAGAGTAGTGAATCGCAGGAAAATAATGATTAGTGCCTAAAACCACGTATAAAAATAAACTCCGCAGGAGCCCCGCATTGTGCGACTTGCGCCATGTTTCGCTGCGCCGGAAGTCCGCCCCCAATCAGATTTTTAAAAGAATTGCCCTCTTGAGGGTCTCAGCATGCTTAAAAACTCACAAAATTTTGTACAAGTCTAAAGCCCATCATTCCTATTACACTGAAAAAAAATTTACATATAGGCGTGGCAAAAATGGCATTATAGCGCCCCCTTGAAAATTTCAAATAAGCAGCCCTTGCATCGTGGTTGATCTGCATGTATGAAGTTCGGTGCACATGTGTAATATCCTGAGACCTAAAAAAAAGTCTCTTGGTGCCATGACCTAGACTCAACAGGAAGTCTGCCATTTTTAATTGAAATTACAACTTTTTTGGATTTTTCGCCATTCACAGGTGTCGTACTTTAACAAACTCCTACTAGAGATTTTATCCGATCAACTTAAAATTTGGCAAATAATATCGAAAGACCTTGCCGATGTTAAATGGCGATGCTTTTTTGGATTCATCAAACGATGTATCCGTGGCGCTGCGGCGAATTTCGATGTTTCGCCATGAAACAGGAAGTTGATTTTACTCCCACATAATCGGTTGGATTTGCCTGAAACTTTCCAAGCTTGATTAAATTGTCCTCCTAAGTATAACTATATGCTAATATTAGATCGGGAGTGGCCAGGTGGCTCCACAGCGCCCTCTAGATACGGCCATGTTAGGATAAAAGTCCTTGAATGTTCATAAATTTTGGTGTGATCATTGCATTAGTCATTGCAGGCAATGAATTGAAATTTTTTGGCCAAACAGGAAGTGAGCTATGAGCTATTTCCTGCATTTTTCCAAATTTATGAACGCACGCTTGAAAGCCTTAGAATACTCCAAAGCTTGCAAAACCTTGCACAAATTATAATTGTCTTATTCGCTTCAATGTCATCCATCAATTGGAACTTAATGTGGCATGATGGCTCTAGAGCGCCCCCAATCAGATTTTTAAAAGAATTGCCCTTTTGAGGGTCTAGCCAAATTCGAAAACTCACAAAATTTTGTAAATGTATAAAGACCATCATTTGTATTACTCTGACAAAAAACTTACATATAGGCATGGCAAAAATGTCATTATAGCGCCCCCTGGAAAATTTCAAATAAGCAGCCCTCGCAGCCCGGTAAACCTACATGTATGAAATTCGGTAGACATGTGGAATATGCCGAGACCTGAAAAAAAGTCTTTTGGTGCCATGACCTAGACTCAACAGGAAGTCCCCCATTTTTAATTGAAATTGCATATATTGTGTCGTACTTTAACGAACTCCTCCGAGAGGTTTTATCCGATCAACTTACAATTTGGCAACTAATATTTAGAGACATTGCCGATGTTAAATTGCGAACCTTTTTTGGATTCATTGAACGATGAATCCATGGCGACGCGGCGAATTTCGATATTCCGCCATGAAACAGGAAGTTGGTTTTACTCCCACATACTTGGTGGGATTTGCCTGAAACTTTCCAAGCTTCATAAAAGTGTCCTAACAAGTATAAACATATCCTGATATTCGATTGGGAGTGGCCAGGTGGCTCCACGGTGCCCACGAGCCACGGCCATGTTAAGATAAAAGACCTTGAATGTTCATTAAAATTGGTGAGATCATTGCATTTGTCTTACTGGGTGATGGTCATTTTTCTGAAATTTTTTGGCAAAACAGGAAGTGAGCAATGAGCCACTTCATGCGTTTATCCAAATTTTACATATACATGTATGAAGGCCTTAGAATGTTCCAAAACTTGCAAAAAGTGGCCCAAGTTGCAACTCTCTTATGTTCTTTGATTTGCTACACCAAATTGCACTTGATGTGGCACAATGCCTCTGTAGCACCTTCTAATCATTTTCTCAAAATAAAAACCCTTTTCAGGTTCTCAACATGCGTGAATATTTCCAAAAATCAACAAACTCATGGAGCCCGATATGATGATTATGGGATAGGGTTTGCAGAGAAGGATGCCAAAATGGAATCATAGCGCCCTACAGCAAACTTTTGCACTCCCCTCAGGAAAACATGTTGTATACAGTCTAGAAGTGTCCGATGGCTGTGAATGGGCACCTGCACCCATCAACATCTCGCCACCACCCCAACATGCATGAAGGGTGCGAGGGCCCTTTCAACGATGCTTGTTGGGGCCCGAGCACGACTGCAAGTCGTCCGCTGAGGACCCTATTGAAATCATGCTGTTTATTATTATTAGGGCCCGAGCCGGGCCCTGGCACCGAAGGTGCGAGGAATCTATTGTTTTTGATGGGATTCTTCTTCTTCTTCTTCTTCTTCTTCTTCTTCTTCTTCTTCTTCTTCTTCTTCTTCTTCTTCTTCTTCTTCTTCTTCTTCTTCTTCTTCTTCTTCTTCTTCTTCTTCTTCTTCTTCTTCTTCTTCTTCTTCTTCTTCTTCAACGCATTTTTGAGGGCTTTGCCATGCACGAAAACTCACAAAAAATTGCCCACACATCAGTCGTGGTGAAAATTGCTATTTATCAAGTATTACTATTTTTGTGCTTAGACATGCCCCGGCGGCTCTATAGCGCCACCAAACACGCGTCCATTTTGGAACGCACTTGCTCGGATTCTCACGAAATTTTATTGAGTCATAGTAGTCATCATAAATTTTTTTGAAATTTTTTTGCTCCACAGGAAGTGAGCTATGAGCCATTTCCTGCGTTTTTTCAGATTTTACGAACACATTTTTGAGGGTTTTATCATACTCGAAAACTCATCATACTTGGCTCATAGACTACAAATATTACATTCTTTGATTCGATATCTCATTTGGCACTGGGTGTGACATGGTAGCTCTATAGTGCCCCCTAATACATAATTGCATTTTTGAGGGCCTCAGCATGCTTGAAAACTCACAAAACTTTGCAAACATATTAAGCTGTTCTTACTTTTTACTAAGATTTAGGGTTTACAGATGGATGTGGCAAAATTGCATTACAGCGCCACCTAGAAAATTTCAATGAAGCAGCCCTCGCAGCGTGTTTGACCTACATGTACAAAATTCAGTGGACATGTGTACTATGCCAAGACCTAAAAAAAAGTCTCTAGGTGCCATGACCTAGACTCAACAGGAAGTCCGCCATTTTTAATTGAATTTGCAAATTTTTTTAATTTTTTGCCATTCACAGGCTTCGTACTTTAACGAACTCCTCCTAGAGATTCTATCCGATCAAAATAAAATTTTGAATTTAACATCTTAAGACCTTGTCAATGTTAAATTGCGAAGCTTTTTTGGATTCATTGAACTTTGTATCCGTGGCGTCGCGGCGAATTTCGATGTTCCGCCATGAAACAGGAAGTTGGTTTTACGCGCACATGCTTTGTGAGATTTGCGCGAGACTTTACAGGCTTTATAGGAGTCTACTTCCAAGTAGATCTATATGTTGATATTAGATTGGGTGTGGTCAGGTGGCTCCACAGCGCCCTCTTGAAACGGCCATGTTGAGATAAAAGTGCTTGAATGTTCATGAAATTTGGTGTGATCATTGCTTTGTTCATGTCGAGTTATATTAATTTTTTAAAAATTTTTTGGTCAAACAGGAAGCGCCATTTCCTGCATTTTTCCAAATTTTATAAACACATGTTTGGATGCTTAAGAATACTCGAAATCTTGCAAAAAGTTGCACAAATTATAATTGTCTTATTATCTTCAATTTTATATATCAATTCACACAAAATTTGCCACAATGGCTCTATAGCGCCCCCAATCAGATTTTTAAAAGAATTGCCATTTTGATGGTCTCAGCATGTTCTAAAACTCACAAAATTTTGTAAATGTATAAAGACCATCATTCGTATTACTCTGACAAAAAACTTATATATAGACATGGCAAAAATTTAATTATAGCGCCCCCTGGAAAATTTCAAATAAGCAGCCCTCGCAGCCCGGTAAACCTACATCTATGAAATTTGGTATACATGTGGAAAATGCCGAGACCTGAAAAAAAGTCTCTTGGTGCCATGACCTAGACTCAGCAGGAAGTCCGCCATTTTTAATTGAAATTGCAACTTTTTTGGATTTTTCGCCATTCACAAGTGTCGCACTTTAACAAACTCCTCCCAGAGGTTTTATCCGATCAACTTACAATTTGGCAACTGATATTACGAGACATTGCCGATGTTAAATTGCAAAGCTTTTTTGGATTCATTGAACGATGAATCCAAGGCGACGCGGCGAATTTCGATGTTCCGCCATGAAACAGGAAGTTGGTTTTACTCCAACATACTCGGTGGGATTTGCCTGAAACTTTCCAAGCTTCATAAAAGTGTCCTCCCAAATATAAATAAATGCTGATATTGGATCAGGAGGTGCCAGGTGGCTCCACAGCGCCCTCTAGATATGGCCATGTTTAGATAAAAGTGCTTGAATGTTCATGAAATTTGGTGTGATCATTGCATTAGTCATTCCGGGCAAGGGTTAATTTTCAAAAAATTTTTGGCCAACCATGAAGTGAGCTATGAGCTATTTCCTGCGTTTTTCCAAATTTTACGAAAACACGTTTAAAGACCTTAGAATGCTCCAAAACTTGCAAAACCCCACAAATTATAAATGTCTTCTTCCCTTCAAAGTCATCCATAAATTGGCACTAAATGTGGCATAATGGCTCTACAGCGCCTCCAATCAGATATATAGAAGAATTGCTCTTCTGAAGGTCTAAACATGCTGGAAAATTAACAAAAATCAACACACTCACGGAGCTCGGTATTACGATTACTCGGTTGTAGATTGTGCACAGGCATGTCAAAATGGTACCATAGCGTCCTCTCGAAAATTTTTGCACTCCCCTCAGGATACCACATTGTATGCAGTCCAGCAGTGTCCATTTGCTGTGAATGGACACCTGCACCCATCAAGATCTTGCTGCCACCCCAACGTGCACGAAGGGGGCGAGGGCCCTTTCAACGCTGCTTGCAGCTTTAATTATTATTATTATTATTCTGCTGCGAGAACGCATTTTTGAAGGCTTTACCATGCACAAAAACTCACAAAAATTTGCACACACGTCAGACGTGGTGAAAATTAGAAAGTTTTATTGTTTTTGTGCTTGGACATGCCCCAGTGGCTCTATAGCGCCACCAAACACGCGGCCATTTTGGAACGCACTTCCTCGGTTTCTCATGAAATTCGACAGGGCCACAGCAGTCATAATAAATTTTTTGTCAATTTGTTTGAAATTTTTTTGCCGCACAGGAAGTGAGCTATGAGCCATTTCCTGCGTTTTTTCAGATTTTACGAACACATTTTTGAGGGCCTTATTATGCTCGAAAATTCACCGAACTTGGTTCATAAACTAAAAATATTAAGTTCTTTGATTCAATTTCTCATTTGGCACTGGGTTTGACATGGTAGCTCTATAGCGCCCCCTAATACATTATTGCATTTTTGAGGGCCTCAGCATGCTCGAAAACTCACAAAACTTTGCAGACCTATTAAGCTGGTCATTCTATTTACTAGGATATAGGGTTTAAAGATAAATGTGGCAAAATTGCATTACAGCGCCACCTAGAAAATTTCAATGAAGCAGCCCTCGCAGCGTGTTTAATCTACATGTTCCAAATTCGGTGGACATATGACCTATGCCAAGACCTAAAAAAAAGTCTCTTGGTGCCATGACCTAGACTCAACAGGAAGTCCGCCATTTTTAATTGAATTTGCAATTTTTTAAAATTTTTGCAATTCACAGGCATCGTACTTTAACGAACTCCTCCTAGAGATTTAATCCGATCAACTCAAAGTTTGGCAAATCATATCTAAAGTCCTTGCTGATGTTAAATTGCGAAGCTTTTTTGGATTCATTGAACGATGTATCCGTGGCATCGCGGCGAATTACGGTGTCCCGCCATGAAACAGGAAGTTGGTTTTACTCCCAAATACTTGGTGGGATTTACCTGAAACTTTCCAAGCTTCATAAAAGTGTCCTCCCAAATATAAATATATGCTGATATTGGATCAGGAGGTGCCAGGTGGCTCCACAGCGCCCTCTAGATATGGCCATGTTAAGATAAAAGTGCTTGAATGCTCGAAAACTCACAAAACTTTACAAACATATTAAGCTGGTCATACTTTTTACTACGATTTAGGGTGTACTGATGGATGTGGCAAAATTGCATTACAGCGCCACCTAGAAAATTTCAATGAAGCAGCCCTCGCAGCGTGTTTTACTTACATGTACAAAACTCGGTGGACATGTGTACTATGCCTAGACCTAAAAAAAAGTCTCTTGGTGCCATGACCTAGACTCAACAGGAAGTCTGCCATTTTTAATTGAATTTGCAACTTTTTTTTATTTTTTGCCATTCACAGGCGTCGTACTTTAACGAACTCCTCCTAGAGATTTGATCCGATCAACTTAAAATTTTGCATATGACATCTAAAGACCTTGTTGATGTTAAATTGCGAAGCTTTTTTGGATTTATCGAACTTTGCATCCGTGGCGTCGCGGCGAATTTCGATGTTCCGCCATGAGACAGGAAGTTGGTTTTACGCGCACATGCTTTATGAAATTTGAGTGAAACTTCACAGGCTTGATAAAAGTCTACTTTCAAGTATACTTATATGTTGATATTAGATTGGGTGTGGTCAGGTGGCTCCACAGCGCCCTCTTGACACGGCCATGTTGAGATAAAAGTGCTTGAATGTTCATGAAATTTGGTGTGATCATTGCATTTGTCATGTTGGGTAAGGCAAATTTTTTTGAAATTTTTTGGCCGAACAGGAAGTGAGGAAGTTTGGCCTGCACCCATCAAGCCATTTCCTGCGTTTTTCCAAATTTTAGAAACACATATTTGGAAGCCTTAGAATACTTGAAATCTTGCAAAAAGTAGCACAAATTATAATTATCTTATTCTTTTTAATTTTTTACATCAATTTACCCTAAATTTGGCACAATAGCTCTTTAGCGCCCCCACTCAGATTTTTAAAAGAATTGCCCTTTTGAGGGTCTCAGCATGTTCGAAAACTCACAAAATTTTGTAAATGTATGAAGACCATCATTCGTATTAGTCTGACAAAAAACTTAAATATCGGCATGGCAAAAATGTCATTATAGCGCCCCCTGGAAAATTCCAAATAAGCAGCCCTCGCAGCCCGGTAAACTTACATGTATGAAATTTGGTAGACATGTGGAATATACCGAGACCTAAAAAAAAGTCTCTGAGTGCCATGACCTAGACTCAACAGGAAGTCTGCCATTTTTAATTGAAAATTCATCTTTTTTGGATTTTTCACCATTCACAGGTGTCGTACTTTAACGAACTCCTCCTAGAGATTTTTTCCAATCAACTTAAAACATGGCGAATAATATCTAAAGACCTTGCTGATGTTAAATTGCGAAGCTTTTTTGGATTCATCGAATGATGTATCCGTGGCATCGCGGCGAATTTCGATGTTCCGCCATGAAACAGGAAGTTGCTTTGATGAGCACATTCTTTGCGGGATTTGCGTGAAACTTTCCAAGCTTGATAAAATTGTCCTCCCAAGTATAAATATATGCTAATACTAGATCGGGACGTGCCAGGTGGCTCCACAGCACCCTCTAGATACGGCCATGTTAGGATAAAAGTGCTTGAATTTTCATGAAATTTGGTCTGATCATTGCATTAGTCATTCCTAGCAATTGTTAATTTTTAGAAATTTTTTTGCCGAACAGGAAGTGAGCTATGAGCTATTTTCTGCGTTTTTCCAAATTTTACGAACTCATGTTTTCAGGCCTTCGAATGCACCAAAACTTAAAAAACCTGGCAAACATTATAAATGTCTTATTCTCTTCAATGTCATCCATCAATTGGCATTAAATATGGCATAATGGCTCTATAGCGCCCCCAGTCATATATTTAAAAGTATTACTCCTTTGATCGTCTAAACATATTGGAAAATTTACAAAAATCAACACACTCATGGAGCCTGACATTACGATTGCCATGTTGTAGATTTTGCACACGGGCATGTCAAAATGGTATTGTAGCGCACTCTAGAAAATTTTTGCACTCCCCTCAGGATACCACAATGCACACTGTCTAGCAGTGCCCAAAGGCTCTTAATGGACACCTGCACCCATCAAGATCTTGCTGCCACCCCAACGTGCACGAGGGGAGCAAGGGCCCTTTCAACGCTGCTTGCAGCTTTAATTAGGGCCCGAGCACCGACAGGTGCCAGGGCCTGGAACGGGTCCTGGCACCGAAGGTGCGAGGAACCTATTGTATTTGATGGGATTCTTCTTCTTCTTCTTCTTCTTCTTCTTCTTCTTCTTCGAGAACGCATTTTTGCCATGCACGAAAACTCACAAAAATTTGCCCACACGTCAGTCATGGTGAAAATTGCAAAGTATTATTATTTTTGTGCTTGGACATGCCCCGATGGCTCTATAGCGCCACCAAACACGCGCCCATTTTGGAACGCACTTGCTCGGATTCTCACGAAATTTTATAGAGTCATAGTAGTCATCATAAATTTTTTTGTAAATTTTTTTGAAATTTTTTTGCCTCACAGGAAGTGAGCTATGAGCCATTTCCTGCGTTTTTTTAGATTTTACGAACACATTTTTGAGGGTTTTATCATACTCGAAAACTCACCAGACTTGGCTCATAGACTAGAAATATTACGTTCTTTGATTCGATATCTCATTTGGCACTGGGTGTGATATGGTAGCTCTATAGCGCCCCCTAATACATAATTGCATTTTTGAGGTCTCAGCATGCTTTAAAACTCACAAAACTTTGCAAACATATTAAGCAGGTCTTACTTTTAACTAGGATTTAGGGTTTACAGATGGATGTGGCAAAATTGCATTACAGCGCCACCTAGAAAATTTCAATGAAGCAGCCCTCGCAGCGTGTTTGACCTACATGTACAAAATTCGGTGGACATGTGTAATATGCCAAGACCTAAAAAAAAGTCTCTTGGTGCCATGACCTAGACTCAACAGGAAGTCCGCCATTTTTAATTGAATTTGCAAATTTTTTAAATTTTTTGCCATTCACAGGCTTCGTACTTTAACGAACTGCTCCTAGAGATTTTATCCGATCAACGTAAAATTTTGAATTTAACATCTTAAGACCTTGTCGATGTCAAATTGCAAAGCTTTTTTGGATTCATTGAACTTTGTATCCGTGGCGTCGCGGCGAATTTCGATGTTCCGCCAAGAAACAGGAAGTTGGTTTTACGCGCACATGCTTTGTGAAATTTGCGCGAAACTTTACAGGCTTTATAGGAGTCCACTTCCAAGTAGACCTATATGTTGATATTAGATTGGGTGTGGTCAGGTGGCTCCACAGCGCCCTCTTGAAACGGCCATGTTGAGATAAAAGTGCTTGAATGTTCATGAAATTTGGCGCGATGATTGCATTGTTTATGTCGAGTTATTTTAATTTTTTTGAAATTTTTTGGCCAAACAGGAAGTGAGCTATGCGCCATTTCCTGCGTTTTTCCAAATTTTATAAACACATGTTTGGATGCTTTAGAATACTTGAAATCTTGCAAAAAGTTGCACAAATTATAATTGTCTTATTATCTTCAATTTTATATGTCAATTTACACTAAATTTGGCACAATGGCTCTATAGCGCCCCCAATCAGATTTTTAAAAGAATTGCCATTTTGAGGGTCTCAGCATGTTTTAAAACTCACAAAATTTTGTAAATGTATAAAGACCATCATTCCTAACAATGTAAACCAAGATTCATCCATGAAGAGAACACCTCTCCAGCGTGCCAGACGCCATCGAATGTGAGCATTTGCCCACTCAAGTCTGTTACGGCGACGATCTGGAGTCAGGTTAAGACCCCGATGAGGACGACGAGCATGCAGTTGAGACACCCTGAGACGGTTTCTGAAAGTTTGTGCAGAAATTCTTTGGTTATGCAAACCAATTGTTTCAGCAGCTGTCTGAGTAGCTGGTCTCAGACGATCTTGGAGGTGAACCTGCTGGATGTGGAGGTCCTGGGCTGGTGTGGTCACACTTGGTCTGCGGTTGTGAGGCCGGTTGGATGTACTGTCATATTCTCTGAAACGCCTTTGGAGATGGCTTATGGTGGAGAAATGAACATTCAATGCCCTAGCAACAGATCTGGTTGACATTCCTGCTGTCAGCATGCCAATTGCACGCTCCCTCAATGCTTGCGCCATCTGTGGCATTTTGCTGTGAGACAAAACTGCACATTTCAGAGTGGCCTTTTATTGTGGGCAGTAAAAGGTACACCTGAGCACTGATCATGGTGTCTGATGAGCATCTTGATGTGGCACACCTGTGAGGTGGGATGGATTGTCTCAGCAAAGCAAAAGTGCTCACTATCACACATTTAGACAGATTTGCGAACAATGTTTGAGAGAAATGGTAATATTGTGTGTCTGGAGTGAATTTTAGATCTTTGAGTCCATCTCATGACAAATGGGAGCAAAAACAAAAGTGTTGCGTTTATATTTTTGTTGAGTATACGTCCGACCATATCCGAAATTTGATATTTTCGTGCAATCGCACAGGTACGACCCCAAATGCCGAAATGGCGCCCCCTAAACACGTTTCAAAATTCCCATAGGGAAATTCGGTTACTTTGTCGTAGGCCGACGAAATTCAGTATTTATGTGCTTTGTAACTAGGCATAGAAAAAAATTAATTGGAGCCATGTCCTAAACCCAACAGGAAGTCGGCCATTTTGATTTGAATTTTTGAATTTTAAAACTAACTCCTCCTAGGGATTTCGCCCAATCGACTTCAAATTTGGTAGAGATTATTGTGAGACCTAGCTGATCAAAAGTTGTGCTCTGCAGATCTGTAAGTCAAAGCGCGTGGCTGCTAGGGCGTGACAAATTTTTGTGACTTGAGGAAAAAATTTCACAACGCTATCACAGCCAAATACTTGATTTTAGAACCTTCAAACTTGCTGAACCTGATGAGGGCGCCGCCTTGAATGTCCTGATAGATTAACTTGCCACTTTGCTTATAGCGCCCCCCTGTGGTAACAGGAAGTGACCACTCGTTACTTCCACTACCACTGATGACACGATGTTGAACCCATCAACTTCATTCTACTTCTAAAACATGCAGAACAAGTTGTTGAAGCTACATTATAAACGCTGTATAGCTACGAGTAATGGCGTCCGTGTGGCAACGCGGTGACTTTGGATCCCTCGCCATGAAAATACGTTTGGGATTCCCAATGCTCTCACGCCCACATAATTGACTGTAGTAGCTTCCAACTAGCTGATCATAATAATTGCTCTGCCCTGAACGTCCTGATGCATTAACTTCCCACTTTGCTTCTAGAACCCCCCTGTGGTAACAGGAAGTGTCCAGTGATTACTTTCACTTCTACTGATGACACATAGTTGAACACATCAACCTAATTCCACTTCTATTACATGCAGAACAAATTAATGAAGCTACCTTGTAAATGCTGTGCATCTACGCATAATTGCGTCCGTGTAGTGACGCGGCGACTATCCACCCCTCGTCATGAAAATACGTTTAGGTTTTTTATGCCTTTAATTAACTTGTATCATCATAAAAATTGATAGACAGGTCAAGGGTGGCGAGCTCTCACATTGTATTGGGGGTTTGCCCTTAAGGGCAGCAAAATGCCTCGATAGCGCCCCCTTGAAATTTTCAAAAACCCCTCCCCATAGGGGTTTTTTTTGGAGTAGGACAATGAAAATTGGTACACGTGTATTTGGCCAAGTCGCAAAAAAAAGTCCCCGGCATCATTTGTCTACTCCAAACAGGAAGTCGGCCATTTTGATTTTAACGTGTCATTTTTGCCTGATTTCCACATATTGTATTTTAACGCACTCCTCCTAAAGATTTCATCCATTCAAAACCAGATTTATTGAAAAACATTGAGAGACCATGCTGATCAAAAGTTGTGCTCTGCAGGTCTGTAGGTCAGTGGGCGTGGCCACTAACAGGAAGTGACCAGTTTTTACTTTCACTTGTACTGATGACACATAGTTGAACCCATCAACTTTATTCCCCCTGTACAACATGTAGAAGAAGTTGTATAAACTACCTTACGAATGCTGTGATGTTTCGAGTAATGGCGACCGTGTGGCAATTCGGTGACAAAGGATCCCTCGCCATGAAAATACGTTTGGGTATTTGATGTTCTTAATGAATTCGTATCATCATTGAAATTGATATGGCAGTCAGGGGTCGTGAGCTCTAACATCTGATTGGGGCAGTGCCCATGAAGGCAGCAAAATGCCTCGATAGCGCCCCCTTGAAATTTTTAAAAACCCCTCCCCATAGGGGTTTTTCTGGAATAGGAAGATGAAAATTGGTACACACGTGTATGTTGCCAATTCGAACAAAAAAGTCTCTGGCACCATTGGTCAATTCCAAACAGGAAGTCAGCCATTTTCATTTTAATGTGTCATTTTGGTCCGATTTCCACATATTGTATTTTAATGAACTCCTCCTAGCGATTCCGTCCAATCAACCTCATATTTATTTCAGATCATCAAGAGACCATGATGATCAACAGTTGTGCTCTGCATGTCTGTCGCTAAATGGGCGTGGCCGCCATGGTCTCCCCATTTCAGATGCCTCGCCAAACACATTCCAGCAGCTCTCTCTCCCTCATACTTCATCCAAATGGATTCAAATGAAAGTCCCATTGAGATCAATGATCTCATTTTCAAGCGAGACCTGGCCAAGATAGCAGCATAACATGTTACATATACAGGATAAACAATGGTCAACTATATTGACAAGTTCCAACCATTGTACTAACAAAAGATTTGAAAACCGACAAGGAGACCAAATCCTGTAGTAGTAAATCTTTTTGCAGGCTATTCCAGGTGAGGGGAGCCGAGCACTTAAAAGCTTTCTTTCCCAAATTAGTCCGTGCGCTTGGAACTGACAATAAAATCACATCTTGAGATCTCAAATTATAACTGCAATCAGATCTTAGTTCAATCAAAGAAAAAATATAAGAAGGGAGTTCACTTAAAATTGCTTTATAAATAAACGAATACCAGTGACTGAGCCTACGCATGGTCAAAGATGGCCACCCAGCCCTGGCATACAGAGTACAATGGTGAGTAAGGGCTTTACAATTGGTCATAAATCTCAAGGCACTGTGATAAACACTGTCCAACATTTGCAAGCAATGGCCAGACGCATGCATGTATTAAAAAGATCTCCATAATCAATAACTGATAAAAAAGTAGCAGAGATAAGATTCTTTCTCGTCTCAATATTGCATTTTAAAGAACTCCTCCTTGCGATTCCGTCCAATCAACCTAATATTTATTTCTGATCATCAAGAGACCATGCTGACCAAAAGTAGTGCTCTGCATGTCTGTCGCTGAATGGGCCTGGCCGCCATGGTGTCCCCATTTCAGAGGCCTCGGCAAACACATTCGAGCTGCTCGCTCTCCCTCATACTTCATCCAAATGGATTCAAAATTCCTGTACATGGTAAAAGCCCCACCCTGAACGCCTTGATTTGCTGCTAAACAATCTAGCTGCTCATGGCCCCTTATGGCAACAGGAAATGCCACATTTTACGGTGAAATTGGCCGATTTGCTCAAAACTTCACATTTGTGCTTAGGGTCTGCCCCTGAATGCACCTGCCCAAATTTGGTTACACTCTGAGCGCTTTCTGGTGGATGAAGTATCAACTTATCATAACTCCTGCAGCTTTGTCCGATTCGCTCAACACTTTCTCTCAGGTTGGGGCCGGCACTTGACCTGTCCAATGGTCGTGAGTGCACAGCTGCACCCGCCAGGATCTCACCACAACCCCAACATGTGCATGGGGGCGAGGGCCCGTTCAATGCTGCTTTCAGCTTTAATTATTATTATTATTCCTCCGACATTTCATGAGCCAATTTCGCCCCTTTCCCAATGGTGAAATCACGTCTAACTTTCCACATACGTCCGGCCTCATCCGAAATTTGATATTTTTGTGCGGTCGCACAGGTTTGACCCCAAATGCCGAAATGGCGCCCCCTAAACACGTTTCAAAATTCCCATGGGGAAATTCGGTTACTTTGTTGTAAGGAGACGAAATTTGGTAGTTATATGCTTTGTAACAAGACATACAAAAAACTTCATTAAAGCCACGCCCTAAACCCAACAGGAAGTCGGCCATTTTGATTTGAATTTCTGAATTTTAAAACGAACCTCTCCTAGGGATTTTGCCTGATCAACTTCAAATTTGGTAGAGATCATTGTGAGACCAAGGTGATCAAAAGTTGTGCTCTGCAGATCTGCAGGTTTAAGGGCGTGGCTGCTAGGGCGTGACAAATTTTAGTGACTTGAGGAAAAAATTTCACAACGCTATCACACCCCCATACTTGATTAAAAAAACCCTCAAACTTGCTGAATATGATGAGGGCGCTGCCTTGAATGTCGTAATATATTAACTTCCCACTTTGTAATTGCGCCCCCCTGTGGTAACAGGAAGTGACCACTCGTTACTTCCACTGGTACTGATGACACAATGTTGAACCCATCAACTTCATTCTACTTCTTAAACATGCAGAACAAGTTGCTGAAGCTACATTATGAACGCTGTGGAGCTACGAGTAATGGCGTCCGTGTGGCGAAGCGGCGACTTTGGATCCCTCGCCATGAAAATACGTTTGGGATTCCCAATGCTCTCACGCCCACATACTTGACTGTAGCAGCTTCAAACTTGCTGGACATGATCAGTGCTCTGCCCTGAACATCCAGATACATTAAATTCCTACTTTGGAACTAGCGCCCCCCTGTGGTAACAGGAAGTGACCAGTTATTACTTTCACTTGTACTGATGACATATAGTTGAACACACCAACCTCATTCCACTTCTATTACATGCAGAACAAATAGATGAAGCTACCTAATGAAGGCTGTGAAGCTAGGCATAATGGCGTCCGTGTAGTGACGTGGCGACTTTCCATCCCTCGCCATGAAAATACGTTTGGGTTTTTGATGTCTTTAATAAACTTGTATCATCATAAAAATTGATTGACAGGTCAAGGGTGTCAAGCTCTCACATTGTATTGGGGGTTTGCCCTTGAGGGCAGCAAAATGCCTCGATAGCGCCCCCTTGAAATTTTCAAAAACCCCTACCCATAGGGGTTTTTTGGGGTAGGAAGATGAAAATTGGTACACGTCCATTGGCCAAGTCGCACAAAAAAGTCTCTGGCATCATTAGTCTACTCCAAACAGGAAGTCGGCCATTTTGATTTTAACGTGTCATTTTTGCCTGATTTCCACATATTGTATTTTAACGCACTCTTTCTAGAGATTTCATCCATTCAAAACCAGATTTATTACTAAACATTGAGAGACCATGCTGCACCCGTCAGGATCTCACCACAAACCCCAACGTGCGCATGGGGGCAAGGGCCCGTTCAACGCTGCTTGCAGCTTTAATTAGGGCCCGGGCACGACTGCAAGTCGTCTGCGGAGGGCCCTATTGAAATCGCGCTGTTTATTATTATCATTATTATTATTATTATTTTTATTATTCTTCCGATTTTTCAAAGGCCAATTTCGCCCCTTTTCCAATTGTGAAAACGCATATTACTTTCCCCATTCGTCCGGCCGGATCCGAAATTCGATATTTTTGGGCGGTCGGACAGGTTCGACCCCAAATGTTGAAATGGCGCCCCCTAAACACGTTTCAAAATTCCCGTAGGGAAATTTGGTTATTTTGTCGTAGGCAGACGAAATTCAGTTTTCATGTGCATTGTAATAAGACATACAAAAAACTTCATTGAAGCCACGCCCTAAACCCAACAGGAAGTCGGCCATTTTGATTTGAATTTTTGAATTTTTAAACAAACTCCTCCTCGGGATTTCGCCAGATCGGCTTCAAATTTGGTACACATCATCGAGAGACCAAGCTGATTTAAAGTTGTGCTCTGCAGATCTGTAGGTCAAAGGGCGTGCCTGCTATGGTGTGACAAATTATAGTGATTTGAGGGAAAAATTTTACAATGCTCTCACATCCAAATACTTGATTTTTAGAAGCTTCAAACTTGCTGAACATGATAAGGGCGCCGCCTGGAATACCCTGATGTATTAATTTTCCACTTTGCTAATAACGCCCCCCTGTGGTAACAGGAAGTGACCACTCGTTACTTCTGCTAGTACTGATGACACATTGTTGAACCCATCAACTTCATTCTACTTTTTAAACATGCAGAACAAGTTGAGGAAGCTACATTATGAAGGCTGTATAGCTACGAGTAATGGCGTCTGTGTGGCAAAGCGGCGACTTTGGATCCGTCGCCATGAAAATACGTTTGGGATTCCCAATGCTCTCATGCCCACATACTTGACTGTAGTAGCTCCAAACTTGCTCTACATCATGATTGCTCCGCCCTGAACGTCCAGATGCATTAACTCCCCACTTTGCTACTAGCGCCCCCCTGTGGTAATAGGAAGTGACCACTTATTACTTTCATTTGTACTGAGGACACATACTTGATCAAGTCAACCTCATTCCACTTCTATTACATGCAGAACAAATTGGTGAAGCTACCCTTTGAATGCTGTGAAGCTACACGTAATGGCGTCCGTGTGGTGACGCGGCAACTATCCATCCCTCGCCATGAAAATACATTTGGGTTTTTGATGTCTTTAATAAACTTGTATCATCAAAAAAATTGATAGACAAGTCAAGGGTGGCAAGCTTTCACATCAGATTGGGGCTGTGCCCATGAGGGCAGCAAAATGCCTCGATAGCGCCCCCTTGAAATTTTCAATAACCCCTCCTTATAGAGGTTTTTTTGGAGTAGAAAGACAAAAATTGGTAAACAAGTGTATTTGGCCAAGACGCAAAAAAAAGTCTCTGGCATCATTTGTCTACTCCAAACAGGAAGTTGGCTATTTTGAATTTAACGTGTCATTTTTGCCTGATTTCCACATATTTTATTTTAACGCACTCCTCCTGGATATTTAATCCATTCAAAACCAGATGGATTAATAAACATTGAAATACCATGCTGATCAAAAGTTGTGCTCTGCAGGTCTGTAGGTCAGTGGGCGTGGCCGCTAACAGGAAGTGACCAGTTTTTACTTTCACTTGTACTGATGACACAAAGTTGAACCCATCAACTTTTTTCCCTCTGTACAACATGTAGAAGAAATTGCTTAAATTACCTTACAAATGCTGTGATGCTTCGAGAAACGGCGTCCGTGTGGCGATGCAGTGACAAAGGATCCCTCGCCATGAAAATAGGGTTGGGTTTTTGATGTTCTTAATGAATTCGTATCATCATTGAAATTGATATGCCGGTCAAGGGTGCCAAGCTCTCACATCTGATTGGGGCTTTGCCCATGAGGGCAGCAAAATGCCTCGATAGCGCCCCCTTGAAATTTTCAAAAACCCCTCCCCAAAGGGGTTTTTTTGGGGTAGGAAAATGAAAATTGGTACACATGTGTATTTGGCCAAGACGCACAAAAAAGTCTCTGGCATCATTCATCTACTCCAAGCAGGAAATCGGCCATTTTGATTTTAACGTGTCATTTTTGCCTGATTTCCACATATTGTATTTTAACGCACTCCTAGAGATTTCATCCTTTCAAAACCAGATTTATTACTAAACATTAAGAGACCATGCTGATCAAAAGTTGTGCTCTGCAGGTCTGTAGGTCAGTGGGCGTGGCTCCAAAAAGGAGATGACCAGTTTTTACTTTCACTTGTACTGATGACATATAGTTGAACCCATCAACTTTATTCCCCCTGTACAACATGCAGAAGAAGTTGCTTCAACTACCCTAAGAATGCTGTGATGCTTCGAGTAATGGCGTCCGTGTGGCGATACGTTGACTATGGATCCCTCGCCATGAAAATACGTTTGGGTTTTTGATGTTCTTAATGAATTCGTATCATCATGGAAATTGATATGCCGGTCAAGAGTGGCAAGCTCCAATATCTGATTGGGGCGGTGCCCATGAGGGCAGCAAAATGCCTTGATAGCGCCCCCATGAAATTTTTAAAAACCCCTCCTCATAAGGGTTTTTTTGGAATAAGAAAATGAAAATTGGTACAAATGTGTATTTTGCCAATTCGAACCAAAAAGTCTCTGGCACCTTCGGTCAATTCCAAACAGGAAGTCAGCCATTTTGATTTTAATGTGTCATTTTGGCCCGATTTCCACATATTTCATTTTAACGAACTCCTCCTAGCGATTCTGTCCATTCAACCTAATATTTATTTCAGATCATCAAGAGACCATGTTGATCAAACGTAGTGCTCTGCATGTCTGTCGCTTAATGGGCCTGGCCGCCATGGTGTCCCCATTTCAGATGCCTCGCCAAACACATTCGAGCTGCTCCCTCTCCCTCATACTTCATCCAAATGGGTTCAAAATTCCTGTACATGGTGAAAGCCCCACCCTGAACGCTTCGATGTGCTGCTAAACAATCTAGCTCATCATGCCCTCTTATGGAAACAGAAAATGCCACGTATTACTTTGAAATTGGCCGATTTGCTCAAAACTTCACATTTGTGCTTAGGGTCTGCCCCTGAATGCACCTACCCAAATTTGGTTACACTCTGAGTGCTTTCTGGTGGATGAAGTATCAACATAGTCAATTCAATTCAATTCAATTCAAATTATTTTGTTTAGCGCTTTTCACAGTGACTGTCACAAAGACGCTTTACAGTGACAGTTTAAAGAAATAAAAAGGCAGTGCCCAGCCTATTCCCCGCTACAGCAAATGGGGCAATAAAACTCCCAGTAGGGAGAAAAATCCTCCAACAGTGGTGAGAAAAAACTCCCCAGTGGGAAGAAATCTCAGGAGGAACCCGGCCATAGTGGGGGAGCCCATCCTCCGCGGGCTAGCTAATTAAGAACAAAAAAGTAAAATGGAGTGAAACGACAGAAGAGTTCCATTTAAGTCCATCTAAACAGTGGCAATGGTAGCTTCAGAAACATATCATAACTCCTTCAGCTTTGTCCGATTCGCTCAACACTTTCTCTCAGGTTGGGGCCGGCACTTGAGCTGTCCAATGGTCGTTAGTGCACAGCTGCACCTGTCAGGATCTCACCACAACCCCAACCCCAACGTGCACATGGGGGCGAGGGCCCGTTCAACGCTGCTTGCAGCTTTAATTATTATTATTATTCCTCCGACATTTCAAGGGCCAATTTCGCCCCTTTCCCAATGGTGAAAACGCGTCTTACTTTCCAGATGCGTTCGCCCTCATCCGAAATTTGATATTTTTGTGCGGTCGCACAGGTTTTGCCCCAAATGCCGAAATAGCGCCCCCTAAACACGTTTCAAAATTCTCATAGGGAAACTCGGTTACTTTGTCGTAGACAGACGAAATTTAGTCGTTATATGCTTTGTAACGAGTGATACAAAAAACTTCATTGGAGCCACGCCCTAAACCCAACAGGAAGTCGGCCATTCTGATTTGAATTTTTGAATTTTAAAACAAACTTCTCCTTGGGATTTCGCCAGATTGACTTCAAATTTGGTAGATATCATTGAGAGAACAAGATGATCAAAAGGTGTGCTCTGCAGATCTGCAGGTCTAAGGGCGTGGCTGCTAGGGCGTGACAAATTTCGGTGACTTGAGGAAAAAATTTCACAATGCTCTCACACCCAAACACTTCATTTTAGAAGCTTCAAACTTGCTGAAAATAATGAGGGCGCTGCCCTGAACATCCTGATGTATTAACTTCCCACTTTGCTAATAGCGCTCCCTGGTGGTAGCAGGAAGTGACCACTCGTTACTTCCACTTGTACTGATGACACAATGTTGAAACCATCAACTTCATTCCACTTGTCAAACATGCAGAACAAGTTGCTGAAGCTACATTATGAACGCTGTGTAGCTAGGAGTAATGCCTTCCGTGTGGCGAAGCGGCGACTTTGGATCCCTCGCCATAAAAATACGTTTGCGATTCCCAATGCTCTCACGCCCACATACTTGACTGCAGTAGCTTCAAACTTGCTGGTCATGATAATTGCTCCGCCCTGAACGTCCCAATGCATTAACTTCCCACTTTGCTAGTAGCGCCCCCCTGTGGTAATAGGAAGTGACCAGTTATTACTTTCACTTGTACTGATGTCACATAGTTGAGCACATCAATCTAATTCCACTTTAAATACATGCAGAAAAAATTAAAGAAGCTACCTTATGAATGCTGTGAAGCTAGGCATAATGGCATCCGTGTAGTGACGCGGCGACTATCCATCTCTCGTCATGAAAACCCGTTTAGGTTTTGGATGCCTTTAATAAAATTCTATCATCATAAAAATTGATAGACCGGTCAAGGGTGGCGAGCTCTAACATCTGATTGGGGGTTTGCCCTTGAGGGCAGCAAAATGCCTCGATAGCGCCCTCTTGAAATATTCAAAAACCCTTCCCCATAGGGGTTTTTTTAGAGGAGAAAGATGAAAATTGGTTCACATGTGTATTTGGCCAAGATGCAAAAAAAAGTCTCTGGCATCATTTGTCTACTCCAAACAGGAAGTCGGCCATTTTGATTTTAACGCGTCATTTTTGCCCGATTTCCACATAATGTATTTTAACGCGCTCCTCCTGGAGATTTCATCCATTCAAAACCAGATTTATTAAAAAACATTGAGACACCATGCTGATCAAAATTTGTGCTCTGCAGGTCTGTAGGTCAGTGGGCGTGGCCACTAACAGGAAGTGACCAGTTTTTACTTTCACTTGTGCTGATGACGCATAGTTGAACCCATCAACTTTATTTCCCCTGTACAACATGTCGAAGAATTTGCTTAAACTACCTTACAAATGCTGTGATGCTTCGAATAATGGGGTCCGTGTGGCGATGCGGTGACAATGGATCCCTCGCCATGATAATATGTTTGGGTTTTTGATGTTCTTAATGAATTCGTATCATCATGGAAATTGATATGCCGGTCAAGGGTGGTAAGCTCTCACATCTTATTGGGGGTTTTCCCTTAAGGGCAGCAAAATGCCTCAATAGCGCCCCCTTGAATTTTTCAAAAACCCCTCCCCATAGGGGTTTTTTTGGAGTAGGAAGATGAAAATTGGTACACGTGTTTTTGGCCAAGACGCAAAAAAAAGTCTCCGGCATCATTTGTCTATTCCAAACAGGAAGTCGGCCATTTTGATTTTAACTTGTCATTTTTGCCTGATTTCCTCTTATTGTATTTTAACGCACTCCTCCTTGAGATTTCATCCATTCAAAACCAGATTTATTAAAAAACATTGAAAGACTATGCTGATCAAAATTTGTGCTCTGCAGGTCTATAGGTCAGTGGGCGTGGCCACTAACAGGAAGTGACCAGTTTTTACTTTCACTTGTACTGATGACACATAGTTGAACCCATCAACTTTATTTCCCCTGTACAACATGTCGAAGAATTTGCTTAAACTACCTTACAAATGCTGTGATGCTTGGAATAATAGCGTCCGTGTGGCGATGCGGTGACAATGGATCCCTCGCCATGAAAATATGTTTGGGTTTTTGATGTTCTTAATTAGTTCGCATCATCATGGAAATTGATATGCCGGTCAAGGGTGGTAAGCTCTCACATCTGATTGGGGCTTTGCCCATGAGGGCAGCAAAATGCCTCGATAGCGCCCCCTTGAAATTTTCAAAAACCCTTCCCCATTGGGGTTTTTTTAGAGTAGAAAGATGAAAATTGGTTCACATGTGTATTTGGCCAAGATGCAAAAAAAAAAGTCTCTGGCATCATTTGTCCTCTTAAAACAGGAAGTCGGCCATTTTGATTTTAACGTGTCATTTTTGCCTGATTTCCACATATTGTATTTTAACGCACTCCTCCTAGAGATTTCATCCAATCAAAACCAGATTTATTAAAAAACATTGAGAGACCATGCTGATCAAAAGTTGTGCTCTGCAGGTCTGTAGGTCAGTGGGCGTGGCCAGTAACGGGAAGTGACCAGTTTTTACTTTCACTTGTACTGATGACACATTGTTGAACCCATCAACTTTATTTCCCCTGTACAACATGTAGAAGAATTTGCTTAAACTACCTTATGAATGCTGTGATGCATCGAGTAATGGCGTCCGTGTGGCGATGCGGTGACAATGGATCCATCGCCATGAAAACACGTTTGGGTTTTTGATGTTCTTAATTAGTTCGCATCATCATGGAAATTGATATGCCGGTCAAGGGTGGTGAGCTCCAACATCTGATTGGGGCGGTGCTCATGAGGGCAGCAAAATGCCTCGATAGCACCCCGTTGAAACTTTGCAAAACCCCGCCCCATAGGGGTTTTTCTGGAATAGGAAGATGAAAATTGGTACACGTGTATGTTGCCAATATGAAGAAAAAATTCTCTGGCACCATCGGTCAACTCCAAACAGGAAGTCAGTCATTTTGTTTTTAACGTGTCATTTTGGACCGATTTTCGCTAATTGTATTCTAACGAACTCCTCCTAGCGATTCTGTCCATTCAACCTAATATTTATTTCAGATCATCAAGAGACCATGATGATCAAAAGTTGTGCTCTGCATGTCTGTCGCAAAATGGGTGTGGCCGCCATGGTCTCCCCATTTCAGATGCCTCGCCAAACACATTCCAGCAGCTCTCTCTCCCTCATACTTTATCCAAATGGATTCAAAATTCCTGTCCATTATAAAAGCCCCTCCCTGAACGCCTCAATGTGCTGCTAAGCGTTTTAGCTCATGGAGCCCCCTTTTGGAAACAGGAAATGCCACATTTTATGTTGAAATTGGCCGATATGCTCAAAACTTCATATGTGTTCTTAGGGTCTGCCCTTGAATGCGCCTGCCCAGTATTAACTTGTCATAACTCCTTCAACTTTGTCCGATTCACTCGTCACTTTCTCTCAGGTTGGGGCCTGCAATTCACCTGTTCAATGGTTGTGAGTGCACAGCTGCACCCGTCAGGATCTCCCACAACCCCAACTTGCGTAAGGGGGCGAGGGCCCGTTCAATGCTGCTTGCAGCTTTAAGTATTATTATTATTATTATTATTATTATTCCTACGACTTTTCATAGGGCAATTTCACCCCTTTCCCAATGGTGAAAACGTGTCTTACTTTCCACATACGTCCGGCCACATCCGAAATTTGATATTTTTCTGCGATCGCTCAGGTGCGACCCCAAATGGCGAAATAGCGCCCCCTAAACACGTTTCAAAATTCCCATAGGGAAATTCGGTTACTTTGTAGGAAATTTGGTAGTGGTATGCTTTGTAACAAGGCATACAAAAAACTTCATTGAAGCCACGCCCTAAACCCAACAGTAAGTCGGTCATTTTGATTTGAATTTTTTGAATTGTAAAACAAACTCCTCCAAGAGATTTCGCCCAATCGACTTTGTCTGTGTTTCTCACTGGAAAAAATACAGCGTCAGCGATTTAACAGGCTGGTATACACAAATTTCAGAGCGGTTCTTTTAGCAATCTTTGATGATACCTGTGTGTGTATTTATGTGTGTGTGAGGGAGAGGGAGAAAGAATGAGAGAGAGAGACAGACAGACTTACTACCTACTCTCTGCCAGACTGCCACTCTAGCATGTGTGTCTGTGTGTGTGTGTGTGTGTGTGTGTGTGTGTGTGTGTGAGTGAGACAGACGCACACACACATGCATTCATACACAAACCCCACACACACATGCATACTCTCTCTCACACACACACACACACACACACACACACACACACAAATACATGCAAAGGATATGCTGTAAATATGAAAATAATCCACACGTAGAAATGCTTGTGAAAATAATAGGTAGTATAAATATTGACATAATAAAATCAATTTTATTTATTTATTTACTTATTATTTGTATTATTTCATTTTATTTATCATCACTCACTGAATTGTTACCTATCTGTCCAAAAATGCTTTGGCAATATTGTATATAATACAGTCATGCCAATAAAGCTTTTTTAATTGAAAAAAATACAATTGATTGACAGACAGACAAACAAACTAATGTTTCTGATGTATTTGGATGCATTATTTTAACATGTTGATTTGGAAAGATGATGCCATTGTTGCCTGCATCTGGTATGTATGACTGGTGATGTATTCATTCAACACAATTAACATGGTCTAAGCTTTTCTCGTGTCTGATCCATTCACTGTTGGTGGCAAAATTTGAGCAAGCACACTTTTCATTTTCTCTGCGGAAATGCAGTCTAGTTTTATATAATCTTGCTTTTGCTGGCACTTGGCAATAATGCAACTTCTGTAGACTCTCAGAAAGTTTGCACTTTATTTGTTCGGCCCATTACTTCTGTGCCAAGTTGTTTTGTGGTTCCAGCCTTTTAATAAATATGGGTTTGTCCTGACTGAACTTTAAACTTATATCTGGCCAGTCCTTGAGTACTCTCTACAGGTCTTTGATGTTAACAGTGTTGTGGATTTTCTTCAACATATTGAGATTCCCCCATCCTCAAGCAATTGGAGAGAGACAGATTCTTGAAAAAGGAAAAATTTAGGCTTTATTGTGTCATGATGAAAAATGCAAAGCTGGGTTCCGCCTCTCCCGACCTGGTCCCTCACGAACCGTCCGTTGCACTCCCAATTTTCTTTAACCCTGTAAAAAACTGACCAACTGAGCTATGGCATACAGTTTTTATACAGGAAAATACGGTCCCACCCCTCATTACAATTGGTCAAGTAACTTGAGATTGCAATTAGGTAATCCTTCTGAATTTGATGTAACGCATGAATCACGTAAGAGATGCATGCGCATTACAATGGACACTTACTGTCTCACCCAGATGGAAAATATACTGAGATCAGAGATACAAAGACAGAAAATACAGCCAAAAGAAAAAGATACCAGTGGATGAATTTGATGCATACCAAATTAAAAACAAATAATTCAATTGAGTATGTTTTCAGTAGCAAATAATGATTTTGCTGAACAAATATTGATCAAAGCTGCAGAAATCAAATACATCCTCTGATTATGTTTTTTGAATCAAGAAAACAGAAGGCTGCTACAGCTCCAAAGCTACAGAAGCATGTTGCTTATGTGTGTGTGAGCTGCTCATGCAAGTGTGAACTGAATTGCTTGTATTTGTGTCTCTCTCTAGGTGTGAACTACTTGTATGTATATTTGTGTTATGTTATGTGTGTGTCTGCACAGCAGTATGTGAACCACTTGTATGTATGTTTGTGTGTTATATGTGTGTGTCTTTTTGCTGCCTACATGATATGGTTATTGATTATGAGTATGAGCAATGAATGAATAATGATAAAAAATATATATAATCAATATTATTAAATATAATCAATTATGCCGAATTAATATCTTGAACAACAGCAATTTGGTACTGTTTAATGCTTTAACCCTTGTATCTCTGTTTGGGACATGACGGATATTGTCAAATATTGTCAAAAATGGTTAAGAATACTTCTGTGGATACTCCGTAAACAGCACATTAGTATATGCAGCAAATAAACAAGTTTCTGAAATAGACCTATTGCTCCCTCATGTGATCGGATCATGATTGGTTATCGGTTTATTTAAACTCACTAATCGGTGTGTTTAATCACCCCAAAAATCCTGATCGTGTAAAGCCTAGTGATGTCTACACTGACGTTCAATAGTCAAATGTGACCTAGTGAAAATTCCATGACTTGTATAGCCAAAATGGTCACACATTGAGCCAAGGTTTGTGTTGCAGACATCTAGGAAGTCACATATGAACTTCCACATGGTGACATTCAACTTGACTGTTCTTGACCTTTTGAAGGTCACATTTGAGATAGTGAAACTACAATGACTTGTATCACCAAAATGGTCACAAATAGAGCCAAGGTTTGAAAGTTGTCTTTGAAGTCCATTTCATGACCTCAACTTGAACTTCTGTGACCTCTAAAGTTCACAGTTGACGACGTATTGAATTTTCAACTACTTGTATCACCAAAACTGCTTCAGAGTTTAGGATTATATTACAGACGTATAAGAGCTCATAAAATGTATGCAAAATTTTATTAAGGGACTTAACATTGACCTTTGATAATTTGAAGGTCAAACATCACATGAAATTTTCATAACTTGTACCATCGCTGTGAGATTGCTTGCCAGTAAGCTATAGGACCCTTAGTTCTACTTTTTGCATGAGAACTTTGGTATATTTTACAAAGTCATGCAAAATTTAACCCACATCCATGAATCATTTCAGAGTGACAGGTCCTGGAAGTACATATGGGTGGGTTGAATTTTTGAGCTTTCTTTTTTTCCAGATATTTATGTATTTATACTTTTTGAGCCTTCATAAGTTCATTAGCCCAGGAAATACAGTGGGGAAAATCAGTATTGAACGCGTCAACAGTTTTCTCATTAAAGATATTTCTAACGGGGCTGTTGACATGAAATTTTCACCGGATGTTTGTAACAACCCAAGTAATCCACACATACAATGAAATCAAAACAAATAAGCCCATTAATGATAAAGTCATGTGTAACAAGGCAACATTGTCTCCAATATCCCCCGCCATGGTAAGAATGGTCGCGGGAGATTCCA
This sequence comes from Gymnothorax reevesii, assembly GCA_029721435.1. Taxonomy (NCBI): domain Eukaryota; kingdom Metazoa; phylum Chordata; class Actinopteri; order Anguilliformes; family Muraenidae; genus Gymnothorax; species Gymnothorax reevesii. Next base: position 68,942,865 of record CM056579.1, read on the forward strand.
TATTCATGCAATAAAAAAAAAACCGTAGAGCAATGACTTTATCCACTGAAACATATGCAAGGAGATAAAAAAATGAATGAATAGTTGCTGCGAAAACTTGTCCCCATTGCAAATCCCATACACCTAGTCGACACACCAAAACAAGGATCATTACTCTGTAAAAATAAATTTCTCAGAATCAATTGTCAAACTCATTCAATGAGGTTATCTGTACTGGCCACCAATAAAATTTCATCCTCGTTGCCAAGAAAACTTGTCTCCATTAAGCACCCATACACCAAGTTCAAAGTCAAGGGTCATAACTCCGTGAAAATAAATTTCTCGGAATCAGTTGTTAGTACTGGCCACACACAAAATTTCACCCATGAAAGTGCAATAGTTGCCGAGAGAACTTGTCCCTATTGCAAATCCCATAACGCCAAGTCGGCAAACAGAAACAAGGGCAATAACTCCGTAAAAATACATTTCTGGGAATCAACTGTCGAACTCATTAAATTTTATCATTAGTACTGGTCACCCACAAAATTTCATCCATGTAGGTGCAGTAGTTGCCGAGAGAACTTGGCCGCATTGCAAATCCCATACACCAAGTCGACGAACAGAAACAAGGATCATTACTCTGTAAAAATAAATTTCTCTGAATCAATTGTTGAACTCATTCAGTAGGGTAATCAGTACTGGCCACATACAAAATTTAATTCACGTGGGTGCAATAGTTTCTGAGAGAATTTGTCCCCATTGAACCTGTATGGATGGGCGGGCTCCATTCCAATATCCCCCAATCCACTTTGTGGCGGGGGATATTAAAGTGGAATGGCACTGGGAATAAGTGTTGAACACTTAAAGAAAAGGAGGTGAAAATTGGTATGGAAAGCCAAGAAACCAGCTGAAATCTGTCAGTATTTAGATAGCAATCCTGCCCCCTATCAGTGCTTCATATGTGGTTTAGTCATAATTTATGGCCAATAAAAAGGTTTCTCACTACCAAGGAGCTAAACAAAAAGCATCTCATGATGGGGAAAGGCAAAGTGCTCTCTCAAGACCTTCACAATCTCATTGTTGGAAAAACATACTGATGGCATTGGTTACAGATGTATTTCTAAACTTCTGAATGCTCCAGTGAGTACTGTTGGGGCCATAATCCGGAAATGGAAAGAACATCATTTCACCATACACCGGCCACGACTAGGTGCTCCTTGCAAGATTTCTGACCAAGGAGTCATAAGAATAATCAGAAAAGTTGTCCAGTCGCGGAGAGCTTCAGAAAGAACTGGAAATCACAGGTACAGTTGTTTCAAAGAAAACGATAAGTAATGCACTCAACCGCCATGGCCTCTATGCACTCTCGCGCAAGACTCAATTGCTGAAGAGAACGCACGTTGACGCATACAATACTTATTTTCCCTGCTGTAACCTTATGAGATGTTCAGGGATGAAAAACACATTTGAGCTCAGTTAAAAACTGCAACCAAATTAATATTACATGGAAAGAACATCATTTCACCATACACCGGCCACGACTAGGTGCTCCTTGCAAGATTTCTGACCGAGGAGTCATAAGAATAATCAGAAAAGTTGTCCAAGATTGTGATAACTGGAGAGGTCCAGTTATCACAATCTGAAGTCAATATTTACAATATTTTCTTTAAACTTTGAGCATCTATATCATTGGATCATGGTTTGAAAAGCCAAACTGCTCCGATTTAATATCTACGATGTAGCATTATAGAAACAAGCATGGCTCAGGATCGTAAGCTCCAAGACTTATGTTGAATACGGGAACTAAGTTAATAAAACTAGCCAGATTGCCCTGATTAACCTTAGCCATCTGCAATGATGAAATAATCTGCAACATGCAGGGTCCCATATCGATTTCATATTGCTCTAATTAATTCTTTAGTAGTAATATAATTTTGTCATTTAACATTACATAACATAAAATGAATGGCAAGAACAGGCCTTTCAGCCCGACTAAACTTGCCAGTTTCTTTACACTATTGTGAATATATCCCTTCAGATACTGAATGACTCAATGGTATCTAGCTTGGTATCTAGCTAAGTCAAGCCTGCTCTTGAAAACCCCCCAAGGTCTCGGCCTCAACAATATGGTCAGGCAAGCTATTCCACATTGAAAGTACTTTTTGGGTGAAGAGTGATTTGGATGATTTCCGAATATCAGTGCTAAATTTACTTTTGGTCAACTTCCATTTGTGACCCCAGGTTCTACTCACAAGACTTGGTGGAAGGAATCCTACATAATTCACTTTGTTAATCCCTTTAACATATTTAAAGACCTCAATCAAATCACCCCTGAGTCTTCTTTTCCTCAGGCTAAAGAGATTAAGGATCAGTTCACTTCAGCCTCTTCTCATAGCTTTCATCTTTTATACCTGGAATAAGCTTAGTGGCTCTACTCTGAACTTTCTCTTGAGCCTCGATATCTTTCTTAAAGTATGGTCCCCAGAACTGTACACAATACTCCAGATGAGGTCTCACGAACGTGTTGTACAAAAGAAGCATCACCTCCTTAGATTTGTACTCAATAATTTTGGCAATGTATCCCAGCATCCGATTAACTTTTTGAACTGCTACGGCACAATGGCTAGAACCTGTGAGGGTGTGGTCAACAATCACCCCCAGATCTTTCTCGTGTGCAGCACATTCCAGTTTTAAACCTCCCATGAAGTAATCCCATCTAATGTTTTTATGACCTACATGTACAACTTTACATTTTGCTACATTAAATTTCATTTGCCACATTTCTGCCCAATTCTGGATTCTATCCAAATCGTCCTGAATCACTTTAGTGGACCCTAAACTATTTGCCAAACCCCCCAATTTAGTATCATCTGCAAATTTAACCAATCTGCTCTCAATATTCCTATCAAGGTCATTAATGTTGATGAGGAACAGCAGGGGTCCCAACACCGATCCCTGGGGGACGCCACTCCCCACCATGCCTAGCTCAGATGAGATACCACTGACCACCACTCTTTGTGTTCTGTCCTGTAACCAGTTTTGAATCTACTTCAGAATACCTCCTGTAACTCCAATGGAGCTCATTTTAAAAATTAGTCTCTTATGCGGTACTGTATCGAATGCTTTCTGAAAATCCAAGTATATGATGTCATAAGCCCTGCTCTGGTCATAAGTCCTGGTGGCCTCTTCAAAAAATTCCAGAAGGTTTGTTGGGCATGACCTCCCCTTCCGAAAACCATGTTGGCTATCCCTCAAGATACTGTTACGTTCAAGAAATAAGTCCAGCTCATCTTTTATGATAGATTCCAATATTTTGCACGCAATGCAAGTTAAACTACCAGCAGCTGATGTATTTGCAGGGCTCACAAGCACCTGGGAGTAGTGGTCAAATACCCCCCAAATATCGTGGGGACTCTCAATCTGATATTGGAATATACAGAAAGGGACCCCCTATTTTCACTCAAAAAGACCATTTGACCCCATTCATAATAATCTATTCAGAGTCCTGTTAATATGATTAATTTTTCCCAACATTACCTTGGTTTTATGATTGAATTGATGTCTTCAGATTTCTTGAATAAATATCAGTGCTCTGGACATGTGGTCTAAACTGGTGCCAACTAGAGTGGGTCTTCAGGGACATCTACATCATCGCGCTGACAGAGACCTGGCTGGAAGTAATACGTGAAATGTTGCCTAATGACAAAAAACTAGCTAAAGTTAGCTGGTATTTATTAGCACCATATGCGAGTTGGCTTGCGGGCTGGATGAAAATGTTTGCAATGATGGACTTAAATAAATTGACTGCCAAATTCACTACCTTGGAGTGATATGATATAAACTGCACTAATAAAACATACCTTCACACTGATAACTGGCATATTATGTAGGATGAGTTCAGATATAACCTACCTGTTATAAGGTCACAATCAAGGCCGCTGGTTTCTCTGAAGATTGAAAATGGCAGACCGGTGGATAGAACTCTGACGTCATTTCCTCTTTCAAACGTTTCAATTTCACAAAATTTTTATGTAAACCAATCTCATACGTTTTAAGTAATTAAATCTTGCCTGTTCCACAGCTAGCCATATTTAAACCACATTCATACATTTTAACTGATTAAATTTAATTGTTTTCACAATCAACAAATTAATGCTGATTTGGTGGAATTTGAATAAATAAATTTAAAAATATGATTATTTATATTAAATGAAATGGATGCAAATACTTAATAATAAACTATGCCATGATTAATTTTTTAGTGAAGCTATGCCTTTGAAAATAGCTTAATTTTTTATGTATATTACAGCTTACTAATTTCACTAGCCAACAAGCATGTATTTTTTTTTAAATTTGCTCATGAGAGAACACCACCCCCCCCCCCCCAAAAAAAAGTTGCTTTTTTTGACCAGATTCGTGACCCAATTGGCTATTTGCTTCTCAAGTCTTTGTAAAGGGGAAAAAATGGTGATAAATTTTCTCTCTGCCCCACATAGCAACAAAGGTTTTACCTTGTGAGCAAATCAAATACTTTCCTTCAATTTCAGCTTTAAACATGAGTCAATATTCACAAAAACCCTTGAAAAGAAATTATAGTATCTCACAAAAGTGAGTGCACCCTTCACATTTCGACTATTAATTTAGTACATCTTTTTAAGGGACAACGTTACAGAAATGAAAACTGAATGTATTCGAGAGTAGTCATTGCACAATAGGTGTAGCCATGTAGATTTACTGCACTGTCCAAATAACTGAACTAACAGTCACTATTTCCAAAATGGGTGGCAACAAAAGTGAGTACACCTCACCGTCAACATGCCAAATTGTGTCCATAGTGTCAATATGTAGTGTGACCACCATTGTTGTCCATTGTTGATTCGCCGAGGCATGGAATTCACCAGAGCTGCACAGGTTGTTGCTGGGATCCTCCACTCCTCCATGACAACATCACGGAGCTGGTGGATGTTGGACACCTGCTGCTCCTCCACCTTCTTCTTGAGGATGCCCCACCGGTGCTCAATGGGATTCAGGTCTGGAGACATACTTGGCCATACCATCACCTTCAGCTTCTTCAGGAAGGCAGTTGTCATCTTGGAGGTGTGTTTCGGGTCGTTACCATGTTGGAAAACAGCCGTGCGGCCCAGTTTCTGAAGGGAGGGCGTCATGTTCCGCTTCAGAATCTCACAGTACATGTTGCACATTAATAATGCACATTATTCCAATAATGAAGTGCAGCTCCCCAGGACCAGAAGCACTCATACAGCCCCAGACCATGATGCTGCCACCACCATGTTTGACTGTAGGCCGTACACACTGGTTTTGATACTTCTCACCAGGGCGCCGCCACATGCTGGACACCATCTGAGCCGAACAAGTTTATCTTGGTCTCGTCAGACCACAGAACATCTTGTAGTTCATGTTCTTGGACTGGTTGTCTTCAACAAACTGTTTTCGGGCTTTCTTGTGCGCTAGCTTCAGAAGAGGCTTCCATCTTGGCTGACGGCCATGCAGACCAACTTTGCGCAGACCATGGCATATGGTATGAGCACTGACAGGCTGTTATCCCACTGCTACAACCTTGTTAGAAATGCTGCCAGCACTCCTGCATCTGTTTTCTGAAGCCAACTTGTGTACCTGGCACAGAGCACGAGGACTCAACCTCTTCGGTCGACCCTGACAAGGACTTTTCCGAGCAGAACTCATCTTGGAAAACCGCTGGATAACCTTGGCCACTGTGCTGTAGCTCAGTTTCATGGTTTCACAGATCTTGTAGCTTAGACCATCTTTGTGGAGAGCAACAATTCTCTTTTTCAGATTCTCAGAGAGTTCTTTCCCATGAGGTGCCATGTTGACCCCACAGTGACCAGAATAGAATGAGAGCATTGCACCTAAAGCACTACAATTTTACCCTTCAACATGTTACACAACCTCATATGGCCCAGTCGAACAGACAAAAGCATGAACATGAACAAGTCGCGTTTCATTGCTTGGTTGACCATTATCAATTGGGGTGTGTACTCACTATTGTTGCCATCCACTTTGGAAATAGTGACTGTTTGTTCAGGTATTTGGACAGTGCAGTAAACCTACACTGCTACACATATTGTACCATGACTACTCTAGAATATATAGAAGTTTCACTTCTGTAGCACTGTCCCTTGAAAAGATTTAATAAATTAATTGTCAAAATGTGAGGGGTGTACTCACTTTTGTGAGATAATTCAGTATCTTCCTCATCACCAAATACAATTAACAGTCCTCTTTTCCCTCTCCACTTCCCTCTGAATCATCAGACTAAAGCAATAGACTACAGAACAACAGGCAGTTCAACGGAATGCCAGTTCTTTGCTTGGTAATTTTTTTTTTTTTTTTTCTGTTCTTCCCTCTTGCTAATTTTGCACAGTTTTGTTAAGGCAACCCCCATAATTAGCGTGATGATTTCATCTTGGCTAGGAAACCAAGTTCCCACCTCCAATGAGTGTTCTTTTTTCCTTCTGTTGGTTGCAGGTGGGAAATGGTGGATATTGGACAGCGGTGTTCTCAACATCACCAGCATTACATTTTCCGACCGGGGCAAGTATACCTGCATGGTCTCCAATGTGTTCGGTAGCATCAATCACACAGTGACTCTGCGTGTGGTGTTCACCAGTGACGACATGGGAATATACTACATGATTGTGTGCCTGGTGACATTTACAGTCATCATGGTGCTTAACGTCACACGACTGTGCATGATGAGCAGCCACCTGAAGAAGACTGAAAAAGCCATCAATGAGTTCTTCCGCACTGAGGGTGCCGAGAAGCTGCAGAAGGCCTTTGAGATCGCCAAGAGAATACCAATCATCACCTCTGCTAAGACACTAGAGCTGGCCAAAGTGACACAGTTTAAGACAATGGAGTTTGCCCGATACATTGAGGAGCTGGCCAGGAGCATACCCCTGCCACCGCTGATCATGAACTGCCGCACCTTCATGGAGGAGATACTGGAGGTGGTGGGGGTGGAGGAGATGAGACACACCTTTGTGCGCCAGGTGCCAGAGAACCACGATGAAGGTTGCGCTGGAGATGCAGACGTTTACATCATCCTGCGTGAGCGGGAGCGCAGCAGCTCTCCAGCCGCCGACTCAGATGATGCCTCGCTGGAGGAGCACCCCCAGCACATTGCCATTCAAGTGTCTGTGCATCCCCCACTGATAACCGGAGGGTACTGCAGCGTTGAATCTGCCAGAGCGGAGCTACCAGAGTCTCTGACAAAGACGGCGGTTGCCTGCTCCACTCCTCCTGTATTTTCTTTTCCACGGGAGGCAGTGAAGCAGGAGGCAAGGCCAAGAGCCCCACCTGTGGAACAGGAGGAGGTAGATCAATCAGAAGATGAAGTTAAACCAACCCAGGTCATCTACGAAAGCCATGTGTAATATTTCTCTCCAGCTGAGAGTCAAATTTCTATGCATTTCCAAAAAAAAAAAAAAAAACATAAGAAGAGATCAAGAACTTATTAGTAAAGTTTACGAGATGCATTTTTGCATTAAGTAATTGTTAAGTCAGTTAATCATTTATGTGGGATGGAGTTGGCCACTTGTTACTGATTTTGACTTTGGTTCAAGTGCTCTGCATTACCTCTGATTGTGTGCAAATCAGTGGTTTGGATTTTTTTTTTCCTTTTTGAGTGTGTATGGTCAAACCTAAATGGTGTTGAAAATCTGGCTCTAATTACAGGAACAAAACTAATGTCCAATACCCTGTGGGACCATTGTGAACAAAATGGGAATCTAACCTTAATTGTTAATGTAAAAAACTCCCACCATCAAATTTGGTTTTTTTAATTATTTATTTTTTTGAATTGTCCTCAGCCAGGTTTTTTGAACCCAAGGCCTGATTTTATTTCATGGTGTTCTTGCTCTCAAAGATCAATGTAGTGTAACAGAAGTGAGAATATTTGTGTATTTATTTGATATCATATTTTTCCTCTGCTTTTCTTTTCATTGCCACCAACTGCTCCCAACAAACGAAAAGGAAAAACTGCTGTTGCATGTGTAGCTGTTTTGAGTGCTCAGCTGATTTTCAGTTGGACTTTAGAGCCTGTTCTTAAGGGTTCTGTCCAATGGGGTTGTTATGCAGTGCTGCGCTAATACTTGAAATGGCTCTTTTGTAGTGAAATAAACTGTTGTCTGCTGTACCATGGCTTAAATGTAAGTTTGTCACTACTCATTGTACAAGTATAATGGCAATGTAGCAGGAGATTTTTGTGCATGTATGCTCATGATTTCTTTTATGATGATTCAAACCCTATATTTTGGCAATATAACATTATCAGTTACAAGGTTCCTGGCTTGACAGCAACACAAAGCACTCTCCGTCTCAGACCATTAAGTTTCAGAGGAACTATATATTTGCTGGCAACGAAATGGTGACTGAAGAAGTTAATACTGAAATGGAAGCATGAATATTCATGAATTGCTACTATTCTACTAGTTTTAATTTACTCATGTTGAAAGGCATTATTTCCACATGGCCATTACGATATACGGGACAACCTCTACGACTTGTTCTGTTACTCCTTGGCTTTGGTCATTGGATTCCTTCAGTAAGACTTTTTTTATGCTAATGCCTATATTATATCACTGATGGTGAGTGGCAACAGACTCACTGTTATTTGGCCCTGCAGCAGGGGCTTTGACTATCCCTGACAGAATCTGTAACCATTTCAAGTTGTTCAGGTAAAGAGACCACCTGTCATCAGCACAAAGGTCTACAGGAAGGTAAGACTTACTTACTTTTAAAAGGATCACTGGAAATGGTGAAACTTGTGGGGAAAGAAAGGAATTAAGATTCAAAATAAGATTCCATTGGTTTAAGTGATTCTAAGGCTGTGCTGCCACCTCATTCATTTCATCATGTCTGTTTATGGGTAATAGCTTTGCATGTGCCCAAGGCTGTCCTTTTTCAGCTCTCTGATTTTGAAGCCCAAAATAATAATAAAATCTGCCATGTGTCTCGTCCACTCTATGACTGCGTTTACAAGGTCTTTAGTATCCTGGTTTTGATAGGGTTTTTTCATGTATCCCGAATTCAGAAAGTGGGTCATGCCATTATCCCGGTTTCAAGAAACCCGGTTTTGCCACCTGGAGTACTCCAATAGAAGCCGAGATGCTGGGGCGTGTACGCCTTATCCCGGTCTCTGACGGCTGACCACTAGACCTAACACGCCTAAGCAGATCAGATGCAGTGATCAGATAACGGGTTATTGGTATTTATCATGTCTACCGGGATATGAATAACTGGGGTTCTCTGTGTTACGTAAACATCGTATCCCGGATATGCTCAAAGCCAGGATACTAAAGACCTTGTGAACACAGGCAATGTGACCAGTCTCCACTTCCTGGCGCTGTGCAAAAATGGAGCCATAATATTGGATGCTGCCATCTTGCATATTTTGAGTCTGAGTCAGTTGTGATTGGGGGCTTTAGCCAAAGTATTGAGGTCTTGGGCTCGACTTCATTGACACTCGTGGCAAAAGCCACAGTATATTGCTGACTTTGCTGTGGAATACACACAAAATCCATGGAACGGAAACGTTCTGCCACAATTAAAATTGCCAGTGCTGTTGCGCTTTAAAGCACTCACACAACTTAGGCAGGGCCCTGATGCTATACTTCACAATGGTTTTTTTTTTTTTTTTTTTTGTTGCCCGATTTTAACCAGTCAGACCTAGTCTGTCCTCATCTTCACATGAAAAACACCCAATAAAGACATTAACTGCATGTTAAAATCCTGTGATTTAAAAAAATAAAATCTGCATACATAGTGGGTCCCCAGGAACAATGTTGAAGATCACTGGGGTAGTGTACACTAGTTACCATCCCAACTGCATACAGGTGTTGCCAACAGCTAATGAAAACAGAGGAGGTTGGATACAGGAAATGGTGTCAGAAGACGACGATGACAGACTTGAATCCATACCAGTTTCCACTTTTTATAGATTTTTCAGTGCTAGCTGCGCAAACAAGTGCAGCAGCTGGCCATTTGCCATTCATGTTTGTTTACTCTTCAAACTCCGCGGATGTTGCCTACACTCATCTGTAGTGCTTATTCCAAATGAGACTGCGCGCGAGTATTAAAATGTAGTTGTGATGTTAGGCTGCAGTGTAGCTATGTTGCTACACAGTCATCGCAATGGACATAACCACAGCGGTTCGTAAGCATGTTTTTTGATGGAAAAAATTACATTTTGGAATGCTGGATTTTTCGAGTTCGACAATCGACCAGTGTGGACTTCATCGGAAAACAGGAAGTAAACAGAGGTACGTGCACTGAGTAAATTAGCACAATTTTTATACATTTCTAGTTCAGCTACTGTAGTGAAATTCATTGTGGTCACTTGGAAGGGTTAGGTAAACATGGCTATGGACTTGAAATGACATCACGATCGTGTTAAGACGCTAAAAGCACGTTAAAAGCCTGTCCCATCGGAGCCGCTTAGGTGCGAACTTTAGCAGGAGCATAACTCGGTGTAGGCAAAACCAAATTTCTTCGTTTGTCTCGCTATTGACAGTACTCCTTCACCACAAGCAACAAAGATACGTGTTGAAATTGACCGGAGTTCCCCTTTAACTCAGGCTTCCACTATCTTGTGAACCCATCGTAAAACTAGGTTGTAATCAGTCCCACCAGAGCCAAATAAATGTTTATACATTACTAATCATGAATTAATAATAGGCTTGACTAAAAAGGTAAGTTTTTAGCCTAGTCTTGAAGACAGACGGTGTCTGAGGCCCAAATGTTTGTTGGGAGATTGCTCCACTAGATTGGGGCTTTGTAAGAGAATGCTCTGCCTCTAAATGTAACTCTGGATGTATTTGGAATTTTCAAATATCCAGCACCTTGTGAACAAAGTAATCTTGGAGGGGAATTAGGAACGAGAAGTGCAATAAGATATTCTGGGGCCAAATCATTTAAGGCTTTGTAGGCAAGCAGTAGAATTTTGTATTCAATTCTCAATTAGACAGGCAGCCAGTGAAGATTTCTGAGTACTGGGCTAATATGGTCATATTTCTTTGTCCTGGTCAGAACCCTAGCTGCTGCGTTATTTGAAGGCGATTCAGGGTAGAACTGGTGCAGCCTGGCAGTAAAACATTGATCCAGCCGAGAGGACACACATGCATGAACTATTTTTTCGGCGTCCTGAAGAGACACCATTTTTCTCAGTTTAGGTATGTTTCTTAGATGGAAGAGAGCCACTTTTACAATGTTATTAATATGACAGTGGAGAGAGAGTTCTGAATCGAGGGTGACACCAAGGTTTCTGACAACTGCTTTGGCAGAAACTGGGAGTCCATCAACGTCGAGTGAAAACTTGAGGAATGTGTCTGAGCGATTTGGGACCAATTACCAATATTTCAGTCTTAACTGGATTTATAGAGAGAGAATTCTGTGTCATCCTTGCTTTAACAACTTTAAGACCAGGTGAAATTGATCCACTAACTAGATTAGAGATTTCTCTAATCTAGTTAGTGGATCAATTTCACCTGGCTTAAAAGATATATAAAGCTGTGTGTCATCTGCATGACAGTGGTACTTCACAGCATATTTACCTATGATGTTTCCAAGGGGAAGCATGTATAAGGAAAACAGCAGAGGGCCCAGAACAGATCCTTGAGGTATTCCAAAATTTACCTTGGAATACTCTGAGGAATTACCATTTACTGTAACAAACAGACATATGTCAGAAAGATAAGACTTAAACCATGAAAGGGTGAGTCCAGAAATATCAACCAGATTTTCTAGCCTGTATAGAAGAATATCGTGGTCTATAGTGTCGAAGGCAGGACATAGATTAAGTAGGACCAGGACAGAGATGCGGCCACAGTCCATGGAGAGAAGTAGATCATTCATTACTACAGTGAGGGCTGTTCCAGTGCTACGATGCTCTCTAAAGCCAGACTGAAACCTCTCATGTACCTTTTTCATCTTCAGAAAGAAAGTAAGCTGTTTGGCAACACATTTCACAAGGATCTTGGATAAAAATGGAAGGTTTGAGATCGGCCTATGATTAGCCAAAACTGTTGGATCTAAATTTTGTTTTTTGAGAGGCTTAATTTCAGCCATCTTGCATGTAGTCAGAACCGAACCTGAAATCAGGGAAGAATTGATTATGTGCAGAATTGGACTGCTGAGAATGGGCAGGAGTTCCTTCAATAACTTACTTGGGATGGGATCTAAGCGACAAGTTGTTGATTTGGAAGTAGTGACTAATTTGACCACATTAGCCCAGTACTCAAAAATCTTCACTGGCTGCCTGTCAAATTTAGAATTGAATATAAAATTCTACTGCTTACCTACAAAGCCTTAAATGATTTGGCCCCAGAATAGTTTAGTGCACTTCTCATTCCTCACTCCCCTCCAAGATTGCTTTGTTCACAAGGTGCTGGATATTTGAAAATTCCAACTATATCTAGAGTTACATCTGGAGGGAGAGCATTCTCCTACAAAGCCCCAATCTTGTGGAACGCCCAATGCCCAATGGACATTCGGGCCTCAGAGACAGTCTCTGTGTTCAAGAGTAGGCTAAAAACGTACCTTTTTAGTCAAGTCTATGATTAGATCATGATTATTATGTATAAAACATCACTTGGCCCTGATGGGACTGACTAAAACCTAGTTGATGGGTTCACAAGAAATTGGAAGCCTGAGTTAAGTAAATCCATGTGGAACCGGTGGCACTGAGCATGCATTACAGTGCCAGTGGGGCTTGTTACAGCCTTAGTCACTGGGGAGGTCCATATGGCACTGGTGTAGTGTTACGCAAATCCATGTGGAACCGGTGGCACTGAGATCGCACTTACACGGCACCGGTGGGGCTTGCTACGGCCTTAGTCGGTCCACATGGTGTTGTGAAATTACGCAGCCTTGGTTGGATGGAATTTCAGGGCCTCTGTGCTGCAATAAGTGGATGAAGGATACTAGCTTTTGGTCGTTAAAATTTCTTAAATCCATGTGGAACCGGTGGCACTGAGATTGCACTTTCACGGCACCGGTGGGGCTTGTTACAGCCTTAGTCACTGGGGAGGTCCATATGGTACTATTGTTTAGAAAATGAAAAGTGGTCTAACAGCCTGGACTAAGCGTTGGGCCTCTGTGCTGCAGGAAGTGGATGGAGGGGTGTTGACTGTTTCCTGACCAGTCTGCTTATAACTTCTCATTTGGCACATGACAGAGGACGGTACTTTTATTATCATGCAGTAGCTATCCAGTGCCTCACACCCCTTTCTTCTGTGTCTCTTTCCAAGGATCTTTCCCTACACTTCCCTGAGTCCTGGACCGTATGAGCCCTGTCCCTCACCATGAGCGCTGGCTGCTGCTGTCCTGATCCGATCCGGTCCGGCCCTGGTCCAGTCCTGCACCATCCTCGACTTGCCACTTTCTGAAGCTACCGTTGCCACTGTTTAGATGGACTTAAATGGAACTCTTCTGTCGTTTCACTCCATTTTACTTTGTTGTTCTTAATTAGCTAGCCCGCGGAGGATGGGCTCCCCCACTATGGCCGGGTTCCTCCTGAGATTTCTTCCCACTGGGGAGTTTTTTCTCACCACTGTTGGAGGATTTTTTCCCCTACTGTGATTTTTTTTGCCTCATTTGCTGTAGTGGGGAATAGGCTGGGCACTGCCTTTTTATTTCTTTAAACTCTCACTGTAAAGCGTCTTTGTGACAGTCTCTGTGAAAAGCGCTATACAAAATAAATTGAATTGAATTGAATGAATTTGGCAAGTTTGCTCAGGGATATGAGAGAGAATGAATCAAATTGGTTTATATGCATAGCATGAGGTTTTATGTTAAGGCCTTCACCAACTGCGAGGGAAGCAATGATGTTTTCTCTAATTCCAATAATTTTGCCACAAAAGAATAAAAAAAAATCATCACTGCTACAGGAAGCTGGAATTTGAGGGGCACTTGCAGCATGGTTGTTTGTTAATTTGGCCATTGTGTTGAACATGAATCAAGTTATTTTTATTTTCCTGTGTAAGATTTGCAAAATAAGAAGACCTAGCACCAGCCAGCACGTGCTTATATGCAACAAGGCTCTCTTTCCAAGCACAATGGAATACCTGGAGTTAGGAGCGCCATTTGCGCACTAGTTGACAGGATTTTTGCTTTAGAATCCGCGTCTGGTCAGTGTACCATGGGGCTGGTCTCTTCTTCTGAGTAACCTTTTAAAATTTCAATGGAGCAACTACATCGAAGGTACTACGGAGAGCATTAGCAAACTTATCTGCCATTTCGTCAATACAGAGGGGGCTGACTGGATAATCAAGATAAGTTAATAGTCTGTCAATGAATTGTGAAGACGTTGTGGCAGTAAAAGTATGACTAGTGTACATCCTAGTTTCGGATAATACAGGGAGGGCTAATTGTAGACAGGATATTATAAGAAAATAGTCCGATAAACTGGGATTGTGTGAATGGATGTCAACATTGGCAATCTCAACACCAAAGCTTAAAATCAGGTCTAAAGTATGACCATGTTGGGCCGATGACACTGAGGGAAGCCAACTGATTGCACGAGACTAGTGGAGATGGATGTTGAAGAATCATCTCCCCTCTGGAAATGCAGGTCACCTAAAATAACAATTCTATCATAACTTAAAACTAATTCAGAAAGGAATTCCAAGAAATCATGCATGAAGCCAGAATATTGACCGGGTGGCCTATAGACTATCACCAAAGCAATAGGCTGAGCCGGAATGGAGTTCATGTTTGAATCAAGCAATGAAAAATTCATTAATGGTGCCTCAAATTAATCAAATTTATGTTGCAGTTTGGGCACTAAGTGAAAGGAGTCATAATAAATAACAGCAACGCCCCCTCCTTTCAGGTCAAGACTGGGGTTATGAGGGTATATAAAACCAGGTGGAGCTTCATTCAAAGAGGAGTTTTCATCTGATTTCAGCCAAGTTTCTGTGAGGCATAGTACACCAAGACTATAATCAAAGATAAATTCGTTCACAAGAGCTGCTTTCGAGTCAAATGATCTTATATTAAGTTGTGCAAATTTGAGAAAGGGTTTTGTATTTATACAGATGTTGATATAGTTTGTTTCAATGAAGGTCAAGTTATTGTGGACGACACCACGACTCTTCCTTTTTGATTTTATTGGGATTCGGGGAATAGACACAGTCTCTATTAAATTTGACCAAACTAATGATTTATTGAGACTAGCCGTTTTAAATGCCTGCGATCTAGATTTGATACTTGGCAGTCAATTGCATTGGTTTAAATTGTCGGCCAAATTTTTTGACAAAAGGACGGTGCCCTCTTGAGAAGGATGAACACCGTCCCTCATTAACCCTTTCACTACCGCTTACTTTCACAACCTTGCTTACCGTAAATTTTCATGCTATCACAGCATGATACTGCATGTGGATTTTCACCCCCTTTTTCGAACTAAAAACGCCAGAAATTGACAATTTTATGTACAGAAAACATGTTCAAAACACATTTACCTTTCCATTGACACATATCTTTGCTTAATTTTTCCATAAGTAAAAACCGAAAATGAGGATAAAAACGTATTTTGGTTTGTCAAGACAAGAATATTTCTCCTCTATGGGATTTATGTGCAAACGAAGCATGCGCCGCCTACAGTGGCGGTGAAGTCAGCGAAGGACTGTACATTTGGGAATTGGGAACTACGGGAAGCCTGATGACATCACTGACGTGTTGTACGATACCAGACTCGTCCAAAGGGGTGTTTTGTTGCGGGGTTTTGACAGTTTTTGTGAGGGACTTTCTCTAGGCGCAAAATAGCGACAATGGTATAAGTGATGCGGGATCAGTGCTGTCGCGGAAATGCGACAATGGTAATGAAAGGGTTAAAAGGCCAGGTCAATGCCATAAAGTTCATCTATCATCTATGAAGCCATTATTTCCTGCACACCACTCGGACGACGAGCGATTGAGTGAATCTAATCTGCTGTACATTTTGTCACAACATCGGATCGGGAATGGACCAGAGACAGTTACGGAACGCGACAGTTTCTTAGCTTGGGCGCAGACAGACTTAAAGGAGCTATATGTAAGTTTGTGGCCAAAACTGGTAGTGCAGTCACATTCAAAATAGTGGAGAGCGCAGTATCCCCTCCTCCTCTCCCACAGACGAGAGGTTGCCAGCCAAGTTGCCGGATCCAGCAGGAACGTCTACTGCATGCTGCACCATGGCTACGTTTCAGTATCATCAATGATTTGCACTGACAGTGTTGTGTTCAGTTCAGTTCAGAAAAGATCCAGACTAATGACCAACTAACTTTAGCAATGTTAGTTGGTCAACTTGCTCGTCACTCTTCTGTGTGGATAGCCCACTACAGTCCACACTGTAATATGCGTAAAGAATGAATGAGGACTCATTTGACTGATGTAGGCTCACTGTCTCAATTACATTTCATATTGCCATAATAGCTGGAACCGTTGGAACGGTTTCCACAATGTCTCAGCATAATGCCAGAGAAACAGACTAATAATGCATTGCTAATGTCAGCAATGCAGAGCCACGGTTTTTATTTCTCAAACAATTTGTTACCTAGTCAGTTCAATGACCCACGGTCACCTCCATTCACACTAACGTACCATGATACATAACGTTATTCGTCTGTTGAGAATATTTGAAATATCCGTGCCTACATTAAATAGAATTATGTTAGCCAAACTGAGCTGACTCATACCTGCCCAGGAGAAAATTAGCAACTTCGTCGTCGGTCTTCCAATTCTTCTCTGCTTTCAGCCGTCTCCATCATTCAAAGGCATGTCCTATACAGATCCTTGTTTTGTTTCTGACTCTGTCCTGACGTGTTTCGAAATCATAACGAGGCCTTTTAGGCTTTGTAACGTCAGACATTCGTGCTCCAAAACGCTAGTAGCTGCAGCTCAGTGGTAACTGGCAACCTGGATGCAGAAACGCTACTGACTTCTTGATTGGGACATAGTTGATATTGATTTAAAGTTATGATTATAATTGATTGAGCATCGATTCCTGGTTGACAGGTTGTCCTGGTTCAACTAATGTTGAAAAGTCATTGAAAGCACACTGATTTATAGCTAGGTTGAAATCTCAACATTGTTTCAATGTTCTTTTTAATTAAATAACATTGAAATAACATCTTTAATAAAAAAATCAACATTGATTCAATGCTAATTGAGGGTGCACGTTCAAAGTTATTTTAATGTCAACGTTGACAAAACAATGTTGATTTAACATTGTTTCAATGACTCTTTGCTATCAGGGATGGGTTCAGTATTAACTTAAATGTACTGATCAGTTTGTTTTCGCTGCATTGCCGGTATGAAGGACTGTAGTTTCCAGCGGAAGGACTAGGCACAGAGATGGTACTAGGCCGCTGAGCTGGCGCATCAATGCAAGGAAGCCTCAACGCCTCTAGAATTTTCGCGGGTCTGAGAGGGGCGGAGCTGCATGCTGATGCACCTGCACCTGATGCACCTGATATGATGCATTGAAGTGCGTTTGGCTGTGAGTAAATTATGAAGGTATTATTGGTGAGAAAGGTTTGAGCACCTGTAACAGTGGAATTTGAAGTTGTGTACATCGATTTGTATGTGTATCAGTAAATTTGAAGTCACATACTCTATGAGTTGTGTACTTGCAGATTTTTTTTCTCTGCACAAATGCATTATAACACACATTCACAAATTCTTATTTACAGGTGCACAAATCCTATTTTACAAGTCACAGATTAAAAAACTGACACACTCACATTTTTACTCCTATTGTTGCAGTATATCTGGTGCAAAACATATTTGTGCACCTGTATCAAACAATGTGAAGTTGTGGACAAAATTTGAATATGTGCAAATCTGAAAGTGAATTTGTCCAATGAAAGTTTAATGTAGGCTATGTGAAATAATTTCTCAAGAAAATATTTCTGTTCTTTTAAAACACAAATACAAATCGATAACTACAACTACTCGAATCTTCCCCACAAGTCGCAGATCCTGTTTCCTACAAGTCGCAGATCCTGTTTCCTACAAGTCGCAGATCCTGTTTCCTACAAGTCGCAGATCCTGTTTCCTACAAGTCGCAGATCCTGTTTCCTACAAGTCGCAGATCCTGTTTCCTACAAGTCACAAATCGCGCCCCATCCACTGAGATATTTGGTGCAAAACAATCTGTGCATTCAGTCTATGGAGAAAAAGGCGGGTACTGATCTGAGATCGACTGATTCCACAGCCAATCAGAGGAGATCGGCTTTCGTCCCACAGCTAATCAAAGGAGAGGGGCTTTACACTGCGGAGTGAAAGGAGAATTCCCGTTGGTGGAGTCGATTCATAATTATTGGCACCCCTAGTTAAGATGTGTTCTTTAGCTTCTAATAAATTCAGTTTTTTTTTTTTTTTTTTTTTTTAAATATAGGACCACAATGAAAAAAGCAGTAAATCCAACCTTTAATTCAAGTGCATTTATTCAGTGGGGGAAAAAAATCCCATATTAAGAAATAATTATTTCACATCAAATCATGTGTGCCACAATTATTAGCACCCCTGATGTTAATACTTTGTACAACCCCCTTTGGCCAACATAACACCTAATCTTCTCCTATAATGTTTCACAAGATGGGAGAATACAGAAAGAGGGATCTTCGACCATTGTGCAAAGCAGAATCTCTCTAAATCATCCAGCGACCTGGGTCCTCTCCTCTGCACTCTCCTCTTCAGCTCACTCCACAGGATTTCAATGGGGTTGAGGTCTGGGGACTGAGATGGCCATGAGAGGAGCTTGATTCTATGTCTGGTGAACCATTTCTGTGTAGATTTGGCCACATGGGTCATTATCTTGCTGAAAGACCCAGTGATGACCCATCTACAGCTTTTGGACAGAGGCCACCAGATTTTGATTTAAAATGTCCTGGCATTTCAAAGCATTCATGATGCCATGCACCCTAACAAGGTACCGAGGGCCTCTGGAAGAGAAACAGGCCCACAGCATCACCGATCATCCCCCATACTTCAGTGGGCATGAGGTGCTTTTCTGCATACTCATCTTTTGTGTTCCGCCAGACCCACTTAGAGCTTTTTGGCAACTATCTTGGTCTCATCTGACCAAAGCACACAGTCCCAGTTGAAGTCTCAGGACGGCTTAGCAAACTCCATATGTTTGCGTTTATGATTGTGAGTGAGAAAAGGTTTTTTCCGTGCATGCCTCCCAAACAGCTTGTTGCCATATAGATAGTGCCTGGTGGTTGTTTTTGAGTCTTTATGACCCCAAGGTGCTACCATTTGTTGCAATTATTTAACAGTGAGGTTTGGAGAACTTTTTATTTCTCTTACCATCCTCCTCACTGTGCGTGGTGGCAAAATAACCTTGCGTCCTCGTCCAGGCGAGGACGAGGAACAATTGTTCCAGTTGTTTTAAACTTCTTAATGATTCCTCTGACAGTAGATATTGGAAGGTGCAGGCGAGTGGCTATTTCCTTGTAGCCATTGCCTGACTTATGAAGGTCGACACACACCTGCTTTACTTGAATAGTGTGTTCCTTTGTCTTTCCCATGTTGAAGAGTGGATAAGAGAAATGGCCCCTGCGTCACATCATTTTTGTACCCTAGGGAAACAGGAAGTGATGAATTACTAATTAAACGTTCCTAGATACTCTGATCAACTT
Source organism: Gymnothorax reevesii (assembly GCA_029721435.1). Lineage (NCBI taxonomy): Eukaryota > Metazoa > Chordata > Actinopteri > Anguilliformes > Muraenidae > Gymnothorax > Gymnothorax reevesii. The sequence continues at coordinate 68,962,505 of CM056579.1, forward strand.
TGTAAACTACTGTAGAAATGACAGAAATACTTCAATAACATTTATTTCCTAGGAATTGTAAGGGGTGCCAATAATTGTGGAACAGGAGATTTTATGAAAAATAATAATTTATTATGAATTTTTTTCTCTCAAAATTTACTTGTTTTCTACAATTTTCAGTGTGAGAGTATGCTTCTGCTCTATTTACTATTATGTAAATAAATTTATTTACATTTATTTGAAGGCGTTTAACACATCTTAACCAATAATTAAATATTGGCAATAATGCCAATAATTATGGAAGGCGCTGTAAGTAGTTTTTTTGGGGATTTGTACTTTACTTGAGTTTTTTTTTTAACCTGGACTTTTACTCTACTATATTTAAAAGAGAAAAACCGTATTATTTTACTTCGTTACTTTGACAGTGGCCAGTTCGTTACTCGTTACAAATTAAAATATTAATGTAATTAATCATTTAAGGGTTATCTGGATTTGGCGTGCCCGAGAAGAACAACGGTGCTCGGCACGGTATCTTAACTGCGCTTTGAGCAAATGTGCCCGCTAGCAGACATGGAGCTACAAATTTATGCTCGCAGTTACAATATTCTGTCACAAGGTGACACACCAGGATCAGTTATTGAATATTCACAAGCAAGCAGCTCAAAGACGTTTAGAATATTATGGACGAGTTCACTCCGATCCCTGTTTTTCAAGAGTTGCCTGAATTAAACTCCTCAGCTAAGCCTGATATGCAAACCGCTCAATACTCTTGCCCACGTTATTTATCCAACAGTTAAAAAAAAAAATTCTCTCTTGCAACATAAAAAAATCGTTGCCCTCTCTACTCTGATAGCAGACTGACCTCTTTCAGACGGCCTAATGAACTGGTCCTAACCGGGTCAATACGTCATACGTCGTATATCCGACTATTTAACGACGTTAATTTGACGTCTGTATGAGACCAAAAATGTTCTCACTTTTTATATGACGTATTTTTTACATCAATTCTTTCCCACTTTTTCTGCGTCTTTTTAAGACTAGAATAATACGTATTTTTACGTCATTTATTTACCACTTTTTCCATGTCTTTTTTAGACCACATTACGTGTTTTTTTTACCTCTTATTATTTACCACCTCAAGAAATTATGTCAATTATTATATGGCTACCACCGCAGGAAATAAGTTTCATTTAATAACGCATTTCCTTTCTTGTTACTTGAATTTTCAAAAAGGGAAATTTATTTTGGGATGGTCCCGCGATGCGTATTTTTTTCCCTCAGGTGAGTGCGTTATTAAATGAAACTTATTTCCTGCCATATTTTCTTGCGCGAAGTCTCCTGATTCACGTGATTAGCTGCACAGCAGTTTCAGTCTACTCTTCGAGCAGATGCGCACCATCCACCCTGTGCTCAGCTGGGTAAAAAAAAACGCGCCCCGGATATGGTTTAGGTGAAAGTTGAAATAAAAAAAATTAAATATATTCTGTGAAGGATGTTGACGTAACTTTTGTTTTGTTTATTTGTTTTTTTTCCCCTTTTTTACACATCAACAATCATTATGTTTTTAATCTTTTTTTTCTTTTTACCTGCTCAGTTTGTCTGAGAACCTGTTTGTTCTTATTTATGTTTCAAGGGGAGGCCCGAGCAGATAAGTTTGTTTGAATAGAAGCGCAAAAATGAGAGGAACAGATTACTGAAAGTTTGAGCAAATTACAATTCAAAATAAGAAATTTATGAATATTTGAAGTTGTGATCAAACACAAATTGGTTACTCTGCAATGTATCTTATGAGCTCTCCTCCCATTAGCACTGCATCGGAAAAATCTATTCCATCATCAATGACAAAGAAAATGAAAAATTATGAAACTTTATGTACAGAGAAATTGGAAGGTGAGCTTACAAGATACATCAAAGCGTTGCCAATGTGTGTGTGATTAATCTCAATTTAAAAAATTCATAGCTTACTTATTATGACTCGGCATTCATCCAAACTTTCACCGACCTGTTCCTCTCATTATTCTCCTTCTTGCTTGGGTGGACTTAAAGCCAAGGAAACCTGAAGGTTCTTGTTTTAGGGTTCTCATTGTACCATTATTTAGCTTAAATTTTTGGGATACATTTCTCTTAAACAGAACTGACTTCTCGTATGATTGCCACGTTAAAATCCCTTGGTTACTTGAGGTGAATATATAAGTTATGTGCTGTTTAATGTATAGTTGTTATGATTCTGGTTCGCCTAGCCATGTTTTGTCCTGACTGCCATGTTCATGCTCTGCTTTTTATGATTTTATATGTCTTATTTGGTTTTGAATCATTGCTATGTCTGATGGTATGTGTATTGTGATTTGTTACTTCGATTTGTTATTGCATTGTCTTAGTTTTACTTTGCCATATTTTGCATTTAACCATAGTTTCTCTCCGGTCCATGTTTTGCTTTCCACCATGGATTGCACTTTGTCTCCCCCTGTCTGGTCTTTTGTCTTGTCACAGCTCACAGCCCCGGTATTGCGTGCCACTCTCCGGGTGATTTAATGGTTTCTGAATTTCAGTCTTCCTTCCAATCTCGTTTGCTTACTTCACCTTACTTTTCTATTACACTAACTTACTAACGAGCACTAAGGGACTGTATAGTTTCATTTACTAATTGATTAACAAGCTCTCTGCACTCCCCCTGTTCTAGTCTCCGTCTCTCCCTAATCTCCTTTGCTGCATTTCTGTGGAATCTCCACATCTGATCACGCTGTCCTTTCTCTCATTATCTATTCACGTTAGAACTCCTTGACCGGAGCCGTATGTTTGTCAATAGGATTGTCTCGTGATCCCTGTCCGCGTTTTGACTTTTGCCTATTTTATGTGATTAGTTCTCTTAGTCCTCTTGTTCCACCCTTTGTAATCAGTCTCATCTCTGCATCTACCATGTGATCTCCCTGGAGATATTAGGTGTCTCACCACAGAACTTCCTTGTCAGAACGTCTCTCGTGTTTACCTGTGCTGCTCATTATTCCACCTTGTACTCATTGCGTTTCTCTTCTGACTGGATCATCTGAATTTAGATTTTTTGGCTTGTTCTTCTTTGATTACCGTTGCATCTGTGTTTTCGAACCCTTTTTGCCCAACTACGATTTTGTGTGATTGATGCCCTGGTTATGACTTTGATTTTGCCAAACTGGATTTTGACTTTTGGATTGTGGACTTTTGCCTTCTGCCATGCGGGGGTTACCCCCCTCGCTCAATAAAATCTCCTCTACTGCAATCCTGTGTTCTTGCGATTGGTTCGTGAACGATACCTCACAGTTGTATTTTTCTCTCATACATGTATGTTAATCTTGTTTGAGTTATGAACTGAAAATAAGTAATCTCGCGTGTTACTCTCAATATGATGTGTTTTCATTATTGCAATATCGGATATTAAGATAGTCAAATCTATCGACGTATTATCCAATTTTCTTGACCAATTTTCTTTGCCTTTACACAAATGTGCTTCCATTCTGTTATCATATTTTGCAACATGTTTTGTGTAGTGACATTTTGTATAACTTGTCGGCAAGAATAATGTCACCTCATTTGATATCTGAGTTAGCAAAGAAATGTACATGTGCAACAAGATACCTTGTATCTGATCAAAAGTTAATTTTACTATAAATGTGCAGCTGAAATTTGTGCACAATCTGATATTGTCGTGTTGGACTTGACCAACAGAAAAAATGTTGGCCCAGGACCATCATTACAATGGACCAATCACATCCTTTTTACTGTCATTGCAATGGACCAATCAAATCGATTATGCAAATGACGTAAGACAATTTGTCGGTCTTCTGCTTTTGATGTCACACGTGGGCTACCAGAACTTTAAAAACTTGTTTTACTGAGATGTCACTCTAACGTGCTAACGTGAGCTCAGTTGCACATCTCTCATATGGTCACGTGACTAGGAACACGAGAAAACATGGTTTACGCTCGCACGTGCTACATACCTGTGCACGTCGGAGTTGACGTGTGTCATGATGTCTTTGACAACGCATTTACCCCTAGTGATAATAGAAACTCTTATTAAAAGTTTCAAGAATATATTTACAAATTTATGAGTGGGAATCTTTTTTGACTCCGTATAATTATTACAGATTTAACTGCATCAGGGCTGGGGGTAAAGGGAAAAGCTACATAGGAGTAGGGTGTGGGGCTTACATTTCATTTAAAGTTATCAGTGACTGGGACGGTTACACTGTAGTTGTGCAGCGTGTCAACATACTGGCCATGCCCCCGATGATCCGAAGGACCCACCTACCGACAACATGTCAGGACTTAAGGCTAAAGGTAGAAGAATTGCTCTCACTTGGAAATATTCTGACAATGTCATAAGTGGGCCAGAAACAATGGACACACTAATGTGCATGACAGAGAATATTTTATCACACCCAGTGATATTGACAACATTCGAACAAGCATAAGTAGAAGGAAGCACTTTCACTGCAATGACAGTCAAAGTGTAAATGCTCTACTCAGTGGACCTCTCAAACAGCATGTTTATTTCTACCAACCTTACACTGCTGACCAAGAGTTGATAATTGTTTTGCAGACATCACAAATGAAGTCCAACTTGGAGAAACATGGAAAGCAAATAATTTTTGTTGACACTACTCACTGTGTGAATCAATATTCCTTCCCATTGTTCACACTTCTTGTAAGAGATGACCATGGGCATGGGGTATAGTTGGCAATGAAACTCAAAAAATTCTAGATTAAGTTCTTGAAGAACATTTCCCAACTACCCCAAGGTAACAATGAAATATTGATATTACAATTGTTAACAGTCCAGACAATAAGTGCAATTGCCAAATTTCAAAGCTCCTTGTGTATGCTATTGACATTTTACTTTAAGGCTGTTGGCTACTTTAACTGCACTGTACCTAACTGCAAGTTAAAGTAGATTCTCTATGGATATGGACTCTACTGTATCCATCTTACACCCTCAGACTTTAAGAACTTAACTGGATGACACTCTACCCTACTGTTTTTTTTTTTTTATATACTGTACTGTACCCTACTGTAGCCCATAGTCAGATTACAGACTGAACTGTACTCTACTGTAGCCCAGAAACATGCTTAGCTGTACTGTAACTGTACTCTACTGGAACTCCAGGGGGTCCTCCTCACCCCATGCTACACCTCTCTAATCTAATGAGAATCCAGGTCATGGTTTCAGCGTAGTGTATATTTCAGGTAGTGCTAGGAACAGACCAAGCGAGCAGCCCAGAAGGCCTGTTGCATCAACCTTCCAGCACAGGCCCCAGCTCTGCTGTCCTGCCCTCACTATGCCAGAACTTTCCGGGCTCGGATTGGCCTCATCAGCCACCTTCAAACCCACCCAGTTCCCTAGGATGAACAAAAAGTGAATGAAGATGGTCATCTCTCTTTAGGAGTGGACGAACCTGTGTGTGAGGAACAGACTACATACTTAAGTGTACTGTGCTCCTCTCTACCCTACCCTTTTTTTACCAATATTTTTTACCAATATTTACCAATATGACAAAATATGACGTCAAAAAATGACGTCTTTTTTTTACGTCTTGTGCTGTTGCAAACTGATGTCTTAAAGATGTAAATATATGACGTAAATAAGACGTCTACAGGACGTAATTTTTGCCAGTCTCTGCAATCAGGCTAGCCACCACCTCAGCTATGTGAGCCATAGTTATGAAAAATCAGTTTTCTGAAGCAAAAATTTGACGGTATTAATATGGTATGTCATTCTACTGTCAATTATTGACAATTCTTGTGGTTTTGTAAACTGCGTAAACTCAAAAATGAAGTAGGCTATAAAGCACAGGCTGCCTGTTTGATTTTTGAATACTGCATCTTTCATTCACCTGCAAGTTGATTAAAGGGAACAAGAAGACAACAATGTGTGGTTGTTTTGTTTCTTTCTATGCGTACGATGAAAAATGCTTTGTAGGTGTACTTGCACTTTGGATACTTACGTATATTTCCTCACAAGATACTTTCTACTTGAGTACATTTAATGTGAGCTACTTTAAGACTTTTACTCAAGTAATTTTCTTGTGGGTGACTTCAACTTTTACCAAAGTCACTTTCAGTTATGGCCTTGTACTTTTACTTAGTTATTTTTCTTTGAGTACTTTATGCACCTCTGTTCAGCACATACACAGTATTATTAAACTAACAGCAGCAGAGACAGCGATTTAGGCAACAAGCTAGGTAGGCAGAAACCTAGAAAAAAGGTTCGAATTGAGTCCACACGGTTCTCATCCCATCAGCTCTGACCATAGATATATATAGACCACTAGATAGCAATCTAGTGGTCTATAGGGTATGCTCAAGTGGAGCATCTGTTCTCCGAGCCTATACACCCGGAAGTAAAATTCGCCCATAGACTCCCATTCATTTTCGACTACTTTAAAATTACATTTTCAAAAACACTTGCGTGCGAGTCTATGTTATTTTGGTATCGCTGTGCTGAGCAACATTTTGTCTCCCTAAATATGTGCTTTTCGGAGGATGGAAAGCTGCATAGTTACTAAAGGGAAGATCGAAATGTGACTCGATGTCAACGTTAAAGTGCTGCAGAGAAGTGACTTTAACGTGACCCAGGCTTTTACCTCTGATAAGATAATTGCTTGGTAGTTATTGCCGTTATAAGAAACGTCGTTTGAATGTCCGTATACGTTATCAAATTACACTCTGGTTTCCTCACTTCATTGTACCCTGGTTGACTATTTGACATCAACCATTCGTTTATATTGAATCATATGGCTAACGTTGATAAAAGGAAGCACTAGTGAAGCACACCTTTCTCCCCTCCTTGTCTTTTGGAGCTCTGTATAAATCAGACAAAGCGACTTGTCCACTGTTTTAAATATTATGCGGGTAAGAAGTATTGTCGTTGAATGTCAAGTACAAGTAGCTAGCTAGCTTGCTAGGCACCTTTTAAATTTTATTTACCACTAAGTCAATGCAGTCCCCGCAATGCCAAGGTAGCTCGCTGGTGACCGATATCAATCGCTAGCGTTCGCTTTTAGTCAGCGGTCTGTCCAAGTCAATGGGACGGCTAATTAGCTAGCTAGCACGAAATGCGATTTTTTTCTATTTAAGTGACAACTTTGCGTTTATACTTGAACTTTCGCATGAAACGTTTTATTACAGCTCTTCAAATAAATATTGCTTCAAAAGGCAGTCGCACATCTCTGCATTTTCTCACTTGTGTCGACTTATTTGAAATTGGCCTCATAGGAAACCATTCATTTTTATGAAGAAGTTGGGTGTATCAATATGGTGGCCGGGTGCTTCACTTTGGATAATGTAAATATGACGACATCAGCAATCTAGTGTTCTAAATATGGCTCTGACCCAAGCTCCTCCGACCAGACACGCATCTGATGCACGTGCTGACAATGCCTTATCGGTGGCCGCCGTCAGCTGGCTATTTACATGGTAAATCGCACACACACAACCTAACCCCCATCACAGCAACTGTAGTTGGAGGCAAAAGAATTTAGTCGTTTACTTGTCCAACAGAAGTACAGCTAGCTCCGAGTCCAACTTGAAACCAATGCTATCCCGAACTTCTCTCCATCTTCGAAATTCAACGCCGATATTGACACGCGTTTTATTGCGTTTATTGTCAAACTCTCTTTTAGACTCCCTTTTTGCCAAATCCGTTTTCCTCTTCTTGGGTTGTTTTGCACTGAACACGGGTGTTTCCAAACGTGGAATGGCAACTTTTCCTGTCTGGTCGTCCGCCATTGCTGCGGAGTGGTTGCCGCATCAGCTGTAGTAGAACAGCCAATCGCTGTTTGGCTCTCTCGAAGCTCTATAAACTGCTCTGTGATTGGTCAAAATCTACCGTCACGGGTAGATTCTTTGCAGGCTGAAAACAGAGCCTAGGGGAGACGTAGAGGTCTGATATTTTTTCAAATCACTTCCTTTACATTATCCCCAAGGTTATTATGTAAATTTTTGCCTAAAATGGTCAAAAGACCTAGCCTTTAAGGAAGGTTGAATTTTTAACCACATTTATAAATTAACTCCGACGCGATACTGAAAATACCGTCACTTTTCCTCTGTTTTGCTAATGCCAACCCTCCTCCCTGCCGCGTGCAATTGTTTTCAATTAAGTCGTTGAGAAATCAATCTGTGGTGCGGTGGATGGTCATATACTATATGTTATTAATTAATAACATATAGTATATGACCATCTTATTTCCATATTGCCTTGTTATTGGCCTTTGGGTTGCGGTAACTGCGGCCAGGGCCGGATTATGGGGGGGTCTGGGCCCCGGGGCCAGGGGGGTTTGCAAAGGCCCCCCCACACCCCCCACCTCTTACCGCCAACTTACCGTACCTAAGGATTCTACAAAGGTTTCTTTCTGCTCTTCCTTCTTGCAAAGTCGTCCACTAACTCGCAGTCGAACAAACTCTGATTCTATTGCTAGAAGGGAGAGTGAATTCAACTGATTTTGGCACATTTTCATCCTGAGCTCATTTTTAATTCGAGCCAGTCTGGAGAATGACCGTTCCCCTTCACAGTTTGTTATTGGCAGAGTCAAAAACAGTCTGAGTGCTATGTAAACATTTGGGAAAGTGGACTGTAAATCCAAATTTACCATGGTCTTTAGCATTGTATTTAGGCATTTTTGTTCTTCTGAAATGAATGATTTGTACTGAACAAGTTCATCTGCCAAGCTCATGGTCAGATCAGTGGGATATGCTGCAGCAAAAGATTCGGCCCTTAAAGTGAGCTCACTGTTGGACATATCAGGCATGAAAAGAACTTGAAAAAGATTGGTCAAGGGTGTGTCTGCAGTTAACACAGGACAGGACACAAGTTTGTCAATTAGAACATTGAACGTTTCAATCCAAAACTTTTCTTTTCCACTAAATTCAATACCTGGCTCTGCACTTTCATCAGCCATACATTGGCGCTTCTTTGTGTGCTGGAGGTCATGTCTGTAGTCTTGGAAGACTGAATCGGTAACATTTCAAATTCAAATTCAATTTATTTGTATAGCGCTTTTCACAGATAAACTGTCACAAAGACGCTTTACAGTCAGAGATGAGTTACTGAAAGGGCAGTGCCCAGCCTATTACCCACTACAGCAAATGAGGCAAAAAAAACTCCCAGTAGGGAGAAAATCTTCAAACAGTGGTGAGAAAAAACTCCCCAGTGGGAAGAAATCTCAGGAGGAACCCGGCTATCGTGGGGGAGCCCATCCTCCGCGGGCTAGCTAGTTAATAAGAAGATAATGACAATAGAGTTCCATTAAAGTCCATCTAAACAGTGCTATCAGTTGCTCGAGGAAGTGGCATGCCAAGGATAGTGCAGGACTGGATCAGGACAGCAGCAGCCAGCGCTCATGGTGAGGGACAGGGCTCGGATGGTCCAGGACTCAGGGTTGTGGAGGGAAAGATCCTCGGAGAAAGACAGAAAAAGTGGGGTGAGGCACTGGATAAAACTACTGCATATTAATAAAAATACAGTCCTGTGTCATGTGCTAAATGAGAATTTAGGAGCTGACTGGTCAGGAAACAGTCAACACCGCTCCATCCACTTTCTGCAGCACAGAGGCCCTACACTTATTCCAAGAAGATCACTTCAGATTTTCTAGACACTAGTACCCCGGTGACTAAGGCTGTAGCAAGCCCCACTGGCACCGTTAATGCATGCTCAGTGCCACCGGTTCCACATGGATTTGCTTAACACTACACCAGTACCATATGGACCTCCCCAGTGACTAAGGCTGTAGCAAGCCCCACTGGCACCGTCAGTGCAGGCTCAGTGCCACCGGTTCCACATGGATTTACATAACACTGGCTTCCAATATCGTGAACATGTCATAAATAGTCAGTCCCAGCAGAGCCAACACATAACTAATCATAGGCTTGACTAAAAAGATAAGTTTTCAGCCGACTCTTGAAGACAGAGAGTGTATCCGAAGCCCGAATTTGTCTTGGGAGATTGTTCCATAGAATTGGTGCTTTTTAAGAGAATGCTCTGCCTCCAATTGTAATTCTAGATATATTTGGAATTTCCAAGTAGTCAGCACCTTGTGAACAAAGTAATCTTGGTGGGGAGTAAGGAATGAGAAGACTGCAAAGATATTCCGGGGCCAAGTCATTTAAGGCTTTGTAAGTTAGTAATAGTATTTTGTACTCAATTCTAAATTTTACAGGCAGCCAATGAAGATTTTTGAGCACCGGGCTAATGTGATCATATTTCTTAGTCCTTAGTCCCTAGCTGCAGCATTCTGCACTAATTGAAGACGTTTCAGGGCTGAGCTAGTGCAACCTGTCTGGTTGCACTAGCTCAGCCCTGAAACGTCTTCAAGTAAGACATTGCAATAGTCCAGCCGAGAAGACACAAATGCGGGAACCAATTTTTCAGCATCTTGAAGAGACAACATTTTTCTAAGTTTAGATATGTTTCGAAGATGGAAAAAAAGCCACTCTGCTACAAGCCAATAGCTGCAACACCACCACCTCTCCGGCCCAGGTGGGGGTTTTGAGTGTATATAAACCCAGGTGGAGATGCTTCATTCAAAGATACGTTTTCATCTGGTCTCAGCCATGTTTCTGTGAGACACAGTATATCAAGATAACAATCAGAGATTAATTCGTTCACAAGAGCTGCTTTAGAGTTCAAGGATCTTAATAGACCAATTTTGAGAGAATATTTACTTATTGGTAGATTGATACAGTTGGTGTTAATGCAAATCAAGTTTGTGATGTACTCTTCTTTCTTAATTTAATTGGAATTTGAGGAACAGACACAATCTCTATCGGGTTTGACCTAATCAACGGTTTATCAAAGCTGAATGTCTGGAATTTAGATTTAACTCTCTGCAGTCAATTACGACAATTTAAGTCGTAGGCCAGATTTCTCGACAGAAGTGCAGTGCCCTCACGAGATGGGTGAACACCGTTCCTCCTCAAAAGGAGGAACGGTCTTCGCTGGAAAGCTCGCCAATTGTCCATGAAACCGACGTTATTATCAGCGCACCACTCAGACAACCAGGGATTGAGCGAGTCCAATCTACTGTACATTTCATCACTACATCGGATCAGGTATGGACCAGAGAAAGTCACTGACCGTGACATCTTTAGAGCTTGGGCGCAGGCCGACTTAAAACTGCTCTTAGTGATCTCCGATTGTCGTAATCAAATATCATTTGTACCGGCGTGGATAATAATTTTGGAGAACTTGCGTTTGCCCTGATCGAGTAGTTTCAGATTCGCCTCGATATCAGTCACACGAGCGCCAGGAATACAGCTCACTGTGGTCGCCGGTTTAAACACCCTTACATCTCTAACAATGAAATCCCCGATAATTAGTGACTTTTCCGGTTTTCATTCATCTGGCTCTAATTCTTCGAGGGGAGCAAATGAATTAAACAGTTTAAAGGCTGAACATTTAAAGCTGACCCTTCAAAAAAGGCAAAATTGTCTCTCTGTGCTGCCACAAAGTCACAACATGAAAGGAGAAGCTGTGTAGCTGTGTGTATGTCAATGTCATGTTTCAGCAACTGCAGGCTCGTGGCTTGGAACTGCTGCAGTATCGCATCCCAAAAGTATGCCATGAAAGCCATCTCTAGGGTGTCCAGCTTGCCACAGAATGCAGAGGCCTCGCTTCTAGTTTCGCGTTCCTCTTGTGAATCTTTGGAAATATTGTTCAATGCCTCTCTCAATTGTGCATAATATTTCCAAAGAGCCTTTGTTGATTCAGCTCTTGAACTCAAGCGAGTACCTGACAAAGATTTCAGTGTGAGTTTCACATCTGCATCACGGAACACCTTTCACCACCTGTGTGTTGACGAGGCACAAAATGTGTACATTGATTGCAGAAAGTCAAAGAAACGGCCAGCTTCTGGGCTACTGCCAACAGCATTGACACAGACTAAATTCAATGAATGTGCTGCACAGGGGACATAACAAATCAATGGGTTTATTCGTTTCAGATGAGCTTGGACTCCATTTTACTTTCCTGACATATTACTTGCATTGTCATAAGACTGGCCTCGACAGTCTAGGCTTAAGTCTAGGCTTCAGTCTTAAGTCTAGGCTCAGGTTCTCCACCATTGCAACAACACACTCAGCCAAACTGTTCCCATTATGATTTTCAATAGGCTCAAAAGCCAGAAAACACTCAACTACTTCTCCACCATTATTTACAAACCTGAAAATAAAAGTGAGTTGGTCCACATGAGCAAGGTCTGGAGTGGAGTCAACAATAACAGAGAAGTATTTGGCCTCTTAAATCTCGCTGATAATTATCAGCGGACCACTCAGACGACCAGCGATTGAGCGAGTCCAATCTACTGTACATTTCATCACTACATCGGATCGGGTACGGACCAGAGAAAGTCACTGACCGTGACATCTTTAGAGCTTGGGTCGCTTCCTTTGTTCTTTCTCCCATTAAGTGGATAAATTCCTCACAGATTGTGGATGAGAGGTAGCCTTTGCCCTTGCCTCGAAACCTTTGGAGATGGTCAGCTAGAAAAGGGTCAAATTTGGCCAACAGTTCGACAATGCCCAAGAAATTACCATTGTGAGGTGATCCCAACCGCTCATCATCTCCCCTGAAAGCAAGAGAAAGCATCTCCCCCAAAAACTGAATTACAGCAACAACTCTTTTCAAAACTTCCCGCCAGTATTGCCTCTCTGCATCAATTTGTTTGACAAGATCAGAATCAACTCTTCCTGTGTTTTTGGAGCGACCGTGTAATGCTAACATGCAAGCCCTATGCTCCTAACTCCTCTAATGCTCACCGATACGCTCAGAATGTTTCCAATCAGAAAACCCGTGGACAAACGCATTGTGCTTACTTGAAAACAGTTTGCAAGCAAAACAAAAGATGCAACCAGATGAAAGGGAGTAAAGTAGCCACTGCCTGGTCACAGACTGGCCATTAGGTAGAGAGCATTTGATTAAGGAATTTGTGAAACTCCTAGTGATGCCCCCCATGGTCCTATCCCTACTTGAGGCAGCGTACTTTTCACTTCGATTTTGAAAAGCAGCTGCTCGCTGCTCTTCTACTAACCAGAATCGACTTGACCTGTTCAGTAATGGCACTTGGCCATAAAGCAGGGTCATTAACCGTTTCACACCAGGAGTTTGAGCCCCTAGCTCCTAATGTGATACTGGTCTCAGTGTACCCCTCCTGATTTGACGAGACTTTCTCAGGTGATGCCTGGTCTGACAGTGAGTCTCCTGTCCTAAGAGTGCACAAGTCTTTAATGGTTGTGGTATTTGGCCATAAAGCAGAGTCAATAAGAGAGGTTCAAGACCAGAGTTAGTGTCCCCAGCTTCTGGTGTAAAACCGGGCTTTGTGCAATCCTCCTCACTTGGAAAGATTTTCTTAGGTGATGCCTGGTCTGAGTGTGGGCCTAAGGCTTGAGCCTGACAGGCCGGGTCTGTGAGGGCTCCGGTATGATCAAACCAGTGGTGATCTCTTCATAGCTGCAACTCGGGCTACTGATGACATTATTAATATTTGAATCTTGAGGCTTGTCAAAAAAGTTAGAAATCAAAAGCACATTTTGAAAAAAATCGGCCTGCTTTGCTTCTCTATTTTTTTTGGATTTTCGTTTTGAAGCCCCACTTTTTTGTTTGCAATCCATACTACTGATGCCAAATGTAATGTTAGAGTGTTATATCCATTGGATTCTCACAGGGACTTTTACTACTGATTGTAATAATATAACAATGATATAATACAGTATAAACGATACAATACAAGGCGACAAGCCTTAAAAAAGGGCGTTGGAAATGCTTAAGCCTTTTACAAAGGATTTGAGCCTTTGAAGGTGCAGTGTTGTTTCTAATAATATAATATAAATGGATATAAGTTGAGTGTTAAACTGCTGAACAAGTCAGGTTGCACAGGTTGAATACAAAGCAAGTTGTCAAGCTGAAAGGTCAGGTTGTGTGGAGTAGTGAAGCAGGGGGCTATATATAGAGAGAGCCCAAGTCTCTGGCCCTTCATTCAGTCCATTGGAAAATCGATATTGGAATTCCACTTAGACTTCCAAATTTGTTCACTGAAAATATAGTAGCCCTTACAATGGCTTTAAGTCTTCAGGTACACTGTTATTACAATACAATATAATATAATTATATAGATTTATCTCACTGAGCTTTTTCATAGGGTGTTGGATGCTAAATCTGATAGTCTAGGAAAGGTTTTAATGTAAGAATGTTGTTAGGAGTTTCGATAAATGGATTTAACAATATTGGATTTAAACTTCCAAAATTTCTGCCATGTGAGGAGTTTCGATAAAAGCAATGCCAAGTGTAATGTAGGAGTGTTGTATCGATATTGGATTTTCACTTGGTGACAATGGTGTGTACAGTACACCTCTTTACGATGGGGACATATGAAAGTGAAATCTGCAAAGTGAAGCGGGGCGAAACTCAGTGTTCTGAAGGTGAACAGTGTGGAATCATTTTTCTATTGATTCATTTAATTATTATTAATTGCTTATCCTTGCTTGCTCATAGTTCACAACTTCATAGGCCTAGAGTGTGTGTGTGCTTGCATATTTCCGATTTAGCAGGGGCCTGCATAACTGTACTAGTGTGTCATGACATGTAGCCTATCTAAAGTCATGACAACTTGAATGTCTGTACCAAGGACAAGATGTTTTTCTCTTAGTTTATGTGGAGAAAGCTCCAGAACCCATAACAAGATAAGTTGGAGCCAGAGCTGAGAGAGAATGTGTGTCCCTGGCAAGATGTGTGATCCCTAGACAACTTGACGTGGTTACGTACCAACTTGACGCAGTTGCATGTGACAGCAAAGGCTTGCCTGATGTGTAAATCAGCACGGGGGGAGGAGAACGCCATGGAGTATTCCAACAAATACCAGAGAACTTTCCAATTGTCTCATTTTGCTGACTTGCCTTTGTATGGGGATCCTTTTTTTCAAAAAAGTAAACGGACTTTGGCTTGGATATTAACTTCTCTGTCTCCGACTGATTTTTTCTCTGGGTCGTCTGAGTTTCTTTTTGTGAAGGTAATACCAGGAATGTAAAATCAAAATTCCTTTAACATTGGGGGCTACGTCCGGAATTCCAATATCTCACCTGCACTCCCTGGAGAATCAGCGCCGACTGAAAACCGTGCGCACGGTCGTCCAGGGGACGTTGTGGAAAGACCTCAGCCCAGGGCGCTTGAGAAGGCCCTTTTGGGGTGTGTTGGAGGTCAGAAACGGGGGGTTCTCCGAACAATGAGTGGAGGTGCGGGTGAGTGACGGAATTTTCACTGAATTCGGCTTAGTTGTTGTGAGGCAGAGAAACTTATATTGCCAATTATGGGACTGATGAACAGTAAAGTGTTGCTGTGGTTGCTTTTTTAAGGACTACTGTACTGGGAGTGATGATGACGAAGCGTTGACTGAGACTGGGCAATTTGTTGAAAGTTGACATAATGGTTCAGGGAATCATTGTGGGTCTGAGACTGAGGAGTGTGTAGAACACGAACATAATGGTTCTGGGAATCATTGTGGGTAAAGGAATTTGGGTTTAGTTAAAATAGAGCTTTGCCTTTGTATGTTATCGAAGCAACAATGGTGTCAGATCATAAGAAAATTAGAGCCTTGGATCTTTTCCAATGTGAATGAATGTGAGAGAGGAAAGTGCACTGAGGTGTGTGTGTTTGTGTGTATATGTGCTCTGAGCTCAGATTGCATGTCTGTGTGGAAATCAATGTGAATGAACCTAACTCTGTGAGTGTCTGTAAACAACTGCATTGCTGGCATATTTGTTAGTTCTGTCTTTGTTGGATTGAATACAGTTGTCATTCGATTCCATGAAATGCTCATATCGATGTCTACATTGAAATTTGAATTTATTCAAGAATAATTTAAGGTGCCCATTGATTTGCCAATATTTACAGTATTTTATGGAATCTTTACTGTAATTACAGGATTGGTAAAAAGTGAAATTTCTAAGAAAAAAATTAGCAGTGCAAATTTGTAGGAGTTAAGCCATTTTTAATGATTGTGTATTTGTAAAAGGACAAAGTTGCAGAAGTAAGCAGAATAATTTTTCCTTATGAAACCGAGCAAAAGTCCCCATTTCTTGATTAATAAATGCTAACCCCTCTTAAATTGCTAACCCCCTCTTACTTATAAACAGAGGGAAGTTTAGATGAAGTAACAATTGAATGTAAATTATACATACATGGACAAGTGTTTCTAATGTTATGGCCAACTGAATTCCTTTAAGATGCAGGACAAAGTGAATATTTAAATGCTCCAATATTTGGTGGTAGTAATACATTGCAGAGAAAACTACCAGTGATATCCTCTATAAGCGTGAAGAAATTACACTATTTGAATTTGTTAAATATTTTAAAGAGCTAGAAAATCTAAGCACTTTTCTGTAAATAATTAGGATGTGTGAGATTGGTGTGCTAGAAGCATATCTCTGAAAATCAAATGAAGTATTAGAGAATCACTGGATGAACAAATGTGACCGAAAGTTTCCCTGACCAAAGAAATGCAATTAAAAATCTTTTCTCCATTTTGAACAGGAACTGTCAGCGAGTGTCTTCATGGCAAAGGAACTGAGTGGGCTGATAACCTTAATATGTTTATTTAACTTATACAGGGAAGGATCCGAAGGAGTTGAATTAAAACAAAATTGTTCATTGTTGTTTGTCTCTAACTCCTCTTGGAACTTTTCCACAGAGAGCACTGCTGAAGAGCAGAAATCTTTGATTAAGTGAGTCAAATAAAAGGTACTGACTGAGAAGACCTTTATGTGCTAGGAGCCCAAAGTGAAAACTACTATTAAATATTTAGGGAAAATAAAAATTTAGAGAGTAGGGAAATTGTTCCTAGGTGGGGGATTCCAGAAGCATTATATAGTGATAATGGGCCAGAATTTAGAAATGAAGAACTGGCTCGTTTGGGAGTAAAATTGGGAATAGAATTGAAAAAAACATTGTGCATATCATCCACAATTAGCAGGATAAGTGGAGAGAACTAATGGAACCCTGAAAGCAAAACTGTGCAAAGCCGTTGCAGAAACTAAATGGAATTGGGTAGCATGTCTGGCATTAGTATTAACTTGCATGAGGATAACCCCACAGCGGGGGCTGGGGTTGTCACCTTATGAAGATGGGAAACCTTTTGAACGACCACATTTATTGCAGAGAACACAAGTAGAAGAAGCGACTCTGGTAGAGTACATGAATAGAATGTTGACTTACAAAAGTGAGATGCGAAATATGCTTCCTTCAGTAGCGGTAGCGGAGATCAGTAGCGGAATTGCCGCCTGGTGAGATAAAGCCTGGAGATTGGATCCTGGTGCCGACTGTGGGGAAAAAAGCGGAAGTGACCCGGCGTGGAAGGGTCTATATCAAGAGCTCCTGACCACACGGACTGCAGTAAAAATCCAGGAGAGGGAGACGTGGATACATCAGTCACGTTGAAAGGTGGTATCTCCTCCTCCAGCGGGTGTATGGGTACATCTGGGTGAGTCAAGATAGACTTGGAGGGAGTCCGGCTACAAAGGGGGGTGTGGCATATAGAGCCCGTCCGTCTCAAACCCAGTGAAGAGTTTATTTACGCTCCAAGTCAGTAGAGACTCCAGACTTATTCATATTAAAAAAAAAAAAGAGGTTTAATTAAATGGCTTACCTCTCCCTGTGTCTGTTCATGTTTAAACATATGTTGCGCCAACAATGAATGTGAACAGTATAGTTAAATGGGCCATGGCAGTGTCAACATGTCATGACACACTTGTACAGTTATGCTGGCCCCTGCTAAATCAGAAATATGCAAGCACACACACTCTAGGCCTATGAAGTTGTGAACTATGAGCAAGCAAGGATAAGCAATTAATAATAATTAATTGGGTTCGATTGAAACTAAGCCATTACGTAATGGCTTAGTTTCAATCGAACCCAGTTTAACCCCACTTAATATAGTCGATGAGTCGAAGGAAATGGCACAGGGTTTGTGGGGGTAACCTAGGGGTGCCAGGGGAAACTATTGATTTTGAGTGGATATCCACAAACAAGCGACGGGAACAATTCGGAATGACTAACCGCCCCGGGGGAAGGGTTAGCATCTGGGGAGCCATTTCCCTATGATGAAATTAAATTGTTTGCATTAATGGCTGCACCGACGAGTGCTTGGAAAACCCTGATTGTAAATGACGCACCAATGTCTTTTCTATGTGACACGGGGGCATGTTGAATTGTTATCAGAAAAGTAAGTGCAATTTTTCCACATCGGCTCAGCACTAATATGACACAAACTTGTGCTGCAAATGGGGCAATGGGACAGCGTAGCAACAGAGGAACTCAAATTTGAGGATCCTGAGGAGATTGCTACACTCTGCTCTGTAATAGTGTCCACACAGTGCCCAGTAAACCTCCTGGGGAGGGACGTAATGTCTAAACTGGGGCTCGGGGTGGTTCCTGCAGGTCCTACTACGTGGGAGGCATTACGCGTGTTCGAGGGAAACGAACAGGGTGAGATTGCGGGGGATGATGGTTCTGGGAACCGGACCCCTAGCAATCTACCAAGCGTTGCAATTTGCAGATTCGCCCCCTCGCAAGCCGATCACAGAAAAGTTGCAAATAGTGCTGGGGAGAGGACTGAAGACCCCCGTGTCTGGTGAAGTAGTGTCTGGGGAAGTATGAATTGATATATTGCCATGGTACTATCTAGTCGGCGTGTTTGTCGCATGTAAGGTTGTGGGCAACACGTGGTACGTGGGGCGGAGGGGCGATGGAGACGACCTCGGTGGACAGACAAGGCTGGTGAAACTGTCAAAGAAAATGCGCCAGTCAGCGAGTGGTGCTTCTGTGATCGGTGGGCTTTGAAAAGAAGACACGGGGAAGCAGAAATCAGAGTTCTCAATCTGGGGGAGCCGAAGCGGAGATCTCTGTGGAAAGGGATCTAGCCTGGGACTGCGCCCTGAATGGGAGTTTTTAAAAGATCTAAGTGGTCAAAAATATGTGTCCAAGTTGGAGTTGCAGGATGCTACTTCTGCCTATTGTATCTGTTGACAGCAGGACAGGGGGGATCTGTCAGCTTATTGGGCCAGCGTGTGTACCTATACACACTTGATCAATCACCCTTCCGGCCTCATCATTAGCCGGTAGGCTAATGATGAGGCCGGAGGGGTGATTGATCAAGCCTTGCAACGTTTGAAAGACATATCTGATGCACAACAGTGAGACCTCGCACAAGCAGTGGCAATTTCTCGGTGGGACTGGCTTCTGTCTGGGGGTTGGAAAGCGGGAATTGCATCTGTAATGAGTCTTGTAGTTGGAGGATTCGCTGTACTGCTCTTTTGCAGTTGCTGTGGAATTCCCATAATTTCAGGAATGATATCAAGAGTATTGAGTACAGATGTTTCTATTACAGGAGAACAATGAGATGTATACTCTGCCTGAGGAATCACACAACGACGTAATTGAGTTTGAGGGTTTGCTTGAACAAGAGAATGGAGAATAATGATGATATGATGACACTTCTTCCCCGTGAATGAATCGCATGTTGAAAATTGAGAGAAGTGGCGTGCTGGCGGATAATCAATTATAAACAGGGGGAAAATGTGGAATCATTTTTCTATTGATTCATTTAATTATTATTAATTGCTTATCCTTGCTTGCTCATGGTTCACAACTTCATAGGCCTAGAGTGTGTGTGTGCTTGCATATTTCTGATTTAGCAGGGGCCTGCATAACTGTACAAGTGTGTCATGACAACTTGAATGTCTGTACCAAGGACAAGATGCTTTCCCTTTCTCTAAGTTTATGTGTTTGTAGAAAGCTCCAGAACACATAACAAGATAAGCTGGAGCCAGAGCTGAGAGAGAAGGCAGGTGCTCTCCTCCCTGGCAAGATGTGTGTGTATCCCTAGACAACTTGACGTGGTTACATACCAACTTGACGCAGTTGCGTGCGGCCTGCGTGATGTGTAAATCAGCACGGGGGGAGGAGAACACCATGGAGTATTTCTACAAGTGCAAGTATTTTATCCAAAGGTAAGACTGCTACAATTTACACTGATTCTAAATATGCTTTTAATGTTGTTCATGACTTTGGTACACTTTGGAAACAAAGGGGTTTTATTACCAGTTCACGTACCACCATTAAAAAAGCATTGTATGTTAACAACCTCTTAGAAGCATGTTTACTTCCAGCTAAATTGGCTGTTATACATTGTGTAGCACATTCCTCTTCCATCTCTCTAGTTGCTAAAGGTAATGCTAGGGCTGATGCATGTGCCAGACATGCCGCAGCCACACCTTCCCTGTTGGTTAACCAAAATCCTCAAAAGGTTTTGAAGGACCCTGTCCCCTCTCTAAATGATGTCGCTGTTTTACAGAATCGCGCTGAGGCTGAGTGGGCGACATGGGTATCTGTGGGGTGTCATAAAGGTTTGGATGACATCTGGCGACACCCTGATGGTCGTATTGTAGCTCCTCGTGCAATACTACCTATTCTGGCTCAAGTGTCACATGGTGAATGCCATGTGAGCAAAGGGGGGATGATTGCTGCCATAAACAATTTATGGTATGCTCCTGGGGCAACACAGCAAGCAGCGCTGTGGTGCAAAAGATGTCTTATCTGCCAACAGCACAATTTTGGGAAAACAGAGCAGACCAAGAGAGGAGCGCACCCTCCCCCTTGGGGACCTTTTGTAAATATGCAAATAGATTTAATTCAGTTAGAGAACTGTTTAAATTTTGAGTATGTTTTAGCAATTGCAGATATCTTTCGAAGAGGGTCGAAGCTTTTCCTTGCCGGAATTGTGATGCACAGTCGGCTGTGAAAATTCTAGTGAGGGAAATCGTACCCAGGTATGGTATTCCTCACTCCATCAACAGTGACTGAGGAACGCATTTTACAGCCTAGGTAATGAGAGATCTTAGCGAAGCTCTCTCTGTAAAACTCAACTTTCACACCCCATGGCATGCTGCCTCTGCAGGAGGCGTGGAAAGGCAGAATGGCATATTGAAGAACAAGCTGGAAACGGGGTTAAAGTGGCCTTAAGATGCCTTACCACTAGCCTTAATGTCTATGAGGTCAACACCCAATAGAGTAACTGGTTTATCTCCGCATGAAGTGTTAATGGGGCGGCCCATGTCGACTCCATTAATGCCTCTTCCACCTCTCTCTGAAGTTGAATTGCTGTTAGCCAATGAGAGAGCCCTGCAGTACTACAAGGCTTTATGTGCTCAGTTAAAACATCTACATCCCCAGGTGAGGCATGCGCAACCGCAGCCTCCAGACAGTCCATGTCATACTTTTGTACCTGGGGATTATGTGTATATTAAAGTCTTTAAAAGAAAAAATAAGTTGTTTCCCAGGTGGTCAGGTCCATTCCAGGTGCTCCTGACTACAGATACTGCCGTGAGGTGCCAGGGAAGAGCCACTTGGGTCCATGCGTCACACTGCAAGCGAGCAAGAGACCCTGCTGCTGCTGAATAAGGCAGACAGAAGGCAGACGCTATCAGTCACCTCCAGATAATCAGGTGTAACGTTCCTAGTTGCCCAAATGTCAGTTGTTGTAGTAGATCAGAATACTGCACTCAGACCATCGTTTCTGTTCTCTCAATCAGGTTGGAGACTGAGACCATGACCGGTGATGGACGTGATGGACGGTGATGGACGTTGGTGATTATCCTGCTGGTTTGAGCCATAGCCTGGATTCAAGCAACATCTGGGTACCCTGACGACTTCGCTTCCCAGACCGGGAACCAACAGCAGGAGGCAGCCGCTGAAGACAATGACAGCAAGCCTCAACCACCAACAGTGTTAGAGGCATCAACAACTCCTACTCAAATCAAAAGATTCAAAAGATACATCGAGAGCCATCGTCCCAACCTTCACCTCAATTTAAGTCATACTATTGCCGCCAAGGCAAACAAAACCAACTGTTACTGGTTAACAGATAAGCTGGGTCATACCGGCACTGAAATAATGCATTATGTCCTGTATCTTTTCATAGAAATCATCATATTCACTCTGTAAGATTAATTGTCTGAAAACTCTAATATTTTCTTTGTGCATGAAGTCACCTGTTACAATTATGGTGCAAAGTTAAAGCCACTCTTTAGCAGAAGAATCTATAGAACCACAAAACCCATTAGCTCCTTACATGGGTTCAACTAACTTCCTTAACTTCCCATAATCCATACCTACGCTACTGCTTTTTTCCTTCCCTAGTCAAGGTTTTTGTATCAGTGTAGGCCCTCTTAATTATTATACCTATATAGAGCGATTTCGCTCTTCTTAGCTTAGTTTTAAATAATATTTCATAGATAGGAATTTTTTACAGGTGTTATCGTTGAGAGGGATCCCCACGGATTAACAGTCACCATACATGTTTTCTCCAAGACTAAGTCTGATAGATTCAATCGAGTGGCCACCGTCAAGTTCAAAGTGTCTGCGTCACTGTCAGCAGTCTTGTGATTTCGCTGTTGTTAATAAAAACTTCCAATGTTAGGTTCTTCTATGAAATGTATCACATGTAGTGGTCGGTCCATTAGGACCGAAAGGGGGGAATATTATGGTGGAAATTCTTATATCATAGTGTGTACCTCCTGAACTGTAGGTGTCGCTGTTTATATAAGGATTTGCTTACTGTAACCTTCCGGCCCTTTCTCTTTATTCACTGTAACTCCTCCCCTCATGTTGTGAATAAGATCTGTGGTCACCCCCGTTTCTAGGAGGGCTCCACCTTGGACTGGTCTGTAGAGTGTGGGTTCCCGTACACGTATAAACTAATATCAACTGCCTTTGACTGAGTGTGTGACTTATTGCTTACAATACACAACGCAGAAGGGGAAATCCCCCACAGGAGCTTGGCCCGGACCGACCTGATTTTAAGATTCGGCAGCAGGCAAGTGATCGTGGACGAGCTTACACCCGGGGCTTCTGCCGTACTTGTTACGATAAACGGAGTTGGCTAGCTGGATCTAGCGTTAGCAGTGCTTTCCCTGTTTATTGCTTTCCCTGTTTATTGTTCCAATTCGGCAGATTCCACAGAAAGTGTGACCAATTGACAACCATCGCGTTTGTGTCCCATATCAAAAAGGTAAAAATTTCCGTCCACAGTAATAATGTTAGCAACAACCTGTAGTCTTAGTACAGCGCAGCTGTGAATGAGATTTGGGCGGCTGCTGGCAGGGTATTTTTGTGCAGATGTGTCCACCAGTGGGCACGGAGCTGCAGATTTATGCACGCAGCCAACTCTCATTAATATTTTCCACCATTGTTTGACTCTACCACAAGCTCAACATGGAAGTTCGAAAAATCGCCCCTCGCAGTTGCGTCAATATTGCAACATGTGCACATGTCTGCGTACCTTGCGTTCAGGTGTGCTACCACGCGTAAAATCGACATAAAATATGCATGGCAATGCATTCGGGCATAAAATGTGCACACGGCAAGCATATCCTGGGCCTAACGCTGGCCCCAGTAGATAGCTAGTAGAAGCTGGACCTATTTTCTATGAGAAGTGATTTCGCTCTCGCACAGTATTGTGTGTACACAATACGACATGGTCCTTGGGGTGCATCGAAACTGTCATTGCAACACGTCCAAAAGTTCAGAAATCTCTAACTCCATGCAAATTTATTGCGCGTCGCGACCATATCGTGAAGCAAGTGTCCAATAGCCGAGCTAGAAATTTTGGAAGTTTAAGTGAAAATCCAATAGTGTTAAATCCATTTATCGAAACTCCAATCAACATTCTTATATTATAACCTTTCCTAGACTATCAGATTTAGCATCCAACACCCTATTAAAAAGCTCATTGACATTTACATTATATTGTATTATATTGTAATAATAGTGTACCTTAATACTTAAAGCCATTGTAAGGGCTACTGTATTTTCAGTGAACAAATTTGGAGGTCTAAGTGGAATTCCAATATCGATTTTCTAATGTACTAAATGAAGGAGCGGAGACTTGGGCTCTCTCTATATATCGCCCCCTGCTTCACTACTCCTCCCAACCTGACCTTTCAGCTGACAACTGGTTTTGTATTCAACCTGTGCAACCTGACTTGTTCAGCAGTTTAACATTCAACAGCCTTTTTAAAGGCTTATATCCATTTATATTATATTATATTATTAGAAACAACACTGCACCTTCAAAGGCTCAAAGCCTTTGTAAAAGGCTTAAGTATTTCCAATGCCCTTTTTAAAGGCTTGTTGCCTTGTATTGTATTGTGGGTACTCGTTTATACTGTTTTATATTATTGTTATATTATTACAATCAGTTGTGAAAGTCCCCATGAGAATCCAATAGATATAACACTCTAACATTACACTTGGCATCAGTAGTATGGATTCCAGACAAAAAAGTGGGGCTTCAAAACGAAAAGCCAAAAAAAAAATAGGGAGGCAAAGCAGGCCGATTTTTTTTTTTTTAATGTGCCTTTGATTTCTAACTTTTTTGACAAGCCTCAAGATTCAAATATTAATAACATTATCAATATTTGAATCTTGAGGCTTGTCAAAAAAGTTAGAAATCAAAGGCACATTAAAAAATAAATAAATAAATAAAAATCGGCCTGCTTTGCCTCCCTATTTTTTTTGGCTTTTCGTTTTGAAGCCCCACTTTTTTGTTTGCAATTTAGCCCGAGTTGCAGCTATGAAGAGATCACCACTGGTTTGATCATACCGGAGCCCTCACAGACCCAATCAAGCATAGACCTGGCCTGACAGGCTCAGGCCTCAGGCCCATACTCAGACCAGGCATCACCTGAGAAAATCTTTCCAAGTCAGGAGGATTGCACGGAGCCCAGTTTCACACCAGAAGCTGGGGACACTAACTCCGGTCATGAACCTCTTATTGACCCTGCTTTATGGCCAAATACTACAACCATTAAAGACTTGTGCACTCTTAGGACAGGAGACTTGCTGTCAGACCAGGCATCGCCTGAGAAAGTCTCGTCAAATCAGGAGGGGTACACTGAGACCAGTATCACATTAGGAGCTAGGGGCTCAAACTCCTGGTGTGAAATGGTTAATGACCCTGCTTTATGGCTAAGTGCCATTACTGAACACATCAAGTCGATTCTGGTTAGTAGAGGAGCAGCTGCTTTTAAAAAATCGAGGTGAAAAGTACCCTGCCTCAAGTAGGGATAGGACCATGGGGAGCATCACTAGGAGTTTCACAAATTCCTTAATCAAATGCTCTCTACCTAATGGCCAGTCTGTGACTAGGCAGTGGCTACTTTACTCCCCTTCATCTGGTTGCATCTTTTGTTTTGCTTGCAAACTGTTTTCAAGTAAGCACAATGCGTTTGTCCACGGGTTTTCTGATTGGAAACATTCTGAGCGTATCGGTGAGCATGAGTTAGGAGCATAGGGCTTGCATGTTAGCATTACACAGTCGCTCCAAAAACACACTAAGAGTTTACTTTGATCTTGTCAAACAAATTGATGCAGAGAGGCAATACTGGCGGGAAGTTTTGAAAAGAGTTATTGCTGTAATTCAGTTTTTGGGGGAGAAGGGCCTTGCTTTCAGGGGAGATGATGAGCGGTTGGGATCACCTCACAATGGTAATTTCTTGGGCATTGTTGAACTGTTGGCCAAATTTGACCCTTTTCTAGCTGACCATCTCCAAAGGTTTGGAGGCAAGGGCAAAGGCTCTGTGTCCTACCTCTCATCCACAATCTGTGAGGAATTTATCCACTTAATGGGAGAAAGAACAAAGGAAGCAATTATCAGCGAGATTAAAGAGGCCAAATACTTCTCTGTTATCGTTGACTCCACTCCAGACCTTGCTCACGTGGACCAACTCACTTTTATTTTCAGGTTTGTAAATAATGGTGGAGAAGTAGTTGAGCGTTTTCTGGCTTTTGAGTCTATTAAAAATCATGGTCGGAACAGTTTGGCTGAGTGTGTTGTTGCAATGATGGAGAACCTGGGCCTAGACTTAACTAACTGTCGAGGCCAGTCTTATGACAATGCAAGTAATATGTCAGGAAAGTAAAATGGAGTCCAAGCTCATCTGAAACGAATAAACCCATTGATTTGTTATGTCCCCTGTGCAGCACATTCATTGAATTTAGTCTGTGTCAATGCTGTTGACAGTAGCCCAGAAGCTGGCCGTTTGACTTTCTGCAATCAATGTACACATTTTGTGCCTCGTCAACACAGGTGGGGAAAGCAAACTGACCCGTAAACGGGCCAAGAGGCTGCAGGTCTTCAATCCTACCAAGCAGAAGCTCACCTGAAAGCACTGATTTAATCAACTGATCTAAGCCTGCACAACTGATTAGTTGTATCAGGTGCACTTCTGCATTGTTGGAGTGAAAACCTGCAGCCTCTTGGCCCATTTACGGGTCAGTTTGACACCCCTGGTATAAAGGGTAAAGCCTTTTATTGTTCGGGGTTCATTCTTACACCGATGACCCCAGAGCATTTGGACATGTTCAGTTACTGCTAATTACTGGATTAAAGACAAACTTAGTTTGCAACAACTCAGAAGAATCCTTTTTCTCCCTTTTTTTCTTACACTCCCTTGAAAAAGAGATTTCAATCTCAACGGGACTTCCCTGGTTAAATAAATAAAATGATAATAATAACAATGGGTGGCTACCCATTGTTATTATTATTATTTTATTTATTTAACCAGGGAAGTCCCGTTGAGATTGAAATCTCTTTTTCAAGGGAGCCCTGGGGGTAGAGGTGGGGAGGGAGAGGAGGAATTGCACAGCCAATTAGATCAGGGGATGATTAGGCGGCAGATCAAAAGAGCCAGGTTGGGGCTTTTGCCATGACACCGGGGAACCCCCCCATTGTGTGATTTCTGAAAAAAAGAGGGGAATGTGAGTATTCTACTAACTAACCAAAGCTTGTTTCAGAAAATCTGCACGTTAAAACAACCTAGAGAGAAGGACTGAAATTTACTTTTTGTGTTTGTTCTGTAGTTAGCAGGAGGTGTCCGGCAGTGGGATAGGCAAGTACAATTTTGTGTAACAATCTTGAAGTAACTGAATCGGCCCGAAGCAGTGTGGTGACAGAATTGTACTAGAACTGTTTCTAATGTAACTGAAACAGATAGCCCAAGCCGAGCGGCGATTCTAAAGTAATTGAAACGAAGATTTGAACTTGAGGCATAGTGATTGAGCTGGTCGGACAGAGGCTGAGAATGTGAGTTTCTAAAGCAACTGAAACTAGTGGAAACCAGGATTCTGTGGCAAAGAAAAGTTTAAAATGAACCTCAAGCATTGTGGTTGTGCCCAACGGACAGAGGCAAGATTCTAAACTTTATTGGTTGTGTTGTAAGTGGTTAAAACACTTTACTTGAATAGCAGAAGACTAAAAGTTTCAAGTGGACCGGTGGTGGTGTGTTTGTAAACAGTGACAATGGAGAGTCTAATTTCTGAATATATTGCTAAATATGGTTCACAGGGTGATGGGATAGAGAAGGAGGATAAGCCCAATGAGTGGGCTCAGTCCAAATTCGATAGTGATCCAAAAAGTTCTAAAAACAAGAAATGGAAATTTGCAAATGCCCTTCAAGGACTTCTTGAGACATTTAAAATGACCGAGAGAAGGCGACATGAAGCTCAAGCAGAGAGAGATGGACTGAAAGGCGAAATGGAAGCACTTTTAGCGCGTGTTCAAGAGGAGTCAAATAAGAAAAAGCAATTAGACTGAAATTGCATCGCTAAATCTAAATTATGACAGGCTGAGGTTGAAAGTGGACGTGTTGTCAAATGAACTAGACAATATGAGATTGACATGCAACAAGTCAGAAACCAGTGATAACAGAACAGTAGCATCACGTTTCTGAAAGTCCAATAAGGTTCCCAGTAGCTCCTGTGCGGTCAAGTGCGACAAGAGCCAACAACGGGACGGACGTAGTTTCAAGATCTGAAGATGGCGCATCTACAAGACAACTGTCTCTGACTGATGTGGAGAGTCTGGTTAAGACTGGGTTTTTTCCAGCTGGGTGAGAAAGAACCAACTGAATTTTTATCCAAGTTTGAGCATGTTGTGAATATGTTTAGTTTGACTGACTCAGATGCATGTGTGCTGCTTATGGCCTGTCTTGATTATACATTTGTGAGAGCAATCTCACAGGAGGTGCGAAACAAAACTGCAAATAAACTTGCATGAAGAGAGGCTTTGCTGTGAGTGGTCGGACTTAACGTGGCGATCATGGAACGATTAGCAGAGGTGACAATGAGGAAGGGGGAACACCCCGCAGCCTGGGCAGAGAGGCTGTTAGAAGCATTTCAGGTATATAGAAGGTCCTCAGACATCACAACTGAGCATACAGCGTATAAATCTGAACTGATCAGTAAAAGGGACCCAGAGACGCGCTCCGCCATTAACCTGTTTGTTAATCATGATTCAGCCTATGAGGGCATAATTTCAAAAATGACCCAGTTTTATAATAATCGAACTCTGTCAAGAAAATCACATCCAGCTGTGATGATAGGAAGAAGACTTTCCTACAGGACCAGAGGACAAAGAGGGACAGAATCCTCTCATTCTTCAGCGAGGAATCACATACCCCCAAACTTCAGTACCATGGTTTGCTATGCATATGGGAAGGAGGGGCACATTGCTAGGAACTGCACAGAGAGGAGAACAAGAGACCAGGTACCTGTTTGTTTTTCAAGTGGGAAAAGGGGACACAAAGCCAGAAGGTGTTGCTCTTCACCATTACGAGCGAAAAGCTATCAAGACCTGCTTAAGAAAGTTCACAGCTTAGAGACGCAATTGGCTTTGTCTCAAGACAAGACTAAACGAAGAGGCCATTCACACGGGGCCAGACAAATTACTGCCAGAGCCAACAGACTGTAGCTCTGTCTCAAGCAGTTCAGAAATTTGGACTAACATGCTCAAAAAAAAAAAAAAAAGATGAGTGCATAAGAGAGTTTGTGTCAGTTTTGTCTGTATTTATGTATGATAGATATGTTAAGATGTGTGTGGGGAAAATAGGAGCAACATTGTTTTTTTTCTTGAGTTATCATTTCAGAAATCCCATCACCATCCAAAGGTAAAGGAACCATGGGGCCAGAGGCCACCTGAGAGACCAGGGGGAAGAAGAGGTGAAAGATGAGCACAAGGCCCCCACAGAGTGCAAGGGACCAGAATGACCAGAGCAAGGGAAGTCAGAATGATCAACCGCATGGCAGATTTACATGGAGCAGAACTACAGACAGCCAAATGATATTGCGGCAGAGGGGTAAGATTTAGATCAGCCAAGATTAAGCCACCTTGGGAATTTCACCCAAGGAAATAATCAGTACAACGACTCAAAAGTAAATATTTCCCAAGTTCTTTTATTGAATAGAGACAGACGTGGTTCAGGAAAAGCAGGTTTTATCATTATTTTTATTATTAAAAATTACAAATCTGACTGGAAGTACCTGTATCCGAGGGAAAGCAGCAATTATAGGTGAATAAGACTGACATCAGTTAAGCACTTAATTTATTTACTTGGAAAATACCAAGACGTCCAG
Organism: Gymnothorax reevesii; assembly: GCA_029721435.1. Classification (NCBI taxonomy): domain Eukaryota; kingdom Metazoa; phylum Chordata; class Actinopteri; order Anguilliformes; family Muraenidae; genus Gymnothorax; species Gymnothorax reevesii. Next base: position 68,991,966 of record CM056579.1, read on the forward strand.
ACAACTTTAATTTACAACATTAAATTAGTAGTTAAACACATTGCCATGATTACTTTTTCCTCACACTAGGACTTCCAGACCATTTACTTAATTTAGCCCGATTCGCCACTAGGTGGCGATAACAGGTAAGCCAAAAACTAACACAGTGGGGGGTATGCTACCATTTGCTCCCCTAAGTGACTTCAACTTACCAGCACGCGTGCTGCCTCATCTAGAAAGCACAGCAAATTCGTGAGTAGAAGTGATACAGTGCAATTAGCATTCACAGGATCAAACAGTGACGCACAAACCCCAGCTAACCCCCCTTACCTGAGCAGCACTGGCCCACCGCAAGCTAGGTAGACATGGCAAAGTTACCCACCTAAAAAACAATTACAGATCGAAAGAGCAATTCGTAAAACTCAAAGCCAGTTGGTGAACACTCCGTTGGGTAACTGTTGACGATATAGCTCAGCTTGATTGCACAGTACCCCTACAACCACGGGAGAATCGCAGCCTACACGACCCCCAGCGAATGGAGCCTCTCTTCACCAGATTACATATCATGCGCGTTACGTATCTTTTGAGCACAAGCTGGATGCTCTATTAAGAGGCAGAACAGCAGCGCACCCGAAACCTGGAACCGGAAACCCATACGTCGCCAAATGACATTCTCCAAAAATGTAATTAACACTTTGTACTCAGCATAACCCTCCGACCTGTCACCTCAAGACATGCCTTGGAGTTGAACTGCTTGCGGGACTGAAGGAATTACCATACGCTACCTCAGCCAGGTGCCTAGAATTATTCGGCTTACCAATATCTGCAAATGAACAGACTGTTTTACCACTGCCTTATTAGTTTTTAACCAAACCGGCACACCTTATCTACCGCTATGCGGGTCTGAGCTCAACTGAACTGAGAAAGGAACGAATCAGTTCATGAAGTGATTCCATTCAGTATGTTCACTCAAAAAAATTGTTTGTTTGAACGAATCGTTCGTGAACGACACAACACTTTTGTGAACTACAGTTGTAAAGAAACCAGTCAATGATCATAAGGAGGTGTTAGGATCTCCATCCACACATTTAAATCGCATTAAAACTCTTATTTCTTGGCCAATTTTGACGATGTAGGAGTCAAATCATATGTATACAAGGGTACTCTCCAATATTTTTGTTGTTTTTGACTTTTCTGTCCCTCTGTAAATCTTGGCCAGGCTGTTTTTCAGAAACTGTACATGGCTGGCTTCTCAAATTTTACCATGATGGTTGATATTGGGGATAGTTGTGCATGGGCATGTTTTTTTCCTCTCAATTGACCTTTGACCCCTGTCCAGTGACCTTGCAAACAGCATGCTTAGTTTTCCATATATATTATGTTAATAAAGCTGCTTAACTAAGAAATCTGGTTGGTAATCCTGCTATAAACAGAACAACAACATGTACAAGTGGCATGCAAGCAAGCCAAAAATGAAGAAACAGGAACGAATGAATAAATGTTAAACGGATGACTTCATTTACAAATGGTATTCTTTATCATGAAAAATTACCTGCAAATACAGATAATAGGGTTTGTTCTATCATTACATAAGCTGTCAGCTGTGACCAACACAGTAAAACAAGGGTTTTACTGTGTTGGTCACAGCTGACAGCTTATGTATTCAAAGTTGCTCTCTATGATTTTGTTTGTGTCTTTAAGGCAAGAATGTCGTAAGCAAACCACAATTATGTGTATTGCAATACTTGAATTCAGGGGTTTAAAATCAACCAGCTGTGTTTGAAGCTGTTGTAATAATTGATCATGACTTCTCATACATGTATATACTTGTCAGTGTAGTGCTGAATAAAGAATAAAGTACAGAAATTAGAGGAGCATTTATTCATAATAATTATTGTTAATTGATGAGAAACATTTTATTTGACTATTTATGTTAAAAGTAGTTATGTTAAGTAGTTTATGTTAAAACTGATCAACGAGGAATTTGTTTCTTTTCAGTTTACTTGCATGCCCATGCAGTTGTTCATGAAGTCATCTATTTAACATTCATTCATTCGTTCCTGTTTCTTCATTTTTGGCTTGCTTGCATGCCACTTGTACATGTTGCTGTTCTGATTATAGCAGGATTACCAACCAGATTTCTTAGTTAAGCAGCTTTATTAACATAATATACAAGCCTAGTCTTTGGTCATGGAAAACCAAGCATGCTGTTTGCAAGGTCACTGGACAGGGGTCAAAGGTCAAATGAGAGGAAAACAAAATAAGCCCATGCACAACTATCCCCAATATCAACCATCATGGTAAAATTTGAGAAGCCAGCCATGTACAGTTTCTGAAAAACAGCCTGGCCAAGATTTACAGACGGACAGAAAAGTCAATCGCTATATGCCCCCTCTCCAAGGAGGAGGGGCCATAATTAGCCCTGTTTAAATGAAGAAGTATAACTGATTTTACAATACCTAAATACAAAATACAAAACTGATATCACCCATACACACTGTAACTACTATGAACAAACAAATCTGAAAAGTTTTCATTGGACATACACTACCGGTCAAAAGTTTTAGAACACCCCAATTTTTTTAAAATTGAAATTCAAGCAGTTCAAGTCCAATGAATAGCTTGAAATGGTACAATGGTAAGTGGTGAACTGCCAGAGGTTAAAAAAAAAAAAAAAAAAAAGTCGTTACCCAAAAGTGAAATATAATGTATATAATGACTTCAGAATTATACAAAATGGCCTTTTTCAGGGAACAAGCATTTCTGCAGCAATGGAGGTTGATCAAGGCCAGGAAGTTCCCTCAGCTGTTCCAACTTTTCTTGATTACTTCAACCCCCTCTGTCTGAACCAAAATGGCTACCACAGCAATCTGCAGCGCCATGCAGTACCCTCTGGTATGTGCCTAGTTGGTCAGGGGTTCATCGTACAGCAACATTATGACCAAAAACATAAGTCCAAGCTCTGCCAGAACTATCTCAGGAAAAAAGAACAAGATGGTAAGCTTGAAAACATGGAGTGGCCAGCACAGTCTCCAGACTTAAACCCCATCGAGCTGGTTTGGGCTGAACTGGACTGAACTGGAGTGAAAGCAAAACAACCTACAAGTGCCACCCATTTATGGGAACTTCTGCAACAGAGTTAGGAAGAACTTTCTGGTGAATATTTGATTTCCATTGTAGAAAGAATGCCACAAGTTCAACTGTTATATTGGCCAAAGGTGGCTACTTTGAGTCAAAACTTTCGAATACATTTTAGTTTACGAATTGATTCCATGATTTTTTTTTTTAACTTCATTGTTTATTTGTTCTATGCTTTCATTTCAGAGTACAATAAGAGATTAAACTATAATCCCAATTCCAAAATAGTTGGGACGAAGTGTAAATTGTGAATAAAATCGAAATGCAATGACTTTCAGATGACATGAGCCAAAATGTTATTTACAAAAGAGCACATAACATTTCAAATGATGAAACTGAGACATTTTGGATTTTTATCCACAAAATGAGCTTATTTCAAATTTTCTGGCTGCAACAGGTCTTAAAAAAAGTTGGGACACAGGCAAAAAAGGGATGAAAAAGCAATTAATATATGAGAATCAGCTGAAAGAACATAAAGCAAGTAATTAAGTTAACTGGCATCAGGTGTGGAACATGATTGGCTATAAAAGGGATGTCTGAGACAGGCTGTCTCTCAGAAGTAAAGATGGCCAGAGGCTCTCCAACCTGTGAAGGCTTGCATGAAAAAATTGTGGAATACTTTAAAAACATGTTGAATACTCAAAAGTGTTCCTCAATGTCAAATTACACTAATCAAGAAGGCATAGGCAGCACTTCGAATGCATAAAATAAAATATACTTCATTGCTGCACTATAGGACGTTTCAAGTAGTACCCTTCCTCAGCATGTATGGCAAACAAGATCAATTGGCACAGGTGTGTTTCACAGGTAATCTCATCACAATGTGCATCGAAGAGGTGTCTCTAATAATACTTAATTAGCATGCATAATACACACATAAATAGGCTGTAATGACAAACCCCAGTCACTGATTTCATAGTTACATGATTTCATGAATACATAGTAAATTTAAAAAATGCTAAAAAATCAAAGTAATACAAACTAAAAATTTGAATAATAATAAATCTCCTCATTCAGGCCATTAAGAATGAGATTGTCAAGGACGTGTCTCAACCAGGTGTCTCTAATACTGGTAATTGGCATCCATTAATGACAAACCTTAGTCACTAATTGTATAATTACATGATTTCAATAATGATAAATCAAAATCAAACCACAAGCTTCAGAAAAAACAAGAAAAAGAACTCCTCATTCAGCCCATTTGGAATGAGAGTATCAAGGTAATGTATCCAATATGACCCTCTGGAGAAGAATTCTGTCTATCACCACCTCTCCGTGCTCTGTAAACTGTCTCTATACCCATCAATTAGATCACTGAGATTATGTTGATTACTTTTGAAATGATCTCTTGCGATGAAAAAAAAATTGTTGTTCTCTGAAGTTACCACTTTAGCTACAGTGAGCCAACGGTATTCCAGTTAGTGGTTCAGAAAATTCAGTTTTCTGAAGCAAAAAATTCTACATGGTATTGATTCTCTCGCATTCTGCTGTCAGTTAGTCATCACATACAAAAAATGCATAGTTCCCTACCATGGATATATGTGTAGATTCCTTCATTGACAAATTCAGCGCGTCCGTATATCCACCCTCAGGGTTGATAGCAAATCACTCAATTATACACTCAGGCTCTTCTGCATAACTGCACAGTTATAGTTTACACCCTCGCGAAACTTCCCCGGTAACAATGTATTGATTGGCTCATTTCTTATCCAATTCCTGAGTGTTTAAACTTTCCACAGTAAGTGTCACCCATTGATTTGACAAACATAAGAGCAAACAAGCCTATGCGTATCAGTAAGCTCATTTGTATCCTGTCAATGTTGCTCACATTGCGTGGCTGAAATAGACGCGATTTATTGAAAAAAAGCATTGCACAACTGGCCTCCATAAATGTTTCAGTAACATTTACAGGATTTAAATGAGATAAGGACATGGTCAATGGGAATTATTTCGAATGAAACAGGACCGGAGGGTTCCTACTACTGGACACATCGGTCTCTGGAGGAGGGATTCATGAAAAAGGTTAACTTTTGCTTTTTGTTTTGGAATGTATACCGTATTCAACAAAGTCGAACGCAGAGGTTTTTTTTTCTGTTTGAAACATGAACTGCCCTTGCATTTGGGTGGACCCCCTGGTACATTCATTGCACCGTTCTCTTAAATTCAGGGAGGCATATATTGTTAGATCTTCCCTGAAGATGGAATGTCTGTTAAAATAAAGTATATTTCAGAATTCAGATATTACGGAGTTAGTGAGTTGTACTTGTTCCTTGACAAAGTAATGAACATGAGTACAAATATGTGGTCCAACAGAATCCAAGAAGGCCAATCGTTTACACTCTTCCTAAAATCCACAAACATTTGACTAATCCTCCAGGCTGCCTGATTGTAGCGGGAAATGGATCGCTTAATGGAGCCGCTCTCACAATTCATTGACGGTCATATTCAAGATCTAGTACATACATTGCCTTCACATCTCAAAGACACTATGGACTTCTTGAACAAATTGTTGGAAAGTAATGTGGACTCGAATGACTTTCTTTGTACTATGGATGTCTCTAGCCTGTATCCCAGTATTCGTCACACCGATGGTTTAGATGCTTTTAAATATTTTTTGAATGATAGGACTGTGAGGCATCCGTCCACTGATTTTTTTGTTATTATTAACTTAATCAAGTATTGACAGAATTATTTTATGTGTCAAGACACATACTACCTTTAATTACGGGGCTCAGCCATGGGTTCACCAGTTTCCCTGAATTATGCCAATTCATTTATGGGGAAATATGAGTTAATTATATTTACACTAACAACCGCTATTCTTTTTTTTTTTAAATTTGGCATCTCCAATCCCACCCGAATCTGGAATGCCCAATTGGTGAACTATGTAAGCTTGCTCATATGCGACCCCTTGCTGCCAACTCAGGATAGTGAAGATAGTTCACGACTCTCCTCTGAAGCACACGCCTGTCAGCCACTGCCTCTTATACACTCATTGGTTGAATCTTCGCAAGTTCAGAACGAGGGCGGAGGATACCCGGACACGAACAGACTTAGAATCTTCCTGACGAGCGCCTGTCCGGCCAACAGGAGGCGCTTGAGCAACTAACAAAGCTGTTTATTTATTTCCCTTAACCGGCAGTCCATTCCCAATTTGAAACCCTGTAGCGCGATGGCCAATTGTGCGCTATGCTGACAAAAGCTGCCGACCACTGCCGGTTGGTACGACCGGGGCTCCAACCCACGACATGATAGTCACTTCTGCACTGCAACGCCTTAACCGAGTGAGCTATCCGGCAGCAAACAACCCCTATTCTAAGTTCATTAAGAGCTATAGGTATATTGATGGTTTATTCTTCATTTGGAGTTGCAGTGCCGATGAGTTAAAGCGATTCCATGATCTTATGAATTCCAGAATGGAATCCATTAAATTTACACTGTCTTTTGACCGGCAATTAATTTCATTTTTGGATTTAATGGTGATAAGAGGGCCAATCTCTACATACTGAGGTCCATAGAAAAGAAACCGATTGAAATACATTTTTACACTTTAAGTTTCCATTCTCCTGCTTTGAAAAATTTTTTACCTATAGTCAGTTATTAAGTATTAAACGGATATGTCACTCTGATGAGTTGTTGGGGTAATGGCCTTGCACAGAACACCAATGTTGGGGAAATTTGTCAAATTCTATTATTAATTTGACTACCAAAAACATATGAGATTGTAATATTAATATTATATAGTAATATGAATACCTCGGGGCACCACCCTTCTTTAGTGAAGGGAAAACGATAGCCAATTAATAAAACCTCAGTCTCAATATCCCCGACGCAATTAATTTGGAAATTGATTAATAAATAAATTAATAATTGTAACCAACTTACCTAATCAATAGTTAGATTGAAGGATTTGGAGTTCTATATAGAAGAGGTTGGCAGTTTCGTTCACTGTTGTACAACAATAACAACCACAGCATATGTCTTTAAAGAATATTTATTTAAATGAAACAAATGAAACACACAATCTAGACTACACTAAACACTATATGCACAATGAAGAAGGTGTGTGCGCGCGCACGTGCGGATGTGGGTGAGAGAGAACAAAGGGATAATCTGAGGTGTGAGTGGAGGGGCCTTGCTGTCCATGTGGAGTGGGGGAAGGCAACCCTACTGTAACAAAGACCAAGTCTTTGTAGCAATGGAAAGTTTCAAGAGTTATAAAGTCAGTTAAATGACTTAAAACACTCAGTGCAAGGCTTGCTCTATTCCTGGTAGCCTGGCAGATTCTTCAGCATGGCCAGTCTATGCTGGGCCTAAGAGGTGGGGGAGGAGTACCCCAGCCTGAGCAGTCCCCAGGGGTCGAGGAACCTCTCCAAGGGAGAGAGAGAGAGTCCAGAGCCAAGAGTCCAAGAGCCAAGAGACAAGAGAAGAGAGGAGATAAAATTGTTGACCACTGCTTTTATGTGCCTGGCCTGCTGGCGGACGGGGCTTGCAGGCAGCAAGTGGTCATGGGAAATCCTAGGCTCGATTTTGTTTCCTAACACATATGAAAGGCTTTCCTCTGTGTGACCCCAACAGAGTCTTTTGAGAAGCTTGCTGAATCTTTGCACAACAATTTTAGAATGCGTGGTTGTTATACTACGTTATTAGACAGCCATTTAGTGAAGGTTCGTAAAATCCCCAGATCAGTCCTCCTTACACCCAAGTCTAAGGATAGGTCATCTCAAGGGATTGGTTTGGTTTCCACAAACAGTCCCATTTCAGGGGATATCAAACGTATAATGAATACATATTGGCATATTTTGGTGACAGATACACAATTTGCAAGTGCTTTTCAAACTCTGCCTAGACAATTCTATCAGCGGTCTTCTAATTTACGGGACCTTTTACAAAAAATAGATGGCGGTTCACCAAGACGCCCCACATATTTTTGTCACAGATACCCAGAGGTAACTTTCCATGTCATAATTGTGTTCAGTGCTATTCTATGTGTAAAGGCAAACAGTTCACTCATCCAAAATCAGGTGACATTATTAGAGTGAGGGGTAGAATAACTTGTAACTCAAAATATGGTGTCAATTTGTTAAAATGTCCTTGTAATTTGTACTATGTGAGGAAAACAAAACGTGATTTTAAGGCTAGGATTAGTAAACATACAGTGCCCTCCATAATTATCGGCCCCCCTGGTTAAGATGTCTTAAAGGCCTTAAAATAAATAAAATTTTTATTGCAGAAGCAAACTCTCACACTGAATATTGTAGAAAAATGTAACCTTCAACATAAGTGAATTTTAAGAGGAAAAAAAAACATCCCTGACTAAGAAATAATTATTTTTTCATAAAATCACCTCTTACACAATTATTGGCACCCCTAACAATTCCTCGGAAATAAATGTAATTGAAGTATTTCTGTCATTTCTACAGTAGTTTACAAAGTTGATCAGAGTATCTAGGAACATTCAATTAGTAATTGATCACTTCCTGTTTCCCTGGGGTATAAATATGACGTGAGACAGAGGCCATTTCTCTTATCCACTCTTCAAAATGGGAAAGACAAAGGAACACACCATTCAAGAAAGGCAGATGTGTGTCGACCGTCACAAGTCAGGCAATGGCTGCAAGAAAATAGCCACTCGTCTGCACCTGCCCATATCTGTTGTCAGAGGAATCATGAAGAAGTTTAAAACAACTGGAAAAGTGGTAAACAAGCCTGGACGAGGACGCAAGGTTATTTTGCCACCACGCACAGTGAGGAGGATGGTAAAAGAAATAAAAAGTTCTCTAAAGCTCACTGTTAAAGAATTGCAACAAATGGTAGCATCTTGGGGTCACAAAGTCTCCAAAACAGGCGCTATCTACATGCCAACAAGCTGTTTAGGAGGCATGCACAGAAAAAACCTTTTCTCACTCACAATCATAAACACGAACGTCTGGAGTTCGCCGATCGATACTGGGACTTCAACTGGGACTGTATGCTTGGTCAGATGAGAGTTAGAGATAGAGTTTTTTTGGCAACAAACACTCAAAGTGGGTATGGCGGAATACAAAAGATGAGTGCAGAAAAGCACCTCATGCCCACTGTGAAGTATGGGGGAGGATCGGTGATGCTGTGGGCCTGTTTCTCTTCCAGAGGCCCTGGGAACCTTGTTAGGGTGCATGGCATCATGAACGCTTTAAAATACCAGGACATACCATCTGGTGGCCTCTGCCCGAAAGCTGAAGATGGGTCGTCACTGGGTCTTTCAGCAAGATAATGACCCTAAACATGTTGCCAAATCTACACAGAAATGGTTCACCAAACACAGAATCAAGCTCCTCCCATGGCCATGTCAGTCCCCAGACCTCAACCCCATTGAAAACCTGTGGAGTGAGCTGAAGAGGAGAGTGCAGAGGAGAGGACCCAGGTCTCTGGATGATTTAGAGAGATTGTAAAGAGAAGAATAGTCGAAGACCCCTCTTTCTGTATTCTCCCATCTTGTGACACATTATAGGAGAAGATGAGGTGCTGTTTTATTGGCAAAAGGGGGTTGTACAAAGTATTAACATCAGGGGTGCTAAAAATTGTGGCACACATGATTTGATGTAAAAGAATTATTTCTTAATGTGGGATTTTTTCCCGACTGAATAAATGCACTTGAATGAAAGGTTGGATTTATTTAGAAAGAAACTGAATTTATTAGAAGCTCAAGAACACATCTTACCAAGGGGTGCCAATAATTATGGAGGATTATTATGCAATTATCATGATATGTCTTCTGTGGCGCGTCATTTCAAAAGTAATCAACATAATCTCAGTGACCTACAATTTATGGGTATAGAGAGTTACAAGGTGGTGACAGAGACAGAATTCTTCTCCAGAGGGTCATATTGGATACATTACCTCGATACTCTCATTCAAAATGGGCTGAATAGAGGAGTTCTTTCTCTAGTTTTTTCTGAAGCTTTTGGTTTGATTTTGATTTAGTATTATTGAAATCATGTAATTATACAATTAGGGGTCTATTCTCCCATGCGCGTAAGTCGAAAAAGCGCGTAGCTATGCGCTTTTTAGCCTACGCGTATTCTCCCTTCGACTTAAGTCTGTGCATTACGCGCCTTGAAGGTAGTTACGCGCTTGGGGCGGAGCAAGGCCAAAATCGGTGCGTTTCCGGGCGTTTCTCATGCAAATTACACTTACGCGTATTCTCCCCCTGGCTTACGCGCTTTTTCTGTTAAGCGCTTTTGAGGGCTGTATTAAGGTTAAGCGCCAACATTAGGCGAAGTTGAATATTGCGTTTGATGTCGGTTATGGGCCGAATTTCAACATTACTTTTATTTTATTTTACATGGTAAAGGTTGAGACATTTAATATTCGATTGTTCTTCCTTATTTCTAAACTACATTTCTCAAAGCCATGATAATTTATCAAACGAAATCATCACATGATATTACGCATCAGCCTCTTCTCCAATCAGTTAAATTACAAGCGCAAAACAATTAATTAATACGAGGATACATAAGACCATCATTCTACCATGCTCTCAAAATCTAAAGCCAAAATGCCAGTCCTGCATTTGCTTGCACTCTTGCGTGATTGGAAAAGAGTAAGAGGAGCGCGCCGAGCTCGAAGACGAACACGCATATATCGGCTTCGTTTGGACATCCTGGGACAAACAAACATCGAGTGCATCCAGCGCTTTCGCCTGGACCGTGCATGAGGCAATCATCTATCTTTGCTGACTTCTGGATGAACAGCTATCCAGCCGCAGCAATTATCCACAAAACATACCCGTGGTCATCAACGTCAGAACTGCGCTGTCGCTCCTGGCATCTGGGTCGTTCCAGAGAGTGGCTGGTGATGTCATTCACATCACAGGCTTCTGTGTCAAGGTGTCTGACGCAGTTCGTTGGCGCTTCAAGTTCTTCAAGTTCTTCTCCATGCTTCACTGCAGACAGAGTGGAACCCATCCCCTCCTCCTGTGCTGTGAAATGCACAGGGGATGATGGTTGCCCACCACCTGTTGCGTGTACACTTCTCCGGTGTGCAGAGAACCTGGCTTTTACAGTGCCCTGCAGATCTCCCCATTTATGCTGTAAATCGGGGATACTGCGCTTACATCTCCCCACTGAAGCCACATCCGATTCCTCGGATCAGCCTTCATTGCTTGCTTGCCATATACCCTGCCATCATCCCCTGTGCATTTCACTGCACAGGAGGAGGGGATGGCATCCACTCTTTCTGCAGTGGAAGTGCATGGAGAAGAACTTGAAGCGCCAACGAACTGCGTCAGACACCTTGACACAGACGCCTGTGATGTGAATGACATGACCAGCCACTCTCTGGAACGACCCAGATGCCAGGAGTGACAGCGCAGTTCTGACGTTGATGACCACGGGTATGTTTTGTGGATAATTGCTGCAGCTGGATAGCTGTTCGTCCAGAAGTCGGTAAAGATAGATGATTGCCTCATGCACGGTCCAGGCGAAAGCGCTGGATACACTCGATGTTTGTTTGTCCCAGGATGTCCAAAGGAAGCCGATATATGCGTGTTCGTCTTCGAGCTCGTCGCGCTCCTCTTACTCTTTCCCAATCATGCAAGAGTGCAAGCAAATGCAGGACTGGCATTTTGGCTTTAGATTTTGAGGGCATGGTAGAATGATGGTCTTATGTATACCCGTATTAATTAATTGTTTTGCGTTTGTAATTTAACTGATTGGAGAAGAGGCTGATGCGTAATATCATGTGATGATTTCGTTTGATAAATTATCATGGCTTTGAGAAATGTAGTTTAGAAATAAGGAAGAACAATCAAATATTAAATGTCTCAACCTTTACCATTTTAAATAAAATAAAAGTAATGTTAAAATTCGGCCTATAACCGACATCAAACGCAATATTCAATTTCGCCTAATGTTGGCGCTTGACCTTAATACAGCCCTCAAAAGCGCTTAACAGAAAAAGCGCGTAAGCCAGGGGGAGAATACGCGTAAGTGTTATTTGCATGAGAAACGCCCGGAAACGCCCCGATTTTGGCCTTGCTCCGCCCCAAGCGCGTAACTGCCTTCAAGGCGCGTAATGCACAGACTTACAGTATCTCACAAAAGTGAGTACACCCCTCACATTTTGACAATTAATTTATTATATCTTTTCAAGGGACAGTGCTACAGAAGTGAAACTTCTATATATTCTAGAGTAGTCATGGTACAATATGTGTAGCAGTGTAGATTTACTGCACTGTCCAAATACCTGAACAAACGGTCACTATTTCCAAAATGGATGGCAACAAAAGTGAGTACACACCCCAATTGATAATGGTCAACCAAGCAATGAAACGCGACTTGTTCATCATGTTCATGCTTTTGTCTGTTCGACTGGGCCATATGAGGTTGTGTAACATGTTGAAGGGTTAAATTGTAGTGCTTTAGGTGCAATGCTCTCATTCTATTCTGGTCACTGTGGGGTCAACATGGCACCTCATGGGAAAGAACTCTCTGAGGATCTGAAAAAGAGAATTGTTGCTCTCCACAAAGATGGTCTAAGCTACAAGAAGATCTGTGAAACCATGAAACTGAGCTACAGCACGGTGGCCAAGGTTATCCAGCGGTTTTCCAAGACGAGTTCTGCTCGGAAAAGGCCTTGTCAGGGTCGACCGAAGAGGTTGAGTCCTCGTGCTCTGTGCCAGGTGTACAAGTTGGCTTCAGAAAACAGACGCAGGAGTGCTGGCAGCATTGCTAACAAGGTTGTAGCAGTGGGATAACAGCCTGTCAGTGCTCAGACCATATGCCATGCTCTGCGCAAAGTTGGTCTGCATGGCCGTCAGCCAAGATGGATGCCTCATCTGAAGCTAGCCCACAAAAAGGCCTGAAAACAGTTTGTTGAAGACAACCAGTCCAAGAACATGAACTACTAGAACCATGTTCTGAGGTCTGACGAGACCTAGATAAACTTGTTCGGCTCAGATGGTGTCCAGCATGTGTGGCGGCACCCTGGTGAGAAGTATCAAAACAAGTGTGTACTGCCTACAGTCAAACATGGTGCTGACAGCATCATGTTCTGGGGCTGCATCAGTGCTTCTGGTCTTGGGGAGCTGCACTTCATTAATTGAATAATGGATCCAACATGTACTGTGAGATTCTGAAGCAGAACATGACGCCCTCCCTTCAGAAACTGGGCCGCACGGCTGTTTTCCAACATGATAACGACCCGTAACACACCTCCAAGATGACAACTGCCTTCCTGAAGAGGCTGAAGGTGATGGTATGGCCAAGTATGTCTCCAGACCTGAATCCCATTGAGCACTGATGGGGCATCTTCAAGTGGAAGGTGGAGGAGCAGCAGGTGTCCAACATCCACCAGCTCCGTGATTGTGTCATGGAGGAGTGGAGGATCCCAGCAACAACCTGTGCAGCTCTGGTGAATTCCATGCCTCGGAGAGTCAAGGCAGTGCTGGACACTAATGGCGGTCACACTGAATATTGACACTATGGACACAATTTGGCATGTTGACGGTGAGGTGTACTCACTTTTGTTGCCACCCATTTTGGAAATAGTGACTGTTTGTTCAGTTATTTGGACAGTGCAGTAAATCTACACTGCTACACCTATTGTGCAATGAGTACTCTAGAATATATTCAGTTTTCATTTCTGTAACGTAGTCCCTTATACAGATATACTAAATTAATTGTCAAAATGTGAAGGGTGTACTCACTTTTGTGAGATACTGTAAGTCGAGGGGAGAATACGCGTAGGCTGAAAAGTGCGTAGCTACGCGCTTTTTTCGACTTAAGCGCATGGGAGGATAGACCCCATAGTGATGAGATTACCTTTGCCAAACAACTGTGCCAATTGATCTTGTTTGCCACACATGCTGAGGGTACCACCTGAAATGTCCTACAGTGCAGCAATAATGTATATTTTATTTTATGCATTCAAAGTGCTGCCTATGCCTTCTTGATTAGTGTATTCTACTTTTGATAGGTCCTAGCATCCATTGCTTAAATGCTTAACTTTTTGAGAGTTGAGCACGTCTGTGCCTTTTTCACTTTGTTATGGCCCCAATTTGTTATTACATTTATAACACAACAGCAACAGCAAGGGATGACAGACACAGTTTTAACAACTAAAACACATTTAATTTTTAAAACAAAGACAATAACGACAAAGCAACTAACAACTAAGACCAAGATTGATTATAACGAAAACAAAAAGAAATATTTACAGTCCCTTTTTGTGGGGGGGCTTGGTGATGTCCTGGGTGAGAAAAATCCACAAACACAGGCAAAAATCCACAAAAGAAACATCACAGGTCTTGAACAGAATGAAAGGTCTGGTCACATGCATCCTTCTTCTTGCAATTTCTCCTACTATTTTACTGTCTCAATTCTTTTCCTTATATACTCTTTTGCAGACCCCACCCACATTTAGACCTGTTTTTTTTTTACTTTTCGGGGACTTGCCCCAGACATGTCCAGGACATGTCTAAACATAGCTCCAGTCTGAGCTGAATAAAAAAAAGGTAAATACTGCCATCCAGTGGCCTATATTCACATTACACCTCCATTCCAAAAGGGAAAAATTTTGACTCATAAAGGCAAAATTTTTCTTTTCAATACAAAATGGTTAAGTGAACACTTGTCTATATATACATATCATACAATATTCAAATAAACACATGATATATATATACATATTCAAACACGGGATAAGCAATCAGCAATTACATTGTCTGTACCCTTCACATGCTTAATTTCCAAGTCAAACTCCTGTAAAATCAAACTCCAATTCAACAATCTCCGATTCTTGTTTTTCATCTTCCTCAAAAACATTAACGGATTGTGGTCAGTGTACACAATCATTGGCTTTTCCCCTGGACAAACATAAACTTCAAAGTGTTGTAAAGAAAGGACGAGAGCCAACAGTTCCTTCTCTATTGTGGAATAGTTTGCTTGGTGGCGATTGAACTTCCTGGAGAAGTATGCCACGGGATGCTCAATGTCATCAGAGTCACTTCTCTGTAGCAGCACAGATCCACAAGCTTGGTCGCTAGCATCGACCGCGATGGAGAACGGTTTGTTGAAGTCAGGAGATTTGAGCACGGGGAAGTGACACAGCAGAGACTTCAGGCGATCGAAGGCTCTCTGGCATGCATCATCCCAAGTGAACTTTACGCCTTTCTTCAGTTGGTTAGTTAGACTGAGAGCAATCTCAGCAAAGTTCTTGCAGAACTTGCGGTAGTACCCGATCATTCCAAGGAAGCGGCGCAAAGCTTTTTTGTTGTCAGGAACTGGAAAGTCCATGATGCATTTATGTCCTTTAGCATTTATGGGTGCCACCTTACCCTGGCCTATGACGTAGCCAAGATAGGTGACAGTAGCACAACCAAAGTCACTCTTGCTCAGGTTAACAGTCAGGTTAGCCTGGGTCAGGAGCTGGAACAACGTCTCTACATCTTTTAGATGGTCTTCCCAGGAGTCACTCCATGTGATCAGGTCATCGATGTATGCACCCGTGTGTGGCAATCCGGCGATTGTAGACTGTATCATCCTTTGGAATGTGGCTGGGGCATTTTTCATCCCGAAGGGTAGGACTTCATACTGGTACAACCCAGATGGTGTGGCAAAAGCAGAGATGCTCTTGGCCCTCTCAGTTAAAGGCACACACCAATAACCCTTCAATAAATCAATCTTGGTCAGAAACTTTGCTTGCCCTACTCTATTGATACAATCATCAATCCTAGGTATTGGAAACACATCAGTTCTAGTTACAGCATTGACTTTGCGATAATCTGTACAGAATCTAGTACTTCCATCAGGTTTTGGAACTAGCACACAGGGTGAACTCCAATCTGAGTTGGAGGGTCTGATAATATCATGTTCTAACATGTACTCAACCTCTTTCTCAGCAATCTTTCTCTTTTCAGGATTCATCCGGTACGGATGCTGTTTTATTGGTTTGGCATCACCAACATCTACATCATGAGAGGCTATAGAAACTCTTTTTGGAACATCAGGAAAAAGATCCTCATATTTCTTGATCAACCTCTCAAACTGATCTTTCTGTGAGGGTTCTAAGTGCTGGAGTTTTACATCAAGATTTTGTGTTATGTATGATAATTTTGTACAGCATTATATTCCATTTGTAAATGAAGATTTGTTACATGCTGTTTTGCTGCCCTGCTGGTCAGCTATATTTATTTTGTTCATTGGCACCATCTGGTGCTTGTAAAATCATTAAGAAAAGTCTAGTAATTTCTCGAAGCTTCTGGCACTTTCCTGCTTGGAGGGGGCGGGATTTCCCTAGAATCCTGTGGATCTTTCTGGAAGGTTGCTAGACTATAAAAAGGCTGTGATTTTAAGCACAGCAGAGACAGACAACAAAGAGAGCAGACAGCAGAAGAGAGCAGACCAGAGTTTTGTTTTGGCAACAGTTAAATAGTGGCAGTGTTATTAGAGAATTTAAATAGTGGATATTTTTTGTGCAACTTTTTTTGTAAAGAATAAATTTGTTTTAGTTGTACTTTCCCGTTTTCTTTGTTGTGATTTTTCCAAGTCATAACAAATTGGAGGTTCCACCGAGATTGGATTCACCGAAGATTATTATTTTAAATCTTTTGACTAGTTAAAAAACCAGCAATCATGACATTTGATGTGGAAAGTTTTTTGAAAACTCCAACCCAGGAATTAATTTTGTTGGCAAAGAAGAAGGACTTGCTACAAATAGCCTCAACCCTTGGATTATCTGATGTGAGGTCATCAATGAAGAAACAAGAAATATTCAACATTTTGGTGCAACACTTCATCGATGAAGATATCTTTGGGGAAGAAGCAGCAGAATTAGTTAAAGCTGTGGAAGTGCCTGCAACGGAGCTGCAAAGACTTGAATTTCAGCTACGCCTGAAAGAACTGGAAGAGAGAAGGTTGGAGAAGGAAAGAGAAATTGAGGAAAGAAGGATGGAGATGGAAGAAAGAAGGATGGAGAAAGAGAAAGAACTAGAAGAAAAAAGGATGCAGTTCGAATTGGAAATGAAGAAAATAGAAGCAGGTACTGTTCCAAAATCATTTGGACTTTCTGATCATTTTGATGTGGTTAAACATATCAGACTTGTTCCTCCTTTCTTAGAAAATGATGTTGACCAATACTTTACCCATTTTGAAAAAATTGCTGAAAATTTGAAATGGCCAAAAGAGCATTGGACAATGATGTTACAAAGTGTTCTTACTGGTAAAGCTAGAAAAATCTATAACCAGTTATCTGTCCAACAGTGTGCTGATTATGATTTTGTCAAATCTGCCATTCTGAAGGGTTATGAATTAGTCCCTGAGGCTTACAGGCAAAAATTTAGGAATTCTTGCAAGGAAGCCAGTCAAACTCATGTTGAATTTGGCAGGTTAAAGGAACAGTTGTTTGATCAGTGGTGTAATTCCATGAATGTTGAAAAAGATTTTGATAGAATGAGGCAACTTATTCTGGTTGAGGAATTCAAAAGGTGTGTCCAGCCTGATATTAAGACTTTCCTTGAAGAAAAACAAGCCATTACTTTGCAAGATGTTTCTACGCTAGCTGATAGTTATGCATTGACTCACAAGACTTCTTTTGTCCAAAAATCAACTTTTTCTAAATTTCAAAGCAAGTTTCAGTCCAAGACTACTTCTAATAACACTTCTAATGATTCTAAGGCCACTTCTGAGAGGAAACCTTCCGGTGAGAAGCAATCCTCTGATTCTTTACCCTCTGTGTCTTGCCATTACTGCAAAAAGCAAGGTCACCTTATTTCTGAGTGTTATGCTCTCAAGAAAAAACAACAACGAGAAGAAACCAAGCCAACTGCTTTGACAAAGAGAGAATCTCTTGTATCAATGGTCAGTTCACCTGATCTTCTACCTTCTGTGTCTGATCCGGTTATGGAGGGTTTTGAGCCATTCATCACTGATGGTTCTGTCTCACTTTCACATGATTTTTCCTCATCTGCTCCTGTTCGAATTCTAAGGGATACTGGGTCTTCCCAATCTCTTATTCTTGCAGATATTCTGCCTTTCTCGGACAAATCGTCTACTCAGGCTAATGTCCTTATTCAAGGAGTAGAATGTGGTTTTACAAGTGTACCTCTCCATAATGTTCATCTCAAATCAGACTTGGTCTCTGGACCTGTTACTGTTGGTGTTAGGTCTTCTCTTCCTTTCAAAGGCATTCATTTGCTTCTTGGTAATGATCTTGCTGGGGATAAGGTTGTGCCCTACCCTATTGTAACTGACACTCCTTTGATTCATCAAGAATCTGACTCTATAGAGGAGGAAATTCCAGACCTCTATCCTTCATGTGCAGTTACTCGTTCTATGGCCAAAAAGGCTATTCAGGATGTTGCTGACCTGGACTTTAACCTGGCTGACACCTTCATTGGGCAGTCTTTTCATCAGGAACCTTCCAGTCCTGAGATGTCTGGGAAATCTTCAGACTTGTCCTTGTCAGGTCATTCTAATGACATTTTGTCTCGTAAACAACTTATTCATGAGCAACAACAAGCTCGTGATCTAGCGCATCTTCTACCACAGGCTGCAAGTGAACAAGAGGCTACTCAAGTTCCTGTCTGTTTTTACTACAAAAATGGTGTGCTTATGAGAAAGTGGCGTCCACCTGATGTTCCTGCAGATGAAGAGTGGATGATCACCCATCAAATTGTTCTTCCAAAGTCTTATCGTCAAGAAACTCTTAGTCTGGCCCATGACAATCCTATGTCAGGTCATTTGGGTATCAAGAAGACCCTTCAACGTGTCAGAAACCACTTCTTCTGGCCTTCTATGAGGTCCGATGTACAGGAGTACTGCAAATCCTGTCATATTTGTCAAATGGTAGGGAAGCCGAACCAAAATATTCCAAAGGCTCGACTTAAGCCCATTCCCGCTTTTGAAGAACCTTTCAGTCGGATCATCATTGACTGTGTTGGACCATTACCGAAGACTAGGTCTGGTTGTGAGTACTTACTGACTATCATGTGTGCTTCCACCCGGTTTCCTGAGGCAATCCCACTTCGTAATATCAAGGCGAAGACTATCATCAAGGCTCTAACCAAGTTTTTCTGCTTAGTTGGTCTTCCTAAGTCTATTCAGTCTGATCAAGGATCAAATTTCATGTCTGGCATATTTCAACAAGTTATGCATGACCTTGGTATTAAACAATACAGGTCATCAGCTTACCATCCTGAGAGTCAAGGTGCTTTGGAGAGGTTCCATCAAACCCTGAAGAACATGATAAGGACCTACTGCCTTGACACAGAGAAAGATTGGGATGAAGGTGTCCATCTTCTTCTGTTTGCTGCCCGTGAAGCTGTTCAGGAGTCTCTTGGGTTCAGTCCTTTTGAGCTCGTTTTTGGGCATACAGTCCGTGGACCTCTGAAGCTACTGAAGGAAAAGTTGCTCGCTGAAGATGATGTCCCAATGAACTTGCTTCAGTATGTCTCTGACTTCCGTAATCGTCTCTATAAAGCCTGTGACTTTGCTAAGTCTAATCTCAAAGAAGCTCAGGGCAAAATGAAAGCCAGATATGACCTTCAGTCAAAAGATAGAAGTTTTAAAACTGGTGACAAAGTTCTTGCACTTTTGCCAGTTCCTGGAAACCCTCTAAGAGCCCGATATTTCGGCCCTTACACTGTCCTCAGAAAGGTCAGTGATCTAAATTACATAATTTCAACTCCTGGAAGGAGGAAACAAAAACAAATGTGTCACATCAACATGTTGAAAGAATACATTGATAGAGACACTCAGCAAAAGCCAGTCAATGTGGTAAATACAGTTGAACTGGAAAATTCCAAAGAACATTGTGACTGCCCCTTAGAAAATGAACCTGGTCAAGTCAAACCAGTTGATGCAAAAGTCAAAGTTATCACTGAATTTCCTGAGCCAACAACTAAAAGACAGCTCATGAGATTTCTAGGGATGGCTGGCTGCTACAGAAAATTCTGTAAAAATTTCTCTATCATCTCTGAACCTTTGACAAATTTACTGAAGAAAAATGCAAAATTTGTTTGGGATGAAAAATGTCAAAATTCATTTGACCAGCTGAAAGCGATTTTCAAAAATGCACCAGTTCTCTTATCTCCCAATTTCAAAAAGGAGTTCAAGTTGGCAGTTGATGCCAGTGACATTGGTGCAGGTGCAGTTTTACTGCAAGAAGACACTGATGGAGTAGATCATCCTGTTTGTTACTTTTCCAAAAAGTTTGATAAACATCAGAAAAACTACTCAACAATTGAAAAAGAATGTTTGGCACTTGTTTTGGCTTTACAACATTTTGAAGTCTATTTGACTTGTTCAGCTACTTCCACCAAGGTCTTCAGTGATCACAATCCCCTCACATTCTTGCACAAGATCAAAAACAAGAATCAAAGATTGCTGAGATGGAGTTTACTTTTGCAAGAGTATGATTTGGACATTTCTCACATCAGGGGAAAAGATAATGTAATCCCAGATACACTTTCACGCATGTAATTTTATTTCTTTTCGTGATTGTGAAAAACGTAATTTTACTTTTCTATTTGATTGTGAGACTTACACTGTTTGTTATGTATATGATTGTTATCATGATCAATAATACGTTTGTGTAAAGTTCAAGATTGTTCTGATTATAAAACTGTGTTAATTTTAACAAAAGAAAGCTTTTAGCAAACCTTTCTTTTCTTAAAGAGGGGAGGTGTTATGTATGATAATTTTGTACAGCATTATATTCCATTTGTAAATGAAGATTTGTTACATGCTGTTTTGCTGCCCTGCTGGTCAGCTATATTTATTTTGTTCATTGGCACCATCTGGTGGCGTGCTTGTAAAATCATTAAGAAAAGTCTAGTAATTTCTCGAAGCTTCTGGCACTTTCCTGCTTGGAGGGGGCGGGATTTCCCTAGAATCCTGTGGATCTTTCTGGAAGGTTGCTAGACTATAAAAAGGCTGTGATTTTAAGCACAGCAGAGACAGACAACAAAGAGAGCAGACAGCAGAAGAGAGCAGACCAGAGTTTTGTTTTGGCAACAGTTAAATAGTGGCAGTGTTATTAGAGAATTTAAATAGTGGATATTTTTTGTGCAACTTTTTTTGTAAAGAATAAATTTGTTTTAGTTGTACTTTCCCGTTTTCTTTGTTGTGATTTTTCCAAGTCATAACATTTGCAACACTTCAGAATTTGACAATTTAAATGAAAGAACTTCAGCTTTAATTCTAGGTTCATCATCTTGAAACTCCCCCTCATCATCACCCGTTTTGACCATAGGAGAATCTGAAGTGACAGCTGCAACCCTAGCATTTCTGTCATGATAAGGCTTCAGCATGTTAATGTGACACAATTGTTTTGGTTTTCTCCTATCTGGAGTCTTCACAATGTAATTGAGATCATTGAGTTTTGTCAGAATTTCATAAGGACCATGAAATCTAGCCTGCAATGGATTGGACTGCAAGGGAAACAACACAAGAACCTTGTCTCCTGGTTTAAACTCACGGCTTCTAGCCTTATGATCATACTAAGTTTTCATTTTTCCCTGACTTGATTTCAAGTTCTCTTTGGCTAGATCACAAGCTGCACACAATCTTTCCTTAAACTTGCTAACATAGTCTAACAGACTGATATGCGGCTCTTTCTCTTGCTATTGTTCACTCAATAATAGCAAAGGTCCTCTCACTTCATGACCAAACACTTGCTCAAATGGACTGAATCCAGTAGACTCCTGCACTGCTTCTCTAGCTGCAAACAACAGCAAATGAACACCTTCATCCCAGTCTTTCTCATGGTCATAACAGTACGTCCTCATCATTGTCTTGAGAGTGGAATGAAACCGCTCAAAGGCACCCTGACTTTCTGGATGATAGGCACTAGAAAGAATCTGCTTTGCACCTAGTTCATACACAACCTGCTGAAACAATCCTGAAGTGAAATTGCTACCTTGGTCTGACTGAATTTCCCTGGGAAGGCCAAACAACGTGAAGAACTTTATCAAAGCCTTCGAGATTGCAGTTGGCTTGATGTTACGTAGAGGTATGGCTTCAGGGAATCTGGTAGATGCACACATGATTGTCAACAAGTACTGATTTCCAGATCTAGTCTTGGGTAATGGACCAACACAATCAACAATGACCTTAGAGAATGGCTCCCCAAATGCTGGGATAGGCTGCAATGGAGCTACAGGTGGGTCTAACTGGGGTTTTCCAACTACCTGACAAGTGTGACAGGTTTTGCAAAAGTTGGAAACGTCTTTCCGAAGCCCAGGCCAAAAGAAGTGTTTCATGATCTTATCAACAGTCTTGTTAACACCAAGATGACCTCCTAAAGGTAAACTATGAGCCATTGTTAAGATCTCATTCCTGTAGACCTTCGGAACGACAATTTGCCTGACCACTGCCCAATCTGCATTGGCAGGGATATCAGGGGGGCGCCACTTCCGCATCAACACACCATCCTTGAGATAATACCCAACTGGAACTGCGTCTATTTCTTTATCAGGAAGGGCCCTCCTCTTTAGTACACAAATTTCAGGATCATTAGTTTGCTCCTCAATCAACCGCTTTCTGGACAGAGACAAGTCTCCAGACACATCAGAATCACCAGACCCTTCCGGCTGGCTGAATAGAGAACTGATAAAAGTATCTGATAAGTCCTCAAACGGAGAAACCATAGTAGGCCAATCAGAGTCATGAGGCGAACCACCTGAGTCCTGACTATTCAATGTGCTGGACAGCACCACAACATCTTCTTCTTTAGCCTTCTTGGCCATAGCACGAGTCACTGCGCAAGAAGGATACAGAGATGGGTCCTCATCGCCATCTTCAGTGCTCGGCTGTGAAGTAAGATGTACAGGGGGAACTACTTTGCCCCCAGCCAGGTCATTGCCTAGCAACAGAGAAACACCCTTTATAGGTAGACTTGACATAAGTCCCACCTTTACCTGTCCTGTAACTAAATCTGACTTCAAGAATATAGAGCGCAGGGGTACAGATACTGTCCTCCCTTCAATACCTTGTACAAGTATGAAATCCCCTGAAGCGGTCTCATCACGTAACTCCAAGGAGTCCATCAACAAAAGTGACTGAGAAGCTCCGGTATCCCTTAGGATATATATGGGGACAGGAGTAGTATGCTCATTCAGAGCCACAAATCCCTCTGACACAAATGGAAGAAATTCCTCCCTCACGAAGTCAGCTGTATCAGGCTTTTTAGCCCCACAAGAAGCAGGCAATTTAGCAAATCGGTTATCTACTACAGGGGTTTCTAACCTTGTTTTCACAAAGGCATTTGGTTTGGTATCCTTTTCTTTTTCTTTCTTAGCTTTAAGGAACCAACAGTTAGTTGTAACATGACCAGATTTCTTGCAATAACTGCAAACTAGACCACTTTTGTCACTGTCAGCTTTCACACTTTGATCAGACCTGTTACTGGATTTCTGAGCACCATCACCAGATTTGTCTTTGTCTTTGGGTGAGGAATCTTGGGTATCACCGTAACCCTTTTTCTGAAATTGGGACCATCTATTGTTACTGCTAGACTGAAATTTGAACTTATGTGTGAGAACATATTCATCTGCAAATTTGGCAGCTGATTGCAAAGTCAGTGCTTGCTTCTCATTAAGGTAGGTCTTAACATCATCCTTAACACAGTTCTTGAATTCTTCAACTAACACCATCTCTTTTAGTTGAAATCATCCTTGACCTCCATAGAAGTACACCAGCGCTCAAAGCAAACCTTCTTCTCATTAGCAAATTCCACATAAGTCTGATTTTCAGATTTCTTCAAACCTCTGAATTTCTCTTGGTAAGCCTCTGGAACAAACTCATAAGCTCTCAAAATGACCTTTTTGACAACCTCATGATCAGAGCAATCATCGGCAGACAAAGCCGAATAGGCTTGTTGAGCTTTACCCTTGAGGACAGTTTGCAACATCAGAGGCCAGTGTTCCTTTGGCCACTGGCAACTCTTTGCTACCTTTTCAAAACACTGGAAATAGTTGTCAACATCCTTTTCCGAAAATGGAGGCACCAATTTTACCTCCTGGCTAGCCCGAAATTTATTTTCAGTTTGAATTTTTATTTTTAGTTGCTCCATTTGGAGTCTTTCTTCTCTATCGAATTTCTCTAATTCAAAATCTCTCTGTCTTGCAAATTTTTCTAACTCAAATCCTCTTTGTTTTTCTTTTTCCTCCCTCTCAAATTCTCTTTGTTTCTCTTTTTCCTCCCTTTCTTTTTCTCTTTCCTCCCTTTCAATCTCTAGCATTTTTAATTTAAGTTCCATTTCTATATTTGGATTTTCCACTGGAAACTGTTCCAGATCTCCTGGTGCAAACACATTTTCATCAATGTAATATTCAACTATCTCTCTAGCCAGTCTTGCTTTTCGCATGGCTGGTTTTACCTCTGTCAGCTCCAAATGTCTGCATATTTCCAACAGTTCTGTCTTTTTAAAAGACTTCAAAACCCCTATGGTTGGTGATGCCAAGAAATCATCCATTGCTGTTGTCAATATATATCTAGGAAAATTCACAAAAACAATTTTACAATCTGAAATGTTAGATTTTTAATAAATGACTCACAAAATGTTCTGTCCCGGACTTGAGCCCCCAATTTGTTATGACCCCAATTTGTTATTACATTTATAACACAACAGCAACAGCAACAGCAAGGGATGACAGACACAGTTTTAACAACTAAAACACATTTAATTTTTAAAACAAAGACAATAACGACTAAGCAACTAACAACTAAGACCAAGATTGATTATAACGAAAACAAAAAGAAATATTTACAGTCCCTTTTTGTGGGGCGGCTTGGTGATGTCCTGGGTGAGAAAAATCCACAAACACAGGCAAAAATCCACAAAAGAAACATCACAGGTCTTGAACACAATGAAAGGTCTGGTCACATGTATCCTTCTTGCAATTTCTCCTACTACTTTACTGTCTCAATTCTTTTCCTTATATACTCCTTTGCAGACCCCACCCACATTTAGACCTCTTTTTTTTTACTTTTCGGGGACTTGCCCCAAACATGTCCAGGACATGTCTAAACATAGCTCCAGTCTGAGCTGAATAAAAAAAAGGTAAATACTGCCATTCAGTGGCCTATATTCACATTACAACTTCCTCAATGTCAAATTGCAAAGGCTATGAAAGTCTCATTATCAACAGTGCACAACATCAAAAAATTCAGAGAAACTGGAAAAATTGCTGTCCGTAAGGGACAAGGCCGAAAAGACCTTTGCTGGATGCCCGTGATCTTCAGGCCCTCAGACGCCACTGCATCACTCACCGAGATGAATCTGTCAGTCATTGACATTACTAAATGGGCCCAGGGATACTTCAAGAAACCACTGTCCGACAAGCCATCCACAGATGCCACCTGAAACTCTTATAATGCAAAAGGGAAGCCGTTGTTGAGCATGATCCAGAGGTGCCGCCATGTTCTGTGGGTCAAGGCTCATTTAAAATGGACTGTAGCAAAGTGGAAAATTGTCCTGTGGTCAGACGAGTCCAAATTTGACATTCTTGTTAAATCATAGGCATCGTGTCCTCCGAGCTAAAGAGGAGAAAGACCATCCCTCCTGTTATCAGTGTTCAGTTCAAAAGCCAGCATCTTTGATGGTATGGGGATGCATTAGAGCATATAGTGTGGGACATTTGCATGTTTTAAAAAGCACCATGAATACTGAAAGGTATATAAAGGTTTTAGAGCAACAGTCAGCCCTCAATATGTCCAGATGTTATATATTGGGCATAACTGTATATTGCAGTCAGCCCTCGATATGATCCCCTCCAGACGACATCTATTCCAGGGAAGGCCTTGTAGACAATGCAAAACTACATACTGCAGCAATTACAACAGCATGGCTTCGGAGTAGAAGAGTCCATATGCTGAACTAGCCTGCCTGCGGTCCTGATCTTTCACCGATTGAGAACATTTGGCACATAATTAAACAAAATGTCCGTCAAAGGAGACCCAAAACTCTCAAGCAGCTGGAAGCCTGTGTTAAAGAAGAGTGGGATCAAATTCCAATGGCTAAACTGAAGACACTTGTCTCCTCAATGCCCAGACGCCTCCATTCTGTGTTAAAAAGAAGAGGGGATGCTACACCATGGTAAACAGGCCCCTGTCCCCCACTTTTTTTGAGACCTGTGGCAGCCATCAAATTTGAAATGAGCTCATTTTGTGGATGAAATCCTTTAGTGTGGTCTCAAAATCATAAATATAAGATGGTTTTTACAGACACAATATAAAGGTAATACAAGACCAAAAAAAAAAAAAAACAGCTCAACTATCATCTCCAGCTTTTATTAGCTTTATTCAAAAACAAACAAGTCAGCCCCCTGGTGAAGTTTTTCAAGATGAGAACTTACAATATTCTTTATAAACCTCAGATACATGTGTTGCCCTTTCACCACCTTTTCTTATTTGAGGATGTGCTGTCCAGATCTAATATAAATTAAGGGTAAGCATTACCATAATATTGGACATCAGCCCTGACAGAGCGGGACAAAGGGACAAAAGTAAAAAGGTACTCATGGCATTTGTGTATGGTATGATTTCCACCCAGCAAAATACAACAATGGCATTTTTTTTGGGGCAAAAATGAGTGTAACTAGTTCAGGCAGGAAACTCGAGAGGAGCTACATCAGCTGACAGCAGCCTGGTTAGCCACCAGCACGTCAGCACCAGCAGGCGAACAATTGGAGGATACACATCACGAGGTCCTACCGCGGTCTATTTGAAAGACGTCAAGCTCACTTGCTTCCGCTGCTGTTTGCAATGACGCTTCATGCTATGCAACATGCTGTTTGGTTTTTGCTTGATGTTTATACTGCCGCTTGCAGCAGTCCCTCGCTACGCAGATTGCTTTTGTACCTCATTGCTGTCTTTGTTGGTTATTGCTGCTATTCTGTTTCTGCTAAGTTTACAATATGTTGTTGCTTGCGCTTCTTCTTGGCTTTTGGTGTGCATTCTCTGTGTTCCAGGATTAATGGGCGCCTGATGAAATTGAATTACTGCTGCAATCATATTTTATCCTGCTAGAGTTGCGACTGGTAAAGTGCGTGTGAACGCCCCTTAAACGCTATTTTCAAATCGAAAACCCAAGATAATTCTGCTGTCCTGCTGTCCTAATCTGGTCCGGATCCAGTTCAGCTCCTTCCTCGACATGCCACTTCCTGGAGCTACAGACACCACTGTTTAGATGCCATTTTATTCTATTATCGCTTTAATTAGCTAGCCCGCGGAGGATGGGCTCCCCCACTATAGCCAGGATCCTCCTGAGATTTCTTCCCACTGGGGAGTTTTTTCTCACCACTGTTTGAGGATTTTTCTCCCTACTGGGAGTTTTTTGCCTCATTTTGCTCTCGTGGGGATTAGGTTGGGCACTGCCCTTTCATTTATTTAATCGCTCAACATAAAGCGTCTTTGTGATAGTCTGTGAAAAGCGCTATACAAATAAATTGAATAGAAAAATTTGAATTGAATTAAAAATCATAAATTGCTTTGCACAGGTGGTTGGCTGGCCATACTTAATGGTAGAATGTCCATACTTGATCCAGGCAATCTGCATTGGTGGTAGCAGACATGAGCTAAAGGCTGGGCAGCCTTTAGCAGCCAATGTTTGACCCTGGATATCTCTATGGACTTCCTGGTTGTCCAGGAGGCAGTGGGTTCTCCGGCTGTACACATAGTTTTTCTCACTAGGTAGAATGTTCTCCAGGACCAAGATGTTTCATCTTGCCTCCCGCATCTGTAAGGGTTGCAGAAATGCACTAGAGGGAGCGGCATGCCCCTATTCTCTAGAGGATCTGGCCAAGCATCCAGACTAACAGTGAGGCCCTGCCTGCAAGTACAGATGTGAGGGCACCAAGTGGTGTGTTCTCTGGAGAACGAGCCTAACGGGTCCCCGCAGTGGAACCAGTTAACACATGGGAGGTCATGTATATTAATGGTAGAATGTCCATTTTTGATCCAGGTAATCTGCATTAGTGGCAGCAATCGTGCGCTAAAGGCTGGGCAGCCTTTAGCAGCTAATGTTTGACCCTGGATATCTCTATGGACTTCCTGGTTATCCAGGAGGCAGTGGGTGCTCCGGCTGTACACACAGTTTTTCCCACTAGGTAGAATGTTCTCCGGGACCAAGATGTTTCATCTTGCCACCCGCATCTGTAGGGGTTGCAGACGTGCACTAGAGGGAGCGGCATGCGCCTATTCTCTCGAGGATCTGGCCAAGCATCCAGACTAACAGTGAGGCCCGGCCCGCAAGTACAGATGTGAGGGCACCAAGCGGTGAGTTCTCGAGGAAACGAGCCTAACGGCTCCCCGCAGTGGAACCAGGCTACACATGGTGAGGTAATGTATATTAATGATCGTATGTCCATTCTTGATCCAGGTTATCTGCATTGGTGATAGTAAAACTGCGCTAAATACTTGGCCTTTAGTAGTCAATGTTTTGACCCTGGATATCTCTATGTATTTCATGGTCATTCAGGAGGCAGTGGGTACTCCACTACATACATGGTTTAGTCCCACTTGGCGGTGGTTGCTGTTTTGGGGGATTTTGATTTCTGTTCCTGACTATGTTTGTATGTTTGCTGTGCCTAAGTAGGACGTTCCTCCAGAGCAGAACTGCCGCCAAAGTACAATGTAATGCTCATATCCATGAATAAATTGTTCTATTTTATTGAAACGTGAGTTGTCCTGACTGAAATGAGTGTAACTAGTTCAGGCAGGAAACTCGAGAAGAGCTACATCAGCTGACAGCAGCCTGGTAAGCACCAGCACGTCAGCACCAGCAGGCGAACAATTGGAGGATACACATCACGAGGTCATACAACGGTCTATTTGAAAGATGTCAAGCTCACTTGCTTCCGCTGCTGTTTGCAATGACGCTTCATGCTATGCAACATGCTGTTTGGTTTTTGCTTGCCGCCTCCACCCCAGCCTCCACCTGTTTGGTTCTGCTCACATCGGGGGGATTTTGATTTCTGTTCCTGACTATGTTTGTATGTTTGCTGTGCCTAAGTAGGACATTCCTCCAGAGCAGAACTGCCTCCAAAATACAATGTAATGCTCATATCCATGAATAAATTGTTCTATTTTATTGAAACGTGAGTTGTCCTGACTGAACATACAGAAAAGTCACATAAACATTTTAAACAATTGCAATAAAGGATATCAGTAATCAGCATGATGATGGGTTACCCCTTCATATAAAATTAAATTCGAATGTAAAAAAAAAAAAAAGTGAAGAAATCACCATATTGTTGTTCGGTATTAAGGAAGGACGTATATGCACCTGATGGCAGTTTGAAAAAAAAAAAAAAAATATATATATATATATATATATATATATATTCTTATTTTTCTAACAATTATTTTAGCACTGTCCAGGTGCTTGTATGAAAATTCTTCAGATCAGGTGAATGACGATAATCAAACTAAAATGGAAGGAGTCCTTGTCTGTCTGTCTATATGCATATGTGTCCTTTAATTTCCTCAACAAACGTTCATCGAATCCACTTAACACTTGGCAGGTGTATAGCTGGACCTACGGAGGTACAGTGCCGAGTTTGAAGTTCTCGGCCTGAGTGGTTCTTGAGAAAGCTGCAAGCATCAATACCTGAGGTCTATGCAAGTGGCCCATTCCAAAGAGGCAATTTTTTAACAGGTACTGCAGAAGTTTCTAATAGAACATAATGTCTCTTGATGTTGATTTCTTCATAAGGCTGCTCTGATTAGAGAAGCCAGTCTCTTGAAAGCCTGAAAATTCAATGTGTACATTATAAAATCAGAAAAAAATTTTGAAAATGAAAACTGTATTAACACATATAAAATGGGTGTACTTTTGCTGTACCTCATCAATCTGTTGGGGAGTCGATAATGAGAAGGCAGCTCTGACATAAGGACTAGGGACTGAGCTATTGATGTCGAACGCTCCTCCAGGGACCAAGAGCACCTGAAGAGGAAGGGCAGATAAAAAATAAAGCAATTACAATTATTCCCAATTTTATACAGTCAGATACACACACACACACACACACACACACACACACACACACACACACACACGTAGACGTGTGTTTATGGGCTTGCGTCTATAAATATATTGGGAAAGTGGCTTGAAGGGCACCAAAATATAAAGGTACATTGGTATTTTGTGGAACATTAAATTTGGCTATCAGCAATAATTTGTAATTACCAGAAATGCTGCACTTAATTAAAATAGAGGTGCAGTGGTTGGCACTGCTGCTTCACAGCAAGAAGGTCATGTGTTCGAATCTGACCTGGGGCCTTCGTGTGTGGTTTGCATGTTCTACCCGTGTTCGCGTGGGTTTCCTCAATACTCCTATTTCCTCACACATTCAAAAGACATGCATATCAGGCTATTTTGGAGATTAAATTGCTCGCAGTTGTGAGTGTGCGCGTGAATGGTGTGTGCCTCCTATGATGGCTTGGCGAGCTATCCACGGTGTATCCCTGCCTTTCGCCCATAGTAAGCAGGAAGAGGCTACAGCTCCCAGCGACCCTATTGAGGAAGTAGTGGTACAGATGATGGATGGATTAATAAGTAGGACTTAATTTACCTCAGGGGACCATGCTCCAGAAAGAGAAAACATGGCCAAAAAATGAACTAAAATATCAATTTGGAACTTTGATTAATATTTGCCTTGATAACTTCAATAAAAATTGGCGTATGAATAACAAATATAAGTTGAAAGATTTTGGATTTGTCGAAGACTAGAGGTTGGCAATATTCACTTTTATGTAACATTAAAGAAAACAGCATGGATTTACAACAAAAAAAGTCAAAACACACAAAACATTATCAAAAGGCCCGGTCACACCGCCCGAACTTTGCTGGAGCGTTCCTGGAGCGGTGAAAAAAAATTCATCACCGCTCGTAACCGTTCACCACCGTTTCACAAAAGTTGGCCCCCATTAAAGCAACGCCGTATACGCTCGGCCACCACTGATGTTTCTCGAGGGGCCCTCCTACCGCTCCGAAAGTTTTGAGCTGCACATATTGCGAGCGGTGAGGAGGGGGCAATTTTCCGCCCCGGCAAAGTTCACCCCCGCTCTACCAACGCCAATTCAAAGTTTGGCACCGCTAGACACAAGTTCATGGATGCTTGGGTCCGCTAGGCCAACGCAGAAATCTTGAATGCTGGACCACTGCTGCTGCGCCAGCGTTGCCCGGGCGGCGATTAAACGTTGCACAAACTTCGGTGGAGCAGTTGTTAGCATTTTACGAGCGGACTCGGGGTTGCTGGAACGGTGTCCGACGTTGAAGCAGCGAGCCATGGCGGCGATCAACTATTGGTT
This sequence comes from Gymnothorax reevesii, assembly GCA_029721435.1. NCBI lineage: Eukaryota > Metazoa > Chordata > Actinopteri > Anguilliformes > Muraenidae > Gymnothorax > Gymnothorax reevesii. The sequence continues at coordinate 69,023,375 of CM056579.1, forward strand.
TGGCGTTGGTATAGAGGTGTCGGAGCGGGACCAGAATTTGGCTTTAAATACAGGGAGAAATGGACCAGGAGCTCATTTGGAATCGAGCTGCCGTTGAGTTCAGACCTCATCTATATCGAAATTGCTCAAAGTTACAGTAAAACTGTATCACCATGGATGCTGAGAGACTTGCTATGATTGGTGCACTAGTCCAGCAGCAGAATCAGAACCTCCTCAGATTGCAACAAGCTGTTGTCAGAAGGAGAAGAGAGAGAAGAAGGAGAGACGGAGTTGTGTCTATCAGAACCTGTATCAAAACGATCCGTTCAGCTCCGTAGTCACAAGCGGTATGCTGCTAAACCAACCTTATACCCCCGCCGAGCCACAGCCCGCATGCGCAGAACGCCGCTATACCAACGCTCGCGTCACCGCTAAACCAACGCTCGCTACCGCTAAAGCAACGCCGGCTTCAGCGGTGCACCACTAAGCCAACGCCCATGTTTTCGATTTTTTTCCCCATTTTGTGCGCGGTGACGAGCGTTGTCGAAATTCGGCCCCCCCTCATTACCGTTCAAGGAACGCTCCAGCAAAGTTTGGGCGGTGTGACCGGGCCTTAACTAAATGAACTGGTTTAAAGATGTCTGTGTGCACATGAATAGCAAAAAAAAAAAAAAGACCAAACAAAATGGCTGCGAAAAGAAAAACTTCAACCCCAATTCCGAAATAACTGGGACAAAGTGTAAATTGTGAATAAAATCAAAATGCAATGACTTTCAGATCACATGAGCCAATATGTTATTTAGAACATAGATAACATCTCAAATGTTGAAACTGAGACATTTTACATTTTTATCTACAAAGTGAGCTTATTTCAAATGTTCTGGCAGCAACAGGTCTCAAAAAAGTTGGGACACTGGCAAAAAAAAAAAAAAAAAAAAAAAAGGGGCTGAAAATGTTATTGATATATAAGAGAATCAGCTGAAAGAACATTTAGCACGTAATTATGTTAACTGGCATCAGGTGTGTAACATGATTGGCTATAATAGGGAAGTCTTAAAGAGTCTCCCAGAAGCAAACTGGCCAGGAGCTCTCCAACCTGTGAAGGCTTGCGTAAAAAAATTGTGGAATACTTTAAAAACAATGTTCCTCAACGTCACATAGCAAAGGCTTGGAAGGTCTCATTATCAACAGAGCATAACATCATCAAAATATTCAGAGAAACTGGAAAATTCTCTGTGCTTAAGAGACAAAGCCGAAGACCTTAACTGGATGCCTGGGATCTTCGGGCCCTCAGACGCCACTGCATCACTCCCCAGCATGATTTTGTCATTGACATTACAAAATGGGCCCAAGAGTACTTCAAGAAACCACTGTCTGTAAACACAGTCCACCGTGCCTTCCACAGAGGCCACCTAATACTATCATGCAAAAAGGAAGCCATTGTTGAGCATAATCCAGAAGAGCTGCCTTGTTCTGTGGGCCAAGGCTCATTTAAAATGGACTGTAGCAAAGTGGCAAAATGTCCTGTGGTCAGACAAGTCCAAGTTTGACATTCTTGTTAGATATCATGCACGTTGTGTCCTCCAAGCTAAAAAAGAGAAAGACCACCCCTCCTGTTATCAGTTTTCAGTTCAAAAGCCAGTATCTCTGATGGTTTGGGGATGCATTAGTGCATATGGTGTGGTACATGTGCATGTTTTAAAGAGCACCATGAATGCTGAAAGGTATGTAAAGCTTGTGGAGCAACATACACTCCCCTCCAGACGACATCTATTCCAGGGAAGGCCTTGTGTATTTCAGCTGGACAAAGCAAAACGACGTACTGCAGTTATTATAACAGCATGGCTTCGGAGTCAGTGTGCTGAACTGGCCTGCCTGCAGTCCTGATCTTTCACCGATTGAGAACATTTGGCACATAATTAAATGAAAAGTCCGTCAAAATATTACAAGAAAAAAACATTACAAAAAAGGCTTTATATCAAATTTTTCATTTAAACCATTTGGAGACATTGTATTTAGATTATAAATCCAAAAGGTTTCTCTCTGAAGAAGCCTCTTATCATGATTTTTTTTTGTAATATTCTGTGTGGGATAATGTGACAAATAGCGCCAATGTGAGACTGCAGCATACAATGTTTACTTGTAAGTTAGGGTGTTGGTCACTTTTTTCTTTTCATTGTCTTGTGCATATGTAATTTTATCATTAATGGTTTTATGAGGTTCTTAGGCCCGTCAAGGCCTTGGTAATTAGTCTAATTGGAATTTATGAGATCAGCTGATGCATGTCTGTCCTCTATGTATATCCTTGAGCCACTGTTGTATGTCATTTGCCTGAGGATGACCCAGTCGGGTCGAAACGTCACGCAATAAACACTTGGGAGTATAAGCAGAGTGCGGGGATCTCATTCTTTTTTATTGTATGCAGCCCTTTTGCCCTGCACCTCACCGGTGGGGATGTGCACACTACCACCACTGTACAGTGGAGGGGACCTTTGTTCAGAGGTCTGAGAGCCATCAAATGAGAGCCAAGCAAAAGCGGACAACGAAGGAGCTACGAGCAGCATTCAAATAGTCTTTTTTGCAAAGGAAATTTCTTAACTCTTAGAAAATGACCTGTAATTATTTACGTGGCAGCCCTAATAAATGTGTTTGAATTCTCCAAATATAAAGGAAGCGTTCTTCAAAACTTCCTAACTTACCACCTTTAGCATAGGGTACACTGAACAATCCTTTTTAAAAAGAAAGGAGATAATGCTATACCACAATTCCGTGCAGCAACAATATTTAAAGCAACCTCCATCCATCTACCCAACCACGAAAAACAAATGAACATGATGAGAGAGAAATAAATGGTCACATTGCCAAGTGTGACTGTATTCAGATTCTCTTATTTGCGTGATTGTCCTCCTTAGCGGCCACAAATTCCCCTTTTCTTCTTTCCTTTACTTTACAATGTTTTTCTTTGAATATTTCAATGCAGCCAATGTCTGGATTTGTATGACCTGATGACATCTTGGGTCATATGCCACTTTGACTAATGGCAGCTGAAAGCTGGGAGTTTGGGTAATGGAGTTCATTCATGGGCAAATTACCCATGAAGCGGGTATATTACCCACTTTGGTCTCAAGATTTCATGGGATGTGTGATCCAGAGAGCAAAAATATACATGTTAAGTCCATGGTTGAATGAGTTCCTTCATCAATTCAATGAATCTGGGCAGTGACTAACTGGACATTTTTGACACTGTTCTTGTTTAGCCAAGATAGTCATCCAGTACTAAAACGAAATCCAGATAAACAACAGTGACAAGGGACTAGAAAAACATCCAAAACTCGTGTTTCTCGGTTATTCGTCTGGTTAGTCAGAGCAGAAATGTTAGTGATGTGCAACTAAATCCATTACATTAGATGTGGAGAGTGTGGCGCGTCGTAGAACCATAAGGCCATCTCTGGAGTGTCCAAGAGTGTTTGTTAGTTAGCTCAGTGGATTAGAAGATAGCACGGCCCACCGAACAAAGACTCAGTCTGATCTTGACAAATTACACAATTTTGTCCTTCAGGCAGGTGTTTCTGCAGAAGGACATCTTCACATTTTTCATATTCTCAAAGTCCAAACGGTTGTATCATTGTTAATTTTGACAGTTGTCCTAAACATGTGTTGGATAAAGAAATGCATATGAAAAGCTCTATAAGGGCATTATGCAGTGTGTTAAGCTTGAAATCCTACCGACAAAATATTACCAATGAGTTGGTCCAAGACAATCTGTATTTTATGGCCGATTTCACCACATGAATATGCCCCCGTTAACACCCATTAACACCCCCAGTAACACCCATTCTCACCAGTCTATTCACTGATTTGTTCCTGGTTCGCGCCTCAGTTCAAATCCGCAGGAATATCAGTCAATCAGTTTTTTTGGAAGAAGAGAGAAGAGCAACTAATGGCGGAAACGCCATTAGTTTAAATTCAGGATGTAAAACCCTTACCGGTGCTTAAAGGGGAGCTATTATGCTGATCCTTCTTTTAATACATATTAGTAATGCTATAAAGTTGGTTGTCCATACTCAACCTCTGAAAAGTTCCAAAACATAAGATACAGGGGTTTTGCCATAATCAAAGAATGCGATTTCGTGAACGTGATTTCCTCTCTGAACAGCTCCTTCCGAGATCGTTGCGAGATCTGGGCAAAACCTGACATTAAGTTGTGCCGTCCAATTAATACAGACCTAGCCATAGCCAACCACGGCACTGGACCTGCCCACACCAGAAACCATTCTAGCAGGCCAAACAACAGCATATCATACCATTCCTTAGTAGCGTCTACACATTTGGCAAAACAAAAGAAGAACCGCAGATCATTTGAGGTGCAGATTTGTCAGTATCTCCCCCAAAGATGCTTGTCCGTTTACTTTTGGATGCGAAGAAAAACACCGAGGCCCCTATTTCTCTTCCAAAAGACGATGTCACCAGAAATCAGAGGGTAGCTTTTATTGTTTGCTGGCAGCAAACAACCATGTCCAAAGGGAACGTGAGCAGCTTGTGCTCAGCATTTCACCAAAGACAGCTTTGTTAATTAAGGATAATTCAACACTGGATAAGCCTTTCAGTTGCTTCTCAAACCTGAAGAAGCTGCATCGATCAAGCGCTCGGAGTCACAAGCTGTAAGTAACGATATAACACCAAATAATGTAAGTGAAGCTAACGTGTTACTGGCTACTGGCTAGCAGGACCGCTAACGATAGTTAGCACTGTAATGTGAATATAGGCCACTGGATGGCAGTATTTACTTTTTTTTTCAGCTCAGACTGGAGCTATGTTTAGACATGTCCTGGACATGTCTGGGGCAAGTCCCCGAAAATAAAAAAAAAAAAGAGGTCTAAATGTGGGTGGGGTCTGCAAAAGAGTATATAAGGAAAAAAATTGAGACAGTAAAGTAGAAGGAGAAATTGCAAGAAGAAGGATACACGTGACCAGACCTGTCATTTCTGTTCGTGGATTTTTGCCTGTAAAAGAGCCTTTTCCTCACCCAGCACATCACCAGAAAACCCACAAGGACTGTAAATATTTCTGTTTTTTTTTTGTTTTCCAATCAATCTTGGTCTGTAGTTGTAAATAGTAGTTTAGTCTTTGTTTGTTAATTAAATGTGTTGAGGTTTTTAAAACTGTGTCTGTCATCCCTTGCTGTTGCTGTTGCATTGTAAATCTAATAACAAATTGGGGCCATAACAAATTGGGGGCTCGTCCGGGACCATTGTGAGAGTAATTAATTGAAAATTTAACATTTCAAATTGTAAAATTGATTTTTTTTAATTGAATACATATATACAGATCAACAGCAATGGATGATTTCTTGGCATCACCAACCGTTGAGGTTTTGAAGTCTTTTAAAAAGACAGACCTGCTAGAAATTTGCAGACATTTAGAGCTGACAGAGGTGAAACCAGCCATGCGAAAAGCAAGACTGGCTCGAGAGATAGTTGAATATTACATTGATGAAAATGTTTTTGCACCCGGAGATCTGGAACAGTTTCCAGTGGAAAATCCAAATATAGAAATGGAACTTAAATAAAAAATGCTGGAGATTGAAAGGGAGGAAAAAGAAAAACAAAGAGAATTTGAGAGGGAGGAATTGGAGAAAGAAAGAGAGGAAAGAGAAAAAGAAAGGGAGGAAAAAGAGAAAGAAAGAAAATTTGACAGAGAGAAAGAGGAAAGAGCAGAAAGAGAGAGACAGAGACAGAGAGATTTTGAATTAGAGAAATTCGATAGAGAAGTAAGACTCCAAATGGAGCAACTAAAAATAAAAATAGCAACAGAAAATAAATTTTGGGCTAGCCAGGAAGTAAAACTGGTGCCTCCATTTTCAGAAAAAGATGTTGACAACTATTTCCAGTGTTTTGAAAAGGTAGCAAAGAGTTGCCAGTGGCCAAAGGAAAACTGGCCTCGGATGTTGCAAACTGTCCTAAAGGGTAAAGCTCAACAAGCCTGTTCAGCTTTGTCTGCAGATGATTCCTCTGATTATGAGGTTGTCAAAAAGGTCATTTTGAGAGCTTATGAGTTGGTTCCAGAGGCTTACCGACAGAAATTCAGAGGTCTGAAGAAATCTGAAAATCAGACTTATGTGGAATTTGCTAATGAGAAGAAGGTTTGCTTTGAGCGCTGGTGTACTTCTATGGAGGTCAAGGATGATTTCAACTCACTAAAAGAGATGGTGTTAGTGGAAGAATTCAAGAACTGTGTTAAGGATGATGTTAAGACCTACCTTAATGAGAAGCAAGCACTGAATTTGCAATCAGCTGCCAAATTTGCAGATGAATATGTTCTCACACATAAGTCCAAATTTCAGTCTAGCAGTAACAATAGATGGTCCCAATTTCAGAAAAAGGGTTACGGTGATACCCAAGATTCCTCACCAAAAGACAAATCTGGTGATGGTGCTCAGAAATCCAGTAACAGGTCTGATCAAAATGTGAAAGCTGACAGTGACAAAAGTGGTCACTACTCCTGTCCCCATATATATCCTAAGGGATACCAGAGCTTCTCAGTCAATTTTGTTGATGGACTCCTTGGAGTTACGTGATGAGACCGCTTCAGGGGATTTCATACTTGTACAAGGTATTGAAGGGAGAACTGTATCTGTACCCCTGCGCTCTATATTCTTGAAGTCAGATTTAGTTACAGGACAGGTAAAGGTGGGACTTATGTCAAGTCTACCTATAAAGGGTATTACTCTGTTGCTAGGCAATGACCTGGCTGGGGGCAAAGTAGTTCCCCCTGTACATCTTACTTCACAGCCGAGCACTGAAGATGGGGATGAGGACCCATCTCTGTATCCTTCTTGCGCAGTGACTCGTGCTATGGCTAAGAAGGCTAAAGAAGAAGATGTTGTGGTGCCGTCCAGCACATTGAATAGTCAGGACTCAGGTGGTTCGCCTCGTGACTCTGATTGGCCTACTATGGTTTCTCCGTTTGAGGACTTATCAGACACTTTTATCAGTTCATTGTTCAGCCAGCCAGATGGGTTTGGTGATTCTGATGGGTCTGGAGACTTGTCTCTGTCCAGAAAGCGGTTGATTGAGGAGCAAACTAACGATCCTGAAATTTGTGTACTAAAGAGGAGAGCCCTTCCTGATAAAGAAATAGACGCAGTTCCAGTTGGGTATTATCTCAAGGATGGTGTGTTGATGCGGAAGTGGCGCCCTCCTGATATCCCTGCCAATGCAGATTGGGCAGTGGTTAGGCAAATTGTTGTTCCGAAGGTCTACAGGAATGAGATCTTGATATTGGCTCATAGTTTACCTTTAGGAGGTCATCTTGGTGTTAACAAGACTGTTGATAAAATCATGAAACACTTCTTTTGGCCTGGGCTTCGGAAAGACGTTTCCAACTTTTGCAAAACCTGTCACACTTGTCAAGTAGTTGGAAAACACCAGTTAGACCCACCTGTAGCTCCATTGCAGCCTATCCCAGCATTTGGAGAGCCCTTCTCTAAGGTCATTGTTGATTGTGTTGGTCCATTACCCAAGACTAGATCTGGAAATCAGTACTTGTTGACAATCATGTGTGCATCTACCAGATTCCCTGAAGCCATACCTCTACGTAACATCAAGGCAACTGCAATCTCAAAGGCTTTGATAAAGTTCTTCACGTTGTTTGGCCTTCCCAGGGAAATTCAGTCAGACCAAGGTAGCAATTTCACTTCTGGTTTGTTTCAGCAGGTTGTGTATGAACTAGGTGCAAAGCAGATTCTTTCTAGTGCCTATCATCCAGAAAGTCAGGGTGCCTTAGAGCGGTTTCATTCCACTCTCAAGACAATGCTGAGGACTTATTGTTATGACCATGAGAAAGACTGGGATGAAGGTGTTCATTTGCTGTTGTTTGCAGCTAGAGAAGCAGTGCAGGAGTCTACTGGATTCAGTCCATTTGAGCTAGTGTTTGGTCATGAAGTGAGAGGACCTTTGCTATTATTGAGTGAACAATGGCAAGAGGAAGAGCCGCACATCAGTCTGTTAGACTATGTTAGCAAGTTCAAGGAAAGATTGCGTGCAGCTTGTGACCTAGCCAAAGAGAACTTGAAATCAAGTCAGGGAAAAATGAAAACTTGGTATGATCATAAGGCTAGAAGCCGTGAGTTTAAACCAGGAGACAAGGTCCTTGTGTTGTTTCTCTTGCAGTCCAATCCATTGCAGGCTAGATTTCATGGTCCTTATGAAATTCTGACAAAACTCAATGATCTCAATTACATTGTGAAGACTCCAGATAGGAGAAAATCAAAACAATTGTGTCACATTAACATGCTGAAGCCTTATCGTGACAGAAATGCTAGGGTTGCAGCTGTCACTTCAGATTCTCCTATGGCCGAGATTTGTGAAGATGAGGGGGAGTTTCAAGATGGTGAACCAAGAATTAAAGCTGAAGTTCTTTCATGTAAATTGACAAATTCGGAAGTGTTGCAAAATCTTGATGTAAAACTCCAGCACTTGGAACCCTCACAGAGAGATCAGTTTGAGAGGTTGATCAAGAAATATGAGGATCTGTTTCCTGATGTTCCAAAAAGAGTTTCTATAGCCTCTCATGATGTAGATGTTGGTGATGCCAAACCAATAAAACAGCATCCGTACCGGATGAGTCCTGAAAAGAGAAAGATTGCTGAGAAAGAGGTTGAGTACATGTTAGAACATGATATTATCAGACCCTCCAACTCAGATTGGAGTTCACCCTGTGTGCTAGTTCCAAAACCTGATGGAAGTACTAGATTCTGTACAGATTATCGCAAAGTCAATGCTGTAACTAGAACTGATGTGTTTCCAATATCTAGGATTGATGATTGTATCGATAGAGTAGGGCAAACAAAGTTTCTGACCAAGATTGATTTATTGAAGGGTTATTGGTGTGTGCCTTTAACTGAGAGGGCCAAGAGCATCTCTGCTTTTGCCACACCATCTGGGTTGTACCAGTATGAAGTCCTACCCTTTGGGATGAAAAATGCCCCAGCCACATTCCAAAGGATGATACAGTCTACAATCGCCGAATTGCCACACACGGGTGCATACATCGATGACCTGATCACATGGAGTGACTCCTGGGAAGAACATCCAAAAGACGTAGAGACGTTGTTCCAGCGCCTGACCCAGGCTTACCTGACTGTTAATCTGAACAAGAGTGACTTTGGTTGTGCTACTGTCACCTATCTTGGCTACGTCATAGGCCAGGGTAAGGTGGCACCCATAAATGCTAAAGTCCAAGCCATCATGGACTTTCCAGTTCCTGACAACAAAAAAGCTTTGCGCCGCTTCCTTGGAATGATCGGGTACTACCGCAAGTTCTGCAAGAACTTTGCTGAGATTGCTCTCAGTCTAACTAACTAACTGAAGAAAGGCGTAAAGTTCACTTGGGATGATGCATGCCAGAGAGCCTTCGATCGCCTGAAGTCTCTGCTGTGTCACTTCCCCGTGCTCAAATCTCCTGACTTCAACAAACCGTTCTCCATCGCGGTCGATGCTAGCGACCAAGCTTGTGGATCTGTGCTCCTACAGAGAAGTGACTCTGATGACATTGAGCATCCCGTGGCATACTTTTCCAGGAAGTTCAATCGCCACCAAAGGAACTATTCCACAATAGAGAAGGAGCTGTTGGCTCTGGTCCTTTCTTTACAACACTTTGAGGTTTATGTTTGTACAGGACAAAAGCCTATGATTGTGTACACTGACCACAACCCGTTAATGTTTTTGAGTAAGATGAAAAACAAGAATCGGAGATTGTTGAATTGGAGTTTGATTTTACAGGAGTTTGACTTGGAAATTAAGCATGTAAAGGGTACTGACAATGTGATTGCTGATTGCTTATCCCGTGTTTGAATATGCGCATATATCACGTTATGAGCATATTGTATTATATGTATATATGTATACACAAGTGTCTACTAAACCATTTTTTTTTAAATTTAAAAGAAAAATTTTGCCTTTTTGAGTCAAAATTTTTCCCTTTGGGAATGGAGGTGTAATGTGAATATAGGCCACTGGATGGCAGTATTTACTTTTTTTTTTTATTCAGCTCAGACTGGAGCTATGTTTAGACATGTCCTGGACATGTCTGGGGCAAGTCCCCGAAAATAAAAAAAAAGAGGTCTAAATGTGGGTGGGGTCTGCAAAAGAGTATATAAGGAAAAGAATTGAGACAGTAAAGTAGGAGAAATTGCAAGAAGAAGGATACACGTGACCAGACCTGTCATTTCTGTTCAAGACCTGTGAAGTTCTTTTGTGGATTTTTGCCTGTAAAAGAGCCTTTTCCTCACCCAGCACATCACCAGAAAACCCACAAGGACTGTAAATATTTCTGTTTTTTTTTTGTTTTCCAATCAATCTTGGTCTGTAGTTGTAAATAGTAGTTTAGTCTTTGTTTGTTAATTAAATGTGTTGAGGTTTTTAAAACTGTCTGTCATCCCTTGCTGTTGCTGTTGCGTTGTAAATCTAATAACAAATTGGGGCCATAACAGCACTAACAACAGGCCTCAACCGCAGGCTTTCTAAAATATCTGAAGATAAATCCTGGATCGGTCGCGACCGTCCGTGACTCACAGACACAGAAGCTGCAAGTTGCTTTTACTGCATAAGCCAACCTGACATGATAGTCAATTGTTTGTGGCTGTAGCACAGCGGCTAACGAAGCCAAATTACTGTTGCTAATGTTTGTGTCCAAAATATGCAAGAGTGATATCAGGGGAAATTCTACAGAAGGTTTGTGAACATAAACCTCATTTGAAGCTAACTTTTTCAACTTGTTTGTAATTTGGATGCTTGGTACAACTATCCACGGTAACGGAACTCGCTGTCTGTAAAACCCGTGTCTGTGGTTGTTCTGACCACTCTGTTACCAGCTACTGCATGTTAGTTTGCATGCCGTGCTAATGAATAATTCTCCTGGTTAATTTATATGCAATAATTAGGGCCCGAGCCGACTGAAAGTCGTCCGAGGACCCTATTGAAATCGTACTGTTTATTTTTGTTATTATTATTATTATTAGGGCCTGAGCACGACTGCAAGTCGTCCGCGGAGGACCCTATTGAAATCATGCTGTTTATTATTATTATTATTATTATTATTAGGGCCCGAGCACAACTGCAAGTTGTCCGCGGAGGACCCTATTGAAATCGTGCTGTTTATTAGGGCCCGAGCCGACTGAAAGTCGTCCGAGGACCCTATTGAATTTGTACTGTTTATTTTTATTATTATTTATATTATTATTATTATTTAGGGCCCGAGCTGACTGAAAGTCATCCAAGGACCCTATTGAAATCGTACTGTTTATTTTTATTATTATTATTAGGGCCCGAGCCGACTGCAAGTCGTCCGAGGACCCTATTGAAATCGTACTGTTTATTTTTATTATTATTATTATTAGGGCCCGAGCACGACTGCAAGTCGTCCACGGAGGACCCTATTGAAATCATGCTGTTTATTATTATTAGGGCCTGGGCACGACTGCAAGTTGTCCGCGGAGGACCCTATTGAAATCATGCTGTTTATTATTATTATTAGGGCCAGAGCCGACTGAAAGTCGTCCGAGGACCCTATTGAAATCGTATTGTTTATTTTTATTAGGGCCCGAGCCGACTGAAAGTCGGCCAAAACGCAAAACAAAGTCTCTGGCATCATTCGTCTACTCCAAACAGGAAGTCGGCCATTTTTATTTTAACGCGTCATTTTTGCCTGATTTCCACATATTGTATTTTAACGCACTCCTCCTAGAGATTTCATCCATTAAGAACCAGATTTACTTAAAAACATTGAGAGACCATATTGATCAAAAGTTGTGCTCTACAGGTCTGTTGGTCAGTGGGCGTGGCCACTAACAGGAAGTGACCAGTTTTTACTTTCACTTGTACTGATGACACATAGTTGAACCCATCAACTTAATTCCCCCTGTACAACATGTAAAAGCAGTTGCATAAACTACCTTACAAATGCTGTGATGCTTCGAGTAATGGCATCCGTGTGGCGATACGGTGACAATGGATCCCTCGCCATGAAAATACGTTTGGGTATTTCATGTTCTTAATGAATTTGTATCATCATGGAAATTGATATGCCGATCAAGGGTGGTGTGCTCCAACATCTGATTGGGGCGGTGCCTATGAGGGCAGCAAAATGCCTCGATAGCGCCCCCTTGAAATTTTCAAAAACCCCTCCCCATATGGGTTTTTTTGGAGTAGAAAAACGAAATTTGGCACACGTGTATGTTGCCAATTCGAACAAAAAAGTCTCTTGCACCAACGGTCAATTCCAAACAGGAAGTCAGCCATTTTGATTTTAATGTGTCATTTTGGCCCGATTTCCACATATTGCATTTTAACGAACTCCTCTTAGCGATTCCGTCCAATCAACCTAATATTTATTTCAGATAATCAAGAGACCATGCTGATCAAAAGTAGTGCTCTGCAATTCTGTCGCTAAATGAGCCTGGCCGCCATGGTGTCCCCATTTCAGATGCCTCGCCAAACACAATCGAGCTGCTCCCTCTCCCTCATACTTCATCCAAATGGATTCAAAATTCCTGTACATGGTAAAAGCCCCACCCTGAACGCCTTGATGTGGTGCTAAACAATCTAATTCATCGCGCCCCCTTATGGAAACAGAAAATGGCACATTTTACGTTGAAATTGGCAGATTTGCTCAAAACTTCACATTTGTGCTTAGGGTCTGCCCCTGAATGCACCTGCCCAAATTTGGTTACACTCTTGAGCGTCTACTGGTGGATGAAGTATCAACTTATCATAACTCCTTCAGCTTTGTCCGATTCACTTGACACTTTCTTTCAGGTTGGGGCCGGCACTTGACCTGTCCAGTGGTCCTGAGTGCACAGCTGCACCCGTCATGATCTCACCACAACCCCAACATGCGCATGGGGGTAAGGGCCCGTTCAACTCTGCTTGCAGCTTTAATTCTGATTCGTATGCTATGCTTGTGTTACTTTGGTAAGCATCAATGTGGCAGTTTCATCAAAACGTTGCCCGATTGCAGCCACTACAGTTGAAGCTAGCAGGAGAGGTGCTGTATGTGTCCGCAAAGTTGGCCTGAAAAGCACTGTCAAGCTCTTCAAGCTGTAGTCGTGAAACAGCTCCCCCTATGGGTCCCCCTTAATATATTCACACAGCACAGTTTCTTGTTTTTTCTTTTTCCTGTTTGAAGCATGCTCCACTGTTGTGAACAGCTCTCCTTTCTAGTGGGGAAATCTGGGCGAATATGCGTCTGTAAGTCCTACTTTCATGAATATTGTTTATGTGTTGATGAGACATGATTATTTGACCTTTGTCAGAGCCCACTGCGTATTATGGTTGCACTTAGACTAAGCTGTGGTGAGCTAACGCCAAAGCCATCAGACAGGAATGCTGTGTCTTATTTTTCACCCATGTGATTAATATTTGTGCAAGTTAGAATTAATGTGTGCTTTATTATTGGAATGTTGATTTTTGTTCATTTCAATTACGATTCATGGCATCTTAATGCAGTTTACAGCAGTTCTGTGTAAATTTAATGCATTTCCTGTGCATCTCAATTAAGAATTGCGTTACACTTCTGAAAGCTAAGCTATTTCATTCATTTGAGGAAAACAATATGTTCGTATGACAACTAGTGTATAAATGTTTAGCTGCTTAATTAATTGCATTGTCAATTCATATTAATTTCATAGATAAATAAGTTAAAGTAGTTACAAACATATTGTAACCAATCATTTCATTCTGTGTACATGTCATTTCATTGCAGTTCTACAACAAATTAAAAGAAGGAAAGTGTAAACAATTAAGACCAAAACAGGACTTTGCCTTCAAATTGCAAACAAGTCTCCAACTGGTCTTATTTCTAACCACACCTTCTGATGTCATCTGTCTGCCTAGTTTTGCAAAAGGTGGCTCACGCACTGCGAAGGCAGAACAAGCACAGTTAGACCAGACTTAGGTTTTGCAGAGCTTGGGATGCTCTGGGTTTGTTTACGGCTGCTTGTGATCGCTTCACTTATCCATGACCGGGATCAGCCGGATACTTCACAAATGTCTGGCAAGCTCTCTGGTGCTACCAAGAAAGCAATGCGAAACACAGAAGCTCTACCGTGTCTGGTATAATCTGTGGCGGCAAACCTCGGTGACAAAAATTACCGAGGAAGCCAGAATGAACAACGAATTTAATTCAGTGTTTACGTGTTATTTTCCTGCAAACAAATTAGCCTAGTGTTACAGTACCTTTATTCTACCGACTTCTCATTCATTTTAGTGAAAAACGGTTAAAAAAAGAAGAGTGCGTGTGTGAGAGACAGTGAAAGCGTGAGGGAGAGCTGCGGATGCGCGCTTCGGGCTGTGCGCGTGCTCATGGCTCTGGCACACAGTAGTGTGTGGTAAGTTAGAGGAAGCCTATGCAAAGCTGGTAAAAGCCTCGTAACTTTATTACAGCAGAAAGCTAAACACATAGCGATCAGACAGCAATTATGAGAAGATCTAGATGTAACAAAAACATTTCAGCCATTGCTTTCACTGACAGTATTAATGAAGTTCCGTTTTGTGGACAATGCTTATCTCTGACTCATATTTAATTAATTGGCAACAAAAGTATTTGCAAGACAACCGTGGACTATTATTCAGAGCCACAGGCAAACCCCTTCCACCAACATTAGAAGTAACAATGTCATATGTGGCAGCCTCGCAACTGAAATTAACAAATGCCCAATATTCATACATCCAAAAACACACTCAACATGAATGCATAACCGTGCGCAACGTCTGAATTACATAAACTAAATATAAAACGCATGGTTACAAAGGTGTATATAAAAACTGATATCAAGCGTGCTGCAGCGGTATCAACTGTAAACCTTACAGCTGTCAGCTGATAGTGCAGCTGATGTCAGCGGACCTAAATGCAGTCTCGGTAAGGACTGAGAGTATAAAAAAAACAGTATAGCTTAGCCATCATGCTCTGAAATCCACTTGACACGACAAGAATAATAAAGAATAAAACACCATATTTTATGCATCACATAAGAAAAATGTGACAACAACCCGGTGATCAAAAAGGCCACGGCGGGCCATAGGAGACATGGCCAGCAGAAAAGCCGGTTAAGTTTGGCACTTCCTGTTAGCCACTCGTTTCTAGCATAGTTAGCTTCAAAAAAAAAAAAACTTTTTCATCATCTCTCCCTTTGGTTGAATTGAGCTCTGGAGTCGGCGTACCGTCCCGCTCGATTTTTAGTTGAACCTCAAAAGCAAGTTTTGTGAAGTCATTTTTTACAAGAAAATCAGGGTCCCTGTCACTATCCATTCTCTGACTTAATATATATATACTTTATACTTATATTTTATACTTTATACTCTATACTCTATATACTCTATATGTCACGGGGTGACTAAATGACGTTGTTTGATCAGTGTGTGTGTGTGCCATGGTTCCCAGTGGGACCTGTTATTCTGTGGCACCAAGATGGCCGCCCCCTGAGTAACTCTTGTTTACTGATGAGCTTCAGCTGTATGGATAATCGGTGATTGGGACACTGATTAGTTCTATTTAATGCCGCCTCTATTTGGCGATGGGAGCGACGTTGGGGAAGGATTTTTACGAAGAGTTGGAGTAGAGCTGAGTGGAGAGAAGCACGTACACCCTACGGGCGCAGCTTCAGAGTTCACTGTGGCGTTGTGGAACAACTGAGGGGTGGAATCGTCTACCCCTCCAGCAGTTAAGTGCCTAGCTTGTTTAGTAACCTGAATGCTGGACTATTGCGTGTGTGAAACCCTCGCTCGTGTGACCGTGCTGCTGTTTATTCTCCCTTCACCTCTTCCTTCGTCAGCGACTGGTGTGTGCGGAGCGACGCGGGTTGATTGATTGAATCCACTACGGTCTGTGACTGTGCTGAGGGGTGAAATCGTTCACCCCTCATTAAGATTCTCTCCCTGCCTGCTCCGCTGTGACGCTCTCCACGCACCCTGTGCTGTATGGACTATTGAATGCTACGCTGCTCGTCTGGTCTGGAACAGCTGTGGATTTCCTGCGTGGCTCGTTCGTCGCTTGTGGGGCGGGAGCGAAGGAGGTGTCCTCGTCCCCACAAGCTAAGTACTAGTTAATGTGCCTGACCTACGTCCGCCCACCTCCCTCTGGCCCTGCATTGCCGCCACTTCTGTTTAGTGGCAGGGAAGACCTTCCCTCCTGGACATTTCCATCTCTGGCCTAGCCCTCATAGCCATTGTAATACTGTGTAACACTACTAGCTTAGTGGTCGCTGTGCATTGATTTGGTTGCATGCAGTGTAATCTATGTATTAACTGCCCTTATTTGTGTGAGGGTATTCACAACAATTTTATTGATTTATTGCTTAATGTGTGTTGTATGAACCACTTAATGTTGTGAGGTGAGGGTGTTTGCAGTGATCATTTCTTGGACATATTGCATGTAGTGTATTGTTGCATCAGTTGCTTTTTGCTGTGGTGTGAGTTTAAGTGTGCCCTATTGTCTACTGGGTCTTTCTGCTTCTCCCAGCTTGCAGTGGGCAGCTCTGTGCAGGACATCTGATTCTCCCTAGTAGCTCTGCTACAGGCCTGCTTACCATTCCGGATTAGAGGGGGGGGGGGCGGACGCTATACTGGACTGGCTGGCTGCAGATGTGTGGCCTTGGACTTGTGGACTCTTTCCTTTTAATTTTTTATCTACAATAAAGTGTGTTTTTTTTAATTATAATTGTAAACATTGTCTGACTTTTGATTGGCCTGGCTGCTCCCTGGTGGTTGTAGAAGATAGTGGGTCAACGGCACCCCCACCCTGGGTCATATACTCTATACTTTCTGTGTCGGCTAGCTGGTGCCTGGCGGGACAGTTTAATCAGTGTGTTTATTTTCCGTAGCAGTTTGTGATTGGTTGGAAGCCACATTTGATCTGGCCTCCCTCATTTTTTTTTTAATGATGCATCGACCATTAAGCGAGCTGTTTTTTTTCCCCAAGGGAGGCCAAGTGAAGCTGGCCTCCGAACTGACAGAAGTGTAAGACACAATGAGAACTTGACAGCAGGGGCGCTTTTTTGCTCCTCACGCTCAGCCAAAGCAGAAGTGCGCTGATGTAGTGTTTTGACAAGGAAATGGCATCAATATAAAATACATTGTGGTGAAGCTTATTTATATTTTTTCTTTCTTGCAATAATTTTTGGGGAAGCCAGGCTTCCCTTGGCCTCCGCGAAAAACCGCCACTGGGTATAACTAATGATTTCTCTGCACTACCGAGACATAATTTCATCCCCCTTTAGAAGTTGTTGTGGCTAATAAATAGCCGAAAAAGGCTGAGATTAAATAGGAAATTCTTTCCTGTGGAAGTGATCGATTCCCTAGCCCCACATAAGCAACTTGTCCGCGCTAACAGAACTTACGGTCAGTAAAACCTGTATTAGGTTCATAACATAACCGAGCTCTCTCTAGCTGTCGCGTACCATCCATAAAGCTGCTTTCACATCGGACGCGAAATTAATTTTTCGCGGGACAGATTAGCGTACATTCAAAGTCAAAGCAAAGACGTGAATACACGTGTTATGGGCGCGTTAAGCAGCTTTCACACCGGACGCGAAACTAATTTTTCGTGCGACAGATTACTATCAAAGTCATGACTACTTATCAGCTACTGCATATTAGTTCCCGTGCTCTGCTAATTAAAAATGCTCCTAGTCAACTTATATGCAGCAATTCTGATCGGTATGCTTGTGTTACTTCGGTAAGCATCAATGTGACACTTGCCAATACGCAGTAGCCACTACAGTTGAAGCTAACCGGAGAGGTGCAGTTAGACCAGACGTAGATTTTGCAAAGCTTGTGGTGCATTTTTGGGTATTTGTGAAACAATCGCTTTACTTATCCATGACCGGGGTCTGCCTGATACTTCTCCAATATCTGGACAAGCTCGCTGATGCTACCGTTTAAAGCAATAGTTAAACGCACAGGCTATAACGTGTCTGGTATCACAAACGATTTCTCTGCATTGCTGTCGACTGAATATTAAATCAGCGATTGAACATTAAATTCTTTCCTGTAAAAGTGATCGATTCACGAGCTCCACATAAGCAACGGTTCACACAAATGGAACTTACAGTCTGTAAAACCTGTTTTATGCTCATAACATAATTGGAGCTCGATCTAGCTCTCGCCCACTATCCAAAACGCGAGGAAACGCTGGTCATTCCGACGTAATGAGTAAACCATTACCAAGCATTTCCGAAAAGGCCATTTAGCCTGGAGCTTTCGCCGCTCTGTCACATACCTGCGTAGAAGCTGTTCGTTTCTCCATGCATTCTAGCTATAGAGTAGAAAAACCGCTGTACTCACCACTGTTGCCGTAAATATATATATTTATATATATATATATATATATACACACACACACACACACACACACAAGAAAAAAAAAATATTTACAGTCCCTTTGGTTGGGTCGCTTGGTGATGTTCCGGGTGAGGAAAATGCTCCAACACAGGCAAAAATCCACAAAAAGCAATTTATTCTACTACTTTACTGTCTCAATTTTCCTCCTTATATACTATTTTGCAGACCCCTCCCACCTTTTAGACTAATTTTTAATTCTCTGGGACTTTTCATCTCTGACATGCCCAGGACATGTCCAAAACTAGCTCCAGTCTGGGCTTCACAAAAGAAAAGGTCAATGCTGCCATCTAGTGGCTTCTATTCGCATTACACCTCCATTCCAAAAGGGAAAAATTTTGACTCAAAGGCAAAATTTTTCTTTTCAATCCAAAAATGGTTAAGTAGACACTTGTAAATATATACATATAAGATGCTAATAAACATGTGATATATACACATACTCAAACACCGGAAAAGCAATCAGCAATTACATTGTCAGTACCCTTTATATGCTGAATTTCCAAGTCAAACCCCTGCAAAATCAAACTCCAATTCAACGATCCCCGACTCCCGTTCCCCATCCCACTCAAAAACACCAACGGATTGTGGTCAGTGCACACAACCATCGGCCCCCGCCCTGCACAAACACAAACCCCAAAGTGTCGCAACAATAGAACCAGAGCCAACAGCTCCCTCTCCATTGTGGAACAGTTCCCCTGGTGGCGATTGAACTTCCTGGAGAAGTGTGCCACGGGATGCTCAGTGTCATCAGAGTCACTTCTCTGTTGGAGCACAGATCCACAAGCTTGGTCGCTAGCATTGACCGCGATGGAGAATGGTTTGTTGAAGTCAGGATATTTTAGCACACGGATGTGACCACAGCAGAGATTTCAGGCAATAAGGCTCTTTGGCATGCTTCATCCCAAGCGAACTTTATGCCTTTCTTCAGTTGGTTGGTGAGACTTGCAGAACTTGCGGTAGTACCCGATCATTCCAAGGAAGCGGCGTAAAGCTTTTTTGTTGTCAGGAACTGGAAAGTCCATGATGGCTTGGACTTAAGCATTTATGGGTGCTGCCTTACCCTGGCCTATGACGTAGCCAAGATAGGTGACAGTAGCACAACCAAAGTCACTCTTGTTCAGGTTAACAGTCAGGTTATCCTGGGTCAGACGCTGGAACAATGTCTCTACATCTTTCAGATGTTCTTCCCAGGAGTCACTCCATGTGATCAGGTCATCAATGTGCGCACCCGTGTGTGGCAATCCGGCAATTGTAGACTATCATCCTTTGGAACGTGGCTGGGGCATTTTTCATGCCAAAAGGTAGGACTTCATACTGGTACAACCCAGATGGTGTGGCAAAAGCAGAGATGCTCTTGGCCCTCTCAGTTAAAGGCACACACTAATAACCCTTCAATAAATCAATCTTGGTCAGAAACTTTGCTTGCCCTACTCTATCGATACAATCATCAATCCTAGGTATTGGAAACACATCAGTTCTAGTTACAGCATTGACTTTGCAATAATCTGTACAGAATCTAGTACTTTCATCAGGTTTTGGAACTAGCACACAGGGTGAACTCCAATCTGAGTTGGAGGGTCTGATAATGTCATGTTCTAACATGTACTCAACCTCTTTCTCAGCAATCTTTCTCTTTTCAGGAATCATCCGGTACGGATGCTGTTTTATTGGTTTAGCATCGCCAACATCTACATCATGAGAAGCTATAGAAACTCTCTTCGGAACATCAGAAAATAGATCTTTATATTTCTTTATCAACCTCTCAAACTGATCTGTCTGTGAGGGTTCCAAGTGCTGAAGTTTTATATCAAGATTTTGCCACACTTCAGAATTTGTCAATTTACATGAAAGAACTTCAGCTTTAATTCTAGGTTCATCATCTTGAAACTCCCCCTCATCTGCACAAGTCTCGGCCATAGGAGGATCTGAAGTGACAGCTGCAACCCTAGCATTCCTATCATGATAAGGCTTCAGCATGTTAATGTGACACAACTGTTTTGGCTTTCTCCTATCTGGAGTCTTAACAATGTCATTGAGATCATTGAGTTTTGCCAGGATTTCATAAGGACCATGAAATCTAGACTGCAATGGATTGAACTGCAAGGGTAACAACACAAGAACCTCGTCTCCTGGTTTAAACTCACAGCTTCTAGCCTTATGATCATACCAAGTTTTCATTTTTCCCTGACTTGATTTCAAGTTCTCTTTGGCTAGGTCACAAGCTGCACGCAATCTTTCCTTGAACTTGCTAACATAGTCTAACAGACTGATATGCGACTCTTTCTCTTGCCATTGTTCACTCAACAATGGCAAAGGTCCTCTCACTTCATGGCTAAACACGAGCTCAAATGTACTGAATCCAGTAGACTCCTGCACTGCTTCTCTAGCTGCAAACAACAGCAAATGAACACCTTCAATCCAGTCTCTCTCATGGTCATAACAATCAGTCCTCATCATTGTCTTGAGAGTGGAATGAAACCGCTCAAAGGCACCCTGAGTTTCTGGATGATAGGCACTAGAAAGAATATGCTTCGCACCAAGTTCATACACAACCTGCTGAAACAATCTGGAAGTGAAATTGCTACCTTGGTCTGACTGAATTTGACTGGGAAGGCCAAACAACGTGAAGAACTTTATCAAAGCCTTCGAGATTGTAGTTGACTTGATGCTGCGTAGAGGTATGGCTTCAGGGAATCTGGTAGATGCACACATGATGGTCAACAAGTACTGTTTTCCAGATCTAGTCTTGGGTAATGGACTAACACAATCAACAATGACCTTGGAAGAGGGCTCCCCAAATGCTGGGATAGGCTGCAATGGAGCTACAGGTGCATCTAACTGGTGTTTTCCAACAACCTGACAAGCATGACAGGTTTTTGCAAAAGTTGGAAACATCTTTCCGAAGTCCAGGCCAGAAGAAGTGTTTCATGATCTTATCAACAGTTTTGCTAACACCAAGATGACCTCCTAAAGGTAAACTATGAGCCATTGTTAACATCTCATTCCTGTAGACCTTCGGAACAACAATTTGCCTAACCACTGCCCAATCTGCATTGGCAGGGCTATCAGGAGAGCGCCACTTCCGCATCAACACTCCATCCTTGAGATAATACCCAACTGGAACTGCGTCTATTTCTTTTTCAGGGAGGGCTCTCCTCTTTGGTACACAAATTTCCGGATCATTCGTTTGCTCCTGAATCAACCGCTTTTTGGACAGAGAGAAGTCCCCAGACACATCAGAATCACCAGACCCATCTGGCTGGCTGAACAGAGAACTGATAAAAGTATCTGATAAGTCCTCAAACGGAGCAACCATAGTAGGTCGAACAGAGTCATGAGGCGAACCACTTGAGTCCTGACTATTCAATATGCTAGATGGCACCATATCATCTTCTTCTTTAGCCTTCTTGGCCATAGCACGAGTCACTGCACAGGAAGGATACAGAGATGGGTCTTCATCGCCATCTTCAGTGCTCGGCTGTGAAGTAAGATCCCCTAGCTAGGTCATTGCCCAGCAACAGAGAAACACCCCTGATAGGTAGATTTGACTTAAGTCCCACCTTTACCTGTCCTGTAACTAAATCGGACTTCAAGAATACAGAGCGTAGAGGTACAGATACAGTCCTCCCTTCAATACCTTGTACAAGTATGAAATCCCCAGAAGCGATCTCATCACGTAACTCCAAGGAGTCGATCAACAAAAGTGACTGAGAAGGTCCGGTATCCCTAAGGATATATATGGGTACAGGAGGAGAATGCTCACTCAGAGCCACAAATCCCTCTGACACAAATAGAAGAAATTCCTGCCTCACAAAGTCAGCTGTATCAGGCTTTTTAGCCCCACAAGGAGCAGGCAATTTAGCAGTTTGGTCATCTACTACAGGGGTTTCTAACCTTGTTTTCACAAAGGCATTTGGTTTGGTATCCTTTTCTCTTTCTTTATTAGCTTTAAGGAACCAACAGTTAGTTGTAACATGACCAGATTTCTTGCAATAACTGCAAACTAGACCACTTTTGTCACTGTCAGCTTTCACACTTTGATCAGACCTGTGACTGGATTTCTGAGGACCATCACCAGATTTGTCTTTGGTTTTGGGTGAGGAATCTTGGGCATCACCATTACCTTTTTTCTGAAATTGGAAACATCTAGTGTTACTGCTAGACTGAAATTTGGACTTATGTGTGAGAACATATTCATCTGCAAATTTGGCAGCTGACTGCAAATTCAGTGCTTGCTTCTCATTAAGGTAGGTCTTAATATCATCTTTAACACAGTTCTTGAATTCTTTAACTAACACCATCTCTTTTAGTGAGTTGAAATCATCCTTGACCTCCATAGAAGTACACCAGCGCTCAAAGCAAACCTTCTCATTAGCAAATTCCACATAAGTCTGATTTTCAGATTTCTTCAGACCTCTGAATTTCTGTCGGTAAGCCTCTGCAACCAACTCATAAGCTCTCAAAATAACCTTTTTGACCACCTCATAATCAGAGGAATCATCTGCAGACAAAGCCGAATAGGCTTGTTGAGCTTTACCCTTGAGGACAGTTTGCAACATCAGAGGCCAGTGTTCCTTTGGCCACTGGCAACTCTTAGCTACCTTTTCAAAACACTGGAAATAGTTGTCAACATCCTTTTCTGAGAATGAAGGGACCAGTTTTACCTCCTGGCTAGCCCGAAATTTATTTTCAGTTGCTATTTTTTCTTGCTAATTTTTCTAACTCAAATTTCCTTTGTTTTTCTTTTTCCTCCCTTTCAATCTCTAGCACTTTTAATTTAAGTTCCATTTCTATATTTGGATTTCCCACTGGAAACTGTTCCAGATCTCCTGGTGCAAACACATTTTCATCAATGTAATATTCAACAATCTCTCTAGCCAATCTTGCTTTTCGCATGGCTGGTTTTACCTCTGTCAGCTCTAAATATCTGCATATTTCTAGCAGTCCTGTCTTTTTAAGTGACTTCAAAACCTCTACGGTTGGTGATGCCAAGAAATCATCCATTACTGTTGATCTGCCATATATATAGGAAATTTCAAAAAACAATTTTACAATTTGAAATGTTAAACTTTCAATAAATGACTCACACAATGGTCTATCCCGACGAGCCCCCAATTTGTTATGGCCCCAATTTGTTATAAAATATACGACAGCAAGGGATGACAGAAAAAATTTTAAAACTTAAACACATTTAATTAAACAAAGACTTTTAACTAATTTACAATCTACTCTACTGACCAAGATTGATATATACAACAACAAAAAAAAAAAATTTACAGTCCCTTTGGTTGGTTTGCTTGGTGATGTTCCGGGTGAGTAAAATGCTCCAACACAGGCAAAAATCCACAAAAAGCTTCACAGGTCTTGAAAAAGTGTATCCTTCTCCTTGCAATTTCTCCTAATACTTTGTCAATTTACCTCCTTATATACTTTTATGCAGACCCCTCCCACCATTTAGACTTTTTTAAAATTCTCTGGGACTTTCCATCTCAGACATGCCCAGGACATGTCCAAACCTAGCTCCAGTCTGGGCTTAACAAAAGAAAAGGTCAATACTGCCATCTAGTGGCTTCTATTCGCATTACAGCTGTGTTGGAAAGAACAAGTTCATTTCATTAGATCAATATTCGAGTATAACGTTAGATTGCGGAATTTTCCCGCCGCTTCCTTATCAGATGACAGACATGTCTCACGTTTCACTCTGGGGAGGCGCACCTGGAAAACTGCGTTCTGCTGCCTCGCCAGCCCAACTCCGCCCTCCACAGAGCTGGCCAGTCAGAAGAAAGTGGGCACACGGGGAGTGGGAGCCATAGCTGAAGAGCTACCCCAATGAGGCGTTTCAGGTAGAGACTACAACGGACTACAAATGGGGTTTTTTGAGGATGGCAGTATGAGCTAAATTAGGACCCTCTTTTGGACTTTGAACGATTAGGGGGAGTCCAAAAATCAAAATATAACCTTGGAAATATAGCAATGTAAGGCCCCACAAATCAATACCAATGACAGATATTGCAGTGAGGTGAAGGACTCACGTGTTCTTATTGACTAACTTTAATTCGAGCATTTTCCTGGCTGGTGTGGATCACAATATAATGGGTATTTTTTCTCCGTCCATAGACGGGGCATAGAGACGCAACGGTCAAGATTAATCTGACTCCATAAAATAATTAGAATACCAAATTTAGTTGTATCCTTGTTAAATATCTGACTCCAAATTAGAATTAGAATTGATAATTTTGGAACAGCATGTGTGAATCCCGAGGCAGTGATAACCAGTTACTCAGACTCTAGGGAAAAACATGAAGTGATTATACCTTGAATTCCTAACAGACAACCACTGCCGCTACATTAATGTTCCTGGGAATTAACACCATGTCCGAATCCTTGGTTCGTTGATTAGATTAGAGGTTGGAAGTCAACCATCACTGCAATAGCCTCTGCTGGCATATAGACAATGAACCCAGATTATATGTAAGCCCATGGGCTCCTTAAGAGAATTTCAACGGATAACCGACTTTACGTCCATGGGTTTCCTATATGTTAAAAACTCAGAACCAGCATAAATCAATCCTTTCAGTTAGGTAGGTCATGGTCGCATAAACCAACTTAACCAACCAATTCCCACACCGGGCCGCTGGCCAGTCGTTCCACAGTGGGGATATTACCACTGGGTATCCGCCGAGACGGGGCTAGGAAGAATAAACAGATTAAAAGACACGGAGACCACGCAGGCTAGAAAAGGAATAACAATAATTTAATTACCAGGTAGGCACAAACTTGAATTAAACAAATCAACGTTAAGCCAATTACCAGTTACATATAATTTAGATTATATTTTCATACCTGGAGAAGATAATGGATAATAATAAGATAAACGCGGAACTAAAGCCGTCTCACCACGTGGCCGAGAAACTCAGATGCCACCCCCCTCCGCCCACCGAGATCCGCAGGCCTAAGCGGGCGGAACAAGGTGGAATGCGAGCTTCTGTAACTCATCTTCCGCACGCCAGATTTCGGAAAAGAAGAGAGAAAAAAAGAGAGCCTTCAGTTAGAATCTCCCACCTTTAAAGATTCCAAACCACGCTTCCGAACAGAGTGGGCTTTCCCCATCCAGGTGAAAAGGTTATTTTGCATAGAGAGAGGTGAGCGAGATTTGACCACTATTAGATCTTCCCAAACGGGATTATCCATAATTTTAAGGGAAATGAAACATGTTCCATTCAACTCCTTGGACTCTCCTGAGAATAAAAAGACCAAACGTGATAGGAATATGTGCTAAAATGGTGCAGTTGTCATGGAAAAGCCTTAAAATGGAGTATTATAGTCCAATTGTGTTATAAATATATAAGTGGTTCCTTTACAGGATAGTGAACATAAACATATTATGAATTTCACAGAGATTTAGATTGTTTTAAGCAGATTAATGGAACTGGGCTTTAACTTCCGTTCGGGACTGTGAGGTAAGTTTCAGAGGAGAAGCTGGGCCTGCTAGAACTAATGGCTCCGACCCCCTGCGGGGTAGAACAAAGGATGCCACTCTCGCAGGCAGACTGTAAGACCATTATAGGTTGTAAAAAGGTTACTGCTGGCTCTGGATTGCGCCAGATCACCCAAACATTCAGATTTTACGCGCGTAATGAGCATGTGTTCCAACAATATGATTTTTTGACGTTTGACATACCTGTTATGAGCAAAATCAACCAAACATTCAGGTTCTACAGCAAAATAGGTCCCCTTTAAATCCGCCGCCTTATTTTTTGTTTATTTTGGAATAATAATTACCATTTCTGTGATTGCACTGTAATTCATTGGACATTTAATATCCGTTTCCGAAGGAAAGAAAACCCACAGTACACTTTAAATACACGGAGCTGCAAATGCGCAACCCTCAAAATCGTTGATACATTTTTTCCTGACTTTCTCCCATATCCCTTCCGTTATAGTTTTTTTTTTTTAATCAAATGAAAGTCAAATCCTGAAAATGGTTTCCTCACCACTCTGATCCACTGTGCCACATAAGCAGGTCCATTCTCCTCTCCATACAGCAAAAAAAAAAAAAAAAAAAAAAAGCCGCAAACTGAACGTTTGTGAAATGGATTGCTGCAAATCCTGGAACGAACATTCGGACCGAATTACAGACTCATGCTGATATTTGTTCCTGTGGACTTTTTGGGGTTTTGGAGGGAGAATTGTGCGCATATATTATATATATATATATTTTTTTGTTTTTTTTTTTGTTGCTGTGTTGGCTTTGCAATTGCAGGGTTCTTGAGGGATTATACAAATATACAATTGTTTTTTTGTGTAGAATGGAGGGTCTGAGTTTTCTTTCTGTTTAGGGAATTGCTTAAAATATAATTTTTTCCTTTTGCACTGAGATTTAGGGTTTATATTTTTCTGATGAGT
This sequence comes from Gymnothorax reevesii, assembly GCA_029721435.1. Taxonomy (NCBI): domain Eukaryota; kingdom Metazoa; phylum Chordata; class Actinopteri; order Anguilliformes; family Muraenidae; genus Gymnothorax; species Gymnothorax reevesii. The sequence goes on from CM056579.1 coordinate 69,050,155, forward strand.
TGAAAATTGTCATTTAATGAATAGGGTGTATATGTGGATTAGTCTGCATCCTTATGTAAGGTTTGACTTAAACAAAAAAAAAAAAAAAAAAAGAGAACCAGACTGACTTATCTTATATGCTAGGAGAGAGACCTGGCTGGCACCCCAACAAATTCTAACACCGAAAAGTCAAACTGTCACAAAGTGCACATGTAAACTTGGACAGTTGATGTCAGAGTCCAATCAGAATTTAGGCTTTTCTCAAGTAACAGAAGCCTTTGAAATCATGCAATACAAATTTTAATTTGTGAGACCCAAACTATCTTAGTACTATGCAACACGCATAACTAGAAACTGAAGATTGGGTAGGCATTCCAGAAGAAATGATAGAGCTGGCTTGAATACTTCACCCATAGCAGAGCTCTGAAAACTGCTGAGAAATTTAGTCATTTTTCCCAAGGGGTACCCCCCCCTCACCACTTGCAGGGGCCAAAAATCAAACTCATGAACCTAATATTTCGCAAAACCTGCTTAGAATAATCAATTTACATATGGGTGAAGTTTAAAGAAAATCTGAGATGGTCCAGCTGGGATCATCTTGGAATTTGCCTGATTTCACATGGAATGACCCAGTTCTGAAATGTAGAGTCCCCCTTTTTAGAGTGATGAGCACGAATAAATGTGTCATGCATCAGTGGTTGAGAAGACCTGGGCAGAATTAAGTGCATGTCTCCTTAATGTCTCTTTCAGAGACCTGGGAAGTCACGTTGCTGTTGGCTCCGTCTCTCAGTGGAGGCTTGCAAGTGGCTTCCTTCCCAATAACTTCGGGTCAGATGAGAATTGTTCACATCCTCTCAGTAAAGAGAAAATTAACCCTTTATTAATCCTTTTGCAAGCACTGGCCTGAGGGTGGGCTGCTAGGCATATTTGCGATTTTATACTATGAAATATTGTGCAAAATTGTAGAACTATACATCGTCCCAAAGTTTGAGGACTCAGCATACGAACTGTGGAAACTGTTTTATGATGCAAACTGGATAGCGAAAATAATATTTGAAATTCTGTCATAACAACCCTGAGCCTGACTATTGAAGAAAATCTCTGCTGTTTAGTTTCTTCTTTTACAGCTAATTCGACGATTCCAAAACGGGCTGTTGAATTCACTGTTGATCCCGGTTGGAAATAACTTGCATACGGAGCCAATGGTAATGATGAGACACAAATAGCACTTTATTAAAAGTTCAGTTGCGATGGAAAACTCTTGTGCCCGCGGGAGAAGTCAACATCACACGTAGAACAAAGGCACATACGCAGTATATATGATGTGAGGTAGCACATAGCCAGACAGTCACCCCCACCTGGGCCGTCCCAAGGAGGTGGCTCTCTAGGTAAGCCTAGTCTAGAAGCTTCCCCGACAGGATGTCTAGACCCCTCACCCTCACTTAGCAATACAATTGTGACTGTTCTCAGGTGCCAAACATTTTTACATGTTTAGGGCGAAAGCAGATAGATGGTAATCAACATGGCTGCCATAAATGGTCTTCACAAAGAAATACAAGAAAACCCTGAAATCTTACAACTCACCCGTCTGATCATATGATCACCACAGACATCTACGATCACCATCACATTCAGGAGCAAAAAATCAAAAATACACAAAAGACAAAATATATTTAAAAAACAAGACAACTAAAATGAGTTTGAGTGAATGAGACTAATAATGGGTCCAAAGTTTATTTGTGTCCATTAAATGCGCAGCCATCAGAAGTTGCAAATAGTCCCGAAAGGTCCACTCTGATATCACAGGGTGAAGTGAAAAAAACCCACTGATTAGCCAATTTTAGGGGAAAATTCTCCACCTATCCTCCAATTCGATTGGAACGATAATGCCTTCCGCGATCTGTGACTCAGCAGTGGCAAAATATGTTTGTCATTGTCCATCAGTGTGAAGTGAAACCAGTCCTTTTACAATGAAGAACCCACAGTCAAGGTGTCCCAGCAGACATCTTCGCTCCCCCCTGGTTTCATCTGATGTCCCTCTGCTCCTTTGACATCATGTCTGGACTGCTGAGGCAGAGGTCGCTCAGCCTCCTGAAATACACAGAAAAAGAACACCGCTGTATCAGGAGTTCGTGGCAAACAAAATAAAGCACACTGAACTATAACATAGAATCGGTACGTAACCGCGATATTAACTGAACATTAAGTAGTGAGCGACAAATCAATTTTTTGACTGGTTGTCCACGGACAAGCTCTTCAATGAAAATCAGATGCTTGTCTGGAATGGTGGTTGTCCAGAATGGTTCTGCGGTACATTCATATCAAAAATCGCCAACCAATAGAATGCAGGTGCGTGTTGACCAATGAAATTATCGGTGCCTCGCTGCACCGCTGAATTATAAAAAAACGAGATCTCTCATTGGCTCATCCCGGATACGTATTTACTGCTGCCATATTGGGGAGGTCAAATAACATGACCCGAGGAAGGCTGTGGACCAACCGGTCGGCATAAACTGACTGAAAATCCCTCAACATTGTGCTGCCTAAGCTTGTAAAAACTGGCGAACGAGTCCAGACAGCATGTAATCACATTTCACAAATAAGTTATACAGAAATATACATTTCCTTTCTGAAGAGCAATATATGAAGGAACATCATGTTATAGGCACTTGTAATCCATCTGCAGCGCCTGCCACAGTAAGCCGATTTAAAACAGTAGGCCTAGTCTCCACGTTACCCTGGCTCCACTTTTCACATTTTTTGATAGATAGCTGCCTTGTGGAGAGTCTTTCCCATTGAACTAATGCCAGGATTAATGCATACTAAAGTACAGATACAGAAAAACTAGCATATTACGGATTCAATTGTCCCAGCTCATTTTGACAGTTATGAGTGAAATCCGCTATATGCATAAAATGGACAAAATCTGTTATACTCACAAGACAGATTATATCTGCTATATGCGTGTAAAATATAAACACATTTATGAATTTGTATGTAGCCTGTGCTTTGTGTATTAAGATCAGAACAACTTCACTCCGGAGTGCGTATACCAGTACCTACTTGTTGTCTTCATTTAGTCCGTCTTTGCCCTGATACAATGGATAACAGGATGATACTTTTTTTGGGGGGTTTCAGTCTCCTGGGAGCAAAGCAAAGTAAGTTAAAGTAAAATAAATTTCAACGCTAAATTAAGAGAATGCTAAATAATTGTCGAACTAAGTAAATTGTGCGGTATACAAAGTAAAACAGTTCTCAGGGACTGTAGTACTTGCCTGTTTTCTTTTTTTCTGTAGCTGATTTAGCAAACGAACCCTTGCAAGCTCTCAACACCAAGAATATAATCAAATTACCTCGATATCTAACTATAGCCCGGCTTGGTTCATACTTGGTTGGTTGCCTTTCATACAGTCTTCTAGCCAATAAATATTGACGTTCACCGAGGTTTTTAGTCCCCTTTGTTCTCTATACTGACTGCATTGCTGCATAAACGCATTGCCAAGCTGAATATTAACGCGAACCGGGGTTTTTGTCTTTCTCGCATTTTATTATTACTGAAGGGCTCTTCTGATTAAACACATTGTAAATACCATATCTTTGTATTTTCCTCCAGTTGCTGTGCCTTGATCAGCTGATCAAAGTTTAACTGCTTGTTCGAGTGCTTAGGACAGCTTGTTGGGGGAGGCACCGTGTTTATTTCGCTCACATAGTAAATGACTTGTTTATTGGGTCCGTTTTAATTAAAGGGAACCGCGGCTTTACTCTTTTCTCGATCACCCTTGGTTGTATTTGCGGCTAGCTAGCTAGATAAGTACTGTTTGCATTCTTGGCTGGGGATCTGAGATTTAGTATTTAGTTAGTGGTGCAGCAGTCACAGACTCGTTCGTTAGGTTAGGTTGGAATTTAAAAGGCAAGTTTTTATCGGAGTGCTCCGTCTCCTCCAGTTTCTCCTGGGCACTGAAGCCAGTCTGTTTTATCTGGGCTCTCAGCTAAGCCCTGTGATATTTTTAGTTTAGTATATCAATAGTATTGGGACTATATAAACTCAAGCCGGCTATTAGGAGTGCTTTTTACAAATAGAGTTTGGCTCAGTTTGGTATTTTATTTCAGTTAACTGAAACTAAGCCCCTGTTAAAAGTGGCTCATAATCAATTTACATTGTTTCCCCGGGGTTTCTATTGTCACTGCTGCTTAGGGCTTCCTAGGTTAATAAATAAATTAATAAATTGTGGTTCCTCGGCTTCTATCTCGGCATTAGAAATTTTCTTTTATCTAAGGTGAGCAAAGTCATGAGGTAGGGGGTTCAAAATGTGGCCAAAACTATGTGACGGTTGCAGGATGACTGCACTTTTGGAAAGAGATTTCCAGGGTGGGTTTGTCTGCCACCGGTGCCAGCTAATTCAGCTTCTGGAGAGCAAGATCCTTGATCTTCAGGGCCAGTTGGCGGCGCGACACTGTTCGCAATCAGTAGAGTTCCTAGAGGAACTAATTAGTATGTCGTTTAGAAAAATGGTGTGTATGCCAAAGCAGGGTGGTACTGGGATCCCAGAGCAGGCAGGGAGAGAAAGTTGGGTGACTGTAGGTCGGCAGCGCAGGAAAGGGCGTGCACGCCATACAGCGACAGCTTCTCCAGTGGTTGAGGTGTCCAACCGATTCCAGCCCTTGCAGGAACTCGACTTGGCCCCTGACGCTGAGAGTGAGGGGACTGATGAGCAGCAGGGCACCCTGTTGGCCTCTACCCCTCAGAAAAGAGAGTTATTGATAGTGGGGGACTCAATACTTAGAGGAATAGATACCTCAGTCTGTTCGCGCGACAAGGAGTCTCGTATGGTGTGTTGCCTGTGTGGTGCCCAGGTAGGAGACCTCCTGGAGCATGCGGACAAGCTCCTGGCCAGAGCGGGGAGGGATCCAGTTGTCATGGTCCATGTTGGGACAAATGACATAGGTAAGGGTAGGTTTGAGGTTCTGCAAGGCAAATTTGTGGAATTAGCTGAGAAGCTTAGGAGCAGATCCTCAATGGTAGTGTTCTCCGGGATTCTACCGGTACCACGTGCAAGCAGAGGTAAGCAGAATTTTATCTGGAGATTTAACACGTGGCTACGAACCTGGTGTAGGAAAGAGGGGTATAGGTTTATGGGGCAGTGGAACTTTTTCTGGGACAGGGGTGACCTGTTCAAGCCTGATGGGTTGCACCTGAACCGGAGGGGTACCTTTGCACTGGGCCAGCATATGTTGAGGGTAGCACAGGATTATTTATACTCGGGACTTGGGGGGCAGGGAGGTTAGTGAGTGTTACACATAGGGAAATGCAGACTGCCCCGATGGAAACTGACAGCGTAATATGCACTAACAATGTTTTACATCTAAAGCAACAAAGCTTAGTGGGGGGCTCGAGGCAGCGGCCACATGGGAAATCAAGGGGGAAGAGCATTAGTAATAACCTGAAATGTTTTTATTTAAATGAAAGAAGCATAAAAAATAAACTTCCAGAACTTGAGGCAGTAGTGATCAGTGAGGGCTATGACATAGTTGGGATTACAGAGACATGGCTAAGTGAAGAGGATGGAGATGAATATAATATAGAAGGTTATAAGCTCTTTAGGAAGGATGGATGTAATAGGCGAGGAGGGGGCGTAGCACTCTATGTGAACGAAAACATTAATGTACAGGAAATTCCCGAAATTGAACATTCCTTGTCCTGTGAAGATATCTGGGTCAGGCTCATTGGCAAATACGAGACAGGTTTAAACATAGGAGTATGCTATCGACCACCAGCTTTGGACAGTACAATCAATGAAATGCTTTTTAGGAGGATTACGCAAGCTTGTAGTGGTGGTGGGACTATTATCATGGGAGACTTAAATCATCCTGGTATCAATTGGGAAATGGTGAAAGGACAGGGTAGGGGGGAGGAAGAATTTCTAGATGTTATAAATGATAATTTCTTGGTGCAGTATGTAAATAAACCTATCAGAGAGAAGTAAATTTTAGACTTAGTGCTCTGTAATGACCCCGACAGAATTAGCAATGTTGAGGTACTGGAGCCACTTGGGACAAGTGATCACTCTGCTGTTAATTTTGATGTTTCATGGGAAGTTAAAAAGGTGTATTCTAAAACAAAAATTTTCAATTTTAGGCGAGCAAACTTTGACAGCATGCGGTCATATCTAGCTGAAATAAAATGGGAGACACTCCTGGACTGTAAGTCTGTAAATGAGATGTGGGAAAGATTTAAGGGGGTTTTACTTGAATCACAGTGCAGATTCTTTCTGAAGATGTCCAAAAGTAAGCTGAAAAAGCAGAATTCTCAGTGGATGACCAAAAGTATTCGTAGGACGTTGAGGGAAAAAAGGAATCTTTATAAGATGTACATAAAGGATAACAATGGGAATACTAGGGCTGAATACTGTAAAATGCGGGCTGTGGTCAAAAAAGAGCTGAGGAATGCTAGAAGACTGTATGAAAGACAAATTGCAGAGGGGACAAAAACTAGCCCTAAGCGCTTCTTTCAGTACTTTAGCAGAAAAAGGAAAGTTAAAGAGCAGGTTAAGTGCATAAAGAATAAAAATGGATCGCTGCTATATCATAACAAGCATATTGCAGATGCCTTAAACCGTTACTTTGTTGAGAATTTTACCTCAGAGGGGGTCTTTATTTGGCCAGAGGGAACGTCAAATGCTCAAGATTATTTAGCGGAAATTGAGGTTCAGGATAACGAAGTATGAGACAAGTTGCATAAAATAAAAGCAGATAAGGCGGTGGGTCCTGGTGGCTTATATCCTAGAGTGCTCAGGGAAGCTGGTGAATTCATCTTTAGGCCGCTATCCGCCATCTTCAGATGGTCTTTAGAAACTGGAGAAATACCAAATGATTGGAAACGGTAATATAATACCATTATATAAGAAAGGGGACCGTACCGAGCCAGGAAACTACAAGCCAGTGAGTTTAACTTGCATTTCGTGCAAAATATTGGAATCTATCATAAAAGATGAGCTGGACTCATTTATTGCACGTAACAGTATCTTGAGGGATACCAAACATGGTTTTCGGAAGGGAAGGTCATGCCTAACAAACCTTCTGGAATTTTTTGAAGAGGCCACCTGGACTTACGACCAGAGCAGGGCTTATGACATCATATAATTGGATTTTCAGAAAGCATTCGATACAGTACCGCATAAGAGACTAATTTTTAAAATGAGCTCCATTGGAGCTACAGGAGATATTCTGAAGTGGATTCAAAACTGGTTACAGGACAGAACACAAAGAGTAGTGGTCAGTGATATCTCATCTGAGCTGGGTATGGCGGGGAGTGGCGTCCCCCAGGGATCGGTGTTCGGACCCCTGCTGTTCCTCATTTACATTAATGACCTTGATAGGAATATTGAGAGCAGATTGGTTAAATTACAGTAAAACCTGTCTGTAAAACCTTTATTATGTTCATGACACAACCGGAGCTCTTTCTCGCTCTCGGCACTATCCAAAACGGGCCTATTTTCCGAGAGGAAAAGCTGGTCATTCCAACGCAATGAGTAAACCATTACCATGGGCAATTTCCAAAAAGGCTGTTTAGCCTGGAGCCGTAGCAAACTGTAGCCGATAGCAAATTCGTGCTTGAGCTGCCAGACTTTCGCACTGGGTCCTCCACTTCGGCCGCTGCGTTTATTAGAACAAATTAATTTAATTTAATGGTGAAAGATCTGAGAGTCGATGGATTTAGAAAACCACTCTGTCACACAATGTTAACTGTGGAAAATCCTGCTTAAATGATATGATTTGATTTGGCTACGACTTTACCATCTTAACTAGCTTCTGTGCGTCCAAACTGCATTTTCACATATTTGGGATGTTGGCTAGCTTGCAAGCAAGCTCGAAAGCAATCACTGGTACTGCGAACTAGCTAGTGAAGTCAGGACAAAAACAAATGACACCGCTTAATTATGATGATTATTTACAAAGATTCTCCATAGTGAACGTAAGCAAGCAAGCTAGATGGCTACATAATCTACAGAGTAACATAGTTTAACAAGTCGACATGGTCTACAACATCCCCCGCCAATCGTGCGCTTCTCATTTTAGAACTCGATCAAGGCCTTTATGGTCTGAAGCTACACACCAAATTTGGTTACTGTATCTGTAGTAGTTTCTGAGTAAAGCTGTCCCCTTTATCTTGGACGGACGGACGGAGGTCAAACCTATATACCCCTCCCACTTGGTGTTGGCGGGGTATAATAAGCAGTCACACATTCGCACCATAGCCACAGATTCTACGATATCTTCGGAATGGGTCTGTGAAAACGTCACCACCCCTACGGTATACTACATGAAGTTAAACGAATGGGCCTGCAGTGAGGCAGCGATTATTTTATTGGTCAACACGGAACCTGGTATTCTATTGGTTGGGGATTTTTGAATGATTTTTGAAGGAATGTACCACAGAAAAAAAGTGGTTGTCCGACGGTCAACTGATTTTTCGTTTTCACTTGTCCACGTGAGAAACTGATTGTCCTGGGCGCCGGGCAACCGATTAGTCGTTCATTGGTAGGACTGTTACGACACGGTCAAAGTCGGACCGTAACAGGTGAAAAAGTACAAGTATGAATGCGGAAAAAAGGGAAAACAAAGCAAAAAAAAAAAAAAAAAAACTGCGGGCCACTGTACAACCACGGTCCCTAGCAGCCTAACCAAAACTGCCTTTTCCGGTCTCATCTTCGAGGGTTCTCGAGCATGAGTATTTCCCGAGTATTTCCTTCTCAGGCAGAAGTTGCATTTTGCCCCATGCTTTCTTAATATCTTCCAAAGAGCAAATTTGATTTTCGTCAATGCTGAAACCGTATTTTACCTCTATCTTGCGCTCATAGTAATCCAGTTTAAAAACGACTGCACAAAACCCTTAGTGGTTCACTAGTTCTCAAAACTGTATCAGCATAAATTTCGGGTGCAGCTTTTTCACCTTTCTCAGTGGTGCGTTCATGTGCGTTTCTACGTTTTACGAACATGATTGAGGTTATTAAGTAAATACGAAGCATCCAGTTAGTCAACATGGATGTTATTCTTAATCCGAATTATCAAAAGGTACTGCCTCTCCTCAGGGGACACCGCAACTCTCAATTCATTTATTTAACCCAGATGACGTTTCCAAACTTAGCACCCTGGTTTTTACTTTGAAACAATTTTGATTAGGAATCTGAAAACTAAACACCGCTTCCTAATAACAATGGCTGTGTCTACATGCACACCATATTCCTGTAGTAATCAGAATATAAGAAGATTGCCTGTCATGTAAACACATGAAATAACCCGATCAAGGTAATTTTCAGATTCGAAATGTTGCAAATAAGACCCCTGGCAGACGCCTGTTTTAATCGGAATATTGGCTCATGTATCCACCTTAATCAGAATATGCCCCCGAAAAGAATATTCAACTACGTCTGCGCCCGTTCAATTCGCAAGGAATTTTCCTTTTTCCGAGCGAAGAGGAGACGACTGTGTGCATTCAGATAATGAAAGACATGAATATATCGGAATATATCAATGGGCGAAAGTACCGTAACAACGATATCTTTAAGCTGTGCGAAAAGTGGAGAGAGGCTGGTTTTGTGTTAACTGCCAAGTGCTAACCAAGTTCATTATTGCCAGTCTGACTGCAAAACCACTCTCACGCTGTCAGGAGACATGCTGTCTTCCAAGAGCCTGATGCACTAAAGCAGCTTTCTTGATGTTTGATCAGAACCCCCCTTGAAGAAAACATTTGGGTTCAGCAAGTATGTTAGGCGTTCTACGTTGATACAAGCCCTGGGGCTGAAGTGTGTATCTGGTGTTATGAGGGACAGGACAGTCTCCCTTTATCAAAGGTTGAAGGAGGTCCGGCTAGAGACCTGGTGGCTGGCGTGCTCAATCACCGTGTCGGTCCCGGGTACCATAACAGAGAGGTTACCCAGCTTTGGTCTCTCCCCGGTGATGGTGGCTTTCGGCGGTCCAGTGGCAAGGGCCTCTAGTTTTAAGACTGCAGATGGTGCTGCTCACTCCCTGAGAAACCTTATTTTCATGCTCGATTTTAAAATTACAAGTTCCTGGTGTTTTATCCTCGCCAAATAATTTGTAAAGTCTTTTACTTGTAATAGTATATAATTCTTCTTTTTTTAAATTTGGCATCTCCAATCCCACCCGAATCTGGAATGCCCAATTGGTGAACTATGTACAAAGTTGGCTTGTTTGCGACCTCTTGCTGCTAACTCAGGAGAATGAAGACAGTTCACGACTCTCCTCCGATTGCACGTGCCCATCAGCCACTGATTCTTATACACTCATTGGTTGAATCCTCGTAAGTTCAGCACGAGGGCAGAGGATACCCGGACGTGAACAAACCCAGACTCTTCCTGACGAGCGCCCGTCTGGCCAGCAGGAGGCGCTGGAGCAACGAACAAAGCTACTATTTTATCCCCAAATCCGGCAGTCCCTTCCCAATTTGGAACCCTGTATCGCGATGGCCAATTGTGCGCTACTCTGAAAAAGCTGCCGACCCCTGCCGGTGGCTACGCCAGGGCTCGAACCCGCGACGTGATAGTCACCTCTGCACCGCAGCGCAGTGAGCTATCCGGCAGCTCATAGTATATAATTCTGATCAAATTCTTGGTTGTGTTAATGTTTTCAAATTTTATGTCGTTGTGAATGTGTAATTTTAAATTGCTCTGTAATGTCTTAAACCTTGTCTCTGCGTCATTGTAATCTTCTTTTAGGAGGTAATAAATAATTATTATTATTATTCAGCATTGCCGGAAAACTCTGAAAGCGAAATATTCCAAAGCGAAAAAAAATGAAGGCAATGGCTATTTTTACGCGAGTCATAATCTTACTCCAATTTGCTATTCTTACGAGCTTCCGTATGTTCATGCACAATGTAGGAAATCAGGACTTGGACCCATGACTGATTTATACAGTCTATGCTTATTTGATGGCATTTACTATAATGTAGCTATCATCTCACGTTAGCTAGCGAGACGGCTGTAATATTACTTATGTTTTCTAGCTAGTTGCTTAATTTAATGTAGTGTAATTTTAGGTTCAACGTTTGATCGCTAATATTTGGCGAACTGTCAGGTCGTCACTCTCCACAATCAATATTCAGTTGTGATTAGTGTCGTGTTGAAGAGCTGATAGTTGCACAAAGTTCGTCCTTGCAAGAAATTCTAGAGTTATTGACTAACCCTACCTAACTTGAGTGGAGGACATCCTGACTGTAACTTAAAGTAAGTAAGCCAGCTAGCCGGTCTAGCAATGATAACCACAAGGCACACAGCGAAAGTGGGATGTTTTTACTCAGTTGAGTAGCAATTTTTTCCGAGGCTGAATTTCCAATTGTGCATGTGGATACGGAAGTTCATAAGAATAGGAAATTACAGTAAGCTCACGACTGGCTAAAAATAGACACTGCCAAAAACAATACCAGCGGCCCTGATCGAGCCAGTTTCATTTATTTCACGGTCATGGACAGAGAATGCTGGCAATGGCAGTGGTCAAGAGAGTCAGCTTTGAAGCTCTAACTGAAGGCAACCAAAGCCATGATGATTACTTTCGAGCATTATATTTGCTGAAAACTAGATGTTGAGAATGGACCCAAGTGGTGGATATGCTAATTAACATGTAAACGGAATATTCCCATTGCTCGGCGAATGTGAACAGCACAAACGGAATACGACTAACAACGACTAAAACAAACAAACCTAAAACGTTTGAATAAACTTGGGAACTGCTTGCACACAGTGGCCGAACACTTGCACTCAGAGCCTGTCCCACCAGAAGAAAAACCTGAGACAATGACAGGATTGCAAACAATTTTTCGTTACTGCAAATAATTTACTCCAGAGGCCGCTCACATCTTCACCCGTATGCGAACTATTGTAGGTCTTGTCGATCAATACTCTCCAGGTACAGTATCTTACAAAAGACAGTATACCCCTCAGATTTTGAAAATTAATTGATTACATCTTTTCAAGGGACAACGTTACAGAAATTAAACTTGAATATAGTCTAGAGTAGTAATTGTACAATATGTGTAGCAGTCTAGATTTACTGCACTGTCCAAATAACTGAACAAGCAGACATTATTTCCAAAATGGGTGGCAACAAAAGTGAGTACACACCCCAATTGGTAATGGTCAACCAAGCAATGAAACGTGTCTTATTCATCATGTTCATGCTTTTGTCTGTTCGACTGGGCCATATAAAGTTGTGTAACATGTGTTGGTTTAAATTGTGGTGCTTTGGGTGCAATGCTCTCATTCTGGTCATTGGATGGTCAGCATGGCACCTCATGGGAAATAGCTCTCTGAAGATCTGAAAAGGAGAATTGCTGCTCTCCATAAAGATGGTCTAAGCTACAAGAAGACCTGTGAAACCATGAAACTGAGCTACAGCATGGTGGCCAAGGTTATTCAGCAGTTCTCCAAGACGGGTTCTACTAGACACAGGCCTCATCAGGGTTGACCGAAGATGTTGAGTCCTCATTCTCTGTGTCATGTGCACAAGTTGGCTTCAGAAAACAGATGCAGGAGCGGTGTCAGCATTGCTAATGAGGTTGCAGCGGTGGGAGAACAGCCTGTCAGTGCTCAGGCCATATTCTGTGCACTGCATATATGGCCGTACTGTCTATATGGCCGTCGGCTAAAACGAAAGCCCACAAGAAAGCCCGAAAACAGTTTGCTGAAGACAACTAGTCCAAGAACATGAACTACTGGAACCATGTTCTGTTGTCTGACGAGACCAAGATAAACTTGTTCGGCTCAGATGGTGTCCAGCATGTGTGGTTGCGCCCTGGTGAAGAGTAGTAAAACAAGTGTGTACTGCTTGCAGTCAAACATGGTGAGGCTGCATGAGTGCTTCTGGTCCTGGGGAGCTGCACTTCATTGATGGAATGATGATTCCAACATGTACTGAGACATTCGGAAGCAGAACATGATGCCCTCCTTTCGGAAATGGCAGTTTTCCATGATAACGACCCGAAACACACCTCCAAGATGACAACTGCCTTCCTGAAGTAGCTGAAGGGGAATGTGATGGCGAGGCCAGGTATGTCTCCAGACCCGAATACCATTGAGCACCCGTGGGGCATCCTCAAGAGGAAGGTGGAGGCCGGCTGCCGGATAGTTCACTCGGTTAAGGCACTGCATTGCAGTGCAGAAGTGACTCTAGGAGCCATAATAGTAATTTATGTTTGCATCTTTTGTTATCTTAAATATTATTATTTCCAAATTCTTTTTTCTGACCTTTTGAATTGATTTGGGTTTCTATTTCTAATATGTCATGTTTTGAGTGTGAGTGAGTGAATAAGTGAATGTGAATGAGCGAGTATGCCCTCTACAGATGAAGGGGGTAATGTACCGACAGGTATATAGGTGTGCCAGCCGGATGCCAGGGGGTAGGTTCGGTGATGCGCATACCATCATAGATCGTGGCAAAGAGAAGAGTCGGATGGACATTGTTGCTGGAAAAAGTTAGAACTTTAGAACCTTAGAAGCCACTTAAACCCTTGGAAAAGTTTAATTTATGTTATTTCTGGTGATAAACATCAGTCAACTTTATTTTCGCCTCCTGGACTATTTTGCACGAGTCATTGATCACACCGAACCTCCGATGTATGGTCAAACAAACAAAAGTCAATGGGACAAACAAACATTAAGGTTTTGACAATACAGTGACTATCACGTCGCGGGTTCGAGCCCCGGTCGTACCAACCGGCAGTAGTTGGCAGCTTTTTCAGAGTAGCGCACAATTGGTCATCGTCCTACAGTGTTTCAAATTAGGAAGGGACTAACGAGAAAGGGAAATGAATAAACAGCTTTGTTTGTTGCTCAAGCGCCTCCTGTTGGCCAGACGGGCGCTCGTTAGGAAGATTCTAAGTCTGTTCATGTCCAGGTATCCTCTACCCTCGTTCTGAATTTGCGAAGATTCAACCAATGAGTATATAAGAAGCAGTGGCTGACAGGCACGTGCTTCGGAGTAGAGCCGCGAACTGTCTTCACTCTCCTGAGTTGTTCACCAATTGGGCATTCCAGATTCGGGTGGGATTGGAGATGCCAAATTTATAAAAATAAATGAATTTCAAAAAAAAAAAAGAGGAAGATGGAGGAGCAGCCGGTGTCCAATATTCACCAGCTCCGTGATGTTGTCATGGAGGAGTGGAGGAGGATCCCAGCAACAACCTGCACAACTCTACTGGATTCCATGCCAATGAGAATCACGGCAGTGCTGGCAACAATGGTCACGCTAAATACTGACACTATAGACGCAATTTGGCATACTGACGGTAAGGTGTTCTCACTTTTGTTGCCATCCATTTTGGAAATAGTGACTGTTTGTTCAATTATTTGGACAGTGCAGTAAATCTACACTGCTATACATATTGCACAATGACTACTGTAGAATATATTCAGGTTTCATTTCTGTAACGTTGCCCCTTGAAAAGAAATCTTAAATTAATTGCCGAAATGTGAGGGGTGTATTCACTTTTGTGAGATAGTTTATATTCTTTCGACTCACTACCGCGCAGATTTTGTGTTTTTAATTTTTTTGCAAAAATTAATACACGTGCATAGCCAGTTTATCTCCCATGTACTGCAAAATTTCGCTTCCAAAAAGCTATCAGATCCAGGTCATCCACACGCACTCGAAGTGCCCAGGGGTTCTAAATTCCAATGACCAAACAACAAATGCAGAAACAGGCCCAAATCACAACCAAGCTTTCTCACTTTTTGTTCGCTGATGTTAATAATTACCGCTCTCCCCAATAAAAGTCTCTCTCGTTGTAGGTACTTCACTCAATTTTTCACTCCGTCCCAAATAGCCATAAACTTAAAGGCTCAGAGATTATTCAATTCTTTTTCAAGCAAGGCAAGATGAACCGTACTCACCAGATGACGGAGGAAGAAAAGTCTCAGGATGGAAAGGCCACACTCAGTCACCGGTGAGGTCGTCTCTCGTTTCTTGTCGATCTCTGTGGAACCTCCAACTGAATTAAATCGCTGTTGTTTAGTTTCTCCTTTTACCGCTGATTTGATGATTCCAAAATGGGCTGTTTAATTCACTGTTAATCCCAGTTGGAAATAACTTGCATACGGAGCCAATGGTAATGATGATACACGTGAAGCATTAAAAGTTCAGTTGCGCCCACGGGAGAGGTCAAATTACACACAGAACAAAGACACATACGTAGTATATATGATGTGCAGTCACCCCCACCTGGGCCGTCCCGATGAGGTGGCTCTCTATTCATAGTATTCATAGGGAAGCCTAGTCTAGAAGCTTCCCTGACAGGATGTCCAGACCCCTCACCCTCACAGTTTTCGGGTGCCAAACGGATTTACAAGTTTATGGGGAAAGCAATTAGATGGTAATCAACATGGCTGCAACAAATGGTCTTCACAAAGAAACACAAGAAAACCTTGAAATCTTACACTATGCAGTCCCATAGGTTCAGCTGTATAGCACAGGTATGACCCTCTTGCACTGAGGTGGCGCAGCCCACTGCACCACCATGGTGCCCCAAGTCAATGACAAATACTCTGATTCTCATGAACAGCACTGTGCAAAAGTCTTAGGCACCCTGCACTTTTTTACATCTAAATCTCTATATGTTTACTTTTCACTCCATATTAGAGTTCTTGAGATAAAAAGTAAAATTTGAAATTCCAAATGCTAATTTAAAGAAAAGTTTCATAAATAAATGTTAGCATTCCATAAAAAATAGTCGATACAGATACAGTGTTGACAGAGCCTTGATGTCAACATCATCATGGCTTTTTGTAATTTCTTGGAGGGATAGACGCAAGTGAGACAGTCAGTCTGAAGAATATTGGTGGCAAGTTTTCCACTCTGCTTAGAACAAGCAAACGTCCATCATCTTATAAAACTATAGCACGACAGGACAGTGTCTCAAATTTTTTGGCAAATGACAGTTACAAAGGACAGGTTTTAACAGGTTACAGCTCCGTATAGTACATTTCTCAGTTATTAAAACCTTATAATTTCATAATTTTTGCAAGCATATTTGCCCAACAAAATTGCTTTGAATTTGCCTCTGACTTATGCACAGTACTGTGTGTATGTATGTGTATATATAAGATAACATAACATGAATGGTAAAAACAGGCCTTTCAGTCCAACTAAGCTCGCCAGTTTCTTTATACCATTGTGAATATATCCCTTCAGATACTAAATGACTCAATGGTATCTAGCTTTAGGTCAAGCCTGCTCTTGAAAACCCCCAAGGTCTCTGCCTCAACAATATGGTCAGGTAAGCTATTCCACATTGAAATTACTCTTTGGGTGAAGAAATATTTCCGAATATCAGTGCTAAATTTACCTTTATTCAACTTCCATTTGTGACCCCGAGTTCTACTTACAACAGTTGGTCGAAGGAATCCTACATGATTCACTTTGTTAATCTCTTTAACATACTTAAAGACCTCAATCAAATCACCCCTGAGTCTCCTTTTCCTAAGACTAAAGAGATTAAGGATCTTCAGCCTCTTCTCGTAGCTTTCATCTTTTATACCTGGAATAAGCTTGGTGGCTCTTCTCTGAACTTTCTCTAGAGCCTCTATATCTCTCTTAAAGTATGGTCCCCAGAACTGTACACAATACTCCAGGTGTGGTCTAAGGAACGTGTTGTACAAAAGAAGCATCACCTCCTTAGATTTGTACTCAATAATTTTGGCAATGTATCCTAGCATATATATATATATATACATATACACAGCTCCCTCAATATTTATTGGCACCCCTGGTTAAGATGTGTTCTTTAGCTTCTAAGAAATTTAGTTTTTTACTTTGTACAACCCCCTTTTGCCAACAAAACAGCACCTAATCTTCTCCTATAATGTTTCACAAGATGGTAGAATACAGAAAGAGGGATCTTTGACCATTACTCCTTGCACAATCTCTCTAAATCATTCAGCGACCTGGGTCCTCTTCTCTGCACTCTTCTCTTCAACTTGCTCCACAGGTTTTCAATCCGGTTGAGGTCTGGGGAATGAGATGGCCATGGGAGGAACTTGATTCTGTGTCTGGTGAATCATTTCTGTGTAGATTTGGCCACATGTTTAGGGTCATTATCTTGCTGAAAGACCCAGTGACGACCCATCTTCAGCTTTCGGGCAGAGGCCACTAGATTTTGATTTAAAATGTCCTGGTATTTCAAAGCGTTCATGATGCCATGCACCCTAACAAGGTTCCCAGGGTCTCTGGAAGAGAAACAGGCCCACAGCATCACCAATCCTCCCCCGTACTTCACAGTGGGCATCAGGTTCTTTTCTGCATACTCATCTTTTGTCTTCCGCCAGACCCACTTAGAGTGTTTGTTGCTAAAAAGCTCTACCTTGGTCTCATCTGACGAAAGCACACAGTCCCAGGAGAAGTCCCAATACCGCTTAGAAAATTCCAGATGTTTGCATTTATGATTGCGAGTGAGAAAAGGCTTTTTCTGTGCATGCCTCCCAAACAGCTTGTTGGCATGTAGACAGCGCCTGATGGTTGTTTTGGAGACTTTGTGACCCCAAGATGCTACCATTTGTTGCAATTCTTTAACAGTGGGCTTTGGAGAACTATTTCTTTCTCTTACCGTCCTCCTCACTGTGCGTGGTGGCAAAATACTTTTGTTTCCTCGTCCAGGCTTGTTTACCACTGTTCCAGTTCTTTTTAAACTTCTTAATGATTCCTCTAACAGTAGATATGGGCAGGTGCAGGCGAGTGGCTATTTTCTTGTAGCCATTGCCTGACTTGTGAAGGTCGACACACTTCTGCCTCACTTGAATGGTGTGTTCCTTTGTCTTTCCCATGTTGAAGAGTGGATAAGAGAAATGGCCTCCGTGTCATGTCGTATTTATATTTATACATATTATACTATTATACTGATTTATGACAGTTAATGAGGGTATTCAGGCAAATGAAATTTAATTGGCTTATGACAGCCTACTTGTTTGAACTATTGCTTTGTTTTTCTAGGTTTTCATGGCAAACTTCACCTTTATGAAGCATGCAAAATTTGAAGTTGCTCGCACAAGGGTTTAAGAGTTATGACCATGTGTTTGCTATAGCGCCACCTAAAAACGGATTTTAACCAAATTCAGTGCAAAGTAGTTGCACGGCCTGTAGATGTGTGATCTTAAGTTTGGAGATGATTGGACATTGCATTAAGGAGTTACAGCTCTTGAAATCAATGTAAGCCATACCCTTAAATTCTGTGTAAATTGATCTCACTGCTCAGAAGGAGATAAAGATTCAAGGGCTTCACAAACATTTCAAAATGGCAAAAAGTTTGCAAATACAAAAATCGATGTGGCATACATGGATTGATTGGTCTTGACCCACAGAATTTATCAGAAAAGAATTTTTGTTTCTATAACCTATGGTTTAGAAGTTATTGCCCTAGACATATTCTACCTCTCTTTATGACCGCCATATGGCCAATCGCAGTAATTGAAATAAAATCTCAACATCTTTAACAAGAATACAAAGTTTGATAATGACGGGTGACAAGTAAAGTGAGTATAAGGGCAACTGAAAATTTGATTGGCCGATGTTGGCCATTTGTTTATTAATTTTCATAGCAACCCTGACTAACATGAAGCACGCAAAATTTCAAGTTGCTCTGATAAATAGTTTAGGAGTTAAGGCCATTTGTTTGCTATAGTGCCAGCTATCGACAGATTTACGCAAAACTCAGTAAGTTTGAGTGACCTGGCCTGTGGATGACAGATCAGAAGTTTGGTGAGGAGTGGTCATTGCAATCAGGATTCACAGCTCATTATATACATAGAGGCCACACTTTTAAAATTCATGGGCTTACTGTGGCCACATCCTTTCACTTTGCAAACTTTTTTATGCTCGGATTTTAGATCTTGGTCTGAAGATGCTGTCTACCAAATTTTGTGCAAAGTGATTTCTCCTTTTTGGAGGAGATAGAAATTTAAGTTTTTATGACAACTCAAAAACGGCAGAAAATCTGCATATAGGCAAATGGGTGGGGCTTATATTGGTTGATTTGTCTTGATCCACAGAATCTGACAAAAATTTTGTTTCTATGACTGACAGTTCAGAAGATATAGCCTGAAACGCAGTATTCATCTCCATAGCACCACCTACAGACGGATTTGCGCCAATCGAGAAATTAATGATCTGTATATCCATTTTACCTCCCCACCAAATTTCATATTGACCCTTTTGGCGGTTTGGCATAAGAGGATCAAAGTTAACGCAGACCCCGACACTGCCACATGATCGCATGAACCAAATGAGCGAAAAAACCAGAAAGTTAGCCAAATAGGCAGTTTGCTATGTAGCTATCAAATTGGAAAACCTGATAGCTACAGCTATGATTAGCCTCTCCTCCATTTTGATGTTTAAAAATTATGCCTCCTTTTATCATGGTGATTGACCAGTGGCTCATCATCCCCACTCCAGATTTGAATAACATTTACATGTTGGCTGCTTGCTTCACCTACTTTGTGTCACTTCACCCTGGTACCCATCCCATTGTTCGCTGCACAAGAGCTCAATAGAGCGAATGCGAATTTGACTCCACCCACTGAAATTTCACACCACAGTGGTGTGTTCATAGTGTCAGAGTCTACATACTGAACTGTCTGTTTAAGCATTGCTAAATCTACTTTTGGTGACCCCCAGGGCCTGTTCTTCACATGACATCGAGATTATATGAAAAATAACAAGCTAGAAAATATAATTTATAGTTGTGTCTATGGCTTCAGCAAAGGTTGCCCTATTAACGGACCAAGAAAAGGGATATACAGTAGCATCGCGTTGTAACTTGTTTATACATGCAGATTGACATTAGGTCTAGTAGGCCGAAAGCAAGTAATTTAGTGCCGCTAAACTGAGTCAGCACAAGCAAAATTACATTGGTGGGTTGTCAAAGTTTGATTATCCAAAGTTTACACCATTATCATCCAAGTGATATTTCGTGGATCAATCCAGTTGCCCCCACCACCTAAAGAATTAAAACAACGGCTCTTGTTGCCACTCCTTTCAAACCTAAAAGAAGCGGAAACCTTTTTTCCCCCCATTTCAAATTCAGTAACGCATGCAGAATTCAAAAACGTAAGCGGTTCCACAATGACGCTTGGAGGGCAAGGTTTTCCGTTTTTATATTTGAGAGTAAATTTATCATATTTGCACCTCAAATTTTTTTGAGTGCTGGCATTTTTAAAAGATCATTGCAAACTAGATTTAGTCAGTAAGCATGGCTTACAGGATACCCCCCGCAACAACAAGTAGTTGGGCAGTACCACAGTCAATAGACCTTCCAGCAAGAAAAGAAATTTTCAAAATCGGATGAGTAGGTTATGAGATCTAGGTCCGGATGCACGCACGCACACACGGACGAACAAAGCAAATCCAGTAAACCCCCCTAAACTTCGTTGCGGGGGGTATAATATAAATCTCATTTCAACCCGAAAAGCTGGATTTTAAGCTCTTTCAGACTAGAGGCGAATTAAGACCAGTTTAAAAAACAGAAATAGATATGGCAAACCCCACATTCACGAACAGAATAGATGGTCATTGTGCTCCTGATTTATGAAACTGCAAAGAACTGAGGAAGCAGTGCGGGTGAGAGGGCTGGACTTGTGTGGAAAAGACATGCTGCTCACAACTTTGATGGCAGCCTGCATAATTACAGATTTGTATGTATTCTCTGAGCGCATATTGAAATTCACCTTCATTGAGCCTGATGTCCGCAATGCAAATACAACACACTCTGTTGGACACACACACACACGCACACAATGGACATACATTCGTTGAACTCACTAAAAGGACTCAGTTCTGTTTTTTCCTCACATATCTGGTTCTGAAACTACCGAAATGGCTGACCTAAACCAGAAAACACGTGAAGCCTATTTAGATATTTCACTGAAATTATAAATTCACAAAACAGTGAATTCAGAATACTCCCTAAAATGAAAACACTGGCTTCTGTTTACACAATTCTACATTTGGATGAGCTCAGTGAAGTGAAGCAAAATAGAGCACAATAATTAATAAATGATTGTGTATTTGAGGCTCAAACAAAAAACAAACCATATTTGTGAGAGTTAAAAACTGCATGATACAGCAAACCTGTTTCTCCATCAACAAGTGTTGCCACTAAACGTGGCCATGTCCGCCGCCAGGTGACGGAAATCGACAGGAGTCGGTGTATCACACAAATACACATTGAAGCCAAAGATGAATAAAATCGGTCAAAGCATTCTTGAGATATTGCACTGACAACAAATGGGACGTGACGGATGGACAGCCAGACGGATGGACTGACGGAGCTGAATACTATGTCCCCCGGCCCTAATACACCTTGACAACAAAGATGAATGGAATCCGTCAAACCGATCTTGAGATATCATGTTGATAAGGTATTTGCAAGTGGTCAAATGATCGTAATGACCTTGAGAATTATGCCAAGGTCACGTAAATCGAGTGGGCCGTGAGCTTCCCCCTAATACACCTTGACACCAATGATGTATGAAATCGATCAAACTGTTCTTGAGATATTGTGTTTTTGAACAAACAGGACGTGATGGATGGACGGGGATGAAAACTATATCCCCCGGTCGACTCTCTACCACGGCAGAGGGGGACAAAAAGCAGAAATCATTGGTCTAAGCTCGTCATTGTGGGTGGATGAGAGTGGTGTGGGTGTAAGCAGCTTGCCTCCTTCTCCAGAGCCTTTTCCATGATTAGCTGCTTGGTGTCAGAGATTCCCTTCAACCGGATCCAGAGGAACATGCCTGCTGGTGGTGCATGCCACTCTGCCAAATCTGAGAGAGGAGGCGGCATCATTCCCCACTCCATGTTCTCATGTTGCACACAGTCAAACTTAGGCGCACAGCATGCTGCCATCATAGCAGTCCGTACAGCCTAAATTTACTGACGAATGATGCCTCAGCTACAGTATGGATAGCATCAAGATGGCTCCACTGTTCACTGACTGACCCCATCGTAACAATAAGCTAGAGAAAAACCAGTCTGAGAGCAGGCATTAACAGGGACATCATTACAAGTTGCAGTCATAGGTAACTGACCTTTGAGCCATGTGTCAGCAGAGGAGAGCATTGCATCTCGCTGTTTTCTGTAAAACTCTACCACACTGAAAAGATGGGGTACAAGCAGAAAGAGAGAGAAACTTCTCAATTCTGATTCTCAGTCAGAGAGAAAATTTTGCTATGGTGTGATGCGGAGTGCACACCGAGTGAAGTGTCATGGCTTTTATGAATGAACACAGAGGAGCTTATACCATAGGCAGCAGGAGGAAAGCAAATGCAGAATAAATGTATTTGTACAGCAAACACAAGAAAACACTGCCAACTACCGTCACTCTTGTGGCCAAACCATTCCACCAAAGAAGAAACCTTGAATAAGAGATGATGAGATTGGCTCATTAACGGCGGTGACTTACCCATTGATGTGGTTTAGAAAGCCCTCATGTCCCCACCCATGCAGCAGCTGGGAAACCATAAGCTAGAACAGAAGAAGAAAAAAGAAATCTATCTGAGCTCTTTTAATGCATGTGTACTCTTCAAATTGAGAAATTTGTGATGCCTACGGATACTTATAGGCATCTCTCTCAAAACTCAGACCAACCCTAAGCTCAGCAACCACAAATTACACTTCAGTTGCAGTGGAGCCACTACCTTACAATAATGTTCCTCCTTCACTGCTTCACAAATGGAGAATTTATTGAATGCAGATCAAACTTTTCCATCTTTCCTTCCACCTCTGCATTGTTTAGCAGTGTCCAGCCTTCTCAGCTGAGCATTTCTGCAAAGCGTCAGCTGAACACAAGCTTCTAAAGTACCCTTATCCCAATGAACACCCGCCTCCCAACAGCTGAGATACAATCTTCCTTTCCCAGGGAGGGTCTCAGATTCATAATCTCCAAGCAGTGCCAAGAGTGGCACATGTACTGCTGACTAGACCTGGCACAATCCATTTCTCGCAGCCAGCGCTTGCCAGTTCAGCAAATGCGCACTTCTCTGGAAATATATGGGTTTGAACACCCAGAAGCATGTCAGCCTTAACTGTCAAGATTGCAGTGATTACAGTTCTGCAGCAAGGCCCCATCTATCTGCCAGGAGCAACAGACGTGGTTTTAACCAACTGCATTTGATAAGTCCTCAAGATGAGTTCAAAGACCCCATCCTTCTCAGTCCTCGTTTAAAGGAACAGCCTCTGTTGTTATGCACTTCTTTAGCCATCAGTGCGCCACTGCTTATACAGAGTTCATGGAATTGACAGACAATGATACTGCTCTTCTAGCATTAGCACTTCTGCTAACTGTAAATCAGCCTGCAGGATGCCTCAAAGCTAACATAGGACTAAATAATCAAAGGACATTTATATCATTTAGGCCTTCCAGCACAAAAACAATTCACATAACAAGTAAGGTTAATATAATCCTCTTTTTGAGTGCACAGTCCATGCAGGAATTTCTGCACACCAGATCCAGATGTGAGCGGGTGGGGGGAGAAGACAAGGGAATCAGGGATGTCAGGCACTCGCTTACCTGTGTGAAAGTGCTGGTGTGCATGGTAGAGGCCTGAATGTGGAGGACCACTCTATCTATTAGGGGTTTGGGCCCAGTCAAAAAACCAATCCTGAGACTGAAGACACCAAGAGACCAGGATTCATGACAGTTCATTTGCAAATGAATCTGAATGCATAGTGGGATGCAACACATGCAGGCAAAAGCAGCAATGAAGCTGATAGGGTGCAAAATTCTATCATTGATATGCAAAGAAATGGAAATGCTTTTCACTGAAAAAAAAATGTCTTAACAAGAAGTTTAGCCATTTACACAGTGAAATAAAATCTTACTTAAAAAAAAAGATTCAACAATAAATGTAACATTTTGAGTCATACAATACAAAAATAGGAGCTCTATCTTACAGCCAGCGCAAAGCTGTACCAAGCTTTAACGCAAATGTCTTTGCTAGTTTATGTCTGGCACACTTGTCATTTTCCTATCGCTCCCAGTGCTCAAGTTGGGTAAATAGCAAGTTTACACGAGCCTAAATGAGGCCACGAGGGCAAGTTGGTCTTTAAAACAGGTGTGGGCAAGTACATTGTCAGTGTGTTGCTTTCTTAACTCTCTATTAACCAGCGTAGCATATCTGCTTCATGAAGTAAAAGGGTTAACAGCCTGGACACCCTGTTGGTTTTGTTTCTTATTGCCGAATAAACATTTGAGAACAACTTGAATGGTATGTCCATTCATTTTTTCATTAGCATTACTACCCAATGTAGCAGATTTGCTACAATTTGGAAAGGTGGGCCAAATGTGTCAAAATTTTTGTCTACCGTTTTTCAAATAATGGCTCAAAATAAACATTTTGCATAGGGAAATAATTTTAACACAATTGGAAATGGGTTTGGTTAATAGAGGGTTAAGGCAGTGGAAAGTGATTGCGCAATTGATTGACAAAAACCAAGTCTAAAGTCAATTGTCAGATTTTACCTCCTGTAAGAAATGTATGTTGATTAAACATGAAATGGCCCTGATATGTCACCAGACATTAATGAATTATGTTAATTTCAAATACTTATATCACTGACAACAGTAGTCCAGGCAGAATATTCTCATTACAAAAGCGAAGGTGCAGCCCACAACTAATGTTGATGTTGTCATTTTGTGTCTTGGCCTGTTGCACCGCCCTCCACCTCCCAATCACAAAGTCAGTAGCATTTCAGCATCCAGGTTGCCAGTTGCCACTGAGCTAAAGCTACCACCATTTCGGAGCACAAATATCTGATGTTACTGAACCTAAAAGGCCTCGTTATGATTCCATAATACGTTAGGATAATGGGATAATGCGCTCTGCACTATTTTGAATGTGACTGCACCAGCAGTTTTGGCCAAAAACTGACATACTGCTCCTTTAAGGGCGCTTTAAGATAGTATTATGCGCGTTTGTGGGTTGAGTTCCTGATGCGCATACACTCGTAGTTGATGCGTAGTTACACACACAGGGACAAGCAGCAGAGCTTAGACATGCACGTAATTAAAATAAAAACAAGATAACAATGTGAACAGAGTTCCACAAAAGCCAGCGCCCGGTGAGTCCGCCGGTAACTCGTAGACAGGGCGCCAGATCTGGACATACGAAAGAGTCAGAGCGGCTTGTGAGCCACAAAGTCCCGCTAACAGCAGCTGGGGCTTCTTGTCTCAAACGAACTGCCACTGAGTGGTGACAGTAGCTATTAGACGGCGGGCCGAATGCGATTTAAGTGAACTTGATTGATCTGCATCGAGGGGGTACACAATTCTTTGTGTGTGATATCTAGTTATCTTATCAAGTCCAAAACAATTTGTTGGAGGCTAATTTTTAGTCATAGTTTTTTGCAATCTTACATTTAAATGAGATGTTTGCTCATGCATATCTTTGGACACATCTAGCTGATAAACCAATAAGAATTCGCATACGGGGGTTAAGGACCCCCCAAAATGTAAACAAACGATGCGACTGGAATGCTGTCTCGATTATGCATTGGAAGCAATACAATTTTAATAATACTTTCAAGACTATGATCCAATTTGTGTAGTGTTTTTATTTAATTTTACTAAGATAGTTGAACTCTGGTATATTACTAATGTTACAGGTGAGCTTGCGAGCTATTAAACTAACGTTAGACAGCTAACATTAACGTGATATTAACGTTAGTGCTAACGTTAGTGTAAGGCTTAGGAAGTGTACTTCTGAATAAGTCCAAGACAGAAATCCCATGTACAGAACATTTATTGAACACAAGTTACACAACGATCTACTCCAAAGATTTCAGCGTCACATACCTTGTAAAGTACTATTTCAGCTTCACATTAGTAACGTTAGATCTAACGTTATGCGACCTGCTTAATTCCAGGTTTATGATATGCCTCAAAGTCTTAACCGGATTGGAGTGCAATATAATTCAAAACAAACCGGCAAGGTGGCTAGCTCTCACATCTTGTCTGAATGTCCTTTCCCCAGCCCGACCTTACAGACTCCAATGTTAAGGGTTAGGGCAATGTGTCCATCCTGATTCTCGGAGGGAAGCTATAATACCAGGTGTCTGTCCTGGTTATCAGATAGCCTCTACCTTAAAAGTACACATCCCCTACAATTGTAAACCAATTTACTCAAGGTAGACACTCCCCCCCAATAGAACATAACTATCCCAGTATGACACAATCAACACCCAATGAATGAACCCCCAACCTTAAGTTCAAAAGGTTACTATAATTTTCCAACGGTCTAGTATTAAATAGGGGGAGTGGGTATTTACAGTGGGAAACATCATTAAAAGATGGAGTGCTGAATGCATGTGTGTAATTCCTGTAAAGAGCCCAGAGGAATCATACAATTTTCAGAGACAAGTTGGGTCAAATTAATTAACTGTTCGCACGATTTCTGTACAAGACAAATGACAAGGACAACAGCATAGGGAACATACAATATCAAACAGGATACAGGCACTTCTGTGAAACAGTGGTGGAGGAGAAGTTATTAAAGGAACGGAAGGTGCTCAAGCTCTCAAAGTTAACCGCCCTGTTTTAGAAATCTGTACTTGACACCAAAGGTATTGACATTTCCTCTTACAAATCTGCTTCCTTGAAAGTGAGGCTCCAAAAGTCCTATCCTTTTCTGAAATTCCAGAAGCTGTCAAGATATGACTTTGTCTATGTTGAGGATTTGACACCATATGAAGTAGTCCACCATGAAATAGACAAAACTGCAGCAACATCATCATCATCATCAGAATCATCATCAGATGCGGATGACACAAAAACAACTGAAAAAGATGATACACATGAAACAAGACTCCTGTTCCATACAGCCATGACACTAAAAGATGACAAGCCAAAATTGATTGCATATAAACTGCTGATGACTCCTAACATCCTATCACATTTTAATAATGCTGTAAAGTTCAGTAAACGTGCATTTTCAATATGAATTTATATGAATTAAGACCTTACCTAGTGCGAACAAAGTCCATTGTTGTCAATATACCATTTACTTCCTAGTTGGAGGAATGCCATTGGAGGACATCAAGTCACGTGACGTTGTTATGAGTTTTGATTGGCGCTGCAGCAAGGACCCCGTTACAGCAGTGCCTGTTTCGTTTCACCATCAAAACATTCGTTTTCATAAAAGAAGACCAAAAAACAGCTCCCAACAAACAGAAATGTGTTAATATAAAATGTATGTAGTTCATATTAAAATATCACATCCTCCCTACACCCAGATCAATCATTTCACTAACGAAAGCCTCTAGAGAGCTTCAGCTCGCTGCCTATATGTTTTCGCTTAAATTTGAAGTGAATCTTTTGAAAATTTGCAAAAACTAAATGCGAATTAAGAGCGTTTCCATATGTTTCCCTCAAGCGGTTGAGAGCAAATCACTATGCAGGTGGTGACGTACGGGCGCATTTATATCAGATAAAAACGTACATACGTTCTTGCTAGGCAAGCTCAAATGCGAAAACGCAAAGTGAAGTATATCCAGAAGTTGACTATGGACAGTGTAGAGCAGGGGTCCCCAATCTTTCCCAGAAAGGGCCGGTGTGGTTGCAGGCTTTCATTGCAACCAAGCAGCTACACACCTGATGCTACTAATCAAGCTTATTAGCAAAGAGCCCAGGGATTGACTAGTAGTATCAGGTGTGTCATTGCTTGGTTGCAATGAAAGCCTGCACCCACACTTGCCCTTCCTGGGAAAGACTGGGGACCCCTAGGGTAGAGTTACCCGATCTGAAAAAGCACATGGCAACTTGACATTGAGAATAACGTGAATATCAAGTAGCCATGCGCATGCTCTTTATCAGAGCCAACCCTGGCTACATCAGAGTTTATTTGAAAAATGTGTTTCCATTTCAGATCATGCGCATTGAGGGCTCTATTTTTCACATTATCCTACCCGTTGCCACTACCCTCTACCTGTGAATTACGCATTTAGCAGCTTCCACTATCCCTAAACGGTATCTTGCAGCCACACTGCTATCCACTATGCTTGAATCCTTGATAACATAACATGAATGGCAAGAACAGGCCTTTCAGCCCAACTAAGCATGCCAGATTCTTCATACTATTGTGAATATATCCCTTCAGACACTAAATTACTCAATGGTATCTAGCTTTAGGTCAAGCCTGCTCTTGAAAACCCCCAAGGCTTTTGCCTCAACAATATGGTCAGGTAAGCTATTCCACATTGAAATTACTCTTTGGGTGAAGAAATGTTTCCGAATATCAGTGCAAAATTTACCTTTGGTCAACTTCCATTTGTGACCCCGAGTTCTACTCACAACACTTGGTTGAAGGAATCCTCCACGATTCACTTTGTTAATCCCTTTAACATATTTAAAGACCTCAATCAAATCATCCCTGAGTCTCCTTTTCCTAAGACTAAAGAGATTAAGGATCTTCAGCCTCTTCTCGTAGCTTTCATCTTTTATACCTGGAATAAGCTTGGTGGCTCTTCTCTGAACTTTCTCGAGAGCCTCTATATCTCTCTTAAAGTATGGTCTCCAGAACTGTACACAATTCTCCAGGTGTGGTCTAACGAACGTGTTGTACAGAGGAAGCATCACCTCCTTAGATTTGTACTCAATACTTTTGCCAATGTATCCTAGCATCCGATTGGCTTTTTTAACTGCTACGGCACAATGGCTAGAACCTGTGAGGGTTTGGTTAACAATCACTCCCAGATCCTTCTCTTGTGCAGCACATTCCTGTTTTAAACCTCTCATGAAGTAATCCCGTCTAATGTTTTTATTACCTACATGTACAACTTTACATTTTGCTACATTAAATTTCATTTGCCACATTTCTGCCTAATTCTGGATTCAATCCAAATCGTCCTGAATCACTTTATTGGACCCTAGACTATTTGCCAAACCCCCCAATTTAGTATCATCTGCAAATTTAACCAATCTGCTCTCAATATTCCTATCAAGGTCATTAATGTAAATGAGGAATTGCAGGGGTCCCAACACCTATCCCTGGGGGACGCCACTCCCCACCATACCCAGCTCAGATGAGATATCACTGACCACTACTCTTTGTGCTCTGTCCTCTAACCAGTTTTGAATCCACTTCAGAATACCTCCTGTAACTCCAATGGAGCTCATTTTAAAAATTAGTCTCTTATGTGGTACTGTATCGAATGCTTTCTGAAAATCCAAGTAAATGATGTCATAAGCCCTGCTCTGGCCGTAAGTCTTCAAAAACTTCCAGAAGGTTTGTTAGGCATGACCTTCCCTTCCGAAAACCATGTTGGCTATCCCTCAAGATACTGTTACGTTCAAGAAATAAGTCCAGCTCATCTTTAATGATAGATTCCAATATTTTGCACGAAATGCAAGTTAAACTCACTGGCCTGTAGTTTCCTGGCTCGGTACGGTCCCCTTTCTTATATATTGGTATTATATTGCCCTGTTTCCAATCATTTGGTATTTCTCAAGTTTCTTAAGACCGTCTGAAGATGGCGGATAGCGGCTTAAAGATGAACTCACCAGCTTCCATCTAGGATATAAGCCATCAGGACCCGCCGCCTTATCTGCTTTTAGTTTATGCAACTTGTCTAATACTTTGTTATCCCAAACCTCAATTTCCGCTAAATAATCTTGAACATTTGACATGCCCGCTGGCCAAATAAAGACCCCCTCTGAGGTAAAATTTTCAACAAAGTAACTGTTTAAGGCATCCGCAATATGCTTGTTATCATATAGCAGCGATCCATTTTTATTCTTTATGCACTTAACCTGCTCTTTAACTTTCCTTTTTCTGCTACAGTACTGAAAGAAGCGCTTAGGGCTAGTCTTTGCCCCCTCTGCAATTTGTCTTTCATACGGTCTTCTAGTATTCCTCAGCTCTTTTTTGACCACAGCCCGCATTTCACAGTATTCAGCCCTAGTATTCCCATTGTTATCCTTTATGTACATCCTATAAAGATTCCTCTTTTCCCTCAACATCCTACGAATACTTTTGGTCATCCACTGAGGATTCTGCTTTTTCAGCTTACTTTTGGACACCTTCGGATAAGTTCGGAATGAATCTGCATTGTGATTCAAGTAAAACCCCCTTAAATCTTTCCCACATCTCATATACGGACTTACAGTCCAGGAGTGTCTCCCATTTTATTTCAGCTAGATATGAGCACATACTGTCAAAGTTTGCTCGCCTAAAGTTGAAAATTTTTGTGTTAGAATGTAACTTTTTAACTTCCCATGAAACATCAAAATTAACAGCAGAGTGATCACTTGTCCCAAGTGGCTCCAGTACCTCAACATTGCTAATTCTATCGGGGTCATTACAGAGCACTGAGTCTAAAATTGCCTTCTCTCTGGTAGGTTTATTAACATACTGCACCAAGAAATTATCATTTGTAACATCCAAAAATTCTTCCTCCCCCCTACCCTGTCCTTTCACCATTTCCCAATCAATATCAGGAAGTCTCCCATAATAATAGTCCCTCCTCCTCGACAAGCTTCTGTAATCCTCTTAAAGAGCATTTCATTGATTGTACTGTCCAAAGCTGGTGGTCAATAGCATACACCTATGTTTAAAACTGTCTCGTGTTTGCCAGTGAGCCTGACCCAAATATCTTCGCAGGGCAAGGAATGTTCAATTTGAGGAATTTCCTGCACATTTATGTTTTCGTTCGCATAGAGTGCAACACCCCCTCCTCGCCTATTGCATCTATCCTTCCTAAAGAGCTTATAACCTTTTATATTATATTCATCTCCATCCTCTTCACTAAGCCATGTCTCTGTAATCCCTACTATGTCATAGCCTTCACTAATTATAACGGCCTCAAGTTCTGGAAATTTATTTTTAATGCTTCTTGAATTTTAATGAAAACATTTCAGGTTATCATGAATGCTCTTCCCCTTTGATTTCCCGTGTGGCCGCCGCCTCGAGCCCCTCACTACGCTTTGTTGCTTTAAAAATATATCATCAATACTGTAATGTACAGAAGCAGAGCTGCCCGGTCTGAGAAAGCACATGGCAACTTGATATTCAGAATTACATGAATATCAAGTAGCCATGTGCATGCTCTTTATCAGAGCCAGCCTGGCAACATCAGAGTTTATTCGAAAAATGTGTTTCCATTTCAGATCATGCACATTAAGTCTTTTTCGCATAAGTCAAAATCCACCTCAAGCAATCGTAATAACTTCTTTTGCGAATCAGAGGATTTTTTTTGAATGATGGTGTTTCCATTATCTCTTTTGATGCAAAACTTCAAAATGTTCAACACCTGAGAAGGGAGAGTTACAGTATAAAGAAATTGATCCTTAAGTATTATTTTTACCATTAATGCCATCTATTGTGAGCTTTCTCCAATTGTTTTTCCTTTGTCAATTAAATCTTCGGACAGAATTGAACATAGTAATGAAATTATTTGAAAAATCAATGAAGGATAAACGCAAGTTTTTGTTTAATGGCATAAACTCACATGTAAATATTTTAATGAGACATACCACTTGTTAACCTTTTCATTGATTTTGTCAAGTCATTCGCTTGAAATGAACGACCGCTCCCTCTGCAGACTCAAATTTCGAACGAGAGGCGACGTGAATTCAGAAAGGCCTACATAAAATGTTGCAAATCCAAGGGGTTGCCGAGCTAGGAAAGTAGGCGACTAGCAGTCGTAGCCAAGTCAGTCGCAAATTCAGTGGATTGCCATGCTGGGTATGAGGATTACAAGCCTAGGTACTTGAGTGACTGACCGAGTCAATGGCAAATCCAAATGATTGCCTCGTCGGTCTGTGGATTACCAGCCTAGGCACGTGAATGACTAGCCGAGTCAGTCACAAAGCTGCTACCGAGGAATGCTAATGGCCAGCGGAGGAATGCCAGTGACCAGCCAAGCTAGTAGCAAATCCAATGAGTTACAAGCCTCGGCGAATTAATAGCCGGCTCCTCATTTGCCACTGCCGGCCTCTCATTTACTACAGCCAGCCTCTCATTTATCAATGCTGGCTTATACATTCTCGTAAATGCTTTTTCCTTTTTGAGGGCCGCATGCGTTGTTTGTATCATCACAAAAATGCTAAAGTAATCCCCCACTTTACGTTTGCATTTTCAAGTCCATGTGGGCACTGTTTTCATTTGCAAGAAGTGCCCCGCGATATCACTAACAAAACAAAATCGAAAACGCTAATCTCATAAAGCAAATACATTCTCGGAAATGCTTTTTCTTTTTCAAAAAGCAGATGCGATATCCGTCTCATAATCGCTCATGTAGTTCACCGTTTATTTTTTCCATCTTCATGAGAGACTGCCTTTGCGTTTTCAATTTCGAGGTCCCACAAGTTTTTTCTAACATACCGTAATTCAAATGTTAATGCAGTCTGTTGTCGGCTGTGTGAGAAGGCGGGACTTCCCTTCTCAATTTGGTACGGATTTGATATTGACAAAGACAAGCGATCTCATTGGTTATCAATCAGTGGGAAATTCCTGCTTTAGGAGATTGTTTGCCAAAGCACGAATGCTAACTTGCATAGTTGGAGGCACGGACTGTGCATGGACGCACCCCTGGATATAAGGGAGTTTCACTGAGAGTATAGCTAAAGTTTTCCCCCGAAAGATCCTGCTCTCGCACTCAATTAGCCCCTGTGTGCGCTTGGATTAGCACTGCAAACTGTGTGCTTAACACTCAGATCTGTCGATCTTCGGACAGGTTATCTGTGCATGATCTGTTTAGCAGTTCAGTTGGTTACAAAGCAAGTTCATACGCTCCTGCTCTCTGGGGCTTCATGTACTTCCATTTCTTTCGTCATGAATTTGGAGTGAAAGGACAGTTCATATTAATACACCAGTGCCTATACGTCTTTTTACCTTAATAGCTAGCTACATACAATGGTAGCCGTGTATCAGTTTGACCTCCAGTTCTCTATATGCAAGTCTGTGGATGGATCGCAGAGGAGGACTGAGCTAAGAAAGAAAGAGATTCATCCTGTTCGCTGGCAGCCTGCTGTTGCAGAAGAAAGACTTAGGAAATCCATAGATCTATGAGGTGTTACACAGCTGCCATTGTATGTAGCCAGCTATTAAAGTAAAGAGATGTATAGGCACATATCATCCCAGAAATGTGATTTTAGCCATCGCTGATATTTCCAGGATTTGGGCTAATTGACCGCAAATGATGTTTGCAAGATTCGTCTCGATTACCAGTGACTGATGTTTGTTTGTTGGCACTCTTAATTGGTGCATCTCAAAGCATAGGCTGCATTTTTAGGGGTAGTCACTTACTTCTGTCAGCCAAACTAACTTTTATGGTTAGGGATAAGGATAAATTTAGGATCTCGCTTCAGGGCTAGTTTTAGGGTTAGGGGTTAGAGTTAAGGTTAGGTTTAGGGAAACCAGCGACGCCTAAACCAAAGCTGTTTAACAGAGATGAAATGACGTGTGTTTGGTGGATGGAATTGAGTGACGTCCCCTAAAAATGCAGCCTTTGAAGGCTGCAGCCTATGGTTTGAGATTGACCCTATGAGACATCAGCTGATCCACCGAGAAATGAGAGGCTTTTTAACTAGCATCACATTTCCAGCCGTTTTCACTGATGAGTGATGAACTGGCTTTAAGCGACAGACAAAAAATGTGAAAATATCTGGCAATTAATGTGTAAATATCCCATAACGTCGAAATGCCGTTTCATAAATCTAACCTGCGATCGACGCACATTTTAACATTGCTGATACTATGTTTACCTTCCCACTCGGCGTCAGTTGCACTCTCACGACCATTACTTCTGTAGCTTTGGTTAGCTGACCACACCTAACGATGTAGCTGTACTAGCTAGGTAGCTGCATCAGAAAATATCAAAGTAAATTCAATATAAAACCAAAACAGAAAATCTGGCCCTGGAATGTTACCAATAGCCAAAATCACATTTCTCGGATGATATACTCATCGTCTGCTCAGCATCTGATATAGGCCGAAAGGTAACAGACGCAAACCATTAATAATGAAACCACCCTGCGTATTTCAGAAAGTGCTCAACACCATCTTGTGCTACTAGCCAGTGGGCCATATTGAATGATCTTTTGTCATAAAATAATGGACTGGGACAATCACCCTATCCAACACAATAACAGTGCGTACCTCTGGGCGAAGGGCGACGTTTCGTCATTATCACGCTATTGTTGTAGCAGATGACAACTAATTAGGGGGAATAAAGCCTCATTTATCTAGTCTTTGAAAACAAAAATTCCACATTTTTGTATTTCACAACATTTATTCACTAATTATGTTTGTATAAAACATCATTATGCATTATCCTCGAGTCCCCCTTCAAGCACACAGTTCGATCAGAAGCAGTGCTAATCGAAGTGCAGGCAGGGGCGAGAGCAGGATCTTTAGGGGGAACACTTTAGCTATACTCTCAATGAAACTCCACAATGTCCAGGGGTGCTTCCATGCATAGTCCGTGCCACCAACTCTTTTGTGCTTTTATTTACGTATTGAAAATTTACAAAACAAACATGGCAAAAGTCATAACCATGCCTCCAACTATGTAGACTTCATGCTTTAGCAAACAAGCTAATACAGCAGGAATTTCCCTCTGATTGATAACCAATGAGATAGCTTGTATTTGTCAATATCCAATCCATACCAAATTGAGAAGGGAAGTCCCGCCTTTTCACACAGCCAACAACAGAATGCATTAAAGGGCATCTAAAGTCGATTCCCATTGTTTTTGTTTTTCGGCCAATCAGCGAGCCGCACCGGCACAAAACAAACTGAAATAGAAGGATTACCTATGCATGTACACAATACATGTACATTGGTGGTGAATGAAATTGGTCATGTGACAATGCAAGATGTTAACAAAAGCAAGTGATTAGTTTGTCAACATTGGACATTGAACTTACTGTCTGAGAATCGACTTTAGATGCCTTTTAACATTTGAATTATGTTTGGAAAAGTGCGTGAGACCTCGAAATTGGAAATGTAAAGCCTGGCACGGCAGTCTCTCCTGAAGATGAAAAGGAAAAGTGGCGAATTGCATTAGCGATTTAATTATGAGACAGATATTGCGTCTGCTTCTTGAAAAAGAAAAGGCATTTCTGAGAATATATTCGCTTTATGAGATTAGCGTTTTCAATTTTCATAGTGATATTGCGGGGCACTTCTTGCAAATGAAAACAGTGCCTACATGGACTTGAAAATGCAAACGCAAAGTGGAGGATTACTTTAGCATTTACTTGATGATACAAATAACGCGTGCGCTCCTCGAAAAGGAAAAGGCTTTTCCGAGAATGTATTTGCTTTATACGATTAGCGTTGACGTTTTCGTTTTGTTCGTGATATTGCGGGGAACTTCTTTAAAATGCAAATGCAAATGAGGAATGTATTTTAATTTTCCATTTGCTATAAAAATTGCATACCTGGGCTTGAAAATGAAAATCCGAAGTGGAGGATTACATTTGCATTTTCATTATGATACGAATAATGCACTTGTATCTTGAAAATGAAAACGCATTTCTGACATTGTATTTTCATACATTTTTTTAACCATATGCCTCCATGAATTAGAGGAAAGAGATCGGCTATCTGCCCTGCAACAGGACCTACAAGAGAAGCAGTTCTGCTACTGCACTGCTGTGGGACAGATGAGAGAAGCACTTCTGCCATTTGCCCCACAGTTGGGCCAGTAAGAGATTTCATTTTATAATCCGCCCCACTCCTTGATCTTTCGAGCTGAGCTGCCGCGGAGCGAATTGCCTCTTCCTAAAAACTAACCCACCCATCTGAGTGCACCAACACAGCCTATTTCTTGCCCTATCAGAGTTGACTCCATTCTGACTGGTCGAGACGTGTCACAGATGCATAAGAAAAAAAAGAAAAAGGAAAAGAGACAATGAAAAAACCTAAAATAGCCTTTGCGTTATCTTTGGAATCTGATGTCGCCTAGCCAATGCTTAAAATGGATAAGTGGTTAAAAAGATCTCATCCAAACCAAAGACAAAGAGCACAAACTGCCAGTCAAGTTACAAGCAGTTCAACAGGTGAAGGCCGGGTCCTGCTGGAGGTCGAAACCACCTCCTTCAGTGCCTCTGGTACTGCCTCTGGCACAGCTAGCATCAGCACTGCTAGCCTATCAAGTGGTGATACTAGCGTAGCTAGCGACAACACCAACAGTGATGAATCCGAGCCTGAGGCACCCCAAGATACGGCCCTCTGTCCCAGGAAAACCTTAGCAAGAGAGGGAGATTGGCGCGACATTATCAAAGAGGCACAAATATGATGAGAACTACAGTACTTTTGGGTTCACTTATGCTCAAAGTAAGGACTTTCCTAAACCCCAGCGTGTCTTATGTGCAAAAGTACTGTCACATAACTCTTAAACCTTCGCTCTTACGCAGGCACCTACAAACTAACCATGCTCATTTGAAAGACAAACCACGGGAGTTTTTTGAGTGCCAACTTAGAAAACTTTCAACCAGTAAGTCATGCATAACAGCGGCAGCTAATGTTAATAAGAAGGCACTCAAAGCATCTTACATGGTGAGCAACAGAGTGGCTAAGGCTGGCAAGCTTCATATAGTTGTGGAGGACCTGATTGTGCCCGCTGCCACGGATATGGCTGAAATAATGAAATAAACTTTATAAACTTTGATTGATTGATTGATTGATTGATAATGCTGGGGTAAAATGCTAAACAAACTTTACAGACGATGCCCTCCTCAAACAATACAGTGTCACGGCGCATCGATGACATGGCAGCGGATGTTTTGAAACTCCTACATATGACTACTCTTTTGCATACAAGCCAGTGAATTCTATGTGCTACAGCTTGATGAACCTACAGACGTGGCCGGGCTGGCTCAACTCCTGGTATATGTCAGGTTCATCCACGAGAGGTCAATTAAGGAAGATATCCTATTCTGCAAACCACTGGAAACCAGGGCAATCAGGCAGGACATCTTTGAACTGCTAGACAGCTGTATGACTTCAAATGGAGATTTATGAACAAAATGTTTTGGCATCTGCACTGATGGTGCAAAAGCTATGACTGGGAATCATTGTGGTGTGGTCACTCGTATACAAGCAGCAGCACAGAGAGGCACTTGCGGCCAAGGGAAAGCCTAATAGACTGAAAGACGTTTTGGACAATATGGCGAA
Organism: Gymnothorax reevesii; assembly: GCA_029721435.1. NCBI lineage: Eukaryota > Metazoa > Chordata > Actinopteri > Anguilliformes > Muraenidae > Gymnothorax > Gymnothorax reevesii. The sequence goes on from CM056579.1 coordinate 69,087,309, forward strand.
AATAGTTAGCGTTGTTAAAGCTAGGCCGCTGAACTCTCACGTATTTTCTGCACTATGCAATGAAATGGGCAGCGACCACCTAACGCTGCTACTCCATTCCAAAGTGCGGTGGCAGTCAAGGGGTTAAGTTTTGACACAATTTTTTGAGCTAAGAGACGAGCTTAACGTTTTCTTTACTGACCAATCCTTTCACTGACGGGTTACTTGCATGGCAATGAGTGGCTAACACGGTTGGCATATTTGGGTGGTTTTTCTTGCTTGAATGAATTTGATCTCAGAATACAGGATATCTCAGCATATTCAATGCGGAGGACAAAATTTACGCAATGATTAAGAAGTTGCAGCTCTGGTCTAAATTGTGTTGAAAGGGATAACACAGAAGTCTTTCCAACACTGCATGACTTTTTGTGTGCAAAGGGACTCTAGCTTACTGACAGTTTCAAATATGACGTGAAGGCACACCTCATTGAGCTGGCTGCGTAATTGCGCAGGTACTTCCCTAAAACAGACGACACAAACAAGTGAGTTTGTAATCCGTTCTCTGGATCCTCCTCACACTACTTTGCCGACGTCTGAACAGGACAGCCTTATTGAAATAGCAACGAACGGGGGCTTAAAAATTGAGTTTACCCAGAAGCCTTTACCAAACTTTTGGATTCGCTCTGAGCACAGAGAATCCTGCCCTGACAAATCGCCAGATTTTTAGATTTTAATGCCATTTCAACCGCATATCTATGTGAGAGTGGGCTCTCGGCTTTCACTAGCATGAAAACTAAGTATAGGCACAGACTGTGCGTGGAAAATGATTTGAGACTGAAACTCTCTCCCATTTAGCCCAACATTGTGGAGTTATATGGGTCAAGTCAAGCTCACCCCTCACATCAGTCAGATGAGTTGTCAGGCATGTTTTGCTTGAGCTGATGGTGCTTTTTATAAATTTTAAAGGGCTGAGTGTTAAGAGAACTCATTAACACTGTCATGTATTCAAACAGGCCTACTTTATGCTCGTTATATTTTGTAGCAGATTTACAAACATGGCAAAATGTAGAGTTGGCTGTCTGTGGAGGTAGCAGGGGTACGCAGCTGGAGGTTGAATGTTTGTGGGGGAACATGACTTAAAAAACTTTGGGAACCACTGTTCTAAATACTTGGCAGTTTCTGCTGTTGGTTGTTGGGTCATGTCAAATGAAGCAATTTTCAGAAAAGTTCCAGGGGGCCCATCTCCGATTCGGCCAATTTTTATTTATTTATTTATTTATTTTTCAAAAAATACCTTAGGGTGTCAAACAAAGCTTTATGAAATTTCAGTACATCTGAAACAATTTTCGCGTGAGAGCCACTTTAAATTGGGGCGTAACCCCCGTTTTTTGCACTTGCAAATCGTGACATTGGCTTGTGAGCATTTTTGGAATGCTATAAAATCTTTTCTAAATAAGATGCAATGCTGAAAAATTGCTGCTCTTTGCTGCCAATTTTTGCCCTGGCTTTCAGAATCTGATATCAAAATGGCACTGTGATGAACCATTTGGGATCTATGAGCATTTGAAAATGGGATTCTGGTTGCACAGGTACACATCACACATTCCAGGTATTTACTGTCTGTATGCATCAGACAGTGATGTCACTGAGAATTCAGACCAATTTGAAATAAAGGCATGGTTTACACTAGCGTAAAAACCATCACAGGAACACATTCACATCATTGCTTCATCCCTACTGCTGAAGGGGAACTGAACATGGAGAAGATTTCTGCAAATGTTGGCTGCACAGTAGTCTGAAGCAATACAACCACAAAAGCAGATATCTTAACTCAGTGGTTCTCGAACTCGTTCCTGGCGCTCCACTGTGTATGCTGGTTTTTGTTACAACCACAACTGCAATCTAAGACTTATAACAAGGTGTCGATTTGTCTTAATTAGCTGCATTCCATGTTTAGAGCAGCTATTTACCACTTTTAGCTGCATTTCTATGGACATATCCACTGTGCCATGAAGAATAAAAACCCTCAAACATGTTATTCTTATTTTTCCATATTGGATTTGCAGGTTAAAAAAAAAAACATTTCTAAACAGATCAAACTAGACTCTAAGAAAATCAGTAAGCTCTAAATTGGGTTGCTGTGCACAGGTGTTTTGAATTCTTTCAACATAATTTGCCTGAACTTAATAAAATAAACATGAATTGAAACAGGAGTGACTTTACTGTTTGCCAAATATATCATTGGTTTTTGCAACCATGTGTTGACAGTTTCACCAACTATTGATTCTTTACGTTGATTAAGGGTTTGGTCAATTTTTTCCCTCTGCAGTTATTCATACTGGTTTATAACATATCTAATTGTGGATATGAAATTTTAATTCTTTATGGCATGTGTAGATTTGTCAAATGTGGCTTAAGAGGACAAATAACTGCTTAAAACACGAATGCACCTAATTAAGGCAAATCAATAGCTTGTTTAAGTCCTTAGATTGCAACTGTGGTCAGAACTGAAACAAGCATACAGTGGGGCACCAGGACCGAGTTTGAGAACCACTGCCTTAACTGAAAACAAACTATAGCCTGGAAAATACGTTTATTGCGTGTATGACCAGGAATGGCATATAGGGCGCGTTTTGGAATACTGTGAGAAAAATTGTGACATACAAGTGGACTTTTCAACTGGCCTGCAGAAACATGCAGGGACAAAAGCTGGGTTCCACTTCAACATGTCATTGGCGCCATTAGTGTGCTGGAGCTCCAGGGACAAAGCGCGCGACTTTACAAACTTTCATCATTGGATGCCAACAGGATTCAAGAAGACCTTGCCAAATTTTTGAAGTGAGTGAAGATTTTGTCAGTGACAAAACAAGCCCTTTCTGGACATAAGAAAACTTGGTTAGGTTGTGGAAATGGATGTTTTTTGGATGAAAGGTATAATTAGTACTGAAGGGCGTCCTTCACCATCATGACAGTAAATATTCATTTGAATGTGTTCATTGTCATAACAGTCACAAGCCTCATGTTCTGTTTAAAATTTTTAATTCCCTTATAAATCCATGTTATAACTCCCCCGTAGTGCCATCGCCCACCCTCTGTGACAGTTTTCTTAAATTTTTTACCAACAAAATCTCTTCTCTTAGGCTGGCTAGTCTCACCTGTGCTGCTATTGACCCTGTCCCTACTGCTCCTTTTTCACGCCCGGCTGTCTTTGATCAGTTCGAGCCAATATCCCTCCCCTCACTTTCAGACATAGTTGAGCATCTACAGCCTACAAACTGTCCCTTTGACAGCATCCCCTCTCGCCTTCTCAAAGATGTTTTTGGTACTGTGGGACCCACTATACTTGCTTTGATAAATACCTGTCTTAGCTCAGGGTGTGTTCCAGCCGCTTTCAAACACTCTGCAGTTCAACCTCTTATTAAAAAGAGAAACCTGGACCCTTCCGTTTTATCTATTTTTGGGCCGATTTCTAAATTGCCTTTCCTGGCCAAGGTTTTGGAGAGAGTGGTTTTTATTCAGTTGCAATTATTCTTGGTCACCCATGACATTTATGAAAAGTTTCAGTCTGGCTTTAAACCACACCACAGCACGGAAACAGCCCTCTTGACAGTTACCAATGATCTCCTGTCCACTTTTGACTCAGGTAGCTCTGCTGTTCTTGTGCTCCTTGACCTGACTGCCGCTTTTGATACTGTGGATCACAGTATTCTGTTATCACGTTTGGAGCATGATGTAGGCATTACTGGTATGGCCCTTTTATGGTTTCGGTCCTATCTGAGTGATCGGAGCTTCTCTGTCCATTTAGGGGACTTCTCCTCAGCTACAGCTTCTCTTACTTCCGGGATCCCCCAAGGTTCCATTTTGGGCCCTGTTCTCTTCTTATTATATATGCTGCCACTAGGGTCAATTTTTAAGAAACATAACATCTCCTTCCACTGTTATGCTGATGATGTACAGGTATACCTACCCCTTAAATCAGATAGTATGGATTCCATTCAGCCTTTGCTAGATTGCCTAAGGGATGTCAAATCATGGATGACTAAGAACTTTTTGAACCTCAACGACAATAAAACTAAGATCATTATGTTCGGTCACAACCCCAAAGACTGTCGCCCTGGTTTTCTGGACTCTTATAACATTCGTCCATCTGTTAAAAATCTTGGTGTGACCTTAGATAGTGCTTTTAAATTTGATAAACACGTCAATTCTGTCATGAAATAAAGCTTTTTTCAACTTAGGCTGCTAGCTAAGATTAAAGGCTACCTCCCCTCCAAAGACCTGGAGAAAGTAATCCATGCTTTTATAACCACACGGCTGGATTACTGCAATTCCTTATACATTGGAATTGACCAGTCTCTTTTGCATCGCCTACAGCTTGTGCAGAAGGCAGCAGCTCCTTACTGGTAAGCAAAAGCGCGACCACATCACTCCAATACTGGCCTCGCTTCACTGGCTACCAGTGGAGTTTAGGATTGATTTTAAGATCCTGTTGTTTGTTTTTAAAGCTCTTAATGGCCTAGCACCCCAATATCTCGTTGATTTTCTGCACTTTTACACTCCACCCAGGGTATTCAGGTCTGCTAACCAGCGTTTGCTGGTAGTTTCTAAGACCAGACTGAAGACCAGGGGTGATCGGGCCTTTGGGGTGGCTGCCCCTCGGCTTTGGAAAAGCCTGCCCTGGCATGTTAGGTCTGCCCCGTCCCTGGAGTCTGAAGCATTTAATTCAGGTTGAGCTGGACTCACTTTTTGTTATTGTACATAGTGAGTGGTGCAATGTAATTTTGTTATCGTTTATGTTGGTATGATTTTACCGTAGTGTTGTGTATTTGTTTGTATTTTGTAGCCACGTGCAACTGTACAGCACTTTGGTCAACCTCGGTTGTTTTTAAACATGCTTTATAAATAAAGTTTGAGTTTTTGAGTTAATTGTCCCTTGTGTGAATTTCCTAAACTTCCAGGTACTTGGATACATACCTGCAGTATTGTGTAATTCCCCTGCATCATGTACACAGTATGTACATTTTCATTCCAGTCTGTTTAGACAAAAACCTTTTTTTCAAAAATATAGTTTACTGTGAAAGAGTTGAGTTTAGATCTTAATACTTATACCAAATATTGCCAAGATGTGCATCTTTAAGTGGTCAAAATTTTTATTAAGCTGTCTAACCATATATGTGGTCAACCACCACCCTGAATGTAGCGTTGAACCATTCCAAATGTTTCATCACAGTGCCTTTTTGATACCAGATTCTGAAAGCTAGAGCAAAAATTAACAGAAATGGCAATTTTCAGCTTTGCATCTTATTTAGAAAAGGTTTTATAGCCTTCCAAAAATGCTCAAGAGCCAATGTCGGGGTTTGCGAGTGCAAAAAATGGGGGTGACACCCAATTTAAAATGTCTCTCTCATGAAAACTGTTTGAGAGATTGCGCTGAAACTTGATATTCCTTTGTTTGACACCCTAAAGTATTGTTGTAAAAAAAAAACCTCCTGGAGGCTTTGGTTCATTTGGCATGAAATGATCCTGTTGTAGGCACAACGTTTCAACTCAGAATCAGGCTGTCTGCATGAAAATACTGTGTAGCATCTTGTAAGGGACATGGTTGAAGTTTTATTCCTAGTAACTTAGCTACTTCAGGATCGTGAGCATAATCTGATTGCTCAATGTGATCTGAACACAGCACACTGATTTTCGTGGGCTCCCAGTCTTGACGCCTGAGTGGCTGTATTCATACTCTCAGTCTCCTTTGGTCCATTGAAAACCTAAAAAAACTTCTTTTGTTTTTAAATCCCACTGCAGAGCAATAAGGCATAATTAAACGCTTTGTTGCTAGAGCAGAACACTCAAGAGACTAAAAAGGGCTGCACAGTTTGCTTGCTATCAAAGGGCATGCTTTTGTTTCCAGCTGAATGTGTTTCGCGCCGATCTCTCCAGTAACTCAAGGAGTGGGAAGTTTGAATATCTTCTCAATAAAACTGGCTGAAAAATCTCATTTTACTAACCTCCAGTAGCATTCTATTTAAGGAAAATTTTCATTAACTTGAGCGTATCAGCTTTGCATATCAAAAAAAGAAAAAAATTTGTTATTTTTGACCTTTAACACCTATGAGAAATAACACAGTAAATCATCATAAAATAATCACTTTAACACATTTATAGAACTTACAAAAAGACTGGCATAGGCAAAAATACATCATTACACAGCTTTTCCACTGGGTCGTTTTTCTGACCAGACGTACTCTCCTGTGAAAAGCTGATCCTTTATGAATACTCCATTCTTACGCACCCAGATGACAAGATCTTTGAGAAGGAGTCAGTCCTGATGACCCGCCCATCCACGTCCATGGACATAAATGTTGGAGCCCAGGGCTATCACAAGGAAGAGACCCAGCCATTCAGGAAGAACATGAATTCAGAGACTGGACCCCATGCATGTACATTCATGTTTATATCTTATGGGAGAGCCAAAGGGGTGCATTTTATGAAATATGAAAGTGTACTTTGCAGTGCATTCATATACACCATTAAGCCAAAACATTATGATCACCTTCCCAATACAATGTTTTTCCTCTGCATGCCGCCAAAACAGCTTCATCAAATTGACATTCACATGAATGCCCAGACTCATGGTGTCCAGCATAACATTTCCCAGAGTGGACCATAACTTGCACCATTGTTAAAAGAATCAATGTTACTCACTTCATCTGTGAGTGGTCATAATGTGTTCGATCATTGGTTTAAATTCCATCTCAAAAGTCTGACCTCATACAATCACAACTCTTACTCACAATATCTTATGTCTTCTTTAATAAATTATTACTCTATGGGAGAACTTTGCAAAGTGCAATGTAGGGGTACCGTGTGATTTTCACTTCCATAACCTAAATTCATATTGGCTCAAACACTACTTTCAAACCAATCCCAACACTACAATGAAAATATACCAAAACTGGCCTTCATTGCTGACACAGAATAAAGTCCATTAGCAGTTTTTGCAATTGTGTGAAACACATACTGAAACGAACAATAATACAGCAAGGGAGTACATTTACCTTTTGAAACTGGAGAAAGTAGTAAGGATCGTCTTCAATCACAAGGAAGTTGTATTCTCTAGCAAGCTTTGAAAACAAAACAATGGGGAATACAACTTTGCATTTTAAAAGCATACATATCATTCATTCCATGATAACACTGTAAATCAAAGTTTTTTTTAAAGTCCAGATGAAATGAAAAATGCTTTTTTAACCCTTTTAGATCACATCGCTGGTCATATTGTGTATCTATTTAACCATAAATGAGAAAAAATTGCAAAAAATCAGTTTATTTGTATTCTTGTATCAAAATCCAATCATGTTTTCTTCATCGAAAACAAAATATGCCTTGTGCTTACGTAAGCTAGTACCAACCAATTTCAACCAATAATATCACGACATCCACCCGTCAATCAATCTTGAACTTTTAGCGGCACAGAGCTAAGATTCATTCATTAGGCTAGCTAGCATGGTACGTCGGTGCATCTTTGGGTGTTCGGCACCTCAAACTCTGTTTCGTTTCCCCAAAATATCGTGGCTACAGACCTGATGGCTAGAATTTATTCACTTTGAGAAAAGTGGTATCTCTGACATTACCAGATTATGAGGCATTTTACAGTGGACTGTTTCAGCAACTACATGGAGCGTAGGATGGGCTTCGCCTCTCTCCCTGATGGATACTGCTGTCCCATCAGTGTACACCCACTTTTCAAAGGTCAAATCAAATTCCGCCCAATGTTATGTCCCGCCTGTCTATGCTGTTTCGCTCGAAAACACATCACGATACTTCAGTAAGATACTCTCGAAATGCCGTTTCAGCTCATTCCTGCAACAGCCATGCATAACTGTTTTTCAAAGGGCCTCATTTATCAACCACTTTGCAAATATAAGAGTAAATTTCTTCTTAAAATTTTACAAACTTAAGACAACCGCTGCATTTATCAAGTGTTGGCAGGCACTTACTTTCAATCAGATGCATGTATTGATAAATTCTGAGGTCGTTACTTGGAAGCATGTTCCCACGCCTTGAATTCACAGACTTACTCCGTCTGAGAGACACCATGTAAGGCACTGTATGACACCCCCTTAGATAATTCTCATGAGTGAAATGGCAACAGAGAAAGAAAACAAATTCTGAGGCAGAGGTGGGGGTTATTATTAGCAAACTTTGTTGTAAAGAAGTAACTTATTTCTGAACTGATGTGTTTGCTACACAACAAGCAAAATGGCAGGAAATACTTTATAACTGAAAAGGTAATACTTTCATCAGCACAAGAAGTCAAACACCAATCATTTGAAATGAAATAGTTGGCTCCATAAATATTTGGACAATGACACAAAATGACACCATTATGAATTTGAGAAGTGCTTGAAGTGCAGAATTTCAACTCAATTTGTGTTTAAAAAAAATAAATAAAATTATCTGAACCATGCATGAGTGACATGTTTTATGCACTGCCCCCTCATTTCTATGAGCTTAAAAGTAATTTGACAAACTGGCATAATCAAAAATTAATTAAATAAATAAAATTTATTCTTTTTTTGTTTCTTTTTATTTCGTTGTTTCGCACGCCAACAAAAATTTATGATTGGGGAACAAGCCCCAATATTTGAATCAATTATGTTAACAATGATAATGGAAATACAGTACAGTGGAGTGGGCACTGGGGACGGGGGCTCCGCGGGAGCGTGGTGTAGACTGCGTGCCCCCCAGCCAAAACCAGGAGTTATCAGCAGTTCTCCAAAAGTTGGACCCAGCTTTATACTATATTTTTGATGTGTGAGATTCATATAGCCAGTTATATCTGTAATGGTTTGGCTGATCCCAGGAAAAGAAGGAATGGCTAAACTGTAAAAATTACGACATTTATTGCCAGCAAGAAGCACATTCTACCCCAGAAATTGAAAAACAATGGGTTGAGGAATGGGGGGGGGGGGATTTTTAATTCACATGGTTCTAGAAATGCTAAAGGGGTCAAGATAACAGTGAAAAGTATAAATTATATAGCTTTTAATGCTCTAAAAATAGACCCAGATGGTAGATAGATTATATTAGATTCGGAAAATTACCACAAACATACACTGCTAATTACATTCAGTGGTGATCACAGAATAATATATTCGTGCCATGACAAACTAAAGAAAATGCGGCCGTGATACTACAAAGTGTGGGACGCTGTGCAAAAGTCTGACAGCTCAAGTTATGATTTAGATAATTTTTCGTGGTATGAGGCAGTGGACAGCATAACTGACCAAAAATGCAAGGGCGAAAGACTTCCGTATTCAACATCCACCAACGTCGAATGTAATCAGAGCATTTTCAGCTTACTTTATTGTTTGGGTACCAAGAAAAAGATTGGGATGTGTAAAAACAACAAGAGGCCCATGGGCCTCAAGGGTCCCCTGGGTTGTATAAAAACTGATGTTATTGATGTCAATTAACCAAAAATACTCAAAAGTACTAAAGTATCAGGGTCAAAAATGTCATATACTCAAAACCATTAAAAACGCAACTTCAAAAACAAAGCTTCTTTAATGCAACAAATTTCAACAAAAAATCATAACATTTGATGAAAACGATACAACAATCATTTATGGGTAATTTCATGAAAAAAATCATTTCAAATGCGCGAAATCTGACTCTCCGAGATTGTTGAGACACATCAGGGGTCAGTATCGTGTATGTCCACATTGAGCTCAGACACATTCCTGAAGTCGCCTTGGTATGGACTGGCACAGATGTTGCACTGCACGCTGTGGGATGGCTTGCCAATGGTTCTGGAGTGCCTGTGTCAACTCTGCAAGAGTTCGTGGTGGCACAGCCTGGGTTCGAACCCGTCGTCCAAGTTCATCCCAAAGGTGCTCTATTGGGTTCATGTCTGGCGACATGGCGGGCCAATCCATAACATGGACATTTTGATTGTTCAGAAAGTCCCTCGTTAACTGGGCAGCATGAGGTCGGGCGTTGTCATGCTGAAAAACGAGCTGTCGACGGCCGCCATGTTGAGCCAGCAATGGAAGCAACGCTGGGCGGAGGATGTTGTCTACATAACGTTGAGCATTGAGGTTGCCTTGGACCACCACTAACTGTGACCTGAAGTTGACATTGATACAGCCCCGAACCATGACGCCACCACCCCCGAAACGATCCCTTTCCTGCACACAGTTACGGGCAAAGCGTTCACGTCGACGTCGGTAGATGCGCTGGCGTCCATCAGCAAAACTGAGATTGAAACGGGATTCATCAGAGAAGATGACATTTCCCCACGGAATGTCACCCAGATATCCCTGATTTGCGGCCCATCGTTGTCTGGCAAGTCGTTAACGGTGCAGAAGGATCTGGCCAATGTATGGTCAACGACATTGTATCCCTTGCGCAGCCAGACGTCTTCGGACGGTTTGTGGACTGATGTGACGTCGCCATGTCCCAATCGTTCCCCTTGCACTGGCAGCAGCTGTCTGGAACCTGTTGCGTAAGTGCTGTAACCAGATGTAACGATTGAGCAGTGGTTGTCACAGGTGGCGCACCAGGTCGGGGTCGGTCTGCAACTCTTCCAGTGGCGTTGTAACGTTGTCTCAGACGAACGATAGTGGACGGATGGACATGAAGGTGTCTGGCGACGGCTGCCTGTGTAGCACCCTGATCCAGCATGCCAAGGGCTCTGTTCCTGTTGTCTTGTGTAAGGCGTGGCATTTTTTCAGACTGAGGAATGTTCAAATTTGCAGCGGTATTTAAAGGGCCATAGTGCACGAATTGCACGTGCAAAAGGTGGGACATGCGTTTGCTCAATTTCGTGCAGTAAGACAATTGTTGCGTTTGCACGAACAAAATTCATTCCCGAAAACTGATGATGGGTTCAAACCCAAAACTCCACAAAAAGAGACCCAGTATAAGGGTCACCTAAAAAGACCAAAGGAAATCTTAACCAGAAATATTTCCAAAATTAGGCATTGCGTATTTAATGGTTTTCAGTATAGTATCAAACAGTCATCTTATAGTTCCAATGCCAATGAAGTTTGAATGATTTCCAGGAGAAAATGAAAAAAATATACCCAAAAGTATCATTTTCCTATATAAACTATGGTAAATTTCACCCCCTTCCCAGGGGCAAACATGGAGTTTTGATGAAGCACCTCAAGAGCCTTCCATCTATGAAGAGTATTGTTTTCCAGCATATCTGGGTCTGGAGAAGAAGATTTTTTAAAAATTTCAGCCAATTTGACCGCTTTTAGACCCACCCCTCAGAGCACCTGGGGGCGGGCACCATATGATTCACAATTTTGGTGCATATTTGACCAAGAAAGGTTCCTGCAAAATTTATCGAAATCAGATCAGCAGTTTCTGAGAAGGCGAAAACGTATTCATCAGTTTTATCCCCGCCCCTCAGAGCCCCTAGGGGTGGGCACCATATAATTCACAATTTTTGGTGCATATTTGACCAAAAAAGGTTCCTGCAAAATTTTATTGAAATCAGATCAGCGGTTTCTGAGAAGAGGTCGAAAATGTAAATTATTTACGTTCACAAGATGGACGATGCACGACTACGGACAAAAGGCGATTAGAATAGGTCACTTTGAGACTTCGTCTCAGGTGACCTAAAAAGCATTCAGTCAAGAAAATTTCGAGATTAATTTCTCGAACTGCTATACTTGGTAATCTATGTTACACATGACACACCGGGTTGCTCGGGCACATGCAGCATATGCATTTGCGATATTATTATTCTAAACCCCCTTCTCAATAATAGAACCCCCCAAAATATATTGGCGCCTCCTTTTAAAATAATTCCCCATTTAAAACCACATAGGTGTATAATACAATGCATTGTATCGGAATTTTGACATATATGCAAGTGTACTCGGATACAGTATGATATTACTAGTGCGAAAGCTGACCAGCAGGGGAGAGGGAAGGGGGGGACAATCGTACGGTGGCAGGGTACGGAACAATCGTACCTAGTGTGAATGCGCCCTCAGAATAATCAGGATCTACTGGCAGTCCTTGATCCAAACTGATTTGCACAGTGTCACTAAAACATCCTTTTTGTGACCAGAAACGGTCACTCCACGTTCCTGTAGATATTCCTTTAGCTTTGGAACAGTCCAAGTGTTAAAGGTGGCCATATTTTGAATAAATAAACTGCAAGAAAATGGGATTCTCAAGTCCGTTCTCTCTAAAATCAAGATGGCGGACGCACTGGCTTGTACTAGCCTAGCTAGTAACTACAAATAGAGGGCGCTACGGTTCTGTGCTCGCAAAAGGCCTATTGGCACCTAGTGCCACCTTTTCTGGTACCTCCTCTCCTGGGGTTCCAAATAAAGCTAACCGGGTACTAGGAAGTACTGAATTGTGACGTGACAACACAGCAACCCACTGATTGGTCATAGAGAATCGTCACTGCGTCATTGCCATCTTGTGTCATCTCGTTGTCTGAGCTCTGATTTAGGACTTCCCAAACTCTTCAGAATTTTTCAGCAGTAGGGCCTCTGTCAAAACTGAAAATTGAGGGGCAGAGATGCATCCCTTTATGACAATAATTAGACCAAACCAGTTCTCAATCGTTTTCCTTTATTAATACGTTTTCCAATTATAGTATTAATCAAGTGGCAATTGAAAACTTGGCTTCTCTCCCTCATGCAATCCAACCGCAACAAAATAATTGGCTACATTCAGTACAGAAAAATAATTTCATTATAATTAGGTCTATGCACTGGCACTGAGCGACGATAATTTTTTCCAGCGAGAGTGGCATTACAGAACTCTTCAGTGAATTGAAGTAATTTCGGTGATAAGTACTCACACCTGTTCTTGCAGCATGTTCACCGCAACTAGCGATCACTTGTTATCGAAATTACCTCCATTCGCTGAAGAGTTCTGAAATGGTGCTCTTGCTGGGAAAAAAAAAAAAAAAATCACTGTTGCTGAGTGCCAGTGCACAGACCTTATTATAATTAAATTATTTTGGACGACATTGCAGCAGTTTTTATTCAAACTTAGACTAAAACTTTATTCACATTACCTGAAAAATGTATTGCAAAATATGAAATGGGTATTTCAAATGTCCGTAACAGATTGGCACATTTAAAAAAAAAACTGGCTGCATTTTGCGATGCAATACCGCTTATCACTAGCCCTGCCTCTACATACTCATACATCAGCCAGTGTGTATGTGCTGGGTGTGTCCACAGGAGATAATTACCTGGTAGACCTCCCTCTTGCGCTCAGTGGTCATCGACGTGCCAGTGGGGTTGCCTCCATTCGGGATTGTGTACAAGACTCTGGGAATTGTGCTGTCTGGACGTATGGCATCTGCTGGGCCCCATCTAGACAGGATCTCCCTCAGGGCCCCCGGAATCATTCCATACTGATCACTTGGGACATTAAGGATATTGCAGCCCAAAGGCTGAAGCTGCAACCATATGATTAGAAGGATCCTTTGAAAAGCGAAGGCACGATTGCAGTGAAACAAATCGGTGCATTTTACGACCTTTGACCTACATAACCTTTAAATTTAGATCAAATCAAAAACCCATTACATATATGATGAATCCTTGGCAGAACAACCTATAGTACAAATTTGAGTATCTTAGCTTGAGGAATAAGGGAGCTCGAGCTGTTTGAGGTTTTCCAGAAAAAGCCCCCCCCGGTGGAAAAACAGAGAATCGCAGCACGCCATAAATGAAACTCGGGCCTATGGACATGCATATAAAATAGGGCTGCACGACATACGGAATCGCAGTTATTGCCAGTGCAATAACAGTAACTGCCACTAAGAGACAGGCAGACGAGCTTGCTTATTACCTTTTCTATGACACATACCTAATGCGGTCATTTGAAATGCTTCCGGGAAGAAAACTGTGATTTGAAGTCCGTTAATTACCAGCGAGGTTTGACAGCCTCCCATCGCCTTGGCATAATTAGCTTACCTTAAATCAATTCCCGTGTGCTTTGCCTAACTTGCAATCAAGCAGTTTATTCAGCCAATTGTGGAACAGAACCATCCGGACTGTTATAGGCGCAAAGTTCAAAAGCCAGCATCTGTGATGGTATGGGGGTGTATTAGTGCCCAAGGCATGGGCAACTTACACATATTTGAAGGCACCATTGATGCTGAAAGGTACATACAGGTTTTGGAGCAACATATGTTGCCATCCAAGCAACGTCTTTTTCATGGACGCCCCTGCTTATTTCAGCAAGACAATGCCAAGCCACATTCTGCACGTGTTACGACAGCATGGCTCCGTAGTAAAAGAGTGCAGGTACTAGACTGGCCTGCCTGTAGTCCAGACCTGTCTCCCATTGAAAATGTGTGGTGCATTATGAAGCGTAAAATACGACAACGGAGACCCCGGACTGTTGAACAACTTAAGCTGTACATCAAGCAAGAATGGGAAAGAGTTCCACCCGAAAAGCTTCAAAAATTGGTCTCCTCAGTTCCCAAACGTTTACTGAGTGTCGTTAAAAGGAAAGACGATGTAACACAGTGATAAAAAGGCCCCTGTGCCAACTTTATGATTATTTGCAAAAAAAAAAAAAAAGTTTCTCAGTTTGAACATTAAACATCTTGTCTTTGCAGTGTATTCAATTGAATATAAGTTGAAAAGGATTTGCAAATCATTGTATTCTGTTTTTATCTACGATTTACATAACGTGCCAACTTCACTGGTTTTGGGTTTTGTATTTCAGCTGGTTTTAACCTTCTTTTCTTCATATTTGAAATACTTATTCCCTGAGTCATTCCACTTTGTTACACAATGTAATTTATGGACTTATTATCCCCCGCCGCGCGATTAGCGCAAAGCGGGGGATATGACCTTGGGCTCCGTCAGTCCGTTCATACGTACGTACGTACGTCTGTCCGTATTGTCACGGCCTCCCTGGGCAAAGATACTACAAGCTTTGTTTTACCGAGGTTTTTCGTTTTACGCAGTGAGCCTGTGCTCAGAATTGGTCTAGGGCAGTAGATTTTCTGTATCCCCACGAACTGCCCAGGGTGGCGGGCAGTTAACGCACTCGGTTTGCTTGCATACAATAATAGAGACAGGTTGACGTTACCTGGTTCATTGTCGAAACTCACGGCCAGCCCGATCCTGTCGCTCGGTGACGAACAGCCCAGTCTACGGGGTGCAGACTTGTCCCTCAGCTATCAGTTCGTTTTATTCTATTTTCCTAAAAGATTCCCGTTCGGTTGGTTGCAGTTAGTAGTTGGTTGGATGTTGCTTCTTCCCACCGGGGACACGTGAACGCCTAGCCTCCGTTGCAGACGTCTGGTGTTCGGTTAATTTCCTTCACCCAACAACGTCTGCGCACTCGAGCGAGGTTTTGTGTTCTGTGACGTAATGCGACTGTCCTCGATGAGCCAATCAGAAGGCTTGTTATGTTATGATCTCTGTCATTACTATGGCTTTTCCCGGCGGCTTGTCAAAAATAGTGAAATGGCGGGTAAAGAAACTCCTAAAAAACTTGTAGAAAACTACATTTTTTTCGTGTGTAAAACAAAAATCCTCTCAAATAAAGACAAGATACGTGTGTATGGAAAAGGCAAGCTTGATATCGCAGCAGTAATAAGCTGTTAAAACAGCGGTATACACGAACGAGTTATTCGTCTGCCGAACGGGCTGCTATCGCTTACTTGAAAAAATTTCGAAAATAGAGAAAGAACTTGATGAAAAGCGATCGGAATTAAAACTTCTTTATTTCGGTATCGAGTAGACTTAAACTCGTTGCTTTCACTCCTATGTTATTCAAATAATTGACTTGATCCCTCATAAGGTTAACAAGAGGGGAAATAACAATGACAATAGGCGATTCTTTATTAGAAAACGCTTCCCCGAGGATTGGAAGAGCTTGGTATATGAGCGATTTGCCAAATCCTGTAGGCAAATTTACGAAGACATCTTTCCTCTGGATAACTAATTTGTTCATTGCTTGTTCTTGTAAGCTATTCATACTTTCAATATTGAAGGTTTTGCAGATTTTATCCAAAGCTCGAGAGAAAACATGTTCGCCACCGTCCGCCAGTTTGGCTTTATCTGTTTCTGCATATATAATTAGCCCCTGGATTTTAGGAGCTAGTTTCTGATTGGTGGAACACAAAACCTCGCTCGAGTGCGCAGACGTTGTTGTGTGAAGGAAATTAACCGAACACCATAAGACATCTGCAACGGAGGCTAGTGAACGCCAGTGTCTGTAATATTTCGAGTCTTTTTCCCAAGCTGCTGATCCCGCTGCTGCCACTTGCAAACACACACACATTACAAACTGCCGCGCCAACACCGGATATCATCACAATCGCATCACGCGGTCACTGGATCAAACCATTCTTATTAAGTAACGTCAACCAGAATTGTATGCAAGCAAACCAAAATATTCTAGGGGAATCCACAAAGTATAAAAAATCTAATTTACAATAATACCTCATCAGGCCACTTGGCCCATCATTCTGGCACTCTTACAGGGTTACGCTTTCCTGGGAAATGGCCTGTCCGTAACAGTACGGACACATAAAATTGAGGCAGCGGGGGATATTGCCATGTAAGTGGCAAACACTTGTTTGTTTTGATTTCTTTGTATGTGTGGATCACTTGGGTTGTTCACAAAATCTGGTGAAAATTCATGTAAATAGCCCCATGAGAAATATATTTACTGATGAAAATGTTGATGCGCTCAATAAATATTTTCCCCGCTGTACAACCTGCCTTGCTGTTACAAAGGTTTATATACTGCTATTATTGTCCAATAAACATCTTTCAGTTACAGTTTAAAGTTAATACTCTCTGGAACTGGATAAGACACGTGTCAATCAATACATCATTACCAGGGAAGTTGCATGTGGGCCTGAAGTATAAGTGTGCATTACGCAGATGAGCCTTACTAAATAATCGAGTGATTGGCTATCAACATGAGTACTTAAGAGAACATAAAGGAGTGCTGAATTTATCGATTGAGGAATCTACACGTAAATCAACGGTAGGAAACTACCTGTTTTTGATATGTGACGACTATAATATGATTGTACAATGACATAGTGTCAATACCATGTCGAATTTTTGCTTCAGAAAACTGATTTTTTTAACTGATTGGGATACCATTGGCTCACTATACCTGGACCATAGACTGTATAAAAAGATGGACAAAGCAACTGTGACATACAATTTAGGATGCCTCGACTTTGGAAATTTGAACTTGGACTTGGCAGAAGTTTTCATATCTGCTAGGAGAGGAGCCAGAGGGGGCAGTTGTGAATGGTGGAAGCAAGGGCCCAGAAGTAAGTCTGTTGGGGGTGTTGTGGGAGATGGTCATGCCCAAAATAAGCCTAAACTTTGTAGTAAGCCGGCTGATACTGGTACAAAATGGGAGGTAAAATGTTTTTACTGTGGTGAGTTAGGGCACACTAAACCTCACTGCCCAGCTAGGAAGAGCAAGCCCACTAATGTATGCTATGTGCCCGAGGCCATCTGCACCCAGGTTGGGGGTTACCTCTGGTGAGCATATGGTTAGGGTCCTCTTAATGGAGTAGCTGCGCAGGCCTTGGTGGACACTGGGAATACTCAGACACTGGTGTTGGATAGTTTGGTCCCCAAGGAGGAGTGGCAAGATCAGGCCCAGGTTAGAGTGCGTTGTGTCCATGGGACTGGAAAAGTTTACCCAACTACAGAGGTGTACCTGACTGTTGAAGGCCACACCTTTTTTCTGCCTGTAGCTCTCACATCCCAGTTTCCCTATTCTGTTATTTTAGGCCAAGACATTCCCATTCTCTGGGACTTACTGCCAAAGATCAAAACCTGCAATGTTGTTACAAGATCCAGGAGTGCTGCTGAGGGGTTGAAGACTTTACCCTTTTATGGGGAGGAGATTGAGGCAGGACAGCAGAAAATGCGGAAAACTAGGAGGGAAAAGAGATTGGCAAAAATGACAGGTGGTGCTGAGGTGGTTGTGCCCAACAGTCTGCAAGAACCAGATTTGGGTCTTGACTTTCAGATACAAAAGGATATTAAAGCCCTCAGGAAAGTGACATGACTTTAAAGCCCTGGTTTCAGAAGGTGACCATGGTTGATGGGGTCAAGCAGGGGAGCACGGACTGCTTAGCAGAGGAGTCTTACATTTTGAAAAATGGCATTCCGTATCAGGTAAAGGGTGGTGTGGAAGCGCTGGCAGTGCCAGCCTCATTGAGGCATACAGTTATGACTCTGGGATATTCAATTCCATGGGCAGGTCATTTAGGGAAACACAAAACGTTAGCAAGGATCGCAAGCCGATTTACGTGGCCTTTGTTGTACACTGATGTAACAGTTTTGTCAGACTTGCACTGAGTGCCAGTTAACGTCTGGTAGGGGGGGGGGGTAGCACCAGCTCCTTTGCCGCCTTTACCAATTATTGACACCCCTTTTAATAAAATAGGGATGGACATAGTTGGGCCCCTAGCTAGGAGTAAAAGTGGATATTGTTATATTTTGGTTGTGTGTGACTACGCTACCAAATACCCTGAGGCTTTTCCCCTAGGAATGTCAAAGCTAGGCAGGTTGCAAATTGTCTTCTCCAATTGTTCTCACGAGTAGGTGTACCTAGGGAGATACTCACTGATCAGGGAACCAACTTTCTTTCTGAGCTCCTGAAACAGGTTTATAAGCTATTGGGTATAAAGGGTATCAAGACCTCTCCTTATCACCCCCAAACAGACGAACTTGTTGAACGCTTCAATCAGACGCTAAAAAGTATGCTGCGCAAGTTTGTTGCTGGTGCTGGTACAGACTGGGACCAATGGTTGCCATACCTGCTCTTTGCATATAGAGAAGTGCCTCAAGCTTCTACGGGTTTCTCTCCCTTCGAATTGCTCTATGGGCGCCAGGTGCGGGGCCCTTTGGATCTACTACGAGAGCTCTGGGCAGGAGAAAAAAGGGAGAACAAGAACGTGGCAGCATACGTGGTCCAGATGAGACAGAGGCTGGAGGAGATGACAGCGCTGGTTCAGGAGAACATGAGGAGGGCCCAACGGAACCAGAAGACCTGGTATGACTAACAAGCCAGAAGACCGGTCCTTTGAACCAGGACAGAAGGTAATGCTTTTGCTTCCTACCAATGAGAGCAAGCTTTTGGCAAAGTGGCATGGTCCATATGAGGTCCTACGTAAAACAGGGCCGGTCACCTATGAGATTTCAATGCCTGAGAGAGGGAAGAAAAAACAGACTTTCCACATTAATCTGTTAAAAGAGTTTCGTTCCAAGCAGGAGCCAGTGAAGACCCAGCTATTTGTTCGGGCAGTGGGTGACGAGGAGGAGCAAGCAGAGCAGTATTTCCCCACAAACAGCCAGCCACCGCCACTGGATTTATCCCACCTTAATCCCCAGCAGAGGGAGCAGCTACAAGAGCTACTGGACCCTGAGCTGTTTCAAGAAAAGCCTGGCTACACTACCCTGATAAAACATCATGTACACCTCAAGGAAGATGCACCAGCAAGACAGAAATCCTATAGGATTCCAGAACGCCTTCTCCCTGGGCTAGAGCAAGATCTGGAAACCATGCAGTCCCTGGGAGTGATTGAACCCTCGGAAAGTGAGCGGTGCAGTCCCATAGTGCTCGTTCCCAAAAAGGATGGATCCATCCGATTCTGCGTCAATTTCCGTCAGGTAAATGCCCTGTCAAAATTTGACCCGTATCCTATGCCACGCATAGATGAGCTGGTCGAAAGGCTGGGGAAGGCCAGATATATTTCCACGTTGGACTTGAGCAAGGGCTCCTGGCAAGTACCATTGACAGAGGCGACGAGGAAGCTCATGGCTTTTCGAACCCCCTTGGGGTTGTTCCATTTTACGGTTATGCCCTTTGGCCTGCAGGGGGCACCGGCAACGTTCCAGCACTTGATGGATAAGGTGCTGCGGGACACCAGACACTTTTCGGCGGCTTACCTGGATGATGTGGTCATCTTCAGCACAACATAGGAAGATCATCTGGACCACGTGCGTCAGGTACTGCAGAGAATCAAGTCGGCAGGTCTCACCATCAATCCCCAGAAATGTGCTTTGGCCAAAAAGGAGGTTAAATACTTGGGGTTTGTAATTAGTGATGGGGTCATCCGTCCTCAACTAGAGAAGGTTGAGGCAATTCGGTCCTGCAATCCTCCAACAACCAAAAAGAAAGCGAGAGCATTCTTGGGCTTGGTGGGGTGGTATAGGAAATTCATTCTTAACTTTTACACTCAAGCTGCTGTTTTAACAGATCTCACCAGGAACGGTTCCCCATCCAAAGTATTATGGACCGAGAGCTGTGACCGGGCGTTCCAGGACTTGAAGGAGGCACTGTGCCGAGACACAGTATTGCAGAGCCCGAACTTCAGCAAACCATTCATTCTGCAGACTGATGCCTCCGGTGTGGGGCTAGGAGCTGTTCTACTGCAGGGTGAGGAGGGAGAACGTAAACCCATTGCTTTCCTGAGCAGAAAGATGTTTCCCAGGGAAACTAGATACTCGACAGTGGAGAAAGAGTGTCTGGCCGTAAAGTGAGGGCTGGACTCTCTCCACTACTACCTTCTTGGACGTCACTTCACGCTGGAGACAGATCATCGAGCCTTACAATGGCTGCATAGGATGCGTGACCCCAATGCGCGTATCACACAATGGTACCTGTCCATCCAGCCATTTAACTTCACTGTATGCTACAGGACTGGGTCCACCAACCAGGTGGCAGACTTCCTGTCTCGCATGCCGGAGGACTCAAACTGGCATGAAGATGGGAGTGGATGATTGGGGGTGCAGACCCCTTTCTCCCACTGCAGAAGGAGGAGGAAATGTAACGAAGCTGCTGGCCCGTTACTGAGTCGGGTGATTAATGAACTCTGTCTGGAATATGTACGCTTCCCTGTCAGTTACTTGCCTGTGACTGTGTTTGTTAGTCGACGAAAGCTGAGACAAGCGTCTTTTCAATATATGGCATGCGTATGAACGTGTTGGGCTAAGTTTTTAAAAACTGTTCTAACTTTGCGCTCACCATTAGCTTGGCCACCTAATGGGAGGGGGTGAAGCTATGGTCAAAATAATCTAGCCACAGTTTTTACTTTGGTCCAAATGTTTTAATGTAATGCTAAAAGCAGAGAAGAAAAAAACGCTTGCTACCTGTTTGTTCGATCAAACAGCGGGATGGTGATTTCCGGGGTGGACGGGAAACCAAACAGAGCACTCGTACACCAATGCATATGTAGGCGGTAAACTGTGGGGTGGAATATTTCAGCTCACGGAATGAGCAGAAAATACTATATATTACTCGGTTTGCTGCAATAATAGTTGTTTGTTATTTTTATGATTGAAATATAATGGTTCGTATCTATGTCTGAATGAATACTTAATTTAAGTACTGTACTGGAGAGTGAACTGCAAATGTTTTGGTTTAACCCATTAAGGGGAAAAGTATTTAAAGGGCTGCCAAGCATTCATTTGGGGTTGGTTGGGCAAAAGGTTGGTTCTGCAGTGGTTTTTTTTAAAGATGGTAATTATTGGACCCATAGGGAAAAAAGGGGACTGTTATTTGTTTTTATTTAATTTTTTTTTCTTCCCCCTTGAAAGTCTATCTTAGTTTTTCTTTTTTTTGATCGCTTGCACTGTAAATAGCCCTCACCCTCACCTGCACCTCTTGGGAAAATAAAATACAATTTTTGGCACATATTTTGTTTTGACTCCATTTTTGGATTTGGACCTTGGCTGCTTCGGGTTCCCCTTACACCTCACTTCAGACCCAGGTGCTGGCTCCATCTTTTTATACAGTCAATGAGCTGAACTGTTTGCAACAAAGATCAACGATTTTTTCTTTCACAAGATGATTTTTATTAACTGCTGGATAGATACTGTGGGTAAGTACATTAGGCAGTTTGCAAATCAGGCTCAGCTGAGGAGTTTAATTCATACAATTCCGGGAAAAAAGTATGGGACTTAACTCGTCTATATTCTAAGCCGTGTTCGAGCTCGGCTGGCTAGTGAATTTTCAATAGCTGATTAAAAATCAATGTGCCATCTACTGATAGTGTAGAGTCACTGCATCCATAAATTGAGTAGCTCCATGTTTGCTGGCATCTACATCTGCACAGAGGGGTTAATATCTCCACAAAATCTATTTATGTCAGAAATAAATGAAATTTAATAGAAAGCTTTGATGTGTTGATGAAAAATCATCCCCTTGACATTTAAGGCAGTCAGTACTCTGCTTTTTGCCAGGTCAGGTAACCTTTACATCAAATATTGAAAAAACAGCTAGCATTTCCAATTTATATTGAAATCTGAAAAAAGCCATGAATGTGTTGCTACTTTAATTCAAAATTGAAGCTGAGAAAGTTAAAGAGGCTGCTTACTGCTGCCAGAGTCCCTGAGTATGTTGGTGCATCAAGAAGGACATTGTCTCCAGGATAAACAAGCATCTCAAAAGTCTGTGGGAGAAACAGGAGGGGATACAACCGCATTACAGGGTCTCTCTCTCTCTACTACTCAGTTCCGCCAGTAAAGTGAGACCATGCATACAGCTAGAAAAAGATCATTGACGTTACATTTTGAAGGCATGGACAGATGGTCAGAAATAAAATGTAGAGAGAAAAATACTCAAAACATATAGAAAAAAGTAACTGTAGAAGCTGCACCTTGCATAGTCCTTCCTGACTGCCAGTGGTCACACAGATCTCCATCTGCCCCCTCTCCACATCGTAGGAGGCCGTTGGGGGATTATGCAGCTTGTTCTGGAGTTCCTTCATCCAAGACACAAGTTCTGGTATTCTGAGGAGGGACAAATCAGTAACACACAATAGAGAAGACAGCAATGTCAGAGGGAGTGTCAGTAGATTAGACTCAATAATGAACACATGGGACATATAGGAAATTTATATCTCTTAAAAGGCAAAATCGATTTTTTCCAAATTTGGTGGGTATGATGCTGGGTCACTCCTGAGGCCATATCTTGAAATTCATCACGACTGGTCAAAGTGGGCATGGCTTATTACAAGATAAAAAACAAACTTTGATTTCAGCTCAAGTATTAGGCTGAGGGCTGTGAAATTTACAGAGTATATATAGAATAGCACTCAGACCAGCGATACCAAAAATTATGAGTCTACTCCACTAGGTGGCGTTATAACAAATGCAAATGGATTTTGCTCTGTAACTTTCACATTTTAAATCATATCTTCATAAACTTTACATCCACATGATCCCCCAATACAGTCGCATCTTCTGACAATGGCCACGCCCACTCTCACAGCATATTTTTCTTTCTACATCACTACACATCAAAAACCCACTTTTTCGAACTCCTCCTAGTGTTTAGGATCCATCTGCATGAAAATTTGCACATAAAATCTCCAGACTGACCTGATCAAAAGGAATCAAAAGAATTTTGCTCGGTCAAAAAATGCGGTACTTATAAATAAACAATTTATTCTGCTAGCTAGAAAACACATACTGTTGCATATTTGTGTCAAAGTCAAAGCTCGCAACCTCAAACTCAATTCATTCGCTTCAGTCGTCAACCAGAGGCTCTGTGCCAAATTTGGCGCAAATTGACCAATAGTGGGCGCTATAAACAGAAACATCAAGTGACTTAAAAGTTGAGAGGGCAGCCTTGTTTGACCTCACGTTTAGTTGCAAATCTTGGTGATGTACCTCCTGGTAACAAAATACAGCTATTTACACTCCATGGGCTCCACGAGACCTGGAAGCCAAGTCGCGCAGGGAGGCTTGGCCCCCTTTCATAACTACTTGCAGTTCTAGTTATAATTATAATTATAAGGGATTCAAGTCTGATGGGCAGCAGTGCTGAAACCCCATTGAAATCACTCAGATTTTTATTTATTTATTGTTTTTATTCTTCCATTGGTAAAAGTGGACCTGCAGCCCAGGGGAGGGACAGAATAGTGCATTCACCTCACACACCAACAATTACACGTCCGTCAAGTGATGCTATAATAAACACGTTCACATTTTTGCTCATTTTTCAAGAACTGTATGGGATGGCCAAAAATTATTATCTCTCATTGCCCCTAATTTGCATGTGAAATTTTTTCCTGGCCATTTTCACGAAATGGAAAGTGAAAGTAAAACAAACTAGTCAGAAGTCGTTCATCCAATTCTTAGGAAACTTGGTAGACACCATCAACAGTTTAAGCTCACAAAAACTTATCAAAAGAATTTTGATTCATCAATCCATTTTGAATGTAACTTTATAATAAAATCCACGTCCTTAAATCAAATTCTACATGAACATTGATTCGTCTCAATTGCAAAAAAATATTCTATGTCTAAGCTTCATTGCACAATATTTGGTGATTCTGCCTAGAGGGCGCAGCAAAAGCCAGGAGTTTAGGTCTTGTAATCTTCTGCAAGTATCCCTTTGAAATTTGATTTGTATGACGTGGAGTCAGGGCTCAGTTGATATATCCATCTTATTCCTGGGGTGCTACTATGGATATGATTATGGGTGAAACTTCCGGTGTGATAGCTGAAGCAGCTGTTAGAAAGTGGCTATCCAATAACTGTGGCGGTTCGTTCGAGAACAATCTAGTTAATTTAGCGATTTCAGATCATTTTATGACAGATGTACTCGCTTTTCATAAAATGTCCCTTCGGAGCTCCGGCACCTGTTGTGTTGTTCAAGGCTGTACCAACAACCTGAGGAAGCAAAATTTATGGCTTGATCTACAGTGTTTTGAACATGGACCCAGACCATAGGGGATAGTCATTGTGTTCGGTCTCCATCGCCAACCAACAGAAGAGGAAGTCAGAGGGTGGCTGAAAAACCTGAATTTGAATACACCCCAGAAAACATTAGGTGCTCATTTCACTATGTCGACAAGCAGCCGACAGAGGAAAACCCGATTCCTACTTTATGGCTCGGCTCAGACAGACCACCACAGAGATCCTCAAAGGATTTTGACAGCAATGCCAGGAGAACATCATGTACGATTACAGGTGGAGAGAAGACAGAAAATTGTTGTATTTGTCCGGTAATGACAGCCAACGTAACTACTGTGACATCCTGTACAGTTTAAAATACAAAACCCAAAACCAGTGAAGTTGGCACGTTGTGTAAATCGTAAAAAAAACAGAATACAATGATTTGCAAATCCTTTTCAACCTATATTCAATTGAATACTGTAATGTGAATATAGGCCACTGGATGACAGTATTTACCTTTTTTTTTTTATTCAGCTCAGACTGGAGCTATGTTTAGACATGTCCTGGACATGTCTGGGGCAAGTCCCCGAAAATAAAAAAAAAGAGGTCTAAATGTGGGTGGGGTCTGCAAAAATGTATAAAAGGAAAAGAATTGAGACAGTAAAGTAGCAGGAGAAATTGCAAGGAGAAGGATACATGTGACCAGACCTGTCATTCTGTTCAAGACCTGTGAAGTTTTCTTTTGTGGATTTTTGCCTGTGTTAGAGAATTTTCCTCACCCAGGACATCACCAAACCACCCCACCATCACCAAGGCACTGTAAATATTTCTATTTTCTTAATCAATGTTGGTCATTTAGTTGTAGATAGTAGTTTAGTCTTTGTTTTTTTTTCATTAAATGTGTTTAAGTTTTTAAAACTGTGTCTGTCATCCCTTGCTGTTGCTGTTATGTTGTAAATTGTAATAACAAATTGGGGGCTCAAGTCCGGGACAGACCATTGTGTGAGTAATTTATTGGAAATCTAACGTTTCAAATTGTAAAATAGATTTTTTTAATTGAATACATATATATAGATCAACAGCAATGGATGATTTCTTGGCATCACCAACCTTTGAGGTTTTGCAGTCTTTTACAATGACAGAACTGCTAGAAATTTGCAGACAGTTAGAGCTGACAGAGGTAAAACCAGCCATGCGAAAAGCAAGACTGGCTAGAGAGATGGTTGAATATTACATTGATGAAAATGTGTTTGCACCAGGAGATCTGGAACCGTTTCCAGTGGAAAATCCAAATATAGAAATGGAACTTAAATTAAAAATGCTAGAGATTGAAAGGGAAGAAAAAGAAAAACAAAGGCAGTTTGAGTTGGAAAAATTAGCAAGAAAAGAGAAAAAAGAAAGGGAGGAAAAAGAGAAAGAAAGGGAAGAAAGAGAAAAAGAAAGGGAGGAAAAAGAGAAACAAAGAGAATTTGAGAGGGAAGAAAAAGAAAAACAAAGAGAATTTGAGTTAGAAAAATTTGCAAGACAGAGAGATTTTGAATTAGAGAAAATCGATAGAGAAGAAAGACTCCAAATGGAGCAACTAAAAATTAAAATTCAAACTGAAAATAAATTTTGGGCTAGCCAGGAGGTAAAATTGGTGCCTCCATTTTCGGAAAAGGATGTTGAAAACTATTCCAGTGTTTTGAAAAGGTAGCAAAGAGTTGCCAGTGGCCAAAGGAACACTGGCCTCTGCTGTTGCAAAATGTCCTCAAGGGTAAAGCTCAACAAGCCTATTCGGCTTTGTCTGCAGATGATTCCTCTGATTATGAGGTTGTCAAAAAGGTTATTCTGAGAGCTTATGAGTTGGTTCCAGAGGCTTACCGACAGAAATCCAGAGGTCTGAAGAAATCTGAAAATCAGACTTATGTGGAATTTGCTAATGAGAAGCTGGTTTGCTTTGAGCACTGGTGTACTTCTATGGAGGTCAAGGATGATTTCAACTCACTAAAAGAGATGGTGTTAGTTAAAGAATTCAAGAACTGTGTTAAGGATGATGTTAAGACCTACCTTAATGAGAAACAAGCACTGAATTTGCAATCAGCTGCCAAATTTGCAGATGAATATGTTCTCACACATAGGTCTAAATTTCAGGCTAGCAGTAACAAAAGATGGTCCCAATTTCAGAAAAAGGGTTACGGTGATACCCAAGATTGCTCACCCAAAGACAAAGACAAATCTGGTGATGGTGCTTAGAAATCCAGTAACAGGTCTGATCAAAGTGTGAAAGCTGACAGTGACAAAAGTGGTCTAGTTTGTAGTTATTGCAAGAAATCTGGTCATGTTACAACTAACTGTTGGTTCCTTAAAGCTAAGAAAGAAAAAGAAAAGGATACTAAACATTTGAGCTAGTGTTTGGTCATGAAGTGAGAGGACCTTTGCTATGATTGAGTGAACAATGGCAAGAGGAAGAGCCGTACATCAGTCTGTTAGACTATGTTAGCAAGTTCAAGGAAAGATTGCGTGCAGCTTGTGACCTAGCCAAAGAGAACTTGAATTCAAGTCAGGGAAAAATGAAAACTTGGTATGATCATAAGGCTAGAAGCCGTGAGTTTAAACCAGGAGACAAGGTCCTTGTGTTGTTTCCCTTGCAGTCCAATCCATTGCAGGCTAGATTTCATGGTCCTTATGAAATGCTGACAAAACTTAATGATCTCAATTACATTGTGAAGACTCCAGATGGGAGAAAACCAAAACAATTGTGTCACATTAACATGCTGAAGCCTTATCATGACAGAAATGCTAGGGTTGCTGCAGTCACTTCAGATTCTCCTATGGTCAAAACGTGTGAAGATGAGGGGGAGTTTCAAGATGATGAACCTAGAATTAAAGCTGAAGTTCTTTCATGTAAATTGTCAAATTCTGAAGTGTTGCAAAATCTTGATGTAAAACTCCAGCACTTAGAACCCTCACAGAGAGATCAGTTTGAGAGGTTGATCAAGAAATATGAGGATCTGTTTCCTGATGTTCCAAAGAGAGTTTCTATAGCCTCTCATGATGTAGATGTTGGTGATGCCAAACCAATAAAGCAGCATCCGTACCGAATGAATCCTCAAAAGAGAAAGATTGCTGAGAAAGAGGTTGAGTACATGTTAGAACATGATATTATCAGAACCTCCAACTCAGATTGGAGTTCACCCTGTGTGCTCGTTCCGAAACCTGATGGAAGTATTAGATTCTGTACAGATTATCGCAAAGTCAATGCTGTAACTAGAACTGATGTGTTTCCAATACCTAGGATTGATGATTGTATTGATAGAGTAGGGCAAGCAAAGTTTCTGACCAAGATTGATTTATTGAAGGGTTATTGGTGTGTGCCTTTAACTGAGAGGGCCAAGAGCATCTCTGCTTTTGCCACACCATCTGGGTTGTACCAGTATGAAGTCCTACCCTTTGGCATAAAAAATGCCCCAGCTACGTTCCAAAGGATGATACAGTCTACAATTGCCGGATTGCCACACACGGGTGCGTACATCGATGACCTGTTCACATGGAGTGACTCCTGGGAAGAACATCTAAAAGATGTAGAGACGTTGTTCCAGTGCCTGACCCAGGCTAACCTGACCGTTAACCTGAACAAGAGTGACTTTAGTTGTGTTACTGTCACCTATCTTGGCTACGTCATAGGCCAGGGTAAGGTGGCACCCATAAATGCTAAAGTCCAAGCCATCATGGACTTTCCAGTTCCTCACAACAAAAAAGCTTTGCGCCGCTTCCTTGGAATGATCGGGTACTACCGCAAGTTCTGCAAGAACTTTGCTGAAATTGCTCTCAGTCTAACTAACCAACTGAAGATAGGCGTAAAGTTCACTTGGGATGATGCATGCCAGAGAGCCTTCGATCGCCTGAAGTCTCTGCTGTGTCACTTCCCCGTGCTCAAATCTCCTGACTTCAACAAACCGTTCTCCATTGCGGTCGATGCTAGCGACCAAGCTTGTGGATCTGTGCTCCTACAGAGAAGTGACTCTGATGACATTGAGCATCCCGTGGCATACTTCTCCAGGAAGTTCAATCGCCACCAAACAAACTATTCCACAATAGAGAAGGAACTGTTGGCTCTGGTCCTTTCTTTACAACACTTTGAGGTTTATGTTTGTACAGGGGAAAAGCCAATGATTGTGTACTCTGACCACAATCCGTTAATGTTTTTGAGTAAGATGAAAAACAAGAATCGGAGATTGTTGAATTGGAGTTTGATTTTACAGGAGTTTGACTTGGAAACTAAGCATGTGAAGGGTACAGACAATGTAATTGCTGATTGCTTATCCCGTGTTTGAATATGTATATATATATATCTCATGTGTTTATTTGAATATTGTATGATATGTGTATATAGACAAGTGTTCACTTAACCATTTTGTATTGAAAAGAAAAATTTTGCCTTTATGAGTCAAAATTTTTCCCTTTTGGAATGGAGGTGTAATGTGAATATAGGCCACTGGATGACAGTATTTACCTTTTTTTTTTATTCAGCTCAGACTGGAGCTATGTTTAGACATGTCCTGGACATGTCTGGGGCAAGTCCCCGAAAATAAAAAAAAGAGGTCTAAATGTGGGTGGGGTCTACAAAAATGTATATAAGGAGGAGAATTGAGACAGTAAAGTAGTAGGAGAGATTGCAAGGAGAAGGATACATGTGACCAGACCTGCCATTCTGTTCAAGACCTGTGAAGTTTTCTTTTGTGGATTTTTGCCTGTGTTAGAGAATTTTCCTCACCCAGGACATCACCAAACCACCCCACCATCACCAAGTGACTGTAAATATTTCTATTTTCTTAATCTATCTTGGTCATTTAGTTGTAGATAGTAGTTTAGTCTTTGTTTTTTTTCATTAAATGTGTTTAAGTTTTTAAAACTGTGTCTGTCATCCCTTGCTGTTGCTGTTGCTGTTATGTTGTAAATTGTAATAACAAATTGGGGGCTCAAGTCCGGGACAGACCATTGTGTGAGTAATTTATTGAAAATCTAACGTTTCAAATTGTAAAATTGATTTTTTTAATTGAATACATATATATAGATCAACAGCAATGGATGATTTCTTGGCATCACCAACCGTTGAGGTTTTGCAGTCTTTTAAAAAGACAGAACTGCTAGAAATTTAATAACTGCTAAATTGTAATAACAAATTGGGGCCATAACAATACACTGTAAAGACAAGTTACTTAATGTTCGAACAGGTAAACTTTGTAATTTTTTGCAAATATTAGCTCATTTGGAATTTGATGCCTGCAACATGTTTCAAAAAAGCTGGCACAAGTGGCAAAAAAGACAGAGAGTTGAGGAATGCTCATCAAACACTTATTTGGAACATCCCACAGGTGAACGGGCTAATTGGGAACAGGTGGGTGCCATTATTGGGTATAAAAGCAGCTTCCCTGAAATGCTCAGTCATTCACAAAGAAGGATGGGGCGAGGGTCACCACTTAGGGGTCTATTCTCCCATTAGCGCGTAAGTATTTTTTTACGCGCTTCAAGTTAAGCGCTTTTGAGTTACACGTATTCTCCCCTACTCGCTTCGATCACGCCCACAGCGCTTAACATCAGAATGTAGGTGGCCTTATGAAAGAGGTGTGACTGATCCAAAAGAGAGGCAGACTCTGGACAAAGCTCATTGTTTATGGCAATCAGGAAAACATGGAAAAAGGATTTTCTGATTAACCATGAAAACGCATTTGTGGTCCATGAAAAACGCAAACCAGACTTTAAATTTGAATATCGTCGGCCTGCTGATAAAACTTCGTACCGAGAACTCGTATGTCCACTATTCTTACATGCAAAATTAAACATTTTTATTTTAAACTATATTTATCCATTTATATTATTATCATTATTATTATTATTTTATATTTATTTTTTATTTTCCTGTGAAGTTTGTCATTGTGAAGATACGAGGGTTTTATATGCCGCTGTAATAGTAGGCCGTAACAATTACAAGACGTAATTCAGACATCTCTTTATTTATCCCCCGCCGCGCGATTAGCGCGAAGCGCTAAGCATTGGGATCCGTCCGTACGGACACATAAAATTGCGGCGGCGGGGAATATGTTAGTGACAAACACTTGTTATTTCTTACTCTAGCCACCATGGCATTAAAGCTATGCATACAAACATATTGCCGCGATAATGAAATAATAAATAAAGAATTTAGTGCTTTTCAATCAGCGCAATCAGATCATTGAAAATGTGCCCCTCCTACACCGCCCTGTTTGTTCCGTGGAAGACAGGGAAGAAGACAAAGGGAACATTTTAGTCACACAAAGACAATCAAAGACAGTTTATATGATCTCATTTAGAAATTGAGCACTTGAAAACTACTCCGATGTCAGGTTTGCAACTAAAGGACATGGAAACGCTTTAACTAGGATTCTTATCCCGCACGCGGTCATCTCTCCGCCCCGAAACCGCCTCAGTAATGACGGAATTCCATATCCATAGCCTGTCATATCCTATTTGATTTGAGCGACACATTCACTTGAACTTGAGCCTAATACTTTATTATAATCAATTATCCCATTTTCTGATAATGATTCTTCCATCTTGGCTATTCTTTAAAGGCTAAAATTGATTAACAAATGGATAGTGCTTTGGTATCGGCCAGGGTAGGGGTCAATCTAGACTAATAATATCTTTATTCACACATTAAAATACACAGTATTATCAATGGTAAAAAAATTACAAAGACGCGAGTTAGTTAATACAGATATCCTCATTACAAAATCAATCTCCTCACTCGTAAGAATATCACAACTTTTTAGATTATCACGAACATATAGGGCAGTCGCATTTGTTAATAGAACATGAAGACAATGATGGCGACGTCCAGCCAAAGCCGAAAACCGTTCTGGATGTGGCTTCGATGGGGAGATGTAAGCGCAGTATCCCCGATTTAAAGCATAAATGGAGAGATTTGCGGGGCACTGTAAAAACCAGGCTCTCTGCACACCGGAGAAGTGAACACGCTACAGGTGGTGGGCAACCATCATCCCCTGTGCATTTCACTGCGCAGAAAGAGGGGATGGCATCCACTCTTTCTGCAGTGGAAGTGCTTGGAGAAGAACTTGAAGCGTCAATGAACTGCGCCTGTGATATGTGTATGACATCACCAGCCACTCTCTTGAACGACCCAGATGCCAGGAGCGACTGCGCAGTTCTGACGTTGATGACCACGGGTATGTTTTGTGGATATTTGCTGTGGCTGGATAGCTGTTCATCCAGAAGTCGGCAAAGATATATGATTGCCTCATGCACGGTCCAAACGAAAGCGCTGGATGCACTCGATGTTTGTTAGTCCCAGGATGTCCAAACGAAGCCGATATATGCGAATTTGTCTTTGAGCTCGGCGCACTCCTCTTACTCTTTCCCATCACGCAAGAGTGCAAGCAAATGCAGGACTGGCATTTTGGTTTTAGTTTTTGAGGGCATGGTAGAATGATGATCTTAAGTATACTCGTATTAATTTTTTTGCGTTTGTAATTGAACTGATTGGAGAACAGGCCGATGCGTAATATCGGGATGATTTCGTTTGGTAAATTATTATGGCTTTGAGAAATGTAGTGTAGAAATAAGGAAGAACAATCGAATATTAAATGTCTCAACCTTTACCATGTTAAATAAAATAAAATTAATGTTAAAATTCGGTCGATAACCGACTTCAGACTTAAGTCGAGGGGAGAATACGCTTAGGCTGAAAAGCGCATAGCTACGCGCTTTTTCGACTTAAGCGCATGGGAGAATAGACCCCTTAGTGAACAAATGCGTGAGCTGATTGTCGAATAGTTTAAAAACAACATTCCTCAATGAGCTATTGCAAGAAATTTAGGGATTTCATCATCTACGGTCCGTAATATCGTCAAAAGGTTCAGAGAATCTGGAGAAATCACTGCATGTAAGCGACAAGGCCGAAAACCAACATTGAATGCCTGTGACCTTCGATCCCTCAGGCGGTACTGCATCAAAAACCGACATCAGTGTGTAAAGGACATCACCACATGGGCTCAGGAACACTTCAGAAAACCACTGTCAGTAACTACAGTTCATCGCTACATCTGCAAGTGCAAGTTAAAACTCTACAGTGCAAAGCGAAAGCCATTTATCAACTGCACCCAGAAACGCCGCCGGCTTCGCTGGGCCCAAGCTCATCTAAGATGGACTGACGCAAAGTGGAAAAGTGTTCTGTGGTCTGACGAGTCCACATCTCAAATTGTTTTTGGAAACTGTGAACGTCGTGTCCTCCGGACCAAAGAGGAAAAGAACCATTCGCACTGTTATAGGCGCAAAGTTCAAAAGCCAGCATCTGTGATGGTATGGGAGTGTATTAGTGCCCAAGGCATGGGCAACTTACACATTTGTGAAGGCACCATTAATGCTGAAAGGTACATACAGGTTTTGGAGCAACATGTTGCCATCCAAGCGACGTCTTTTTCATGGACGCCCCTGCTTATTTCAGCAAGACAATGCCAAGCCACATTCTGCACGTGTTACAACAGCATGGCTCCGTTCTAAAAGAGGTACTAGACTGGCCTGCCTGTAGTCCAGACCCGTCTCCCATTGAAAATGTGTGGCGCATTATGAAGCGTAAAATACGACAACGGAGACCCCGGACTGTTGAACAACTTAAGCTGTACATCAAGCAAGAATGGGAAAGAGTTCCACCTGAAAAGCTTCAAAAATTGGTCTCCTCAGATCCCAAACGTTTACTGAGTGTCGTTCAAAGGAAAGGCGATGTAACACAGTGGTAAAAATGCCCCTGTGCCAACTTTTTTGCAATGTGTTGCTGCCTTTAAATTCTAAGTTAATGATTATTTGCAAAAAAAATAAAGTTTCTCAGTTTGAACATTAAACATCTCGTCTTTGCAGTGTATTCAATTGAATATAAGTTGAAAAGGTTTTGCAAATCATTGTATTCTGTTTTTATCTACGATTTACATAACGTGCCAACTTCACTGGTTTTGAGTTTTGTATAACTTTACAGGAAGCCTTTTTTCACGGCGCCAGCAAGAGGGGGAAACGCTTCAGGAGTTCTCTCTTGCATTGATGGGCCTGATGGCTTCTGTGCGGCAACGTGCACCGAGTGAGGTGTTAAACGCAGATGTGCTGCTGCACGATCAGTTTGTCGAGGGCGTTATCGAGGGTTCCCTTCGTCGAGAGCTGAAACAACTTGTACGCAGGCAGCCTACTGCCTCCCTGCTTGAGGTAAGGTCAGAAGCAATTAGGTGGGAGCGAGAAGGGCTGCCAGGAGGTGTGCGGGGCCGGAGTCACTCAGTTCCTTCAGTGTTGGGTTTACAGTGTGGTGTTCAGGGTGCTTTTCCAGTGGCTAATCAATCCCAGGCTGGTGAGCTTCTGGAGGTGAAAGAGATGTTAAGACTCCAACAGGAACAGCTTAACAAGCTCACTGAGACTCTTGCTCAGCTGCAGACCAGTCAACCGCGTAATCACCTTCCTTACCGTGGTCCAGTGATCTGCAGATGTTGTCGGCAACCTGGCCACTAT
This sequence comes from Gymnothorax reevesii, assembly GCA_029721435.1. Classification (NCBI taxonomy): domain Eukaryota; kingdom Metazoa; phylum Chordata; class Actinopteri; order Anguilliformes; family Muraenidae; genus Gymnothorax; species Gymnothorax reevesii. Next base: position 69,121,490 of record CM056579.1, read on the forward strand.
GCCAGGGAATGCCCCAGGGGGCTTGCTTTTCCTCGTTCACGGCCTTCAGCACCTGTCTCATCTCAGCCAGGTATGCCACGTGATTCAGCTCAGCATCCGGAAAACTAGCGCCCGCCGAATTGCAGAGCCAAAGTTCGGGGGGAGCAACCACTGGCTCACCAGTTCTTTTAGGGGATGGAGATGAAGCTAATCTGGTCGCTGCTTGTCCACATGTGGACGTGGTAATGGGGGGAGTTGTGGTTCCTTGTCTGGTTGACACAGGGTCGATGGTCTCCACCATTACGGAGAGCTTCTTCCGGCAGCACTTCGAGGTTTGGGGTCAAGAGAAGCTTCGTTCCTGCCATTGGCTGCGGCTTCGAGCAGCGAATGGGTTATCCATTCCTTTCTTTGGCTACTTGGAGCTTGAAGTCGAGCTTTGTGGTAGAGTGTTGCCAAGGTGCGGGGTACTGGTGGTTAAGGACCCTCTGGCTGATGAAACTCCTCATGTACTTGGTGTTTTGGGGATGAATATCCTGCGGCGGTGCTACAGGATGCTCTTTGGGCAACATGGTTCTGCCCTGTTTGGTCTACCCACTATCACTGCAGCACCAGAAGCTGTGCTGCATGCACTACAGAAATGTCACCAGGCCGCCAAGGACTCTCCTGCCGCAGATGTTGGTGAGGTTCGGGTTCGTGGCAAAAAGGCTAGTCGCATACCTGGTGGCACCATGCAGGTGGTTCTAGCTACCTACTTTACTACTTTAACGCTACTGTGCTCTTTGAGCCCTCAGATCGAGGTCTCCCGGCTGGATTGCTTGCTTCTCCAGCACTGGTTCGGGTTGAGAATGGCACGACCTTCATCCCAATTGTCAACGTTGGTTCTTCAGATGTGCTTCTTTACCCTCGAACAGTGGTGGGTGTCTTGAGTGAGGTGCGCTTGGTGAGCTTGCCTCCTGGTGTTGAGGAGGTTCCCTCTCAGACAGCGGCCGTGGCTTCCCAGGTTGCAACGCCTACACTGCCAGATCAGATTGATGCAATTGACCTGTCCGTCTTGTCTGCAGAAGAACAGGAGGAAGCCCAATCTCTTCTGCGCAACCATGCCTCCATCTTTTCGTCTCACGATGGTGACTTAGGTTGCACCAACTTGATTTCGCATGAAATCCCGCTTTTGGATGACACCCCCATCCATCGGCGCTATCGCCGTATTCCACCATCTGAATACGAGTTGGTCAAAGAGCACATAAACCAGCTTTTAAGAGCACAGGTCATAAGGGAAAGCAGCAGCCCTTTTGCCTCCCCGATTGTGCTAGTTAAGAAAAAGGATGGCAGTATGCGCTTATGCGTAGATTACTGTCAGCTCAACAACCGGACCAGGAAGGACGCCTTCCCCCTCCCACGTATTGAGGAGTCATTGGATGCGCTAACTGGAGCCTGCTGGTTCTCCACTATGGACTTAGCCAGCGGGTACAATCAGGTCCCAGTGGCGGAGGCAGACCGGGCGAAGACAGGTTTTTTTACTCCGTTCGGGTTATTCGAGTGGAACCGCATGCCCTTTGGGCTGTGTAACGCGCCTAGCACCTTCCAGCGGCTCATGCAAAGGATCTTTGGGGACCAGCAATGTCAGTCTTTGTTGTTATATCTAGATGACATTGTGGTCTTTTCATCTAGCTTTCAACAACATTTGGAGCGGCTGGAGATGGTGCTGCAGCGGTTGCAACGGGAGGGCCTCAAGGCTAAATTGTCAAAGTGCTCATTTTTTCAACAAGAAGTGAGTTACTTGGGGCATGTTTTTTCGGCTGATGGGGTGTCCACTGACCCAGGCAAGGTGGAGGTGGTCGCCAACTGGCAGCCTCCCACTACCATCCTGGAGCTGCGGTCCTTCCTCGGATTCGCTAGCTATTACCGCCGCTTTGTGGAAGGCTTCGCCAAGTTGGCGGCCCCTCTTCACCGCTTGGTGGCTGAGCTTGGGGGATCAAAGTCCAAGCAATCAGAACGCCAGGTGTCAGAAAGGTGGACCGCAGAACATCAGCATAGCTTTGAGACGTTAAAGTCCAAGCTCACCCATGCTCCTGTGCTTGCATATGCGGACTTCTCCCTCCCTTTCATCCTGGAGATCGATGCAAGTCATGGGGGCTTGGGTGCAGTACTCTCCCAAGAGCAGGAAGGGAAAGTTCGGCCCATTGCATTTGCAAGTAGAGGGTTGCGGCCGACCGAGCGCAATCCAGTAAACTGCAGCTCCATGAAGCTGGAGTTTCTTGCCTTAAAGTGGGCTATGGCGGAAAAGTTCCGCGAATATCTGCTTGGCAACTAGCGTATTGTCTTCACAGACAATAATCCCCTTAACCATCTGTCTTCGGCTAAACTCGGTGCTTTGGAACAGCGCTGGGCAGCCCAGCTTGCAGCCTTCGATTTCGAGGTTCGCTACCGCCCCGGTAAGAGCAACGCTAATGCTGATGCCCTGTCTCGCCTGCATCCCCCTGTAGCCTTAGATCTGGGGACAGTAGTTCCTGGCACTTCACTCCCTCCACCTTTGAGGCAAGCTTTGCAAGCTCAAGGTACTGAAGTCCGACAGGCTGCTGTGCAAGCTTTGCCTCAGTATCTACCTGCTGACATTGTGGCACTTCAGCAGGCTGACCCTGTGATCTCAGAGGTGTGTGCATATTGGCAGCAGAAGCAATACCCCGACCGTGAGGAGCGGCAGCATTTGTCCCAGCCGGCTTTGGTGCTCCTCAAGCAGTGGGGGAGGTTGATAGAAAAGGCTGGAGTGGTCTATCGGGGGGTGTTGTGCCCTGACGGTGGAGAAGAAATTCTTCAGGTGCTTTTGCCAGCTGCTTTGAAAGAAAAGGTCCTCACAGAGGTTCACCAGAATCATGGCCATCAGGGGGTGGATAGGACTTTGGAACTGCTCAGGCAGCGGTGTTACTGGCCGTCCATGACCACTGATGTGAGGCAATGGTGGCAAACCTGCGAGTGGTGCCAGGTGGCAAAGGACTCCGGACCTATGGTCCGGAGCTTCATGGGGCATCTGCTGGCCTCTGAGCCAAATTAAATTTTGGCAATAGACTACACCCTGCTGGAATCAACCTGTAATGGGCTTGAGAATGTTCTGGTGTTGACGGACGTTTTCAGCAAATACACCCTTGCGTTCCCCACTTGTGACCAAAGAGCCTCTACTGTGGCCCAGGTGCTCGTCACAGAGTGGTTCTCAAAGTTCGGCGTCCCAGTGCGGATTCATTCTGACCAAGGTCGGAATTTTGAAAGTGCACTTATCCAGCAGCTATATGGGCTTTACGGAATCGGGAAGTCCAGAACCACCGCATACCATCCTGCGGGGAATGGACAATGCGAGCGGTTTAACCGCACGCTTCATGACTTGCTGCGCACTCTCCCAGTTTCCCGAAAACGCAGCTGGCACGCTTACCTACCACAGGTACTGTTCGCTTATAACACTACTCCCCACCAATCAACTGGGGAGTCTCCGTTTTTCCTCATGTTCGGCCGTGAGGCAAGGCTCCCAGTTGATTTTTTGCTGGGGAGAGTGCAAGACCCTGTTAGTGGTATAGTGAATGACTGGGTGCAGGAGCACCAGACCCGGTTACATCTAGCTTTTGATAGTGTTCGAGAGAGGCTAAAGATTGCTGCCGAGCGCCGGAAGAGGTACCACGATCAGACTGTTCGTTCTGAGCCCCTGGTGGAGGGCCAGATGGTGCTGCTCCGAGACTTCTTTGGTCGGGGTGGTCGTTGTAAAATCCAGGACAAATGGAGTTCAGTTGTGCATCAGGTGGTTAAGGCTCCCCCTGGAGAAGGTCCCGTGTATACTGTTGCACCGGTAGATGACCTTACCAGGGTCAAGCGGGTGCATAGAACACTGCTTAAGGCTGTCGTTGGAGTTGCGGCTGTGTTCCTTCCACGCTCTCTGACTTCCTGGCTCGAAGGCCCTCCTTCACTTCCGGGTTTTCCGTTTCCTACTCTGCTCGCTCGGCAGCGATTTACAAAGGTTTTGGGGAAGGTGGCGACTTCTGGGTGCGCCCTACACCCGTAAGAATAAGCAGTCCCTTAGCGTCTTACCGGCGCATCACTGGCTCCATTAGCCCAGCCAGACAGAGCTTCCTCGTCTCCTCACCGGGAGGACGCCGGCTGAATTGGATTTGTGGCCTGACTCTGGACGCTAAAAGATAAGTTGGAGACGCTGCTGCTTCGCATATGCGTCGCCTGCTTCGCGTATGCTTCGACTGCTTCGCCCATGCTTCTGATTAAGGGGATTTCCCTGTGAAATGAACTGTCTGCATTTCCTCTGCTATGCCGCTGCTCCCTGCTCTGCTCGCAGTTTAAGCTGCTTTATTACTCGCCACTGCTGGTGGCGGCTTTTGCAAGCCTACTGACTCGGAGGTCTGTCGTCAGGCTACTTTTTTAGTGGGAGGCTTTAGCGGCTGCCATTGGACTGAGCCTGTGTTTTGTGTGTGAGTGAGGATTGAGTGGATGTGATCTTTTCTAACTGTGAGTGAGTGTGAATGGGGATAAAGTGGATCAGGGGTTTTTGTTTCTTTGAATATATTGTTTAATTAACTTGGTTGGTTATTATCAATTTATTTCAATTATATGATTCTGTTCATTTGTTAATTTTGGTAACTCTGGCCAGAGACCATTTTCTTTAGTATTTTGGTTTTTCCCTTAAAGTTGCTGATAAGTTAATGCCTGTTTTTGTTTAATTGACTTTAGGGGTTAATATTTTGTTTCTTTCTTTTGAGTTGAGATCTGTATTTTTAAAAAGATTTATATTGTGTGTTAATCTTTGTTTCCTGTTTTATAGTTGCTGAGCACCAACAGTGGTGGCAGTGTCTGAAGGGTGGTGGTGTCCCCTCGTGTGCGGTGGTCTGGGATTTGGGTTTTTGTTCTGCACTTCACTTTTTGCTGTGTGTCACATATGAGTGGGGTGTCCCTTTATTATTTTGGATTCCTTCACCCTGCACTCCCCTCCTTATAGCTGGTAAGCCTCAGCAACTATTATTGGCAATATTTTTTTTTTATTGTTGATCCTCTTTTCTTAAACATTTTAGACTTTGGATAAATATTAAATAAATGTATACTGTTTTGATGCATTGAACCACGTCTCTGTCTTCTGTGTATTACTTACCTGTGTGCCTTTCCCCCTGTTAAATTTATTTAATTTTCCCCGGGCTAACCCCCCCGGGGTGGCGTAGTTGGCTTCCCCTAAATTTAACAGGTTAATATCCTAATTCTTTATTAGACCCCCTCGTATCGCCACACAAGTAACTACAATTTGAAAATAGCCTACCCTGTCTTGCTCTCAAAACCTCAATTCACAAAAATTATAAGTATGGGCAAAACGGACTCACTGTTTTGTATGTTATAGGTATTGGATTATCAAGCAGCTTCATACTGTATAATGTAGTTGGCTGGATTAGAGCTAATTTGACTCACATCATGCACTGTCGGATGGCTTAACTTATGCTGTAGAACAATTACATTTCATTTAAAAAAAAAAAAAAAAAAGATTAGCATTAGCCATTACCATGGTAAGCGCCGGTTCCTTTTCAGTGACAAGATGCAACATAAGTCGAGCCCATAATTCACGCAAGGCAGCATGGGAGGTGGGAATAAAGTGGATTAACATTGGTAATGACTGACTAAAGTGGGTGTGGCTTTCTGCGCAAAATCCACATTTGTGCGCATTTCACCTTCCAAATTTCAAAATATCTGAATAAATACACCACCATTATCTCCTACAAACCTGTAATCTTTTCGTTCACATTTGCTGAGGCTATACAGAACTTTGACTGACTGCAAAGTATTGTCAATTTAGAGGTCTGTCACTCCATGTTTTTCAAAATATGAAAAATAAATTTACGTCAATATCCTCATATCCTCATTCAAATGCAGCGAAAATCGACACACATTTCTACATGGTAGATGGCATCTTTTCCAAATTATATTCACATTGGTCAAATGGTGAGCTGCAGCCGTATTCAATCTCTTCCTGTAATGTGTTCTGTATGCATAACATTTTTTATTTCATTGAATTTCCAAATGATTTTCATCTATTCATTTTACAACACATGTAAGCATTGCAGGTTGATTAATGATTTCTTTCAGATTTTTATCTCAAACAGTTAATATTTTACACTAATTCTTAACATTCTGTTACTTACATTTGTATGCATCCTGCTTGTGAACTTTATTTCAAGCAATTGTGCATACAAAAAAAATAAATAAATAAAATATACCCAGATGTTGCAATCAAGCTCCGTTTCTGATGCTTTAAGGGATAGTTTGGAGCCTAAGTCGCTTCCAGTCTTGCGCGGCTGCGGGGGGGAAGTTGCATTGGCATGCATAGCTACGGATACTTGGCTGTACGATACAAGCATAGAGGCAGTACTAAAGAGCTTTCAGCTGGGGAAAAGTCACTCTCTCAAAGTTTCAAGAAGGGCCTTCCATGGCATTATTCAGGTGATTGATATAATTTCTATTAAAAATTTTGGCGTCGTCATCAAGAATCACACATGACGGGAGCGCTAGTCAACAGGCCCTTGAGTAGGCTGTGTTTTTACTCAGTTTCTGCACCCTTGCCAAATTTAAATAATAAACGCTCACTTTTTTAACCCTTTTGACGGTGGTGAATAACGCAAAAAGTATTTAACAATGGTTAAGAACAGGAGACAGACCCGAAGAAAACGAGAACTTTTTGGGGAGTGATGGTGACAATCTGCCATCCAAGCTAACCAGTCCTACCTTGCCAGGCTCAGTTAGTGCCAGAAATGACTTTGCGGAAACACTGATGAAAGAGGACTCCTCGTCACCCATCTTAGCAGCTATTAAGTGAATGGAGAATTCAGTGAACACTAAGTTTGACAACTGTAATGTGAATATAGGCCACTAGATGGCAGTATTTACCTTTTTTTTGTTAAGCTCAGACTGGAGTCATGTTTAGACATGTCCTGGACATGTCTGGGGCAAGTCTCAGAAAATTTAAAAAAAGAGGTCTAAATGTGGGTGGGGTCTGCAAAAGAGTATATAAGGAAAAGAATTGAGACAGTAAAGTAGTAGGAGAAATTGCAAGAAGAAGGATACGTGTGACCAGACCTGTCATTTCTGTTCAAGACCTGTTAAGTTTCTTTTGTGGATTTTTCTCACCCAGCACATCACCAGAAAACCCAAAAGGGACTGTAAATATTTTTGTTTTTGTTATAATTCAATCTTGGTCATTAGTCGTTAGTTAGTTGTTATTGTCTTTGTCTGTTAATTAAATGTGTTGAGGTTTTTAAAACTGTGTCTGTCAACCCTTGCTGTTGCTGTTGCTGTTATGTTGTAAATGTAAAAACAAATTGGGGCCGTAACAAATTGGGGGCTCAAGGTCCGGGGTAGACCATTTTGTGAGTAATTTATTGAAAATCTAACATTTCAAATTGTAAAATTGATTTTTTTTTAAATTGAATACATATATATTGACAACAGCAATGGATGATTTCTTGGCATCACCAACCGTAGGGGTTTTGAAGTCTTTCAAAAAGACAGAACTGCTAGAAATTTGCAGACATTTAGAGCTGACAGAGGTGAAACCAGCCATGCGAAAAGCTAGACTGGCTAGAGAGATAGTTGAATATTACATTGATGAAAATGTGTTTGCACCAGGAGATCTGGAACAGTTTCCAGTGGAAAATCCAAATATAGAAATGGAACTGAAATTAAAAATGCTAGAGATTGAAAGGGAGGAAAAAGAAAAACAAAGAGAATTTGAGAGGGAAGAAAAAGAAAAACAAAGGCAGTTTGAGTTAGAAAAATTAGCAAGAGAAGAGAAAATTGAGAGGGAAGAAAAAGAAAAACAAAGAGAATTTGAGAGAGAGAAAGAGGAAAGAGCAGAAAGAGAGAGACAGAGAGATTTTGAATTAGAGAAATTCGATAGAGAAGAAAGACTCCAAATGGAGCAACTAAAAATTAAAATTGAAACTAAAAATAAATTTTGTGCCAGTCAGGAGGTAAAACTGGTGCCTCCATTTTCGGAAAAGGATGTTGACAACTATTTCCAGTGTTTTGAAAAGGTAGCAAAGAGTTGCCAGTGGCCAAAGGAACACTGGCCTCTGATGTTGCAAACTGTCCTCAAGGGTGAAGCTCAACAAGCCTATTCGGCTTTGTCTGCAGATGATTCCTCTGATTATGAGGTTGTCAAAAAGGTTATTTTGAGAGCTTATGAGTTGGTTCCAGAGGCTTACCAACAGAAATTCAGAGGTCTGAAGAAATCTGAAAATCAGACTTATGTTGAATTTGCTAATGAAAAGCAGGTTTGCTTTGAGCGCTGGTGTACTTCTATGGAGGTCAAGGATGATTTCAACTCACTTAAAGAGATGGTGTTAGTTGAAGAATTCAAGAACTGTGTTAAAGATGATGTTAAGACCTACCTTAATGAGAAGCAAGCACTGAATTTGCAATCAGCTGCCAAATTTGCAGATGAATATGTTCTCACACATAAGTCCAAATTTCAGTCTAGCAGTAATAATAGATGGTCCCAATTTCAGATAAAGGGTTATGGTGATACCCAAGATTCCTCACCCAAAGACAAAGACAAATCTGGTGATGGTGCTCAGAAATCCAGTAACAGGTCTGATCAAAGTGTGAAAGCTGACAGTGACAAAAGTGGTCTAGTTTGCAGTTATTGCAAGAAATCTGGTCATGTTACAACTAACTGTTGGTTCCTTAAAGCTAAGAAAGAAAAAGAAAAGGATACCAAACCAAATGCCTTTGTGAAAACAAGGTTAGAAACCCCTGTAGTAGATAACCAATCTGCTAAATTGCCTGCTTCTTGTGGGGCTAAAAAGCCTAATGCAGCTGACTTTGTGAGGGAGGAATTTCTTCCATTTGTGTCAGAGGGATTTGTGGCTCTGAATGAGCATACTACTCCTGTCCCCATATATATTCTAAGGGATACCGGAGCTTCTCAGTCACTTTTGTTGATGGACTCCATGGAGTTACGTGATGAGACCGCTTCAGGGGATTTCATACTTGTACAAGGTATTGAATGGAGGACTGTATCTGTACCCCTGCGCTCTATATTCTTGAAGTCAGATTTAGTTACAGGACAGGTAAAGGAGGGACTTATGTCAAGTCTACCTATAAAGGGTGTTTCTCTGTTGCTAGGCAATGACCTGGCTGGGGGCAAAGTAGTTCCCCCTGTACATCTTACTTCACAGCCGAGCACTGAAGATGGGGATGAGGACCCATCTCTGTATCCTTCTTGCGCAGTGACTCGTGCTATGGCTAAGAAGCCTAAAGAAGATGTTGTGGTGCCGCCCAGCACACTGAGTAGTCAGGACTCAGGTGGTTTGCCTCATGACTCAGATTGGCCTACTATGGTTTCTCCGTTTGAGGACTTATCAGATACTTTAATCAGTTCTCTATTCAGCCAGCCGGATGGGTCTGGTGATTCTGATGTGTCTGGAGACTTGTCTCTGTCCAGAAAGCGGTTGATTGAGGAGCAAACTAATGATCCTGAAATTTGTGTACTCAAGAGGAGAGCCCTTCCTGATAAAAAAATAGATGCAGTTCCAGTTGGGTATTATCTCAAGGATGGTGTGTTGATGCGGAAGTGGCGCCCTCCTGATATCCCTGCCAATGCAGATTGGGCAGTGGTCAGGCAAATTGTTGTTCCGAAGGTCTATAGGAATAAGATCTTAACAATGGCTCATAGTTTACCTTTAGGAGGTCATCTTGGTGTTAACAAGACTGTTGATAAGATCATGAAACACTTCTTTTGGCCTGGGCTTCGGAAAGACCCATCCAACTTTTGCAAAACCTGTCACACTTGTCAGGTAGTTGGAAAACACCAGTTAGACCCACCTGTAGCTCCATTGCAGCCTATCCCAGCATTTGGGGAGCCATTCTCTAGGGTCATTGTTGATTGTGTTGGTCCATTACCCAAGACTAGATCTGGAAATCAGTACTTGTTGACAATCATGTGTGCATCTACCAGATTCCCCGAAGCCATACCTCTACGTAACATCAAGGCAACTGCAATCTCGAAGGCTTTGATAAAGTTCTTCACGTTGTTTGGCCTTCCCAGGGAAATTCAGTCAGACCAGGGTAGCAATTTCACTTCAGGATTGTTTCAGCAGGTTGTGTATGAACTAGGTGCAAAGCAGATTCTTTCTAGTGCCTATCATCCAGAAAGTCAGGGTGCCTTAGAGCGGTTTCATTCCACTCTCAAGACAATGATGAGGACTTATTGTTATGACCATGAGAAAGACTGGGATGAAGGGGTTCATTTGCTGTTGTTTGCAGCTAGAGAAGCAGTGCAGGAGTCTACTGGATTCAGTCCATTTGAGCTAGTGTTTGGTCATGAAGTGAGAGGACCTTTGCTATTGTTGAGTGAACAATGGTAAGAGAAAGAACCGCATATCAGTCTGTTAGACTATGTTAGCAAGTTCAAGGAAAGATTGCGTGCAGCTTGTGACCTAGCCAAAAAGAACTTGAAATCAAGTCAGGGAAAAATGAAAACTTGGTATGATCATAAGGCTAGAAGCCGTGTGTTTAAACCAGGAGACAAGGTCCTTGTGTTGTTTCCCTTGCAGTCCAATCCATTGCAGGCTAGATTTCATGGTCCTTATGAAATTCTGACAAAACTCAATGATCTCAATTACATTGTGAAGACTCCAGATAGGAGAAAACCTAAACAATTGTGTCATATTAACATGCTCAAGCCTTATCATGACAGAAATGCTAGGGTTGCAGCTGTCATTTCAGATTCTCCAATGGTCGAAACATGTGAAGATGAGGGGGAGTTTCAAGATGATGAACCTAGAATTAAAGCTGAAGTTTTTTCATGTAAATTGTCGAATTCTGAAGTGTTGCAAAATCTTGATGAAAAACTCCAGCACTTAGAACCCTCACAGAGAGATCAGTTTGAGAGGTTGATCAAGAAATATGAGGATCTGTTTCCTGATGTTCCAAAAAGAGTTTCTATAGCCTCTCATGATGTAGATGTTGGTGATGCCAAACCAATAAAACAGCATCCGTACCGGATGAATCCTGAAAAGCAAAAGATTGCTGAGAAAGAGGTTGAGTACATGTTAAAACATGATATTATCAGACCCTCCAACTCAGATTGGAGTTCACCCTGTGTGCTAGTTCCAAAACCTGATGGAAGTACTAGATTCTGTACAGATTATGGCAAAGTCAATGCTGTAACTAGAACTGATGTGTTTCCAATACCTAGGATTGATGATTGTATTTAGTGTAGGGCAAGCAAAGTTTCTGACCAAGATTGATTTATTGAAGGGTTATTGGTGTGTGCCTTTAACTGAGAGGGCCAAGAGCATCTCTGCTTTTGCCACACCATCTGGATTGTACCAGTATGAAGTCCTACCCTTTGGCATGAAAAATGCCCCAGCTACGTTCCAAAGGATGATACAGTCTACAATCGCCAGATTGCCACACACGGGTGCGTACATCGATGACCTGATCACATGGAGTGACTCCTGGGAAGAACATCTAAAAGATGTTCATCTAAAAGGCGTAAAGTTCACCTGGGATGATGCATGCCAGAGAGCCTTCGATCGCCTGAAGTCTCTGCTGTGTCATTTCCCCGTGCTCAAATCTCCTGACTTCAACAAACCGTTCTCCATCGCGGTCGATGCTAGCGACCAAGCTTGTGGATCTGTGCTCCTACAGAGAAGTGACTCTGATGACATTGAGCATCCCGTGGCATACTTCTCCAGGAAGTTCAATCGCCACCAAAGGAACTATTCCACAATAGAGAAGGAACTGTTGGCTCTGGTCCTTTCTTTACAACACTTTGAGGTTTATGTTTGTACAGGACAAAAGCCAATGATTGTGTACACTGACTACAATCCGTTAATGTTTTTGAGTAAGATGAAAAACAAGAATCGGAGATTGTTGAATTGGAGTTTGATTTTACAGGAGTTTGACTTGGAAATTAAGCATGTGAAGGGTACAGACAATGTAATTGCTGATTGCTTATCCCGTGTTTGAATGTGTATATATATATCATGTGTTTGAATATTGTATGATATGTATATATAGACAAGTGTTCACTTAACCATTTTGTATTGAAAAGAAAAATTTTGCCTTTATGAGTCAAAATTTTTCCCTTTTGGAATGGAGGTGTAATGTGAATATAGGCCACTAGATGGTATTTACCTTTTTTTTGTTAAGCTCAGACTGGAGTCATGTTTAGACATGTCCTGGACATGTCTGGGGCAAGTCTCAGAAAATTAAAAAAAAGAGGTCTAAATGTGGGTGAGGTCTGCAAAAGAGTATATAAGGAAAAGAATTGAGACAGTAAAGTAGTAGGAGAAATTGCAAGAAGAAGGATACGTGTGACCAGACCTGTCATTTCTGTTCAAGACCTGTTAAGTTTCTTTTGTGGATTTTTCTCACCCAGCACATCACCAGAAAACCCAAAAGGGACTGTAAATATTTTTGTTTTTGTTATAATTCAATCTTGGTCATTAGTTGTTAGTTAGTTGTTATTGTCTTTGTCTGTTAATTAAATGTGTTGAGGTTTTTAAAACTGTGTCTGTCAACCCTTGCTGTTGCTGTTGCTGTTATGTTGTAAATGTAAAAACAAATTGGGGCCATAAGCCTCAAACTCTTCCCGCATAACCAGTCTGGAGGAGACAAGTGGAGCATGAGACGCACGTCCCCGACCCTGAAAAAAGTTATGACGAGCAGTGTACCCAGTACAAACTCTTGAAATCCAAAGTGAGTGACCTTGAGGGGCAATCAAGAAGGCAAAACATTAAAATTGTGGGTCTGCTGGAGAAAATTGAGTAGGGCTTAGCCACGGTATTTGTGTCAGACCTGTTGCCAAAACTTCTGGAAGCTGAAAACTTTCCTCAGGGAATCAAGGAGGACTGGGCGAACCAAATCGGGCCGCTGAGCCACAAGCCACGCATTAATATAGCCAAAATACACCATGACCCAGGGAAAAAGAGGATAAATAGCCCGCAGCGAGAGCCCACTGAACTATGAAGGTACATTAGCATCTTCCCGGACCTCACAGCAGAAGTGATAAAAGACCGCAGAGAATTTGATGGTGTCAGACAGAAGCTGAGAGAGGCTGGCATCTGGCATGGATTTCTCTTCCCTGCCCATCAGATCTTCACACATGGAGGTACCACAAAAATATCTGACTCACCATAGAAGGCATGTAGGTATGCCGATGTACACATCTAAGCCGCTGCAGTTGGAGCGAGAGCTTAACCAACCGGACATGAAAAGCGCTCTGAATGTGGGCTCATCACTAACCAGACTGGACCGGTGAAGTTCTTCTTTCTGTTTGGTCAATGCTGTTATGGGCTAAAGAACAGGAAGAGTGCAAGACTGCACACTACACTGTTAATGTTTTACTGTTCTGAATTGGATTAATGTTATAGTTGATTTGCGTTATTACAAAATACTTTGAACGCTACCAGTACGATTTAGCTATACCGATTATATTTCCTGTCATAAACTAACTCACGAGGACCCAGGGTAATCCACCGTTTGTGCTGTGAAACTCTGGTGGGTTTTTTTTTTTCTTGTCTCCCACCAGCACCTAAATTTTAACCTACACCTGCTATAAGCTATCAGTCTCAGGGTTCCTAACAATATATTTCTCAACTATTGAAATCAGAGCGATGTAACAGCTTTTCTTCTGTGTGAGGGTGGTATGGAACTGAAGTTTTGTATGTAGTTTTAGTAGTTTACTAGGCTTATGTGTAGGCCCTATGCCCAGCAGTTCCACAACAACAGGTTTCTTATTTATTCCCCTTTACTTGGGGAAGGGGAAATTGGGAGGGTAGGGAAGAGTTCATTCTTTTTTATTACTGTGTGGAGTACTCATAACGGAATCCAGTATTTTTGCGGTGCAGGGGCGTCATCAGTGGTCTAGCAACAGTTCTAATGGAAATAACATTATCAAACTAACCTCTTGAAATGTTAGAGATTGAAATATCCAAGCTAAAAGAGCCAAGGTCTTCTCTCACTTGCAAGGCCTTCATACTAATGTGACAGTTGAAGGGTCCTGTCACTGGAAGTGTCTCCTAATAAGTACATGCCCTGGCTACCTTACCAATGAGCCTGGCTCTTTGGCGATGTGGTCAGTGCGCATGACTCTTACCCGGGAGTCTGGAGGTTCACGTCCCCACCCGGGCCCTCCTTCGGCCTGCTACACTAATATTATGCTCCTACAAGAGACTCATGTTAAACATGCAGATGCCCCTAAACTGAGATGCAGTTCGACTGGATAAACCTTTCAGTCAACTTTTTTCAGTTAAAGCACGTGCTGTGGCCATATTAATTAGAAAGAATCTTCCTTTTCAACATTTGTCCACCAAAACTGACCCGAATAGTCAATTTATAATTCTGACTGGCACCATTTTCAGACTTAATGTCACCCTGTTAAATATATATGCAGACAGACAGACAGAGAGAGACATATTTATTAAGTATTACGGCCTTGTGGCCCAGAGTACAATTTACGTTATAATATGATACGTATCACGTGACCATTACAATATCTATAACTAGTGGAGCTACTTCGAAGGCTTAACCCAATAGCACTTGGACTGACCGATACTGCCTGAAATTTCTGTTTCCTAGACCGCTTCAAACTGCCAGTGTCACATGGTTGCCTAGGGATACATGTTGGACTGCGTCATCAGCTTGAAATGGCCTAAATCGGCAAGAGGGATTCCCCAGTGACCTAAATTCAAGATAAAACTATTTCATTATTTATTGTTCAATCAGTGGTAGAATGCCTAATCTTAATAAAGTTCATTCATTTTTCTCAAGACAATTTCCATATTACACTGTGCTAAAAACTATGCTTCTGAGTCATGTTTCAGACGTTTGTTATCGATACTAAATTCAGTATGTGCATGGATAATATACAAAAAAAGTGCTCAATTTCTGTTATTTTTAGAATATATTTTATCATCAATATATTCAGAATGTTTGTTATTCATTTGCTTGCTTGTTTGCTTCAGAAATATATTCAGAAATTGACAATAATTCTGAGTCCATATAACTCCAAAATCCAATGACAAAAATACGGAAATTTCCTGTATTTTCCAGGGAAGAGAGGGAATCTATATATAATGAGACTAAGTACTATTGGGTTAAATATACATTTCATAAACATGGCAGTTGACTTGCGATACGATTTTCATCATGACTAGAAAACAATGTTATCATTTTGGTATTTGATATGCAATCATTTTCTAATTCAGGAAGATATTTCTCTCTACAGTTAGCATAAGCATCGCATAAAAACAGTACATGGAATTCATCTTCAATTGTGCCACTGTTACAGTAAGTGCATCCAGAACAAGTATAATCTGCAGCTTTACCTTTACGCACTAATTGTATCTTGAAATTATGTAAAGAGAAAGCAAAATTTTCAGAATGCTCTTTTCAGTGACTTATCAGACAAAACTGTTTCTTTCTGGTTCAAACAAATAGTTCTGGACAGAGGCGTAATGTTGCAAAAAAAAAAAAAAAAACCCGAAGATTCAATTCTTTCTCTCCAATTTAGTTTGAATTCATCTAATCTCTGTCTAAATGTAACCACAAACCACTTCTACATGACGTATTTCTCACTTTAGAAGCCTATGTAATTTTACCATTTTCATCTAACTTCAGCAATAACTTATAGCAATGATAAGGATAATCTCCATATGTAAAATCTTGATCCAGTATTTAATTACTCTTAGCTGACTTTCCTCGAAAATATTATATCGTCCAGTTTCACCCAAAACAGCCTTATTTGATGCAAATTTACCAACACTTAGAAACGATTTAAATACATACACTGAATCATCTCAAAAGCTTTGTAACATTTAACTCCCCATATTTTGGCTCCATACTGAAGTACTGGCTTAACCTCAAACATTAATGACGCTGTTGAAAATTAAATGAATTTATTTTTAGAAAGCAAACTGAAAACAAAGTGCATATTTTGTCGTGAAGCGTTATGTCATTTCAACAGCTATTTCGCCATGCCCTTCGGTACACATGCGCAGTTGTATTATTGGACTTTCTCACAGAAATCAATGGCTTGCAAGCTTGCTCACGTTCCATTTCTTGCATTTAATTTTAGTCAATTTAAAATGCGTTTTGCCATTATTATGCAAACTAATTTGGCTGTAGTTGCACCACGAGCATTTAGCATGCTAGCTGGCATTAAAATGCGCCGAATAAAAAGGTTGCCAGCAAAAGCCGCTTCCACACTGGACACAAAACAAATTTTTTGCACAACAAATTATATTAAGTCGATGCAAAGACGGAAATTCATGCGTTTTGCTTGTTTGCATTGACTTTGAATGTAACTTATCGTGCGAAAAATTAATTTTGTGTCCGGTGTGAAAGCATCTTAACATTGACAAAGAAACCAACAAACTAGCTTGCACGCAAGACCAAAAATAATACAACTGCCCATGTCTACCAGAGGTCGAGACCAAATAGCGGTAGAAATGTAAACATAACGTGTTGCTGAATACCCCTCGACCCGGACAAGATTTCCTGCCTCAAGGTCACAGCGCTAAGGTGAAAGGTGAAATCCAGCAAAAAACATGACATTGTACATCTGTGTGTCACAGTGAGTTAACATACCAAATTTGGTGAAGCCACGATAATTAATTGCAGAGTATTGACCCGGACAAGATTTCCAGGGTCAGGTCACAGAGCTACGGTCAAATGTCAAATCCAGCAAAAACCTGACCTTGCACATCCATGGGTCATAGTGAGTTACCATACCAAATTTGGTGAAGCTGCTATAAGTAGTTGCCGAGTACTGACCCAGAGAATATTTCCGGGGTCAAAGTCACAGTGCTGTCAAAGGTCAAATCCAGCAAAAAACCTGATGGTGCACGTCCATGATTCATAGTGAGCTACCATACCAAATTTGGTGAAGCTGCGATAATTAATTGCAGATTACTGACCCGGACAAAATTTCCAAGGTGAAGGTCACAGTGCTAAGGTCAAATGTCAAATGCAGCAAACACCTGACCTTGCACATCTATGGGTCATAGTGAGTTACCATACCAAATTTGGTGAAGCTGCGATCATTAGTTGCCGAGTACTGGCCCGGAAAAAGTCATGGACAGACAACAGACGACAGACACAGGTGATGACGATACCCCTCTGGCCGAAGTCGGCCGAGGGGTAAAAACGGTTCACGGCAAAATATGCACTGCCAATACAGGAGGCTGTATTTTTTTCGTAGGAAAAGTCTGGGAATCTCATAACTATCCCAGTAGAGCCGTCATCTGATTGGCCGATGAAGGCACTACGCGCCCAGCTCATTGGATTAGGGATCGCAAGTCAATGTCGTCACTGGCCAATCAGATGATGGCTCCTCATGAATATATATGAGATTACCAGACTTATCCTATGAAAAAAAAAGCATACAGGAGTTGCGTGTCTCACTGCACATAGCTGGAAGAAGCTCCCGCGCAATGCGCATCGAGATTCCCAGTGGTCCAACAAATGGAGCGCAACATGGAGACTGCAGAACGCAGGCGTTTTTCGGAGACTGATTTCATTTAGACTTAGAATATTTAGTGGTTTGTCAATTGTCACGTTCATGTACGAGGGAGCAACTGAAGAATATAGCCTGCATAGCATCGCTAACCTATCAAAAGCTTCATTATAGCTTAGCTACCTTCCCGTTACGTTAGCACGTACGGTCACACGTACGGTACGGTTGTGACGGTCACAACACACGAAGTTAGCTAGCTAGGTAATGTAACTTCAGATTTGCGATGCAGGCCATATTCTTCAGTTGCTCCAAAAGGGCAGTAAAAATGAGCAAAAAAATAATTTTCTTCAACAGCGTGACAATCAACAATGTTCAGTGCACAAATCATCATCAGTGCTCCTACTTACATTAGTGCTCCTAGGTTAGCAAATAAGTAATGATAGTCTTCCATGATGAACACACACTTGCAGACTTTTATTGGATTTACGAAGTTATATTTTTCCCTTTGTCCCAAAATGCTCAAATAAAACAATCTAAACAAGCAGTGGTTTTTGCACGATTATATGTTTTAATTCAATTTCGGCTGCACTGCTTTAAACAGGCCTACTTATTTGTAGCCACTTTAGGGAGAGGTACGGATAGGGCACTGACAGGACCACTGGCTCCACAATCTCTTGCGCGAGCGAAAATCCAATATGGCGGACATGCAACTACCGTATTGAAAATTGGTATAAGAGCTTTGTTTGCTTGTGAAGCTTACATGCCATAGACTATGGTGTGGAATAAGTGCCAAAAATCGGACTACAGAGAGGCCGGCGGCGGCTACGTCCAGTTCGCAGCCGGCAAACAATCTAGTAACCTATAAGCCTGCGTTGGTAAATGAGAGGCCGGCGGTGGTAAATGAGGAGCCAACTATTAATTTGCAGAGGCTTGTAACTCATTAGCATTCCTCGGTAGCAGCTCATTGCATTTGTGACTGACTCATACGTAGCATTGTAATACATTGGATTTGCCATTGACTTGGCGAGTCACCAGCGTAACTGGGCTGGTAACTCACAGACTGAACGAGGCAATCAATTGGATTTGCAATTGACTCGGCCAGTTACTCAGTTACCTAGGCTGGTAACTCTCATACCTAGCATGGCAATCCACTAGATTTGCGACTGACTCTGCGAGTCATCGACGTACCTAGCTCGGCAACCTGTTGGATTTGCAAAAATACCAAAACCAAAATATGATGTCCATAAAGTGTGTACAAAAATTCAAATCAATACATGAATGAGTTTTGAGAAAAATGGAATTATGTATTGCAACCACTGATCTATATATAAGAACTGGATAGCTCATAATTTTGAAGTAACCGTGCCGCCATATTGGTATGCCCAACTATAATCTCTCAGAACATTACTCACATTGAACACGTTGCAGCCAAAGATATAATTGAGAAGATATCTTTTCACAGTCACGAAAGAGGCGGTTTTTTACGTTTCCTCCTCAGATCGACCTGACTGTACGAAAAATGCCTCAAGGACCGCAGATTTAACTACAGTAGGCAGCAGCTGTATGCTCCTTTAACATTTTCAATGGACAATATCAGCATTTGACAGTGCGACCAATGAGTGCATTCCATAGGAAATCTATACAGATTTTTCTACATCTCGCCTGAGTGGGGCAGTGGTACAACGAAATTGAAGTCCAAAGTCATTGAGACTGAAGAAGACAAGACGTCAATCCTGCATGTATTATTATTATTATGCATGGTGGGATTTAAAAACATCATGAAAAAAATAAAGTAGCCGTAAGCTCGCATCTTGTCAACCGTTGTCTTTATTTTAGAAACACTGGGTGTGACATTCAATCGTGCATAACGCATCTGTAACTCCCAACGGATGTTTGGTAATGTGTTTTCTCTTGCGATGTCTTCAGTCACTATGAAGCGAAAGTTGGTTCGCAACGTAAACTTATCAAGGTCGCTAAATCAGCGTTCAGGAGAAGTGAAGTGAGTTGTGCGTTGTGAAACTGCCTGCCATTCATTGACGAGTGTGAATCACTATCTATTTAAGTAGCTCTAATGTTACATCCTCATTGATAACCTGGCAGAATTAAATTTGTCCGTCAACGGTAATTGAGTGTCGAACATTAGCCTTTCTAGTGCTGGCATAAATTTGCCTTAATGATTAGACCAGTCAACACCGGTTTTGTTGTCGAGTTAGTCTGGTCTAATATTATAGACAGCGTTACACAGCAGTTTTACTGGATTATCTAATTTATGCCGTGTGACATCGATTGATCTGGTTAACTTCAGTTCGGTAATCTAGGTAGCTTTAGGCTAACCTGATGGATGCCATTAGCGAACATTAATTAGAATTGTTCCAATAATAACCGTTAGCTGGGCTAACATTGACACATTATCTGCCGTTAAGGTAGATCGCCAGTGGCTAATAAGAAATATATTCCTTGAAATTCATTTATGTGCATCAGTCTTCACTACAGCCAGTGCATTGTCTCGCCACATCCCCCCAAAAATGTCGCTCCACATTGCAAGGCTGCACATCAGGGCTTCTCTGCCATAGAATACTATACAACGGTTGCTTACTACCGGGCATAGTAAGATGGCCGCTCGACCACTTCCGCTTGCTTCAAGCTCCCAATGCAGTTCTCCATCATGTCAACAATCCAGTTATTCTATATACATCAGTGATTGCAACATAATGGGTGTTGGCCATCTTGGATCATGTGACTTAATTAGCAAAATTATGTATATTCCATAAAAAATACTTTCTTTGATCATAGCCATCAATACTGAAACTTTAAATCCAGTCTTTATTCAAAATTAAGGAAATCTTCATTTTGGGTTACACCGAACCTTAACTTTGAGCATATCTGATATCTGACCAAAATTAACTTGAACAGAGCTGTCATGTTTGGGATTGGAAAAGCTGGGTGTCAAAGGATTCAGCAACATGAAATCATGGTTGCCATTCCACACCAGCAGAAATTAAATGAACACCTAACAAGCACTGCCAGGAACTTTAAAATGGGCCATGTTTGGCCGTGTAACAGAAAAATGATCTAAGGCTCACCTCAAAATTTAGAAAAACTCATTCACTAATCACGGAATTAAGGTTTTGCCATGGCCGTCACAATCCCTTGATCAATACCCCACAGAAAATCTGGATGGGCTGGATGGGAGAGTCCATCGACCTCGGAAACTCAGAGATCTGGAGAGACTCTGCACTGGGGTAGACTGATTGATTGGCTGGCCGATTTTTGCCATTTTTAAATAATGAGAATGTTAAGCCATTTAACATGGAGGCCTATCTGCAGGTAGCCCAGTGCTGTTGTGAGATCAGGCAAAGTGTGGAATACATCTTTCAACATCACAACTTCCAAGAAGAAAACAGGATGGCTCAAATTCTGTTCTTTCAAAGCCCTATATATTTATTTGGTTAGAGTTAGATATGTAACTTTCAGAGAGAAAATGTGAACAACCATTGTTGGGTTAGTGATATTTCACGAACGCTGAATAGCGGATGGAATCGCGAATTGGAATTCATAAACAAAATCCCATTTTTTCAGGAGAATTTCAGCTGTGGAGAAATTATATTTCTAAAAGACGTATATTTCCTCTGAAGAAGATGCCGGACCTACTTATAAACAAATATAAATGCATCAGAAACAGGATTCTAAACACCCTTCTGATGTTTACGGCCATAATTTCAGATTAAAGAATGCCGCCCTGTTTGCAGAGCTGGTCTGCAGGCGAACTTGCAATTCCCTGGGGACGTTTAGACGACTATGATTGGTGAATTTCATTGCAATCACACACACCTCCTTCAACCATTATTAATCGGCATCCGATATCAGCCATCGGCTGCCCTAATTTATAAAGGTCGGCATTGGCCATTGAAAAACCCATGTAAGTCGAGCTCTAATTCTGTCCTAAGGAATGGTCTTTAATCCCATGCCATGCCATTACCAACCTCATCACGCATTATAGAAGACTCAAAACAGTTATCTGCTGGCAGCACAAAATTTTGAACGAAGGTGTGCCAATATTTGTGGTTTACAATTTGTTTTTTGTTTTTTTTTTTGAGAAAAATACTGGTTTGAAGGTAAGAATTTAAAGTTTCTTTCAATTACCTGACTTCAATTAAAGGTTAGATTTTTGTGAATATTTTGATCGTTGGGGTAGACAATAAAGACATTTCCTTCTTTTCTCATTTTTGCAAAAGGGTGCCTGTAATTCTGGAGGGCACTGTATGATGTTGATCTTGGTCTGAGGCAAGCCGGGCTCACCCAGAGGAACCAGAGTACTGAAGGGCTCTTTTCATTGTCGTCTCATCAAACTCAATGCTGGCTCCATTTTTCACTTTGATGGTGGCAGATTGGAAAGGGAAAGTGTCCGGGTTGGGCGCTCCCCCCGCTAGTGAGATCAGGGTCGGGGGTGACCGCTGCTGAAGTTCAGCTGCACAGGAAAAATACATAAGCAAAAAGGTGAGAAATCCTCTCAAATGAGGCACAAAACTGTTAGATTTTTCAAATGCATCAAATGTTATACAGTAGCCCATTGTTTAAAAAAGTCAAACAAATTGCATCTTTCCCACCTATTAAATCTTTCTTTCCTATGATGCTACAATTTGAAATGCAAGATGTATACTGTACACACACACACACACACACACACGAACGGGTGGGGAAGATCGCTTTGGCACACCTTGCCTAAGAGCCTACCAGTCTCCAGAAGGGATGAAGCATCTGTCCTCAAAGACATATTCCTTCATTGATGTTTTGATGATGGCGAGAGGTGTCAAACAACTTGTTCCAAATTCTCCCATTAGAGTTCTGTTGGTCTGAGATCTGGTGACTAAAGGCAGTGGCTCATGCTTAGGATCATTTTCATGCACAGAAAACTACTGAAAGACCCTGTTGGAGCCATTTCTGGTTTAATTTTCTTTAGTATTAACATCCTTGGTTTATTTATTTATTTATTTGCACTTTGTTAATGTTAAATTGGGTTTATGTTTCTTTAGAATTATTCTTATTGTGTTTTCCATTATGGAAGTTTTCGTTTATGCTTACGTCTTTTTGGCCCGTCAGGTGCCAAATTTGCATCTATAGGTCAAGTAGGATGGGTCTGAGAGGGCATTGTGGGCAGACGGTTTTTTACCTGGGATCGGAGAGGGTGCGTGCTGTCTTTGCTGGCTGTATCTTGCTGACAACGGTGAATAAACCAACCCAAAATGCATTGTTTGGTATGGACTTTGAACTGTTTGCTTGACCTTCGTAAAGCCTAACCCAGACGATGCCAGAATGGCCATTTGATTTGTTTTTTGTTAACTATATGGACAAATAGCCAATACATAAAGTAAAAAACCTTCCCAGCAGTGGATGCTTCTTGGATTACCTGGAAAATGGACTATGGACCATGTGTGTGTACTGGATTATTATTCATACGAGGAGACGCGGTGCTAGGAGTGGGACTATTCAATCTAATCCATCCTGAAGTGAAAAGTTTTCAGAGGACATCGTGTTCGATAACTGTGATGCTACTAGAGCACTGGATGTATTTTTCACTGTTTGGATTATTGGCGCATCAAACTATTGAAATTTATTGGACGTTGAAAGGCCTGCTACAACTCCAGGAGGATGCACGGACGCGGGTATCAAGCCGCCATCACCAGCTCAAGTCTGCTGCAAGGTAGGCCTACAGGTGGCTTATGCACGGAGAGTCCGTTTTAAAATTTGGGGATTTAAAAAGAATAAATAAGATAAAATAAACAAGAGACTAAAGATAATGTCCGATGCTGCATCAAAAGTTGCCAGTGAGCCACCACAGGACGCAGTGCCAGCGACTGGCGTCGGTCTGCAATCTGCGCCTTTGTCTAAACGCCGCATTAGTTTTACAGCAAAAGGCATGATGTTTTTTTCTACAAACTTGTCAAGAAAAGAGGGTTATTACATGCAAACAAGTCAAAATGTATATAATCAGTTGAATGATTTGATGCAATCCACAGACAATGTAAGCGCCGTTAATTCCAATTGATAACGTGTTTTTAAGAAGCCACGCAAATGTACGAGTCGCTTTTGTCATTGGATTTGCCAGAGGATCAGGTAGAGAAGCAGACTAAATATTTTGAAAACAAAAAGTGACTGCATTTTCTAACTTTATTGGAGAAGTAAAGAGTTGGCTATCTAAAGCCGGGCACTCATATGAACCATCGAATGATAAGCCCGCTGAAAATGAAAATGATATTGAAGAAGGCCTGAAGACAGCGTATCAAATGTTTCTGGTCCCAGAGTGAACTCTAAAGCCGGCTCTAGACTATCTAAAACCTCTTCTACCAGTTCGGCTAAAATCAAAGTACAAGCAGAAAATGCAGCATTAGTAATAATAATAATAATAATGCATCAATTTTATATAGCGTTTTTTTGGACACTCAAAGACGCTTTACAATGGAGGCATTATTCATTCACTCACACATTCACGCTCTGATGGTGGTAAACTACGTTTTTGTAGCCACAGCTGCCCTGGGGCAGACTGACGGAAGCTTGGCTGCCAGTATGCGCCTACGACCCCTCCGACCACCACCAAACATTCACACACAGCCATACAGGAGGGAGGGAGGGTTCCTATATTGCATAGAACATATGGCTGCTTTAAAAAAGAAACACCTTTTGGAGGCAAGGGAGGAAAGAGTACGCTTGGAAAAGGAACAACTTAGGAGGGAACAGGAACAATCAAGGAGAGAAAAGGAACAACTGGCACTGGAAACTGAAATAAAAGAGACTAATGCAAAACATGAAGTTTTTGAGTTAAGTTCAATGTGTGGCTCCAGAGTATCAGATGGCATGAACTCTAATGTTGAAAAGTCCAAAATAATGTCAAACAGATTAAATCCTAATGCTGAGCATTTTATGCCAATCCAAGGGGAATCTAACCCCACACTGAATTCTCAAGTTGTCACCGATAAACTAAAACGCCCTGGGATATTACAACCACCAGTGACAAATACTCCAACTTGGACAGCACCAGCACAAGAGGCACACGATGCACAAGGAGGTTTGATTGTGACCTCTTGCATTTTAAATCCTTTTTGAGAGCGTTTGAAAACTCTGTTGAGAATAAAACAACAAATCTTAGTGACTGCTTGTATTTCCTGGAACAGTACACCGGGGGTCAGCCAAAAGACCTTGTTAGAAGCTGCCAGCATCCTCCCTCTGAACGTGGGTACCAAAGAGCAAAGATACTGCTCACTGAACACTTTGACGGTGAACATAAAATTTCCTATGTAAACATGGACAAAATTACCAACTGGCCCTAAATTAAACCTGAAGATGTAAGTGCACTGCAATCATTTGTATTCCTTCGAGGTAGTTCCAATTTAGTACATCACATCAAATACATGAAAGTGTTGGACATGCCAGCGTACCTCAGGACTATTGTAATGAAACTTCTTTACAGGCTGTGGGAAAAATGGAGAAATGTTGCATGTGACATTCATGAACAAACAGGAAGCAGGGCAGTATTTGTTGATCTTGTGAACTTCATTGAAAAACATGTAAAAATTGTTTCAGACCCATTGTTTGGCAATATTCATGATGCATCTTCAGCCAAGCAAGCCAAAGCATCAAATCACACGAAGCAGAGGAGAAAAGGAGGTACCTTCACCACCAATGTTATTACAATAAAAGATGGAGATAAATACGATAGGAAAAATGTCACTTCTACTCCAGATAACCAGATGAAATGTATATTTTGCCATTATAGCAACCATGTAGTGGACAAATGCTCACAGTTTAAATCCAGGACACAGCAGGACAAAATACACTTCCTAAAGGAAAAAGGAATTTGTTTTGGCTGCTTAAAGTTTGGACACACAAGCAAAGACTGTAGGAATCGTTTGGATTGTCAAGTGTGCCATAGGAAGCATCCATCTGTCCATCATGTGGAAAAGGATGAGGCAAAGGAAGAAACTGTGAGCCCTATTTTACAGCAGACATGTGGACATATAGGAGTTGGAGAAGAGGACCATACAGTTTTCTCTATTGTCGCTGTGAAAGTGAAGAGCCAAAAGAGTAACAAGATAGTGTACACGTATGCCTTTCTTGACCCGGGGAGTTCGGGTACATTCTGTACTACTAATTTAGCAAAGAGGTTGGGAGTAACTAGCAAAGCAGAGAACATTCTACTAAAGACAATGGGGGAGATTAAAAATGTCAAAACTATTGTCATATCTGGACTGGAGGTATTTGGCCTTGACCAAGAGGATTTTGTTGAGTTGCCATCTGTTTTAACACAAGCTACAATGCAGTGTCCAGAAGAAACATCCCACGTCAAGAGGATGTTGCTAAATGGACCTACTTGAGCAGCATTAAGATGCCTGCAGTGGATTCAGATGTGGATTTGCGAATTGGTACCGATGCTCCCAAAGTACTTGAACCATGGCAGCTAATCAACAGCCAATGTGATGGACCTTATGCAGAAAGGACAAGAGTTGGTTGGGTTATAAATGGGCCTCTTCGCGATGGAGAACCTGGAGGTAATGTACAAACAGGCTGTACTGTTGTAACTGCAAATTGCATATCTGTGAAGTACTTGGAGAACATGTTAAGACAGCAGTATAATCATGACTTTAATGAAAGGACATGTGATGTACAACTGGACATGTCTAGAGGACATTAAATTCACGAACATTGTAAGGAACACAACAGAGCTACAAAACGGACATTATTGCATTGACTTACCTTTCGGAGCATAAGACCCTGTTTTTCCCCAACAACCGCCGCATTGCATTACAAAGACTTCAATGCTTGAAGAGAAGATTTATTAGAGACATTGCATTTAAGCAAGAATACACAGACTTCTTGAACAACATGCTGGCTCAAGGCTATGCCGAAAGAGTACCCATGGATGAACAGGTTTAAGAGGAGGGAAAAGTGTGGTACATTCCCCACCACAGTGTATATCACCCCACCAAAGGAAAGCTCTGTGTTGTATTTGACTGTGCGTGTACATATCAAGGAACATCACTTAACAGTGAACTTCTGCAGGGCCCAGATTTAACCAACTCACTTATCGGGGTCCTCCTCCAGTTCAAAGAATCTGTTGCTGTTATGGCTGACATCCATGCCATGTTCCATCAGGTTTTGGTTCCACACAAACATGTCAACTTTCTGCGCTTTGTCTGGTGGCCTAGTGGAGATGTTAACAATGAAACGCAGGAATACAGGATGGGAGTGCATCTATTCGGAGCTGTCTTCACCAAGCTGCTCTAATTTTGCTCTCAGAAGAACAGCAGAGGAAATGCGAGTACTCACTTGATGTTATTAATACAGTTAAATGCAACTTTTATGTGGATGACTGTCTTAAATTGACAGCCACAGAAGAGGATGCAATACAACTGATACATGGACTGGCTTCACTCTGCAAAATGGGCGCTTTTAATCTTGAAAAATGGGTCACGAACAGTCGTGAAGTGTTAGCATTAATTCCAAGTGGCATCAGAGCAGCAGACACAAAGGAAATGGATTTGGACCGAGATCAGCTTCGCCTAGAGAGAGCACTTGGGATGGAGAGGTGTGTGGAAGGAGGCAAGAACACGTTTGACACGTTCAGCTTCAGAACTGCAGAGCAGGAGCGGCCACATACCAGGAGGGGGATCTTATCTGTAGTGAGCTCTCTTTATGATCCACTTGGGTTTTTGTCCCCTTTTGTTATCCCAGCCAAGTTATTGTTGCAGGAGCTGTGCAGGATAAACTTAAAGTGGGACGAGCCGATACCATCTGAGCGCTCTAAACGCTGGTCTGAATGGCTTACTGACCTCCAGCATATGAATAGATTTAAAGTGGAGCGATGCATGAAGCCTCAAAGTTTTGGGACCCCTGTAAAGGCGGCGCTCCATCATTTTTCAGATGCCAGTCAGGTTGGTTATGGCACAGTCTCCTATCTGAGGCTTGAAAATACTGACAGTGTGCATATCTCATTTGTTGTAGGAAAAGCTAGAGTTGCACCTTTGAAACAAGTCACCATTCCTCGCCTCGAGCTTGCTGCAGCTGTGCTGGGTGTTTGTGTGGATAAGATGTTGCTGGGAGAGCTTCAGTTACAACTTGTAAAGTCATTTTTTTGGACAGACAGTACTACTGTCCTCATATACATCTTAAATGAAACAAGACGCTTCCACACCTTTGTTGCCAACAGAGTTTCAGTCATTAGAGAAGCGACAGACATACAGCAATGGAGATATGTGAACACCAAAGACAACCCTGCTGATGAAGCATCTCGTGGGCTGACTGCTAAGAAGTTTATGATGCATGGAGAGTAGCTGAAGGGCCCTGAGTTTCTGTCTTTACCTGCAAGTGAGTGGCCAATATTTGACATAGATTCATCTTTGGTTTCTGTTGATGATCCTGAGGTGAAGGAGGAGCCAAGAGTGAATGTCATTGTTAAACACAGCGACACTCCTGCAGATCACATCATCCATAATTTTTCCTCTTGGAGGAAGTTAGGAACATCAGTGGCCTGGCTCCTACAGCTAAAAGACTGTCTTCTGCTTTTGTGTTGGAAAAGGAAGGAGCTTGTGGCTAGTAAAAGTGACAAAGTGGACCAGGAGTTAAAAGGGTTTAAAGCCACATTTGGAAAATCCAGCTTGATCCCTGAACACTGTGACAAAGCTGAATGAGCAATAGCCCATTATGTACAAAGGCAAAGATTCAGCGGCGAAATTGCATCCCTAATACAAGGCTCAAAGAATGTGTCCAAAGACAGTCTCTGTATCGTCTTGATCCCTTCCTGGAAGATGGCACACTCAGAGTTGGTGGTTGCTTGTCTAGATCTGAACTGCCATTGGAAGTAAAGCATCCTGTGATCCTATCTAAAGATTTGCATGTATCCCAGCTGATATTACGTCATATCCATCAACAACTTAGACATGCTGGCCGTAATCACATGCTGAACAAGTAAAGACAGAAATATTGGATCATTAACGCCAATTCTGCAGCCAGAAGAATCATCTTTGAGTGTACGGTACAAATTGAACAAATTGCCAATACAGACCATTTAACCCTTGCGGGGCTAGGACTACGGTCATCCTGGAAGACACTGCTCCCATACTTCATCACGGGATACGAAGGTGGCTACACAAAATAGCTCAGCATTAATTAGCAGTGACCCACCTTTCTGGGGATAACCTGACCCAAACTAGGGGTCAAGAAATTCACCATTTCCTCTTATGGAATTGACAAATCCCAAGTTGCAGAATTTGAAACGACCTGCACATCTTCTGGTTTTAAAACAAGGCTCTGAGTGTTAAACAGCAATGATTCAAGTGGCATTTTATTGATATGGCTTTCAAATTGCCGTAAATTTCCGGTGTTTGGTGGAATATTGCATCAAACATGTTCAGCTAAAGAAAGCTGAATCCCCGTAGATTGCGAACATGTCATTTAAAGTGAAATTATGAGTTTCAAAACGATTATTTTGAGGGTGAATTGATGCATGCTTCTGGCCTTTGTGTCATCCCAGATAGACTATTTTTGGCAATTTTTGACCCACTTCACCTTTAGATGCGCCCCAGTTAGACGAGTACAGTTACAAGTGGCATTAGTTTAATTGATTGCGTATCATGACATTTTTTGAATGAATTAGATACATTGCTATACAGAACTGCGGTGACATTACATCATATCTTCATGATAGAGAATAGCTCCAGTATGATGTGAGGCACCAGAGACAGAATGCCAGCAGATAAGTTACTTTGCATCATACAGTATGAATAAATAGGGCCTACAGGAAATTATTTTAATTGAAAGTCAATGCAAAGACGCAAATACACGTGTTGTGCCTGTATTCGCGTCTTTGCATTGACTTTGAATGTTATCTGTCGTGTTAAAAATTTGTTTTGCGTCCGGTGTGAAAGCAGCTTAACTCAGACACGATCAATGAAAGAAAGGTTTCACAGGCAGAATGTGTGTTTCACTTGATTTGCGACAAATTATGGACCTCTTGATCAAAAGTGTTCTACTTGCCTGCATCCTTGGAACTGCTTGAACAGTGGATTATTGTGGAAACATTGCTGATGATGTGCCTGATGATGTGGAACAACTTCATTCTGAAGTGTTGCTGTCTTCAATTGGTCCGTCTTAGCCCGGACGCAATGGATAACCGACGGTCAAACTATCACCGCTAAAATTTTGATGCGCAATTACAGCGGATAGCGCGGTACTTTGGTCACGTGATACAAATGCTGTCAGAATTCGGCTTGCTGAGAGAAAAACCGAGGCTTATTCAACGAAAGAATGCGTATATTTTCTTCATAAAAAAAATCGTCAACAACTTCCATAATGTAGTTTGAAAATGACTTTTCTTTTTCTTTTTTCAATAAATAGTTCAGATTTTGTGCAGATAGAAATGTGAGATTTTGGCGAGTTGCTGTGAATCCAGATGACAAATAATTGCTTGTAAGTGTAATAATGTTTTACTGAAAGCAAATAGTTAGAGAAAAGTGACACTTGATTATGA